>CM036761.1:24718469-27137219 GCA_020796225.1 Arion vulgaris | reverse complement strand
GTTCTTGGTTTGCAATGTGATTAAGCTAGCTACTCTAGTATAAGTAAAACTGTAGGTACAGACAGTCACCAACATCAGCATAAGAAATAAAGTTGGCACCGAACCTTGCCTGAGTTACATTGAGGAACAAAGAATGAAGTGGTTTGACCACTTAATAAGAATGCATCCAAGCTCCAAAGTATACACAGTTTTCTACAACAGAACATCAGGATAGAAGGCGAGAGGAAGACCGCGAAAAGATGGTTAAATGGAATAGTAGAATCCTGTCAAAGAGGAAAATTAATAATCACTAAAACCACCAAAACGACACAAACAGAAAACCACGACACTGGGCAACAACCCGGTAGCAGTGTGACGACACTGGGCAACAACCCGGTAGCAGTGTGACAACAAAAGAAGAACAAGAAGAAGTAGGTGCGTATATGTCTCATAAGAGATCTCATCGTAATATAGACGATGAGAATCTCAGTGAATGAGTCTTAACGTCTCTCATGTCCGATAGTCAGTAAAAGACGACGGACAATACACATTTGCAGCCCGTGTGTTTACCGTGGCCCGAATTCGGGGTAAAAAATGGAGCCATAATTACCTACCACATGCCATCTACGTCGAAAGTGGAGGTTTGGCGTGGGATTAGCTACAGCACCATGTAAAACTCTAGCTATAACAATCACAACCAAGCGTCAGAAAGCTTCCAATGCTCTGGTTGAAGACCTAAGCCTCCTTAGAGGCAAAAGGTAAGGAAGGAAGAAAGGAAAGTCTCTTTGAGCATATTCTTTTTTAGGGATTAACGTTTCTGTAAGCCAAATAGCACGACACATTCAACCAAGATCGAGAAACAAGCCTACACAACAAGAATTAACTCCTTCAGAAGAACTCATGTAATCTCTAAATAGCTATTGGTATCAGTCCCTTATCTCTTGTTGTTTTCTTAATTTCTTACATGTGAACAGTAGTTCAAACTACATCTCAGATTGTATAGGAAAAGTTAGCAGAGTAACACCTTCAAATCGTTAGTTTGTCTGTAATAGTAACAGTGACTCGACTTTCGACAAGAATGCAATATCGACACGTATCTTTTAGAATGATTGATTGATGGTAGGACTTTTTTGCACTTCGCTAAGTAACCATGTGTGCCCCGATCTCTTTTTTACACATGAAGATCTCAGGTGTAGTGCACGAACTTAGTAGTACCGGCGAAGGACCCTATGTAATTTTGGAGATGTGAAGATATTTTTGCAGGAAATTTAATCTTGAATTATGAAATTTTCCCGGATAACGGCTTTCCAGCCTGCTCCTTTCGATTTAGAACTGCCAATGGTTCTTTTACGTGCTTTATATTGAACACGAGACCTACGTTTCATAGGACTAGAAACTCGATTTCACCTACACTGATATCTCTGGAAAAAAATCAAGATGGCTCCTCGAGGAATCGAACCTGGTATCTTTAGTACGAGAGACAAGCACATAACATCTACGCTACAGATACTTCTAATGTTTTGGAATACGACGATCCATCTAACCGTTTGAGCAGTAACGATTTTCCGATAAATCACCTCCACTGGAACTTGCAGATTATCAGACGTGTTATAGTCTATGTTGAAACCAAACGTTGAAGGAAGTAGGATCAATACATACCCACATAATAACGCATAAACAACTTGAAAACATACAGAAAACTAATGCTATCAAAATGTAAACAAATGTAATCACACTGTTGAGATTTACTATAAAGTTCCCATGACTGAGAACGATATAAATAGTACGAACAACAAATCAACATATGTACCTGTTTTGTCACTTTACTGATGCAGTTCATCGTTTAGAGTTGACCATACTGTGCAGTTGTGGTTAACAGTTTGGGATGTTGTTACGGTATTAAAAGGTGGGCACTTGTAAAGATAGAACCGCAGTAGCGTAGTTGTTAGTGAACGCGCTTCTTAGGCTAGTAGCCCGTGCTCGATTCCACAAGTAGGCGTGGGATTTTTCCGACCATGACGGCTCTCAGGTCGACCCAGCCTCAATTGGGTACCATAAAAATCACTGGGAAGTAAAGTTGGCCAGCGTGATGTTGACCACATCACTCATCGTGTGCCGACAATCAATGAGAAATGCGAGTCTAACACCATATTACCCTATATACAAGGTGGTATAAAAAAGGTTACATTAAATGTGTCTTTTCCTACTTAAGAAGCGATTCTCAAAATTAGTTCATGTGAGTACATCATTGTTCAGTCACACCCTTCATAATTAAAACCAGTGGCGGCTCGTAGTCATTTTTCTTGGTGGGGCCAGACACAAATTTTCGGAACAATCATGGCTTTTGGAATGTTTACTATTACTTGTCTATTCCTGGAAGCTTTCCCCTTTCTATTATTGGTGGGGCCAGGCCCCACTGGCCCTTAACGACGAGCAGCCCCTGATTAAAACGTAATTGACATAGACACATGCATACTCCCTCGATAACACACATCATAAATATCTATTTCTACAGATATTAAATAAAAACATGGATCTTAGTGATTAGTGTGTTCCAACTGACATTTCTATTATATAATTATTTGCATGAACAAACGTGGCTCTTGGAGAATTGCATTCATTTAAAATAAATATATGTGTGAATAGTTGACATCAATATTCAAGTATGTTAGAAAGAATTATCCCGTCCGTGTGGTACCGGGGCCCGCAAAGGAAGCAAAAAATAATAACACTGCGACCTACAAGGTGTGTCGTTAGACACGACTGATGTAGGACTTAGGGAAGCTACTCTAGTACATAAAAAGCATAGCAGAAGTTGGATGTGCTAGCCTACTTGTAGGTGCATAACTGGAGCAACGTAGAATCCCTCTGAATGAGAGTCATGGCGGCTGTTAACATCGAGCAACGACTGCTTGTCATCCTGTATCAGACACTGGTCCTCTCCACCATTGAATATGCAATGGCCACCCTCACAGTCAGCAAAACGCAAATCGAAAGACTGGAGAGAATACAGAACGAAGCTAGTCGCATCATCCTCGGTTGCACAAGGGATACACCATGTGTGGCGATGAGGTTTCTCCTGGGTTTTCCGACCATGGAGTATAGACTCAAGATAGCTAGAGCACGTTCCTATCTCAAAATAAGTGCCAAAAAGGATCACTCATTGCATGAACAGCTCAGCACCAGTGGTGGAAATCGGCTAAAGCGGGGCAAGTCATGGGCTGGTCGTGCCGCAGATACTGTTCAGCTGGTATGCGGGCTCAATAATATTGACCATGGGAAGAATGGATACCGATGCCTTCAATATACTGGAACACTTTTTCAACCATCATTAAATTTGACAAAGGTTGCCGAGAAGGAAATCCCGTGGCGTTGAATGCAGACGTCAAAGCCATTATCGATGAAAACTGCAATGCAGACGACGTCGTGATTTACACGGATGGATCGGTAGTTCGTCACGAAAAGTCTGCATGGGCCTTCTCTGGAAGCTCATGTGGCAGAATGGTCAAGGAAGCCAGTGGTGCATTTAGTATGACAACAAGCAGCATGACAATGGAGGTACTGGCGGTGACCAATGCACTACTCTGGCTAAGTCACAAAACTACACTCATGCGTGCATTCTGAGTGACTCATTGAGTATGATCCGAAAGGTGGAGGCCGGTTCGGTGCGCAGGAAATAGACTGAATCACTGCAAGCGTCAACAATTTGTAGAATTACACTTGTCTTTGTTCCGGGCACATGGGTGTCGTTGGCAATGAGAGAGCAGACAGACTGGCTGGCTCTGACGCTATATCAGAGGGCCAGCCCATGGACAGAGCTGACATCGTGAACGCCCTCATAGAGCGTGGCCGCAGAGAAGATCTTCATCTCAACCAATCCACGGCAACTACTAGATTGCGAGAACTGGGTTTGAAGATTGGTGTGGCAAAAAAAAGAACGGTACAACAGGTATACGAGTCGGCTCATCAATCAATATATAACTGGTACGGTCAGTCGCTGGACGCTGTTGGAGATATTGTGAAGGAGATCGGAGCACCTATGGACATGTCCGAAGTGCAATGAAGATATTCCAAACTGAAACTGAAACTAAACTGAAACAGAATCCCTCTTCGGCTCGGATCACATACAAATCACACAGAGTGGTTAACAAGTGGTCGATATGGAGCGTTCGAAGAAAAAGAAAGAATTAATTACATTAACAGAAGTAATACTTGTAGATTTACTAATATCTACAAACATGTTTCTTAAAGAGATACATATACAAACACATCATTTTATTTGTGAATTACTTGTGTCACCAAACAGATTTACTTGTGAATTACGTACATCAACTTACACCTCTCTATGGAAATACTTGCATTAACAGACCCACTTGTTTGAGTACTACTTGTCTCGGCATGCATACCTCTTCAAGAACTACTTGTCTCGGCATGCATACCTCTTCAAGAATTACTTGTCTCGGCATGCATACCTCTTCAAGAACTACTTGTCTCGGCATGCATACCTCTTCAGGAACTACTTGCATCAGCACACATTCTTCTTTGTGAACTACGTGTATCAGCGTGCATAATATCTTTGATTACTACATGTGTTAGCAGGCATACCTCTTTAATATAAACGTGGACTAATAAATAAGCTTCTTTGTGAACTATATGTACCAACAAACACGTTTCTTTGTGAAATATATTTATAAACAAACACGTCTATATGTGAATTATGATTCCCAATAAACACGTCTCTATGTGAATTATATATGTCTTTTTTTTTTTTTGGTACACATAATTCACATAGAGACGTTTTAGTTTTAGACGACTAAACTAAAACGTCTCTATGTGAATTATGTGTACCAAAAAGCACATCTCTTTGTAAAGTATATGTCCCAACAAACACTTCTTTGAAGAATACCTGCATAACCAAACACTACACCTGTTATATAGAAGATGTCAGATCACATGTCATTTGAATAGCTGTATTTAACCAGTACTGTACACAGTAAATAACTAATGTCAACAAATACGGATCTAGATAAACAAATGATGTCAGTTAGAACATTTCTTGTGGCATAACTGGTGTAAACAAGCAGGCTCTTGATGCAAAACATCATAACAATCAACACGACTGTTAGTGTTTAATGCGTGTCAACCAGTACGAATCTTCATGATCGACATGTGTCAACAGATCCAACAATTGGTAAATAACTCATAGCAACTAAACATAGATCTTTATAAACGATTCAGGAACAAACAAATACGATTCTTTCTGAAACTTAGAATATGTAAGCAATGTTCTGTGTGAAATAAGTTGTATCAACACTAGGAACCTCTTTTGATTGACTGAAATCTAAAGAACAGTCATTTATTTAACGGCATTCACAGTGAGCGGTCTATTTTCCAGTTGATTTGATATAATGCAAGAAACGACATGAAAATAGATGACTGCGAAAAGTAATGAACAAAATGGAACGAATTTAGCAGAAGTGATGAAATCAGAGAAATGTCTGGTCAACCAGTAGTAAGAACTGTTAAAAGAGGGAAAAGATGGAGATATGTTGAACACACCTTGAGAACAAATGATCAAATCCGGCATTGAAGTGGTATGCAGAGGTTCAAGAAAAAGAGGACGACCTAAAGAGACATAGGAACGAACTTTGCTGAGGGAGGTAAGAAATATCGGTCTCAGTTCCATGGAAGAGATTGAGCGAGATGCCAGGACAGAGTGGCATGAGAAGATTGCTTGCAGGAACTATGTAACGTACGAAAGGAATTATTATTATCATAAGAGAACACATTTATCATTCTTAGGAGTGAAATAACTGAGTCTACTGATGACTGCACACGTCCGATATGCAGTCTAATTAACTATTCTGGGTAATTATGATTAAGTGTACTATGTCAGTAAATCTTATCCTAATTTAGAAAGGAGAGAAGAGCTGGTTTTGACTGACAATCTTTCCCTTTCTAACGTAAAGTTTATCAGATGTTGCTAACGGAAGAATGAGATCTTTATTCTTGCAAATGCAGGAGAAGCTTCAAAACATCTCAGTAAGAACCTTTGACATTTGAAAACAAACAGGTAGAATATGTGATTCAAACTTATCAAAGTAGTAGATTAGCACTTACCATCACAAGAAATGTTCACATTTACTATAGTTAAAAAGAGTTTTAAACTTGTCAAGGTAAGATCGCCTACGACTTATCAAGGTAAGATAGCGTTATAGTTGCCAAGGTAGAGTAACTTGAATCTGATAAAAGTAGGAGAGCTTCAGACTTGTAAAGGTATGGGAACTTAAAACGTATCAAGGTAGGAGAGCTTCAGACTTACCAAGGTAAGATATCGTTATAGTTGCCAAGGTAGAGGAACTTGAATCTGATCAAGGTAGGAGAGCTTCAGACTTGCCAAGGTAGAGAAAATTAAAACTTGTCAAGGTAGGAGAGCTTCATACTTTTCAAAGTAGAGAAAATTAAAACGTATCAAGGTAGGAGAGCTTCAGACTTGCCAAAGTAAGATAGCGTTATGGTTGCCAAGGTAGAGGAACTTGAATCTGATCAAGGTAGGAGAGCTTCATACTTATCAAAGTGGAGGAACTTAAATTATATCAAGTCTTGTTCCGATTTGAGAGGCACTTGTCGCCCGTGTGTTGCCGGGACTCGTAAGGGGAGCAAAGAAAAGCAACACTGTGACCTAAAAGACATGTAGTTAGAGACCACTGAGGTAAGGACCTAGGGAAACTACCCTAGTAAATAAAAAGTGTCACAGAAATCGGATGTACTGGCCTGGCATACTTGTAGGCTCATAACTGGTACAACGTACACTTGCACTTAGACTCAGATCACATAAAAATCACAAACGTTGCTTTAACGAGTGGTCGATATGGAGCGTTCGAAGAAGAAGAGGTACTTGTAATTTAGACCCCAAAGTACATGATCGGGGCCGTCTGCACAACGTACCGTGCGCACAACGAGAATTATTGGCACAATCTGATACGTAACTCTCAAATTCTCCGGGTGGTGGTCACTAGAGATAAGTGTTATCAAATTCACTGTCGGTGACCCATAATAACCATTTGAGAATCACCGATCTTAGATTTTTTTTTTTTTTTAAACATAACTATTACCGTGGTAGTCAGTAGGTCAAAATGTCTGAACTTCACGGAAATCTTTGGAAAATCCTGTCTTGGAAATGTCTAGTTCTACTTCCCTTTCATCAATCACAGAAAAATATATCAATGACTTAAGTGTTATCTGGGCCAACATGTCCTGGGATAATGAAGAAAATGAATAATAAGCTTGTATTTACTAGAAAGGTCAGACGTTATGCAATAAGTTTGAGTGTCTCTCTGAGATTCCAGAATGTCAATCAGGAAGTCAAGAAACTTGCACTAGGGACATGTCTGTCTGTTTTACTTAAATCATAATCGTGTCTATTGGCGTAACACGTAATAACAAAGTACTGTAGTTTTGCAAAATACAAAAACAATTACAATACACAGCAACGTTTCTACAAAAAGACCTTTATCAAACAAACGATACAACAAAAGTGACGAATGTTACAGAACACTACATATAGACTTTGACAAAGATATTACAATCGTGTCTATTGTATTTAAACAAATGTATGTTCTATTCTTCTGTGCTTAGGTTTTAGTGAAGTTTTTATTATAGTTGTCGAGTTTACCAATTTGAATGTTGCTAAATGGTTGTGACTAATTCGAATGGAATGTTGCTAAATGGTTGTGACTAATTCGAATGGAATGTTGCTAAATAGTTGTGACTAATTCGAATGGAATGTTGCTAAATGATTGTAACTAATTAGAATGGAATGTTTCTAAAAGGTTGCGACTAATTCGAATGGAATGTTGCTAAATGGTTGTGACTAATTCGAATGGAATGTTGCTAAATGGTTGTGACTAATTCGAATGGAATGTTGCTAAATGGTTGTGACTAATTCGAATGAAATGTTGCTAAATGGTTGTGACTAATTCGAATGGAATGTTGCTAAATGGTTGTGACTAATTCGAATGGAATGTTGCTAAATGGTTGTGACTAATTCGAATGAAATGTTGCTAAATGGTTGTGACTAATTCGAATGGAATGTTGCTAAATGATTGTAACTAATTCGAATGGAATGTTGCTAAAAGGTTGCGACTAATTCGAATGGAATATTGCTAAATGGTTGTGACTAATTCGAATGGAATGTTGCTAAATGGTTGCGACTAATTCGAATGGAATGTTGCTAAATGGTTGTGACTAATTCGAATGGAATGAGCTAAAGGCGGTAGTATTTCCAACGTTGTTTTCTTCTTCTTCTTCTTCTTCTTCTTCTTCGAACGGTTCATATCGACTACTTGTTAACCACTCTACCTGTTTTGATTTATATGTGATCCGAGCATAAGAACAATTGTGCATTGTGCCAGTTATGCACCTACAAGTAGGCCAGCACATCTTATTTCTGCGATGCTTTTTATTTACTAGTGTATCTTCACTAGGCCTCTAACTCAGTCGAATCTTACGACATGCTTCGTAGGTCGCAGTGTTACTATTTTTGCTTCCTTTGCGAGCCCTGACAAAACACGGGGGAAATGTGAATGTTAAACTGTAATCTTAAATGCTCTTTGTTTCCAGGTTTACATTAATGTCTAAATTGTATTATATGTAATGAGTTGCAGCCGGTGATACAGAGTCCGTGCACCTTTGATTGTTCCTCTAGCAGATGACTATTTTTTAGCAATAAGAAAACAGACAGGCGTCCATTAGCAGCATCGATTGTTGGGGAGTTGAAGATGGATAAGGGGGATTCTCTTCGGTCTCTTCGTGTCTCTTGTCTGTTGGATGAAGACACTAAAATAAATGTTGAATCGATCCAGCGATTTAAGCAGTTTGGAGTTACTTGTTGTACAAGTAGAACTTGAAGCATGAGGGGCAGAGTGAGGTGTGTGTTTAATCAGATAGCCACGGGAACCATATGTATGCATAATCTTCGATATCTGCTGAGAGAGACTGAGCACATATGGGTCTACCCGGAGTGCAGTAAGGTCAGTTTAGTAATCAATAACCAATAACCAATAAACAAATGTTTGTTTTATTCTTATGTGCTTATGTTTGAGTAATGTTGTTACATGTTGTCATGTTCGCAAATTTGAATGTTGCTAAAGACTGTTAACTACATCGAATGTAATAGACAAAAAGTTGTGGATTGCAAATGTGTTATAAACATAACCTTCTTGTTTGTGTTCGTTCTTACCAACCAAGTGAACTTTTCTTTTTGATCTGTGCGGTTTGCAACAATAACGTGTGTATACCACAACATCGTGTAAGGCAACCATATAAAATTTCGGTCAATGTGTAGACTTGTGAACAAAGACAAGTGTGTTCAGATGGGCAATTTTGATTTTCCAAATAGAAAAACAGCACTTTAAAGTATAATAGCTTTAGTTATACTGTATCATGACATCATGTACGATTGGTGATATGCATTATATATGATTGGTGATATGCATTATATATGATTGGTGATATGCAGTATATACGATTGGTGATATGCAATATATATGATTGGTGATATGCAGTATATATGATTGGTGATATGCAGTATATATGATTGGTGATATGCAGTATATATGATTGGTGATATGGAGAAAGACAGAGCTGATTCAAGGCAAGTAAACATAATATAAAATGATTCGATAGAAATGTATACAAGACACAACAATCATTATATAGAGTGTTTTGCGAGGACAAGTGTAGAAAGAGAAGGAAAAAAAGATGGAAGTATGTTGCAAAACGTAAAGAATTAATAAAGAACAGATCTAACAATCATAGAAAATACTTCGGCGAGAGAAATCGAAGTATTTTGCAAGGTGTATGAAATAAAATGAAAATCGTGGCATATCCTTTACATGATGTATCTATCAACCACAGTAAACGAGTCGTTGATTTTATAGGCACTACTTATACGTTCAGTAGTTTCCAATTGCTTTCTGAAAGGTGAGGTCTATTTGAAAGAAATTGCACGCTGAATACAAGTAATAAAAACTGTGTACACCTTTCACTCCATAATTATGTTCGTTTTTTTATTAATATTTTTTATTATGTATGTTATGTAAACCTCTTTAACCAGAGGCACGCCCTTTCAACTAAGGATGAACCTTATTTTAGTTATCTCAGAGCGTTATGTTCCTCTTGACAATCTTATATTGCAATACATAATGAATTAGTTAGAATACTGTCTTTGCGTCAACTTAATTAAAAAAATTATTCTTTCTTTCTTTCTTTTGTCCTTCTCTGCTTTTTTGCCGCTAGGCGTAGCAGGTTTAACTGATGTTCGATTTCCGAGATAATGCGCGCTCGGTCGCTTGATATGGTGTGGTATTGTGGAGTTTTAAGATGTCTGTAACTCCATCAACCCATCTTTTCTTGGTCTGCCCTTTCCTCTTGATGATTTCATTTTCAGGTTGTACGCTCTTGCAACTGGTGTATTCGGGTTGCAAATTATTGCTATCCAATATATCGGCGCAGAAGAGGAGGGTTAACAATCACCGAAAGTACTAAGATGTGACAAGTACAATTATGTTGTAAGTTTAGTGATGAAAGAAGATACAGTGGTGACAGTAAGCAAAAGTACTAAGATGTGACAAGTACAATTATGTTGTAAGTTTAGTGATGAAAGAAGACACAGTGGTGACAGTAAGCAAAAGTACTACGATGTGACAAGTACAGTTATGATGTAAGTTTAGTGATGAAAGAAGACACAGTGGTAACAGTAAGCAAAAGTACTAAGATGAGACAAGTATAAGTTTGTTCTAAGTTTAGTGTAGAAAGAAGAAATAGTGAAAACAGTAAACAAAAGCTATTGTGGGCAAACAAGGAGCATAATGAGCTCTCATGCGTCTGTAAATAATTGAAGAAATGGATGTTTCTTATTGTTTTTTTTACTTTACTTCATAAACATAAGTACTCTTCAACATTACAACATAATTTAACCAGTTTCAATTTATAATATCTGCAATGCACTCCGGGCATGTCCATAGGTGATCCGAACTACTTCTCAACACCTCCAACAACGTCCAGAAACTGAGCCTATTAATTCAATTTTCATTGATGCTCATACTCATATACCTTCTGTGCTTCTCTCTTCTTACCACTCTAATCGCCAACCTACCCAGTTATTTTAAGGAAAGCTGTACTGTAAGACATGGTAATCACTAGCCGAGATAGTATTGGTTTAATTTGCGCTCAACTTACTAAACAGCTTGTGTTTGTTAACAACCAGTGGCGGCTAGTAAACTTTTTTATTGGTGGGGCCAGTGACAAATTTTCGGGAAAATTATGGTTGTGGGTTAGGTTATATTTTAATTTATAAAATAATAAATACACATTACACACTATTTTTGGTTGGGTTCAGCCCCACTGGCCTTTAATGACGAGCCGCCACTGGCAACAACTATACTGAGTAAAAACAAAATTTAAGAGAATACTATTCGTTTAAAAAGGGAAAACGAAAGAGAAACCCTCAGGATTCACTTCTCCTGTTCCCAGCAGATAAATATTTTTGCCATAAAAAATGTAGAGTGCGAGGATTAGTTCATGCAAATTTAAGATCCTAGACATCCATTTTTACTCTCTGGAGTGTCGACCTCACACTTAGTAATCTCTTCCATTACCAGGGTTTTGACAACTCTGCTCACAGCGTCAGTGAGGATAGAAAGAAAAATGTAGAAAAAAAGCCGGTAAATATTATTTGTAGGTGTAAAGACACACGAACAGATGTATCTAATTTGATAAATGCACGACATGAATAACGACAGTGAATATTCTTGCCTAGTTGCGACCAGCTAAACTAGTGTAAATGCACTAACATGATTGAATAAACCATGCATAATACAACAAGAGTGCTTAAGAAAAGAATAAAAGCTTTCACGTAAATAATGACAATTGATGGTGGCCAATGGAAGTGGCTACACTTTTCTATAAACACAAGATTAAGTGAAACTGCTACAGAATTCCAGGATGGAGTCTAAATGTAGTAGTAGTCGTAAGTTGTGTTAGAGATTCATGTAGAAAAAGAGGAAGAAGAATGTAATAAAGAAAGTGATCGTTAACAAAATATTGTTAGATAATATTAGGTAAAACAAACGTAGACCGACATACTTTACTGAAACAGTATAAACACTATGCTCTAAGTGCACAGGAAGTAATGAAAAATGAAAATCGTGGTATATCCTTTACATGACTGGGCCATCAACCACAGTAAACGAGTCGTTGATTTTCTAAGCACCACTTATACGTTCAGTAGTTTGTCATGGCTTTCTGAACGTTGAGGTCAATTTTCACCTTTCGTAAAAATTCCACGCAAACGATTTGATTTCAAAATGTCTACCGCGGTATTTGATCATTTGAATAAATAACACCACACCATATCAAGCGACCGAGCGTGCATTATCTCCGAAACCGATCATCAGTTAAACCTGCTACGCCTAGCGGCAAAAAGCAGAGAAGGACACAGCATATCAAGCGACCGAGCGTGCATTATCTCGGAAACCGATCATCAGTTAAACCTGCTACGCCTAGCGGCAAAAAAGCAGAGAAGGACACAGCATATCAAGCGACCGAGCGTGCATTATCTCGGAAACCGATCATCAGTTAAACATGCTACGCCTAGCGGCAAAAAGCAGAGAAGGACACAGCATATCAAGCGACCGAGCGTGCATTATCTCGGAAACCGATCATCAGTTAAACATGCTACGCCTAGCGGCAAAAAAGCAGAGAAGGACATAGCATATCATGCTACCGAGCGTGCATTATCTTGAAACCGATCATCAGTTAAACCTGCTACGCCTAGCGGCAAAAAAGCAGAGAAGGACACAGCATATCATGCTTCCGAGCGTGCATTATCTTGGAAACCGATCATCAGTTAAACCTGCTACGCCTAGCGGCAAAAAAGCAGAGAAGGACACAGCATATCAAGCGACCGAACGTGCATTATCTCGGAAACCGATCATCAGTTAAACCTGCTACGCCTAGCGGCAAAAAAGCAGAGAAGGACACAGCATATCAAGCGACCGAGCGTGCATTATCTTTGAAACCGATCATCAGTTAAACCTGCTACGCCTAGCGGCAAAAAAGCAGAGAAGAACAAAAGATAGAAGAATAAATAACAATGTCAAAGAAATGATATCCTTTTTTTCAACACTGTTAGCAAAAGAGAAATGTGTGCAGTGTAACTAAGGAACAGTGGAACAATATGAACAATATTTGTGTTTAATAATTGAAAGATGTGAACACCCACAAACTATGTTTAATGCTCGTGGATCGGTGTTAAAAAAAAAAGCGAGAGATTGATATACTATTTTTTTAGCTTGATAAAATAATTTTTGAGCTCGTGAAGAGATATCGCTATTTTGTACAATTGGATCTATTTATTTATTCGTTTTTATTCCCAGTTCATTAGATACATTTGCATTTTTCCGTTATCATCCATTTGTAAGTGTCTCTCGTCACTCCTGTTGTGTCGTTTGCTTGATAAAGGCCTTTTGGTCGAAACGTTGCTGTTTATCGTCACTGTTTCTGTATTTTGTAAAACTATAGTACTTTGTTTGTACGTGTTTCGCTATATATATATATATATATACTCTAGAACGAATTCATAGACACATCCTAAAAAGTGAACTTTTATATGTGGTTAAATAGTAATGTAAATAATCACCGATAACTTCGTTTGGAACACAAGTCTCTAGACTAGCGTATATAGGCGTGTGGGACATACGATTCTAGAATCTAGTACATTCAGTCATTTGGGATACATGTGAGTCTAGACTCTGCAAGTATATAGTCGTTTGGGACATATGTGAGTCTAGACTCTGCAAGTATATAGTCGTTTGGGACATATGTGAGTCTAGACTCTGAAGTATATAGTCGTTTGGGACATATTATTCTATAATATGGAGCTTAGAGTTATTTTACGAACATATCTCTAGAGAATTGAACTTATAGCCATTTGGGACATACGTTTTTAAAATCTGGAGTTTTGGGGTTTTTCCTGATCAAGAAACACTAAAGCTTTACAGCTCTTCGGTTCGGTGCCACGAACACCGTAAATCTGGAGAACCTGTGTCTTTTTCTACCAGCCACGAAATTGAACCCGTACTCCCATAGGGCTTGTCACCCGCATTCCAATGCGCTACGAGCACGCAGGGCACGCGGGCATAAAATATGGAGCTTACAATCATTTGGTTCATAAGTCTCTAGATTAAGGTGCAAACAGTCGGCAATAACACTATCTCTCTCTCTCTATATATATATATATGCTGGTGCACAGATCTACTTTAAAGTAGCACACGTCTTCCTAATATTCATACGCAAACCAGACTCTCCAAAGAGACATATATGGATAAGGTATAATCTTCTCAGTTCTATTTGATAAAGATTGATTGAGTATGCTCATAGAAATTGGAGTTTCACTGTGGTTTGATTTCAAGTTGACATTACCTTAGTAAAGTAAAAGTAAAGGAACCCTTTCATACCTCGTGATATATAGGGAGGGCACTACAGAGTTCGGCCTGTATTTTTCATTGACCGTCGGAAACATGATGGGTGATGTGGTCAGCATCACACCAGCCGCCTTTACTTTCCCAGAGCATGTCTGGTACCCAGTTGAGGCTGGGTCGACCTGAGAGCCGTCGCGGTAGGGAAAAAATTCAACTCCCACTGCGGGAGTTGAACCCGAACCACCAGTCTTGGGAAGCGAGTTCACTAACAACTACGCTACCGCTGCTCTCGACATTACTTTAACTAATGTTAAATACAAAACATGCCATGAGACTGCTCGATGCTTCGAAACACTAGCGAATGAACATATATATGTTGTTCTTTAATGTAGTCAATGGAAGAACAGACCAGGAGTATAACATTATCAAGAATAACAATGTTTACTCACAGTGCCACATTGCATTGACACACTAATAAGGAAGACATGAATGTCTTTCATTGACAAGACTACACACTATTTATGCTTGAACTTGATACACAGGCGTCATCCATGCAAATTGAATAATCGCTTGCGCTCGACGTTGCTAGTCTTTTGTACAAGAAGTAACATACTAATCACAGCTGCCGATATACCTGCAACCATAGCTGTGATTACGTACCCCTTCAAGAAGTGGTGATTACTTATTAATTCAAGAAGTGGTGATTACGTATCCCTTCAAGAAGGGTGATTACTTATTAATTCAAGAAGTGGAGGTTACTTATTAATTCAAGAAGTGGTGGTTACTTATTAATTCAAGAAGTGGTGGTTACTTATTAATTCAAGAAGGGTGATTACTTATTAATTCAAGAAGTGGTGGTTACTTATTAATTCAAGAAGTGGTGGTTACGTATGCCTTCAAGAAGTTATGGTTACGTATACATTCAAGAAGTGGTGGTTACGTATCAATTCAAGACGGGGCGATTACTTATACATTCTAGAAGTGGTGGTTACGTATCAATTCAAGACGGGGCGATTACTTATACATTCTAGAAGTGGTGGTTACGTATACATTCTAGAAGAAGTGATTACTTATCCATTCAGGAAGGGGTGATTATGTATACATTTAAGCAGTTGTGATTACGAAGTTACCTCTGATTCTTCTTCGAACGTTCCATATCGACTACTTGTTAACCACTCTTTATGATTTGTATGTGATTCGAGCCTAAGAGTGATTGGACGTTATGCCAGTTATGTGCCTACATGCAGGCCAGCACATCCTATTTCTGCGACGCTTTTTATTTACTAGGGTAGCTTCCTTCGGCCCCTACCTCAGTCGCCTCTTAAGACATGCCTTGTAGGCCGCAGTGGTACTATTCATTGCTCCCTTTCCAGCCCCGGCAACACATGGGCTGTTTCCATTCAAGAAATAGTGATTACTTATTCATTCACACATGTGGTGATCAAGTACATGTTCTAGCAGTGCTAGGTTTATAGATAGGTTTGAATGTTTCTACATGTAATCGTCCATTTGTAGTGCTCCTCGAAATTCGTCATTCTTGTTGTATTGTTTACTTGATAAAAGCCTTTTGGTCGAAACGTTGCTGTTTATCGTCATTGTTTCTGTATTTTGTAAAACTATAGTACTTTGTTTTTACGTGTTTAGTTTTATAGCAGTGTGTTACATATTATCGTACTACCAACTAAATACTTCTGTTTTACTTCTAAAGCCACTCACAATTTCCTGCAGTTTTTATATTCATGGCACTGCAGAAAAAGATAAGATTGAATGTAAACCGTTTCTATCGTTTTTTTAATGTTACAGAAATCATTGAACAACAAAAGCGTAACATTCATTAGTAAATTGCGTCTTTATCATCATGTTCTGCGTTCTCTATTGTTAATATATCCATCTTCTGTGATCATATAATTATTTTAAACTTACTGACCTTACTGAACAAGACGTGTGGTATCCTTGTAAAGCGTTGTCTTTGATTGTCTTTAAATAATCATTTTGTTGTGTATGTTTAAATTCACTTATGTATACGTTGTGATTCATATGATTTAATTAAACACAATTTTTAATGTAAGTACAATTCTATTGTCTTGGACTAGTAATTCAAGTAATGTTCGTGAGAAATATACATTCATTATTGTCTTAAATAGTAGACATTATCATCATCATCATCAGGTGCCATGCCAGCTGTCGTAGGCGATCATGGATCTCCACAAATCTCTGTCGTTGGTGTTTGCTATCAACTCAGATGTTGACGCTCTACTGTGCCATGAAGTCAGGCTATCCAACATTTTCTCTCTCTGTCTTATTACACACACAACATATTATACACAGACACAGACATATTATACACACACACAAAAACCTGAGTCGACTCTTACGACATGCCTAGTAGGTCAAAGTGCTACTATTCTTTGCTCCCCTTGTGCGCCTCGGCAACACACAGGCAAAAATATATCATAACTACAAGTGCTTAATAAACAAAAAACCTGAACAAGCACACATTTTACTAGAATTACTAGTCCTAGGCAACACACAGGCAAAAATATATAATAACTACAAGTGCTTAATAAACAAAAAACCAAACAAGCACACATTTTGTTCAATATTAAAAACAGGGAAATAAGATCATGCGAGGACTTATGCAATTTGATATATTGGATAATAAATGTCTGATTTGAATGATAATCAGATACATAACAGCCATGACAGTATGGCGGAATAATGTAATATATTTTGTTTCGGTTGATGTACGAGATACGAAAAAATAGAATGAGAAGGTTATAAATAATGAGAATGAGAAATAAATAGTTTTACAACAAATATCATCAACATCGACGACTGGAAGAGAATTAGAACATTTATCAGAGGATTGCGATATATTGATAAATACAGACAAAACAGGCAGAGGTATCGAGATGTTTCAAAATTGTTCAATTATTTTGTGCAAGACACATGCTTCTACTTTGTCATTGAAGATGTATATGGAAAATAAAATAAGTAACATAATTTGAGACGTATTCAGAATAAGTGATAAAATCGGAGAAATATTTGGTTAATCACTAGTAACAATTGGTATAAGAAATAGGAAACGGAGATATGTTGGGCATACTCTGAGAAATAATCATCAAGGGATACCAACACATTTATTGAAATAAAAGGTAAATGGTTAAAAAAAAAATGCTCTATTAAAAAAAAAATGAAACTGCTTTACTAATGTAGGCGAGAAATATCGGACTTATTTCCATAAAAGAGATTGATTGAATTGTCCAGGATAGAGAGGGATGGAGAAATTGTTAACACGCGTTATGTAAACGAATAACGGTACAGGATGAATATAGTAATAAATAATGAGTTTTGAACAATGATGGAGTACATAAAAATAGATAGACTGCCGTTAAAGAAAAACATTTTACATAGAAAATTAACAAAGAAAAACTGTCTTTGCTGTCTATGTTACCGCTTTTTAGTATGGTGTAGGACATGAGAACTTGAGCCCGATCAATGTAATGGTTGCATGGCTAGTGCAGTCACATCGAAACTATTCAGGTTAGGATTTTTCCTGTATGCCCACTACAGAAAAAAAAGTCGGAGATCGAACCTGGGTCTCTAGAATGGGAGCCCTCGTTCTAATCCTTTCGCCCAGACTCTCATCAACATAGAAATAGAAAGACGAAATAAAAGAGGAAAAAATACACATATTACACGCCTGGGCTAACGGGCTGAGAAATTAGAGTACATTGTAACGTTACGATCAATCGGGTTACATGTTAACGCAATGCTCGACTCTTCAGATACAAGCTGCAAATCTGATGTCGGACTGGCCGACTGTCAAAATCGATATCAGATTGACAGAAGAATGAAAGAAAGAACTAGAGATAGATGTGGAGAGATGTGGCGAGTGATAAGGGCTAGAGTAAATACTTACACAGATAACAATTACAAAAAATAATAGATGTTAATTTGAACAAACAAGTATATGCTTGCAACGAAATGAACATTGATTGATTAATTGATTAATTGATTGATTGATTGATTGATATGAACATCATCCGCGTTCTTCAGTAAATGACCATGTGTTCTATCTTTTTTCACACAGTAAGATATCAGCGGTAGTGCACGACGTCCGTAGCGACGTCAATGGTCCATAAGACAATTTTGAATAGCGGGAAAATGTGTAGATATTTCTGTAAAAATGAATTTTTTCTGACATTTATATGATACTCTTATTGATTTTCAACTGCCAATGCATTTCTTATTTCATGTGTTCAACTTGAACTTGAATCAATCAATCAACAAATTTAATAAACACGCAAACACATACAGAACTAATAAACATTCCATTACACACTCGTAGACATTTACAAATATACTGAGAAATGTACGATCAATGTACATTGAAACAGACACTAATAAATGAATACGCTGACATTTGTAGGATCTTCTTCTTCTTCCAACGGCCCATATCGATCACTTGTTAAACCACTCTGTGTGATTTGTATGTGATCTGGTCTTAAAAGCGATTGTACGTTGTGCCAGTTATGCGCCTACAAGTAGCCCAGCACATCCGTTCTCTACGTTGCTTTTTATTTACCAGGGTAGCTTACTTAGGTCCTACATCGGTCGCCTCTTACGACATGCCTTTTATGTTGCCGTGGTACTATTCTTTGCTTCCATTGCGAGTCCCGTCACCCCACGGGCGGGGAAATCGATCTCGCAGACATTTAGAACAGAATAGCTGGACAAATATCTCGACTTAGTACCTCTAGAGTCGCCCGAGTGGTTACCAGGGCCCACATTTAGGGTGTAAAGAATAGAACCACGGTTACCTGCCATGCATGTCGTAAGAGGCGACTAAGGAGGTTTGGCTGAAATCGGATGCACATGTCCTAAACTTGTAGAAATCTATGCGTTTAGGGCCTACCAAACCAATGTGCAACGTATACACGTTCTTGGCAAAGATCAAACATATCACAAAGAGTGATTAAAATTGGTCGTAAAGAACGAACGCAAAGAAGAAGAAGTACCTCTAGAGCTAGAGGTGCGCACCTTATCTTCAGGCTGCATAGACCCTCTCCCATAACTCAGACCTAGACACTTTCATCAGCTAGGTTAACTAGAGCATGTTTAAACATAAAGGTATATATGGTATATATCGACTGTGAAGCCAGCGGTCTAATAGTAGTAATACATTTCTTTTTTCTTGTTCTTCGAAAGCTCCATATCGACAAATTCTTCTTCTTCTTCTTTGCGTTCGTTCTTTACAACCAATTTTAATCACTCGTGATATGTTTGATCTTTGTCAAGAACGTGTATACGCTGCACATTGGTTTGGTAGGCCCCTAAACGCATAGACGTCTACACGTTTAGGACACGTGCATCCGATTTCATCCAAACCTCATAAGTCGCCTCTTACGACATACGTGGTAGGAAACAGTGGTTCTATTCTTTACAACTCAAATTGTGGCCCCGGTAACCACTCGGGCGATCGACAACTTGTTAACCACTCTATGTGATTTGTATGTGACCTGAGCTGAAGAGCGGTTGTACGTTGTGCAAGTTATGCTCCTACAAGTAGTCCAGCGCATTCCATTTATGCGACGCTTTTTATTTACTAGGGTAGCTACCTTAAGTCCTACATCAGTCGCTTCTTACGACATGCCTTGTAGATCGCAGTAGTCCTATTATGTGCTTCCTTTGCGGGTACCGTTACCACACGTGCTGGAAACTCGACTTCGCAAACATTTATAACAGGAATATCTCGAAGAATATCCCGACTGGGTACATCTGGATAGAGAAAGGCGTGCATCTTACCTTCAGGCTGCAGAGACCCTCTCCTATAACTCACTCCCAGACATTTTCATCAGCTAGGCTTACTAGATCATGTAAACAGAAAGTATATATAGTATAATATATATCGACTGTGAAGCCAACGTTCTAATCCTAGTAATACTCCATCTCTCAGACATCACGTAGACATTTCAAGTAAATAGAGCTTGATTAAACACAAGCACATATTGTGATCATCAAGTTGGCCCTGCTCCCAGTTTACAGAAAGCAATATATTTCAAGTAAATCTTCTTTCCCATTACATGTAATGTATATTTTTACTTCATCCTTATTGATTTTCACGTATTCTGTAAATACATCATTAACAACTTCGCAATATTCCTTCAAATGTATTGTGTTTGTTTTGTTTTTTATTTTTATTTTTGTTGTTGGGGGTGGATTTTTTGCAACATGTAATAGATTTGATGCTATCTTGTTTATTAAAAAAGCGTGGCTCTCTGTGGCATAAAGGTTAAGTGTTCGCTTCTCGCGCCAAGGGTACTTGGTTCGATCCATCGTGGAGATATAGGGATATTGTTTTAAAGAAATCACTGATCTCAGTGTAGGTGAGATCGAGTTCCTAGTCCTATCGGAGACAGATGATGAAACGTAGGTCCTGTGTTCAATTTGAGCACGTAAAAGAAACATTGGTAGTTCAAATTCGAGGATAGCAGGCTGGAAAGTCGCTGACAGGGCAAAATTCGTTAGACAAAATTAAAAATAAAATTTCTGCTAAATATCTTCAAAATTACATCGGCACCTCGCCGGTCTACGGAGCTCGTGCACTGCAGCTGCGATCCTCCTGTGTAAGAAAGAGATCGTAGCACACATGGTTACTCACTAAAGTGCAATAATGATGATCAAATCAATCAATCAATCAATCAAAAGGTTTGTACAACTTTATTTAATTCCACCAGCATTGGCATATTTTCTGGTCCTTCTCCTAATAGAAAAATGACACACTTGGATTATTTCACAAAGAACGAACTCCTTAGCTTTGGCAAGATTCCTGCAGATCTTTGAAAAATATGCTCTCCTTAACTAAAGTTTTTAGTCCTTTGAAACCTCATTTCAAAACGATGTGTGGTATTTATCAACATAACTCCGACCTTCTCTACTTTCCAGTACTTCCAATCTTGTTTGTGTTCAGAGCCATATAATGCACAACTTATTCTAACATGTTCAGGTTGATAAGATAATGGTGTACTGGTTTCTATCATGCCGAAATGCTCGCCTGCCCAGCGTGTTCGTAGCGCGTTCGACAACGGGTGACAAGCCCCCTGGGAGTGCGGTTCAATTCCGTGGGCTGGCAGTAACGCCACAGGTTCTTCGGATTTACGGTGTTCGTGACACCGAACCAAAGGATTAAGATGTCTATGGCACTGAGCCGAAGAGTTGAAAAGCTCAAGTGATTCTGGATAATGCAGAAATAGTAAGTAGACTCTATGGTTAAGTAGTTAAGACTTCGCCTTGTGTTCCGAAGATGGTGGATTCAATTCAGGACCGCGTCGTTCCGTTCATGAGTCCATTTTTTTCCAGAGGCATTATGCTTGTTGCCGTAGCTACGGAATTCGTGCTTTGTGCAATACGTTCAGCAGATGGCCTACCGTTTATGCGGATAGCGAACCAAGTTATATATATATATCTTTCTTTCTTTCTCGAATCCTGTATGCCTCACAGCGTCAGGTCAGGAAGAGATTTCTAAAACGGGCCCTAGTATGCGCTTCGTAGATAGTCTCTTTCGTCGCCTCTGTTATCTCTGAGGTCCATCTTTTGCGTGGCCGGCCTTTTGCTTTGTACCCATTGTATCGGAGCAGCATTGCTCTTTGGGGTGCACTGTCTGATGGTAATCTGCTTACGTGACCGAACCATTTAATTTGTTGTTTCTTGATGAAGTCTAGTACTGATGTTGTACCCAATACTAGATGTTGTACCCAATATATATATATACATTAAACATGGCACAAGCAGGTGAATCCTTCAGCTTTATATCTTCCAGTTGGCAAATAATGATCTTGGGTCTACCTCTGAAAATGTATATATATATTGTTCAATGAGTCAAAAATAATAATTTCAAACTATCACCTTCATGTACTGCATCTCAGATTCAATAATTGTCATATACATTCATTTACGCGCTCTTATAATTTTGAATACTTCATATATATGTCAATAATGTCCGTGTTTTTTACAATTTTACATGTATTTCAATACTTCACATGTATTTCACTACTTTACATGTATTCACTACGTCACATATATTCAATACTTCACATGTATTCACTACTTCACATGTATTCACTACTTCAAATGTATTCACTACTTCAAATGTATTCATTACTTCAAATGCATCAATCCTCTTCTCAGTTCCATATACTTGAATACGATAAACCTCTATAACATCACAACAACCTCATTTTCCTTCAGCCTAACTCATCAGCACATCCCAAACCTCATTTCTCTTCATTAAACCTCTCGTCTGTTCCTAAAACACCATTTGTTATTTCCTAACTGTCACACATCCTCTTCAAATATCATTACACGGAAGTCAACCTTACTCAACCTTCATCTACATTGAATAAAATCCTAGATTGCATACCTCGCTAGCACGTGCTCAACCTTCTTTAACTCACACAAACTCTGCAACTTCAACTCTGAATTACATCCCTTCTTCCACTTCTAATACTCTTCTGAAAATCTCCATCTCCTTTGATTCTTTCTCTCTGCAGCTCGTCTACATCGACTTGTCTAAATATTGAACATCAAACTCAGTGGTTCTCAAACATTTTTGAAGTTCTGACACATTTGAAGTCCTAAAGAAAATGGTATGCGCACTATACACAAAAACGTAATAAATAAAATGCAAACAGCAAAGAAATACATAAATAATTGGTAAATGCTAATTACCTTTATCCATCATATAATTTATGTCTATGAGAAGCATACGTCTGATGTGTCTTGGCGATTTTTTTACACTGGTGCCCGCTGGTACAGCGTTTCCTACACCTGATCTGGGATTTCCTAGTGAGCACCTAGGAATGTCACCGGGCACTCTGCAGTGCGTCTGGCACACACTTTGAGAATCATTGATCTAACGAGTAACAACAAGTATCTTACAGAAAGAGACCAGCTCACAAATAAGAAGCATTCGCTGTTATCAGACGGGTTAATCCTGCCTATATCAGCGATTTTGATAAGCTTCTGAACTGTGTGAGCTTCGGACCGGAACAAATATAATTGTATTTCCTCTGATTGAATGGCTTGATCTGGTTGATAGCCTCTCATTTTTTTTGCTATATTTCTCACAATTTGTTTCTTATTTTTTTTCTTTCTATTAATGATATTTTCCATCTTCTGCTTGTTATTTGTCGTCTAACACACACAACCGCAGGATCAGTACGCGATCGTGTATTTAGTGATGTTTTCTGTCCATATCATCAATCTTCCTTAGTTATGACTTCGCCCGTGTGTTGCTGAGGATCGCAAGGGGAGCATATAATACTAGCACTGCAACCTACAAGGCATGTCGTAAGAGGCGACTGATGTATGGGACTAGGAAGATACCCTAGTAAATAAATAGCGTCGCAGAAATCGGATGTGTTGACCTACTCGCAGGCACATAAGTGTCACAACGTACAATCGCTCTTAGGCTCAGATCACATACACATAACAACGAGTGGTTAACAAGTGGTCGATATGGAGCGCACGAAGAAGGAAAGGAATAGTTATAAC
Organism: Arion vulgaris; assembly: GCA_020796225.1. Taxonomy (NCBI): domain Eukaryota; kingdom Metazoa; phylum Mollusca; class Gastropoda; order Stylommatophora; family Arionidae; genus Arion; species Arion vulgaris. Next base: position 27,113,202 of record CM036761.1, on the reverse strand, counting down.
TTGAGTTGTTTTTGAAATTAATAAATTGTAACAGATAGAGCCCGTGTTTACATTTTTTGATGTAGCCACCACGTTAATATAATTTATTTCAGTCATATTGTGATTATAATTGAATTGTGAACACCTCCATACTCGTCATTTTAGAAGTCCGTGAACTTCTAATTATTCTTCTGTAAAACCACATTGCTGTGGCCTCCAGAGATTTTTCTGTTTGTGTACCCCCCATAACTCTGTAAATATATATATATATGGCTTAAAGCCATAGTGATAAAATATCTAATTAATAGTTAAAGCAAGAAATAAACATTATCAAAAGAACATAACTAAAATGTATGTGGCGGTATTAGAAACGAAATCACTTTTACAAGAATGGTCTTTTTCTCTGTCATTCCTGTATAAAAAACCATCGGTTTCAAAGTTGAAAAATACAGTTATCTTTGGCTATGTACCAGAATTACGTTCTCTATCTGTAGTCGCCCTTTCTCTCTGTATCTCTCTCTCTCTCTCTCTCTTTGTCTCTCTTCCAATCGCTCACCGCTCAAGATAAACAGTTTATTGATGTCAACGTGAACGAATTAGAACCGTTAAAGCGTAGCTGTTAGTACACTTTCTTTGTAGGCGTATGGACAGAGGATCAAATTCCCCAGTTGGAGTGTGATTATTTCCGACCGAAATGGCTCTCCTACTGACGCAGCCTCAATTTAGTACCAGGGAAACAATCAAGAATAAACACGGGTGATGTAATGTTTGCAACATCATGTATTGTGTATTGTTGCTCAAGAAGAAAACATTTCTAAAACGTTATTTCCTAAATATAAAACATGGTATAAAAATGGACTGTTTCTCTCTCTCTCTCTCTCTCTCTCTCTCTCTCTCTCTCTGCCTTTCTAACCCGGATTGGGGCATATGCCCTCAACCATCTCATGCCACTTCTTCCTACCAATGGATTGCTTACTGCAATATTTTTTTGTGTTTGCTTTGTCGACAAGTTCTGTTATTGATTCACTTCACAATGTCTGCATTTTTATTAGGATAACATAACCATATATGTCTTAGTTTTTTACGACTACACATGCTTACACATACTTACACATACTTACACATGCTTACACATGCTTACACATGCTTACACATACTTACACATATTTACACATACTTACACATACTTACACATGCTTACACATACTTACAATACGTACATATGCTTACACATGCGTACATATGCCTACACATGGTTGTATATACTTAAACATGTTTACACATGATTACACATGCTTACACATGATTACACATACTCACATATGATTATACATACATACACATACTTACACATGCTTACAATACGTATATATGATTACACATACTTACACATGCCTACACATGCTTACATATGCTTACACATGCTTACATCTTCTCATAAACGTTTATTCTCCGTATTAACTTACACAAATACATATATTGTATTGGAAAATTCCCAAGACGAGAATGTTGATTGTCAAGATAACTTGAACAGAGTAAGTGAATCCGACTTGTAGCCTGTAAAAGCAGGTTAGACAGGATATAATTTCCGTGAATTTTTGCTGGACGAATAGGGGTTTTACATTGATGGGTCAAGAACCGGAAAAAATGGAAGTCACAAAGACAATAAGGTTGAATATTAATTCATTCCGTACTCACTGCCGCACATTGCGCTACGCACTCACTGTGTTATGGACAATTAATCCTAAATTAGATCAACGCATTATGATCCAATTTCCGGATTTGTTTCTAACGCAAAGATGTCTATTTATTCACCAGGGGGTTCGGGAGTTTGGTAACACTTGTTAATTGGGTGTAATCAGTGGCGGCGCGTGATTATTTTTGTTGTTGGGCCAGACATTTTTTCCGGATAAATCATGGTTTTTGGTTGCTATGTTTTAATTTATAAAATAATAAAAACACGTTATACATTATTTTTAGTGGGGCCCGACCCACATGCCCTTAATGACGAACCGCCACTGGGTGCAATCTATATACTTTTGAAGATGGAAAATGTGGGAAAAATATAATTCGGCCATATCGTGTTTCCCAATTTTGTAGTGATTAATCACAGCCCAGTGAAGACTAGATAGAGAGATAGATGCTAGAGTGTAGAATGCAAATGATGTAACCTACCAACTAGCGCAATTGTTAAAGCTCTCAAACATCTCAATGACAGCTATAAAACAGATAATCAACATCATGTTCATGCCTAATATGTGTTAATAGAACCAGACATGGAAAATGAGCAAATCCCAGTCGCAAACAATAACTACATGGGAAATGGGATGTCTACTAAAAGTTACCAACAACACCAGAACATAGAGAATCACTAATCATCAGCATAAAAAAGAAAGTTATTGCCAAAATATTGCTTGAATTACAATGAGAAACAAAGAATGAAGAGGTTAGGCCACTTTATAAGAATGCAACCAAACTCCACAGTATACATATTATTCTACAACAGAACATCGGGAAAGAAAGCGAGAGGAAGACTACGAAAAATATGGATAGATGGATTACTCGAATCCTGTTAAAACGTAAGAATAACTATAATCCAAGTCACTACAAAAACAGAAAACAACGGCACTGGGCAACAACCTGGTAACAGTGGGACAATAAAGAAGAAGAGATGAATATAGTAAGGATAGCGAAATGGATGAAGAGGACCCAAACTTAAGCTATACGTAGGTTTTGAAGTGAATTTATGATCACGCGGTGTGCCAAAATACAATGTGTTACTTCAGTATGTAATGTGTGTTAGGTTATTACAACGATGTGTGTTAGATTAACACTATCGCCCGTGTGTTTCTGGGGTTAACAGGGGAGCAAAGAATAGCAATACTGCAACCTTCAAGGCATGTAGTAAGTGGCGACTGAGGTAGAAGCCTAGGAAGCTACCTAGTAAATGAAAAGCTCCCAAAAATAGGAAGTCCTGACCTACTTATAATCGCATAACTGGCACAACACACAATCGCTTAGACTCAGATCACATACAAATCACAAAGCGTAGCTAATAAGTGGTCGAAATGGAGCGTTCAAAGAAGAGAAATATTTTGTTTTGCTGTAACTGCGTATGAATAGCTTAAAGAAATATACATCTACTCAACTATACATACAACCCGTCACGCAGACATCAATGATGGCGTCAAAACCACGCCACATATACAGTATACACAAAAAATATCAATATAATTACAAACATACTTTTTCTACCTTCTCAAGGCGTGGCTTATTTCTATATAAAACATAGACAATTTCTAACGTCTGTGTAATATCGACGACTGCAGCATGACGCAAATGGAGACTGCTAAAGCTTCGTATACACTTAATTTGCAGCGTAGCACTCCAGATTCGCTCTTTTCTCTGCATTTATTATATATATTACTGAGTTGACGCTACTATGCTTTTCTAGCTAGGCACTAAATTTGAATCCTACCATTTAACTTCAATGTAAACTTTAAGGAGTGTGCACGTCGCATAATTTGCTTGCTAAAGTCGATTGTTTTTACTACAAATAAACGTTACAAAAATGTATAATTATCAAGATTCTTGTTTATTGTATCGCTTATTCTTGTCTCCGCAAGGTAGCTAGTTCTGGAGGCGGAACTGTTCTCACAGAGAGAAGAAGGGGTGAAGAATGTCGAGAATTTGTGCCAGAGTTTCTGTTGCTTCAGGCAGATGCAGCGTGAATATTGGCAGATAGTCCGTCTAGGACAGTGCTATCCACAATTTTTTTATATATTGTGGGGCGCATCTGACGAATGACACTGTAGAGACGCTGGCGCTATGTGACAATTGCATTTATAAATGATAATACTTCTTCTTCTTCTAACGCTGCATATCGACCAATTGTCACCCACTCTGTGTGATTTATATGTGACCTGAGCCTAAGAGCGATTGTACGCTTTGTCAGTTATGCGCCTACAAGTAGGCCAGCACATCCGATTTCTGCGCTGCTTTTATTTACTAGGGTAACATTCCTAGGGCCTACATCAGTCGCCTCTTACGACATGCATTGTAGGTTGAGGTGGTACTATTCGTTGCTTCCCTTGTGGCCCCGACTCCACACGTGCGATTAGTAATATTGATATTAAATAATATTAAAAGTAAAATTTAAAAAAACAAGAGATGAAAACTTAATTAGGATAATGTTAAGTTTTTGTGTCATTATTGTGCTTACGAAAAAACTGAATAATGTTGTGTTTCTGAAACACATTATTTTGTTTTTGAAATGCTGATTAACATTAACACTGGAGAAATATGACAGAGCGCTGCGGACGTACCATACAGGGCCATGCGGCTCGCAGGTGCCGCTGTAGACAGCGCTGATCCTGGTGGAAAGGCAGCACAAAGGTAACTGTGGAAGTCTCTTGTGGAAGCCTTATGTGTCCATCGGCACACAAAGAGGATATAGATAGATCTAGGTGGAGGCAAACTCTGATTGTACACTCCGTTTCATTGCGGTTATACCCAGTGGCGGGTCGTCATTATGAGCCTGTGGAGCGTGTCCCAACCAAAAATAATGTGTAACATTGATACATTATTCAATTATTTAACAAATTAAAATATCTAACCCCCAAACCATGATTTTTCCGAAAGGTTGTGTCTGGCCCCACCAATAAAATTATCACGAGCCGCCACAGGTTATACCCAGTAGTGGAAAACGTTTCAACTTAGAGGACAAATCAGGAGAGTGTGTCCCTACGGCAATTCTACAATGTCTTCAATGTAGCTCTTGCAAAAAATGCGACGACTCTGATCACAAGCTGCGTTAGTTACTGCCTTCCCTTAGTAGCCTCAGTGGTGAGAAGGGGAGGGGACCTGCTGCTCTCTAATAGTATTTTCATCCAATTCCACTACTCTTGCCTATATCCTGGAGAGGTAACCCCAGCATTGCCTAACATCAGTCACACAACACGGGAAGCATCAATAACAATATATCATGTCGGTCCACAATTGCCCAAATCAAACTTTGACAAGTTAATACAACTTAAAAACTATGTAGTTCATACATGGGCGTACATACGTTAATGATAGAGGGGACAAGTGCCACCATATAAAAAATCCTTGTGGACAATACATGTTTATGGAAATCTGATTTTCTCCTTTTCCGCATAGTATGCTACCAAATAATTTATTTTAAATTCCATTGTATCCCCTTTCTGGAAAAATGTATCTGAACGCCCTTGAGTAGATATCATTGGTATCTGAAGAAGATCACTAAAATGCATGCAAATCAATAACACTAATTAATAGTAATATTGGACTGCAGCCAGTGGAAGAAATGCAATACATAAGCCAAATGATATGCTGAGAAACGTAAAATATTGATAATGCACCTCACGCACAGACGAACAGAGTGGACACCAACACGCTCAAAACGGACACCACAGACATGAACGGACCCCACACGTACAAATGGACACATCACGCACGAATGATTATCTAATAAAGAAGAATATGACTAAACAGAAGTAAATATGTTGTCCATTCAGAGCCAAGACGTTCTAACATTATTGTACTAGCCAGCTCAGGTCGAAACGTTGTTATGTATTGTTATTGTTTTCGTACTTTGTAAAACTGTAGTACTTTGTTTTTACGTGTTTAACCAGCTCAGGACGTAGATATTACTATTATACCTCTTCTTCTTCTTCTTCTTTGCGTACGTTCTTTACCACTAATTTTAATCACTCTTTGTGATATGTTTGATCTTTGCCAAGAACGTGTATACGTTGCACATTGGTTTGGTAGGCCCCTAAACGCATAGATTTCTACAAGTTTAGGATATGTGCATCCGATTTCAGCCAAACCTCCTTAGTCGCCTCTTACGACATGCATGGCATGTAACAGTGGTTCTATTCTTTACACCCCAAATTTGGGCCCCGGTAACCACTCGGGCGACTATTATACCATTTCCTTTCCCATCTTCAACCACTGGGCAAGTAAATAATTTTGCAAGTTAATATTTCCTTCTTCTTCCCCTTTCAAATCACAACGGAGCACAGGTCTTCAACAACCTTCTTTCAGGTATCCTCTTTCTTGTCTACTCTTCCAATTCTGTCCATGTTTTACATATCCATTTAATATCAGTCTCCATCTCTCTTCTCCAGGTATGTCTGTGACTTCCCCTACTCCTCTGTCCCTGTCGGTTCTAAAACAGTACCTGTCTTATTATCTTAGTTGATTATATCAACTTAGTCTGTGTCTTCTTCTTTTCCAACTCACCATATCTCCACTTGTTAACCATTCTTTGTGATTTGTATGTGATCTGACCCTAAGAGCGATTGAACGTTGTGCCAATTATAAGTCTACAAGTAGGCCATACATGCGATTACTGCGATGCTTTTTATCTACTAGTGTACCTTCCCTAGGTTCCTACCTCAGCCGTTTCTTACGACATGCCATCTATATCGAAGTGGTACTATTCTTTTTTTTCCATGCTGGCCCCGGCACCACACAGGCGAGTCCTGGTCTAATTCGTCCCATCAATGTTACCACAGGACAGTCTCCCACTAAGTGCACTAGCACTCAAATACAATGGCAACATACCTAGAGGACGACCACATAAATGATGGACCGTTGTAATAACAGAGGCACTAAATTCCACCATGTACCAAGCGCATATAGAAGTTCGCTCCAGGTGCCTCCTATTTCGATTTGACACCGAAAGACAAAACTGTGATAGAGAATAATCTTCGTCTATTTTTTCTAGTCTTCGTTGGTCTCAGGCACTTCTGGAACCACATTATAACGTACGCTACCCTGCATGACACACGAATTAGAATATCTTATATAAGTCAAGCAGTCCACTAGTATACCTTTATATTGTACATGTCTTGTATATCTAATATGGCTATCTTCTTCTTCTTCGAACGCTCCAAATCTACCTCTTGTTAAACAATCTGTGTGATTTGTATGTGATTTGAGTCTAAGAGCGATTGTACGTTGTGTCAGTTATGCGCCTACAAGTAGGTCAGCACATCCGATTTCTACGACGTTTTTTATTGACTAGGGTAGCTTCCCTAGCCTCCTACCTCAGCCGCTTCTTACGACAAGGCATGTATGTCGAAGTGGTACTATTCGTTGCTTCCCTTGTGGGCCCTGGTACCACACGGGCTATAAGTCTACGTGAAAAATGTTTTTCCATCTGGAATATTTACATCCCACAAACATCAACTGTTGGGACCATACCTATTTCATGGAGACTTTTCAATGTGTGCAGTCTTCAATAGCTGCAACTTTCCCATTAACGTCTCAATGGTTTATCCAATAAATCAATAACAAATCAACAAATCAGAAGAAGGATAAACAATAATAATGATCATTTGTAATAAGGAACGGTTGCATGATAATCATTTGCAATGAATGCATTACCGTGTATTAGCTTTGTTAGTTAATATTATTTCGATTTGGAAACAAGGAAATAGAACGAAAGAGAGTTATAGAACATGACAAGTGGAAAAATGTACCAGAGAAAGATGAAAACCATGATTATGTAGAGAATGTTCACTAGATACAAGTCTACACATATGTTTATTGTAATTCATCATCATCATCAAGTAGCTTGTCCCTACCGGAACTTGGTTCCCATGACAGCATGTCTGAAAAACACTCTGTTCTGTGCAAGTTGGCCGGCGTCAGCGTCAGTCATTTTCAGATCATCAATGACATCCTGCACCCATCGACTTCTAGGTCTTCCTCTCGTTCTTCTTCCAGGTACCATTACTCTTTCTCTCGTTCTTCTTCCAGGTACCATTACTCTTTCTCTCGTTCTTCTTCCAGGTACCATTACTCTTTCTCTCGTTCTTCTTCCAGGTACCATTACTCTTTCTCTCGTTCTTCTTCCAGGTACCATTACTCTTTCTCTCGTTCTTCTTCCAGGTACCATTACTCTTTCTCTCGTTCTTCTTCCAGGTACCATTACTCTTTCTCTCGTTCTTCTTCCAGGTACCATTACTCTTTCTCTCGTTCTTCTTCCAGGTACCATTACTTCCAAAATTAATTTCTCCAGGGACTCGTGTTGTTTGATGTGTCCGAAATATTTAATTTTCCATGTTTTTATACTTTGTAATAGCCAACTCTCTTTAATATCAAGCTGTTTCAGAACAGAAGTGTTTATTCTTTTCTCTGTCCATGATATTCTAAGTACTCTTCTGTAGCATTTGCTTTCAAATGAATTAATGATCTTCTCTGCCGCTTTGTCAATGTTCCGCATGTCTCACAACCATGTTGCCAACGGAAAAACGCAGGCTCTCAAACACGTGATCTTTGTTCTTGTGTGAGTTCCCTTCCATAGGTTATTTAGTTATGTTAGTTTTTGCAAAGCAATGCTTAACCTTCGTTTAATTTCTTTTATTAGTATTCCCATCATTTGTCAGCAGTACCTCAAGGTATTCAAAGTTGTCGACTCTTTCTATTTTTATTGCAATTAAGATCTATTAAATACGTTATAACGAAAATAATAACACAGAGGGTAAGAAAAATGTAAAAAAGGTAAAGCTGAAAAATAACACATGAATCAATTTTAATTAAAATATACCTGTAATAAGATTAATCATCAGTAACAACTGTTCTAAGAAGGATAAGATGGAGATATGTTGGACACACCTTGAGAAAAAACGATCAAAGAATATCAAAGCAGGCATTGAAGTGGGATGCAGAGGGTTCCAGAAATATATGACGACATAAGGAGACTCTGAAACGAAATGAAATGAGCTGAGTGGGAGAAGTCATATCGGTCTCAGTTCCATGGAAGAGATTGAGCAAGTTGCTCTGCATAGAACGATATGCTGAAATTGATGCAGGCCCTATGTAACGTATAACGGAACGAAAGGACCTATTATATTATATATATATATATATATTTAACAGAGTTGCAAACACAGAAACACAGACTTGTGGATAAGAACTGGACAGAACCCTATGATAACCCATGTGGATAACATTTCGTTTGGTCAGACATACCCTGTGGAAGACACATGTTTATGATGATTGCAAATTTGTGAACTGGTATGTATATTTGTGGGAGTATTGATTGATGGATTAATTCAAAGAGCCATCATCATTGCACTTCGGTGAGTAGACAGGTGTGCTCCGATATTTTTCTTACACAGGAAGATCGCAGCTGCAGTGCACGAACTCCGTAGCACCGGCGAGGAGCACCTATGTAGTTTTGAAGATGGTGAAGATATTTTTGTAGAAATTGTATTTTTCATCTTTTCTAATGAATTTTGCCGGGCAGCGGCTTTCCAGCCTGCTCTTGTCGATTTTGAAATGCCAAGGGTTCTTTTACTTGATCACATAGAACACGGGAACTACGTTTTATCGTCTGTCTCCGATAGGACTCGGAACTAAATCTCACCTACACTGAGTTCAGGAATCTCTAGAAAAATATCTAGATGGCTCTACGAGGAAGCGAACCTGATACCTTTGGTACAAGAGACAAGCACCTAACCTCTACGCCACAGAGGTTTCGTTTTGTTTTATTTGTGTGAGTATGTAAGTATATGTGTGTTTTGTTAGGCATAAGGTAGTATGTTGATTTCATTGATAAAACTTACACAACACAATTAGTGGCTGAAAGATGGTCACACACAAGATATAGTAAAGTATCGCATGTACGAATAAGTGGTTAGTTTCCCAATATACTCTACGATCAAATCATATGTATTCTATATAGAGTGATTAGAAAAGAGCATGAGGGCATGAAAGCCAGCATACAATTCGATGGCAGCACATCTGATAGTTTTGAGGTTAAGAGTGGAGTCAAGCAGGGCTGTGTCCTTGCCCCCACTCTCTTTGGTATCTTCTTCGCAGTCCCTTTGAACCATGCCTTAGGGGACGCTGATGGTGATGTTTTCATCCGCACTAGATATGATGGTTCACTGTTTAACTTGGCTCGCTTAAGAGCCAAGACAAAAACGACGGAAATACTTCTCAAGGACCTCCTTTTCGCTGACGATGCTGCCTTAGTCGCCCACAGTGAGACTACACTGCAATGCCTAATTAATAATTTGTCAAAGGCATGCGACCTATTTTCTCTGACAATAAGTGTCTCCAAAACAGTTGTATTATGTCAGGGAGGTAAGACATCAAATATCACTTTAAATGGTAACCATCTAACACCAGTGCAAAAATTCTGCTATCTTGGGTCCACGGTCACTGCCAGCCTTTCTCTTGATGAAGAAATCAACGCTCGTATAGGGAGTGCGGCTACTACATTCGGCATACTATCAAAGCGAGCGTGGGACAACTAAAAATTGACATTGCAGACGAAAACTCAAATATATCGAGCCTGTGTAATTAGTTCTTTACTATATGGCTCAGAAACATGGACAGCCTACTCAAGACACGAGAGGAGACTTAACATATTTCACCTTCGATGTCTCCGCAAGGTTATGAACATCAGGTGGTACGACAAGATAACCAACTCTGAAGTACTACAACGTGCAAATCTGCCTTCCATCATGGGCATGCTCAGCAGTAGACGACTAAGATGGTTGGGACATGTGAGAAGAAGGGAAACTTATCGCATACCAAAACAAATGTTGTTCTGTGAACTTTCGGAGGGGAAGTGGCACCAGGGCAGACCACTGCTCAGATATAAAGATGTCTGCAAAACCTCAATGAAAACTTTTCTATAGATCCCAGCACATGGGAGGGACTAGCTGATGACTGAGTTGTGTGGAAAGCCAAATTACGGAAGGGCGCAGAGTCTTTTGAGAAGAGACTTATGTACGAGCTGAACGCCAAGAGAGAAAAGCGAAAACTCAGAAGTTGTCACAGTAAAACACTTGCCTACTAACCGTCTGTAAAGATGAAAAGGGCCATATACATATAGAAAAGAGCGAACGAACACACGTACTAAAAATCGTATACGTCAATCAAGTGCAGTGCCGTTTGGCGTAGGTGATCATGTCTCTCCACATCTGCCTTTCTCTGGTATAATTCATCAACTGTCACCGAACCATTTGCCGAACAACCATTTCAAGCCGTCCGGAGTTTCGTCCCTTTGTCTCCCTCTATCTCTCTTCCCCTGTATTTTGCCTGTTCTAACTAACTGTTCACAACTGCTCATTCTGATTAAATGTCTGAAAAAATAATATACATATTTTAGATAGTGATTTACTTGTGATCTTTTTTTGAGCTAATATTGCGATAGAAATGAGAGTAAATACTTCAATAACAACCAATCGATTCCAATCTTTGTAAGAGTGTTGACAACTCACACGATAGCACACCGATTCCAATCTCTGTAAGAGTGTTGACAATTCACACGATAGCACACCACATTAAGAGATGATGAACTCTGCTACATGTGTAAGAAAGCTCTAGAACATCACTCTTGTTCTAAGTAGGAAACACAAATGAGAACTTGTGTACACCATATCAGATGGAAACCAACAAACAGTTTAACAAAACTACTGGACATTACAATTCTCTGCTGCATATATATAGTGAAAAATAACTAAAACTATAGAAAGTAAATTGAATGCATTTGAAGATGTATGTATGTATGATTAAAAAAAAATTATAAAATTGAACGATTTCAGAAAAAGTGTTGAAATCAGAGACAAGGCTGGAAAACCATTCATAACAATTTTTATAGAAAGAGAAGATAAAGATATTTTAAACATGATTAAAGAAGAAATGATCAAAGAATCACAAAGCAAGCATTGAGGTGGGATGCACATGTTTCAGAAATGAAAGTACGCATTAGAGAAACATTGAAACGAGTTGTTATGAAAAAAAAATGAAAGATACAAGAATCCTTTTCGGATTGAACGAAACGAATTGCTTTTTGCGAACGACAAAAGTTTAATCTATGAAGATGCAGATCAGCTACATCATCATCAGGTGCCGTCTCCACATCGAAGGTTGGCTGCAATGAATCTCCAGCATCCTCTGTCTTTCGCCTTGGTGTTGCACACTGCCAGACTGTAACCTGTCCATTTCCTAAAGTTTCCCTGCCACTTATCTCTCGGTCTTCCTCTTGCTCTTCTCCCTCAACTTTCCCCTCTAGTAAATGTTTTATCATGGTGTCATGCCTTTTTATGTGCCCAAAATACTTTACTTGTCTGAATTTTATTTCTCTTAATAATTGTTTCTTTATGCCTAGTTTTCCTAAAACTTGTTTATTTGTCTGTTTTTCTGTCCATGAAACTCTGCCTATTCTTCTATATATCCACATCTCAAATGCATCAATTCTGTCTTCTAACTGCTTGTTCATTGTCCATGTTTCCGAGCCATACATTAATATAGGATATATATAGCATTTGATCATTCTAATTTTTAGCCTGTTTGTGATTTGTTTGGATGTCAGTAACTTTCTCATACTATTGAAATTATCCTTGGCCATTCCTATTCTCTTTTTAATTTATGTTATACATCTGCCATCATCTGTTATCATCTGACCGAGATATGAGAAGCTTTTACTTGATGTAGTAATTCTCCATGTATTTTTATATTCATTTTAGGTTTTCCATTTCCTTGTTGATTACCATAGTTTTTGTTTTCTGTATGTTAATGTCTAATCCATATTCCTTGCTAGTTCTGTCCAATTGGTCCACTAATTCTTGTAGATCTTGTTCATTTTCTGCTACCAATACTGTGTCATCTGCATATCTTAAGTTATTTATTTTTTTTCCATTGATCTTGAGTCCTGGCATTCCCTCTAGTTGTTTGAAGATTTTCTCTGTGTAGATGTTAAATATGCTTGGTGACAGTATGCATCCTTGTCTCACTCCTCTCTTTATGTCTATGTATGGAGAGTAGCAATTTTCATGTTTTATTATTGCTGTCTGTTCCCAGTATATGTTATTTATTAGTCTGATATCAGCCCCATCTAGGCCTATTTCTTGTAGACATATGATTAGCTTTTCATGTTGGACTCTGTCAAAAGCTTTGCTATAATCGATGAAACACAAGTAGATACTTTTTGCACTTCTATATACTTGTCAGCGAGTAGTCGTATACAAAGTATTGCCTACAGTATTATATGTTCAAGATCAGCTACAACATCACATGAATTCACTTCTAAAAGCATGTAGAAAGTACAACATGAAAATCAACAAAAAAAAGACCGAGACCATGAAAATCAGCAGAACACCAAGCCAAGCAAACATGCAAATAGATAACACCAGAGTAAAGCAAGTTTCTGAATTCAAATATTTAGGCAGCATTTTCACAGAGGACGGAAAACTCGACAGAGAAATATAGACAAGGTGTCAAAAAGTAAATGCAGTGACCTACCAGCTGGCACCATTACTACAACACCCAAAGATCAAGATGGAAGTGAAAAGACAGATGATAAAAATTATTTTCCTACCAACACTTTGTTACCATTGTCAAACTAGGTCTCTTACAGCAACATACCACATGAAGTTCACCACGTGTGGAATGAAATGCTTGAGGAAGGCAGTGGAGTCACCAGGAAAGACAGACTACGAAATGAGGACATCAGAAGTAGAGTGGGCATAACTTAATGCACCGAATACATCGAAAGACAACAAATGCAGTGGTTTGGACATTTAATGAGAATGAAATACAACCAACCACCAATAACAGCATACAATAAAAAGACATCGGGTACTAGAGCCAAGGGAAGACCAAGAAAAGATGGAAAGACAATATCAAGACCACACTACATAAACACAGATACAACACAACAAGGGCGACCCATCTACCCTAGAAGGCAAATTAAAGATCCCGGCAAGAGTGGACAGCCAACTACATCTTCCATCTGCGAACAGACAATAGACAATAGATAGATTGAACGAATTGCCCACGATAGAGCGATATGGAAACACATTTTACAGGCACTCTGTAACGTACAAAGAAAGGGGAGAAATACAAAACTTTACATTGTATGTTCACATTTGTTCATGTAAATATTGTACTACTGAGCCACACTGGGAAAATATTCTGCAAAATACTTGAGAAAAGGCTCCGCCACATCATCGAGCCACAGCTTAATGACTCCCAAATGGTATTCAGGAAGAACAAAAGCTGTACAGACGCAATATTCGCCCTCAGACAGTTAGTAGAAAGGACTATCGAATCCGACAAACATTTACACGTTGCATTTGTAGATCAGGAAAAAGCGTTCGACCGCGTAGATAGGCACAAGTTGTGGAAAATACTAACAACCTATGGGGTTAATGAACACCTAATCAACCTTTGCAAGAACATTTATACTGACAGCCAATGTACAATTAGAACAAATACAGGATTATCAGAAAAGTTTCACGTAGGGTCAGGAGTAAGACAAGGTTGCGTACTATCCCCGCTGCTATTCATCACGTGCATTGACCACATTTGTAAAATAGCTAACACCAGCGAAGGAAACAAACTCGGAGAACTCTTAAATGAATTTCTTTTGCAGACGATCAGGCAATCATATCAACAACAGAAAAACAGCTACAACAACACATCAACAGACTCCAGTTAGCATGTAACGAATACAACATGAGAATTAACATCGACAAAACAGAAGTAATGACATTCGCCAGAGAGGAAAACACTACCAACATCTCCATCGATAATCATCTACTAAATCAAGCAAAAGATTTCACATACCTGGGGAGCATTTTTCAGCAAATGGAAGAATAACTAATGAAATTCAACACAGATGCAACAAAGCAAATCAAATGATAGGGCAAATGGCGCCAATTTTAAGATGCAAACACGTCACCATGAACACAAAAGAGCAATGTTCAACACAATCTTTCTCCCACATTATGTTACCAGTGCCAAACCTGGACGCTGACAACAAACGATAGAAGAAAACTAGTCACAACAGAGATGAAGTGTCTACGCAGAATGCTGGGTGTAACAAGAAGAGACCGGTTGAGAAATGAAGACATCAGGAAAAAGTGGGTACAACATCAGTACTAGACTTCATCAAGAAACAACAAATTAAATGGTTCGGTCACGTAAGCAGATTACCATCAGACAGTGCACCCCAAAGAGCAATGCTGCTCCGATACAATGGGTACAAAGCAAAAGGCCGGCCACGCAAAAGATGGACCTCAGAGATAACAGAGGCGACGAAAGAGACTATCTACGAAGCGCATACTAGGGCCCGTTTTAGAAATCTCTTCCTGACCTGACGCTGTGAGGCATACAGGATTCGAGAAAGAAAGAAAGAATATTGTACCATTGATACCATTTATATATTGTACCATTTATATATTGTACCATTATACGATTTATATATTGTACAATTTATACCATTTATAAATTGTACCATTTATAACATTTAAATATTGTAACATTTATACCTTTCATACATTGAAACATTTATATATTATACCATTTATATATTGTCATAATCTGAAGTCGGAGAAGGCGTGTCTGTATAGCAATGGTCAATGACGATAAGTAAATCAACCCTTCACTAAAGCACTAGTCAGAAGAGCCTTACTAAGCGTCCTGACCATGCAAGAATTTATAGCTGACGAGCGAGAAGAAAGAGACGACATATTGTCTTACTACACTATTCCCAGATTATCTAATTTTAAGCACCACAAAAGAAAGTAAACAATAGTGCACACCAGGAATCGAAGCATGCAATTTTCAACAATTAAGCAGATTTCATGAATGATAATGCAATATAAAAATAAATTGGTTGAACAATTCACCCGCGTGGTGCCTGGGCACACAAGGTAAGCGCAGTATAGTACCACTGCGACCTATAAAGCATGTCGTAAGAGACGACTGATGTATGGGCTTAGGGAAGCTACTCTATTAGATAAAAAGCATCGCAGACATCGGCTGTGCTGGCCTACTTATAGGCGAATAACAGGCACAATGCACAATCGATCTTAGGCTCAGATCACATACAAATCATAAAGAGTGGTTAGGAAGTGGTCATTATGGAACGTTCGAAGAAGAAGAAAATTGAACAATTGTGAAATAAGATCAGAAGATTGTAACAGTACGATACGTGTAGATAAGAAATAATACTTGTTAATTTTGTGAAATAAGATCAGAAGATTGTAACAGTACGATACGTGTAGATAAGAAATAATACTTGCTAATTTTGTGAAATAAGATCAGAAGATTGTAACAGTACGATACGTGTAGATAAGAAATAATACTTGTTAATTTTGTGAAATAAGATCAGAAGATTGTAACAGTACGATACGTGTAGATAAGAAATAATACTTGTTAATTTTGTGAAATAAGATCAGAAGATTGTAACAGTACGATACGTGTAGATAAGAAATAATACTTGTTAATTTTGTGAAATAAGATCAGAAGATTGTAACAGTACGATACGTGTAGATAAGAAATAATACTTGTTAATTTTGTGAAATAAGATCAGAAGATTGTAACAGTACGATACGTGTAGATAAGAAATAATACTTGTTAATTTTGTGAAATAAGATCAGAAGATTGTAACAGTACGATACGTGTAGATAAGAAATAATACTTGTTAATGATCACAAACGTGACTTTGCGTTTTATTTTAGTCCATGAATATAATTGTAGACATTTGCGATGTTTGTTCAGAAGTCAGTCACGTTTATATTGAATTTGATATTGCTCAAGTTTATTGATTGTATTTAACATTTTACAGCAGGTATCTTTGTAGATGCCGATCAGAAATAAAGAGCAGAATAGGACAAGCGAAAACATCATTCCTGAAAATTAGAAGCATTATCTGCAACTAGTCCTTATCAATCCCGATCAGAATGCGAGTTATTCAGTGCTACATAAAACCAATACTAACACACGGATGCGAGTCATGGACAATGAACACACAGATCTAAAAATCTCTGAGAGCAACTGAAATTTGGTTTCAAAGAAGAATGATGAGAATCCCATGGACTGCTAAAATGACTAATGTTGAGGTGCTGAATGAGATCAAGACACAGAAAGCTTATCATCAATATAAGAAAGATGCAGTCATCATTTTTCTGGTATGTGATGAGGAGGCGAGGTTTAGAACACATTCTGACAACCGGTAAAATCGAGGATAGACGAGACAGAGGAAGACAGAGAGAGAAAATGTTGGATAGCCTGACTTCATGGCACGGTAGAGCGTCAACATCTGAGTTGATAGCAAACACCAACGACAGAGATTTGTGGAGATCCATGATCGCCTACGTCAGCCGGCATGACACCTGATGATGATCATCTTTGTACTTCACATACACTTCTTTTAAGTTACGTGTCTAAGTACCATAGTAACCAAGATCATCACCTTTCTTACTTTATCTTCTCGAATCTTGTTCTGGACATATAAAGTAACACGAAGTGCTGGAGAAGACCAGCATGGAAGGGGGTATCCTGGCAAAGAGGAGAAGAGGAAAACAACGGAGAAGATGAATTCAGGATGTAACTGGTAGTTTGAGCTTGAGGGCTGCAAGAGCAGAACATCTGGCCTACGAGAGAGAAATTCCGAAGGACTGTTAATGTGGAAACGTTCTGTTCAGGACAAGTTACTTGATGATAATGAACCCTGTTTTGTCTCATGTCGTCAGGATAAAAATACATTTCTAGAACGGGCTTTTGTGTGCGCTTCATAATGTTTTTCACCGCTTCTGTTATTTCTGAGGCCCACCACGTATGCATAATCAGCTTATCATATCAAGAATTCGGATTTATTCATGTCTGCACTATATGGTTCCAAAGCTCACCTAATTCTGTTTGCTGTGTTTTAAGGAAAATTATGTTTTCTAAACCACTAGAAACTGTAACGTTACATTTAAGTCATAAATTATTGGTCTGTGTGCCTAATCGAGTGTGTGTTTTTATTTATTTATTTTTTCCGATCCAGAAGCACTTGAGCTTTTAGCTCTTCGGCTCGGTGCCATGGACATCGTAACCCTTCGGTTCGGTGCCACGAACACCGTAAATCTGGGGAATCTGTGGCTTTTTCTGCCATCCCACGGAATTGAACCCGTACACACAGAGGGATAGTCACCCGTAGTCCAACGCGCTACGAAAACGCTGGGCAGACGGGCAATCGAGTGTGTTCAAGACCACATAACATAGTTACTATACTTACTGCGTGATGCACGTGAAGTTTAAAGTGACTTGACGAGCGTTTCTTTCGTATCCGCTTATATAAATTGCATGCAAATATGTAGCATAGTTTTGTTTCACATATATTGGTCGAATGAAAACTATACTTCAAGAATGAAATGAAATAAACATAAAGGTTAATGGAGAGACATGTACAACGTATATGGTTGTAAGAGATAAGGTACATACATTAGTAATGCCATTAATGGTTCCCATTTATAATACTGCTTAGTGTACAAGCCTATACAGTCTTGGAGACGAAGTCTTCTTGAGGAACTGAAGGGTGCTTGACTAGCTTGGGAGACCCCATAAAGAAAACAGCCAGAGACTGAGAAGAGTGGCGAACAACTGTTGAGGTCATATGCTCCACGAGGAGCGGGGATGAATAAGTATGTTAGGGTGTAAACAGTTTATAGTAATGGTTCCGATTCATAATAAGGAGTAGCCCTCAACCCATATTAATACCACATATCATTGAGATTCATAATAAGGTGTAGCCCTCAACCCATATTAATACCACATATCATTGAGATTCATAATAAGGTGTAGCCCTCAACCCATATTAATACCACATATCATTGAGATTCACAATAAGGTGTAGCCATCAACCCATATTAATACCACATATCATTGAGATTCATAATAAGGTGTAGCGCTCAACCCATATTAATACCACATATCATTGAGATTCATAATAAGGTGTAGCGCTCAACCCATATTAATACCACATATCATTGAGATTCATAATAAGGTGTAGCGCTCAACCCATATTAATACCACATATCATTGAGATTCATAATAATGTGTAGCCCTCAACCCATATTAATACCACATATCATTGAGATTCATAATAAGGTGTAACCCTCAACCCATATTAATACCACATATCATTGAGATTCATAATAAGGTGTAGCCCTCAACCCACATTAATACCACATATCATTGAGATTCATAATAAGGTGTAGCCCTCAACCCATATTAATACCACGTAGCATTGAGATTCATAATAAGGTGTAGCCCACAACCCATATTAATACCACATATCATTGAGATTCATAATAAGGTGTAGCCCACAACCCATATTAATACCACATATCATTGAGATTCATAATAAGGTGTAGCCCACAACCCATATTAATACCACATATCATTGAGATTCATAATAAGGTGTAGCCCACAACCCATATTAATACCACATATCATTGAGATTCATAATAAGGTGTAGCCCACAACCCATATTAATACCACATATCATTGAGATTCATAATAAGGTGTAGCCCTCAACCCATATTAATACCACATATCATTGAGATTCATAATAAGGTGTAGCGCTCAACACATATTAATACCACATATCATTGAGATTCATAATAAGGTGTAGCGCTCAACCCATATTAATACCACATATCATTGAGATTCATAATAAGGTGTAGCCCTCAACCCATATTAATACCACATATCATTGAGATTCATAATAAGGTGTAGCCCTCAACCCATATTAATACCACATATCATTGAGATTCATAATAAGGTGTAGCCCTCAACCCATATTAATACCACATATCATTGAGATTCATAATAAGGTGTAGCGCTCAACCCATTTTAATACCACATATCATTGAGATTCATAATAAGGTGTAGCCCTCAACCCATATTAATACCACATATCATTGAGATTCATAATAAGGTGTAGCCCTCAACCCATATTAATACCACATATCATTGAGATTCATAATAAGGTGTAGCCCTCAACCCATATTAATACCACATATCATTGAGATTCATAATAAGGTGTAGCGCTCAACCCATTTTAATACCACATATCATTGAGATTCATAATAAGGTGTAGCCCACAACCCATATTAATACCACATATCATTGAGATTCATAATAAGGTGTAACCCTCAACCCATATTAATACCACATATCATTGAGATTCATAATAAGGTGTAGCCCTCAACCCATATTAATACCACATAGCATTGAGATTCATAATAAGGTGTAGCGCTCAACCCATATTAATACCACATATCATTGAGATTCATAATAAGGTGTAGCCCTCAACCCATATTAATACCACATATCATTGAGATTCATAATAAGGTGTAGCCCTCAACCCATATTAATACCACGTAGCATTGAGATTCATAATAAGGTGTAGCCCACAACCCATATTAATACCACATATCATTGAGATTCATAATAAGCCTTATGTTACAAATACTACTAATACCACTACTGATTCTGCTTCATAATATGTCTTGAGGTACAAACACTAACAATACCATTACTGGTTCCGATTCATAATTTTCACAAAAGTGATGAAGGAATACGTTCTTGAAAAGTCTGAGTTGTGAAATGACAGCTAGCAAACATGTAACGTTAAACTTCTGATATGGTCAATTGCTAATACTTTTTACATGTCCAAGAGCCCGCCTGCCCAGCGTGTTTGTAGCGCGTTGGACTACGGATGACAAGCTCCCTGTGAGCGCCGGTTCAATTCCGCGGACTGGCAGAAAATCCCCAGCTTCTCCAGTTATACGGTGTTCCTGACACCGAACCGAAGGGTTACGATGTCCATGGCACCGAGCCGAAGAGCTGAAAACTCAAGTGCTTCTGGATCATGAAAAAAAAATTAAAAAACAAATGTCCAAGAGACTTTTCAGATCTTAGTGTATGAAATGCCTGACCCTACACAACTCTAGTTTTTATTGTGCAAGAGGTGGGATAACCAATTTCTGTCCTCACATATGGAACGTCCAGTGTGAAATTGAATCCACAACCCACTTGTGTTCGAGACGATAAGCGAACAATTGACCACATTAAGTATTCTAAGTTGGAGTCAATTGAAATTAAACGGGAAAGACACTTTACAACTGTTTGAAATTGTTTGTCTTCTCTATACTCTAAAATAAGATCTAATATCATTGGCATTATAATCGACTATATCATTTACAATAGACAACACACAAACGAGACTTGACATGAAAACAGTAATTCTTTATCAAGTGTTGATCACCAGAAGGACAATAAAGTATGTTGACTGGCATGGGCGTCAGCATTACATTTATCAAGGGAAGGGCAAAATGAATTGTTTTAATGTTAGTTGATAATTTATTATGCGGAAATGAAGGAAGGCCATACTGAGATCAGATTGTAATTGTGGGCGCCATGTACAGACATATTAACTTTTTATAAATGTAAAAATCATAGCTAGTTTGCGATAGTCAATCACATATCCAATCCATTCCAATATGTTTTGTATCCAATCCATTTACAAAGAGTGACACTTGCCAATCTCCTACCCATTTTGCCATCACGTATAGACGTTTTAGTTTTGGACAAACAGAGATGGTCAAGTATGAGCGACATAGTTCACACTGCGAGTCGCATATATGTAACCTGTGTGAAACGTTGTATTCTCAAACTCTAGATTGCAAGATTTCTCTTCATATTCCATCACCCAGACATGTACTACAAACCCCCGGAAGAATTGTTAACAAAGGATGATGAAATTGTTAACTAATAAACCAAGCTCTCGTATGTTTCGCTAGTTATTAGATCCCTGCAGTTTCAATCCATCAATATCGATGCACGGAGTGAGCGTTAACAGTGCAAATAACGTGTTACATTTGTTGTGAAGTAGCATTTGAAAGCCAAAATAGAGGCATCACTGCAAGAGTGAAAAAAGTATGATTGGGATATCGGGTGCAATGTCAGGGGTCAAGGCATGGGTATAACACACATGCTGTAGTACTTGTGGAAATAATAAATGTGTAGTGGCTGAATATTTATAAATATGTATTGTAGAGAAACAAAATGACAACCAAACAAGTAGTCCAACATTTAGCCGTAAAAAACCACATATTATTAATGCATTGATAGCAGCTGTTAGATAGCCACAGTAATGAAGATATTAGTGAGTTGTCTTACTATGCACGTGTTCCGCGTTTAAGTCCACATTAGCTGTGTAATATTTGGACTCTCAGGTCGGCTCAGCTTCAATTGTGTACCACTGGTAAGTAAAGGCGGTCTTAATGAAAATTACATGAAAAATATGAGTCTACCACCGTATTCCCCAATATACGAACCTCGAGGTATCAAAAAAGGGTTCCTTTACTGTACTGTACTTTAGTTATAGTCTGTTCATTAATTCGTGAGCACGTTTGAAATTGATTTTCTCGAAAACTACCTGTTGGATCTCAGTGATTTTTGCAAGCAGCCTTAGAATATCCATGACGCTAGAGAAATATTTTTTCCAAGAAAATTTGATATAGTTTGAAATATTTCTTCTTCAGGTTATATTAAAATCAGCCTCACCGGATTGTACACAATAGTAACAGATCTACGGTACACAGACGCGTTGTTCTAAAATACATTATGGTAACATTGAAATATCGTGAGTTTCACGAATTCCCGTGTACCTAACCCAGTCGACTTTGAAAGCGGAAAATTGGGATACCGTTGTATAGTTATAGGCGTATCTCGTTATTTGTATGAAGCTATTGTATCATATTTGTTGGCTTGTCAAAACTGACATTGATATCACATTCATAATGAGTCTGAAGTGCACATTTATAACAATGCAGAAGGTTACAGTTTTACTATACCAACACTTCCGTAGGGAATCTAAGAGAGGTCATCTATATTGCGATATTCATAACCCTGAGAAACGAGCGCAACTGGCGCTTGGTCTGAATAGAGAATCCTTTTCCCGATGGATTAAACAGGACACAAAGTGCACTAATGTCAAGCAAGGACGGAAAAGAACAATTGACGACTTTGACATAGATGTCGTAAGACGGGAGCTCTTGAAAATGTTTGCGACAAATCAACTTGTTACTCTCAGGAAACTGAAATTAAAAGTGCAATCAGATTGCAGCATAGACATTTCTAAAAGTACTCTATGGAAAAATGTAAGAGCCGCCGGCTTCACCTTCAGAAAAACTATAGGCGGCAGGAATATTATTTGTTAAAAGCCACATTTAATTGCTGCCCGAAGTAAATACCTGAGGCAGATCCGTGAGCGGCGGAGGCAAGGCTATGATATTGTATATTTGGACGAATCCTGGGTCAATGCTCACCACACCAATGCTAAAGAATGGCAATCAGTAGACGGTGAACAGAAAAGAAAATACCAAGCAGCAAAGGCCAGCGTATTATACTAACACATGC
Source organism: Arion vulgaris (assembly GCA_020796225.1). Classification (NCBI taxonomy): domain Eukaryota; kingdom Metazoa; phylum Mollusca; class Gastropoda; order Stylommatophora; family Arionidae; genus Arion; species Arion vulgaris. The sequence continues at coordinate 27,089,973 of CM036761.1, read as the reverse complement.
AGGAAGCAGTGAAGAAGGTCTTGTCCATGACGCTGGACTTATTTTCCAATCAAAAGTACCGACGGTAGGGACTACCACACAGAAATGAATGGACATATTTTCAGGCACTGGATGGAGAAAGATCTACTTCCAATTCTAAACAGACCATCATGCTTGGTAATGGATAATGCATCCTATCACAACGCAGTATCAGCGGAAGACAAAGTACCAACTGCATCAAATACAAAAGATCAAATTAGGACTTGGCTTGCTAAGGAAAATGTCAGCTTCGATGATACATATTTGAAACCCGAGTTGTTGCACCTGGTGAGGATGACAAATAAAACAAAGGTGTTTCATATTGACAAAATCATTGCGGAATACGGCCACACGTCTTTGCGACTACCTCCATATCATGCTCACCTCAATCCGATAGAGCTTGTCTGGGCTAAAGTAAAGGGCAAGTTGCCGAACAGAACAGGACGTTTAAAATGTGTGATGTTGAAGTTCTGACACGTGAGTCCTTCTCAATGATAGACATGCAGTTCTGGAAGAAGTGTGTTGAACATGTGCTCCGAGAGGAAGACGAGTAATGGCACCGAGATGGATTACAATTTGTCCAGCCAATAACAATTATCAACCTTATGGAATCGTCAGATTCGGGATGATACAAATCATATTTTGATTACAGACTGAGAAATAGCAACGTATACATTTCCATATCCAAATGCGTCTACCATCATACAATTTGTGGTGAAGTTAAGACACCCTGGGGTCTAATGGTGACCGAAGGGAGGACTAACTGTTGCATATTGTATCCAAGTTCACGATTGCACATAAAGGGCAACACACTTAATTACTTGACCTATCAAGTTAATATGGAGATACACCTATGAATAGAATTGACATGGACAAATTCTAGCTATACTGTAAAATCTAAAATTTGAGCCCCCGTATTTGCAATTATAAAAGATCAAAGGAATTCGCCGATGTGCAAAATCCGTAGCATCTATGGACTACTGGTTAGCTTTATTTTAGCGTCATGGATATTCTAAGGCTGCTTGCAAAAATCAATGAGATCCAACAGGTAGTTTTCGAGAAAATCAATTTCAAACGTGCTCACGAATTAATGGACAGACTATAGTAGATGTCATATATACTTACCACCAACGGAAGCAAAACAACAACCAGACTACTAGAATGTGTATTCCCACGAGAAATGTAAACATATAATGCTTAACTTAAAGAATGCAGATATATGTGTTTTACCTTAGGAAAGCAGTATACAAGAATGGAAACTGAATGTTTCTGAGTTGCTTTTAGAATATACAATAAAATGTGCAAAGTAACAACACACCTAAATAGTTGTTGATAACACTCAAATACTCACTTGAAAGACGAGAATTGAAAGAATCGTAATGCTCGCCTTATGAAAAGCTTTCGCAATTGCTTCTTCCAAACCAACCCCATGATTTGCATCCGCATGACTTTCTTTATTATGGCTGACTAATCCTGGTGATCCTATATCAGTGGTAGTTGTATATCCACTGTGGTTAACATACGGTACTAACATTGACATTATATGTTGGCCCCCCGCAGCTCGTATATGACGTGTTTCGTTGTCACGGTTTGAACTGTATCTTAGGCTTGTATGGTTGGTCACTGGAAGGTCAACCCATTTAATTTTTGATCGTAAGATTTGCTCATAGATGCTGGCGATTGTGCCATTTGAGGATATGCGGTCAGGGTATAGTGTGCTGAGTTTCTTTACAAAATCCGTTCCGGCATTTTCCTGGTCTTCCAACACACCTAGGGAAGAAAATGAGATTTAGCTATGAAAATATTGACACCAATTCATTTAAATAATCGTTCTACTACAAATTTTAAAATCAGAAAGTTTTTTAAAAGAAAGAAGCATAGTGAATAGTTAAATCGATTTTATTTTCAAACGAGCATCATACGACTCACTTCCTGGATGTAGATCTCAATGCATCTGACGCCCGCGTGGTGCTGGGGCCCGGAATGTAAGCAAAGATAGTACTACTGCGGCCTACAAGGCATGCTGTAAGAGGTGACTGATGTAGGACCTAGAAAAACTAATCTAATAAATAAAAAGCAACGCAGAAATCGGATGTGCTGGCCTTCTTGTAACGCATAACTGGCACAACATACAATCGCTCTTAGGCTCAGATCACATACAAATCACACAGAGTGAATAACAAGTGGTCTATATGGAGCATCCGAAGAATACGAAGAATGTACATGACAAAATGAAAATTGTCTTGCTGATCTATGAAAATAGAAAATATGATCAAATAATCGCATTTTCAACTATTCTTCCAAATTTGAGGTCATAATACTGTGATATATATCACACATTTTTCCTCTATTCCTCGAAATGTTATGTCCTAATACTCTGATATATAAAATAATTGTTCACTTTTCCTCCAAAGTTGATGCCCTGATACTGTGAAATATAAAATAATTATCCACCATTCTACCACAGTTGATGTCCTAATAAAGTGATATATCAAACAATCTCGAACTATTCATCGAAATGTTATGTCCTAATCAGTAGCGGCTCGTGATCATTTTTGTTGGTGGGGCCAGACAAAAATTTGCGGAAGAAATCATGATTTTGGGTTAGGTTATATTTTAATTCATAAAACAAATACACGTTACACATTATTTTTGGTCGGCGTTACACGTTACCCATTTGCCCCTAATGACGAGCCGCCACTGGTCCTAATACTGTAATGTATAAAATAATTTTCTACTTTTCTACCAAATTTGCTGCCCTAATACTGTGATATATAAAATAATTGTCCGCTATTACTTTTAATTTGAGGCCCTAATACTGCGTGCGATATATAATATAATTGTCCACTATTCTACCACAGTTGCTGCCCTAATACTGCGATATATAATATAATTGTCCACTATTAATCCAAATTTGATGTCCTAATACAACGATATATAATATAATTGTCCACTATTCTACCAAAATTGCTGCCCTAATACAACGATATATAATAAAATTGTCCACTATTCTACCAAAATTGCTGCCCTAATACTGCGATATATAATATAATTGTCCACTATTACTCAAAATGTGATGCTCTTATACCGTGATATATAAAATACATATGTGAAAGGAAACAATGGTTCTATTCTTACTACCCAGAATGCACTCTGTAGAAATTGTCCAATTCGGTCACCTACATTCGAACTAAAAAAAAACTGAAAAATTTACAGTGTGACCACATTGACTTTTTATGGACGGCACGAGAATTAGGATCACTTGGAACTAGACTGTAATCAATAATAAACGCTGTTTCACCACTCTAGATTATTGCTAGGGATTGACCGACTCCACTTCTTAGCGTTTCACACTGACAATGGCTAGTGGCTCAATCAGCATTTCGAGTCGAGGAAAGGGAAAATGTCTTGAAAGATTGTCCTCAACTTATCTTCAATTTGCTCAGACAGTCAAGTGTATCTTGGCAGTCTAGGTCGATATAAATACACATACAATCAAGAAGATTGTTGGTATTTTGATGTTGGGTTATAGCAGTCTAGTATGTTTATTTTTTACGGTATGATATCATGGTGGTTTATATTGAAGGCTTAACAAGGTGGTATGAAACGGTCATCTTTAAAGTAGGTCTAGCATGCAGCCTCCGGTAACATAGGGCCAAGTAGCTTAGCCGACAAATCGAAAATTCCTGTTAGATGGGGGCTGGTTTTTGTATATGTTTGATAGAACAATGTACGGTTTTTGCAATTTTACTCAATTCTATGCGTTCTTGGTTATTTTTTGATGAAATATGTGAATAATACTGATATTCCTTAGCTTTAAGCTTAACTTGTAACATAATATAACCTTGATTTAGTATGTGAATAATACTGATATTCATTAGCTTTAAGCTTAACTTGTAACATAATATAACCTTGATTTAGTATGTGAATAATACTGATATTCCTTAGCTTTAAGCTTAACTTGTAACATAATATAACCTTGATTTTGCATGCTGTTTTGTCTTTAAAATGAATTTGTATATATAGAACACCACTAGAATGCGAGATCCACGAGACATTTGAGGTCTTATTAGCTAGATGTTTTACAGGAGCCCGCTGGCCATATATTTATCAGAGGCCAGGTCTAGCACGAAGGCGTACATGGGAGTCCAACACTGTGATGCATTTTTACCATTTTAAAACTCGTAGGTAGATGCAATAATAATAATAATAATTTCTCTCGTACAGTTCTACGTTACATAGGGCCTGCAAGTAATTTCTCCATACTGCTCTATCCTGGGCAACTCGCTTAATCTCATCCTTGGAACTGAGACCGAAATTTCTTGCCTCTCTCAGAAAAGTTCGTTTCAGGGTCTCCTTAGGTCGCCCTCTCTTTCTTGAACACTTTGCATTCCACTTCAATGCCTGCTTTGATATTCATTGATCATTTCTCCTCAAGGTGTGTCCAACATATCTCCATCTTCTCTTTCTTATAACAGTTGTCACTAGTGGTTGACCAAACATGTCTCTGATTTCATCACTTCTCCTGAATTCGTTTGATGCAATAAATCAAATCAAATGATAGGACAAATTGTACTAATTTTAAAATGCAAACTTGTCCCCATGAACACTAAAAGATCAATCTTTCTCTCCACATTATGCTATTAGTGCCAAACCTGAACGCTGACATCAACTGATAAAAGAAAAATAATTACAACAGAGATGAAGTATCTACACAAAAAGATGGGAGTATCAAGAAGAGACCGGCTTAGAAATGAAAACATCAGGAAAAAAGTGGGTGCAACATTAGTACTGTAATTCATTAAGAAACAACAAATTAAATGGTTTGGCCACATACGAAGATTACCAACAGACAGTGTCCATCAATAAAACCATGTTACTCCGATACAGTGGATACAAAGCAAAATGCCGTCCATGCAAAAAGTGGATCTTAGAGTTAACAAAGGGGACAAACATTATGTTTATGAAGCGCATACAAAAGCTTGTTTTATAAATATCTTCTGATCATGAGGCTGTGAAGAGGCAAAACAAGAATAGAGAAAAGAAGGAAGACGACAGAAATGAGGTATGATAAGAGTAAAAGTAAAGTAAAGTAAAGGGACCCTTTCATACCTCGTGGTATATAGGGCAATACAGTGTTTAGGCCTGTATTTGTATTGACCGTCGGCACATGATGGGTGATGTGATCAGCATCACGCCGGCCGCCTTTACTTTCCCAGAGTATGTCTGGTACCCAGTTGAGGCTGGGTCGACCTGAGAGCCGTCGTGGTCGGGAAAAATTTCACATGATAAGAGTATACATATACAAAAGATCACCAGATCTTCATTTTGAAATGAGTCATGGACAATAATGGTATGTGGCAAAACAAAATCACTGAAAGTCTCAGAGATGTAGTTCCACATAATTATATGATAAATATTAGTACATCATATTACACATATAGATTACGAGGCAAGCAGATTAGAAATAAGCTGAAATCATGATTTTGACATACAACTAAAACAAGACCACATCATTGAATGATTGATTGATTGATAAGGTCAACATTATTGCACTTTGATAAATAATAATTTCTGCTCTGATCTCTTTCTTATCCATGAAGATTTCACCTGCAGTCCACACACTCGGTAGCTTCGGCAAAGTCTCCGGTGTAATTTTGAAGATGGTAAAAATGTGTACACACTTTTTAAATTTTCTTTTTAAAATAAATTTAGCCCTGGCAGCGACCTTGCAGCCTAATCTTCTCTATCAACTTGCAAATGCCACGGGTTATTTTACCTGTTCAACTTGACCTTATTTTTTATCATCCCTCTCCGATAGGAAACTCGATCCCACCAAAACTGAGATCAGTGGTCACTATATTAATGATCGTTACCCACACGGAACAAACTGAGTAGGCTTGAAGTCGGAGGCTAACACGTTACTTACACGCCACAGAAGAAACCCGTATAACGGGACGGCACTGCCTCTGTTATTTCTAAGGTTCACCTTTAGAGCGAACGGCTTTTTACTTTGTGATTTATATCCAGTGTATCGGAACAGCATTGCTCTTTGAAGCGCACTGTCTGTTGATAATCTGCTTATTTGTCCAAACCATTTAATGTGTTGTTTCTTGATGAAGATCAGAACTGATGTTGTACCCACTTGTTCTCAGTTGTCTTCATTTTAATTTAAAACGCTCCTTTTTGATATTACCACCATTCTGTGTCGACACATTGTCTCTGTCCTGTTTAGTTTTCTTCTATCATATGACGTCAGAGTTCAGGTTTGGCACTGATAAATTATATATATATATATATATATATATATATATATATATATATATATATATATATATGTATATATAATTTGTGCGATGCTTTGTTTAAAATATTTACAGTATTTTAAGCATTGTCTGGTGTGTCGTCATAACCATTTTCAAATAGTTAACATTTCTGCACCAACTGAAAATCTCATCAGAAATGTCAACAATAATATTCTAGTGTGGTTGGTAATATAGCGACAAGTAAGAATCAATACTGCATATACTATACTCAAGTTATGTAGTGTCTTAGAATCATGTTGCATGCCCTTTGCAGAAGGTTGTTCTCATTATAGTTCGCTTTAAAAAAATCTCGGTTTCTAGCAAGTTCTCTCGCATCCTCCTACGTAATGTTCAAAGTTTCTTTAATGTCATGTTGACACTATCGTCTTGGTCGTCTCCTGTCTCGTCTTACAGGTAAAGTACATTACATTACTATTCTCTACAAACCACTGCAACGTTCAAGTTAACAAATATATGTTAGGTTTACGGTACATGATGTTGATTAGGAGTCTATGTCCCTAGATGTTCAAGTCTTGTACGATTTCTGTATGTTTTCTCTTTTCTTTGCAGATGATCAGAGTATAATTTACAACAACGAACACAAACTTCAACAACGCATAAATGCACTGTAAGCGGCATACGAAAAATATGACATGAAAATTAACACCTCCAAAACAGAAGTCATGACAATAAGTAGGTCAACAGGTCAACTAAATATACACGTGAATAATGTCAAAATACAATAGACTCCAGAGTTCAAATATATCGGGAGTATATTCACAGCAGATGGAAAGATGAACAGAGTAATCGAGACTAGATGCCAGCAGGCAAATGCAGTAACATACCAACTGTCACCACTATTAAAACATCCAAGCATTAATATGGCAGTCAAACGACAACTTATAAACTGCATATTTATTCAAACTTTCTGCTATCAGTGCCAAACATGGCTCCTGACTAAGACACAAGAAAGAAAGATTACAACTTGGGAAATGAGATGTCTACGAAAAGCTGTCAACGTTACAAGGCGAGATAGAGTGAGAAACGAGAATATCAGAAGCATCGTTGGTACTATACCATGTATACAGTACATCGAGAAGAAAATAATCAAGTGGTTCGGCCATCTAATGAGAATGGAACCACATTTACTACCATCACGTGCCTACAATAATCGACACTCAGGGCGCAGAGCACGAGGCAAGCCAAGAACACGATGGATAGATAACATCTCAGAGTCCTGCGAAAGCATGGACTGACAACGTCAAGCGCAACACACCTGGCACAAGATAGAAAACTAACTCTCCCACGACGCTTCACGGCAAATGTGGTTAAGAAAAGATAAGATTATCTTCTCTGTCAATGGTGTTCGTTCTAAGAATATAAAACTTTGTGTCAAAATGTTCGAATATGTACCTTCAATTGCTATTTTCTGTAAAAACAATCGATTAACTTTACACAGGAAAGAAATGCATATCTTCATAAATTGTAACTGTGTTTTTCTTGGCTGAAATCGGATACACGTGCCCTAAACGTGTAGAAGTCTTTGCGTTTAGGCGCCTACCAAACCAATATGCAACGTATACACGTTCTTGGCAAAGATCAAACATATCACAAAGAGTGATTAAAATTGGTCGTAAAGAACGAACGTAAAGAAGAAGAAGACTGTATTTGTATTCTTGTGTGTGATATATTTTCTTCATACTAACCACCATCTGAATGCCTTGGTTTCTTCAGTACAATATCTTTTGTAGTTAATATACTTAACACAATCAGTCGAATATAAGTCAGATATCTGATACTAGCATCGAATTGATTTATACGTACAATGAACATACACTGGGATGAATTTAGGAGAATGAAAATCGTGGTGGGAATATTCTAAACAGGACGTAGCCATTAACAACAGTAAGTGAGTTGTTGATTTTCTAGGCAAGTAACGAAATTAGAGAAATCGCTGGTCAACCATTGATAACAACTCATTCTTTTGCTAAGGTCTCTCTGTGTGCAGGCCTTTATTAAACTGATCTTTTTTTTTTCTTCGCTGTCCATAGAATTACACATATGTATATATTAATATAAACGACACTGAGTTAACAACCCGGTAACAGTGTGCTGACAAAAGAAGAAGAAGAGGATATATTAACATATATGTGTATGCACAAACAAAAGCTAAATATGTATGTGATTATGTCAACACAGTTCATAGTAATCAGGATCGCTTCGTTCAGTTCAAACGGTGCATCTTCTCGGAGATCTTAGGATTGTTTCTGGAGTTATGAAGTTCGTGCTTTGTACAACACTCTCTGCATGTGGAACCACATGATGCAATGAAGTCAATTATTTGCATTTATATCCCGTATTTATCTTAAACAATAGCGTGTAGCATAGCTAATTAACCCATATTTACCATGTCTATTTTTTCCCTGACAATGATTCTGAACAGATGTTGTCTCTAATTTGTCGATTGTGTTTTAACAAGTGACAAAATTGTAACTGCACACTTGTTCCCTCTAAATGTCTAGCTGCACAGTTGTTACACCTAAATGTCTAGCTGCACACTTGTTCCTCTAAATGTCTAGCTGCACACTTGTTCCCTCTAAATGTCTAGCTGCACACTTGTCCCCTCTAAATGTCTAGCTGCACACTTGTTCCCTCTAAATGTCTAGCTGCACACTTGTTCCTCTAAATGTCTAGCTGCACACTTGTTCCCCCTAAATGTCTAGGTTCAATAATCCAATGTAGCCAACTGATTCATTCACTTTAGATTTGTAATACGATATTGTACATTATAGATTGTATAAGCTTGTCTGAATAAATAATCGGTCGGAATCTCACATTTAATTTATCTCTTTCGAGCGGCATTCATGGACTTGCTAAGGCATTATTAGTTAGTGAATCATCTTCTAATCAACATATATGTATTTGTTTCTAAATTATCGGGTCATAATCGATGCATGTAGGCATTATTTTTACATATGTATATATAAATATCAAGACACGAGAGGAGACTTAACATCTTTCACCTTCGATGTTTCCGCAAGATTATGAACATCAGGTGGTATGACAAGATAACCAACTCTGAAGTACTACAACGTGCAAACCTGCCTTCCATCATGGTTATGCTCAGCAGTAGACGACTAAGATGGTTGGGGCATGTGAGAAGAATGGAAACTTGTCGCATACCAAAGCAAATGTTGTTCTATGAACTTTCGAAGAGGGAAGAGGCACCAGGGCAGACCACTGCTCAGATATAAAGATGTCTGCAAAGCCTCAATGAAAAACTTTTCTATAGGTCCCAGCACATGGGAAAAAGAAGCTGATGACAGAGTTGTGTGCAAAGCCAAATTACGAACGGATGCAGCGTCTTTTGAGAAGAGACTTATGTATGAGCTGAACGACAAGAGGGCAAAGCGAAAACTCAGAAGTTGTCACAGTAAAACACTTGCCAATTAACCGTCTGTAAAGACGAAAAAGGCCATATACATATTCATATATATATATATATATATGTTTGTGTTTTAAATCACGTCGTAATATAAACCACTATGCTGGTTTACAAATTAGCGCCAAATACATCAGCAGCCAGCAGCTTTACAATTGCTTTCTTATATGACTCGCCATTGAGGATTGATTCCATTATGTTTTGTTTCTGGTTTTTTTTTGTGTGTGTCCAACCTTGGAAGGTGAAGCAGAAAAAGAATTTATAAACTGAGTGTGATGGGCTAAGTGTGTGTAGGCAACTAATTGGCACATGGAACACACATCATAAGGCGGAAATCACATATCGACTACAAAGATTGATTTAACGAATGGTTGGCGTAGAACGAAGATCAAGAAGAAGAAAGATACTGCAATATTATCACATTTTTCAGGATGCACCCCAATTATATAGTTTTTCCTTGCAAGTTATTGACCAGCGTTTCCCAAACTTGGATCCGAGTATCTCCAGGGGGCCTCAAGATACTCACAGGGGGTCTACAAGCGCTTGAAGAAATATTATAATAATTGACATCTCAAACAGAAAACTATTTATTCAAAACATGTCTAAAAACAGTGAAAACTATTTCCACTGAGACATCAACGGATTCGGATCAGACCCGAATGTCTGTCACTACAAAATGAAAGATCATTTAAAGTTTCCCACGGTCTGAGAACATTGTTTACTATTGTAACACAGATAATTAATTTCTGCTCATTTTCATATATAAAAAAGTGTGGGTCCGTGTCAGCAACATGTATTTTAAAAGGAGCCCGCGGTAATTCAGAGTTTGGGAACCGCTGTATTAGACAATATCAATCTGAGTTGATAAAGCAGCGACACGGGATCAAAGAAAACAACACTACATGTTTAGATTAGAGCTAAAACGAATCACCTCCGCACGCTGTTTCTTATGAGAATATAAGAAGATTAAAGTGGAAAAATCAGAAAAATGTATTCATAATGAAGTTGATGTCTGTCAGCTGTCTCTCTTCTTTTTTTCTTTTCTTCAATGCTGATTTGCCTGACAGCGTCAGGATAAGAAAATATTTCTAGAATGAGCTCTTGTGTGCGCTTCATAGATATTGTCTTCCGTCGCCTCTGTTATCTCTGAGATCCACCTCTTGCGTGGCCGGCATTTTGTTTGTATACAATGTATCGGAGCAACATTGCTCTCTGTGCTGCACTCCATGTTGGCTTATGTGACCGAAACCTTTCATCTTTTGTTTCTTGATGAAGTTTAATACTGATGTTGTACCCACTTTTTCCTGATATCTTCATTTCTCAACCAGTCTCTTCGTGTTACTCCCAGCATTCTGCGCAGACACTGCATCTCCACCGTGACTAGGTATCTTCTATGATTTGATGTCAGCGTCCATTCGCACTGATAGCATAATATGGGGGAACGATAGTGTTAAACAATACTCTATTTTAGTTCATGGTGATATGTTTGCACTTTACAATTGAGCAATGTTAGCTGTCTCTGAGGACAAATTAGACAAGGAAGACTTACCTTTCACTTTATGGAGATCCAATATGAGTTCTCCAAGAATGAGGGCACACTCCGTCACACAGAAGAGAGCTACAGTTAACAACGTGTACTTGTTTTTCAATAATTTTTCTCCATTCCTGCGCCATCTGTAAATATATATATATATATAATATGGATTTGTAAAAGTATTTTTATGCATAGTTAGCGAATCTATGAACATAATAGAGAAGATAAAGATCGGTTATGTATGAAAGCAGTTGATGTATTTAATACAAAATGCAACAATCCAGACACGTACCTTCATTTTTGTCCCATGTCTTTCTGGGGATAAGGGCAACGACAGAGCGCATGCACTAGCAAGCAATGCTACGATCGAGAATGAGTCTTATATGGACAAAAGCAACATCATCAACTCTCTAAGAGAAATACTACGCTCTGAAGATTTCACCAAGAAAGATAAAGAGTATTCTCTTTCTCTTTTGCGCAGGTTATGCATACTGAAATGTGCGGCAAGACTGGAAAACTACGATAGAAACCCCAGTAGATACATCCCCCAACAGAGAACAGGAGTTGTTAGTCTAAACACATTGAAATGCATGCTGAGGGAAGAGATAGGAACAATTATGGACAAGTCCGATGAAGATGATCTTCAAATTAACAATAAACAATGCATTAGCCTAATGTATAAGCGTCTGTATATCAACTCGGACACTAGATGGTTGTTGTTTCTATACCCAATTTGATGTTCCCCACACAAGGAAAGGAATTGATCCTCCTACCTCCTGCACACTAGGTATTAACAATATAAAGTGGTTCATAGTCTAGTGTCTGAAGAGGTTGCATTAAATTTATTATTATTTTAAATATTTATAAATATATATATATATATTGATTGATTGATAAAACCACCATCATTTCACTTCGGTGAGTAACCATGTGTGCTCTGATCTCTTTCTTACACTTGAAGATCACAGCTGCAGTGCACGAACACCGTAGCACTGGCGAAGGTCCCCGATGTATTTATGAAGAAGGTGAAGATATTTTTTACAGGAAATTTATTTTACATTTTTTCTAATGAATTTTGCCCCGGGCAACGACTTTCCAGTCAGCATTTTTTGATTTTGAACTGTCAAAGTTTCTTTCACGTGCTCAAATTGAACTGTCAAAGTTTCTTTCACGTGCTCAAATTGAACTGTCAAAGTTTCTTTCACGTGCTCAAATTGAACATGAAACCTACGTTTTATCGACCGTCTCCGATAGGACTAGGAATTCGATCTCACCTACATAGGGATCTTTGGAAAAAATATCCAGGTGGCGCCGCGAGGGAGCGAACATGGTACCTTTGGCATGAGAGACAAGCATCTAGCCTCTACGCCACAAAAACTTCCATCATCTATTGTTTAACTGTTGTTCTAAAAATTTCAAACTGTGTATAGCTGAAAGATCTATTTTATAAATTCACTTGTATTCTATAAATATTACACTAGCAGCATCAAATTGATCTTGTAAATAATTGTGTTTCTTTTTATTTATTCTTGTTCTGGTAGTGGCTTGTCGGAAAATGTATACTGTAAGATGGGTAAGTCAGGTGTCGGTTCGTATTATAAGAGTTAAACTCTCCTACATTACTCGATCACCAATTCTACAATATTTTAGTTCAGTATTTACTTTTTAAGCCATATTTTCTTAGTGCACCGCTTATTTGTTAACTACCGCATTGTGAATCTACAGCGCAGTCGTATTGTCAATAAACATGCCATTGTTATCAATATTGGCACTAAGATAAACATGGCATTGTTATGACGAGCTACCGAAAACAAAACAAACTATGCAGAAAGCTTCTAGTGAGATTACAGAAGGTTGGTTGGTACCTTCCCAGCGTGTCAGACGATTGTGTGTAGATTACACTATAAAGGTGCAAAAGTTATAATCTATAATACTGATGCACATGCAGTGGCGGTTCGTGATCATTTTTGGTGGTGGGGCCGACACAGATTTTCGGAAAAACTATGGTGTTGAGTTAAGTTATATTTCAATATATAAAATAATAAATACACTTTACACATTATTTTTGATGGGGTCCGGCCCCACAGGCTCTTAATGACGAGCCGCCTCTGAGCACGTGACTAGTAAAGTCAATCGAAACCGTTAAAAGTCGTCCACAATTTGGAGGTGATTCCAAAGTTAATGTTGTCATCTCGCGCCTGACGTCTATCTTCATGCGTTTCATATCTTAAGTTTCCCTATCATCATCCACCAATAGCTTGTCATGAGCATAACTTTGGCATCTTAATAGTCATTCGAAACTTCTTTCTCACATATACCAGCTAACCAGTGTCTGATGTTGGCATGCTTAAATCATAAGTCTGCCCGAGTGGTTACCAGGGCCCAAATTTGGGGTGTAAAGAATAGAACCACTGTTACCTGCCATGCATGTCGTAGAGCCGACTAAGGAGGTTTGGATTAAATCGGATGCGTGTGTCCTAAACGTGTAGTAGTCTATGCGTTTAGGGGCCTACCAAACCAATGTGCAACGTACACACGTACTTGGCAAAGATCAAACATATCACAAAGAGTGATTAAAATTGGTCGTAAAGAACGAACACAAAGAAGAATATGAAATCATAAGTAATATTCTGAATTCATCTTGTCCGTGGTCTTTTCTTTCTCCTTCTTCAATTATGGTTTTCTCTAACTTATATATGACAAAATACATCAACTTCCTCATTATATTTTGTATTCTTTTTTCGATCCAGAAGCACTTGAGCTTTCAGCTCTTCGACTCGGTGACATGGACATTGTAACCCTTCGGTTTGATGCCACGAACACTGTAAATCTGGGGAACCTGTGGCTTTTCTGCAAGCCAGCGGAATTGAACCCGCACTCACAGAGGGCTAGTCACCCGTAGTCCAACGCGCTACGAACACGCTGGGCAGGCGGGCAATATATTTTGTATACGGTTTACTACTGTTTGGATTATCTAGGCATCTTATCGAATGGTAATCCATCATTGCGTTATTTCCTGACAGTGACCATACTGATCCATGACCGTAGCCATTGTCTATATTACATAAATGTTCTGCCTACCATGGTGAGTTTTGAGAACATTTGAGACTCGCGAGAGCAACCACCACCATCTTCCATAACTTGACGTCATCCTACCGAGGGAGGGGTAAAGAAGAAAGGGTTTAAACGAGTATTCAAACTTGCCCAACGTTCTTCTGTAGCCTAGCGGCGAGAAGAAGTTGCTTTATATCTTCTTCGGGAGAAGTGTATTACTATCCCTCTCAATGCCCTTTTCATGGTCGCACACAGATCAACACCAAATGCCCTTAACAGGGCCGCACCTAGACTGAAACAAAATACCCTTTTCAGGGCCGCACACAGACCGACACAAAATGCCTTTTTCAAGGCCGCACACAGATCAACACTAAATGCCCTTATCAGTGCCGCACCCAGACACAGATCAAGACCAAATATCCTTATTAGGACAGAACAGACATGCACAATATGCATCACACATTCCACACCAGGACAAGTCCCAGGCCACATGGCCCCAGCAAGAAAAAAGGCAAATACGCCCTGATATAACCAGAAAAGACACATATCTTAGGTTGAAAAGGCGTGCCTCGGCCACATAGAGGTTTAATCCACCACTTAACAAACAAACAAAACTATCGCTCTACAGTTTTATGCCCACTCTAAAATCACATTTCAGCAGGGTGAAGATTTATAATATTGTTAATGGAGGATGCTGTAACAACACTTATTATAAGCTTACTATATTGATCCCTGGAGAACAATATCATACAGAAGAACACACATACATGAAAGCTATATTTCATAAATTCACCGGCATTCGAATTGAAATAACACACAGACAGTATCAAAAATAGCTTATGAATTATTTTTTTTTTATTTCATGTTTCGGTTTGTAAGAAAGGTTGTCGCAAAATTCGTACTGTCAGAATGGTGTATCAGGTTGTATGTAGTATTGTAAGAGTGAATATATCACCCAATAAGTTCAAACTGTCCCCTAATTCCAATATTGAACATTCTCCTATATGCAATGTAATCTATAACCTCGTGTTTCTATAAATCAACATCAGCGCATGTATCATGTATTTCCCTCTGGCCCCATTCTTAAGAAAAGTAGAGGGCAGCAGCTATCTGCCCTATCCATTTGCAATTCCCAGTAGGAATAATTTGGCATTCTACCATACTCCATCCATGAATTTAACCTAAACATTTCAGTTTTAAGAAAACTGGAACATATCAATGTCAAATTTATTATTTCTAACATTACATCATTGTTAGTGATCTTATCTTGCTTGACTATCAGTCTTTATCATCATCATTAGTCTTTGTGGCGCCTATGGGACACATAAGACAGAGGCAACATTATTCCAATACATTTGATGTTGTACCTTTCTGTTTCAGTTTGGAATATCTTCATTGCACCAAGGACATGCCCATAGGTGATCCGACCTTCTTTGTAATATCTCTGTTGTGCTGTTCTGTTCTTGCTACTTCAATCTTCAAACCCAGCTCCTGAAATCTAGTAGTTGACGTGGATTGGTTCAAATGAAATCTTCTTTGCGGCCACACTCTATGATGACGTTCAAAATTTCAGTTCTTTCCATTTTCTGAAACCCTGATATAGCGGCATAGTCAGCCTTTTGTGCCTTTCTTTCTACCCCAAACCTAGACATATGCATGTCTTTGAGCTCAGCTTCAAAGGACTTCCCTCATTTGTTTCTAGGCTCCCCTTTTCTCGTTGCTCCTGCTGTTTCTCTCTGCACTGCATCTCTTTGTCGCCGTTCTTTTCTCATCATGATTGCATACCCGATCCATAGTTACCTTTACTGATGTATGTTTTTATTGGCGTCTTCCAGGCTAGTTAGTTCTTGAGTCTGATACTCCTAATCATATCCTACCAGGTACACTTTGATTATTATACGCATAGATATATCCGTTAAACGTATGAACTAGTCAACTGCAATGACAATAGTAATTATGTTAACCAAGAGAGAAAAAAAGCATGTTTAAAGACGAAATACCTGGAAGGAGCTGTACCAGATAGTTAAATATAGGACCACGTGGCATGAGTTGGACTGTGGCCTCCGTTAACATACGGCCGGCGGGCTGAGGTAAAATTTATAAGGAAAAAAAAACGTCGCGTAACTGCGAGTTCCAGTATTGTTGTATAAAGAGGAATTCATTTTAAAAACAACACAACATGCTAAATCAAGGTTATATTATGTTACAAGTTAAGCTTAACAATAAGGAATATCAGTATTATGAATATTTGTCATAACTAAATAAGCATAGACTCATAGAATTTAGTTAAATTACCAAAAAAAAACTCACATTATTCTATCAAACATATACACAAATCGTCCCCAATTAAACTGGAAATTTCGATTTCTCGCCTGAGCTAGTCAGCCTTATGTTCCCGGGGGCTACGGTTGAACGATGACCTATGCATGCCCCAGCCAGGGTTAGAAGTCACGAGAGAGAGAGGGAAGCAATAGCGATATCAACACGATGATCTGTCAACTCGCAGTGATGATAATGTTTGTTCTTAAATACATCTGGTTCATTTCTAGCTTGCATACACCGATTAGCAATATCGATCCCTTGCGGTGGCGAAGTTATTGCTCTAACCAGTTGATTAAGGCAGTAAACAGTGAAATATTATCGATTTCGAAAATAATACTTATTTCAGTTTATTAACGCCGCCCGTGTGGTTCCTGGGCCCGCAAGGGAAGCAAATAAATAGTACCACTGTGACATGTTGTAAGATTTGACTGATGTAGGGCCTAGGGAAGCTACCATAGTAAATTAAAAGTGTAGCATAAATCGGATGTGCTGGTCTATTTGTAGGTGCACAACTGGCACAACGTACAATCACTCTAAGGCTCAGATCATATACAAATCAAACAGAGTGGTTAACATGTGATCGATAACGAGCATTCGAAGTAGAAGAAAAATATATTAGAATATAGATCCTCTTCAAGAAACATGTATTGATCATTTGTGATTGATTTATTGATTGATTGACTGACTGATATGAACATCATCAATGAGCTTCGGTGAATATAAATAAGTTCTCTGATTGTTTTCTTACATATAAATATATCAACGGCACCTCATGAACTACGTTGCACCGGCGAAAGCCCTCGATGAAATTATAAGGATGATGAACATTTACAGAAAATGTTAATTTCAATGACATTTTGCACGGGCAACTGCAGTTTTGATTTTTTGTATTTGGCTATCAACTGCCAGGGGTTCTTAGTTTGAACACGTCATGTTTTATCGTCCGTCTTCGACAGGACTATGAACGCAATATCAGATCGGGGATCACTAAACAATAGTTATATGGCTACATGATGGATCAGATTACATTTGGAGCAATAGACGAGTATCGTCATACACCAACAC
Organism: Arion vulgaris; assembly: GCA_020796225.1. Taxonomy (NCBI): domain Eukaryota; kingdom Metazoa; phylum Mollusca; class Gastropoda; order Stylommatophora; family Arionidae; genus Arion; species Arion vulgaris. Next base: position 27,072,233 of record CM036761.1, on the reverse strand, counting down.
TCGTTTGCCCGTATTGCAATTTATTATAATATTAAAGAAACTCCTCTTTCCTTTTGTAATTTTAGTTTTTTGTCCAGATATTGTTATCAATATTTGTAGATATAGTAAATATGTGTATATCCTTATCCGAATCCTCGTCGTGTATATAGGTGTTACTATCTATTATCCCCGCCTGCCCGGCGTCTTCGTAGCGCGTTGGACGACAGGTGACAAGTCATCTGTGAGTGCGGGTTCAATTCTGCAGACTGGCACCGAACCCAAGGGTTACGAAGTCCATGGCACCGAGCCGAAGAGTTGAAAGCTCAAGTGCTTCTGGATCGGGGAAAAACAAAAACAAATTATGACAATTCTTTGTTATACATATATATATATATATATATATATATATATATATATATATATATCGCCAGTGATTACCGGGTCCAAATTTGGGGTATAAAGAATAGAATCACTGTTACCTGCCACGCATGTCGTAAAAGGCGACTAAGGAGGTTTGGCTGAAATCGGATGCACATGTCCTAAACATGTAGAAGTCTATGTGTTTAGGGGCCTACCAAACCAATGTGCAACGTACACACGTTCTTGGCAAAGATCAAATATATCACAAAGAGTGATTAAAATTGGTCGTAAAGAACGAACGCAAAGAAGAAGAAGAATATATATATATATACTTAGCATCACTGCGGTTTAATTGTGTATATTAACAATCACAAGCAGTGGCATGTTCATCAGTAGAATAATGTTGTCCTGAATCTGAGAACATTTATGGAAGTTGGAGCTAAATCGTCTGTAATATATTGATCTTCCAGCTGGATAATTATCCACTTAGTTTAATTTCTTTCATCCAATATTGTTGTTGTCATAACCCACTCGATATCCAGACGGAGAAATAATTGTGTCAAGGGAAGTTTACCTCCAGCCTAGGCAACACATTCTTATGCAAATTTTAGGAGCGTCTCCTGTAACGTGAATTTAAGGTGCTAAAATCTCACTCAACGGTTTGTTTTCTGCGTGGAACGAACGTGATATTTTTGTCAGAAATATATGATCTCAATGTAGTTCGAGATCGAGTTTCTAGTTTTATCGGAGACAGACGATATAACGTATGTCCTGCTCTGAAATTTAGCGCGTGAAAGAACAATTGGAAACTGAAAATCGATAAGATTAAGCTGCAAAGCTACTGCCAGGTCAAACAGTTTGACAAAGCTACTGCCAGGTCAAACAGTTTGACAAAGCTACTGCCAGGTCAAACAGTTTAACAAAGCTACTGCCAGGTCAAACAGTTTAACAAAGCTACTGCCAGGTAGAAGAGTTTGACAAAGCTACTGCCAGGTCTAACAGTTTGACAAAGCTACTGCCAGGTCAAACAGTTTGACAAAGCTACTGCCAGGTAGAAGAGTTTGACAAAGCTACTGCCAGGTCTAACAGTTTGACAAAGCTACTGCCAGGTCAAACAGTTTGACAAAGCTACTGCCAGGTAGAAGAGTTTGACAAAGCTACTGCCAGGTAGCATAAAATAATATTATTGAAATGCGAAAAAAATGTGACGCTGGGATGTATATAAACACAGAAGAAGGGTAGCGCCGTGATATGATACAGAGAGGCGGCCGCATCAGGCGGGGCCGTAAGGGGGCGGCATAAGCAGCGAAATCAAAATCACAATTAAAGATTATTTTAAAGAAAAAACATTTAAGGGGCGGCATTTCGAAGACAGAGAGCAGCTGTAGCGTAGTTGTTAGTGAACTCGCACCGCAAGGCTGGTGGTCTGGGTTCAGCTCCCGCAATGTGCGTGGAATTTTCCCGACCACGACGGCTCTCAGGTCGACCCAGTCTCAACTGGGTACCAGACATGCTCTGGGAAAGTAAAGGCGGCCGGCGTGATGCTGACCACATCCCCCACCATCGTATGCCGACGGTCAATGAAAAATACAGGCCTAACACTATATTGACCTATATACCACGAGGTATGAAAGGGTTCCTTTTTTTATTTCGAAGAAGTGCATCGTACTGAGAAAATATACCGTCCGGCCCTGCACAGAAGAGACGAAATAAGCAAAATAAGAATATATGACTATATCTGAAGAGAACATTATAAACTACAAGTTAAACCCATGGAATGAAAAATATAACACTATAAACATATATTGTACCGACGGGAGTGTTTGAAGTCAAGATCAGACAGAGCACAATTGAAAACGTTTGTTAAGTCAAATGTTGTCAGACTTTGTGAGGTTACAGGTCGCTCAAAGGGAAGAAACTAACATCGTCTGGAAGTCAGACGGTGTCTTTGTACTAAAGTTGATAGGTTATCGTTCGGTCTGTCTAACTTAGTTTGGCGTCATTTACTTTCTCGTCTGATAGAATTTGTGTTTCTGACCGTTAGCACACCCTCACAATATCGTTGCCTGTAGTGTATTTAACTCTATCCTTGTTCTTTTGAAATGTAAACATGTTTTCTCCGTTGTGGTGTACATGGATCATTGTCGTTGATAAACGAGAGGAACAGAGATTCAAATCCATAAATTTGCTCTTGTCAAAATTGATACCCTCTGTTTAGTTAGTGGACGAAAAAACACCTCCACACGAGCAAATGTTTCAAAGGATCTTCTTTCTTCTTTTGTCCTTCTCTGTTTTTTTGCGTTAGGCGTAGCATGTTTAACTGATGATCGGTTTCCGAGATAATGCACGCTCGGTCGCTTGATATGGTGTGGTATTGTGGAGTGTTAAGATGTCTGTAACTCCATCAACCCATCTTTTTCTTGGTCTGACCTTTCCTCTTGATGATTCCATTTTCAGGTTGTACGCTCTTGCAACTGGTGTATTCGGGTTCATTCTGACCAAGTGGCCAAACCATTTGAGTCTCTGTTTTTCAATAAATCTAATAGCAGGTGTTGTTCCGACTGTTCTTCTAATTTCCTCATTTCTTATATGGTCTCTTAAAAGTAAAATCTTCAAAGCATATTATCAGTAAAATAAAATCTGAGGAGTACCGATTAGAGCAGTGCTATTCACAGTTTGTAAATATTACAGCGTTACTGGTTGATGGGTTGTAGGGCGCATGCACCGAGTTGCGATTACACTAGTAATTTGAACAATAGTAAAATTTGTTTTGAAAAAGTTATATTAGTTGTTCAAATTACTAATCTGTCATATGAGGGAGAGAAATTACGACTGATTTTGAGTGACAACGTTCTATGCAGGACAAGCTTTGAATGATGAGAGATTCCCTGCAGAAAATAATCAAGTATAGGTCCTTTGCTCTTTCTCTCTCTGGCTCTGTCTGTTTAACCTTGGATTTGGGGATAAGCCAACTCATGCCAAGTCTTTCTATCTCTAGTTATCTCCTGCAGCTCCCCCAGCTCTTCTTTATATTGTTGATCTCTACCTCCAAATCTCGTCTCCATGTATTTCTCGTCCTCCCCTTCTTTCGCTGTCCCTGGGGTTTCCAGGAAAGGTTCTTTCTTGTTATATTCCCCTCAGATTTTCACAAAATTTATTCCTTCCAGTGCCAGCTTTTTTTTGTTCACTGGAATATGTCTTGTTCCCTCCATAAGTTCCTCAATTGGGACCCTATCATACCATCTTTGTTCCTCTATTCTGCGCAGTTGATGAATGTTTGCCCTACTCATTAGAAAAATTATAGCCACAAAATCCAACCAACCATGAACAAGTCACATTTGCTCTCATTAAAGATAATAGTAAAAGACTGTGTAGCAGCGTCTAGATATAGGAAATAAAAAAAGATCAAGTAATAGAAACGGTTGGATTCTTCTTTCAACATGTGTGTCCTGTTTACATAACATTTCTTTGATCTCTACTGTATGTTGAAACATTCGCTGATATAAATTGTCTGTGTTTACCTATGTTGTTTCATTGCCCATTAGAAAGCACTAGCCAACATCTGTCGGAATATCAAATAATACGCCACATGTTTTCTTCTATTGAAGGTAAATACAAATGTACATATCCGATCTAAGGGTTTACAGACATACACACCGTCATGTGGTAAATTATGATAAATGCAACCACACACGACGGATGGTTGTTAACTGAGTGTTCAGGAACCTTGCCAACTGTCTTTTATTTATGGTGATATCTGTAAGATTTCCAGAAGTAGGCTCTGAGATATATGAACGATGTGCAGATGTATGTTATCACCTGTTTGTTTTTTCACCTTCTGTAATCTCTCGTCACTCTCTGAATTCATTTGTCCATGTGATGTCTGGGTTCACAGAGGGAACAAAGAATAGTAGTAACACTGCGACCTACAAGGCATGTCTTAAGAGACGACTGAGATAGAGCCTAATGACGCTACTCTAGTAAATAAAAAGCGTCGCAGAAATCAGATGTGCTGGCCTACTTGTAGGCGCATAATTGGCACAGCGTAAATTGCGGTTAGGCTCAGATCACATACAAGTCGTAAGACATACGGAGCGTTCGAAGAAGAAAGAGAAGAATAAACTGAATTCAGTGTGGTCTACAAACTGTGCAGTTAGCGTCATATTCTGTTATGTTTGTGGACTACAAACTGTGCAGTTAGCGTCATATTCTATTATGTTTGTGGTCTACAAACTGTGCAGTTAGCGTCATATTCTATTATGTTTGTGGTCTACAAACTGTGCAGTTAGCGTCATATTCTGTTATGTTTGTGGACTACACACTGTGCAGTTAGCGTCATATTCTGTTATGTTTGTGGACTACAAACTGTGCAGTTAGCGTCATATTCTATTATGTTTGTGGTCTACAAACTGTGCAGTTAGCGTCATATTCTATTATGTTTGTGGACTACAAACTGTGCAGTTAGCGTCATATTCTGTTATATTTGTGGACTACAAACTGTGCAGTTAGCGTCATATTCTATTATGTTTGTGGTCTACAAACTGTGCAGTTAGCGTCATATTCTGTTATATTTGTGGTCTACAAACTGTGCAGTTAGCGTCATATTCTGTTATGTTTGTGGACTACAAACTGTGCAGTTAGCGTCATATTCTGTTATGTTTGTGGACTACAAACTATGCAGTTAGCGTCATATTATATTATGTTTGTGGTCTACAAACTGTGCAGTTAGCGTCATATTCTGTTATGTTTGTGGACTACAAACTGTGCAGTTAGCGTCATATTCTATTATGTTTGTGGACTACAAACTGTGCAGTTAGCGTCATATTCTGTTATGTTTGTGGTCTACAAACTGTGCAGTTAGCGTCATATTCTGTTATGTTTGTGGTCTACAAACTGTGCAGTTAGCGTCATATTCTGTTATGTTTGTGGACTACAAACTGTGCAGGTAGCGTCATATTATATTATGTTTGTGGACTACAAACTATGCAGTTAGCGTCATATTCTATTATGTTTGTGGACTACAAACTGTGCAGTTAGCGTCATATTCTGTTATATTTGTGGTCTACAAACTGTGCAGTTAGCGTCATATTCTATTATGTTTGTGGTCTACAATTTGTGCAGTTAGCGTCATATTCTGTTATATTTGTGGTCTACAAACTGTGCAGTTAGCGTCATATTCTATTATGTTTGTGGTCTACAATTTGTGCAGTTAGCGTCATATTCTGTTATGTTTGTGGTCTACAAACTGTGCAGTTAGCGTCATATTCTATTATGTTTGTAGACTACAAACTGTGCAGTTAGCGTCATATTCTGTTATGTTTGTGGACTACAAACTGTGCAGTTAGCGTCATATTCTGTTATGTTTGTGGACTACAAACTGTGCAGTTAGCGTCATATTCTATTATATTTGTGGTCTACAAACTGTGCAGTTAGCGTCATATGCTGTTATGTTTGTGGACTACAAACTGTGCAGTTAGCGTCATATTATATTATGTTTGTGGTCTACAAACTGTGCACTTAGCGTCATATTCTGTTATGTTTGTGTCTACAAACTGTGCAGTTAGCGTCATATTCTATTATGTTTGTAGACTACAAACTGTGCAGTTAGCGTCATATTATATTATGTTTGTGGTCTACAAACTGTGCAGTTAGCGTCATATTCTGTTATGTTTGTGGTCTACAAACTGTGCAGTTAGCGTCATATTCTGTTATGTTTGTGGACTACAAACTGTGCAGTTAGCGTCATATTCTATTATGTTTGTGGACTACAAACTGTGCAGTTAGCGTCATATTCTGTTATGTTTGTGGTCTACAAACTGTGCAGTTAGCGTCATATTCTATTATGTTTGTGGACTACAAACTGTGCAGTTAGCGTCATATTCTGTTATATTTGTGGACTACAAACTGTGCAGTTAGCGTCATATTCTATTATGTTTGTGGACTACAAACTGTGCAGTTAGCGTCATATTCTATTATGTTTGTGGTCTACAAACTGTGCAGTTAGCGTCATATTCTATTATGTTTGTGGACTACAAACTGTGCAGTTAGCGTCATATTCTGTTATATTTGTGGACTACAAACTGTGCAGTTAGCGTCATATTCTATTATGTTTGTGGTCTACAAACTGTGCAGTTAGCGTCATATTCTGTTATATTTGTGGTCTACAAACTGTGCAGTTAGCGTCATATTCTGTTATATTTGTGGTCTACAAACTGTGCAGTTAGCGTCATATTCTGTTATGTTTGTGGACTACAAACTGTGCAGTTAGCGTCATATTCTGTTATGTTTGTGGACTACAAACTATGCAGTTAGCGTCATATTATATTATGTTTGTGGTCTACAAACTGTGCAGTTAGCGTCATATTCTGTTATGTTTGTGGTCTACAAACTGTGCAGTTAGCGTCATATTCTATTATGTTTGTAGACTACAAACTGTGCAGTTAGCGTCATATTCTGTTATGTTTGTGGTCTTCAAACTGTGCAGTTAGCGTCATATTCTGTTATGTTTGTGGACTACAAACTGTGCAGTTAGCGTCATATTCTATTATGTTTGTGGACTACAAACTGTGCAGTTAGCGTCATATTCTGTTATGTTTGTGGTCTACAAACTGTGCAGTTAGCGTCATATTCTGTTATGTTTGTGGTCTACAAACTGTGCAGTTAGCGTCATATTCTGTTATGTTTGTGGACTACAAACTGTGCAGGTAGCGTCATATTATATTATGTTTGTGGACTACAAACTATGCAGTTAGCGTCATATTCTATTATGTTTGTGGACTACAAACTGTGCAGTTAGCGTCATATTCTGTTATATTTGTGGTCTACAAACTGTGCAGTTAGCGTCATATTCTATTATGTTTGTGGTCTACAATTTGTGCAGTTAGCGTCATATTCTGTTATATTTGTGGTCTACAAACTGTGCAGTTAGCGTCATATTCTATTATGTTTGTGGTCTACAATTTGTGCAGTTAGCGTCATATTCTGTTATGTTTGTGGTCTACAAACTGTGCAGTTAGCGTCATATTCTATTATGTTTGTAGACTACAAACTGTGCAGTTAGCGTCATATTCTGTTATGTTTGTGGACTACAAACTGTGCAGTTAGCGTCATATTCTATTATATTTGTGGTCTACAAACTGTGCAGTTAGCGTCATATGCTGTTATGTTTGTGGACTACAAACTGTGCAGTTAGCGTCATATTATATTATGTTTGTGGTCTACAAACTGTGCAGTTAGCGTCATATTCTGTTATGTTTGTGGTCTACAAACTGTGCAGTTAGCGTCATATTATGTTATGTTTGTGGACTACAAACTGTGCAGGTAGCGTCATATTATATTATGTTTGTGGACTACAAACTATGCAGTTAGCGTCATATTCTATTATGTTTGTGGACTACAAACTGTGCAGTTAGCGTCATATTCTGTTATATTTGTGGTCTACAAACTGTGCAGTTAGCGTCATATTCTATTATGTTTGTGGTCTACAATTTGTGCAGTTAGCGTCATATTCTGTTATGTTTGTGGTCTACAAACTGTGCAGTTAGCGTCATATTCTATTATGTTTGTGGACTACAAACTGTGCAGTTAGCGTCATATTATATTATGTTTGTGGTCTACAATTTGTGCAGTTAGCGTCATATTCTGTTATGTTTGTGGTCTACAAACTGTGCAGTTAGCGTCATATTCTATTATGTTTGTGGACTACAAACTGTGCAGTTAGCGTCATATTATATTATGTTTGTGGTCTACAAACTGTGCAGTTAGCGTCATATTCTGTTATGTTTGTGGTCTACAAACTGTGCAGTTAGCGTCATATTCTGTTATGTTTGTGGTCTACAAACTGTGCAGTTAGCGTCATATTCTGTTATGTTTGTAGACTACAAACTGTGCAGTTAGCGTCATATTCTGTTATGTTTGTGGTCTACAATTTGTGCAGTTAGCGTCATATTCTGTTATGTTTGTGGTCTACAAACTGTGCAGTTAGCGTCATATTCTATTATGTTTGTAGACTACAAACTGTGCAGTTAGCGTCATATTCTGTTATGTTTGTGGTCAACAAACTGTGCAGTTAGCGTCATATTCTGTTATGTTTGTGGACTACAAACTGTGTAGTTAGCGTCATATTATATTATGTTTGTGGTCTACAAACTGTGCAGTTAGCGTCATATGCTGTTATGTTTGTGGACTACAAACTGTGCAGTTAGCGTCATATTATATTATGTTTGTGGTCTACAAACTGTGCAGTTAGCGTCATATTCTGTTATGTTTGTGGTCTACAAACTGTGCAGTTAGCGTCATATTCTATTATGTTTGTGGACTACAAACTGTGCAGTTAGCGTCATATTATATTATGTTTGTGGTCTACAAACTGTGCAGTTAGCGTCATATTCTGTTATATTTGTGGTCTACAAACTGTGCAGTTAGCGTCATATTCTGTTATATTTGTGGTCTACAAACTGTGCAGTTAGCGTCATATTCTGTTATGTTTGTGGACTACAAACTGTGCAGTTAGCGTCATATTCTGTTATGTTTGTGGACTACAAACTATGCAGTTAGCGTCATATTATATTATGTTTGTGGTCTACAAACTGTGCAGTTAGCGTCATATTCTGTTATGTTTGTGGTCTACAAACTGTGCAGTTAGCGTCATATTCTATTATGTTTGTAGACTACAAACTGTGCAGTTAGCGTCATATTCTGTTATGTTTGTGGTCTTCAAACTGTGCAGTTAGCGTCATATTCTGTTATGTTTGTGGACTACAAACTGTGCAGTTAGCGTCATATTCTATTATGTTTGTGGACTACAAACTGTGCAGTTAGCGTCATATTCTGTTATGTTTGTGGTCTACAAACTGTGCAGTTAGCGTCATATTCTGTTATGTTTGTGGACTACAAACTGTGCAGGTAGCGTCATATTATATTATGTTTGTGGACTACAAACTATGCAGTTAGCGTCATATTCTATTATGTTTGTGGACTACAAACTGTGCAGTTAGCGTCATATTCTGTTATATTTGTGGTCTACAAACTGTGCAGTTAGCGTCATATTCTATTATGTTTGTGGTCTACAATTTGTGCAGTTAGCGTCATATTCTGTTATATTTGTGGTCTACAAACTGTGCAGTTAGCGTCATATTCTATTATGTTTGTGGTCTACAATTTGTGCAGTTAGCGTCATATTCTGTTATGTTTGTGGTCTACAAACTGTGCAGTTAGCGTCATATTCTATTATGTTTGTAGACTACAAACTGTGCAGTTAGCGTCATATTCTGTTATGTTTGTGGACTACAAACTGTGCAGTTAGCGTCATATTCTATTATATTTGTGGTCTACAAACTGTGCAGTTAGCGTCATATGCTGTTATGTTTGTGGACTACAAACTGTGCAGTTAGCGTCATATTATATTATGTTTGTGGTCTACAAACTGTGCAGTTAGCGTCATATTCTGTTATGTTTGTGGTCTACAAACTGTGCAGTTAGCGTCATATTATGTTATGTTTGTGGACTACAAACTGTGCAGGTAGCGTCATATTATATTATGTTTGTGGACTACAAACTATGCAGTTAGCGTCATATTCTATTATGTTTGTGGACTACAAACTGTGCAGTTAGCGTCATATTCTGTTATATTTGTGGTCTACAAACTGTGCAGTTAGCGTCATATTCTATTATGTTTGTGGTCTACAATTTGTGCAGTTAGCGTCATATTCTGTTATGTTTGTGGTCTACAAACTGTGCAGTTAGCGTCATATTATATTATGTTTGTGGTCTACAATTTGTGCAGTTAGCGTCATATTCTGTTATGTTTGTGGTCTACAAACTGTGCAGTTAGCGTCATATTCTATTATGTTTGTGGACTACAAACTGTGCAGTTAGCGTCATATTATATTATGTTTGTGGTCTACAAACTGTGCAGTTAGCGTCATATTCTGTTATGTTTGTGGTCTACAAACTGTGCAGTTAGCGTCATATTCTGTTATGTTTGTGGTCTACAAACTGTGCAGTTAGCGTCATATTCTGTTATGTTTGTAGACTACAAACTGTGCAGTTAGCGTCATATTCTGTTATGTTTGTGGTCTACAATTTGTGCAGTTAGCGTCATATTCTGTTATGTTTGTGGTCTACAAACTGTGCAGTTAGCGTCATATTCTATTATGTTTGTAGACTACAAACTGTGCAGTTAGCGTCATATTCTGTTATGTTTGTGGTCAACAAACTGTGCAGTTAGCGTCATATTCTGTTATGTTTGTGGACTACAAACTGTGTAGTTAGCGTCATATTATATTATGTTTGTGGTCTACAAACTGTGCAGTTAGCGTCATATGCTGTTATGTTTGTGGACTACAAACTGTGCAGTTAGCGTCATATTATATTATGTTTGTGGTCTACAAACTGTGCAGTTAGCGTCATATTCTGTTATGTTTGTGGTCTACAAACTGTGCAGTTAGCGTCATATTCTATTATGTTTGTGGACTACAAACTGTGCAGTTAGCGTCATATTATATTATGTTTGTGGTCTACAAACTGTGCAGTTAGCGTCATATTCTGTTATGTTTGTGGTCTACAAACTGTGCAGTTAGCGTCATATTCTGTTATGTTTGTGGACTACAAACTGTGCAGTTAGCGTCATATTCTATTATGTTTGTGGACTACAAACTGTGCAGTTAGCGTCATATTCTGTTATGTTTGTGGTCTACAAACTGTGCAGTTAGCGTCATATTCTATTATGTTTGTGGACTACAAACTGTGCAGTTAGCGTCATATTCTGTTATATTTGTGGACTACAAACTGTGCAGTTAGCGTCATATTCTATTATGTTTGTGGACTACAAACTGTGCAGTTAGCGTCATATTCTATTATGTTTGTGGTCTACAAACTGTGCAGTTAGCGTCATATTCTATTATGTTTGTGGACTACAAACTGTGCAGTTAGCGTCATATTCTGTTATATTTGTGGACTACAAACTGTGCAGTTAGCGTCATATTCTATTATGTTTGTGGTCTACAAACTGTGCAGTTAGCGTCATATTCTGTTATATTTGTGGTCAACAAACAGTGCAGTTAGCGTCATATTCTGTTATATTTGTGGTCTACAAACTGTGCAGTTAGCGTCATATTCTGTTATGTTTGTGGACTACAAACTGTGCAGTTAGCGTCATATTCTGTTATGTTTGTGGACTACAAACTATGCAGTTAGCGTCATATTATATTATGTTTGTGGTCTACAAACTGTGCAGTTAGCGTCATATTCTGTTATGTTTGTGGTCTACAAACTGTGCAGTTAGCGTCATATTCTATTATGTTTGTAGACTACAAACTGTGCAGTTAGCGTCATATTCTGTTATGTTTGTGGACTACAAACTGTGCAGTTAGCGTCATATTCTGTTATATTTGTGGTCTACAAACTGTGCAGTTAGCGTCATATTCTATTATGTTTGTGGTCTACAATTTGTGCAGTTAGCGTCATATTCTGTTATATTTGTGGTCTACAAACTGTGCAGTTAGCGTCATATTCTATTATGTTTGTGGTCTACAATTTGTGCAGTTAGCGTCATATTCTGTTATGTTTGTGGTCTACAAACTGTGCAGTTAGCGTCATATTCTATTATGTTTGTAGACTACAAACTGTGCAGTTAGCGTCATATTCTGTTATGTTTGTGGACTACAAACTGTGCAGTTAGCGTCATATTCTATTATATTTGTGGTCTACAAACTGTGCAGTTAGCGTCATATGCTGTTATGTTTGTGGACTACAAACTGTGCAGTTAGCGTCATATTATATTATGTTTGTGGTCTACAAACTGTGCAGTTAGCGTCATATTCTGTTATGTTTGTGGTCTACAAACTGTGCAGTTAGCGTCATATTATGTTATGTTTGTGGACTACAAACTGTGCAGGTAGCGTCATATTATATTATGTTTGTGGACTACAAACTATGCAGTTAGCGTCATATTCTATTATGTTTGTGGACTACAAACTGTGCAGTTAGCGTCATATTCTGTTATATTTGTGGTCTACAAACTGTGCAGTTAGCGTCATATTCTATTATGTTTGTGGTCTACAATTTGTGCAGTTAGCGTCATATTCTGTTATGTTTGTGGTCTACAAACTGTGCAGTTAGCGTCATATTCTATTATGTTTGTGGACTACAAACTGTGCAGTTAGCGTCATATTATATTATGTTTGTGGTCTACAATTTGTGCAGTTAGCGTCATATTCTGTTATGTTTGTGGTCTACAAACTGTGCAGTTAGCGTCATATTCTATTATGTTTGTGGACTACAAACTGTGCAGTTAGCGTCATATTATATTATGTTTGTGGTCTACAAACTGTGCAGTTAGCGTCATATTCTGTTATGTTTGTGGTCTACAAACTGTGCAGTTAGCGTCATATTCTGTTATGTTTGTGGTCTACAAACTGTGCAGTTAGCGTCATATTCTGTTATGTTTGTAGACTACAAACTGTGCAGTTAGCGTCATATTCTGTTATGTTTGTGGTCTACAATTTGTGCAGTTAGCGTCATATTCTGTTATGTTTGTGGTCTACAAACTGTGCAGTTAGCGTCATATTCTATTATGTTTGTAGACTACAAACTGTGCAGTTAGCGTCATATTCTGTTATGTTTGTGGTCAACAAACTGTGCAGTTAGCGTCATATTCTGTTATGTTTGTGGACTACAAACTGTGTAGTTAGCGTCATATTATATTATGTTTGTGGTCTACAAACTGTGTAGTTAGCGTCATATTCTGTTATGTTTGTGGACTACAAACTGTGCAGTTAGCGTCATATTCTGTTATGTTTGTGGACTACAAACTGTGCAGTTAGCGTCATATTCTATTATATTTGTGGTCTACAAACTGTGCAGTTAGCGTCATATTCTGTTATGTTTGTGGACTACAAACTGTGCAGTTAGCGTCATATTATATTATGTTTGTGGTCTACAAACTGTGCAGTTAGCGTCATATTCTGTTATGTTTGTGGTCTACAAACTGTGCAGTTAGCGTCATATTCTATTATGTTTGTGGTCTACAAACTGTGCAGTTAGCGTCATATTCTGTTATGTTTGTGGTCTACAAACTGTGCAGTTAGCGTCATATTCTATTATGTTTGTAGACTACAAACTGTGCAGTTAGCGTCATATTCTATTATGTTTGTGGTCTACAAACTGTGCAGTTAGCGTCATATTCTATTATATTTGTGGTCTACAAACTGTGCAGTTAGCGTCATATTATATTATGTTTGTGGTCTACAAACTGTGCAGTTAGCGTCATATTCTATTATGTTTGTAGACTACAAACTGTGCAGTTAGCGTCATATTCTATTATGTTTGTGGTCTACAAACTGTGCACTTAGCGTCATATTCTGTTATGTTTGTGTACTACAAACTGTGCAGTTAGCGTCATATTATATTTTATTTGTGGTCTACAAACTGTGCAGTTAGCGTCATATTCTGTTATGTTTGTGGTCTACAAACTGTGCAGTTAGCGTCATATTCTATTATGTTTGTAGACTACAAACTGTGCAGTTAGCGTCATATTCTATTATGTTTGTAGACTACAAACTGTGCAGTTAGCGTCATATTCTATTATGTTTGTGGACTACAAACTGTGCAGTTAGCGTCATATTCTGTTATGTTTGTGGTCTACAAACTGTGCAGTTAGCGTCATATTCTGTTACTTTTTTCCAAATCTTAGTTTTCAGATTGAGTGTGTGTGGTTACATGTTGCTTCTCATCTCACGTATGAGAGGGAAGTCATATAGAACATACTTCAGAGTATGTTCCGTCTGTTGTTACTGGCAGATAACCGATTGACAAATTCCTAGTCTATGTAAGTGTCTGTTTAGTCTGTAGTGTCATGTACGTATGACAAATATAGTGGTCTGGTCTGTTTTGCAGAGATCTGCTTATTTTATATTAATAATACAGTGTCGCCGGCAGACAAACGAAGTACAAAGACAATACTAAATAACAAAGAATGCTCTCTCACATGCTTGCACAGAAATCCTATGAAATTAGATAGAACTGAAGTTAACAAAGCTGTTGAATATGAGTGAGACAAAGAGACCACCGAAATCCTATGAAATTAGATAGAACTGAAGTTAACAAAGATTTTGAATATGAGTGAGACAAAGAGACCATTATAAGATAAAAGATAAAAATCTTGCCATATCTTATACTATTTAAAACAATAAACGAGTCGTCGATTTTCTAGGCACCACTTACATGTTCAGTAGATTACCATTACTCTCTGAACGGTGATGTCTACTTTTACCGTTTGTAAAAATCCAAGGAAACTAATTTTCTTTCAAACTTACCCACCGCGGAGTTTGAACCAGGTACGTTCGGGTTGGCAAAATTATAAGATATTTGTTATAAATCAAATTCACAAGTGTAAAAAGATAAGAAACATATGGAATGTGAATACATTGTTTTGTTATCTAGAGGTCGTGACATTTGACCCACAGTCTGTGTTGTTTCAGGGAACATGATGAGCATATCATTGTCATGACATATAAATGTCTGATGGCAGTAAGAGTCATGGTGGCCGCTAATATCGAGCAACGGCTGGTTGTCGTTCTTTGTCAGACGTTAATTCTCTCAATATCGAATTTGAGTGGTCCAGTTAATACGACGCAGATTGAACGACCTGAGAGGAGACAGAATAAAGTTATGACTATCAGTCTGGGTTCCACCACTAGGGATACACCTTTCATGGCGATGAGTTTTCTCATAGATTTCCCGATCATGGAGTATAGACTCAAGATAGATGGAGTACGTGCCTATATCAAAATAAGTGGTAAAAAAGGATCACCCATTACGCGAGCTACTCTGCGTCAGTAGTAGAAATCGGCTAAAGCGGGTCAAGTCATGGGTTGGCCGTGCTGCAGACTGTGTCTGATTTATTTCACAAGTTACTAGGCAAGTGTGTTTTCCGATTCAGAAGCACTTGAGCTTTCAGCTCTTCGGTTCGGTGTCAGAGACATCGTAACCCTTCGGTTCGGTGCAACGAACACCATGAATCTGGGGAACATGTGGCTTTTCTGCCAGCCCGCGGAATTGAACCCGCACACACAGAGGGTTAATCACCCGCAGTCCAAAGCTATACGAACACACTGGGCAGGCGGGCTTAACCCTTCGGTTCGGTGCCACAAACACCGTAAATCTGAAGAACCTGTGGCTTTTCTGCCAGCCCGTGTAATTCGACCGCACTTATAATAGCCGTCCATCGCAAGCGATGATGACAACAATCTCAGACGTGTACTGTTGCACCTCTCTGGTGTGTGCGGAGGTGACTGTAGAGTCAATCCTAGAACAGAATCCCCGACCACAGGTGGGGCATACATGATCAAGGTTAGACATGTGCGTGTTGTGTGCTCTGTCTTTTCGCGCTGCTCGTTTTCTCTGTGACTCAACAATACGATGATTCTCAGCTATTCGGGTTCCTTTTTTGTTGTTACAGCGCCACATTTGGCGATCTTGCGCAAGGATTCCCAGCACGTATTGTCTATATCGAAGCATTTCAGAGACACTTTAAGAGTGTCTTTAAAGCGTTTTTCTGTCCACCAGCTAAACGTCTGCCCCTTCAAGCTCGCCATACATCAACTGTTTTGGGATGTACCGCACTTACATGGAGCTTGTCACCCGTCGTCCGACGAGCTACGAACAATACGCTGGGCAGGTGGGCACTATACCAGAGGTATGGACATTCTTGTAGCTAAAACTACCCCTGATGCCTTTCTCAATCTGGCGTATACATGTCCAACACCTTCAAATATTGCTTGCTTGTTTTCTAAGGAAACTATAGACGCCCCACATTTACATTTACTAGAAGCAAGTTGTATTAAATATACTTGCAGATTCTGTTCAGCTTTATCGGCTCCGATCAATGACTGCACTAAACCAGTAATGAATAATGCGCCGCTTACAGTACTTTATTATTACATTCCTCTCGTACTGTTGCAAGTTACATAGGAACTGCTAGCAATTTCTTCATGCCTCTCAATCCTGGACAAATCGTTCAAATCGTTTCTATGAATCCGACACATATGCTTCTCGACTTTCTTAGTAAACTTCATTTCAGTATCTCCCTATGTAGTAGTTTAAAGGGGTTAAAGCCGAAGGATTCACTTCACTGCACCGGGTTTTGACTCATATGGCTCGGTCCCTCTCTGCAGAATAGCGACAGGGACCCCATCCCTATGGAGTTGTTTCTTTCAGGAACAATTGGCCCCCTCCCCCATTTAAATGCTTACTTTGTTAGTATGTGATCATTTCTTGTCATAGTATGTCCAACATACCTTCATCTTCTCTTTCTTATAACATTTGTTCTTAGTGGTTGGCTAGACACTTGTCTGATTTCATTACTTCCCATGAATTTGTCCCATTTATGCCCATTGTTCTTCGCAGACATCTATTTTTAAATGCATTCAAATTATGCTGGTGTTGGGACTAACAAAATCGATATCAACAAGATTTTCAACACTCTTGGGCTTTTTAGTGAAGAACAATAGAGCAGCAATTTTCTTCAAATGTTGTGCATATTTTAGTCATATTTCCTGATCATTATGACTTTTATACGTTACGTTTGTCACGCTTGATGCACATTGAAAATGCTGCATTATTGAACACGTTGCAATTTTTTAATTTGTAGTTCTAATTTCATTGCTTTTGTAACACTGCTATTTATGTATCTTGTTTCTAGGGAGCTGTTGCTTTCTATGTTGTGTTTGAGCCGAAAGCAAAGATGAGGTGTCCTCTCCATTACTATCTAGCCTGGACAGCTGATATGGGGAATGCGCCTAGCCGTTTTGCAAACACTACCCTACTGTTTCATCCAAAGGAAAGATAAAGTTTATACGTTTGGAGTCAAGCAGGGTTTACAGGAGATACCAGAAGAAGGAAAGGAATACGTACCTAAACATTAGTCGTCTTAGAGGTCCCTCCCTCCGTTATTTCTTTAGTTTAATAAACATGACGTATAAACATGACAAAGCAAATCTCACAAGAACGATTTTCTGGCCAACACTATGTTACCAGTGTCAAGCATGGCCAATAACAGCAGCTAATGAGCGGACAATCATAACGAAAAAGTTGAGGTGTCTTAGAAGAGCTGCGGGTGCGACAATAAGAGACAAAATTAGAAATGAAGACATCAGAAGAAGACTGGATGTGAAACCAGTCATGCAATTCATAAAAGAACAACAGATTAAATGGTTTGTACACCTGACAAGAATTCCCTGGTATCTCCTACCACACAGAGAGACACAACAAAAGTATAATGAGTGCAAGGTAAGAGGAAGACTACACAAAAGATGGAACGATGGTAGCAAGAACAGCCTTACGCAAATGAATATCAGCTTACAAAGTGCCTTAAAACAAGCACACACAAGATCACTACGTTTCCTCCCAACACTTCTATAAAGCAGTAAATGGTGGAAGTGAAGAAGAAGAAGTATGATTCTAATTTGGTCACAACTGCACACAATTGAAGGTTCAGTAAATAAGAGCACAATTAAAATATTTTAACCCTTTCACTCCCGTAATTTTGTTTACATCTCGACACGTTTATATTGCAAAATCTATTGATTTAGCCAGTGTACTGGCTTTACATTATCTTGATAAACAATGCGAGCCAGTGTATCAGCTAAGAAGGGGGAAAGGTTATAACAGAGAAAGCAGAAGGGGGATTCCATTTACAAGATTGAACAGTAGTAATATAATGCTTTCAAAGATTAGTTGAAAAGTATGGAAAACTCCTGCATGACCAGCAACAAAAATGGTAACGGGTAATAAGCACATGGAACACTACTACATTGTCTGTTGTATCACTGACTAACTCTGGTGCTCTATTTTGTTCTCTGTTCGTAGGACATTCCAAATATGGATGTTTCCGAATGTACTATGTTGGTGTAAAATCCCCAGATATCTTAACAATGATGTATAATCAAATTGTTTGTATAATTTTATAATTATATATAATTGTATGTAAAAGATCATGTATAGTCAAAGTTCAGATAGTTTCTTTCATCACTCATATATTCCAAAGTTTTTCATTGCTTTCTGAATAGTGATGTCCATTTTTACAGTTTGTAAAAACCCACTGGAACAAATTTGCTTCCAAACTGAATGTCGCAATATTTGAACCAGGAACTCTTGGTGACACTTAGAATGTCTCAAATTATAAACGGAATAATGAAAGACACACTGTCAACCAATATTTTAAGTCAAGTAAGGAAATATGAACATGTAAATTACAGTTTAAAAACAAGAAGTAACATATAATTGATATATATATATATATATATATATATATATATATATAACTATGTATTATGTACTTACTTTGCTAAGATCTTATTTGGCGGTTCAGTATTCTCTCTCTGTAGCTCCTCCTCTAATTCATGCTCAATTTTTTCGACGTATCCGTGAGTTTTTGCTAGAACTAGCGTTTCGGCTACCAGTGTCTGAGAACAAAAAAAGAAAATATAATTAACAGATAAACTCTCACTTATTCCTACTACTATTTTGTTTTTTTCTACTTTCGTTCTTATCAACCAAGTTAACTACTCAATAATGACTGAGAAGACAGTAGACGGTACAATCTGCATCTATTAAACCCCACTGTCTTGTGAAAGGAAAGGGTGTACGGTCAGGGAGAGCTAAACGTTAAGGGGGTAAACCTTAATAGAAATTCTCCACTGCCTTGTGGGTTACAGTGCGGTTATGCAGAGTAAGTAAGTAAAGGAACCCTTTCATACATCGTGGTATATAGGGCAATACAGTGTTAGGCCTGTATTTTCATTGACCGTCGGCACACGATGGGTGATGTGGTCAGCATCACACCGGCCGCCTTTACTTTCCCAGAGTAAGTTTGGTACCCAGTTGAGGCTGGGTCGACCTGAGAGCCGTCGCGGTCGGGAAAAATTCCACGCGCACTGCGGAGTTGAACCCAGACCACCAGCCTTGAGAAGCGAGTTCAATAACAACTACGCTACTGCAGCTCTCGGTTATGCAGAGGGCTAGAGGAGTAAACCTTGACCACACATTCAGAGGGAGGGACCCTAAGGCAGATAATGATCATGTGTGTATTCCATTTCATCTTCTGACATCCCCTGCAAACCCTGCTTGATTACAAACGTATGAGCTATGTCTTTCCTTTGGATTAAACAGCAGGGTAGAGGGGATTGGGGGAGGGGGTGCAAAATAGGCAAGGTACAATCACCATATCATCCCCATATTCTGAACAGGTTAGGCATAAATGGTGGGGCCACTTCATCCTTCCTTTTAGATCGGACACAATACGGAAAGCAATAGTTATTGACCATCTGTAAAGACGAAAAATGTCATGAGCAATTTATGTCACGAAAAAGACTGACGAACATTCCCCCTTATCTATATTCTACTCACCAACAATCGATGATGCTGATGCAAGCATGTCTGCTCTCTCATTACCTCGAACGCCCGCATACCAAGGACAGTAGATACACGTAAGTCTCTGGAGGTTAGAAACTTCAAACTTCAATAGACGTCATTCCCTCATACGAAACCTGCCCTTTTGGATCTTGTGAAATATCCACTGAGAATCAGATACAACAACGGCCCCAGTAGTAAATGTAGTCCCAGAGAGCCAATGGAGGGCAGCAGTAACGGCTTCAACCTCCATCCTTATACTAGAAGTAGTTGTCCAGTAAGTGTTATCCATGAAGGTGATTTACGATGTGGACATTACATTTATTCAACCAATCATGTAACTATATAAGTAAAGTAGAGGATTCCTGTTAAAGTAAAAGACCTCCTACCTCGGGTACTATGTTTGGTAATACGGTAATATTTTCGATTGACTGTCAGAACACGATAGGGGATGTTGACGTCACGCCTGCTGTCTTAACTTAGCAATGCTGTACCTGGTATCCAATTGAGGCTGGGTCGACCTGAGAGCCGTAACGGTCGGAAAATATTCCACGCCCACTGTGAAATCTAACCAGGACCACAAGCATAAGAAGTGAATTCACTAACAACTGCGCAACCGCGGCTCTCCTATTTTTAAACAATATAGTGCATCACATACTATAGTACATCACATCACATTATATTGCTCACTGTCGAGGATCTGTATTACCAAGTCAAACAGTTTGCGTTCCGAAGACGTAGTTTCGAAACCGGACCTCGCCGTTAGATTTAGGACTGCAGTTTTTTCAGAGATTCCTAGAAACGCGTTTTAGGCAAAGAAATAGTAAGTCTTCTAGTATATCAGTGTTTGTAATGTTATATCACATTTCTTTTTGGTTTTGTTGTCTGAGAATACGTTATAATTATTTTGGAGTCCGCGTTTCAAAATACTTTGTGCTTTATAGGTTGTATACGCTACATATCACATGCAAGCAATTTCTCAATACCACTCTATCCTGCGCAGCTAGTTAAATCTCTACTACTGAATTTAGTTCTCTTATTTTATCCTACTTCAGTACAATTTGTTTCAGAGTTTATATATTTCATTTGTAAATTATAACATATAGAAATACATATCTCTATAATGTTTGATCATTTTCCAAAAGAGATGAAACGCTGGAGTCGACGTTACCACAAAACGATCTTCATTATGAGTGAGACAGGTGAAAACCTTTCACATAAATTACTTCATAAAATAACATTAAAATCAAGAGTGTTACTTCACATTCTGTTCAGTCTCGAAATTTCTGATCATAAATGAACTGAAATATTACTCAACTGGTAAGAAAATTAACTAGGCAACTTACTATTCCTATTAAAACCTGTTAGTAAGCCTATAACAAACTTATCAGTGGTGGTAAACATTTATCACTTTCAAGAAACCAATAGTTAATAATATTAGACGCAAAATGCTCCATCGATGCTCTCCCTAAGTGCCGGTGTGATCCATGGTTTCCACCAATAATAATTTGATTACGCGGCCTCTATTTCTGGCCTGGCCGTAAATTTGTATATAACACATTGGTGGACTAAGTGCAAAGTCCGTTGAAACAAATGGACATATAAAAGAGTCAGTCTGGGACCCACTTTAAGCATAACTCAGTATTGCCGGCTAGAATGTTTCCGGTGTACTTTTTTTTTTAATCATGAAAAATGTGATAGAATAAAGTAGTGAACAGAAGAAAGGATAATGGATTCCTATTACCCTATCAAATAATTAAGGTGTCTCAATGACGCAGTGGTTAAGTCGTTTGCCTATCGAACTGAAGGTTGTGTGTTCGAATACGGACCAAGGCATATATTTTTTTTTTATTCAGATCCCTATGATTATGTCGTATGCCAATAGGGACATTGCCTAGGACAACTCTCAGATGGGCAGCGATGAATAAGCTTTGTTTTTAATATATTGATCTATAATATGTTATCAATAAGTATATTACTTGTCTGTCAGTAATATCGAGTTCCTAGTCCTATCGGAGACGGACGACAAAACTTTAAGTCCAGTGTTCAAGTACAGCACGTAAAAGAATCCTTGGCAGCTCAAAATCGAGAAAAGCAAGCAGGAAAGCAGCTGCCAGGATAAGATTTTTGTAACTATTTCTAAATTACTACAACATGTTTCAACATCTTCTAACAATATATCTGGGACATCACCAGTGCTACGGAGTTCTTGCAGTGTTGCTAAGATCTTATTTGAGAAAGAGATCGGAGCACACATGGTTACTTACCGATGTGCAATGATGATTATACAATGAATAAATCAATGAATCAATATTGATCAAACAACTACAATCCTTCGATTATGCCATATTAGCTAGAGAGGGTGGTTCAATCATTACTGATATGGACTTTAGCCATATGGCTCAAAATGGAATTATATATTAAGACACTACGCTTGGTCACATCACGTGTCACGATAGCTTGGAAAGAACAATACTAGAAAGCAGGGTCCCAGGACGCAGAGGCAGACCAAGAAGAAGATGACTACAAGATATTAAAGAAACACGGAATATGACCATCGACAAAGTGGGTGAACTAGCTAGAGACAGAGTGAATTTGAGATGTGCTGCAAAGAGAGCAACGTCCTATCAAGTATACGCACCTTGATGATGATGACGTTGTTTTTTTATCAAACACAATGACATGAGATCAACCTAACATTATCACAAAGAGTGATTCAAATTTGCCGTCAAGAACGAACGCAAAGAAGAAGAAGATTAACCTAACTATGCATTGTGAAAGAAGCAAATGGTTGAAACAAAAGTTCAAATGAAATCGCTCAGGCGTTTTATCCCGCATAGACGTGCTTCAAATTAGTAATTGTCTTTCAGCGTTGTTCAAGAATTTAGAGACACACGTCGATTTATAGATTATGCAGATCACAATTGAGGATCTAAACTTTAAGCACCACTGAAGTCGAAGAATCCCGCCTGCATATGCGGGACACAAATAAAACGCTAAGCAGGTTTTTACGCAACAATCAGTCACAAGCGCCATCCCAGTGCCATGGCTGCGCCTGAATTCATAGCCGGCAAATGCAGAAAAAGAAGAATAGTGTATGATCAACACGACCTAATATAACTAAATACATTGACATAATCAATGGTTGAACAAAGCGTCACTGGTAAACATACAGCTTAATTTTGATTTCACATAAGAGCAATCTTACTCGTTTTTGTGTGTTTTGTAAAACATGTATTAGGGAGGCCGTTTCGAAGTGTGTGTCAAATTAGAGTGCATGGTATCAGGTCCATGATGCCCAAGTGGTTACCGGGGCCAAAAATTTGGCGTGTAAAGAATATAACCACTGTTACCTGCCACGCATGTTGTAAGAGACGACTATGGAGGTTTGGCTGAAATCGGATGCACATGTCCTAAACATGTAGAAGTCTATGCGTTTGATGGCCTATTAAACCAATGTGCAACGTAACACTTTCTTGGTAAAGATCAGACACATTACAAAGAGTGATTAAAATTGGTCATCAAGAACGAACGCAAAGAAGAAGAATATCAGGTCCATGTTTTTTGTTACTGTCGTTTGTTCAAAACTGCCCAAACTTGGATGTACTGAGCCGAAAGGTGCACATTTTGCAGCTCTATGTAAAACGATGTAAAACAGCAAGATAAGGAACCCCTGTTCTTCCTCCAAAAACCACATACAGGCCACAAAACGGTGCCAACAATGAATGATAAGAACGAATGCAGAAGGAGAAGGTGGTAATATCACGTTTGCCACCTTTATTCCTTAGTCTTTATGGGGTGCTCAACCACAGCCAGGCTCTAGCACAGGCCAGACAACTGGCCGGGTATTCCATGACCTAGATAAGAAAAGGGATCTTGAAATTATAGATGTTTGATAGAACACTGCAAGCTTTCTTGCAATTTTATTCAATTCTGTGAGTCTATGGTTATTTTTGGTGAAAAATATTTATAATATTGATATTCCTTATTGTTAAACTTAACTTTTGCATAATATGACTTCGAGTTAGCATTTTGTGTTGATTTTAAAATGAATTCGTCTATATACACCAATACTGGAATGCGAGGTCACGTGGTGTAGTTGGGATCTGATTTCCCACAATTCTTACCTGAGCCCGAAGGCCCAGTAGTTTACAGTTGGCTCTGGCTCAAGTGTGGCAAGATCAACATGATTGCCGTATTGTGGTTAGAACAACCTCACTGGACATGTAGTTGCATTTCCTATCAGATTATTTCTGATGTATAGGCATCAAAAGTTTAATTATTAGTCCCATGTACTGCTTCACTAAATTTATAGTGTTTGACGCAGGGTAAAATTGAACTTGGAAGAATTCTACTATGTAGAAGAGTTTGTGGTATTTTCTAAACATTTAAGACATTCTGAAGATGCGAGAAACGGTTTAGTTCTATAAGTTTAAAGTAGATTTAGTAAGAAAAACCACGACATTTTGACTCAATTATGAGCTCGCCGATCGAACTCTCGGATGGTCTTCTGTGTACATTTGACCTTTACAAATCAATTGCCAAATGATGGCGACGATTTCATACGGCACTTCACTTAATATCATATAAATCATAGTCGTCTACGCAGAAATGGAAACAAACTTCAGAATAACATATTTATACATATATGAATGTAAATCATAGTCGTCTACGCAGAAATGGAAACAAACTTCAGAATAACATATTTATACATATATGAATGTAAATCATAGTCGTCTACGCAGAAATGGAAACAAACTTCAGAATAACATATTTATACATATATGAATGTAAATCATAGTCGTCTACGCAGAAATGGAAACAAACTTCAGAATAACATATTTATACATATATGAATGTAAATCATAGTCGTCTACGCAGAAATGGAAACAAACTTCAGAATAACATATTTATACATATATGAATGTAAATCGTGGCATATCCTTTAGATGACGTCGTCATCAACAACAGTGAACGAATCGGTCATTTTCTAGTCACCACTTATACGTTAAGTGGTTACCATTGCTTCTGAACATTCTTTGTCTTCACTAACACTTACAACTGCGCTGCTCTTGCTCTCTTAATTAAACATTCATGTTCTTATAATATATTTTATACAGCAAGATTTCAGTGGTTGTACGTGTTACGTAGCTCGACGGGGATCTTGCTCGACGGGGATCTTCTTCTTTCTTCTTCGTCTTTTGTCGTCACATTGCTACCGGGTGGTTGCCCAGTGTCGTGGTTTTCTGTTTTTGTCTTGCGCTGTTCTGGTGGCTTGGGTGATTGTTATGTTTGTTCTTTGACAGGATTCTGCTATACCATTTAACAATCTTTTTTCGTGGTCTTCATCTCGCCTTCTCCCCTGATGTTCTGTTGTAGAAGACTATGTATACTGTTGAGTTTGGATGCATTCTTATTAAGTGAAAAAAACCACTTCATTCTTTGTTTCTCAATATAATTCAAACAAGGTTCTGTGTCAACTTTCTTTCTTATGCTGATGTTGGTGGCTCTGTCTTTTCTGGTGTTGTTGGTAACTTTTCGCAGGCAGCGCGTTTCATAAGTAGTTATTTTTTTGTGTGACTGCGCTTTGCTCATTGTCCTTGATTGGCTCTGGTAACATAAAGTATGTATGAAAATGCTGTTGATCATCTGTTGCTTAGCTGTCAGTGAAATATGTGGGTACCTTAACAATAGCAGGACGGGGACATTCTATGTCAATATGAAGGTGCAGAAAATATGTCGAAATGTTATTTTAACTGGTATTACTACATGTATATTTAATATCCAATTTAATATCGTTATAAACCTGATCTACAAAATAACGTATTATATCAGGATTTACTTCTTTGAATAAGCTTTCACCTCATGTTGATCAGTTCCTCTCCCCAGAAATTGCACATCACCTACGGAAAGTACTGCACAAAGTACAAACTCCGTAGCTCCGGTACCAATCCTAGACGTCTCCTGGTAAACTGCAATCGTGAACAAAACGTAGCGGTCCCGGGTTTCAACCCATGACATTCAGAGCGCAAGTCAAAGTGTCACACTAAAGTTAAATGACTCGAAATGTTTTAAAATTATAATATGAAAGGCAGGGCAAAAATTAAGATAAGGAAAGAGAAAACACAGCAGGATAAAAGAGCAGAAAAAATCGTTTTTATCTCAGCCTGGTACACCAAAGAAACAGTTTTTTTGTTTTTTCGATCCAGAAGCACTTCTGCTTTTCAGCTCTTCGGCTCGGTGCCATGGACATCGTAACCCTTCGGTTCGGTGCCACGAACACCGTAAATCTGGGGAATCTGTGGCTTTTTCTGCCATCCCGCGGAATTGAACCCGCACACACAGAGGGATAGTCACCCGTAGTCCAACGCGCTACGAACACGCTGGCAGACGGGCAAAGAAACAGTTATAATTCAGGAAGTAGAAAAAGTATGTGTTGGTTTTCCGAATATATACGAGATCAAAATCTAAATGAACAGAGTCTTAGCTAGCAAGTGGTATACTACAGACCTAATCTCATTCAGTAGATATTCCCATCTTATTACATGCATGACTGATTTCAGTCAGTTCTTATTTATTTCTAACGTACGTGTCCACGAATGGGTTTGTTTATATTTTTTTATTTTTTCAGTTCTATATATGCTGAAAGTTTCCGGTTTTTTATGTTGACATTTAAAAATAACTAGTGTCTG
This sequence comes from Arion vulgaris, assembly GCA_020796225.1. Taxonomy (NCBI): domain Eukaryota; kingdom Metazoa; phylum Mollusca; class Gastropoda; order Stylommatophora; family Arionidae; genus Arion; species Arion vulgaris. Next base: position 27,045,792 of record CM036761.1, on the reverse strand, counting down.
CTTATTTTCTTTTAAAAAACCCACAGAAGTATTAAAATTTGTTAACACACTTTTGCTTTCATAATTAGTGTCAAAATAAAGACTATGCTGTTAAGAGTATTTGTTTTTTAAACTGAGAGATCTTGGAGGGCAGGTTGAGAAAAAAAGGCGCTAGTTTTTCATCTTATTTGTTAGATAGTGATGAATATGAAAACTGTAGCAGAGCATGTGAAAGCTGAGTGGTTGAGAGTGATAATGTGGGGAAAGGGTCAGGATACTGGTAACAGAACATGTGAAAGCTGAGTGGTGAGAGAGATAATGTGAGGAAAGGGTGAGGATACTGGTAACAGAGCATGTGAAAGCTGAGTGGTTGAGAGTGATAATGTGGGGAAAGGGTCAGGATACTGGTAACAGAACATGTGAAAGCTGAGTGGTGAGAGAGATAATGTGAGGAAAGGGTAAGGATACTGGTAACAGAGCATGTGAAAGCTGAGTGGTTGAGAGTGATAATGTGGGGAAAGGGTCAGGATACTGGTAACAGAGCATGTGAAAGCTGAGTGGTTGAGAGTGATAATGTGGGGAAAGGGTGAGGATACTGGTAACAGAACATGTGAAAGCTGAGTGGTTGAGAGTGATAATGTGGGGAAAGGGTGAGGATACTGGTAACAGAGCATGTGAAAGCTGAGTGGTTGAGAGAGATAATGTGAGGAAAGGGTCAGGATACTGGTAACAGAGCATGTGAAAGCTGAGTGGTTGAGAGTGATAATGTGGGGAAAGGGTCAGGATACTGGTAACAGAGCATGTGAAAGCTGAGTGGTTGAGAGAGATAATGTGGGGAAAGGGTGAGGATACTGGTAACAGAGCATGGGAAAGCTGAGTGGTTGAGAGAGATAATGTGGGGAAAGGGTAAAGATAACAAGAATGGTAAAGATACTGGTAACAGAGAGACTGGTAACAGAGAGACTGGTAACAGAGAGACTGGTAACAGAGAGACTGGTAACAGAGAGACTAGTAACAGAGAGACTGGTAACAGAGAGACTGGTAACAGAGAGACTGGTAACAGAGCATGTGAAAGCTGAGTGGTTGAGAGAGATAATGTGAGGAAAGGGTGAGGATACTGGTAACAGAGCATGTGAAAGCTGAGTGGTTGAGAGTGATAATGTGGGGAAAGGGTCAGGATACTGGTAACAGAGCATGTGAAAGCTGAGTGGTTGAGAGAGATAATGTGGGGAAAGGGTGAGGATACTGGTAACAGAGCATGTGAAAGCTGAGTGGTTGAGAGAGATAATGTGGGGAAAGGGTCAGGATACTGGTAACAGAGCATGTGAAAGCTGAGTGGTTGAGAGAGATAATGTGGGGAAAGGGTAAAGATAACAAGAATGGTAAAGATACTGGTAACAGAGAGACTGGTAACAGAGAGACTGGTAACAGAGAGACTGGTAACAGAGAGACTGGTAACAGAGAGACTGGTAACAGAGAGACTGGTAACAGAGAGACTGGTAACAGAGAGACTGGTAACAGAGAGACTGGTAACAGAGAGACTGGTAACAGAGAGACTGGTAACAGAGAGACTGGTAACAGAGAGACTGGTAACAGAGAGACTGGTAACAGAGAGACTGGTAACAGATAGACTGGTAACAGAGAGACTGGTAACTTGGGTATATGTGGTGTAGAGGTTAGGTGATCGTATCTCGTGCCAAAGGTACCAGGTTCGTTTCCTCGTGTAGCAATCTGGATATTTTTCCAGAGATCCCTGATCTCAGTGTAGGTGAGATCGAGTTCTTAGTTCTATCGGAGATGGACAATAAAACGTAGGTCCCGTATTCTATCTCTCGCTCTCTCTCGCGATCCTTCTTTTGGCCATTTCGATCATTCTTATTGTGATATATAAACAGTCTTTGCCAAAGAACGGTTTATTTACGTTACAATCTTCAGTACCATTTGGAGCTCTGGTGCTTGTCCTTCGACGATGTGTCCGATTTCAAGCAGCGTTTACTGGGTTCGCTCTCCGTTAGCCTTTGGCTGTCCCCATTCGACCTGCAAGGCAGCAGGTTGCTATTTACCTTTAGGGTAGCGACCATTAGACGACCTACCCTCCCGGATCATCTGCTCTGGTTATCTGTCTTATTTTGGACTACTTGGTTTGCCTACCGCCCAGTTTTGTGTACGGTTTGCTCCGCTAGCCTTTGATTGTCCCCATTATAAATACAAGGCAGTAGTAGTTCTCTGCGAGCGGAAACGCGCACTGGATTGAAGCCCCTTCTGGGCTTTCCAGTCTTTCTGCATATTTTGGTTGTCTGCTCACCCACACGTCTGTCAAGCCCTTCGTTGCTCCACCATCTGGTCCGTGCACGTCTGCCCCACCGGTGAACCCACCTGTGCATCGTCCGCATGCGTGTTCGCTCTGTTTTGGTGTCTGTTCACTGTGGCTATTGGCTCTCACCGTGCTCACATTTACTATAGACATGCCCCTCAATTCGGGCCCCCACCTGCGGGCTCCGAGTTTCGCCCCATGTGGGCACACGTCTGTTCTCTGGATGCATCCCTCATCCCTTTATGTGTATTTGTTCGGGCTCCCACCTACGGGCTCCGAGTTTCGCCCCAGGTCGACCTAGTCTCTTCTCTGGATGCACCCCTCATCCCTTGATGTTTATCCGTTGAGCTTCTTCCCATCGCCGGATAGAGATGTGCATTAATAGTCACTCTGGGATTCCGCTCTTCTGTGTTGCGAGCGGATCCCATCCAACGTCTGCATCTCTACTTGAAACAGAGTAGCTCTCCCTGAATCCCTACCCGCTTAGCCAGACTCAACTGTTGTCTGTTTCCAGGATCACCACGTGGAGGTGAGGTAGGATCTTGATTATCGCCAGCTCACTAATCCTGGCGAGGCGTTGTCCCTATGGACATTAGACCACGGTACCGTATTCAATTTGAGGACGTAAAAGAACTCTGGGTAGTTCAAAATTTAGAAGTGCAGGCTGGAAAGCCGCTGTCCGGCCAAAATTCATTAGCAAAGATTAAAAATAAAATTCCTACAAAAATATTTTCACAATCTTCAAAATTACATCCGGGATCCTTGTCTGTGCTACGGAGTTCGTGCACTGCAGTTGAGACTTTACTGTGTAAGAAAGCGATCGGAGCACACATGGTAACTCACCGAAGTGCAGTTGTAATGGTCCTATCAATCAATCAATCAATCAGAAAAACTATAGCAGAATGGTGAGGTTGGAGATAAGAGAGAGCATGTGGTAGAGAGCAGGAGAAGTGATGAAATCAGAGACATGTCTGGTCAACCACTAGTGACAACTGTTATAAGAAAGAGAAGATGGAGATATGTTGAGCACACGTTGAGGAGAAATGATCAACGAATGTCAAAGCAGGCATTGAAGTGGGATGCAAAGGGTTCAAGAAAGAGAGGTGGACCTAAGGAGACTCTTAAACGAACTTTGCTGAGAGAGGCAAGAAATATCGGTCTCAGTTCCATGGATGAGATTGAGCGAGTTGCCCAGGATAGAGCGGTATGGAGAAATTACTTGCAGGCCTTATGTAACGTATAATGGTACGAAATGGATTATTCTCGTATTATGTGGTAGTATGGTAAGGTTGGTAATACAAGAGTGCCCATCTGGTAGCACTCGTTGTAATAACAGAAGTGAGTATCTGATAATAACGGTTAGTAATGATACCGAGAGAACATGTAGCAGTAAGGTATGGTTAGTAGTAGAACTGTATATTTATAGTAATTGAACGAGTTGTAACAACAATAGTAATGCTGGGAAAGAGTAATCTTGACGAAGAGTTGGAAAACAAATGGTTAAAGGAATTGATCTACTCGTAGAAAAGTAAACGGTGGAAGTTATCGATTGAGTAGTAGAAAAACAATTATAGGTGAAATGGATTGATCTGCTGGTTGAAGAGGTAAAGTTACAGATGAGAAGGATTGATCGAGTGAGAAAAACGTACAGTTCACTGTGAGAAGGATTGATTTAGTGGGAGAAAGGTACAGTTCCAGGTTAGACGGATTGTTCCTGTGAGAAAAAGGTATAGTTTCGTGTGATATAGAATGTTTGAGCGGGAGTAAGATGCAGTTCCGGGTGAGAGGGAATGATTGAGTGGGAGAATAGTACAGTTCCGAGTGAAACGGATTCATCTAGTGCATAGATTCTCAAACTTCTTTGGCCCACGCCCACTTTTCACAATATAAGCTTTGTAACGCCCCCTCCACAGATTAACAGTTTGCCAAAGCCCCCATATACATATTTATATATATATATATATATATATATATATATATATATATATACATTGCTCTATTTTCTCTTTGACATAGCAATTTGATATATATATTTATATATTTATGTTATATATGATCAATTTTCAAATTATAATATACATGAAATAGAAAATTGATGAAAAAAAGGATCGTTTAAGACGGGCATAAGATGAATTAAAATGCAGAATTCAAATTTTAAATGATTGTTCAATTGCAAAATCACGAAAATAATTTATTTTAAAATATATGTTATTAATTTCTTCTTTAAGGATCCACCAACCACTAATCGCCTGAATACCCCTCAAATTCTTCTGAACCCACTATCGTCCCCTAGAACGCTTCAGCGCCTACTGGAGGGAGGGTGGGGTACCGCCCACTTTGGGAAACGCTGATCTAGTGGAAGAAAGATACAATTCAGAGGTGAGATGGTTCTCTTCCAAGAACCATGCCCTTCAATACTGATCTTTCAAAACCAATGTAAAGTTTAATGTGACCAAAATATTTCAGTTTCTGAGACATGGCATTTTTATGCTGAAATATTCCGATCCTGTAGATATTTTTGTCTTCTTCTCGTTCCAGGTCGTTCTAACAAATTTTATTTTGTTCTTTGTTTCAAAAGAATTGATTTTCTTCTTTAAAGCTTTCGTTTTGCTTCATAATTCACATTGCATATTATGTTACTTGAAAAATGCACGTTCTCAAAGTTTTACTTTTGATCTCATTATGTGCTCTCATAGAAATGTTAAATTCCTTGCCAAGAACTATATTCAAAGATCGATATTTCTCGTCTTGTTGCAATTCTTAGTGAATAACAACAGGAAGACGTTGCTCCCTGGAGTGTTTGATTGCTTGAGAAAAGACAACATTCAATTGTTCAATACGAGACATTTGAAAAGCAGATAATTGGAAGGCTCGCTATGAGAATCTAAGAACTATGTTATTATTTATGCATTCAGTGACGTTGTGGGACACTATGCACCACGTTTGTTTTCTTTAATTGGGAAGCAACGTCTTTGAAAAGTGTTGCTTCATTTAGTAAAGTGGTTTGAGCAAAGACAATTCAGATAAAAAATGCAATTACAATGGGGGGAATTTATTTATAGAAGTCCTTTCGGGACATTTAAAACTTGGATTGCATGTTTTTTGCTTTCATAATATATTGGCTAATTTGGTAACACTTAAGTATAAGCCATCGTCATGGAAAGCGATTTAAAAAACTTTGCATGTTAGGTGCAACTATTTACTGTGCAAATATCGTACAGCTTAACCCTTTCACCCCTCAGAGCCAATATACTGGTTCGATGTGCTTTTTAAGATGTCCCAAAGGCGATATACTGATATATACATTATACATTACATTATGTGTGCGTCCGTGAAAAACAAAGTATGGAGTGAATAGGTTAACATATATTTTGTTGCAATTTCTGAATACATACTCACCACATATCCAATAACATTGTTATAAGTACAAATATAGATACTTAAAACAGAATACGTGAGCTTATATGCTAGTAGATTGCTTCATAGGTGTTGGTTTATATTTCTAATATTGTATGTTTCTAGAACTAAACAGCTTAGTGATCGTTTCGCCCAACACTTACATAATAGACGCAAGTGCTATGTAACCCTTATAGCCACTCAGTTAAATGGAAATGACTATTTGGGAGCTGGTGAAATCCTGGTCACAGAAATCCGATCACGTTCCTCTGATGATCGAAGTCAATTTGCTCAAGAGAATCGTTTATATCATTATACGCCCGCGTGCCCAGCGTGTTCGTAGCACGTTGGACTACGGGTGACAAGTCTTCTGTATGTGCGGGTTCAACTCCGCGGACTGGCAGAAAAGCTACAGGTTCCCCAGATTTAGGTTGTTCGTTGCATCGAACCGAAGGATTACGATGTCCATGACACCGAGCCGAAGAGCTTTCAGCTCAAGTGCTTCTGGATCAGAAAAAAAAAGAAGAAAAGAAAAACAAAAAACAATATCATTATATGGTATCTTGCGACCTCATGGACTCAACGCAGTACATTCATATTCTTACTATTATATGTTTTCTTGCTCCATATTCTATATGTGAGCATGTTAAATGTTATATATATAATATATATGATTGTTATTGGTAATCTTTTTTTACACTTCTAGTTTTTGGCAATTATTTCATTATTCGTTTTTAGTCACATATTTACCTTTTGGGGTTGTTATGAATTTATTGTTTGATTCTACATGGTTTGATTTTACATGGTTTGATTTTACATGGTTTGATTTTACATGGTTTGATTTTACATGGTTTGATTTTACATTGTTTGATTTTACATTGTTTGATTTTACATGGTTTGATTTTACATGGTTTGATTTTACATGGTTTGATTTTACATTGTTTGATTTTACATTGTTTGATTTTACATTGTTTGATTTTACATGGTTTGATTTTACATGGTTTGATTTTACATGGTTTGATTTTACATGGTTTGATTTTACATGGTTTGATTTTACATGGTTTGATTTTACATTGTTTGATTTTACATTGTTTGATTTTACATTGTTTGATTTTACATGGTTTGATTTTACATTGTTTGATTTTACATTGTTTGATTTTACATGGTTTGATTTTACATGGTTTGATTTTACATTGTTTGATTTTACATTGTTTGATTTTACATGGTTTGATTTTACATGATTTGATTTTACATGGTTTGATTTTACATGGTTTGATTTTACATTGTTTGATTTTACATTGTTTGATTTTACATTGTTTGATTTTACATTGTTTGATTTTACATTGTTTGATTCTGTGTGAGAAGTGACATTCTTCGCTTGTATTCTTTGCTTGATAAAGACCCAAGTAAATAAAAGCATCGCAGAAATCGGATGTGCTGGCCTACTTGTATAAGAATAACTGGCACAACGTACAATCGCCCTTAGGCTCAGATTACATAAAAATCACACAGAGTGATTAACACGTGGTCGTTATGGAGCGTTCGAAGAAGAAGAAGAAGAAGTACGTTATGCTAGTTATGCGCCTACAAGTAGGCCACCACATGGGATTTCTGCGACGCTTTTTCATTCTACCATGGTAACTTTTCTAGGTTCCTGCTTCAGTCGTCTCTTGCGATCAATGACTTGCGGTATATTTTCTCAGTATGATGCAAGTCTTTGAAATGCCGACCCTTAAATATTTTCTTTTTCAAAATTACCTTCGATTGTGATTTTTACAAAACCCCAAACGTAAATGAATTTGGTACAAATAGAGAAATAAATAACGAAACCCAAATCAAAGGGTACCAAAAGCGCATAGGAAGAGGCGTACGAAAAAATCGCCGTTTACATCAAAATAGGCATAACATAGACCAGTATAGAAAAGAGCTGCGTAACGATTTTTAATTATTGAATGGTTCAAATTGTATTTTGAGTTCGCTGCTTATGCCGCCCCCTTACGGTCTCGCCTGATGTGGTCGCCTCTGTGTGTCATAGCATGGCTCGGCCCTTCTTACGATGTGCTTCAAAAGTTGCAGTGCTACTATTAGTTACTTCCCTTGCAAGCGCCGGCAAAACACAGGTGGAAAACAAATACATAATCAGTATAAGATCATTACAAGAGGTTATCACGGTTGTTTAATGTGTTTGAACTTGTGTCTAGAATGATTAATGCAGTTTGATCTGTGAGTGCATAAGTGTGTGCAGTTTCTCACAATATCTTTCAAACATATTCAAATGTGCAGCGTTTAGCCTCATAACTTGAGCAGTTCGAAAACTCCATCAAAATATATTTTTATTTCAGATGCAATCAATCAATTCTCCCTATATTTTCATCAAAGATGATATCTTTAAACACAACATTAGCCAAGTCGGATGTGCTAGCTGGCGTTGCTTTTGACGATCACGACGCGACGTAACGTATGTGAAAACAATTGCGATAACCGTTCAGCTATATTTGATCACTCCTGTCCAATTGGCTTTCATGTTTGCTATTAGCCTGATAACATCGCAATCGATAAAGTTCAGATCTGGATAGAGACAGGTATTTGTAATAATCGAAGTTCGTGGTATATCCTTTATAGGACGTAGCCATCAACCACATTAAACTGCTCGAGTGGTTACCGGGGCCCAAATTTGGGGTGTAACGAATAGAAACACTATTACCTGTCACTCATATCGTAAGAGGCGACTGAGGAGGTTTGGCTGAAATCGGATGCACATGTTCTAAACGTGTAGAAGTCTATGCGTTTAGGGCCTACCAAACCAATGTGCAACGTATACACGTTCTTGGCAAAGATCAAACATATCACAAAGAGTGATTAAAATTGGTCGTAAAGAACGAACGCAAAGAAGAAGAACCACATTAAACCAGTCGTTGATTTTCTAAGCACCGCTTATACGTTCAGTAGTTTGTCATCTCGTTGTGAACGGTGAGATCTATTTTTACCGTTCATAAAATCAACGGGAACAAATTGTGTTTCCAAATTACACTCCGCGATATTTGAACAACGTTCGCTTGGGTTGTGACCAAGCTAACTACCGCTTAAGCTATATACGCCCACATTATACCAACAACGTGTGACTGATAGAACGTGTGACTGATATAACGAGTGACTGATATAACGAGTGACTGATAGAACGAGTGACTAAATAACACGAAACACGAATATGTACAAGGGATGCCAGATAGCATTAGGAAAACTAAATATTTTAGCAGAAAGCACGATGAAACGTCAACTGCGTTTGTCCTCTCTTTTTTGGGGAGGGGGATTAACACAATGACAACATATATGCACGAAAGGCATCAGTAGTTTCAACTAATCACACTGCAAGTATATCACTTTTGTATTTCATAAGTCACATACTGGCATCTGTATTGCTAAGCAGTTAAGCCAATGCCTCGCGTTTCTAAGATCGTGAGTTCAAATCCAGAACGCGTATATCTGTTCATTAGTGAATTCTTTTCTAGAGATATATGGGATTGTTAGCGAAACTACGGAGTTTGTGATTTACACAATACTCTAGCTAGACAGATGGCGGGCCATTTCTGTGGAGATACCGAACCATGTGAGATAACATCCGATGCAATAAAGTCAATCTTTTTTCTTTCTAGACCTATTAGACCAACAATAAATTGTAATTTAGTAAGCACATATTGATAGGTTTGGAAAACCTAATCATGACGACCAAGAAACATAGTGAAGACCAATATCTATATTTGAATACACAAAAAACAAAAATCATGTCAAATTGACAGAGCAAAAGGCTCACCTAACATCCAAATAAACAATGAAGAACTCCAATTTGTAGAGAACTACGAATATCTGGGCTCAATAATTAACAATAATGGTGACTGCTCCAAAGAGATCTCAAGAAGATTGGCAATAGCAATCAAGAAGTTAAACACAATGAAGAACATGTGACAAAGCACCAGCAAAATACTAAAATTATAAATATTGAGAGCATGTATTTTCCCAGTGGCTATTTATGGTTGCGAATCATGGACTATTACACAAAATTAAGAACAAAAATCCAGTCCTTCGAAACTAAATGCTACAGAAAGATCATACGAATACCATGGACAGAAAAAGAAAGAACACTGATGTCCTGAAAGAAATAAATGTTACAGAGAATTGGCTGATAAATAACATACTATACAGACACATTACATACTTTGGTCACATCAAGCGTCACGATGGCCTGAAACGAACAATACTAGAGGGCAGGGTCCCAGGACGCAGAGGCAGACCAAGAAGAAAATGGCTACAAGATATTAAAGAAACCATGAACATGACCATCGACGAAGTGGGTGAACTGGCAAGAGACAGAGTAAATTTCAGATGTGCTGCAAAGAGAGCAACGTCCTATAAAGGATACGCACCTTGATGATGATATTGATATATCCATAGTGCAGTTGTATGCGCTCTGTTTGTTAACTAACTAACCGTGGGTTCAAAACCGTACCACATATTTATGTTGACGAGTGTTACTTTATTCCCAGAGATGTCTATGACTGCTGTTGGGCTACAGAGTTCGTGTATTTTAAAAAAAATTGTTTTTCAATCCAGAAGCACTTGAGCTTTCAGCTCTTCGGCTCAGTGCCATGGACATTGTAAACCTTCGGTTCCGTGCTACGAACACGGTAAATCTGGAGAACCTGTGGTTTTTCTGTCAGCCCGTGGAATTGAACCGCACTCACACGGGGCTTGCCGCCCGTGGCCCAACGCTCTACGAACACGCTGGGCAGGCTGGTTCGGGTATAAGGCAGTTCTCCCAGATGATATTGTTCCACTTCTGCGGAGTTGGTGCATAGTGCAGTTCTCCCAGCTAATAGCGTGTCATTTCTGCGGAGTTGGTGTATAGTGTAGTTCTCCCAGCTAATAGCGTGTCATTTCTGCGGAGTTGGTGCATAGTACAGTTCTCCCAGCTAATAGCGTGTCATTTCTGCGGAGTTGGTGTATAGTGCAGTTCTCCCAGCTAATAGCGAGTCATTTCTGCCGAGTTGGTGTATAGTGCAGTTCTCCCAGCTAATAGCTTGTCATTTCTGCGGAGTTGGTGCATAGTGTAGTTCTCCCAGCTAATAGCGTGTCATTTCTGCGGAGTTGGTGCATAGTGTAGTTCTCCCAGCTGATAGTGTATCGCTTTTGCGTAGAGTGACCACTATATATGAACAAATCTATATTAACCTCATAACATCTTGTTTATCTTGTACCTGTGCGATGTCGAGGTGAAGTATAATGTGACATAGAACGTCATATTATGTGATTTATAAATGAAGATGTTCAGGGATTGCTATTTCATCAATCCAGAGCTGGCATAACGGTCATCTACAACTTTTTTCACGCACTCCGTGTACGATTACTTGTTGCAGTACGATATTTGAAAGAAATTGTGTATATGGCAGAAGGATCAATGAAGCCAATGGTGCATTTAGTATGACAACAAGTATCATGACAATAGAGATACTGGTGGTGACTAAGGTACTAGTCTGGCTGGAATCACAAAACTACACTAATGCGTGCGTTCCGATTTATCCACTGACTGGGTATGATACGAAAGAAGACAATGGACTGAATCACTACAAGCGTCAACAATTTGCAGAATTACAGTCATCCTCGTTCCGAAGCACATGGATGTTGATGACAATGAGGGAGCGGACAGGATAGCGGGCTCGGCCACCATACCAGGGGGTCAATCACAGGATATAGCTGACATTCTGAACGCTCTCATAGAGTGTGACCGCAAAGAGGATTTTCATTGAAACCAATCCCCATGAACTGCTAGATTGCAATAACTAGGATTCAAGATTGAGTGGCCAGAAAAAAACAGCACACCAGATATATGATGAGACTCATCAATCAGCATCTAGCAGGTACGGTTTGTTGCTGGACGAGTTGGGAGATATTGAGAAGGAGATCGGAGCACATATGTACATATCCGAATTATAATGAAGATATTTCAAACTGAAACTGAAAATGAATCCACATGTTGCCTCTGGATGAATTATGCGTCTTCTGTTACACTCACTTTGCAACCAGATTGAATCATTTATGATTTTCTAAAAAACAAATATTAATAAAGGAGAGAACTGATCAGAACGTTAGAAAAAAACAAGACTTCACTGCAACGTTTCTGACTTGAAAAAATATGACAGCATGTAATAATAAATAATGCATGCATATTGATCACAAATAGAAATGGATGTGGTAAAGAGGAATTCTTATGATGAAAATGGCACAAAATAAACATGAGCTATTTTTTTTAGCAAGTTTCCGAATCGACCTGTAACTTGATAATGACATTCAATGGACGAAGGAAAACATTTCGCGATAATTATAGAGAGGTGTGTCTATGATTTTATTAATAATTTGCTATATATGTAAAAGAGGTTTATATAGAATTGTATAAATAAGTCGCTATACATATAGATAAGCTTGTATATAATTTTATAAATAATTTGCTATATAAGTAGAGATGCGTATCTATGATTTTATAAACATTTCGTTAGAAATGTCGAAAGATGTATCTATAATTGTATACATGTTTTTTTTACCAAGAGCTGCTTGCACAGTAGCAACAAGAGAATATCAGCCCCCAACATCCAAAAGTAACGCTGGAGATGGATCGGACACGTCAAACTCATGTATACTTATTCTGTCGCGAAAACTGCGTTGAGATGGATCATCATCATCATCATCAAGGTGCGTATCCTTTATATGACGTTGCTCTCTTTGCAGCACACCTGAAATTCACTCGGTCTCTTGCTAGTTCACCCAATTCGTCGATGGTCATATTCATGGTTTCTTTAATATCTTGTAGCCATCTTCTTCTTGGTCTGCCTCTGCGTCCTGGGACCCTGCCCTCTAGTATTGTTCTTTCCAGGCCATCGTGACGCTTGATGTGACCAAAGTAGGTAATTTTTCTGCATAGTATGTTGTTTATCAGCCAATTCTCTTTAATGTTTAGTTCTTTCCAGACATCATTGTTCTTTTTTTCTGTCCATGGTATTCGCAGGATCTTTCTGTAGCATTTAGTTTCGAAGGACTGGATTTTCGTTCTTAATTTTTGTGTAATAGTCCATGATTCACACCCATAAGTAGCCACTGGGAAAATGCATGCTCTCAATATTTTTAATTTTAGTATTTTGCTGGTGCGTTGAGATGGATACCATAGTAAAAAAAGAATACTAGAAATACCCAAAACATCCTGGAGGAGAACAGTAGAAGAAGAACTGAAAGAAATAATTGACGTTTACAGATCAAATACACTACATAGGACTACCAAGAATAGAGACGAATAGTATGTATTTGTTGCTGCTGTAAGCACCAGAGACTTCACGGGATTGTGTGAGAGAGAGAGAGAGAAAATAAAAGTTGAAAAAATTATCTATAATTAAATCAATATTTGGCTATAAGTGTAGAGCGATATATGTATATATGTATATGCCAATTTCGTTATACGCGTAGAGAGATTTTTTGTTTAATTGTATCAAGAATTCGCTATATATATAGATATTTCAGGCCAACAAGGAGGTGTTACTTGTAGAGAGATTGGAGACAACTTCACAATGGAGAGATTTTACTTTTCCACGTGTTTAGAAATTTTACTATAGAATTGTAGAAAGATTTTTTTAATGATTTATCGATAAATTACAACAAATTCGCTATTGTTTTAGTCATCTTCTATTTCGTTCTTTTTCTGTTATTGTCACAATGTTATCGTATTTTTTTGACCAGTGTCGTGGTTTTATGTTTTTGTCTTAAACTACTCTTGTGGCTTAGTGAAAGCTATTTTTGTTTTTTGACAAATTATGTTATACCATCTATCCATCTATTTCGTATTCTTTCTCTGGCGTTTCCCCCTAATTTTAGATTGTAGAAGACTCTGTATACAGTGGAGTTTGGTTACATTATTATTAAGTGATCGAACTACTTCATTCTTAGTTTCTCAATCTAATTCAAGCAATGTTGTTTCCCAACTTTCTTTCTTATGATGCTGTTGATTACTCTGTGTTTTCTAGTGTTGTTGATAACTTTCCGTAGGTATCGCATTTCCCATATAGTTATTTTTTGAGACTGTGCTTTTCTCATTATCCATGTTTGGCTCTGGTAGCACAGACTTAGCATACACATGCTATTGATCATCTGTTTTTTAACTGTCAGTGAGATGTTTGGGAGCTTTAACAATGGGGATAGTTCGTAGTTTACATCATTTTTTGTTTACATTGTAGCCTCTATCTCTCTCTCTCTAGTCTTCCATCCTCTATGAATATGCTTGCTAACTTATAGAGGTGCTTCACTATACTTGTAGAAACGTGTCTCTAACATTGAAGTACATCGCAATATAATTGTAGAAAGTCAAAATAAAACTAGATTAGTTTCGTATTAGTCATGTAGATAACCATGTCAATAGTATTGCAGAGAAACTATTATAGTTACAGAAATATAACACTAAAACTACATATCAATTTCACAAGAATTACTTAGAGATTTCACATGTTATGAAATTTCACAAGAATTACTTAGAGATTTCACATGTTATGAAATTTCACAAGAATTACTTAGAGATTTCATATGTTATGAAATTTCACAAGAATTACTTAGAGATTTCATATGTTATGAAATTTCACAAGAATTAATTATTTCACATATTCTGATATTTCACAAGAATTACTGAGATATTTCACATGTTATGAAATGTCAAAAGAATTAATTATTTCACATATTCTTATATTTTACAAGAATAACTGAGATATTTCACATATTATCAGATTTGTCAATAATTACTAAGAGATACAAAAAACAATATACTGTTCCCTGGACCTCAGAGATAACAGAGGCGAGGAAAAACACTATTTATAAAGCCCACATAAAAGCCTGTACTAGAAATCTCTGCTTCCTCTGAAGCTGTGAGGCAAATCAGGATTGGAGAAGAGAAAGAAAGACTAGGTACATAGAGAGGCTCGCTCCGGATGTCTCCATTTTCGACCTGACGCTGAAAGACAAAACTGGATTAGAGAATAGATAGATAGATAAGCTGTTTCCTGAAAAAAAGTACTGACAAAAAAAGGAATTTTTAAAGCAATGAATGACTAATTTATACAAGAAATGAAAATCAGAAAAATAAAATATTTCGATAGCATAAAGAAACAAGAGACATTGATTGAAGATTATTGCTGGAGAATTGTGACATGCAGCAAACAAATTAATTAAAGACTATGATACAAGTAGGAGAGAAAGATCAAGAACACTACAATTTACAGTGCGGGAGAGTTCAACAACACGGCAAGACGGAGTGGATGTTCGAGGTTAACTGAGACAAGCCATTGATGCGAAAACGGCATCTGATGATCATCATAATTATACACTTTTATTATTTGTCCATGATTTGCACATTCGCTAACTTGTTTCCATGGGGAACGTATTCATTACTTTTTCATGTTTCACTAGTTTGTCCAACTGTTGTCGGAGCTCAAAACTGGAGTAAAGAATAGTAACACTGTGACATACAAGATGTGTCGTAAGAGGTGACTGAGGTAGGTGCTTAGGGAAACTATAATAGTAAATAAAAAGCAATGCAGAAATCGGATGTGCTGGCCTACTTGTGAGCGCACAACTGTCACAATGTACAATCACTCTTAGAATCGGATCACATACAAATCACAAAGAGTAGTTTAACAAGTGGTCAATATGAAGAGTTTGAAGAAGAAGAAGAAGTATCACTAATTTATAATAATTTATATATATATTATTTTATAATGATATCTACATTTATTAAGTTACTATGGTTAGAAAAGAAATTAATTAGTTATGTTTAACATGAGAATTTACCTATACATCTTCGCCCGTCTGGTGCCGGGGCCCGCACGGGAAACAAAGAATAGAACTACTGCGACCTACACGGCATATCGTAGGAGTTGACTGATGTAGGACCTAGGGAGATACCTAGTAAATAAAAACATCGCAGAAATCGGATGTGCTGGCCTACGTGTAGGCGCATGACTGGCACAATGCACACTCGGTCTTATCACTCACAAATCACAAAGAGTGGTTAACATGGAGAGTTTGAAGAAGAAAAAGAAGAAGAAGAAGCAGAGCTACACATCTTAACAGCTAATAATCTAACTACATTTATGTAGTATCTGAACTAATCAAGATGTATTGCTACTCAACAGTAACAGGTTTTGTTGCTTGCTTCGTATACTTCTCGTTCTCACTGTCCATGTTACGTGTATGTGTGCTATTTCTTTGTTTCAGTTCATTATTAACAACAAAGCTAACTACTATTTGTGATAATTTTACTTAAGGGTGATAACATGAGTACGCAGTGCCCCCCTTTAACCCCTACATCATGTTAAACACATTTTGGCAAAAGTATATACATATCAATTATCCAACAGAAAACACATTTATACAAATTGTATTACAATTTTCCTAACTCATGTGTTCGTATTACATTTTGTGATAACCAATGTCTACGTTGTACAACTATTGCTAACCAATGTCTCCGTTGTACAAATTTTGCTAATCAATGTCTACGTTGTACAACTTTTGCTAACCAATATCTTCGTATTACAACTTTTGATAATCCATATCTTCATATTATGGCAAAACACGTAATAACAAAGTACTGTAATTTTACACAATACAAAAAAGAATGAGAATACACAGCAATGTTTCGACCAAAAGGCCAAAAGACGATGTTGCTGTGTATTGTCATTGTTTTTGTATTTTGTAAAATTACAGTACTTTGTTATTACGTTTTTCGCCATTCTACATAGTTTTACTGCAATCTCCATCTATATTGATTTTATCTTCATATTACATCTTCACTAATGCAAACGCATTTCTACGTATTACAACATTTCTAACCCATATTTTTGTAATACAACTGCTAACTTATGTCTTTTTGTAATACAACATTGCTAACCCATATCTTAATATTATAACTTTGGTAATACATATCTTCACAATACAACTTTGATAACCCATACCTTCGCATTACAATTTTGATAACACATATCTTAGTATTGCAAAGGTGATAACACATATCTTCATATTACAACTTTCTTCTTCATCCTTCGCGCCTATGGAGACATGGGTCCGCAGACAATCCTTCCAAGACCGCCCATCCAAGACCATCTTTTCCAGATAACTTCACTCTCTCCTTATTTTCTTGCATTCTGTCTCCAACTCTAGTCTCATGCTTCTTCCCTAACTTCTATTGTCCTGGGGTTCTATCGGAGAGCTTGTCTCGTGATGCTGTCAGGGTGTTCCTCATTGTGTGTTCTATCCATCACCACCTTCTGCTCCTTATTACTTTTCAACCTGCCGTTGTCCCGCTCTATCACACTGTTCTCTTTTTGTGGTCCTGTCATACCATCTATTACAACTTTGCTAACCAATCCCTTCGTATTATTACTTTTCTCGCCCGAGTGGTTACCTGGGCCCAAATTTGGGGTGTAAAGAATAGAACCGATGTTACATGCCACGCATGTCGTAAGAGGCGGCTAAGGAGGTTTGGCTGAAATCGTGAGCATGTGTCCTAAACGTGTAAAAGCCTATGCGTTTAGGGGCCTTCCAAACCAAATTGCAATGTATACAAGCTCTTGACAAAGATCAAACATATCACAAAGACTGATTAAAATTGGTTGTAAAGAACGAAAGCAAAGAAGAAGAAGAAGAACTTTTCTCTCCTATATCTTCGTATAACAACTCCTAATAAACAAGTAGAAAAGAATGCTTCGTTCCGAAATTTATATGAAGCTTCCATTCACAGAAAATATCAAATTCGGTTTCGTAAACTGGATAAACGGAACGCAATTAATTATACGCTAGATTTGGCACTTATCTCACACTTGGGCGGTTCAACAACTTCTCTCTTCTACAGCTATATATGTATTGTCAGCAATAGATATTTGTAAATGCCTGTACATTGTGTCTCGTTGCAATCAAATGAGGATATAGTTCACTGTAGTTGATAGATATGTATTCTCAAAGTGTGAATACACCCAGTTATTAATAGTTATTTTGTTAATATTTTCTTTATTTAACGACAGCGATCACTGAACTGTTGAGTCTACACCGCTAAGCGATATCATCATCAAGGTGCGTATCCTTTATGGGACGTTGCTCTCTTTGCAGCGGATCTGAAATTCACTCTGTCTTTAGCCAGTTCATCTACTTCGTCGATAGTCATAATCATGGTTTCTTTAATATCTTGTAGCCATCTTCTTATTGGTCTGCCTCTGCGTCTTGGGATCCTGCCCTCTAATATTGTTCTTTTCAGGCCATGGTGACGCTTAATGTGACCAAAGTATCTAATGTGTCTGTATAGTATGCTGTTTATGAGCCAATCCTCTTTAACATCTAGTTCTTTCATGACATCAGTGTTCTTTCTTTTTTTTTTTCCATGGTATTTGTAGGATCTTTCTGTTGCATTTAGTTTCGAAGGAAGCGATATATAATGATCAAAATATTACTATTGGAAGAAATATGAAGCTAACATGCAACAAAACAAAAACTGGTATACAACACAAATTATTTAACATACACCAGCAAAACAATTGTAAGATACACATTTCAATCAACTAGTATACAACATGAATTAAACAGCTAAAATATAATAACAGTTCCCCGGGTAAAACACAGCAAACAGCTATCATCCAATATGAATAAAAATATAGCATAGCAATTAAACAGCTAACATATAACAACAATTAAACAACTAACCTACAGCAACAATTAAACAACATTCAACAAGAATGAAACAACTAATATACATCAACAATTAATCAACAAACATACAACAACAATAAAACAACTAACATACAACAGCAAGTAAACAACTAACATACAACAAAAATTAAGCAAATAATATACAAAACAATAATTCAATAGCTAACCCACCCTCTAAAACCCCAAACATGTCACTGATAATAATCCATCACTCCTTCCCTCAATTTATCCCACTGTCTACTTATCCATCTATCCATCTATCCATCCATCCATATATCCATCCGTTCGTCCTTCCATCAATCGCCTATCTGCAACCTATTCTTCTTCTTCTCTTTTTGTCGTCACAGTGTTATCAGGTTGTTGCCCAGTATCGTGGTTTACTGTTTTTGTCTTGCGCTGTTCTGGTGGTTTGAGTGATTGTTATTTGTGTTCTTTGACAGGATTCTGCTACGCCATCTAACCATCTTTTTCGTGGTTTTCTTCTTGCCTTCTTTCCTGATGTTCTGTTGTAGAAGACTATGTATACTGTGGGGGTATGGATGAATTCTTATTAAGTGGCCAAACCACTTCATTCTTTGTTTCTCAATGTAATTCAAGCAAGGTTCTGTGTCAACTTTCTTTCTTATGCTGATGTTGGTGGATCTGTCTTTTTTGGTGTTGTTGGTAACTTTTCGCAGGCAGCGCATTTCACATGTAATCTACAACCTCTAACTATCACAATTTACTAGACATAATTTGTCAAATAATTCAAGTATCCACTTTTGTTACAATAATTTCGTTTGTCTTCTAACAAATGATGAGAACTCATACATTTCAGTAACCACTTTACATCAGGAAACATATGATTAATAAATACTTCATAACTGTCGCTCGTGTGGTGTCGGGACCCGCAAGGGCATTAAAGAATAGTAACACTGCGACCTACAAGGCATGTCTTAATAGACCACTCATGAAGGGTCTAGGAAGCTACCCTAGTAAATAAAAATCATCGCAGAAATCGGGCCTACTTGAAGGCGCATAACTAGCGCAACGTACAATCGCTCTTAGGCTCAGCTCACATACAAATCGCACAGACTGGTTAACAAGGGTTCAATATGGAGCCTTCAAGGAAGAATAATACTTCATAACAAAAAGTATTGAGTAGGTTATTCCGATATTTTCCATTGTAGAATGCAGATCTTCCAGCATTGGTTGTTCTCGCTTTACGCAATCATCATCATCAGGTGCCGTCTCCACATCGAAGGTTGGCTGCAATGAATCTACAGCATCCTCTGTCTTTCGCCTTGGTGTTGCACACTGCCAGACTGTAACCTGTCAATTTCTTAAAGTTTTCCTCCCACTTATCTCTCGGTCTTCCTCTTGCTCTTCTCCCCTCAACTTTCCCTCTAGTAAATGTTTTATCATGGTGTCATGTCTTTTTATGTGCCCAAACTACTTTACTTGTCTGAATTTTATTTCTCTTAATAATTGTTTATTCATGCCTAGTTTTCGTAAAACTTGTTTATTGGTCTGTTTTTCTGTCCATGAAACTCTGCCTATTCTTCTATATATCCACATCTCAAATGCATCAATTCTGTTTTCTAACTGATTGTTCATTGTCCATTTACGCAATACTCACATTAAATGTCAGTGTTCTATCCGAAATTAGCCTTATATTCTATACATAGAAATAATTTCACAATTAGAAAGTGGAGCTATTAGTAATGGTCATAAACTAATTACGCTGACGAATGTGACACGTAAACTATAGGGTAGAAAATATCAACTGCTTTGATAACGCGTTTTCCAATACTTGTACGATGTACAATCATTTGGTACTGGTGTTGATAAATTGTTTATCATCATGAACCAATAGCATATCCTGAGCAGAACTTGGCCCGTGTGTTGACATGGCTTACAAGGGGAGCAAAGAATAGTAAAACTGCGTTCTACAGAGCATGTCGTAAGAGGCGACTGTGGTAGGGGCTAAGGAAGCTACACTAGTAAATAAAAATCGTCACAGAAATTGGACGTGCTGGCCTACTTGTAGGCGCATAACTGGCACTGCGTACAATCTCTCTAAGGATAAGATCATATATAAATCTTCTTCTTCTTCAAACGCTCCATATCGACCATTTGTTAACCATTCTGTGTGATTTGTTACCGCTGCTAACAATGTAAACACTACATATATGTGCAATAAAACTGATATAAAACAATTCATACCAGGACTCAATAACCTTCATGGTATGAAAACATTTAAAACACTACCTCGGCTTTTCAACTGAAGAACCATTTGTTTTGTTCTTTTCTAGTTACACCAGGGCGTGTTGCCAATACAAGCAAGAAAAATAAGAAAAATTATCTCCTTGCAGAGAATTCATTTATTATGGACAAATTATTACTCATTTTTTTTTTCAAGTTATCATCTTAAATACTTAAGCGCATGCACAGAAGTCTACATTCTTTGTTTGATTGTGTGAGATGACCTAGTTATCTCCCCTATGTGATACATATGCCTGTGTTAAATTAATTCCCTTAGGCTGTAAGTGTCTGGAGTGAATGCATTCTTACATCGCTTAGTACATACATAATGCTACACACATAGCATGGCACATTAGCTGAAAGAAGCCAGAACTCATATATTTTTCGCCCGTGTGGTGCGGGGGTCCGAACGAGAAGCAACGAATTGTACCACTGCTACCTATAAGACATATTGTAAGAATAAACTAAAGTAGGGGACTAGGGACGTTACTCTAATAAATAAAAAGCGCCGCAGAAATCGGATGTTCTGACCTACTCGTAAGTGCATAACTGGCACAACGTACTATCGCTTTTAGGCTCAAATCACATACAAATCACACAGAGTGGCAAAGAAGTGGTAGATATGGAACGTTCACAGACGAAGAAGACAATCAATCAATCAAACAATCACAAGTCTATATGTTTTTGTTCTCCAGTATTTCAGATTTAAACTCACTGCTTTCGGTTTTTCAATTCCCTTTAGTTTCGTTAATGATGTATAGTGTGGTGTTTTTATGATCTTTTTAAATTTGCCATGATGAAAGCATAACTACCGAAACGTATTACGTGTTACTGTAAGCTAATATCATTCAAATTTTACATTCTGCTACAGCTTTCACTGATGATGTGACGTAAATTATGAATAAAATGGCATCAATCGTATGCTCTAATCGCGATTTGTTATTGATTGACATATTACAATAGGTATATCAATAGCTATTTGCATGATTAGTTGCTGCATCGGTCTACAACTACTACTTTCCTCAAGCAAAACATGTAATACGACTTAGTAATACACACACGAACAAGTGTAGAGATGTGAAAGAAAGGAACAATTGAAGCTCGTATTGGTTATTGGTTACTAAACTGACGCCAATGCACTCCAGGCAGACCAATAGGTGCTCAGTTATCCCCCAACATATTCCGAATGGGTACGCATACTGATGGTTTCAGTGGCTCGCTGGTTAAACACACTCCACACTCTGCCCCTCAGGCATCCAGTTCTACAATGTACAACGAGTAACTTCAAGATGCTTAAATCGATTGATCGATTTATCATCTAATTTAGTGTCCTCATCCGACATCAGTCGCGAAGAGACTGAAGAACATCCCTCTTATCCACTTTCAACTCTCTAACAATCGATGATGTTGATGCAAACCTGTCGCTCTCTCATGATCGAAAACACTCGCATGCCCAGAATAGTAGATCCAGGTAAGTCTTTGGAGGTTCGAAACTTATATAGACGGCATCCACTCATACCGAAGACTGCCATTTTTTATCCTGTGAAGCTGAGAGTCAGATACGACAATGGCCCTAGTAAACGGAGTCCCAGAGAGCCAATGGAGGGCAGCAGTAACGGCCTCAACCTCCATCCACATACTGTAAGTAGTTATCATGTATCATCCACTGCGCCCCGTAACAACCCTACAATGCGCATTAACCAAGAAACCACAGCCTGGCTTTTCATTACGATAAGTTCGTATGCACTCAACAAATAGTCTACTTTTTCATCATTAGGTATGTTATGGTATGTTATGTTTTGTTATGTTATGCGATCGACGTCACGGCTCATTGAGAATTCCCATTCATGCTCTGTCCTCCGCTGCAGTAGCCACCCCAAAGTCCATTTGCTCACCATACTCATGAGAAGTTGATTACTATATCTTCTCTCTACCACGAAGACAACACTGTCTGGCATGTCCAAACTTAACGCCTAATTCTCGAACTCGTTCCAGTGTCTGAGACGTGCCCATGTCACATAATTGAGAGCGTACCGCATTGATGATATCGGCTCTGTCCATACTTCTGCCCGTTTGAGTCGGGACATTGTTTACAAGAAAGTCTGCACGCTTGTTACCCTGCACTCCAGCATGTCCAGGTGTGTACAGCCACGTCATTTTCTTGAGATGTGATCTCCGAATGCTGTCCACCCATTCCACACGCATACTTCCAGATTCAATCAGTCGAAGCATATTCATCTACATACATTAGGTATCTACTTTGTATAACGGTTTTGTTATCGCAGGTCGTCTAAAAAAACATTCGTTATATTGCAAGTTCTCTTGCTTCCACCATCATCATGTTCAAGATGTATGTAACGTCCTATTGCAGACATTGTTTTGGTCATTCCCTATCTCGTCTTCCATGAACTATGTCCTTTATTACGTCTATATCTAAACAGCTTTAAAAGCTGCGCAAGAAGACAGAACACACAACACGAACATGTCTAACCTTGATCATGTATGCACCGCATGTTGTAGGAAATTGTGTTCTGGGATTGTACCCTACAGTCACCTCCAAACACACCAGAGAGGTGCAGCACCACACGTCTGAGATTGTTGTCATCATCGCTTGCGATGGACGGCTATTATCTAAACAACTGTAACGTTTAATGCAACCAAAATATTCCAGTTTCCGACAAACGTCACTGTTTATGAGTCAATGTCTATTACTGCCTTGTCTTCCTAATTGATCAATCAATCAAATGACGTACCTGCTGGTGTAGACAATCATGTCTTTCAACAACTCTTTCGTCATAGTGCAGTTAATACGTCATGACGTCAATCTCTTATCAAACCACGATCTCAAACAATACAACATATTCCCCCCTTCTGTATTTCCCGAACTCACCTTTCCCGTATTTTACCTGCTGTCATCCAATCTTCCAAACTTCCTCTTTGCATTATGTGTCCGAAGAACATTGATTGCCTGATTCTTATTATTTAGATCATGTTCTTTGTGTGTAGACCTCTTTCAAAATCTCTTCATTTGTTTCTTTTTTCGCTGCCCATGAAATTGTCAGAATTATTCTGTAAATGATACTACTGTCAAACGATTATGGTCGTGTTCGTAAGAACGCTCGTATTGCTAGGCTGGGCAATGGGTGTCGTAAGAACGCTCGTATTGCTAGGCTGGGCAATGGGTTGACTGACGAAATAATGATAAGTGGTTCGAGTACTGTTTTTATCAATTTGGTTGTTTTTTTTCGAAAACTATTAATACCTGTACACTGTCCATTTGTTGATCTTATTCTTTGCTTCCGTTGCTTCCCGTGGGGTTATTAAAAATAAACAACAGCAACAAAAACTCCTTGTTCTCATCTGATTAAACGATTTGTAATTTCTATCATATTTATTTTGTCTCATATTTCAACACAACCACTCACACACACAAGCACACAAACAATATATTTCTCTCTCTCTCTCTCTCTCTCTCTCTCTCTCTCTCTCTCTTATGTGTGGCTGCAAATATATATACACATTTGCAGCCACACATAAACACACACGATAGCAACATATATGCAATAAAGTCGTGATGATATATCACGGCTGCTAAATTGGCATGTGATTTCTGATCGATTACAAATAGTTGCATACCAGTTACGGCATCAGAATCGATCTGGGTATCGATTTATATATTCTGGCGCAAAACACATATCACATTAAAACACAAATAGTCGCTTAATTACGCAACGTCTAAAAATTAATATTTCATCAGTTCTGCTGCTTGAATCGTTGGACGTGAAGAACGACTCATACTTTAACTAATAAACACGCCCGCGTGGTGTCAGGGTCCACAAGGAAAGCAAAGAATAGTGTTACTGCGACCTACAAGGCATGTCGTAAGAAGCGATTGATGTAGCACATAGGGCAGCTACCTTAGTAAATAAAAGCATCGCAGAAATCGGATGTACTGGCCTACTTGTAGGCACATAACTGGCACAACGTACACACACTCTTACGCTCAGATCACATACAAATCACAAAGAGTCGTTAACAAGTGGTCGATATGTAGCGCATGAAGAAGAAGAAGACTAATAAATAGCACACATCCATTACCTGGTATCTGCTAATTATAGAGGGACTGGGTTATATCATCAAATAAGAAGCGTATATATAGAACGAGACAGATCCCAGTGAAAAAAAGAGGGCAAGAAAGGATGCTAGAACACACATTGAAAAACTCATGTGAATTTAACAACACCCTTTCTTTCCTGGAACCCACAGGAAAGGCAAATGAGAGAAAAGTCCAGAACTAAACATAGACGAAATGTTTAGGTAAAACTTAACGATGAACAGAAGGGGTTGAAGAAACTGCAGGAGATAGCTAAAGATTGTCATGAATTGGTTGATAGCATATGCCCAATGGGTTTTTTGAGCACATGATATGTGTGCGAGAGTGTGTGTACGCGTGTGAGTATGCGTGTGCGTGTGCGTGTGTGTGAGGGGACAGCAGTTCGTAACACAGTAGGACAGGCACTGCTTGACACTGCTTAAAATCACTATATTGGAAATGGTAAAATTTAAGTAACTTGAAAATGATAGCGAAATAATTGTTATGGGAGATATGGCGGTGAAGGATGGAGATATTAGGGTATTCATTTGTGGTTATAAAAATATATATAAACCATAATGGAGTGTCAGGATATTCCAGCATTGAAAGGAACATACATTGCTGGGGATCTTCTTTTCAACAGAAAAAGTTAAAAGTTAATTGCATATCCTTTACAGTACTTTGCTAATCAACCCCAGCTTTTTAACGATGTTTGAGGTCTTTCTAGACATTATTACTTTTAGTAGTTTGCCATTGCTTTCTGAACGGGTGGTGCCATCATCCTTTTGTATAATATCCACGCGAAACAATTTGCAAACAAACTGTCCGCAGCGTGATTCGAACTCATAACGTCGGGGTTAATAGACCGAGTCACTATACCCTAAGCCACAGACGCCACCTTCCAGCAGAAACGACATGGATATATCAGTTAATCAGTAAATCAGTCAATTATACATAATCTATAATACGGTGGGAAAGAAGATTATTGACTTTGCATGCACATGATACAGAAGATTATTGACTTTGCATGCACATGATACAGAAGATTACTGTGAATATCTTGGAGGAAGAGAGTTGGCTATTAAAGAGCATAAAATCAAGGAAAATTAAATATTTCGGACACATCAAACAACATGAGTGCATAGAGATGATACTTTTGGAAGGAATGGTGCCAGGAAGAAGAATGCGAGGAAGACCTAGAAGACGATGGGTGCAAGATGTCATTGACGATCTGCGATTGCCTGCTGGTGATACACAGAGCATATCGGCTTATATCGGCGAGACAGGCAAGAGGCTCAGTGACCGATTCGCCAAACACTTGCGCGACATACACCAATGCTCTGTGACCCATGTAGCCACCCATTTTAATGATGCTGGTCATTTAGAGCTCATGATGTCCAGGTCACAGCCATCCGATCATGTTCCTCGGATGATCGCAGTCGATTTGCTCTGGAGAATCGGTAGATTTCTTTGTATGGTACCTTGCGACTACGTGGGCTCAACGTATTACATTCATATGCTTCTTACTACTTTCTCTTCCCATGCCTTGTAATCTATATGGGTATATGTTGCATGTATTTAAGTTATATAGTTACTAGATTTGTCATTGTTTCTCTTCCATTCTATTTCTAGTTTTTATGTGCGTTTTTTGGTGTTACATTTATTTCGTCATTCTTGTTTATTCCCAGATTTTCATTAGAAACGTTTATATTTGGTAGTCCATTTGTTTTTTTAAAATGTGTCACTCCTGTTTTTCGTTTGCTTGATAAAGGCCTGGTTGGTCGAAACGTTGCTGTATTTTGTCATTGTTTTTGTAATTTTTAAAATTACAGTACTTTGTGATTACGTGTTTTTCCAATCAAATAGTTTTACTGCAGTCTCATCTATTTTGTGAATATGCACAGAACAGAGAGTTTTTCGGCACTGCTGTCATGGGAGACAGGTTACGGAAGTGACAAGCTACTTGATGATAATGGGAGTGTGGATATCTAAGTTGCAGGTTATGGACGGGCTAGGATAGGTTGACTCTAATACCAGTTGTTAGAACTTTGTTCTCAGCACAGTACGCTAGACTAAATGTTAGCAATTTCTACAAAGAACGACTGAGCGATATGGGAAAACCTGCGAAACAAGTAAGTTTTTCACCGTTAGACATCTTTAAAGGAAATCCATCACCTGGTGAGGATAGGTGGTTGAGAGAAGATGTGGAACAATTACTAGGTCCTGACCAGTAAGTTATTATCTCTTTTGTTTTCCACCTTTATTTCTTTATAGAAGTGTTGAAAGGGGGATGTAGTGATTTTGTGTGTGCTTGTTCTAATGCACATTGTATGCTTCTTCTTCTTCTTCTTTGCGTTCATTCTTTACGACCAATTTTAATCACTCTTTGTGATATGTTTGATCTTTGCCAAGAACGTGTATACGTTGCACATTGGTTTGGTAGGCCCCTAAATGCATAAGACTTCTACACGTTTAGGACATGTGCATCCGATTTCAGCCAAACATTGTATGCTGTAATTCATTTTATGGTTGTTCTGGATGTCGTAACTTCATCTTTTACGTTGTCTTCCTCTTGCTCTGTACTGGTTGTAATGTTTATGTGTGGCTCTCTGTGGTAGACGATACCAGGGCATTCTTGTCATGTTTCCAAACCATGTAATATGTTGTGCGTTCATGAATTGTATTACTGGTATCACATCTAGTCTTCTTCTGAGTGTATTCTTCTCAGTTATTATTTCGTATCACAAATGTATAACAAGTTTAAGACGTATCACTTAGAAAACACAGAAATTAACAAACCGGATTATCGAATGTTATTTTATTCACATCCCCTTAACCCATAACCATTGGGATATTGGGATTTCGATCATTTATGATCGATGCAACATGCCTATTTAAGACGCCCTAATTTTGTATCCATTTTGCATTTAAGTTAGTAAAATTTATGTTATCTAATGCAGAACATATGATAATCTAATAAAAATTATTTAAAAAAATTATTATATATTTTTAGATGTCTAATCTCGTTGACTGGAGCACACCTCATTTCCCACTTGTCATTTTGTAGAAACGCCCAAATTGCTCCAGCCAAAAATCCCCAAATATGTGATAAAATGGATTCTAATAACTCAGATTACTGTTCTGATGAAGACACCAGTTATTCTTGAAATATCTGTGCTTGGGTCAGATAAACTTTCTATGCCAGTGTCACTTTGACTTTGTTTGCAAGATGCCCGATAACATTTTACCTGATTATTATGTCTATCAAATATCATTGCGTAATCATAATTTTGTTCAATAATTTTTTTTACTTGCAATGTTTAGAAATTATATACCTATTGAATGTTTATGTATGCTACTATAAGTGTTAGTTCTTTATAGGCTGCTTACTAGACCAATTCGGCATCATTTTCTCTTGAAGGCCATATTTATTGACTTTTTTCCTTACAATATGAAAATATTGAATATTATAAATTTCATGATTACTGCCTTTCATATTTCCCAAACATGTTTAAATTCATATATGTTTTGCAAATATGAAGACTTTAAAAGACTAATAAAATATTCCATTATATTCGTCATACTTATTTTTTTCCTTCTTTGTGACTGTAAAAAAAATTGACATTTGTAGAATAATCTATTTTTAGACTTTCCATAAGTAGGTCACGGATATCATAAATTACATCACACATATGTTATTTTTTATTTTTTTCCGATCCAGAAGCACTTGAGCTGAAAGCTCTTCGGCTCGGTGTCATGAACATCGTAACCTTCGGTTCGGTGCCACGAACACCGTAAATCTGGGTACCTGTAGCTTTTCTGCCAGTCCGCGGAGTTGAACCCGCACTTACAGAGGACTAGTCACCCGTAGTCCAACGCGCAACGAACACGCTGGGCACGCGGGCCACACTTATGTTAAAACCACATATCCTCATAGCCCATCCAATTAGCTTTCCAACCATATATAACACGCCTATTTTCAATGCAAAGAATTTGTATGGTTGCTAAATATAGAGCAGGGCATCAACAATATCAAAAACCTTAAAACTTGCCAATGGTTAAAAGTTAAGGAGTTTGAGAATAATATATATCTGCACGATATTTCATTGTCATTGACCATTTGAGAATGACTGCTGCTGACGCAGGCCAACTTACACAGAACAGTTTTTTCAGGAATGCTGTAATGGGAACCAAGTTCCGGAAGGGACAAGCTACTTAATGATGATGATACGACATTTAGCAACAAGTGAAACGTGTAGCAATGTCATTGCAGGAATTTGTTATCTGTCAATATAAGAAGTGGTTTGAACAGAGTGGAATTATGAGGGCAGACCAGCCAACAGCGAGAATAGTATCCAGGAGTGTGTGTTAGTCATGGCAATTTTTGGTGTAGGGCGATTGATCAATATCGCTTCCGGCCCATTTTTAAGAAATATTTGGTAACAGTATTTTAAGTCTAACTTCTACATTATTTAGTTAGAAGAACTAGTGCATACTCTGTGTGCTGGAATCAAGCACGAGTTACAAGTGGAAAAATAAATTTAGTTCCTAAACTGTAACTTTCAGAGTCCACCCTGACAAGAATGAGTGTTCGATTTTTCTCACTTTTTTAGAAATTCAGAATATCCGAGTTATTGTACTGTTGCTATGAAACGGATGCCGTCTAGAAGCAGTAATAAATGACACTCACGGCAAACAGGAAAAGATGGCACTAACAGCAGACAGGAAGAGATGACACTAACAGCAACCAGGAAGCGATAACACACACTTCAAGCAGCACGATTTTATGAGGTCTATTGTCTTTCTCAAGGTGGATGATAGAATTGGTTGTCCACTCTTGCCGCTTAAGCGTAGTGGTGGAAGCTTTAACCTGCGTTCCAGGGCCAGATGAGTCACCTTTGTTGTGTTATTTAGTGTGGTCTTGATATTGTCCACTCATCTTTTTCTTAGTCTTCCCTTGATTAAACCTCTCAAGAGCACAAAGCACGGGCTCCGTAGCCACAGCAACAACTCTAAATGATTTCACTGAACAAATGCACAAGTGACTCGTTCAGGATTCGAACCCCCTATCTTGAGATTGACAGGCAAGAGCCTTAACTACTTAGTCACAGAGTACCCAGACCCTTAATTTCTTTTTCTTCTTCTTCGAACGATCCATATCGATCACTTGTCAACCACTCTATGTTATTCATATGTCAACTGAGCCTAAGAGAGATTGGACGTTGCGCTAATTATGCGCTAAAATTAGACTAGCATACATTATTTCTGCTCTGCTTTTTATTTACTAGGATAGCATCCCTAGGGCCTACATCAGTCGTCTCTTACGACATGCATGTAGGTTGCAGTAGTACTATACTTTGCTTCCCTTGAGGGCCCCAGCACCAAACGATCTCCCCCTAATTTCTAACTGTATTAGTTGATATCGTGTTCTCATCCGCAGTTCTCTGTTTGCTATTACTTTGCGTACTGTTTATATAAACAATACTTTTTCTTCTTTGTTGAATCCTCTATATCGACTACTTGTTAACCATTCTGTGTAATTTCAATGTGATCCGAGCCTAAGAGCGATTGCACGTTATCGTCTACGAGTAGGCCAGCACATCCGATTTCTGCGACGCTTTTTAATCACTAGGGTAACGTTCATAGGTCCTACATCAGTAACCTCTTACCAAAATGCCATGTAGGTTGCAGTGGTACTAATCTTTGCTTCCCTTGCCGGTCCTGACATCACACGGTCGATATAGAATACAGGAGAAGGGCTCATTTAGTCACAAACGATTTTACAATATCTATCGATATCTATTGTGAAATTCTTATCTTAAAGACATTAGAAAATAAATAGGCGTATCAATAATTATTGCATCAGCATGTAGCCGGTATATCTCGACAGGTATTGTGCAATATTAATAAGTTACATAACATAGAACAAATGTAGAGTGTAAGCTTAATATTGATGGTTTTGTGTTGTGTTACATGCAGTTTCCTTGTTGTTGCAAGTATGAACAACTGCAACTAAACAACATTACAACTGGTAAGCAAGGGTAAGAGGTGGGGGATGTGTGCTTGAGATAAGGTACTCGAATTACTCTGAAAGTTCTCTCGTACTGTTTACAGCGAACTGGCTATCGTACCATTAAAACAAAATTTAAAAAAGGTTATCGGTACTGTCTGTAATACCACTTTTTAGTCCAGTGTAGGACATGGGTGAGTGGGGAGGAATATGTGCTAGTGAATTTTTTTTTTTTAAATTGTGTTTTGTCGATCCAGAATCACTTGAGCTTTCAGCTCTTCGGCTCGGTATCATGGACATCGTCCCCCTTCGGTCTGGGAAACCTGTAACTGTTCTGCCAGCCCGCGGAATTGAACCGCACTCACGGGGCGCTTGTCACCCGTCGTCCAACGCACTACGAACACGCTGGGCAGGCGGGCACTTATGGAATTTAAACGCCGCATGGTTAGTGCAGTTGCCACGAAACTGTTCAGGTTCAGATTGTGTTGTTATGCCCCCCACAGAAGAACAAAACTAATTGGATTGAACCCGAGCTCCAATGAACCCGCCCCTCCCCCACCCCCACATCCCCCTTCCTTGGGACACTATCATTTCATCTCAGTCCCTCTATTCTGCGCAGACAACAGTGGATGAATATTTGGTATGTATATATGGAATGTAATAGTTATGTATTTTGTTGTTTTCATTGTTGCTCTACACAACACAACCAACCATAACATTATATATAGTAAACTATTCTAATGTTGGTTTCCTATGATTCACGACATAGTTATTAATAATAATGTTGACACTTTCTCGATCCACTGTGTCTCCTTGATTTTACTTAATTATTTTGTTTTCCCTTCTTAACAAGTCTTGATTTATGGTGTTGTTTGTCACTCAACTTGTATTAGATTGGATCACAGATTAGATTAGTCATAAGAAGGGCTCTCCAACGTGTTGTCAGCGGGTGCAATGGCGTCGGGTTGTAAATTTCTAGAGCCCCTAGTTGCCCCTCCTGATTTAACAATAATCAGAATTGTATAGTTTAAAAAGCAGTTCTGAATAACAGATTACTATTCATTTTTTTTCACAGCATTCCCGAGAACACCGTCTTACCGATTTTACAATCTTGTTTTCTGTGTATAACCATTCTTCTGTCATTAACCACACCATTTGCTTATTCGGCTTTTTTCACTGAAGAAACAACATTTCCTCAATTTGTAACATATCTACAGCGACATATTTCAACGTAAGTATAATATTTTTTCGGAAATAATGGCCAAGATTATAAGTTAGGATTCTTGTTCTCCTCCTTTGCGTTCGTTCTTTACGACCAATTTTATTCATTCTTTGTGATATGTTTGATCTTTACCAAGAACATGTATACGTTGCATATTGGTTTGGTAGGCCCCTAAACGCATAGACTTCTACACGTTTAGGACATGGGCATCCGATTTCAGCCAAACCTCCTTAATCGCCTCTTACGACATGCGTGGCAAGTAACAGTAGTTCTTTTCTTACACCCCAAATTTGGGGCCCGGTAACCACTCAGGAGAAGTTAGGATTAAATTATCATATGTTATTAATATGTTTTAATATTACTATTAATATCACTGGTTTACTAATATTATAAAAAATGTAAATGACCGACCACGCAAAAGATGGACCTCAGAGATAACAGAGGTGACAAAGACACTTTTTATGAAGCTCGTTCTATAAATCTCTCATATCCTGAAGCTTAAGTCAAATCAGAAATGGAGAAAATATCGAAAGACAAGCGGATAGGGAGGCACGCTCCAGGTGTCTCCTTTTCCGACCTGACGCCGAAAGTCTAAACAGGATTAGAAAACAGGATAGAGATATAATATTATTATCATGTGTATAATTATTACGAACGCTGCATGGCGCCTACGCCTCCCCGTCATCAGTCAGATGAACAGCACTGGCCATAAGGAATTACGTCTGAGCTAGCACATGCTCGTATAGATAACTAGGGGAAAGGAGAAAACAATCTTAAGAAGACAGTGGGCATGATATTAAATGTAAGGAAACATGTATCCATTTCTTTAATCGGTTGTCTTTCCCCAGAGGGAGGATGGAATTCATTATCCATTCTTGCCATTAAGCGTAGGGGTGGGAGCTTTAATGGCGTTCCAGAGTCAGATTAATCGCCCTTGTTGTGTTATATCCATGTTTATGTAGTGTGGTTTTTATATTTTCTTTCCATCTTTTTCTTGGTATTCCCCTGGCTCTAGTACCTGATCTCTTTTTTATTGTATGCTGTTATTGGTGGTCGGTTGTATTCCCTTCTCATTATATGTTGAAACCACTGCATTTGTTGTCTTTCAATGTATTCGGTGCATGAAGTTATGCCCACTCTGCTTCTGATGTCTGCGTTTCGTAGTCTATATGTCCTGGTGACCTCCACCGCCTTCCTCAAGAATTTCAGTTCGCATGTGGTGAGCTTTCTGTGGTTTGTTGCTGTCAGAGATCAAGTTTGGCACTGGTAACAAAATGTTGGTACACATTGTTACATAGTATAAAACTCTGGAATCCACAAACTAAATTAGATCATAAATATAGTCGGAACGTAGCTCCCCCTACAACAGCTCTATCTGCCTCTATTTCTGTGTGAGGTTCCGGCGTCTGCTGTAGTCATGTTCAATTCTTCTTTAACATCCTCCATTCATAACTGTCCTTGGTCTACGCCTCTTTCGTCTGCCCAGTATCATGCCCTCCAGAATGATCTTCTCAAGATACCAATGTTGTTTTATGTCTAAAGTTTTCATTATTTTCTTCTTTATAAACCATTTTTCTTCAATTTTAAGCTTCTGTAAGACTGACATATTTGTTCTCTTTTTTTCTGTCCATAGTATTCTGATTACCCTTCTGTAGCACTTTCATTCACAGACCATATCGATTTTTAAATTCTTGTAACACAGCCATACGATTCTTGGAAAAATACATGCTCTTTAAAAAATCTACATTTTGTTTCTGCATCAGTTCCATTCCACATATTTTGTAGTTCTTTTTAATTTATCTGCGGAGCCGTGTTCATTATCCCAGATCATACTTTGCATAAATACATGACATGTAGAAATCGAACTCACTACCTCAAAAGCATAAATGTTTTTGATGGATCAAATAGATTGATATGGCCATCGTTACTGCACTTTTCGAATAACAATGTGTAATGCTATCTACTTCATACTCAAATAGATTTAAGTGACAGTTCGTGAACTTCGTATCGAATAGTGTCTCCAATGCAACTCTTGACGACGTAGAAAAGTTGTACAAAATATACGTTTGAATTAATATTACTTTCAGTTTCAGTTTGGAATATCTTCATTGCACTCAGGACATGTCCATAGGTGCTCCGAGTTCCTTCGCAATATCTTCAACAGCGTCCAGCGACTGACCGTACCAGTTCGCTTTTGATTGATGAGCATACTCACGTACCTGTTATGCTGTTCTTTTCTTGCTACTCAAATCTTCAAACCCAGCTCCTGCAATCTAGTAGTTGACGTGGATTGGTTTAAATGAACATCTTCTTTGCGGTCACACTCTATGAGGGCGTTCAAAATATCAGCGCTATCCAATGGCTGCCCTCTTATATGGTGGCAGAGAACCATATCCTGTCTGCTCTCTCATTGCCAACGACACCCATGTGCCACCGTATGTACTCGTCCATATGTTATTGTTTTTTTTTATTCGTTACTCCTGTTGTTCGTTTGCTTGATAAAGGCCTTGTTGATCGAAATGTTGCTGTATATTGTCATTGTTTTTGTAATTTATGAAACTACAGTACTTTGTGATTACGTGTTTTCCCTAGAAAAATCAACGATTGGTTTACTGTGAGTGATGGCTACGTCCTACAAAGTATATGCCACAAAGTTTTCATTTCATATCTGGAAAAATAGCACGATCGTCCAACGCTGGAAACGGATTGAGGTCTTATGGAGTTTAGTTTAGTTTAGTTTAGTCGTCGGATCACCATCACTGCACGTCGAACAAATCAGTCCATAAGTGCTCCGATCTCTCCCTCAGTATGTCCATCAGCGTGTGGCGACTAACGACACCGGTTCTTTGTTGGTTTACAATTCTTCTTATGAAGTGAGAGACAGCAACATAACTCCACACCACAGACCCTTACTCTAGAGAGTATAAATGTTTCAGTTTCAGTTTGGGATATCTTGATTGCACTCCGGTCATTTCATCGGTGCTCTGATCTCCTTTGCAATATCTTTAACAGCGTCCAGCTACTAACCATACCAGCTCAATGTTGATTGATCTGCGCATATACCTGGTGTATGGTTCTTTACTGGCAATTCATTCTTCATTCCAAAATATTGAAATCTAGCTAGCAGTCTATATTAATATCGAAAACAATCGTGGCATATTTTTTACAGGACGTAACCATCAACCATAGTAAACGAGCAGTTGATTTTTTAGGCACCATTTACACGTGCAGTAGTTTGCCATTGCTTTCTGAACGGTGAGGTTTATTTTTACTTTCGTAAATATAATTCACGGAAACGAATTTGCTTCCAAACTGCCTGTTTGAAATATTGCTATATATAATAAAAATGTATAAGTACCGCGACCTAGCATTGCTTGTATATATCTTTGAATTTTAGAAAACAATGAATTTTCTTTTACTGATCCAGAAAAACTTTCGAGACTGAATCCTCATACATGTGTCTTCAGGAATCGAAGTCCGGAACCTGAAGCCATCTTTGAGAAAGAATTACAAAGCTACTACAACTTACGATTTTTAATTTGTTTTCCTCGATCCAGAAACTCTTGAGCTTTTCAGCTCTTCTGCTCGGTGCCATGGACATCGTAACCTTTCCATTCGGTGCTACGAACACCGTAAATCTGGAGAATATGTGGCTTTTCTGCCAGCCCGCGGAATTGAACACGCCCTCACTATTGTAACCCGTCGTCCAACGCGCTACGAACACGCTGGGCGGGCGGGTCAAAAACAATGGAAAAGATATTTTAAAACCGTCATCGCTTCACAACATCTGTCTAAGTTAAATTGATACAATTGTATGCCATGTCAGTATTAATATTCTCGAAATGCTTTGTTGAAGCAACCAAAATGGCATGGATACCATAATAAGATAAAAAGCTGGAATTGAATATCCCTTGCGCGGAGAAAGTGAAACCAGTATAATTACCTGAACTGTCAGACTAGAAGCCCAAGAGGGAGATCAAATGAATGTTGTCGACCAGAAGTAGTTTGACAGAAATCGTGAAAACTGCCGTAGGAATTGAGAACCAGCGATGGAATAATGTAAGTATTGATACAGGTCAAACTGTTTGAAGAGAGTTTGTTGTTTACTTTTAAGAGGTCATTTATTGTATATTCTCCATTATCAGTTTTATATGAGAACTAGTATCAAAGTACTCAAGAAAATTCTATAGAAAATTCGATCTCGGTCTCAACAAATCCAGCAACATCCAGTGGTCCAACGCGCTTGTTTTTGATATTGATTAATCAAATTATTGTATATTCTATTTAATGCTTCGTTCAGACCGTGTCAAAAGAATGAAGGGGTCTGGCCACTAAGAATGCATCCAGACTCCACAATATACACAGTCTTCTATAACAGAACATCAAGAAAGAAGGTAAGATGGAAGACCCCGAAAAAGATGGTTAGAAGGCATAGCAGAATCCTGTCAAAAAGCAAAAATAACAATAACCCAAACCACCAGAACTGCGCAAGACACAAACAAAAAAGTACAACATTGGGCAACACCCCGGTAATAGTGTGACGACAACAGAAGAAAATAATAAGAATATACCGTGTCAAGGAAGATATAGGAATAATATAGATCTATACAAGTATGTGGTTATAATTAACACTTTATACGGTCTGCTCTCAAGGCTGTAGGTGATATAAGGTATATATCTCTTACGTGAAGCTCACAACAAAATATGTAATCAATCAAACTACACTTAAATACTACTTAAACTTACTGTTTATGAAGACATAAATACATGTATTTAAAGTACATCTCAGTAAAAATCGATTGTCTCTAGCAGAGATACCAGATTTAATTAAGGTATGAAAAGTTTGTTTTTGGAAGAAGTGACAAGTATGGATCCTAATGAAGGATTTTCTTCTCTTCCACCATTTACTTCTTTATAGAAGTGTTGGGGAGAAATGTAGTGATCTTTTGTGTAATAGTTCCAATGCACTTTGTAGAGCTGTTATTCATTTTCTTAAGTCTGTTCTTGATGCCGTCACTTCATCTTTTGTGTGGTCTTCCTCCTGCTCTGTACTCGTTATACGTTTTTCTGTGCGACTCTCTGTGGTAGACGATACCAGGACATTCTTGCCAGGAGTCCAACTCATTTAATATTTTGTTCCTTTAGGAATGGCATGACTGAAAAACATATTAAATGGTTTAGACACCTGACACAAATGCCTTGGTGTCGTCTACCACGGAGAGCCACACAAAAATAATATAACGAGTACAAAGCAGGAGGAAGATCAAGAAGAAGATGGACACATGTAATGACGGATAGTGGCTTGTAATATAATTTAGTTTACAACAGTGATGTCCAACGTATTTGTATATTGTGGTGCATCTAACTGATGGGTCTGGTTGCGTCGGGCGTAGTGTGTTGATTGCAACAATAACATTAATAATACCAATTGAAAAATCAGCACTCCAGTCCAGAAAATTGCAAGGTCTATAGACCCTATTGTCTAAACTTTGCAAGCAGCGCAGTGTCGTCTTGCAGTCGATACCGTCTCACAGGAAAGGAAACAGCAGACCGACTGGCCAAGAAAGGTGCTGCAGGAGAGCAACCGTGTGGGCCAGTTACCTACCACTAAAATAAAAAGATGATTAAATCGATCAGAAAGCCACAACTACCAACACAAGGCGACTATTATAATAGGAGCAGATTGAAACAAATTGTCATTCTGCGCCTTAGAACAGGACACAATCGACTCCGTAGCCACATGTATACAAAATTCAATATTGACAATTCTGCCATGTGTACATGTGGATAGGCACATAATACCGCAGAGCACATACTTCAAGACTGCCCCGAATATGATATACTGAGGCAAACTCACTGGCCTAATGAAACAACACTAGACAGAAAACTACAAGGATTTCTGTGTGGGCTACAAAAGACGCTGAAGCGTATACAAGAGACAACATTGAATATATAGACAATATTTCAAGTGAACGAAAGGAAGGAAGGAAAATACCAATATCTTCTTCTTCTTGACCATTTGTGTAGGTTCGCAACCAAGGCCTTCAAAACCCTCCTATCTAAGGCATTCTTTTTCAGATCTCTCCACTATCTCCCCATTTTCGTGCCTTCAGTCTCGAACTCCTGTCTACATGTGTTCCTTTGTCTTACCAATATAAAGTAATATTAATAATGATAATAAACAAAATAGTAGCAGAATACCAGATGGCAACCTAAACTTGAGTGAACATTTAATTAACAAACAATATATTTTAATCATGGTTGCCAACTAAAAATTGCGAAAATCGGCCAAACACTGGCAGGAAAAGATCTAAAAAAAGCTAGGAGAAAAAACAGTGCTATTTCATACTCACATCATAAGAAGAGATCCAAATCAAAGTCATCACTAACCTCACCACTGAAAGCAGCACAATACCACAATACCAGTATCAGTAGACAAGTTCTTTAAAATATTAGTGGATGCAGTAAAGTCTTTGCAACATGTCTTAGATAATAGCAGTTCTGTTCGTATTCCCACTATCGCCTCTAGAAGCCTCTTTTCTAGCTTTATTTTGACTGATGATACAAGAGAGAACACCCTCTCAATAATAGAATTACTAA
Organism: Arion vulgaris; assembly: GCA_020796225.1. Lineage (NCBI taxonomy): Eukaryota > Metazoa > Mollusca > Gastropoda > Stylommatophora > Arionidae > Arion > Arion vulgaris. The sequence continues at coordinate 27,007,157 of CM036761.1, read as the reverse complement.
CTCGAGTTATTAAACAATTCAGAGCAAAGGTGACAAGTTCTTTAAATGACTTGTATTGAAGAACACCAATCCCAAACGTTTCACTGTCGGTTAAAAATCCATCTTTCTCAAATTGGGCTTCTTCTTTCCAATCAACACACATTATTTTTCCTCATTGTTTTTCTATTGCACTAAGCAAATATTTTCACACTACCAACAAAAACCAATAAAATCTCTATATTAAGTATATTTACTGCTCTTAGGAATTTACATATTTTTAGAGAACAAAAATTGCATATGAAAAAAAGCCTAAAATCGGTCGAAAGGCCTAACACTTTTTTTAAGCCTAAAACTTTCAAAAAAGGCCAACTTCCTCGAATCTGGACTTTAAAATACCAAATTGGCAGCCCTGATTGTAATTACAAAAAGAAACGGACATATACTGTTATTCAGAAATGCAATGTTTCTTTCTTGAAATTATGATTAGTGTTAAAGCCGGTAGATTAAATTAGGGCGCCAGAAATAAGTTAGGGCGCCAGGATGTATAACGCAGACGTTGCGTTAGGCAGCGCTGGTTTACAGCTATTTTTTCCCCATCTTCTGGAATTGTTTTGAATATAGAAATATGAAATTATATCTGCAGCAATAAACCTCGAAAGCTCAGAAAAGATAAGAATATCAGTTCACTAAATCAATCTATCATCTTGAAATGTGAAGTCTATGGTGAAGTATCAGGTAAATATGCACGTACGTGGCAGAAAGTAAAGTGTCACGTTGAACAGAAACATGAACTAACAGGTATAAAGAGAGTACAAACGATAAGGGTAGTATGCAGTGGCGGCTCGTGATCATTTTTGTTGGTGGGACCAGACACAAATTTTCGAGAAAATCATGGCTTTGGGTTATATTTTATTTTATTAAATAATAAATACACGTCACACATTATTTTTGGTGGGGCCGGCCCTCCGGCCCGTAATGACAAGCCGCCACTGGTAGTATGACAATTTGATCCAGAGCTCATATTTTTGGGACCGTCTTACATGTATATATCATCTTCCTCTTCGAAAGCTCCATGTCGACCACCTATTAAACCACTCTTTGTGATTTGTATCTGATCTGAGCCTAAGAGCGATTGTGCGTTGTGCCAGTTATGCTCTTACAAGTACATCCGGCTGTGCATAGCTGATTTCTGCGACACTTTTTATTTACTATGGTAGCTTCCCTAGCCCCTACCTAAGTCGCCTCTTACGACATGCCTTGCAGGTTGCAGTATTACTATTCTTTGCCTCCCCTCTCCCTTACGAGTCCCAGCAACACAACACACGGGCATGTAAACATCTAATAGTCCGCGTGCCCAGCGTGTTCGTAGCGAGTTGGACTGCGGGTGACAAACCCTCTGTGAGTGCGGGCTCAATTCCGCGGGCTGGCAGAAAAACCACAGGTTCCCCAGATTTACGGTGTTCGTGGCACCGAACAGAAGGGTTACGATGACCATGACGCCGAGCCGAGGAGCTGAAAGCTCAAGTTCTTCTGGATCGGGAAAGAAAAATTAACATCAAATAAATGTAGTGTAGTACTAACACGAGAAAAAAACTGATGCCGAACCCGCCATCTGATAATGCAGGGGGAAATTCAGAGATGGTGGGGGAATTCGAAGAATATCTGGTCAAATTCTCCAATCAGCCACTCTGACAAGATAAAACATAGTAGATCTCTTTAGCAACCAAGTTTAAATCAAATGTATTGCTAACTATTTTATCCTGTCCAGCATTGAAGAGGTCATTTCCTGTGCTGTTTCAATTTCCGCGGCCCGCTTGAAATATATTTATCGCGTGTTAAATTGTGCAGAAATTGTGAGAATGTTATCAGTAACTTGTGTATAAATAATTTTTATCTATAACTAATTTTTATCTTTTAGTAAACAAAATGAGTTTCTAGTGAATTTCTAGAACAATTTGTAACCTGTTTATTAAGTTTCTCTGGAAAAATAATGACCTCAATAATGAAGATATACGTTCTGCAGCAGGAAAGAAAATTCAAAGCAAGTATGAGAAAAAATATAACTGGGTGTGTTTGATGGATGATGCTACTCAAATAAATATATTCCATAAAAAATAACGCTGAGTTAACAAGTTAAAACGAATTACTTCAAGAAAAAAAACTTCAACTTGGATTTGATGGTGCGTTTACTAATGTTTCTGTTTGTATTGCGGATTTGTATGAGTTTACCTAGAAGTGAATAGTGAGTTGTTTTTTGTTTTATACCTAAGGGGAAGCACATGAGTCAGAATTTATAATAAATATGAATTTAAACCACCAAGAGATGCCCGCCTGCCCAGCGTGTTCGTAGCGCGTTAGATGACGGGTGAAAAGCCCCCTGCGAGTGCGATTGAATTCCACGGGCTTGCAGAAAAGCCACATGCTCTTCAGATTTACGGTTTTCGTGGCACCGAACCGAAGGGTTTCGATGTCCATGGCACCGAACCGAAAAGCTGGAAGTGCTTCTGGGTCGAAAAAAAACAAAAACAAATATATGATCTTTTAAGGTTATCATGATGAAAGCACAACTACCGAAACGCATTACGCTTTACTGTAAGTTAATATCATTCAAAAAAACAAAAAACACCAAGACGGAGATAGTCACATCTAACAGTAAAGGGAGACAACATAAGTCATTTGTCAACACATCAGAAAAAGATCAAGTTCTAGTTTGCATAAAGTATTGCGACTTAAATAGTTCGTCAACATTTAATACTTTCAAACGTCTAGCCAAATTGTGACTATTTCAAATTAATTTCAGATGTCAGAATGTGTTTAAGATATACAAATAACGGCTAACTATTTTGAGCCCATCCTTTTTGATGTCGCAAACATTAGTTTCAACAAGTTAAATAGAAGTCTGAGACAAAAGCACAATTTAATACGTTGGATTGTCCGTTAGGAGTTAACATTTTTTAAACGTTGATTGTCCCAATACAATCTAACATAATGAGCAAAAGAAGTTTTCGTAGGTTGAAGTAGCGTGCCTCAGATTAAAGAGACTGTAATCCCTACAACAAAAACAAAATGGACAAGAAAACAATGAATTCTGCGTCAGGAGTCCGTACAGGCATTACTATTTTAAAAAAAAGATGTGCTCTGAGATTGAACTGTGATCGGATTAAATAGTCTTGAATACCATATAAAAAAAAGATGTGCTCTGAGATTGAACTGTGATCGGATTAAATAGTCTTGAATACCATATAAAAAAAAGATGTGCTCTGAGATTGAACTGTGATCGGATTAAATAGTCTTGAATACCATATAAAAAGACGTTTCAATGTCAAGGTGATCAGTAAAAGAGGCTTTAGTTAACTTAATTAGACTAGTTCTAATGTTGAATGCTGATCGACTAAAAGAGGCTTTAGTTAACTTAATTAGACTAGTTCTAATGTTGAATGCTGATCGACTAAAAGAGGCTTTAGTTAACTTAATTAGACTAGTTCTAATGTTGAATGCTGATCGACTAAAAGAGGCTTTAGTTAACTTAATTAGACTAGTTCTAATGTTGAATGCTGATCGACTAAAAGAAGCTTCAGAACTCTGTTTAAAAAATATGTTCTTAGGCTGAGGGATGCTTGGCTTTAAAAAAATTCAATACTCTACAAGAACTTTTTCGCTGATTAAAAGATACCCGGCTTAAAAGATTTGCAATACTGTAATATGACGTTTTCTCGCTGGTTTAAAGATACCCGGATTAAAAGATCAATACTCTAATATGACGTGTTTGCTGGTTGAAAGATACCCGGATTAAAAGATAAATACTCTAATATGACGTGTTTGCTGGTTTAAAGATACCCGGATTAAAAGATAAATACTGTAACATGACGTGTTTGCTGGTTGAAAGAGACCCGGATTAACAGATTTACATTACTATAATATGACGTGTTTGCTGGTTGAAAGATACCCAGATTAAAAGATTTACATTACTGTAATATGACGTATTTCTCTGGTTGAAAGATACCCAGAATAAAAGATAAATACTGTAATATGACGTGTTTGCTGGTTGAAAGATACCCGGTTTAAAGGAGCTGCAACATTCCAATAAGACGTGTTCGACGGTAAAAGATACCCGGTTTAAAGGAGCTGCAACATTCCAATAAGACTTGTTCGACGGTAAAAGATACCCGGTTTAAAGGAGCTGCAACATTCCAATAAGACTTGTTCGACGGTAAAAGATACCCGGTTTAAAGGAGCTGCAACATTCCAATAAGACTTGTTCGACGGTAAAAGATACCCGGTTTAAAGGAGCTGCAACATTCCAATAAGACTTGTTCGACGGTAAAAGATACCCGGTTTAAAGGAACTGCAACATTCCAATAGGACTTGTTCGACGGTAAAAGATACCCGGTTTAAAGGAACTGCAACATTCCAATAGGACTTGTTCTACGGTAAAAGATACCCAGTTTAAAGGAGCTGCAATTTTTCTAATAGAACTTGATCAAGTCGGTTAAAAATAAAATCAAACTCGCGACAAGGCAAGCGTGCGGTAGATTTGTAGAAACATACATATATACATACAGACAAATGGTTAGATGGATGGTTGACTGAATAAATGGAAGGACACTGTCGAATAGAAATATATATCAATATATAAAAGAGATCATCATCATCAAATAGCTTCTCCTGAGCAGAACTTTACCCTCTTAACAGTCCTTCGGAATTTCTACCTCTAATAGGGTATATGTCCCGCCTCTGCAACCGCCATGCTCACGCCATCAGTTTCATCCTGAATGCAACTTCTCCGTGGTCGTCCTCTTCTGCTCTTTGCCGGGACGCGTCTTTCCATGATGGTCTTCTCCAGCCCTTCGTGTCTCTTTATATAGCCACATACTTCAATTTTCTCCAGTCATCAGCCAGTTTTCTTTGAATTTGAATTCTTTCTGAAATTATCCATTTGTTCTCTTTTCTGTGAATGATATACGAAGGACTCTTCTGTAATACTTATAATCAAAAGCACATATATGTTTTACCACTGAGATGTAAAATGTCCATGCTTCACATCAATACATTGCCACTGGGAATATGCATGCTCTTAGTAGTATTAGCTTTATTTTCAAGTGTCAAGAAAGAGATACATGATGGCTATAGCTACCAACATATGAAATAATTCGTCTACTAATTTTATGAATTTCAGAAAGACGAGTGGGACAATTTAAAAATAAAATACATTGTCGCTTCATTAAATGTTTACCTTCACAACCATTTTGTTTTCTTCATGAAACTACCAAACTCTAATATTTACTTTCACAACCATTTTATTTTCTTCATGAACTGCCAGACTCTAATATTTACTTTCACAACCATTTTATTTTCTTTATGAACTGCCAAACTCTAATATTTACTTTCACAACCATTTTATTTTCTTCATGAAACTGCCAGACTCTAATATTTACTTTCACAACCATTTTGTTATCAGGAGTAAGAAAATGTTGTGTACTCTCACCTCTTCTCTTCAACATATATATAGAGAGAATAGTGAAAGAGGCACAGTGCGAAAAAGACCCTATTGACATAGACAATGATCACGACGACCAATTAAATAATCAAATCAACGAATTACTTTTTGCAGACTACCAAAATCGAATCTATGAAGACCAAGATCAACCACAACATCACATGAATTCATTGCTAATAGCATGTAGGAAGTACAATATGAAAATAAACAAACAAAAGACCGAGACCATGAAAATCAGCAGAACACCAAGCCAAGCAAACATTAACATAGACAACAGCTGAGTAAAGCAAGTTTCCGAATTCAAATATTTAGGCAGCATTTTCACACAGGACGGAAAACTCGATAGTGAAATGGATACAAGATGTCAAAAAGCAAATGCAATGACCTACCGCTGGCACCATTACTACAACACCCAAAGATCAAGATGGAAGTGAAAAGGCAGATGATAGAAAGTATTTTCCTACCAACACTTTGTTACCAGTGCCAAACTTGGTCTATTACAGCAACACACCACAGAAAGCTCACCACGTGTGAAATGAAAAGCTTGAGGAAGGCAGTGGGAGTCACCAGGAAAGACAGACTACGAAATGAGGACATCAGAAGCAGAGTGGGCATAACGTCATGCACCGAATACATCGAAAGACAACAAATGCAGTGGTTTGGACATTTAATGAGAATGAAATACAACCAACCACCATTAACAGCATACAATAAAAAGAGATCAGGTACTAGAGCTAAGGGAAGACCAAGAAAAGATGGATAGACAATATCAATACCACACTAAATAAACACGGATATAACACAACAAGGGCAACTCATCTGGCCCTAGAACGGAAATTAAAGCTTCCAACCCAACGCTTAACGGCAGGAGTGGACAGTCAACTAACTACATCTTCCACCTGGGAATAGACAATAGACCATTTTATTTTCTTCATGAAACTGCCAGACTCTAATATTTACTTTCATTTTAAGAAATATGTTTTTCTCATGGCACTGGCACTCACTGATGTTTAAATGACTGAAGAACACTGTTATTAAATATAATTGATTTATCATTTTTAATATGTTTGTTATATATTGTGATATTTGCTAGGTTGACTGGCTTTAACTTGTTTTGTGCAGTATATAAAGTCACGAAACAATGTAGTTTTACAAAGAGCATCAACTTATTACATCGACGTTTTTTTACTGGTGGATCGTTATCAAGCTCGGAACACAAGGTAAAAATAAGTTACGGCATAATGTAAAGTATAAAAACGTCATTTAAAATTGTAGTTTCAAAGAAAAAAAATATTGAGTTACATTATTAACTGTATATTATTTTATCATTTTTTTTAAATATTGTAACCTTTGTTGAATTTGTTTTAAAAAAATCAATTGTGAGTTTTTATATATATATTTTACCAAGTTTTCTAGTATTTTTTTCTTTGGTATACAGTTTTGTGTGTGCAGACACATACGTTTTCTAAGTTATAACGTGAAAGTTTAGCTTCTTTTTAATAGTGGCATTTGATGCAACAGTTTTCAATTTACTTATTTACTTTGCTGTTGCAGTCAAAATAAATCACGATTTCTTGTTGTCTCTTTGTTCTGTTTTTTTTTTAACCCCGATTCCAGCATAGTACCTTAAAAACCGTACCAAACCTAGTTACCAGTGCCAAACTTGGAGTCTGACATCAAATTATAGAAGAAAACTAATCACAACAGAGATGAAGTGTCTAAGCAGAATGCTGAGGGTAACAAGAAGAGATCGGTTGAGAAATGAAGACATCAGCAAAAAGTGGGTACAACATCAGTACTGAACTTCATCAAGAAACAACAAATTAAATGGTTCGGCCAGAAAAGCAGATTACCAACAGACAGTGCACCTCACGGATTAATGTTGCTCTTATACAATGGATACAAAGCAAAACAGCCTGACACGCAGAAGGTGAACATCAGAGATAACAGGGGCGACAAAGACACTATTTATGAAGCTCACGCAAGGGCTCATTCTAGAAATCTAGTCTTATCCTGACACTGTGAGGCAAAACAGAATTGTAGAAAATATAGAAATAAGAATATTAATGACTAACGAATATGATCAACAAATAAACATGGTACAGGTATTAAGAGCTTCCGAAAAAACAAATAGACAAACACGGGACTCGAACCACTTACCCTAGTTGTTCATATGTTGATCATATTCGTTACTTCCGTTGCTTCCTTTTTGTGCTTATCTTATAATAAATTTGAAACTACTTTGAATGATGTGTGCATGTTTGTTATATGTGTATGCGTGTGTGTATGTATGATATTGTCTCGTCTCAAATATATACAAGCACAATAAGTTTCAAGCATGTGTTTGTGCAGACACTGTTCGAACGAACCCTACCTGATTGTTTCGGTGTCTAGTTGTAATGAACGTTTGAGAAAGACACTACCCCGTGAGTCATTTTTTAGAATGGCTCATTGGTTGTGTTTGTAAAAACGCTCGTATTACTAGGCTAGGCGATTGGTGTCGTAACGACTAGGTAAGTGGTTCGAGTCCCGTATTTGTCTATTTGTTTTTCGGAAGCTCTTAATACCTGTTCCTTGTTTATTTGTTGATCATATTCGTTACTTCCGTTGCTTCCTCCTTGTGCTCATCTGACTAACGAATACCAAGTCTTCCTATCTGTAACTATCTCTTGCAGCTTCCATTCAGTTCTTCCGTATTTCTTTGATCTCTGCATGTAAATATCTTCTAAGTGTATTTCTATTCTTATTTCTCTTTCCTTTCCTCGGGTTCAGAAAAGGGAATTTTCTTGTTTAATAATTATACATTTCAAGACAAAAATCAATGTCAAAACATGGAAAACATGGACAAAAATCAAGACTAATTATAGAGTCTATGTCTGTAAGTTATGCAAGCTTAATCAGCAGATTCCTGCAGATGGTGGGGGATCGAAACTTGGAAAGCTTGTCAATCACATGCAAGCCTCAGGCAAAGTATGTTAATGCAGGTAAACCTGCGTATTATGATGTACACATCAGTATGCATGTCAGAAATATGAATATTGTGTGTGGGATAAAATAGCTGGTCGATTGATCACGATACAGAATGTCAGTATACCGGTATGGCATACCTTTAATGTGGGTACATGGCTGTTATAGACAAATTATTCTTGTCATTTGTCGAATAAAAATGGTTAAACTATTATTACGTTCCTTCAAAAATAAAATAAAACATAAATTTAACTCCTATTTTCGGTCTACTTACTTCTTCTTCTTCTTTCTCGAATCCTGTTTGCCTCACAGCGTCAGGTCAGGAAGAGATTTCTAAAACGGGCCTAGTATGCGCTTCGTAGATAGTCTCTTTCGTCGCCTCTGTTATTCTGAGGTCCATCTTTTGCGTGGCCGGCCTTTTGCTTTGTACCCATTGTATCGGAGCAGCATTGCTCTTTGGGGTGCACTGTCTGGTGGAATCTGCTTACGTGGCCGAACCATTTAATTTGTTGCTTCTTTGATGAAGTCTAGTACTGATGTTGTACCCACTTTTTCCTGATGTCTTCATTTCTCAACCGGTCTCTTCTGTTACACCCAGCATTCTGCGTAGACACTTCATCTCTGTTGTGACTAGTTTTCTTCTTGTTACATCCAGCATTCTGCGTTGACACTTCATCTCTGTTGTGACTAGTTTTCTTCTTGTTACACCCAGTATTCTGTGTAGACACTTCATCTCTGTTGTGACTAGTTTTCTTCTTGTTACACCCAGCATTCTGCGTGGACACTTCATCTCTGTTGTGACTAGTTTTCTTCTTGTTACAACCAGTATTCTGCGTAGACACTTCATCTCTGTTGTGACTAGTTTTCTTCTTGTTACACCCAGCATTCTGCGTGGACACTTCATCTCTGTTGTGACTAGTTTTCTTCTTGTTACACCAGTATTCTGCGTAGACACTTCATCTCTGTCGTGACTAGTTTTCTTCTTGTTACACCCAGCATTCTGCGTAGACACTTCATCTCTGTTGTGACTAGTTTTCTTCTTGTTACACCCAGTATTCTGCGTAGACACTTCATCTCTGTTGTGACTAGTTTTCTTCTTGTTACACCCAGCATTCTGTGTAGACACTTCATCTCTGTTGTGACTAGTTTCTTCTTGTTACACCCAGTATTCTGCGTAGACACTTCATCTCTGTCGGACTAGTTTTCTTCTTGTTACACCCAGCATTCTGCGTAGACACTTCATCTCTGTTGTGACTAGTTTTCTTCTGTTACACCCAGCATTCTGCGTAGACACTTCATCTCTGTTGTGACTAGTTTTCTTCTTGTTACACCCAGCATTCTGCGTAGACACTTCATCTCTGTTGTGACTAGTTTTCTTCTTGTTACACCCAGCATTCTGCGTAGACACTTCATCTCTGTTGTGACTAGTTTTCTTCTTGTTACACCCAGCATTCTGCGTAGACACTTCATCTCTGTTGTGACTAGTTTTCTTCTTGTTACACCCAGCATTCTGCGTAGACACTTCATCTCTGTTGTGACTAGTTTTCTTCTTGTTACACCCAGCATTCTGCGTAGACACTTCATCTCTGTTGTGACTAGTTTTCTTCTTGTTACACCCAGCATTCTGCGTAGACACTTCATCTCTGTTGTGACTAGTTTTCTTCTTGTTACACCCAGCATTCTGCGTAGACACTTCATCTCTGTTGTGACTAGTTTTCTTCTTGTTACACCCAGCATTCTGCGTAGACACTTCATCTCTGTTGTGACTAGTTTTCTTCTTGTTACACCCAGCATTCTGCGTGGACACTTCATCTCTGTTGTGACTAGTTTTCTTCTTGTTACACCCAGTATTCTGTGTAGACACTTCATCTCTGTTGTGACTAGTTTTCTTCTTGTTACACCCAGCATTCTGCGTGGACACTTAATCTCTGTTGTGACTAGTTTTCTTCTTGTTACACCCAGTATTCTGCGTAGACACTTCATCTCTGTTGTGACTAGTTTTCTTCTTGTTACACCCAGCATTCTGCGTGGACACTTCATCTCTGTTGTGACTAGTTTTCTTCTTGTTACACCCAGTATTCTGCGTAGGCACTTCATCTCTGTCGTGACTAGTTTTCTTCTTGTTACACCAGCATTCTGCGTAGACACTTCATCTCTGTTGTGACTAGTTTTCTTCTTGTTACAACCAGTATTCTGCGTAGACACTTCATCTCTGTTGTGACTAGTTTTCTTCTTGTTACACCCAGCATTCTGCGTGGACACTTCATCTCTGTTGTGACTAGTTTTCTTCTTGTTACACCCAGTATTCTGGTAGACACTTCATCTCTGTTGTGACTAGTTTTCTTCTTGTTACAACCAGTATTCTGCGTAGACACTTCATCTCTGTTGTGACTAGTTTTCTTCTTGTTACACCCAGCATTCTGCGTAGACACTTCATCTCTGTTGTGACTAGTTTTCTTCTTGTTACACCCAGCATTCTGCGTTGACACTTCATCTCTGTTGTGACTAGTTTTCTTCTTGTTACACCCAGTATTCTGTGTAGACACTTCATCTCTGTTGTGACTAGTTTTCTTCTTGTTACACCCAGCATTCTGCGTGGACACTTCATCTCTGTTGTGACTAGTTTTCTTCTTGTTACACCCAGTATTCTGCGTAGACACTTCATCTCTGTTGTGACTAGTTTTCTTCTTGTTACACCCAGCATTCTGCGTGGACACTTCATCTCTGTTGTGACTAGTTTTCTTCTTGTTACACCCAGTATTCTGCGTAGGCACTTCATCTCTGTCGTGACTAGTTTTCTTCTTGTTACACCCAGCATTCTGCGTAGACACTTCATCTCTGTTGTGACTAGTTTTCTTTGTTACACCAGTATTCTGGTAGACACTTCATCTCTGTTGTGACTAGTTTTCTTCTTGTTACATCCAGCATTCTGCGTGGACACTTCATCTCTGTTGTGACTAGTTTTCTTCTTGTTACACCCAGTATTCTGCGTAGACACTTCATCTCTGTCGTGACTAGTTTTCTTCTTGTTACACCCAGCATTCTGCGTAGACACTTCATCTCTGTTGTGACTAGTTTTCTTCTTGTTACACCCAGCATTCTGCGTAGACACTTCATCTCTGTTGTGACTAGTTTTCTTCTTGTTACACCCAGCATTCTGCATAGACACTTCATCTCTGTTGTGACTAGTTTTCTTCTTGTTACACGCAGCATTCTGCGTAGACACTTCATCTCTGTTGTGACTAGTTTTCTTCTTGTTACACCCAGCATTCTGCGTAGACACTTCATCTCTGTTGTGACTAGTTTTCTTCTTGTTACACCCAGCATTCTGCGTAGACACTTCATCTCTGTTGTGACTAGTTTTCTTCTTGTTACACCCAGCATTCTGCGTAGACACTTCATCTCTGTTGTGACTAGTTTTCTTCTTGTTACACCCAGCATTCTGCGTAGACACTTCATCTCTGTTGTGACTAGTTTTCTTCTTGTTACACCCAGTATTCTGTGTAGACACTTCATCTCTGTTGTGACTAGTTTTCTTCTTGTTACACCCAGCATTCTGCGTAGACACTTCATCTCTGTTGTGACTAGTTTTCTTCTTGTTACACCCAGCATTCTGCGTAGACATTTCATCTCTGTTGTGACTAGTTCTCTTCTTGTTACATCCAGCATTCTGCGTAGACATTTCATCTCTGTTGTGACTAGTTTTCTTCTTGTTACACCCAGTATTCTGCGTAGACACTTCATCTCTGTTGTGACTAGTTTTCTTCTTGTTACTCCCATCATTCTGCGTAGACACTTCATCTCTGTTGTGACTAGTTTTCTTCTTGTTCCACCCAGCATTCTGCGTAGACACTTCATCTCTGTTGTGACTAGTTTTCTTCTTGTTACACCCAGCATTCTGCGTAGACACTTCATCTCTGTTGTGACTAGTTTTCTTCTTGTTACACCCAGCATTCTGCGTAGACACTTCATCTCTGTTGTGACTAGTTTTCTTCTTGTTACACCCAGCATTCTGCGTAGACACTTCATCTCTGTTGTGACTAGTTTTCTTCTTGTTACTCCCATCATTCTGCGTAGACACTTCATCTCTGTTGTGACTAGTTTTCTTCGTGTTACACCCAGTATTCTGTGTAGACACTTCATCTCTGTTGTGACTAGTTTTCTTCTTGTTACACCCAGTATTCTGCGTAGGCACTTCATCTCTGTCGTGACTAGTTTTCTTCTTGTTACACCCAGCATTCTGCGTAGACACTTCATCTCTGTTGTGACTAGTTTTCTTCTTGTTACACCCAGTATTCTGCGTAGACACTTCATCTCTGTTGTGACTAGTTTTCTTCTTGTTACACCCAGCATTCTGCGTGGACACTTCATCTCTGTTGTGACTAGTTTTCTTCTTGTTACACCCAGTATTCTGCGTAGACACTTCATCTCTGTTGTGACTAGTTTTCTTCTTGTTACACCCAGTATTCTGCGTAGACACTTCATCTCTGTTGTGACTAGTTTTCTTCTTGTTACACCCAGCATTCTGCGTAGACACTTCATCTCTGTTGTGACTAGTTTTCTTCTTGTTACACCCAGCATTCTGGTGACACTTCATCTCTGTTGTGACTAGTTTTCTTCTTGTTACACCCAGTATTCTGTGTAGACACTTCATCTCTGTTGTGACTAGTTTTCTTCTTGTTACACCCAGCATTCTGCGTGGACACTTCATCTCTGTTGTGACTAGTTTTCTTCTTGTTACACCCAGTATTCTGCGTAGACACTTCATCTCTGTTGTGACTAGTTTTCTTCTTGTTACACCCAGCATTCTGCGTGGACACTTCATCTCTGTTGTGACTAGTTTTCTTCGTGTTACACCCAGTATTCTGCGTAGGCACTTCATCTCTGTCGTGACTAGTTTTCTTCTTGTTACACCCAGCATTCTGCGTAGACACTTCATCTCTGTTGTGACTAGTTTTCTTCTTGTTACACCCAGTATTCTGCGTAGACACTTCATCTCTGTTGTGACTAGTTTTCTTCTTGTTACATCCAGCATTCTGCGTGGACACTTCATCTCTGTTGTGACTAGTTTTCTTCTTGTTACACCCAGTATTCTGCGTAGACACTTCATCTCTGTCGTGACTAGTTTTCTTCTTGTTACACCCAGCATTCTGCGTAGACTCTTCATCTCTGTTGTGACTAGTTTTCTTCTTGTTACACCCAGCATTCTGCGTAGACACTTCATCTCTGTTGTGACTAGTTTTCTTCTTGTTACACCCAGCATTCTGCGTAGACACTTCATCTCTGTTGTGACTAGTTTTCTTCTTGTTACACGCAGCATTCTGCGTAGACACTTCATCTCTGTTGTGACTAGTTTTCTTCTTGTTACACCCAGCATTCTGCGTAGACACTTCATCTCTGTTGTGACTAGTTTTCTTCTTGTTACACCCAGCATTCTGCGTAGACACTTCATCTCTGTTGTGACTAGTTTTCTTCTTGTTACACCCAGCATTCTGCGTAGACACTTCATCTCTGTTGTGACTAGTTTTCTTCTTGTTACACACAGCATTCTGCGTAGACACTTCATCTCTGTTGTGACTAGTTTTCTTCTTGTTACACCCAGTATTCTGTGTAGACACTTCATCTCTGTTGTGACTAGTTTTCTTCTTGTTACACCCAGCATTCTGCGTAGACACTTCATCTCTGTTGTGACTAGTTTTCTTCTTGTTACACCCAGCATTCTGCGTAGACATTTCATCTCTGTTGTGACTAGTTCTCTTCTTGTTACACCCAGCATTCTGCGTAGACATTTCATCTCTGTTGTGACTAGTTTTCTTCTTGTTACACCCAGTATTCTGCGTAGACACTTCATCTCTGTTGTGACTAGTTTTCTTCTTGTTACTCCCATCATTCTTGGGTAGACACTTCATCTCTGTTGTGACTAGTTTTCTTCTTGTTCCACCCAGCATTCTGCGTAGACACTTCATCTCTGTTGTGACTAGTTTTCTTCTTGTTACACCCAGCATTCTGCGTAGACACTTCATCTCTGTTGTGACTAGTTTTCTTCTTGTTACACCCAGCATTCTGGGTAGACACTTCATCTCTGTTGTGACTAGTTTTCTTCTTGTTACACCAGCATTCTGCGTAGACACTTCATCTCTGTTGTGACTAGTTTTCTTCTTGTTACTCCCATCATTCTGCGTAGACACTTCATCTCTGTTGTGACTAGTTTTCTTCTTGTTACACCCAGCATTCTGCGTAGACACTTCATCTCTGTTGTGACTAGTTTTCTTCTTGTTACACCCAGCATTCTCGTAGACACTTCATCTCTGTTGTGACTAGTTTTCTTCTTGTTACACCCAGCATTCTGCGTAGACACTTCATCTCTGTTGTGACTAGTTTTCTTCTTGTTACTCCCATCATTCTGCGTAGACACTTCATCTCTGTTGTGACTAGTTTTCTTCTTGTTACACCCAGCATTCTGCGTAGACACTTCATCTCTGTTGTGACTAGTTTTCTTCTTGTTACACCCAGCATTCTGCTAGACACTTCATCTCTGTTGTGACTAGTTTTCTTCTTGTTACACCCAGCATTCTGCGTAGACACTTCATCTCTGTTGTGACTAGTTTTCTTCTTGTTACACCCAGCATTCTGCGTAGACACTTCATCTCTGTTGTGACTAGTTTTCTTCTTGTTACACCAGGCATTCTGCGTGGACACTTCATCTCTGTTGTGACTAGTTTTCTTCTTGTTACACCCAGTATTCTGTGTAGACACTTCATCTCTGTTGTGACTAGTTTTCTTCTTGTTACATCCAGCATTCTGCGTGGACACTTCATCTCTGTTGTGACTAGTTTTCTTCTTGTTACACCCAGTATTCTGCGTTGACACTTCATCTCTGTTGTGACTAGTTTTCTTCTTGTTACACCCAGCATTCTGCGTGGACACTTCATCTCTGTTGTGACTAGTTTTCTTCGTGTTACACCCAGTATTCTGCGTAGGCACTTCATCTCTGTCGTGACTAGTTTTCTTCTTGTTACACCCAGCATTCTGCGTAGACACTTCATCTCTGTTGTGACTAGTTTTCTTCTTGTTACACCCAGTATTCTGCGTAGACACTTCATCTCTGTTGTGACTAGTTTTCTTCTTGTTACACCCAGCATTCTGCGTTGACACTTCATCTCTGTTGTGACTAGTTTTCTTCTTGTTACACCCAGTATTCTGCGTAGACACTTCATCTCTGTCGTGACTAGTTTTCTTCTTGTTACACCCAGCATTCTGCGTAGACACTTCATCTCTGTTGTGACTAGTTTTCTTCTTGTTACACCCAGCATTCTGCGTAGACACTTCATCTCTGTTGTGACTAGTTTTCTTCTTGTTACACCCAGCATTCTGCGTAGACACTTCATCTCTGTTGTGACTAGTTTTCTTCTTGTTACACCCAGCATTCTGCGTAGACACTTCATCTCTGTTGTGACTAGTTTTCTTCTTGTTACACCCAGCATTCTGCGTAGACACTTCATCTCTGTTGTGACTAGTTTTCTTCTTGTTACACCCAGCATTCTGCGTAGACACTTCATCTCTGTTGTGACTAGTTTTCTTCTTGTTACACCCAGCATTCTGCGTAGACACTTCATCTCTGTTGTGACTAGTTTTCTTCTTGTTACACCCAGCATTCTGCGTAGACACTTCATCTCTGTTGTGACTAGTTTTCTTCTTGTTACACCCAGCATTCTGCGTAGACACTTCATCTCTGTTGTGACTAGTTTTCTTCTTGTTACACCCAGTATTCTGTGTAGACACTTCATCTCTGTTGTGACTAGTTTTCTTCTTGTTACACCCAGCATTCTGCGTAGACACTTCATCTCTGTTGTGACTAGTTTTCTTCTTGTTACACCCAGTATTCTGCGTAGACACTTCATCTCTGTTGTGACTAGTTTTCTTCTTGTTACACCCAGCATTCTGCGTGGACACTTCATCTCTGTTGTGACTAGTTTTCTTCTTGTTACACCCAGTATTCTGCGTAGACACTTCATCTCTGTCGTGACTAGTTTTCTTCTTGTTACACCCAGCATTCTGCGTAGACACTTCATCTCTGTTGTGACTAGTTTTCTTCTTGTTACACCCAGCATTCTGCGTAGACACTTCATCTCTGTTGTGACTAGTTTTCTTCTTGTTACACCCAGCATTCTGCGTAGACACTTCATCTCTGTTGTGACTAGTTTCTTCTTGTTACACCCAGCATTCTGCGTAGACACTTCATCTCTGTTGTGACTAGTTTTCTTCTTGTTACACCCAGCATTCTGCGTAGACACTTCATCTCTGTTGTGACTAGTTTTCTTCTTGTTACACCCAGCATTCTGCGTAGACACTTCATCTCTGTTGTGACTAGTTTTCTTCTTGTTACACCCAGCATTCTGCGTAGACACTTCATCTCTGTTGTGACTAGTTTTCTTCTTGTTACACCCAGCATTCTGCGTAGACACTTCATCTCTGTTGTGACTAGTTTTCTTCTTGTTACACCCAGTATTCTGTGTAGACACTTCATCTCTGTTGTGACTAGTTTTCTTCTTGTTACACCCAGCATTCTGCGTAGACACTTCATCTCTGTTGTGACTAGTTTTCTTCTTGTTACACCCAGCATTCTGCGTAGACATTTCATCTCTGTTGTGACTAGTTTTCTTCTTGTTACACCCAGCATTCTGCGTAGACATTTCATCTCTGTTGTGACTAGTTCTCTTCTTGTTACACCCAGCATTCTGCGTAGACATTTCATCTCTGTTGTGACTAGTTTTCTTCTTGTTACAACCAGTATTCTGCGTAGACACTTCATCTCTGTTGTGACTAGTTTTCTTCTTGTTACTCCCATCATTCTGCGTAGACACTTCATCTCTGTTGTGACTAGTTTTCTTCTTGTTCCACCCAGCATTCTGCGTAGACACTTCATCTCTGTTGTGACTAGTTTTCTTTTTGTTACACCCAGCATTCTGCGTAGACACTTCATCTCTGTTGTGACTAGTTTTCTTCTTGTTACACCCAGCATTCGCGTAGACACTTCATCTCTGTTGTGACTAGTTTTCTTCTTGTTACACCCAGCATTCTGCGTAGACACTTCATCTCTGTTGTGACTAGTTTTCTTCTTGTTACTCCCATCATTCTGCGTAGACACTTCATCTCTGTTGTGACTAGTTTTCTTCTTGTTACACCCAGCATTCTGCGTAGACACTTCATCTCTGTTGTGACTAGTTTTCTTCTTGTTACTCCCATCATTCTGCGTAGACACTTCATCTCTGTTGTGACTAGTTTTCTTCTTGTTACACCCAGCATTCTGCGTAGACACTTCATCTCTGTTGTGACTAGTTTTCTTCTTGTTACACCCAGCATTCTGCGTAGACACTTCATCTCTGTTGTGACTAGTTTTCTTCTTGTTACACCCAGCATTCTGCGTAGACACTTCATCTCTGTTGTGACTAGTTTTCTTCTTGTTACACCCAGCATTCTGCGTAGACACTTCATCTCTGTTGTGACTAGTTTTCTTCTTGTTACACCAGGCATTCTGCGTGGACACTTCATCTCTGTTGTGACTAGTTTTCTTCTTGTTACACCCAGTATTCTGTGTAGACACTTCATCTCTGTTGTGACTAGTTTTCTTCTTGTTACACCCAGCATTCTGCGTGGACACTTCAT
Organism: Arion vulgaris; assembly: GCA_020796225.1. NCBI lineage: Eukaryota > Metazoa > Mollusca > Gastropoda > Stylommatophora > Arionidae > Arion > Arion vulgaris. The sequence goes on along the minus strand of CM036761.1, from coordinate 26,989,048 downwards.
CTCTGTTGTGACTAGTTTTCTTCTTGTTACACCCAGTATTCTGCGTAGACACTTCATCTCTGTTGTGACTAGTTTTCTTCTTGTTACACCCAGCATTCTGCGTGGACACTTCATCTCTGTTGTGACTAGTTTTCTTCGTGTTACACCCAGTATTCTGCGTAGGCACTTCATCTCTGTCGTGACCAGTTTTCTTCTTGTTACACCCAGCATTCTGCGTAGACACTTCATCTCTGTTGTGACTAGTTTTCTTCTTGTTACACCCAGTATTCTGCGTAGACACTTCATCTCTGTTGTGACTAGTTTTCTTCTTGTTACACCCAGCATTCTGCGTGGACACTTCATCTCTGTTGTGACTAGTTTTCTTCTTGTTACACCCAGTATTCTGCGTAGACACTTCATCTCTGTCGTGACTAGTTTTCTTCTTGTTACACCCAGCATTCTGCTAGACACTTCATCTCTGTTGTGACTAGTTTTCTTCTTGTTACACCCAGCATTCTGCGTAGACACTTCATCTCTGTTGTGACTAGTTTTCTTCTTGTTACACCCAGCATTCTGCGTAGACACTTCATCTCTGTTGTGACTAGTTTTCTTCTTGTTACACCCAGCATTCTGCGTAGACACTTCATCTCTGTTGTGACTAGTTTTCTTCTTGTTACACCCAGCATTCTGCGTAGACACTTCATCTCTGTTGTGACTAGTTTTCTTCTTGTTACACCCAGCATTCTGCGTAGACACTTCATCTCTGTTGTGACTAGTTTTCTTCTTGTTACACCCAGCATTCTGCGTAGACACTTCATCTCTGTTGTGACTAGTTTTCTTCTTGTTACACCCAGCATTCTGCGTAGACACTTCATCTCTGTTGTGACTAGTTTTCTTCTTGTTACACCCAGTATTCTGTGTAGACACTTCATCTCTGTTGTGACTAGTTTTCTTCTTGTTACACCCAGCATTCTGCGTAGACATTTCATCTCTGTTGTGACTAGTTTTCTTCTTGTTACACCCAGCATTCTGCGTAGACATTTCATCTCTGTTGTGACTAGTTTTCTTCTTGTTACACCCAGCATTCTGCGTAGACATTTCATCTCTGTTGTGACTAGTTTTCTTCTTGTTACACCCAGTATTCTGCGTAGACACTTCATCTCTGTTGTGACTAGTTTTCTTCTTGTTACTCCCATCATTCTGCGTAGACACTTCATCTCTGTTGTGACTAGTTTTCTTCTTGTTCCACCCAGCATTCTGCGTAGACACTTCATCTCTGTTGTGACTAGTTTTCTTCTTGTTACACCCAGCATTCTGCGTAGACACTTCATCTCTGTTGTGACTAGTTTTCTTCTTGTTACACCCAGCATTCTGCGTAGACACTTCATCTCTGTTGTGACTAGTTTTCTTCTTGTTACACCCAGCATTCTGCGTAGACACTTCATCTCTGTTGTGACTAGTTTTCTTCTTGTTACTCCCATCATTCTGCGTAGACACTTCATCTCTGTTGTGACTAGTTTTCTTCTTGTTACACCCAGCATTCTGCGTAGACACTTCATCTCTGTTGTGACTAGTTTTCTTCTTGTTACACCCAGCATTCTGCGTAGACACTTCATCTCTGTTGTGACTAGTTTTCTTCTTGTTACACCCAGCATTCTGCGTAGACACTTCATCTCTGTTGTGACTAGTTTTCTTCTTGTTACACCCAGCATTCTGCGTAGACACTTCATCTCTGTTGTGACTAGTTTTCTTCTTGTTACACCCAGCATTCTGCGTAGACATTTCATCTCTGTTGTGACTAGTTCTCTTCTTGTTACACCCAGCATTCTGCGTAGACACTTCATCTCTGTTGTGACTAGTTTTCTTCTTGTTACACCCAGCATTCTGCGTAGACACTTCATCTCTGTTGTGACTAGTTTTCTTCTTGTTACACCCAGCATTCTGCGTAGACATTTCATCTCTGTTGTGACTAGTTTTCTTTTTGTTACACCCAGCATTCTGCGTAGACACTTCATCTCTGTTGTGACTAGTTTTCTTCTTGTTACACCCAGCATTCTGCGTAGACACTTCATCTCTGTTGTGACTAGTTTTCTTCTTGTTACACCCAGCATTCTGCTAGACACTTCATCTCTGTTGTGACTAGTTTTCTTCTTGTTACACCCAGCATTCTGCGTAGACACTTCATCTCTGTTGTGACTAGTTTTCTTCTTGTTACACCCAGCATTCTGCGTAGACACTTCATCTCTGTTGTGACTAGTTTTCTTCTTGTTACACCCAGCATTCTGCGTAGACACTTCATCTCTGTTGTGACTAGTTTCTTCTTGTTACACCCAGCATTCTGTGTAGACACTTCATCTCTGTTGTGACTAGTTTTCTTCTTGTTACACCCAGTATTCTGCGTAGACACTTCATCTCTGTTGTGACTAGTTTTCTTCTTGTTACACCCAGCATTCTGCGTAGACACTTCATCTCTGTTGTGACTAGGTTTCTTCTTGTTACACCCAGTATTCTGCGTAGACACTTCATCTCTGTTGTGACTAGTTTTCTTCTTGTTACACCCAGCATTCTGCGTAGACACTTCATCTCTGTTGTGACTAGTTTTCTTCTTGTTACACCCAGCATTCTGCGTAGACATTTCATCTCTGTTGTGACTAGTTTTCTTTTGTTACACCCAGCATTCTGCGTAGACACTTCATCTCTGTTGTGACTAGTTTTCTTCTTGTTACACCCAGCATTCTGCGTAGACACTTCATCTCTGTTGTGACTAGTTTTCTTCTTGTTACACCCAGCATTCTGCGTAGACATTTCATCTCTGTTGTGACTAGTTTTCTTTTTGTTACACCCAGCATTCTGCGTAGACACTTCATCTCTGTTGTGACTAGTTTTCTTCTTGTTACACCCAGCATTCTGCGTAGACATTTCATCTCTGTTGTGACTAGTTTTCTTCTTGTTACACCCAGCATTCTGCGTAGACACTTCATCTCTGTTGTGACTAGTTTTCTTCTTGTTACACCCAGCATTCTGCGTAGACACTTCATCTCTGTTGTGACTAGTTCTCTTCTTGTTACACCCAGCATTCTGCGTAGACACTTCATCTCTGTTGTGACTAGTTTTCTTCTTGTTACACCCAGCATTCTGCGTAGACACTTCATCTCTGTTGTGACTAGTTTTCTTCTTGTTACACCCAGCATTCTGCGTAGACACTTCATCTCTGTTGTGACTAGTTCTCTTCTTGTTACACCCAGCATTCTGCGTAGACACTTCATCTCTGTTGTGACTAGTTTTCTTCTTGTTACACCCAGCATTCTGTGTAGACACTTCATCTCTGTTGTGACTAGTTCTCTTCTTGTTACACCCAGCATTCTGCGTTGACACTTCATCTCTGTTGTGACTAGTTTTCTTCTTGTTACACCCAGCATTCTGCGTAGACACTTCATCTCTGTTGTGACTAGTTTTCTTCTTGTTCACCCAGCATTCTGCGTAGACACTTCATCTCTGTTGTGACTAGTTTCTTCTTGTTACACCCAGCATTCTGCGTAGACACTTCATCTCTGTTGTGACTAGTTTTCTTCTTGTTACACCCAGCATTCTGCGTAGACATTTCATCTCTGTTGTGACTAGTTCTCTTCTTGTTACACCCAGCATTCTGCGTAGACACTTCATCTCTGTTGTGACTAGTTTTCTTCTTGTTACACCCAGCATTCTGCGTAGACACTTCATCTCTGTTGTGACTAGTTTTCTTCTTGTTACACCCAGCATTCTGCGTAGACATTTCATCTCTGTTGTGACTAGTTCTCTTCTTGTTACACCCAGCATTCTGCGTAGACACTTCATCTCTGTTGTGACTAGTTTTCTTCTTGTTACACCCAGCATTCTGCGTAGACACTTCATCTCTGTTGTGACTAGTTTTCTTCTTGTTACACCCAGCATTCTGCGTAGACACTTCATCTCTGTTGTGACTAGTTTTCTTCTTGTTACACCCAGCATTCTGCGTAGACACTTCATCTCTGTTGTGACTAGTTTTCTTCTTGTTACACCCAGCATTCTGCGTAGACACTTCATCTCTGTTGTGACTAGTTTTCTTCTTGTTACACCCAGCATTCTGCTAGACACTTCATCTCTGTTGTGACTAGTTCTCTTCTTGTTACACCCAGCATTCTGCGTAGACACTTCATCTCTGTTGTGACTAGTTTTCTTCTTGTTACACCCAGTATTCTGCGTAGACACTTCATCTCTGTTGTGACTAGTTTTCTTCTTGTTACACCCAGCATTCTGCGTAGACACTTCATCTCTGTTGTGACTAGTTTTCTTCTTGTTACACCCAGCATTCTGCGTAGACACTTCATCTCTGTTGTGACTAGTTTTCTTCTTGTTACAACCAGTATTCTGCGTAGACACTTCATCTCTGTTGTGACTAGTTTTCTTCTTGTTACACCCAGCATTCTGCGTAGACACTTCATCTCTGTTGTGACTAGTTTTCTTTTGTTACACCCAGCATTCTGCGTAGACACTTCATCTCTGTTGTGACTAGTTTTCTTCTTGTTACACCCAGCATTCTGCGTAGACACTTCATCTCTGTTGTGACTAGTTTTCTTCTTGTTACACCCAGCATTCTGCGTAGACATTTCATCTCTGTTGTGACTAGTTTTCTTCTTGTTACACCCAGCATTCTGCGTAGACACTTCATCTCTGTTGTGACTAGTTTTCTTCTTGTTACACCCAGCATTCTGCGTAGACATTTCATCTCTGTTGTGACTAGTTTTCTTCTTGTTACACCCAGCATTCTGCGTAGACACTTCATCTCTGTTGTGACTAGTTTTCTTCTTGTTACACCCAGCATTCTGCGTAGACACTTCATCTCTGTTGTGACTAGTTCTCTTCTTGTTACACCCAGCATTCTGCGTAGACACTTCATCTCTGTTGTGACTAGTTTTCTTCTTGTTACACCCAGCATTCTGCGTAGACACTTCATCTCTGTTGTGACTAGTTTTCTTCTTGTTACACCCAGCATTCTGCGTAGACACTTCATCTCTGTTGTGACTAGTTCTCTTCTTGTTACACCCAGCATTCTGCGTAGACACTTCATCTCTGTTGTGACTAGTTTTCTTCTTGTTACACCCAGCATTCTGTGTAGACACTTCATCTCTGTTGTGACTAGTTCTCTTCTTGTTACACCCAGCATTCTGCGTTGACACTTCATCTCTGTTGTGACTAGTTTTCTTCTTGTTACACCCAGCATTCTGCGTAGACACTTCATCTCTGTTGTGACTAGTTTTCTTCTTGTTGCACCCAGCATTCTGCGTAGACACTTCATCTCTGTTGTGACTAGTTTTCTTCTTGTTACACCCAGCATTCTGCGTAGACACTTCATCTCTGTTGTGACTAGTTTTCTTCTTGTTACACCCAGCATTCTGCGTAGACATTTCATCTCTGTTGTGACTAGTTCTCTTCTTGTTACACCAGCATTCTGCGTAGACACTTCATCTCTGTTGTGACTAGTTTTCTTCTTGTTACACCCAGCATTCTGCGTAGACACTTCATCTCTGTTGTGACTAGTTTTCTTCTTGTTACACCCAGCATTCTGCGTAGACATTTCATCTCTGTTGTGACTAGTTCTCTTCTTGTTACACCAGCATTCTGCGTAGACACTTCATCTCTGTTGTGACTAGTTTTCTTCTTGTTACACCCAGCATTCTGGGTAGACACTTCATCTCTGTTGTGACTAGTTTTCTTCTTGTTACACCCAGCATTCTGCGTAGACACTTCATCTCTGTTGTGACTAGTTTTCTTCTTGTTACACCCAGCATTCTGCGTAGACACTTCATCTCTGTTGTGACTAGTTTTCTTCTTGTTACACCCAGCATTCTGCGTAGACACTTCATCTCTGTTGTGACTAGTTTTCTTCTTGTTACACCCAGCATTCTGCGTAGACACTTCATCTCTGTTGTGACTAGTTCTCTTCTTGTTACACCCAGCATTCTGCGTAGACACTTCATCTCTGTTGTGACTAGTTTTCTTCTTGTTACACCCAGTATTCTGCGTAGACACTTCATCTCTGTTGTGACTAGTTTTCTTCTTGTTACACCCAGCATTCTGCGTAGACACTTCATCTCTGTTGTGACTAGTTTTCTTCTTGTTACACCCAGTATTCTGCGTAGACACTTCATCTCTGTTGTGACTAGTTTTCTTCTTGTTACACCCAGCATTCTGCGTAGACACTTCATCTCTGTTGTGACTAGTTTTCTTCTTGTTACACCCAGCATTCTGCGTAGACATTTCATCTCTGTTGTGACTAGTTTTCTTTTGTTACACCCAGCATTCTGCGTAGACACTTCATCTCTGTTGTGACTAGTTTTCTTCTTGTTACACCCAGCATTCTGCGTAGACACTTCATCTCTGTTGTGACTAGTTTTCTTCTTGTTACACCCAGCATTCTGCGTAGACATTTCATCTCTGTTGTGACTAGTTTTCTTCTTGTTACACCCAGCATTCTGCGTAGACACTTCATCTCTGTTGTGACTAGTTTTCTTCTATCGTTTGTTGTCAGGCCCACTTACTAACAAATGGAAATTAATAAAAGGAGAAAGAAGAAACTGAAATAAATGCGCATAGACGATACTTCTTCTTCTTCTTAGCGTTCGTTCTTTACCACCAATTTTAATCACTCTTTGTGATATGTTTGATCCTTACCAAGAACGTGTATACGTTGCACATTGGTTTGGTAGGCCCCTAAACGCATATACTTCTACACATTTAGGACACGTTCATCCGATTTCAACCAAATCTCCTTAGTCGCCTCTTACGACATGCGTTTAGTTTAGTTTAGTCGTCGGATCACCATCATTGCACGTCGAACAAATTAGTCCATAAGTGCTACGATCTCTCGCTCAGTATGTCCATCAGCGTGTGGCGACTAACGACACCGATTCTTTGTTGGTTTACAATTCTTCTTTGTCTGCCAGCATAGCGTTCTTGTCGAGCTACATCACACTTAACTTTGAGTTCTTGGTCTGGTTAGTGTTGTGGATTCGCCGCTATTACGTGAATCATGTACACGCTCTCTCTCCCTTAAGGAATTTATAATATCAGCCTGGTCCATTGCTCGCCCGCTTTGGACAGCAGCCATACCTGCAAGCTTATCCGCACGTTCATTCCCCTTACACCTGCATGCCCTGGCACAAAAATAAACTGATCTTTGTCAGCTTAGACCTCCCCAGCGACTCTATCCAATGCCTTCGAGCCCATCCTGTTTCAATCTTCCTGAGCATACTCATTGAGTCACTGAGAAAACATGCATGGTGATTCTATTCTTTACACTTCAAATTTGGGCCCCGGTAACCACTCAGACGATAGAAGATACAAAGCAAAGAGAAAACAAAATGATGAGATGATAAAGAAATAAAATGGGAATTTAACAAACATTAAGAAGAAGAGAAGAAAAAAACCGGTCAAGATTTGAAAAAAGAAAGGTAGACGTGAAAGACGATGCAAAGAAGAAGAATAAGCAGAGGTGGGATAAGACGCAAAGAAAAATATAGAGGGTGGAGCGGATAGAGATGTCAAAATAAGAATACAGAAGTCAGAGAGGAGCTTTCATTGCATTCGGAAATATATAGGAAAGTCTAAAGAAATCAAATCTAGAACAAGAATTCGGATATTTAACTATAATGTTAAAGCAGTAAAGCTATATGGTTCATAAACATGGATAACTACTAAAATAATAACGAATAAATTGCAAACATTCATCAACTGATGTCTGCACATAAAAGAGGGACTAAGCTGATATGATATGGTCACACATGAGGAACGTATGGAGAGAACAAGACAGATTCCAGTGAACTCCTTCTCTTCCACCATTTACATCTATATAGAAGTTTTTTGGTGTTTTTAGGGAGGGGCGTAGTAATCGTGTGTGTGCTTGTTTTAAGGCACTTTGTAAGCTGATATTCATTTTAGTAAGGCTGTTCTTGGCGCCGTCGCTCCAACTTCTGCGTGGCCTTCCTCTTGCTTGTACCTATTATACTTTTTATGTGTGGCTCTCTGTGGTAGGAGATACCAGGGCATTCTTGTCAAGTGTCTAAACCATTTAATCTGTTGTTCTTTCTTGCATGTCAGGATTCCAGTGAACAAAGAGGTTTTAAAAAAAGCTGGCCCTGGATAGGACACACTTTGCGAAAACCTGAGGGAAATATACCAAGAAAAGTTATTTCCTGTAACCCCTAGAAACAGTGAAAGAAGGGGAGGCCGAGAAACACATGGCGACGAGATTTGGAGGCAGAGATCAACAATATAAAGAAGAGCTGGAGGAAGCTGCAGGAGATAGAGATACGAAGACTGTGCATGAGTTGGTTGAGGGCCTAAGCCCCAATTCGTCTTTAAAAGGCAGAGAGAGAGAGAGAGATAGAGAGAGAGAGATATAAAGCATTTGGAGGAATGAAGATATAGCGCAATGAAGAGGAAAAGAAAAAAAACAATAATTTAAAACGAAGTCGTGCTCAAAATATTATATAAGCAAATATAAATTTTGAAAAGAATTTGGAAAATGATGCCTGTAGCTTGTCAATTTATGCTATTCTGTCAACCTGTTATAGTTCACTTAACATCTGTCTCTTATCTTACAAGTAGAAGCCATAAATCAAGCCGAGTAACATCGAATAACTAAATTTATGAAAAGAAGTTTGAGAACAGTTGTTAACATAAGATACTATAAATAAAGCGAAGATGTTGTTGTCAGTTCAGTGATAAATATATTTGTATATCATAATGTTGTCTAACGTTTCTTGTATTCATTTCTTTATACTTAATATATCGAGCTATAGATCAAATGTAATTTTGTAAAAATAAGTATATTACACTAGACCTGTCTTTTCAATAGGAGCTCCCAGGAGTTTCAACATTTCTGAAGAAATCGATATAAGTTCCAACCTATGTGGTGTCAGTTCCCACAAGGAAAGCAAAGAATAGTACCGCTGCGACATACAAGGCATATCGTAAGAGGCGACTGATGTAGGAACTAGGGAAGCTACCCCAGTAAATAAAATGCATCGCAGGAATCTGTTGTGCTAGCCTACTTGCAGCGGCATAACTGGGACAACGTATAATCGCTCATATGTCCAGATCACATACAAATCACACAGAGTGGTTAACAAGTGGTCGATATGGAGCGTTCGAAGAAGAAGCTAGAAGTTCGACTTGGAAAAATGGATGAAAGACCTAGTCAGGATCAATTTATAAAAATATAAAATTGGAAGGGGTGGGGGGGCGATGGGGTGTTTAAAAGTCGTATTTGTTAGTTAGATGTTCCCTGAGGTATTACATTTAAAAGTCGTATTTGTTAGTTAGATGTTCCCTGAGGTATTACGTTTAAAAGTCGTATTTGTTAGTTAGATGTTCCCTGAGGTATTACATTTAAAAGTCGTATTTGTTAGTTAGATATTCCCTGAGGTATTACGTTTAAAAGTCGTATTTGTTAGTTAGATGTTCCCTGAGGTATTACATTTAAAAGTCGTATTTGTTAGTTAGATATTCCCTGAGGTATTACATTTAAAAGTCGTATTTGTTAGTTAGATGTTCCCTGAGGTATTACGTTTAAAAGTCGTATTTGTTAGTTAGATATTCCCTGAGGTATTACATTTAAAAGTCGTATTTGTTAGTTAGATATTCCCTGAGGTATTACATTTAAAAGTCGTATTTGTTAGTTAGATATTCCCTGAGGTATTACGTTTAAATAAAACTGTTATAAGAAAGAGAAGATGGAGATATGTTGGACACACCTTGAGGAGAAATGATCAACGAATATCAAAGCAGGCATTGAAGTGGGATGTAAAGGGTTCAAGAAAGAGAGGTCGACCTAAGGAGACCCTGAAACGAACTTTGTTGAGAGAGGCAAGAAATATCGGTCTCAGTTCCATGGAGGAGATTGAGCGAGTTGCCCAGGATAGAGCGGTATGGAGAAATTACTTGCAGGCCCTATGTAACGTATAACGGTACGAGAGGAATTATTATTATTATTATTACGTTTAAAAGTCGAATTTGTTAGTTAGATGTTCCCTGAGGTATTACGTTTTTCAAGTGTTCGGCTAGACATGTTGATGTGAGGGTTAATCTTCTCTTTCTTCTTCAGCGATCTTTGGTGTTGTGATTAGTTTACTGTGGACCACAAACTGGGAAGTTATCTTCAGGTATGTCAGTTTTCCACAAAGTCTTATTTGTATGTCGACTGGGTGTGGCCACATGTTGCTTCTCAGCTCACACAGAAGAGGGCAATCTTGCAGAACATGCTCTCTTGTCTATTCCGCTTGCTGACACTGGCAGATTTAGCTGGTTTGACTTATTCCTAGTCTATGTAAGCATTTGTTGAATCTGCAGTGTCCATACGTAGGCGAAATATACTGATCTGGTCTGTTCTACTTAGGTCTTTGAGTGTAAGAGTGTGCATAATTATTTGAGTCGTTTTTTGTGCGCTTAATTTGAAATTTCGAATTTTTATTATTTGGTTTTTCTGGAAATATATGAAAAAAGTATTTCAAGTGATTCGTAAGATACGAGTGGTTAAAAAAAACCTTCTGCTAGACATGTAGATCGTTCTTCTTGAAATATTATTTCATCTGATAACTTCCTCCCTCGTTATACTAACTCATTAATTACCATATTACAAATTCCTTGTCGGCAGAACGAATTAATTTATGTTCATTTTTATCCTCCGCATATCTATGTACAGCATAAGCTGCAGTTTTTTTTTTAAACAAAAAATTGACGAATGACATGTAACTTCGCAGTTAAATGAAAATATGTTCATCACAAGCTAACAAAATGGCAATGTTTAACATTAGGAACCGGTAAATATCAAAACGCGTTATCGTAAAATTTGATAATGAAACAAGCATGGCGCAGTCCGCGGCACATAGACAAACGAGACAAAAAATAAAGGGCGCAGACTACGGTGTTTGGTAGTTAATATTTTGGAAATGAATATTCATCTTGACGTGGGAGTTGAATATAGCATTGTATCTTGTTTGCAATATGTAAGCTTTTTTCCAAAAGTACTTTCTGTTGTCAATCTGTAGAAGGATATAGTCATCCTTGAAATGATATAGCTATCCTTCTACACAGAAAAGGCATATAGTCAACGACAACATATAATAAATACAGAGAGACATTGTAAGAAAAGCTGCACACCAAAGACTGCACAGCGAAGTAAAATTGTTAGAAAAAACGAACGTAATTTCGACGTAGGTTGACGACAAGATTGCTAAGTGATAGTGACGGGGTAGGAGAGACATAACAAACACTAAACCAAGATAGACATAGATGTAGATGGCAACCCACAAAAAGATATGATAATATAGATAATATAATGTTGTAGACTAGAACAGGATATGTAACCTTAACCTGCCATATAAAGAATGTGTTATACAAACGAGTAATAAGCACCAAGTAAGTTGGATACATATTTTTTGGTTATCTTTTCATAAGTTTAATAATTCAAGTATACCATCGTGGCCATAGCTGAGAATGATAACATTACCACTAATATATTTACCAGATTGCACTATATAACATGAATACAGGCCATGTCACCTCACTTACAATAACCTCGTCTTAATTCATCATTCAAATATACGATCAACAACAAGAACTCCTACAACAAATCTTCACCTGTTATCCTAAACATTTAACGTCAGTAAACATATACAAAACATATTATAATTTAATTACATGCTAGGTGGTTTTGAGTCTGAACCATTACACTGCTTACAAAATTGCAAGCATATTGCTCTGATAATAACATAAACGATTAACTGGAACATGATGTTGCTTACATAATTAAAAAGTAACTTATAATAAAAACTAATGAAATTTTTAGTTGAAACATGTATTGTGTGTTTGTTATGTAGGGGAAATAAACTCTCGTATTGCTATAGCAGCTAGTGCCTTCACTAAATTAACGAATATCTGGCAATCTCAAGACTTTAGTATATGCACAAAAGTTAAATTATTTAGGTCATGTGTGATTCCTGTACTGACCTACGGTTGTGAAAGTTGGAAATCAACAAAGAAAATTGATAAGAAACTGGACAGCTTTGAGAATAAATGTCTACGAAAATTATTAAAAGTCAAATGGAGTGATTTCATTTCTAACAACACAGTGAGAGATAGAACACACCAACAACCCATATCAAATATTATAAGGAAACGACGGTGGAAATATTTAGGTCATGTGCTTAGATCAGACGAAAAGAGACTAAATCGACAAGATCTTATGTGGTCACCAGTTGGGAAAAGAAAACGTGGAAGACCAAAGACCACTCTTCTAGGAACCATCCAACAAGAAAGTAAACTATTGGGATGTAAAACCATACAAGATCTGCAGCTGCTAGCAAAGAACCGTATCACATGGAGATCTAAAACCTCTGCCCTATGTGCCGCCTTTGGTACGAAAGGAACAAACTAACTAACTAACTAACTATGTAGGGGAGTAAAGCAACTTTAAGCCGAGACACGCAATTTCAACCTAACTAAAAGCGAGCCTTTTATTAGTTATAACAAAACATGTAGACAGCATGGCGGGGTCATGGTGCGTACATATCTTCATGTTTTGCTGTCCATTAACGTTTATTTTCCCAACACCAATCGAGTCCAATCGTGTTGGCCAATAGTTTATTTCAGCGCAAACCATGCATTGAAATCTTCATGCAATAGCAAGTGATATTTTTGATTGATCTCGGAAATAACGGCTAGTCGTATAACTCTTCCGTCGCTTCCTTGATGGCGCTAGGTATTTTTGCATTCATAATAATAATGTAGAGGAGCAATATCGGTGTATGTAGAATGTATATCTTCTGTCTTTCTGTGCCTTTTGTGACAAGTTTCCACGATATATAATAGAAAGTTATTAACAGCTAATCCAACGCCGTGTTCTCTGACATCATCCATGTCTTCAATTTTTGCCAGGGACGGGTAGGCGTTTTTCTGAAAGATGGAAATGTCAATCTTCAAATATGTGAGCCCATCTTTAATTAGTGAAGGCTTTTGTGTATAGCTGATTGTCTGGATGTTTTCAGTCTGGCAAGTTGTCATGGTTCTGACATTCCTGCAACTTAATCAAACTGCTCGCTACTTTGTTTGTTTGTATTGCCTGCTGTATAACTAACCTTTCGATTTTAGGTTTTCGTCCAAGGCACCACATACGCAAGGGGTATACATTATCTTTGGCTGGACACCACCTTATTGGCTAGGGACTACCCGTCTTGAGACGAACAGTTGCTGTTTGGTAAATAAGAATATTCCTCCTACAGTATAAAGCAACCATAGACTCTACCTCTGCGTCAAATTTGCAGATGACTTATGCTCAGTAACTGTTGCTTCTTCCTGTTGTATCTACCCCGTGATGCGAAGCTTGGGTGACCTCATCCATGATTACATTAACAGAGTTCATTGCATATCCTTTACAGGACTTTGCGAATCAACCACAGCTTTTTAACGTTGTTTGTGATTTTTCTAGGCATTATTACGTTCAGTAATTTGCCATTGCTTTCTGGTTCTGGATGGTGCCATTGTCCTTTTGTAAAAATCTACCCGAAACAATTTACAACTAAACCGTCGCAGCGTGATTCGAACTCAGAAGGTTGGGGTTAATAGACCGAGTCACTATCACCTAAGCCACAGACGTTACCATAATTACATTAGAGCATGTTAATATGGAAGATATATGTTGCCCATGCAGCAGTTCTCCACTCTACACGCAACAGACATATCTAATTGAACGGCATGCTCGGTACAGTTTGGTGCCAGAGAAGTCGCATCAGTTATCAGAATAGCAATGAGTACAGTGACATTCTGTCTTATTGACTCCTACTACTAATTTATGATCTCTCTGCTTACTCTAAAAGACTTGTCCATAAATAGGTACCGTCTCAAGACAGAGACGGTCTTACATAAGAGTTTCTCCTAGGAGAGTTACCTACCAAAGTTAATGAGCTACATTTGCTTGAAGCTATTGGTTTTCTAACGGCACGTATTTATCTTTCTTCGTCTTCTTGTCTTTTAAAAACAGTTCCGAAATGAGAAGGCCATGAGTTAAATGTTGCTGTCAGATGCATTAACATAAGCGCTTCTGTAATAGCTTTATAAAGACAGGAGAGCTTATTATCACTATCACTTCCGACATTAGTGTGTATATATATATATATATGTATATATTGAGTTATATATAGAGTTATATGTCGAGTTATATATCCAGTTATATATAGAGTTATATATCGAGTTATATGTCGAGTTATATATCGAGTATATAATCGAGTTATATATAGAGTTATATGTCGAGTTATATATCCAGTTATATATAGAGTTAAATCATATATCATATATATATATATATATATATGTATATTTATATTTAAATTGTTTAGGTCATGTGCGATTCCTGTACTAATCTACGGATGTGAAAGTTGAAAATCAACAAACAAAATTAATTTTTTTAAACTGGACAGCTTTGAAAATAAATGTCACCGAAAATCACTAAAAGTAAAATGGAGTGTTATCGTTTCGAACAACGCAGTGAGAAATAGAACACAGGAACAATCCGTATCAAATATTATAAGGAAACGAAGATGGAAATATAGTTTGGTCATGTTCTTAGATCAGAGACTAAATCGACGTCCTTAAGTGGTCACCAGTTGGGAAAAGAAAACGTGGAATACCTAAGACCACTCTTCGAAGAACAATACTACAGGAAAGTAAACTACTGAGTTCTAAAACTATACAAGATCTCCAACTGCTAGTAACGAACCACATCACATAGATCTCTCTCCTCTCTCTCTCTCTCTCTCTCTCTCTCTCCGAATTCCCCTAAAACCGATGTACCAGATTTCTCCATAAATTCATTCATGTGGAAATTTGATTCATGCAGCCTTAGCATGGATGGGTTTCATCACATCTTCAGCTCCATTTGGAGCTCTAGTGCTTATCCTTCGGCGATGTGTCCGGATTCAGCCAGCGTTTACTGGGTTCGCTCTCCGTCAGCCTTTGGCTGTCCCAGCCGTCCTGCAAGGCAGCAGGTTGACTTCTATACATTTAGGACACGTGCATCCGATTTCAGCCAAACCTCCTTAGTCGCTTCTTACGACATGCATATCAGATAACAGTGGTTCTATTCTTTACACCCCAAATGTGGGCCACGGTAACCACTCGGGTGACATGGATATCTAAACCTTCTGCCCTATGTGCGGTCTTTGGCACGAAAGGAACAAACTAACTAACTAATATGTGATACATGATTCTAATTTGTATTGATATATTCTATAGTTACTTAAACTATATGTACACTAATAAATTCAATTTTTAACTATAAATTATAAGTCTATACCACACATAAATTAACTAATTTATAAATATAAAAGTAATATTAATAACATAAAATAGTTATAGTAGATATACTACTAAGAGAAGACACTGGCCAAAAAAAAACGTTTTCACAAACAACCGATAAAAGCAGTTATCGATGTGTGGGCAGACAATGCATGAGAAGGCTTTTATTAGAAGATATTACGATACTCAGTTGAAATGGAGAAGCGCAGTAGAAGAGTACAGAAAATGAAAAGATATAAAGGTTCTTTAAGTGGAACCCGCTGGGAAAACGATAGAGAGGAAAACAGATATATACAGATATTTAAAGGCAGAGAATAGCGATATACAGAAGTGTTGAAAGGAGCTGAAAGAGATAACTATAGTTAGGGACAATTGGCATGAGTTGGTTCAAGACCTAAGTTCAATCGGGATTCAATAGGTACATGAGAGAGAGAGAGAGAGAGATATGACGTTGACTTCTTGGCATGAAAAATGTTTGTCCTCACTAGCGTTGATCGTGATTGCTGGGCAATATAATTGTAGATATATGTGGTCATCATCAAGAACGGCTCTTGATGATAATCAGGATGATTATTATAGCGATGTTATAAAAGAGCGTAATATCTGCATGTATCCGAGAACACAGCGGTTAGTATATTTGATTTGTAAACGAGTGGGTTGTCGAGAATCAAATTTCCAAGTTGCACTGGAATTTTTGGCCGACCTCAACGGCTTTCAGATCGATCCAAACTCGACTAGGTACCGGAGCAAAATTAGGAAATAAATTTATGTCGTGGTATTGCCCTCGTTACTCATCGAGTTAAGTTTGCTCAAAGAAAAGTAAGAATCTAACATCGTATTAACTATATCTCACTACGTTGTATAAAAACGGAAACTTTACTATATGTGTATAGATATATGTATATATATATATATAAGCGTATCATCAATATAAGAGAGACGGCGGGCATCATTTTTCGGACATGTGATGAGGAAGGGAGGTTTAGAACACATTGTACAGCCCGTGTACTAGAGGAGAGACTAGACAGAGTAAGTCAGATAGAGAAAAATGTGGATAGCCTGACTTCATGGCACGGAAGAGTGTCAACATATGAGATTATAGCAAACACCAGAGATTTGTGGAGATCCATCATAGCCTACACCAGCCGGCACGACACCTGAAGATATATATATATATATATATCTTCTTCACGTTGTATAGGGTCTGCATATAATTTATCCATACCGCTCTGTCCTGCGAACTCACTCAATCTCTTCCATTGATTTGAATTATATATTTCTTGTCTCTATCAGCAAAGTTTGTTTCAGGGTTTCACTATGTCGTCCTCTGATACTTGAACGCTTTGCCTCACACTTCAATGCCTGCTTTGGTATTCTTTGATCATATCTTCTCAAGGTATGCCCAACCTCTTCTTCTTCTTCTTCAAACACTCCATATCAACCACTTGGTAACCACTCTGTGTGATTTTTATGTAATCTGATCCTAAGAGCGATTGTACGTTGTGCCGGTTATGCGCCTACAAGAAGGTCAACACTTCCGATTTCTACGATGCCTTTTATTTACTGGGTAGCTTCCTAGGCACTACATCAGTCGCTTCTTACGACATGCCTTGTGTGTTCGAATTGGTACTAATTTTTGCTTCTTTTGCGGGCCTCGGCACCACACGGTCTATATGTCCAACAAATTTCCAACTTTTTTTTAAAATCTAAATTTCTTTCCCACTACGTCATGTCTGCTCTTTTCTCTCTCTTTCTCTCTCTCTCTCTCTCTCTCTCGCTCCCTCTCTCTCACCTCCTTTACTATCTTTCTCTTACACTCTGTGCCAATCTTTCTTATCTCTTCTAGGCGACAACAAATACCTTGTCAGATTTCTACACGCACTTGAAGAAAATCAATATTGTTTAAAATTACTCTAAATGGATGTTTTGTGATTTCTACGCATGCGCTAAGTTTCATCAACTCATTGTCTAAAGCTGTGCATGATCGGCTCTATATTTAACACATGTGCTCAACGTGCAAGACTTTCTCCATGCGACATTTAGTATTGTCTAACGACTTTCTCAATTCACTTGAAATCAATGCACTTGAAAAGCTCTTCTATATAATTGTATGTTCCCTGTGAAGTACTGGGATGGGTAAGTGCTTGCTTATGTATCTCCGCTTCCCGAGAAGAATAGAGTGTCAACTGTTGTTCTCCACTTTTCCTGGTCTCTGCTTATGTTTTTTATTGTTTTCCGAGGATAGTCCAGAACCATTCAGTTCCTCAAGAAGACTCAGTCTCCAGGTCTGTTTATATATATGGCCTTTTTCGTCTTTACAGACTGTCAATTGGCAAGTGTTTCACTGTGACAACTTCTGAGTTTTCGCTTGTCTCGTGTCTTTCAGCTTATCCCTAATACTCTCTTGAAAAGATTCTGCACCTTTGCGCAATGTTTCTTTCCCTATATCTCGATCATCAAGGAGCTGTAAGCAAGCATAAAGTGTCCTCTTCATTTGTGCCTAGCCTGGGCAGCTGATATGGGGAATGTGCCTTGCCCATTTTGTACAAACGAGGTCTATTTAGAACGTCCCATATTCCATTTTTCTTGCGAGTTACATTCAAAGTTTGTTTAGTGACACTAGACTGTGTCATCGCATGGTATACCCGACGCATCACCATTTTCTCCTAATAAATGAGTTCGTCGTGCGTTCTTGGTCTGTTCTTATCAACAGGTGTGTGTTTGTAACTCTGTCATACCATCTGTCTGGGAAATGCGCCGAAGCAATTTGTTGATAAAGGTGTGCATCTTATTTGTATTGAAGTTGGTGGGTTTGCCCAGAGCCAACTATAAACTACTGGGCCTTCGGGCTCAGGTAAGAATTGTGGAAATCAGACCCCAACTACACCACGTGACCTCGCATTCCAGTATTGGTGTATATAGACGAATTCATTTTAAAATCAACACAAAATGCTAACTCGAAGTCATATTATGCAACAAGTTAAGTTTAACAATAAGGAACATCAATATTACAAATATTTTTCACCAATAAATAACCATAGACTCACAGAATTGAGTAAAATTGCAAAAAAGCTTGCAGCGTTCTCTCAAACATCTGTAATTTCCAGATCCCTTTTCTTATCTAGGTCAGGGAATACCCGGCCAGTTGTCTGGCCTGTGCTAGAGCCTGGCTGTGGTTTGCCAGGCTTCCAAACCAAACAACAATACAGAACACACATTTGAGCGGAATATAATGAGATTTGCTTTAGTGGGATGGCTATCTAGACACATCCGTTTTCCCATTAATTTCACGAATATGTGAATGTTCAAGACTGTTATTTCTGACATCAAGTGACACTGCTTAATATTTTAATTTCTGAAAGAAATAAAGAGCACATGAGAGTCACTGAGAAAATTATATGTTTAATTTGGAATATGTGTTGTATCACAACCATCTACGTTATACGCCCATGCACCGACGGACATAGGACGCCAGACTCCCACTGAGAAAACAGTGAATTCATATTTACTACCACATATTAGTTTTAGGTCAGTCGTCGGATCATCATCACTGCACGTCGAACCAATGGTCCATAATGGTTCAGATCTTCTCAGTATGCCTCTCAGCGTTTGGCAAAAAAACGGCACCGGTTCTTTGTTGGCTTACTATTATTCTTTGGCTACTAGTTTAGTGCTCTTGTATAGCAACAACACATTTGACTTGGAATTCTTCCAGCCTGGTTAGTGTTGTAGAATCACCCCTGTTACTTGAATCATGTTCTTTCTCCCTTAGGTAATTTAATATCAGCCTGGTCAATTGCCCGCCCGGTTTTTGCAGCAGCATAAATGCAAGTTATCGACGCGTTGATTTTCCCTTATACCTGCATGCCCTGGCACAAAAATAAAACTGATTTGTTTCAGTCTAGACCTCCTCAGCGACTCCATCAATTGTCTCCGAGCCCTTCATGTTTCTATCTTCCTGGACATACTCATTGAGTTACTGAGAAAACATGCACAGATAAAAGTATGTGATTCCAGCCAGATCATCGCTTTAGTTACTACCATGATTTCCATAGTGAGACTGCTTGTAGGTATACCACATATAAAAGTATTCATTAAAACATATTTAACTTTAAGTAATACAATTAACATACAAAAACTGTTGAAGATATACTAATAGAGGACAATAAAAGAAAAAAAAACAGATGGACAAACAACCGATAGAAGCAATCAACCGCAACGCAGTTTCTTGCAACTCTTCCGAATGTCGTTAATCTCTGCCTTCACATAACTTTTCAGTGTATTTTAATGTTTTCCTCTCTTTTATTTTCTCTGCGAATCGTCTTGAATAAGGTAGAGTTAGTTTTTCTCTTTACGTCTGGTTGCACATTGGGTTTTAGTAAAGATTTTCCATTCTCTACTGCCTCTTCCAACCTGTAATG
Organism: Arion vulgaris; assembly: GCA_020796225.1. Classification (NCBI taxonomy): domain Eukaryota; kingdom Metazoa; phylum Mollusca; class Gastropoda; order Stylommatophora; family Arionidae; genus Arion; species Arion vulgaris. The sequence goes on along the minus strand of CM036761.1, from coordinate 26,969,279 downwards.
CAGTGTTCCACGTCAAAGATATTGTAGTCTTCGATCATTAGTTGTTTTTTTTTCATTCTTACTTCTCCAGTTTCCTATACCTGTGATGAATGTTTTCGCTGATGTAACTAGATTTATTCCTATAGAATAGCTAAGCCGTTTCCATAACTTTTCTTTTATTATGGTATTCACTGTTTTCTGCTTATTTTTTGGGATGCGTCTGTAGTTAGATACTATTTATGACCATAATATTTTACTGATTCTGCTCAAGTATGACTGGTGGTAGATAGACAGTGTCCTTTCATCATGTATTGGTATTCTACAACTCTCTAGTAATCATCAAATAGCTTGTCCCTTTCGGAACATGGCTCCCATGACAGCAGTCTTGAAAAACTCTCTATTCTGTGCAAGTTGGCCGGCGTCAACAGAAGTCAATCTCAGATCGTCAATGACATCGTGCACTCATCGTCCTCTAGGTCTTCCTCTCGTTCTTCTTCCAGTCATCATCCCTCCAAAATTATCTTTTCTAGGCACTCATGTCGTTTGATGTGTCCGAAATAATAATGAATAGTACTAGTAACATTACACATTAAAGTTTAAAAACTTGTTTATACATTCTCCATTTTCATATTGGTTTCATCATGGCAAATGTGGTTCTAGGCTTCGACAAAAGAGATGTAATATATTCGTTGTTCCACCTATTAGAGTTACTACAACGCCGACATATGTGAGATGTTCTATAGTTTGTGATGTTTTTTTCTTTTAAAAAGGGGTCTAATGGCAATAGATTCACTTCATTGCAACGTGTTTACACATATGGCTAAGTCCGTGTCTACATAAATGACAAGCCAACTACCGAGAGTTTTGCAAAAAGCGCACGTTGCACAAAGCACACATTCCGTAACTTCAGCATCAATCCTAGGTATATCCGGAAAGAAATTGTACTGTGACTCGACAAGGATTCAAACCTACAACCTCGGAATGCAAGTCAAACGTCCTAACCACTTCGCCATAGAGATTTCTAGATGTTTACGTCTATATATAATTTGTAACATTACTAATTCATCTCGTACCGTTATACGTTTCATAAGGCCTGCAATTAATGTATCCATACCGCTCTGTCCTGGGAAACCAGCCCAATCTCTTATATCAAGTTTAATTATATATAAATATTGGCTGCTGATTTATAATGTTGGTCATAGTTTTCTGTATTTATGTTTAGCGGTTATGGCTCTTCTTCTTCTTCTTTGCGTTCGTTCTTTACCACCAATTTTAAACACTCTTTGTGAAATGTTTGATCTTTGCCAAGAACGTGTATACGTTGCACATTGGTTTGGTAGGCCCCTAAACGCATAGACTTCTACACGTTTAGGACATGTGAATCCAATTTCAGCCAATGCGGTTATGGCTATTTTGTTTCTTCTTCTTCTTCTTCTTCTTCTGCTTTCGGCCGCTATAGATTCAGACGTAGCCATTGCGCCTGATGTGGCGCTTCTGACTGATTTTTGCGTGAAAGTCTGCTTACCCTTTTGTTGGTTTCCTTGCCATACAGGCCTTCTCCGAGTTCAGAGGTTATGTTGTTCAATTCAATGCTTTATCAATGTATCTTGGTATGATATATGAAGATGGCAGTGAACAGTGATTATACCTGACCAGTTCGGTCTATGCTTGATCGTTCGACTGCCTAACCTAATAACTATGATGATGTGCAATGGAGCTTCAAGACCATATCAGTATATCCTTGGCTGTATGCCCCAGATCGCCGTGAGTTGCCGGGGTTTTCAACGAGAGCAAAGAGTAATAACACTGCGACCTACAAGGCATGTCGTAAGATGCGACTGAAGTAGAGGCCACGTAAAGCTGCCCTAGTAAATAAAAAGAGTAGCAGATATCGGATGTGCTGGCATAAGCTGGGCGCATAACTGACACAACGTACAATCGCTCTTAGGCTCGGATCACATAAATATCACAGAGAGTGGCCAATAAGTTTTCGTTATGGAGCATTCGAAGAAGATGATAGGGAAGAAGTATGCCCCAATGTGGTAGGGGTAATGTTTCATGATTGAACTCTATAGTCACCTTCTCCAAGCACCAGAAAGGTGCAACAACTCACGTCGGAGGTCTTTGTGATCATCTCTTGTCATGTAAGTCTATTATTTTTATCCTTATTTTGTGCACTAAATTAATTGATTGATAGATTGACTGATAGGATCGTCATCCCTACACTACGGTGAGTAACCATGTGTGCTTCGATCTCTTTCTTACACATGAAGATTTCAGCTGCAGTGCAGGAACTCCGTAACACTGGTGAGAGTCCTGATGTAATTTTGAAAATACTTATAGCATTATAACCATATAATTCAAGTCATGTTTGGTTATAATGCTACTAAAATAGTGATGATGAACAGCGGAGAGACGCATCGGAAACTTTATACATAGTGACCGTCTTCTTTCGAGACTGAAGCTCATACATGTGTCTTCAGGAATCGAAGTCCAGAACCTGAAGCCATCTTTAAGAAAGAATTACAAAGCTACTACAACTTAAGATTTTTTTTTTTTTTTTCATGATCCAGAAACTTTTGAGCTTTTCAGCTCTTCGGCTTGGCGCCATGGACATCGTAACCCTGTGGCTCAGTGCCACGAACACCGTAAATCTGGAGATGCTGTGGCTTTTCTTCCAGATCACGGAATCGAACCCCACTCACAGGGTTTTGTCACCCGTCGTCCAACGTGCTACGAACACGCTGGGCAGGCGGGCCAACTTCTGATTCTTGTTGTAATCGAAGGCTGTTCTTGAGTCTTGAAAAAAGTATCACGCTAACCAGACTACACCATGAATCAATGCTTGGTGGCATATTGCAAGGAGCTTATTTGACGTGAAGTTTCATATTACAATTGTAGTGAAGAAGAAATAACCGTCCAGAGAAATTAAACTTGTAAGAACAAGACATTTCACAAATGACATACAAAATAAACTGTTTAATCGCATATGTAATATCTCATACTTCTATTATGTGGTGTCTAGTCATGATTGTTATCAGTATGTTCATGCATAAGTCAACTTTGATGACTTTGCGCCCGTGTGTTTCCGGGGCTCTCAAGGGGAGCAATGAACAGTAACACTGCGACCTACAAGGCATGTCGTAAGAGGCGAATGATGTAGTAGACTAGGGAGCTACCTCTTAAATAAAAGCATCGCAGAAATTGGATGTGCTAGGATACTTGTGGGAGCATAACTGGCACAACGTCCAATCCTTCTTAGGCTCGGATCACATGCAAATCACAAAGAGTGGTTAACAAATGGTTGATATGGAGCGTCCGAAGAAGGTGAAAAAGAATGATTGCCGTCACATGACCAATCAAATCTGGTACAATACTACCCGTCACATGACCAATCAAATCTGGTACAATGCTACCCGTCACATGACCAATCAAATCTGGTACAATGCTACCCGTCACATGAGCAATCAAATCTGGTACAATACTACCCGTCACATGACCAATCAAATCTGGTACAATGCTACCCGTCACATGACCAATCAAATCTGGTACAATGCTACCCGTCACATGACTAATCAAATCTGGTACAATGCTACCCGTCACATGACCAATCAAATCTGGTACAATGCTACCCGTCACATGATAAATCAAATCTGGTACAATGCTACCCGTCACATGACCAATCAAATCTGGTACAATGCTACCCGTCACATGACCAATCAAATCTGGTACAATGCTACCCGTCACATGACTAATCAAATCTGGTACAATGCTACCCGTCACATGACCAATCAAATCTGGTACAATGCTACCCGTCACATGATAAATCAAATCTGGTACAATGCTACCCGTCACATGACCAATCAAATCTGGTACAATGCTACCCGTCACATGACCAATCAAATCTGGTACAATGCTACCCGTCACATGACCAATCAAATCTGGTGCAATGCTACCCGTCACATGACCAATCAAATCTGGTACAATGCTACCCGTCACTGAAAACTGGTACAATGACGTCTGCAATATGGAGCTCCGAATGAAATCAAAGAATGTCCGTCACATGACCAATCAAATCTGGTACAATGCTACCCGTCACATGATAAATCAAATCTGGTACAATGCTACCCGTCACATGACCAATCAAATCTGGTACAATGCTACCCGTCACATGACCAATCAAATCTGGTACAATGCTACCCGTCACATGACCAATCAAATCTGGTACAATGCTACAGTATAACTTGAAACGTTGTACTTTCAAGTGAGGTTTTCCGTTTTTAAAATCTTACAGTTAACCATCTATACAAATGTGTATCTTATTAGATAATATTCAAATATGTTAGCGATACATGTTTATAGTGTATGTCTGTCTTACATGCCCTGGGGGTCTAATGAGACGCACTGTGCTCACGTTCTCGGAGCAAACCACACAGATCACAAAGTGGGGTTAACGTGGTTGATAAGTACGAACGCAAAACAAAAAGAATAATCATCAGTCTGTTTACTAATAATTTTTTTTAAGTTCTATGAATGAATTGAGTTTTTGTCCATGTCTTCAACCTGTTCTCATCCTTACAGATGTATAAATCGGTCTACTAGTGTGTGTATAATGAAAATCGTGGCATATCCTTTATATGACGTTGCCCTCAACCACAGTAAACGAGTCGTTGATTTTCTAGGCACCCGTTATACGTTCAGTAGTTTGCCATTGATTTCTGAACGTTGAGGTCTATTTTTACCATTTGTAAAAATCCCACGGAAACGAATATGCTTCCAAACTTGCCCACCGTGGGTTTGAACCAGATACGCTTGGGTTCGTGATCGAAATCACTACCGCTTGAACTACAGACGCTCACATGTATATGTTTGTGCCTTTATTGCTGTCTATATATCCTACAGTATGGTTTTTTTTTTCAAATCGTATTTATCATTTTCCCTTGCTTAATCGACCATCTTAGTTCATCTATTTTAGTATTTTTTGAATCTAATTACTTCAAAAATTAGCACTCGAATTAACGGCATGACCTGTAATGTATATGACGTGTCACGCTGACACAGTGATATGGATATTGATCTCCAGCTGTTACTGGCGCTGTTATCAAGATTTACTTTAAGTCATCGACCATGATTCTAAACAGTTGAATGCTATCATATACACTTCTCTAAATATTTCTAAAGATTGGAATGATGTACTTCATATTAGAAGTTGATCTTCCATATGCTTTCACGTATCACCATCCCACAAACACATTCTTGTATTTTAAGTATTTTCAGCATTTAAACTAGACATGTAATACCAGAATTAACAAAGGTGACTCATCTTAACTTTGATCGTAAGGCTCCCACCATAGGCTTAATGGCAAGAGTGAACAACCAATGCCATCATCCACCTGGGAAAAGGCAATAGATTTTTTTTTTTTTCGATCCAGAAGCACTTGAGTTTTCAACATTTCGGTTCGGTGCCACGAACACCGTAAATCTGGAGAACCTGTGACTTTTCTGCCAGTCCGCCTAATTGAACCACACTCACAGGTGGGCTTGTCATCCGTCGTCTAACGCGCTACGAACACGCTGGACAGGCGGGCAAATACAATAGATAAAGCAATACCAAAGATTCGAAATAGTCTTATAACTCAGTCCATACCATTATCAACTGTAGTGGTGCATAAATTATTGCTAATTGGTACATTAATCACTATAGTGGCTTTTCACATAGATAAAGTTTATTTCCATTTGTACTAGGCCTTCCGTTTTTATCGTTGCTTTAAATAGTAAAACAGAACAAACACACACATTTATACTCATATAAATTATCGTCTGCTAGGTTAGAGCGACGACAGAAGACCAGACGATGACAATAACGCAACACGACATAATCTAGTGGAGGAGTGCACGCGTTGATGTGCAACGCACAGAAAGCGTGCACGTAAAAGCAGCAGATTGAGGGTGGTGGGAGGGGAGGTTTAGATATGACGTAGAAACGGACGACAGGATGAAAAAGACGGAGGACAGAGAAAAAGCAATGTATGTATAATATCTGTAATAAAGAATGTGCCATTGTATAAATATGTCTAGTAGGATTGGCAGAAAGAAGTTATAGTATTTGTTCTATTATTCGATCTCTATTACTAGTAGTTTACTAAATACACTACAGTATACCAAGCTACTACAAAACTCCACAACTTCACACTTGGCCATCCCTGACTTTTTATATATATATATATATATATATATATATATATATATATATATATATATATATATATATATGAACCCATTTTCCCAACTCGAGGCATATTGGAAAATACGGTGTTAGGTCCGTTTTTGTACCGTTGGTACGCTATTGGTGATATGCTCAATAATTCCAAGCGCCTTATCTTAATTCCAAACGCTTTTCCTGGTTCCCTATTGACGCTGGGTGGACCGGAGAGCCGTTGCGGTCAGAAAGATATCCTACGCGTCAGCTTGAGCTGACTTAACCTTGTAGAATTGAGCCCGGACAACGGGCATGAGAAACGAGTACACTAACAACTACGCTACTTCGTCTCTTATATATATATACTATACTAGTTAATTAACCCGGCTCCGCACGGGTGAAAATTGTTATCAATCCTTGATGAGGAGTTGGGTAAACTTTTCCAAATGTCATCTAATAGCATGAATTGTATTTTTTGATAATTTTTAAGAAGTGATTTGAATCGGCTATGTTGTCGTTAAACGATTTTAACGGTTTGAGTGGTTCTTGTAATGCTTCATGTCTAATTAAAGTAGCGTCTTCGCATTCTTCCTAATTATTTTAAAATTTCTATAGTGTAGCTTGAAACAGAAAAGTGAAGCTGTAATGATATGACTATTAAACATTATGCGCAAATCAACGCAAACGGAAAAACGCAACGCAACTAATGGTGTAATTTTTGTAAATAAGATCGGCAATTAGAAATGTCAAAAATGATCGCGTGTTTATTATACGATGCAAAGGAACGACCTCCTCATAGGCACAAAACGGCGGAAATCCGTTAAGAAGTAGAACTTCACTAAATATCACTGGCTTCACGGCAAGTCGTTCGGACTACAGGTCTACTGAAAAGATCTCACTTGAATGAGATAACCATAAGGTCTCCAATGATTGAAAAAATCGTTAGATTTATATGCCAGTGGTAATGTAGTTGTATTATGGTACGTAATCCATGCCTATGTTGTAGAGGCTATCTGGCAATTTTTGGATTATATATCTTTGAATATAAGCCTTCGTAACCGCGTGGTAATTTTGTAACCAAGATGGTGGACTTAATCGTCGGATTGGACATCAAGAATTCGATTTTATTTTATATTAAAGCTAATATTGATCTGATTTTGAAACTGTTTCTTTTACTGATCTAAACTTTTTATGATAACATTTTGCAGAAAAAATGGTCAATATTGGATGTAAACTGAAGCCGTGTATAGGGGGACACACATCAGACATTAATGAATATATTATAAGAATAATGCGATACCTACTGCAATCATCGTTAACACATTATTTTATTATTATTAAAAATTATGGTGTAATAATTAAAGTGTGGACACTGGTTTTTTTTTGGCGGGTTCAACTTTAACACAGAATTGTCCGTCTCTGATATGATTGGTAACTTAGTCTCTTGCATGTAATGAGAGCAAGGATATATGGAATATAACCCGATCGCTCCGTGTGAAAAATGAATCGAACACTTTTGTCAAACATTCACTCTGTAGGTTGAAGTTTTTAGTTTTTCTTTTCAATATTTGTTTAAAATAAATATTACATACAATTGTATAATTTGACTTTTCATCGATATCGACTTGTCTGTTTCAACACTTTTTGTCTTTCAAATCTTGGTTATAAAAACATTGAGTCACTCAAAAAACACAATGAATCACCTGATGGAGATAATGTGTTTACATTTATATGTCAAAAGCACTCAACCTGTCATTTATAAGCCTACACCTGCACATCTGTGGAGCCAGTAGTATTATCACATGTTCTTTACCTGGAGGCCTCACCTTTCTTACGGAACCTGTCAGCGCTCAATTGTTCCTGTTGAAACTATTCCCTCCTGTGTGTTACCTCCCTCACAAATTTATGACAAAGGGGCTAGCATGTGAGGTATACATATCTGACATTGTTCTTATTTCCCACATTTTTTGCTTTTGTGACATTTGATGTTAGCACAATTTTCCTACAACATAACCTTTACCAGATGTTACAGAATAATCTACTTTCATTCTTCTAGCACCATCTTCTATTTTTCGAAAATAATATTCCTCTATCCTTCTAGTACAGTCGTATATTTTTCTAACATAATTTTCCTCTGTTCTTCTAGTACAATCTTTATTTTTCTAACATAATCTTTATTATTCTTCTATGCATTCTTCTATTTTCTAACATAATCTTCCTCTGTTCTTCAAGTATATTCTTCTATTTTCTAACATAATCTTCCTCTGTTCTTCTAGTAAAATTTTCTATTTTCTAACATAATTTTCTCTGTTCTTCTAGTACATTCTTTTTTCTAACATAATTTCCTCTGTTCTTCTAGTACATTTTTATTTTCTAATATAATTTTCTTCTGTTCTTCTAGCACATCTTCTATTTTCTAACATAATTTCCCTCTGTTCTTCTAGTACATTCTTCTATTTTCTAACATAATTTCCCTCTGTTCTTCTAGCATATTCTTCTATTTTCTAACATAATTTCCCTCTGTTCTTCTAGTACATTCTTCTATTTTCTAACATAATTTCCATCTTTCTTCTAGTACATTCTTCTATTTTCTAACATAATTTTCTCTTTCTTCAGCATGTTCTTCTATTTTCTAACATAATTTCCCTCTGTTCTTCTAGTACATTCTTCTATTTTCTAACATAATTTCCATCTTGTCTTCTAGTACATTTCTTCTTTTTCTAACATAATCTTCCTCTGTTCTTCAAGCATATTCTTCTATTTTCTAACATAATTTTCTTCTGTTCTTCTAGTACATTCTTCTATTTTATAACATAATCTCCCTCTATTCTTCTAGTACATTCTTCTATTTTCAACATAATCTTCCTCTGTTCTTCAGCATATCTTCTATTTTCTAACATAATTTCCTCTGTTCTTCTAGCACTTCTTCTATTTTCTAACATAATCTTCCTCTGTTCTTCTAGCACCGTCTTCTATTTTTCTAATATAATCTATATCTATTATTATCACCCGTTTGATGCCGAGTCCTACAGTGGGAGCAAAGAATGGTAGCACTGCAATCTACAAGTAATGAAGTTCAATGTCGTAAGAGGCGATTGAGTTAGGAACCTAGGGAATCTACCCTAGTAAATAAAAAGCCTCACAGAAATCGGATGCGTTGGCCTACTTGTGGGCACATAACTGGCACAACGTACAATCGCTCCAAGCTCAGATCACGTATAACTCACAAAGATTGGTTATTAAGTGGTCGTTATGTAGCGTTCAAAGAAGGAGAAGAAGACGATATATACTTCTAGCGAAGGCTTCTATTTTTCTAGCATAATGTCGATCCGTTCTTCTTACATATCCCTATAGAACCCCTGAGCATTATTGTTTACAAAGCGGAGACGAGGGTCATGTCCCTCCTACTATACTTCACTTCAACAAAGCAGGGGTACAAGAAGAACAAAATGATATTATACATAAATAATATATACCCTTAGATATTTTATGAATGTTGGTGTATGTTGACGCTGAGTTAATTGAAGCATCATTTTAATACATTTGGTTAGTTGGTTTCTTTTAACATGAAAGTTGTGCTCCAAAGCTGCACCAACATTCTAATTGAAACTACTCGTATAGGACTAGACATTAATCAAAAGACTGAAATATCGTCAACGTGAATGCTTCTTCAGATCTGAACACCAGACAAACACATCTGGTGATTCTTGTATTTTTCACAAGTTAAAGAAAGGGAATTCACGTGTGCAAAGGTAGATGGTCTATCCTCGATTGACCTTCACATTTGATATCGATAATGCACCTGTATTTTGAAAATACGAGGTGTCATGTTAACCGAAAGAAAAAATGTGAAACAAAACTATATATCAAGTGTTTGGCAGGTGTTTTCCTATTTATCATGTTGCTATCATGCACTTATGATATGGCAAATGTGTTCAGGATGTGATGAATATTTGTGCCAAACGCCATGTGGTATAGTTAAAGTTAATTAAGTGCCACTTGACACGGATACTAGAAGTCGCAAAAGTTTCCGAATCATAAAATCAAAGGATGTTTGCATCTGGAATATATTAATTTATCTCTCTATATGTCTTTTTTCTGATCTTTTCTTCTGGTATGCATTTCAAAAGTAAAATGTATGTTCACAAATACGCAATTAGTAACTGGCATATACACAATGCTTTTATGTTTTATTGTGTAGCCTGAAGACATGGGAGTAGGTGGTAAATAAGTGAGGGTGCAACTGACTATGCCCATGGTCATAATCATCAGTATTATCAAATAGCTTGTCCTGAGCAGAATGTTGCCACCCCAACAGTTCTCCATAATTTCTCTCATAGGCCAGATGTCCTGCCTCTACAGCCGTCATGTTTAAACCATCAAATACATCATGAACCCATCTTCTCCGTGGTTTTCCTCTTCTTCGCTTTGCTGGTATGTCCCCTTCCATGATGTCCATGGTATGGGTTTAAATCTCACGTATTGACATTTATTAGAGAAGTCACACAACTACATTCAAGTGTGCATTCTGGGAAATTCATTGCGTGACTCACTACCATTCCCTCTTCTGTCTGTCCACTCTCCAGCCACCTCCCCTGTTCTTATTCCTTTCTACGCAGTATCACATGACACTATCATCCCTATTCATCGTCAGAATTCGGCTCACACTCTAGGGTGTCACTTTTGACACTTCTCTCCCCTCTGTTCCAGCCACACGACATTGGATTCTGCCTGTGTTCGTTCCCGGGACACACAGGATACATATTAGCCAAGTAGGGCTCGAGTCGTTCTTGGTGAACGGTGGTCGAGACATTCCTAGTTTAGTCACTGGGACCCGTTCTAGTGTCATGTTCTATCCCATTTTCTTACTTGCATACTTATCTTCTGCACGTTATCGTCTGGTATACATATCTGTGGGACACTTACAGTGTCCCCCGGGAACATTGGAGTACATACCCGCCTTTGTTATCGGAGTGTATGCAATCCATATTGGCCGAATAGGGCTCATGTTGTATGGGGTGTACGTGTTTACACAGCAGTATGCTATGTCGGTCATTAACGCTATTATCTGACGTTTCGTCCACCTACCTCTCCTGCTCTTCCCACGTGGGGTCTTTGTTCCCACCTGTACAAACAATATCTTACGTAACCTGCCACTGACCCTTTCCGATTGGCCAGCCAATCGGTAACCTAATAGTCTTCCTATTTCCTGTCCATTCTTTCATTCACGAGATGCTGACCACGCAGGTACGTATGCCAGTATCTTTTGATGCAGATCATTTGTTAGTGTCATGTTTTAGTTAATTTAGTTTTTTCTGGTTTTTCTGTTCTTGATAAAGGTCTTAAGCACCGAAACGTTGAGTGTTGTTTTTTCATATCTTATAATTAATTTTTCCTTCTTATGTAATACTGTATATACCAGTCTTTGCTCTATCGCCTATTTCCTCAGTATTACCGCAGCCACCCTAACGATTTTCTCCAGATCTGATCTGATCCAGTCTGACTACCTCAGATTTGTTGATTTTCGTACATCGCATTGCGTATGATCAGAAAGGTTGAGGCTGGTACAGGCAATGGACTAAATCACTATAGTCGTTAACAATTCACAGAATTACCATCATCTACGTTCCTGTACATATAGGTTTCAATGATAGAGCAGACAGGCTGGCTGGCTCTACCACCATATCGGGTGGTCAGCCAATGGATAGAGCGGACATTCTGAACTCCCTAATAGTACGTGTCATCAAAGTGAATTTATACTTCATGCACAGTCTATATAGTTGTTTTGATCTACCGATATCGAAATCGATATTCATGAAAACTTAATGTAATTCATATACAGTCTATATTTTTATGGTATTTACTTGAAAGCAAGATGTGTTAATAAATTCGTATTTTTATTTTAATGTTTACATCGTATTTTTTTTAACAGAGAAAATGTTCCTGAATTCAGAAAGAGTTCACTGAAGCGCAGTTTCTTTCAGAACAACTTTACAGAACACTAATACGATAGAATATGTTCTCTGTAGCTCCCTTGGAATATACTAGCCTATTTTTTCACATAATTAGATGCACTGCAGTCTCAGAGCACATCTCCATAGAATGGGTCTCATGGACTCGGCTTCCTGCACCTGTGGAGCACCAAAGCAGTCTCCAGATCACATCCCGCAAGATGGCCAACATAAACAACCCTTCAAAGCAAATTATGGGGGAACCGGTGTAGACCTCAAGCGCACCGCCCTGCTTATCACACATATCGAAGTAGTCGCATAGCAGAAGTTGATTTCAGAAGAAGATATACAAATTAGTAGTCCAATCACCTGAGGTTGTGATTTTAAATTTCGTGAAAATAATGAATGATAAATAAATTAAATATTAAACAGGTAGATACTGATTTTGGTATGTGTCGCCTCTATATGCCAGACAGCTGACACCATCATCATCATCATCAAATAGCTTTTCCTAGCAGAACTATGCACCCCTACAGTCCTCCTGAATTTCTTTCTCTCATAGGCCAGATGTCCCGCTTCTGCAGCTGTCATGTTCAAACCATCAATTATATTCTGAATCCATCTTCTCCGTGGTCTTCCTCTTCTTCTCTTTTCCGGCATTCCTCCTTCCATGATGGTCTTCTCCAGCCCTTCGTGTCTTTGTATTGTCAAAAATACCTAAATGTCCTCTTTCTTATTGGTAGCATCAGCCAGTTTTCTTTGATTTTGAGTTCAGTCTGGATAGATCTATTTGTTCTGATACCATGCAACAGTATTACACACTAGATATGGTACTACATGTAGCTTCGTATTAGTAACTCATCGGTCCAAATGTGTGTTCATTTGACCTTAATTGTATCACTTAATCTGAAAATGAATTAGGAACTAGCAACCAGAATCTGACTGAGATGGTATGATAAGACTACGAACAATCAATTTAAAGAAAGAACTAAGCAGATACCAGTAGAGAAAGAGTTACGGAAGAGACGCTAGCGATGGATATGACACACACTGAGAAACTGATCAGAAGCATTGCAAGACAGGCACCGCAGAAAGAGGAGTAGAGGAAGGCCTAGACAGACCAGGAGAAGAGAGCTGGAGGCTGATATTAAAAGGATAGGTAAAACATGGAAAGAATTGGAAGAGATGACAAGAGAGGACGAGCTGGAAGAAGTTTGTTGAAGACATGTGCTCCGTTGGGAGTTGAAAGGTGAAAAAGAAGAACCGGAATCTATTTTTAAAATATAATTCTTTAAGAAACAATTAAAATCAGGATGTAAAGTTAATAGTATTTTCAGCACTATGGTTAATTAGAAGTTATGAATTCAAAAGCTACATAATAATTAGTGATAAATGAATGCGATCTTTTCTATTAATGGGATGAGAGCGAGAGAGAGAAAGAGAGAGAAAGAGAGAGAGAGAGAGACTGATATATGTCGAGTCTCAGGTACTGGAACGAGTTCGAGAATTAGAAGTTGAGTTTGGACATCCCGTACATTGTCTTTGCAGTAAAGAAGATTTACTAAACAACTTCTCATGGTTACCGTGCGCAACTGGAGTTTATGATGGCTGCTGCAGAGGAGGATAGAGCATGCATGGGAATGACCAATGCGACATGACATCGATAACATAACATAACATAACATATGTTTATAACCGATATACTCACCCGAATGGCGCTATCCTTTCTCTTGGAACTGAATTTAAACATTCTGAATATAATTCTAACAACGTCGCTCTCAATAATCGTTTTTGAAGTGTCATCAGAATCATTCGTCCATAAAATATCCCAGTATGCTTTGTGAAGAGACCATACAATATACCACAGGCACAGCATCCCTGCCGGAGCGCCCAGCGCCCAAGATCATGACACACCTCTGTCAAATACCGACTTCCATACTGGAATAGAGCAAAAATTAAATACAGAATTAAAATGGTTATTCAATGATAATGAATCTTCTTCTTTATTTGTAACGCCCCTGTCAGCAACTATAGTGTGTCATACTGAATCGCTACAAGCGTCAACAATTTCCAACATTACATTCCTCTTTGTTTCGGTGCACATACGTGTCGATGGCAATGAGAGAACATAGTGTTGGGGCTCTACCACTATTTCGGGAGATTGGGTCAGCAAATTGATAAAGCTGAATTAGAACGCCCTCCTAGAGTGTGTCTGCAAAGAGTATTTTTATCTAAACTAATCCCCATCAGCTGCTAGACCTTGGATTGAAGACATGAGTGGCCAGAAAAGAAAAGCACAGCAACTTAATTTGTTTATATTTGCAATTGGTGTATCTTCTGTTGTTATTGTCTTATAACTAGTTAATTTTTTCATAACTTATACATTATTTCTTTGCTTGTTTAAAGCTGTATTGATAATGATGTTTTAATTGAAAAATAAACTGATTTCGTGTTTTGTACTTGTAAAGAGTGCATTTAATAATGTTCTATATGTTTCTCTAGTATTCACTAAATTAAAATGACTTTATTGTGTGCAAGGACATGCTGTTGTGCATTCTAATAACGTGCAGATCACCATGCTGATAAAACAGTGGTCGAGGAAGGGCAGTGAGTAGATAGTGCAGATATTCATCATCCATAGCTTGTTCCTGGAGAACTTTGCCACCCCAACAGTCCTTGTAATTGTCTCTCCCCTCATAAGCCAGATGTCCTGCCTCTGCAGCCGTCATGTTCAACCATCAGTTACATCCTGAATCCATATTTCGTGTTCTTCCTCTTCTTCTCTTTGCCTGATGCCCCCTTCCATGAGGGTTTCTTCTCAGACCTTCATGTCTTTTATAAGTCCAAAATACTTAAATTTTCTCTCTTTTATGTCATCATCCAGTTCTATTTGATTTTGAGTTCTTTCTGAATAGATCTATTTATTCTCTTCTCTGTCCATGATATACGAAGGACTCTTCTGTAACACTTATATTCAAAGCACATATATTTTTTCCACTGCCTTATTAAATTTTCCATGCTTCACACCCATACGTGACACTGGAAATACACATGCTCTTAATATTCTGATCTCTTTTTTTCTTATCAGTTCCGTTCCATACAGTTTTTAGTGCCGATATTATCACTGCTAAAAGAGGAGCAGGTCAATAATTTTTTTAATTTATCAATGTGCATCCATATCCAGAATAAAAAATGAGATTGGAATATTGGAACTGCCAGATACGAACACATTGCTAGAGGCACGAAAGAGTGAACTAATCAACACATAACTGATGTGATTAGTCGTTATACGCTGGTAAGATTTTACGGGAAATATGAGGACCTTATGGACTTGCCCGGAGTTCTGTGATAATGATGTTTACTAATCATTAATTTGTATACTCAAATTTATTGAAGTCTCAAAGATATAAATCTCTCCTTGATTTCTCATTTATTTATTTTGTATTTCCAGCACTTTATGCGAATATGTTATTGGTTACTAAACTGACGCCATTGCACTCCGGGCAGATCCGTAGATACTCAGTCTCCACCTACAGATATCGAAGAGAATGCGTACTGATGGTTTCGTGGCTCGTTGGTTAAACATAGTCCTCACTCTACCCCTGATGCATCCAGTTCTACTTGA
Organism: Arion vulgaris; assembly: GCA_020796225.1. Classification (NCBI taxonomy): domain Eukaryota; kingdom Metazoa; phylum Mollusca; class Gastropoda; order Stylommatophora; family Arionidae; genus Arion; species Arion vulgaris. The sequence continues at coordinate 26,953,525 of CM036761.1, read as the reverse complement.
TTGATTACTTGATTGATATGACAATCATCATTGCGGTTCGGTAAGTAACCATGTCTGCTCCGATCTCTTTCTTACACAGGAAGAGTTCACCTGCAGTGCACAAATTTCGACGCCGGCGAGTGTTCAAGATATAATTTTGAAGATGTTGAAAATATTTTGTAGGAATTTTTATTTTTAATCTGTCTAATTAATTTTGCCGTGCTCTAATTGTTCAACGGGTTACTCATCGCTGGATCGATTCAACATCTACGTTATTGTCTGCATACAACAGGCAGTCGCGAAGAGACCGACGAACATCCCCCGTATCTATCTTCAACTCGACAAGAATCGATGCTGTTGATGCAAGCGTGTCCGCTCTCTCATTGCGCAAACACCAGCATGTCCAGGACAATAGATCCACTTACGCCTCTGTTGGGTTAATGGTATGCTACCTATTTGTTTAAATAAAGGAAGTAACGTTTTAACTGACAAAAGTTCAGTCTCCATCATATTTATCAGGTTAGAGTTCTTAATTTAATGAATTATGAACCAAATATCCAGTAGTATCATGTCCCTTGCGGAACGTCGCATTCATCACAGCCCGTCTCAAAAGCTCTCTGTCTCTTGCAAGTTCTCCTGCCTCTTCTAGCGTCATGTTCAATGTTTCTTTGATCTCCTGCTGCCACCTTCGTCTTGGTCATCCCTGCCTCGTTTTCCAGGAACCATGTCGTCCCTTACCTTTCTCTTCAGACCATTGCGGCGTTTAATGCGGTCAAAATATTTCATCTTCCTGGACATGGTGTTATTTATGAGCCAATTCTCCGCGATGTGCAGGTCTTGAAGGATGTCTTTGTTTGATCTATTTTCTGTCCAGGATGTTCTAAGAACGTTTCTATAGCAACTTGTTTCAAAAGCTTCAATTTTGTTTTTAATGTTTGTGTTATGGTCCACGATTCACATCCATATGTTACTACAAAGAATATACATGTTCTCATAAGTCTTACTTTTGTTTCTTTGCTTGTGTCGTGCCATAGTTTCTTCATGCTGATTATGAACCAACCATAAAAAATATAAACACAACATAAAAAAGAACAGATTTCCTTATCTGCTATGTTTATGAGTCTAACCAAAACAATGAAGTCCGTGAAATATCTTCTCATGCAAGATTATTCTCGGAGTGAAAACTGCCAGGGATTATAATATATTGCTTAGGTCAGGAAATTAGGTCGTCTGGGCAAAGGCCTTCACGTCTGGCATCAGATAACGAGAAGAAATGTTCCCATTTCTGATTACATTGTGAATTTTTATGACATATGATTAACTTATTATATATCTCATTTCTTTATGAGATTGGTCTGAATTATGTCTGATCTTTGTATATCTCTTCCTATCTACCGTTGGTATGTCTTATATGCTTCATGTTTTGTTAGAGTTACTATATCATTTAAATGTCACTCCGATATATTGTTTTGTCTGCTATATTTTTATTCAAGAACTATCTATCATGCACCTTCATAATCATCATCAAGTAGCGTGTCTCTTTCGGAACATGCCCCCCCCCGACAGCAGTCCTGAAAACTCTCTGTTCTCTGCAAGTTGGCTGGCGTCAGCAGCAGTCATTCTCAGATCGTCAGAGACATCTTACACCCATCGTCTTCTAGGTCTTCCTCTCATTCTTCTACCAGGCACAATTCCCTCCAAAATTATTTGTTTAAAGACGCTCACGTTGTTTAATGTGTCCGAAATATTTAAATGGTCTTTTTGTATGCTCTTTAATTGCCCTCTTTAATATCAAGCTATTGCAGAACAGAAGCGTGTGTTTATTGTTCTGTCCAATATATTCTAAGTACTCTTAAGTAGCATTTGCATTCAAAGGCATTACTGATCTTCTCTGCCGCTTAGTCAGTGTTCCCTGTGTCACATACATATGCTGCCAAGGGAAAAATGCAGGTTCTTAAACACTTGATTTGGCCCGCCTGTCCAGCGTGTTCGTAGCGCGTTGGAAGACGGATGACAAGCCCATGTGAATACGGTTCAATTCCGTGGGCTGGCAGAAAAGCCATAGATTTACAGATTTACGGTGTTCGTGGCACCGAACCTAAGGGTTACGATGTTCATGACACCGAACCGAAGAGCTGAAAGCTAAAATGCTTCTGGATCGTAAAAACAAAACCACTTGATTTCTGTTCTTATGTCAGTTTTCTTCCATAGGTTAGTTAGTTCTTTTACATTTTGGAAAAGCAATGTTCAACCTTCTTTTTATTTCTTTTATAACATTCCCGTCATTTGTCAGCAATGCCCCAATGTATTCACAGAAGAATTTATAAGCTCCAATATAGACTAATATTAAAGGAAAAATGTGTGAACAATCATCTACATTCATTGAAAACACAGACAAGTTGTCATGATTTAAGAATATAATAGCTGTCCTAATATTTCAATGACGATGTACTGAGAAAAAACAAATTATGCACATAAAAATGCGCAGCGCACAGAGAAGAAAGTAAACACATATTTACAGTATATTCATTAGTATCAGGAACGAGAGCATTACCGATAAAAGGGAAGACTACAGTAAAACTATGTAGCAATGGCGAAACACGTAAAAACACAAAGTACTGTAGTTTTACAAAATACAGGAACATCAATAATACACAGCAACGTTTCAACCAAATGGTCTTTATCAATAAGAGGATACAACAGGGAACAAATTTCACTTCTTTCACATCACACTATATATAGAATACAACAATAACATCCTAACGACCCTAAAATTAAAATCTGTGACTAGAAACGAATATCGAAATAAATACCAAAATAAACTAGATGTCTAAAAACGAAGATAAACAATACAAATCAAATATATATAGAACATATATACATTTAACATATACTCATATAGAATATGGTGCATGAGAAAAGAAAGTACTAAGAAGCATAAGAATGTAGTGCGTTGAGTATATTAGGTCGCAATGTACCATATAACGAGATAAAACGATTCTCTAGAGCAAATCGACTTTGTTCATCAGAGGAACATGATAAGATGGCTGTGACCTGGACATCGCAAGCTCCCAAATGGTCAGTTCCATTGAACTGAGTGGCTACAGTGGCCACATAGCATTGTCGTATATCACGTAAGTATTAACCGAAACTGTAACTAAGCATTTTGCCTGTTTCGCCGATATATACCTTGTCACAACGTTTACAAGTGATGGCGTAGATTCTATTGCGGGACTCGCATGTGAAACCATCCTCAATAACAACCGTGGCTTTTCGAAATATACAGTATGGGTCTGTATCACAAAAGCACATGTATGGCATCGCCGACGACCACACGGAACTGTGCCAAAATGGCTCTGAACATTGGATGTAAGGCAACTGTGCACCAATATATCTTTAAGACTTATGTCCCGTCTGTAAGCCATTAGAGGATAGATATAGAAGACTGAACGTGTCTCAGAATCCGATTTTAGAAAAGACAGATGACGAAAAAAAATGTTTCACCAGAGAATTATGTAAAGAGAAAGGAATGAGAATAAAGAGTGTGAGCATTTGTCGAGAGTTAGTTTGAGCATTTGTCGAGAGTTAGTTTGAGCATTTGTCGAGAGTTAGTTTGAGCATTTGTCGAGAGTTAGTTTGAGCATTTGTCGAGAGTTAGTTTGAGCATTTGTCGAGTTAGTTTGAACATTTGTCGGGGTTAAGAAGAAACTACATAGAACTAAAAGTATTTAAATTTTCAAAAGGTAACAAACAGTATGGATAGAAACAGTTCAATAATATACTTGATAAACACTATAAACATCATGAAAATGGGAAACTTCATGGTCGCATACTACTACATGAATTGAAAATGCCTATGCTTGTATGTTTTAAAGTGTGAGATTTTCCGGAAAGGTGGAGGGTGGGGGTGGGGGTGCATATGAAATGTTATATATTATGTGCGCTCACCTGCAGAAGCAACGGGTTATGAAGAAAAATTTGTTTTTTTTTAAATTATTTTTAAAATCTTGTAAATATCGCCGTCGTTTATGCGTACATATTATGTGCGCTCTACTACATCATCACGCCCTGGGCAAGTCCCCTCTCGACTACTATATCACTACTTAGATAAATCACAAATATACTACATTATACCTGTTTAGACAAGTCAAAACTCTACAACATTATACCTCCTTAGACAAAACACAAATATACATTATACCTCCTTCGACAAGTCAAAACTCTTAATATATTATACCTCCATAAACACGTCACAAATCTACTACATTATATCTCCTTGGACAAGTCACAAATCTACTTACACTATCACTGTTTAGATTAGTCACAAATATCCTACATTATACCTCCTTAGACAAGTCACAAATCTACTACATTATACCTCCTTAGACACGTCACAAATCTACTACATTATACTTCCTTAGACAAGTCACAAATCTACTACATTATACCTCCTTGGACAAGTCACAAATCTATTACATTATACTTCCTTAGACACGTCACAAATCTACTACATTATACCTCCTTAGACACGTCACAAATCTACTACATTATACCTCCTTAGACACGTCACAAATCTACTACATTATACCTCCTTGGACAAGTCACAAATCTACTACATTATACCTCCTTAGACACGTCACAAATCTACTACATTATACTTCCTTAGACACGTCACAAATCTACTACATTATACCTCCTTGGACAAGTCACAAATCTACTACATTATACCTCCTTAGACACGTCACAAATCTACTACATTATACTTCCTTAGACACGTCACAAATCTACTACATTATACCTCCTTAGACACGTCACAAATCTACTACATTATACCTCCTTGGACAAGTCACAAATCTACTACATTATACTTCCTTAGACACGTCACAAATCTACTACATTATACCTCCTTAGACACGTCACAAATCTACTACATTATACTTCCTTAGACAAGTCACAAATCTACTACATTATACTTCCTTAGACAAGTCACAAATCTACTACATTATACCTCCTTAGACACGTCACAAATCTACTACATTATACCTCCTTAGACACGTCACAAATCTACTACATTATACTTCCTTAGACACGTCACAAATCTACTACATTATACCTCCTTAGACAGTCACAAATCTACTACATTATACCTCCTTGGACAAGTCACAAATCTACTACATTATACTTCCTTAGACACGTCACAAATCTACTACATTATACCTCCTTAGACACGTCACAAATCTACTACATTATACTTCCTTAGACAAGTCACAAATCTACTACATTATACTTCCTTAGACAAGTCGCACATCTACTACATTATACTTCCTTAGACACGTCACAAATCTACTACATTATACCTCCTTGGACAATTCACAAATCTACTACATTATACTTCCTTGGACAAGTCACAAATCTACTTACACTATCACTGTATAGATTAGTCTAAATATCCTACATTATACCTCCTTAGACAAGTCACAAATCTACTACATTATACCTCCTTAGACAAGTCACAAATCTACTACATTATACCTCCTTGGACAATTCACAAATCTACTACATTATACTTCCTTGGACAAGTCACAAATCTACTTACACTATCACTGTATAGATTAGTCTAAATATCCTACATTATACCTCCTTAGACAAGTCACAACTCTACTAAATTATCACTCCCTAGACAAGTCACAAATCTACTACACTATACCCCCTTAGAAAGTCACAACTCTACTAAATTATCACTCCCGAGACAACTCACAAATCTACTACATAATCCCACTTAAACAATCAACAAATCAACCACATTGCCACTTCTTGAATAACTCATGTTAGACTCTTACATCCTCTGTCCCCAAAAATAGATACAGATAGAAATCACCACTTTTTAAAATGCGCGAACACAAATCCAATAATGTAGCATTATTCCGCTCCACAATTTTCCTTCATTTAGGAAATCCGTGTTTCACACATCTTATTTGCAGTGTAAATTAGCTGCTCCACCTCGTCAAGATCGTCTGACAACTTACATTACTTCATTATTCATCTTTTCGTTACCTATATCCTGGCATCCTGTTAACTTTTTTATATACCGTAACTGAAAGAGAAATTATCTATAAAGTTCCCTTTCACCGTAAGAACCCGTGTCAATAATTGAGAGAGGAGATAAGGATCTTGTCAGGAAGGACAAGAAATTTATCTTCGTCTGTCTTGTCTTTATAAAATATTCAAAACTTTAACGGATGCGGATAACGGTGTGAGCAAAGCTGTGTTCTTTTGGAAATAACATGAAGGGATCACGATAGACAAGCATGTAATCTGGAAGCTTGAATTACGAGATGGGGCATGCATGAACAGATACAGAATGGAGTGTATGGAAGTTTCTGTGAAGTCGAGATACGGTTCGCTACTCACGCTCAAGAAGAATTCGGTTCGAGTCTCCAGAGGATTGTTCTTGATATTTTTCAATGATCACTGATCTTATGATTTGAATCGAGTTCCTTCTTGTCATCCTCTCTTCTCTCTCTCTTCTCTCTATCTATAATCTATATATCTAGTCTGTAACGCATTTGGCGTGCAACAAATACATGCAATTCTTCGCTGTTCTTAGCCGTCCACTGTATTGTGTTCAAGCTATAAATTCTTTTTTTCATCTACTGTTAATCTTCAGGTGGTTTTTGGATCTTCTATGTTTTTGTTTACCTGCTGGTGCCTATTGTATTCCAGTTTTCGTATTAGAGTTGGACTCCATGCGTAACACATGTCTGATCCATATCCACCATCTATTTCAGATGAATATTTCATATTATCTTGCCGACACTGTGTAAGTAGTTCTTGTTTATCATTTGTTAGTTCCTGGTAATCTTCTTATTATTCTTCATCATCAGCCCCCGTGGAAGCATAGGTCCGCAACCAAGAACTTTCAAGCCCGCCTATCCAAGGCCATCCTTTCCAGATCTCTCCAATCTCTCCCTCTTCTTCTTCTTCTTTGCGTTCGTTCTTTACGACCAATTTTAATCACTCTTGTGATATGTTTGATCTTTGCCAAGAACGTGTATACGTTGCACATTGGTTTGGTAGGCCCCTAAACGCATAGACTTCTACACGTTTAGGACACGTGCATCCCATCTCAGCCAAACCTCCTTAGTCGCCTCTTACGACATGCTTGGCAGATAACAGTAGTTATATTCTTTACACCCCAAATTTGGGCCTCGGTATCCACTCAGGCGCACTCTCTCTCATCATTTTCTTGCATTCTGTCTCCACCTCCCGTCTCTATGTGTTCCTCGGTCTTAATCTACCTCTATTGACCTGGGGTTCCATCGGCGAGCCTGTCTTGTGATACTGTTGTGATCTAGCATTTCCCTGTCTATAATAGGATATCAAATGCCTTTTCATAATCGACAAATTGTTCTTGTTAGTCCTTGTTCAAATTGCTTGGCACATTTAAATGTAGGTGAAACCCGAGTTCCTAGTTCTATCGGAAACCGGAAAGATAAAATGTATCTTTCCCGTTCAAGTTGAGCAAGGGAACAAACCTTTGGCAGTTGAAAATCGATAAGACAAAATTCCTAAGCCGTTTCTCTGCAAAATTCATTAAAATATTAAAATATAATGCGTACGAAAATTGGCACTAACTTCAAATTTAAAGCAAAGACTATTTCGATGCTACAAAATGTGTTCACTGCTGCTGAAATCCCCTTGTGAAAGAAAGAGAACGGGCACACGTTGCTATTCATCGAAGTGCAATGACGTTCGTTATGTCAATCAATCAATAAAACAACCAATCAACGTAAACTGTTGTCCGGAAATATCCGCAAGTAAACTCACGTAGTGACTTGAGTCACGTAGTCTGTGGCTTAGGGATAGTGACTCGGTCTATTAACCCCGACGTTCTGAGTTCGAATCACACTGCGGACGGTTAGGTTGCAAATTGATTCGCGTGGATTTTTAAAAAGACGATGACACCACCCGTTCAGAAAGCAATGGCAAACTACTGAACGTAATAGTGCCTAGAAAAATCAGAAACAGCGTTACAAAGCTGAGGTTGATTCGGAAAGTCCGGTAAAGGAAATGCAATTAACTAAACTCACATAAGACAATTACATTTAAACGAGGTTACATAACTGGTCTTAAATTATCATATGTATGGTGTCAACATTAGTGTGTAAATATGTATGGTGTCAACATTAGTTTGTAAATATGTATGGTGTCAACATTAGTTTGTAAATATGTATGGTGTCAACATTAGTGTGTAAATAAGTATGGTGTCAACATTAGTGTGTAAATATGTATGGTGTCAACATTAGTGTGTAAATATGTATGGTGTCAACATTAGTGTGTAAATATGTATGTCAACATTAGTGTGTAAATATGTATGATATCAACATTAGTGTGTAAATAAGTATGGTGTCAACATTAGTGTGTACATATGTATGTCAACATTAGTGTGTAAATATGTATGGTGTCAACATTAGTGTGTAAATATTATGGTGTCAACATTATGTGTAAATATGATGTCAACATTAGTGTGTAAATATGTATGATATCAACATTAGTGTGTAAATAAGTATGGTGTCAACATTAGTGTGTAAATATGTATGTCAACATTAGTGTGTAAATATGTATGGTGTCAACATTAATGTGTAAATATGTATGATGTCAACATTAGTGTGTAAACTGTTCTATTATACGGTCTGCTTCTCCTGCTTCGAAAGCTCCATATCGACCACGTGTTAACCACTCTTTGTGATGTGTATGTGAACTGAGCCTAAGAGCGATTGTACATTGTGCCAGTTATGGGTCTATAAGTAGGCCAGCACATTAGATTTCTGCGACCGTATTTTTATTTACTAGGTAGCTTCCTAGGCCCTACCTCTGTCGCCTCTTACATCTTGTAGGTCGCACTGCTACTATTCTATGATTCTGTCTCCTTAAGGCTCTGACAACATACATGTGTTATTATACGGTCTTAGTAAACGGTATGACGAAATTGTAGTATGTCATTATGAACGTAGTGTTATATATGGTAAAGTGGTTAAGGCCTATGCATTGTATTTTGAAGGTTGAGGTTTCGAATCCGTCGTTGAACTTTTTTTTTTCAGAGATACCTAGTATTATTGTTGGGGCCGCCGAGTGGTTACCGGGGCCCAAATTTGGGGTGTAAAGAATAGAACCACTGTTACCTGCCATGCATGTCGTAAGAGGCGACTAAGGAGGTTTGGCTGAAATCGATGCACGTGTCCTAAACTTGTAGAAATCTATGCGTTTAGGGGCCTACCAAACCAATGTGCAACGTATACACGTTCTTGGTATAGATCAAACATATCACAAAGAGTGATTAAAATTGGTCGTAAAGAACGAACGCAAAGAAGAAGAAGAAAATTGTTGGGGCTACAGGGTCCGTAAATTGTTTCACATTCTCGGCAAGTGGCTTATCGATTCTTTCGAGAGAGATGTAGCATTATAACGTTGCAGTAAAGTCACTCTTTCATCTTCATGCACTTGTAGTATATGGCCTTTTAAGTCGATGTAAATGATCGTATTTGCAGACATATATTGAGGAATGTGTATATATTATCTGTCTTGACAAGCTATAACTCTAATCTTAGATTGAAAGTTACATTCTCTGTCTAGGTCGGTGATGTACGTAACATTGTTACAAGTAACAAACTTCATTTTAGGTGCAGAAATGTGAGCTTATCTCATACTGGTTGTCAGTTTTTACTGATTTTTAGAGAATTATTTTCCCAGCTGGTAATTTTGGGACAACGTCTGTACCTCGGGGGGAATCATAAGGAAAACATTGACATAGAAGTATGACTAGACAGTCACGATGTATTTGTTTACATGAGTGAGAAAGAAAGGAATGAAAAGTTGGGAAGAGGCGACGGACATGAAAAGTAATCAAAAAGATTGGGTGAATCATTCAATGAATTGCAAATAAAATATGATAGGATATGAATCAGTGGTTCTCAGCCTAGGAGGGGCTCCTCGTAGTGATTCAGTATCAGATGAGGTGTGAAACTTTATGAAAATATGTGAATTTTGTGTTTTAATAAGTTTGTGTACTAACTTTTTTTCAGTTGAAATAATTATATTAATTATTACTGTAAGTTGAATATTTCTTTTTAAAATAACCAAAAATGTCATTGTTTTTCATAAGTTTTGTGTATATCTACCCTTTAATAATCTTGGTGTAGATTTTAACCCGCTTTGCCATTTTCGTAAATGTCTTGCCAACAATTAGTCGTTTTTCTGTAATGTTCACATTTCTCACTGCCAATGTTTTTGTGTTCATTGACCGAGCTGTTATAAAGCTCTGGATGAAAAAGATTTATATTTACGTTTGCAGTTTGGAAATTTTATAGTTCGTTCCAAAATTCTTGATCATCTTTACCGACCGATATAAAATCATTCACTTGACAGAAATTCTTGATTTTTGCATTTTTATATAGGTAACAGTGACGACGTTCCAAAAGTATGTTTTGCCCACCCAAACCTTTAATTATGTAAGATTTAAATTATATGTTATTACTAATTTAACAGCAATGTTGATTTGGTATGATTTTAGAATTTTAACGGTACGAAAGTGAAGTATTGACGTCAAGATGCCAATGTGCGCTCCATGTTCAATTCAGCAGTAGTTAAAATCAGGAATCCGTGAAATTAATAATTTCACACGGTATGTGAAAGATTGTCATTGGCGAGTCACAAACCATTTATTTGCATTACTTGAAGCGGAAGGTACTATTTTATTATCAGTATTAGAAATGAGTTTGAAGTGTAAATTCACTACCATGCAGAAGGTGACTGCACAACTGTATAGCTACTTCTTCAGAGAAGCCAGACGTGGTGGTTTATATCACAACTTACAAGACCCGAAGAGGATAACACAACATGCCCTTGGTATAAGTAGAATGTCCTTTTGCCGTTGGATAAAATAGGACTGTAGTGATGAATGTAAGGAACACAGAAAAGGCCGGAAACGGAAAACTGATGATTTCGATAAAGATGTTATTATGAGAAAGATTTATAAAATGTTTAAGGCAAATGATGTGGTTACACTACGTAAATTAAAATCACGTAAGCGAATTCAACGTGATAGTGATATATCTAAAACCGCCTTATGGAGAGTTGTTAGGTGCAACGGTTTCACTTTTCGGAAATCTAGTACAGGTCGGAATATAGTTTGTGATAAAACGCATCTGATAACTGCACGATGCAAATATCTGCGGGAGATACGGAAGCGTAGGTCGGAAGGTTACGATATTGTATATCTGGACGAATCGTGGGTAAATGCTCACCATACGTTTGATAAAGAATGGCAATCACTAGACAGAACTAAGAAAAGGGAAATTCCAAGCAGCAAGGGGCAACGCATTGTGATAGGTCATGCAGGCAGCAAAGCAAATGGTCTTGTCAGTGGCGCAGAACTTCTTTTTCAAGCACTGTCTACAGATGGTAGGGACTACCACACCGAAATGAACGGACTTATTTTCAGGGATTGGTTAGCGAACACACTTCTGCCTGCTCTGGATAGGCAGTCGTGTATTGTAATGGACAATGCCTCCTATCATAATGTAGTGGCGCATGCAGACAAAATTCCCACCTCATCAAGCACAAAACAAGACATCATGGCGTGCAAAAGAAAATATATCGTTTTGTTGCAACAATTTCAAAACTGAGTTGTTGCAACTGGTGAGACAGACTAAGAAGTCAACGATTTTTATAATCGATAAAGTCATTGCTGAGCAATGTTACACTTCTCTTCGATTACCACCTTACCATTCACATCTCAATCCCATTGAACTTGTGTGAGCTGCAGTCAAAGGTCAAGTTGCAGCAGTAAACAAGACTTTCAAACTTCGTGATGTAAAAGTCCTAACACATGATGCCCTTGCAAAAATAGATATAGAATACTGGAACAATGTGATGAGCATGTGCTCCGAGAAGAAGAGGCATATTGGCAACGAGATGGTTTGTATTTTCTCCAGCCCACAGCAGTAGTTAATCTCTTCGACTCTTCAGACTCCGAATCTAATAGCTAACATCCCATTTGCTTTCACCTTCACCAATTGCCTCACAATACCATGGACTGGCAACAACTACCAAAGGTACGTCAATTTGATCGCCAAAGATAATATCAACATAAAAACACTCATGAAGAAAAAGCTTACCATGTCACATTGCTTTTTATAATATGTGATAGGGTTACGCCTTTGCAAACATTCTCCACCATTTTGTGTATTGCTGTAAATTCTAAACTGCGATTATCATTTTGTTGTGCTTATGCAAAATTATATAACAAAAACGTTTTTGCATCAACTAAGCTACCTACCAATTAGTTAAACATGGATTCGTAACGTCATGAGGTATATAATACTACATGCAAAAATTACTTGTATCCATCAGATAGATTTCGTACAAATTAAACTTTAGTGTGATCACGAATTTTGGAACGAACTATAGTTAATCCGACATAGAAAAATTAGGGGAAAATAGGCGGTAGCTTAGTATCGAAATAGGGGAAGACTGCAGTAAAACTTGGTAAATAGTGAAACACGTACAAACAAAGTACTATATAGTTTTACAAAATACAGAAACAGTGACGATAACAAGCAACGTTTCGACCTCATCTTCAATGCAAGTATGCTTGCTGAAAAATGATGAGAACCACTGATAAAAATACAGTTTTTATAAGATAAAGAAATATAACGTTTTTACAAAAGATTAACATAATTTTATTTTTAAGTTAGAGAAAGCGGGTTTCTTTTCTAAAACGAAAAGTCATTTTTACATAAAGAAAAAGAAAAACATTTGACAAAGATTTATAACTAGATACTGCATTTGTTTATGTGAGTCAGCAGGAAGGAACGATAAGATGGAAAAAAGAGATAGAAATGAAGAGATATCGAAGAGATATTAACATCTTGTAAAAGTGAATTGCAGATAAAATTTGATAAATATTAGCTTAAAAAAGTTCACACTAATCACACATCATATAATATTTTACAAAATTGCCACATGTGAAAATTGCCACATTTGAAATGAGATGTTTGAGGAAAGCAGTAAATAAAACAAGAAGAGACATAAAAGAAATGAGGAAATTAGAAGAACAGTCGGGACAACACCTGCTATTAGATTCATTGAAAAACAGAGATTCAAATGGTTTGGCCACTTGGTCAGAATGAACCGAATACACCAGTTGCAAGAGCGTATAACCTGAAAATGGAATCATCAAGAGGAAAGGGCAGACCAAGAAAAAGATGGGTTGATGGAGTACAAACATCTTAAAACTCCACAATAGCACACCATATCAAGCGACCGGGCGTGCATTATCTCGGAAACCGATCATCAGTTAAACCTGCTACGCCTAGCGGCAAAAAGCAGAGAAGGACAAAAGAAAAAGAGAAAAAGTAGTCGTGCTAGGGCTCACTAGGGAGCCACCGGGTACATTTTATTGTACCATGGCTAGTTTGCCTCACAAAATCACAGTAAATATTTAGTTGCTAAATTTGCTTCATTTAACACTACTTTGCAGAGTGCTTATTTAAACAAAACCTAATGTAGCAGACGTACTCATTTGTTGTATATCAGTATGGTAATAATTAGTCAATGCTACACATAGTTAGCATATCCCAGCAAGAGTTGGAAAAGTAATATAGATATAGAAAGCAAGTTAAATGCATTTGGAAACAGATGTCCACGAAAAATAACGAACAAAAAATGGGACGACATCAGAAGTGAAATATGAAGTGAAATATGAAGTGAAATATGAAGTGAGATATGACTTCATAACCTTTCTTTCTGTTTTTTCTTTTCTCCAATCCTGTTTTGCCTCACAGTGTCTGGATAAGAAGAGATTTCTAAAAAAAAGTCCTGGTTTGCGCTACTTAAATAGTGTATTTCATCGCCTTTGTTATCTCTGAGGTGCATCTTTTGCGTGGCCGGCCTTTTGCTTTGTATCCATTGTATCGGAGCAACATCGCTCTTTGGGGTGCACTGTCTTATGTACTTCCCACTTGTTTATTGGTGATTTTTTTCCTATCCAGAAGCACTTGAGCTGAAAGCTCTTCGGCGCGGTGTCATGGACATCGTAACCCTTCGGCTCGGTGCCACGAACACCGAAAATCTGGGGAATCTGTAGCTTTTCTGCCAGTCCGCGGAGTTGAGCCCGCACATACAGAGGACTTGTCACCCGTAGTCCAACGCGCTACGAACACGCTGGGCACGCGGGCTTATTGGTGATTTAAAGAACGGTTATAACATGTCGGACCACAGGTGACAACACAATGCTAAGTTGTATCCTTGATACAATGTAATATCAATATATTTAAACGTGATAGTCAAATGCTGCGTGATGGAATTTAAAACGTTGCGGAAAAATGATATCTATTAAACAGTGAATGTGTCTGAAATCGGATGCAGATGTCCTAAATGTGTAGAAGTCTGCGTTTAGGGTCTACCAAACCAATATGCAACGTATACACGTTCTTGGTAAAGATCAAACATATCACAAAGAGTGATTACAATTGGTTGTAAAGAACGAACACAAAGAAGAAGAAGAAGAAAAAGTGAATGTGACCCTTGAAGCTTTTATAATAGTATATTAATAAGTTTCAGCAATTTTCTAACTGAACTGCTATTAAGCGTAGACCAACTGCCCGTAATGTGAGTAGACTACAGAGGAAACAATAACAGTGGAGCGTCAGTGAAGAAACAAAGTAGTGAGAATTCTAACATTCTTGGGAAGCAATGAAGCTAATAAAATCTGTATATAATAATATAAAATCTATAGATACAGGGAAGAAAAGGATAATGACTGTAAATGTGTAGACTACAGAGGAAACAATAACAGTGAGCGTCAGTGAAGAAACAAAGTAGTGAGAATTTAACATTCTTGGGAAGCAATGAAGCAAAAAATCTCTTATAATAATATAAAATCTATAGATACAAATGGAAGAAAAAGGATAATGACTGTAAAGTGTGTAGACTACAGAGGAAACAATAACAGTGGAGCGTCAGTGAAGAAACAAAGTAGTGAAAAGTCTAACATTCTTGGGAAGCAATGAAGCTAATAAAATCTATAGATACAGTGGAAGAAAAAAGGATAATGACTGTAAAGTTATCTCTAAACCTCTACAATAAACAATAGAAAAGAAAATGAAAGGACAAAAATTTGACATCTTCTGTCTTGTCTTAAATAGAAGTTCAATTACGATAAGATTCTTCGGTCTGACCTGTACATGATCATTGAGATTGACATGTCTTCTGTTTAAGAAAAATTATGCGTCTGATTTGTATTTCAAAGAATACCGCAGTAAACCCTATAACAAACAAGATGTGGGCAAACGAAACTTATTCTCCTATTATTCTTAATGCAAACACAGTTATATAATGAGTGGATTAATACCCAAGAACATAGAAATATAACAACAAAATTGATGCGTAGCAGTTCGCATGAAATAGGAAAATTGAAGAATTATGAAGTTACCATATAGTGTATCAACATTATCATGTGCCACGCTGGATGGATCTTCACAAACTTCTGTCCTGAGTACTGGATATGGGTGGACGACGATAGCGATGTTGATAATACGCTGTGTTAGTGACCATGTGTTGTGAAAATCCCGAGGATCCGATGCCAGCTTGGGATTAAAAAATATTGATGTGCACAAGGTACGCGGTCAGACTACAGGTTAGCATATCTTTTAATTTGCGATCTAATTTACAAGTTCCGCTGACGCCGTAGTAGGGTCGCCAGAATGGCAAGGTTCACTGCAAATTAGGAAAACAAGTCTTCATGCTGAAATCAGTCATAGATGCTAGATTAGACACCATGACTACGTCTGAAATCTTAACGGGTAAACGAGAGAAATAACTGGACTGGATATCAGCATGGATGTTAAAACATGTCCGTGTCATGAAAATAAGCTGCACATAATTATCTCTATCTCTCTTTCTATCTGCCGTCTTATATCTCGTTTCTCATTGATTTTTTAAGCTGTCACACGGTGTTATAGCCTGCTTTTCTCATAACATACGCGAACAATTACAGTTACCTCATGCCTATGTTTATAATAAGTGTACTCCGTGCATCGACTCCCGTGTCACATGCATTCGTCATTTAAAAGAGCAATTTTAAATTAGGTTTTCATCATTATGTTTTAAGTCATATATCTGTGTTCTCTATATACTGTGTTATTATTAGTTTCATGACTCACACCAAATTAGCCAGCTCTGGCTATCTATAGCGGTGATGAACTCTCTGTCTAACTTAAAGAGAAAACGACTTGTTGCAGACAATGCACTTACTTTTCCTGGGATACTGCTTTTGACTAGCTTAGTATGTTGTTAACGTTTGATCTCTATTTTACATGCGGTGTGCGGAAACCTACAAATCCGATATGGTCAGAGCGGATCAGATCAGATCTGGAGATAGATCAAGCGTTCTTGTCAAAGGATCAATTATATATCACAAGAAGAATGATAAAATTGGCAGTGAAGAAAGAACGAGAGACAGCGAGAGAGAGAGAGATCTGGAGAAATTCGATGTGGCTGCGGTGATACGTAATAAATTGGCGTTGAAGGACAAAGAGACATATGTATGGTATCACATAACCAAGCACAAATGAATAATAAAATAATGAATCTAACAAAATCCAACGTATCGACTATAAGCCTTCTTCAGGGAACATACAAACAAACACAAGGAATCTTAAATAAACGGAATCATGGATCTCTATTGTCCATAAAAGTTATCAAAGTTCCAATATCTCTTGAAGATCAAGGTTTGTATCAATGCCTTAACCCATTCGGCCTTGAGAGCCGGAATACTTACTTGCAGTATATTTTAGAAACCCCAATTGATATATCAATGAACACAGAACGGGAGTTGTTAGTCTAAACACACGCATGCTTGGGAAAAGATCGGAGCAATTAAGGACATGTCCGACGTGCTATGAAGATGATCCTCAAATGAACAATGAGCAATTGTTTTAGATTCTGCAAAGATAGCATACCAGCTAACCTAACATACATTGTGATATAACTCTATATAAGTTTATGCGTTTAGGGGTCTACCAAACTAATACACGTTCTTGGCAAAGATCAAACATATCACAAAGAGTGATTGAAATTGGTCGTAAAGAACGAACGCAAAGAAGAAATTAAATATATTGAAAGCCTCTGTCATATAAATAAAATATATCAAAGATCGATGAGAGAAGATATAGAGGAAGACAGAGAGATACAATTTTGGATAACCTTACTTCCTGGCACGGAAGAACGTCAACATATGAGATGTTAGCAAACACCAGAGATTTGTGGAGATATATGATCGCCTACGCCAGCTAACACGTCACCTGATGATGATGGCTATAATTATGCATGAAGACACATCTAACAAAGTTGATTATGTGTACGAGTATATTGATATTTGTTTCCGCTTAGCTAATTTCTTCTTCTTCAACGAACGCTCCATATCGACCACTTGTTAACCTCTCTGTGTGATTTTGTATGTGATCTGAGCCTAAGAGCGAGTGTACATTGTGCCAGCTATGCGTCTACAAGTAGACTAGAACAGTCAATTTCTGCAATGCTTTTTATTTACTCGGGCAGCTTCACCTATGTCCTACATCAGTCGCCTCTTACAACATGCTTTGAATGGCCTAGTGGTACTATGCTTTGCTTTCCTTGCGGGCTCCGATCCCACACGGGCGCTCTTCGCCGATTCTATCTAACTAGACAAATATTGGTGCTCCCAGGTGTGCCGTATTTCGTGTAACAAATTATATGCTGACTTAAGCAAACATGTCGTGAAACGTGATACAATTGGGTCAGGTGTGGGAGTTCACATCTACGGTGTTACACAACAATGAAGTCAGAAATAGGATGTAAGATTTCTGGAATTCACTAACTAGATTCGTCTAAACACTATTTTATAAATTAAATACTATTAATACTACTAGCTACAATTGGGTCAGTGTGGAGTTACTCTACAGTGTTATCACAATGAAGTAGAAACTAGGCTGTGAGATTTAACGGAATCTGAGTTAACCCTTTCGCTGCTACATACTTTCTGAAGGCTAAGCTAAAAATAGCTACTCTTAATTTCTAGGTCACAAATGTACGCCTATAGCAGTGACA
Source organism: Arion vulgaris (assembly GCA_020796225.1). NCBI lineage: Eukaryota > Metazoa > Mollusca > Gastropoda > Stylommatophora > Arionidae > Arion > Arion vulgaris. The sequence continues at coordinate 26,935,399 of CM036761.1, read as the reverse complement.
GTAACAATGTATAACGTGATACACGTCTTTAGCCCACAGAGGAGATAATAACAGACGTGTTAATGCGTCTTTAGAAGTGAATGGGAAAACGTATATATACGTCCTTAGCAGCTAAAGAGTTTTAATGTAGAATTCGTACACAAACTATTTTATAAATTATAATACTATTACTACTACTACTACTGTTACTATTACTCATCATCATTGGCCTCTTTGTCTCAGGAGACAATAGGTCTTATGTCACGTAGTATGTTCTGCGCTGAATCACACGTTTATTGTGGTTGTAATGGCCTATTATGGATTGGCTTACTACTGCTACTACTACTACAACTACTAATATCAATGCTACTACTGTTACACGTTAGCAGGTACCAGTGGAGAAAGAGCACAGGAAGAGACGCTAGCGATGGATAGTACATACATTGAGAAGACCGACCGGAAACATTGCAAGACAGGCACTGTTTTGAAACACGCAGGGAAAGAAGAGTAGGAGAAGGAATAAACAGACTCTACGAGAGATGGAGGCTGATATCAAAAGGATAGGTAAAACATGGAAAGAGTTGTAAGGGATGGAAAGAAATAGGAAGAGCTGGAAGAAGTTTGTTGAAGACCTGTGCTCCGTTGGGAGTTGAAAGGTGAAGAAAACTGTTACAACTACAACTACAGTTGCTACTACTACTGCCGCTTCCGCATCAACTATAGTAATAGTCGACCAACGAAACTAATGATGACAACAACCTCAGACGTGTGTTGATGTATCTTTCTGGTGTGTGCGGCGGTCAGCATGAAGTCGAGTAATGAGACACAATTATCTATTCCCAGAGAGAACAAGGCTGAAAATGTTGGTGTTGTATTCTGTCATGTTCTGTTCGTTTTCTATGTTCGACATGAGAACCACAGTAGTTCTTTTCTAGAACAACATTTGACGATCTTACGCTGCTGATTCCCAGAATGTGTTATTTCTGTCGACACATTTTAGATACACTTTAATAGTGTCTGTGAATGGGGTTTTTTGGTTCACCAAACAGTCGTTTGAAGGCCATCTTGCTCACCATACATCATCTGTTTGGGGAAGAATTTATCAGGCGCAACGTGAGCTGTTCATCTCATCTTGACCTTATGCAATAGTGTGGGGATGACCAAAATCTTGGTTCTCTTGAGGGCTTGGGTATCTGAGAATTTGTTCTGCAATGTTAATTTTGAGGAATCTGTGAAGAGAACTTATGTGGGCAGATTTAGCTTTTTGCGTGTATGTTACTCTATTGCGTGTCTGCTATGCAATGCTAATGTATCACTGTCTTTCAACTATGTGGTGCGCACTATGTTCCTATACCTTTTCAGCTTTGTTGGGGTCAGCTAACATTTCTTAGGAAGGACGAACAGGAAAAATTATTAGCTTGCTGATGATACGGGAAATACGCAAACAACACCCCATCCCAGTGGCATAGACCGGGAAACATTACGATTTTTTCCCGATCCAGAAGCACTTGAGCTTTCAGCTCTTCGGCTCGGTGCCATAGATATCATAACCCTTCGGTTCGATGCCACGAACACCGTAAATAGGAAGAATATGTGGCTTTTTCAGCCAGCTCGTGGAATTGAACCCGCACTCACAGAGGGCTTGCCACACCGTCGTCCAAAGCACTATGAACACGCTGGGCAGGCGGGCAATCACGATGTTAAAGACTAACAGGGATATGGCAAGTCTGGGGAAGGGGACAGAGGTTTGACTTTTTAAATGTATATTTTGCTTACGTATGCGCATGTGTGGTCCGGGACCCGCAAGGTAAGCAAAGAATAGTACGACTGCAACCTATAAGGCATGTCGTAAGAGGCGACTGATGTAGGACCTAGTGAAGCTACCCTAGTAAATAAAAAACATCGCAGAAATCGTACTTGTTTGCCTACTTGTAGACGCATAACTGTCACAATGTACAATCAGTCTTAAGCTCAGATCACATACAAATCACACAGAGTGGTTAACAAGTGATCGATATGGCGCGTTCAAAGAAGAAGAAGAAGTCTACATAGGAAGACGAACTCGAGTAAAAAGAATAAAGAAATCGAATGTGCTATCTTACACTGCTATCCTACACTGCTATCTTACACTGCTATCCTACACTGCTATCTTACACTGCTATCCTACACTGCTATCTTACACTGCTATCCTACACTGCTATCCTACACTGCTTTCCTACACTGCTATCCTACACTGCTATCTTACACTGCTATCCTACACTGCTATCCTACACTGCTTTCCTACACTGCTATCCTACACTGCTTTCCTACACTGCTATCCTACAGTTTTGAGTGCCTAACAGACACAACAAACTCACGTTCTAAGGCTTAAATCACATACCGACCACGACAAGTGTTTGATTTAGATCGAACGAAGAAAAATTATTTTTAAAAACAAAGAAATGTATTCGTAAGGTTTTTTAATAGCAATAGATAAATGGACGACCACGTTCAATTGCACAATAAATTCGACAGTTGACAGATGTATATGTCAATTAACTAGCCAGAGAAACAGCGAATTAACGCTTTACTGGATCGATGCAATGGTTCATTGATAAATATACGTATATCTGCATTGATATAGAGATCGGTATGTAAACAGGATTATATGCATACACATGCGCTGATTGCGCTGCGAATATTTTCTACTTCTATGAACGCTCCATATCGATCACTTGTTAATCACTTTGTGTGATTTATATGTGATCTGAGCCTAAGAGTGATTGTACGTTGTGTCAGTTATGCGCCTACAGGTAGGCCAGCACATCCGGTTTCTGCGATACATTTTATTTACTAGGGCAGCTTTCCTAGGCCTCTACATTAGACGCCTCTTATGACATGCCTTATAGGGCACAGTGTTACTATTATTTGCTCCCCTTGAGAGGATCGACAACATATGGGAGAAGAAATAACTAAATATCAAAGAAAACTGACTGATGCTACAAATAAGAATTAGAAAATTGAAGTATTTTTCCCAAACAAACAAAAATGAAGGGTTGAAAAAGATCATTATAGAATGATGCATCACAGCCACAAAAAATAGGAAGACCACGGAAAATATGGATTAAGAATGTGACTGATAATTTGTGGATGACAGCAGCAGACCCTATAATGGAGAGAAGTCATGAGTGACTTGGAGGGTGACAAAGTTCTAATCAGTGCAAATCTATTGGATAATGGAAAAAAATGCGAATATTGCAACTCTTGAATAAGATAAAACATAAACATATATAAACTGATATCAAGAGAGAAGGAGACAGATAATAAGCACCAAAAAAACAAGAAAGAGAGATAAAAAAAAGTATACGATAAAGAAAGTGAAGGAATAATAGAGCAATAATGACGGAAAATAATCATTAAAGTACTGGAGACATCAAAGTGGGAAAACAACGACATTGTGTATTACTTTCATCTTCAAAGGAATGTTAAACGGATATACTAGTTAGAGAAAATGTCAGACACGAATTCGATAAATCTCTCCTAGTTAGCTAAACGAGATGTATGATCATGTGACCGGATTCATGTTATAAGCACACGTGATATCTAAAAATATCTGCCATACCAGCGGTTTTATTGCTGTATTATTTGAGGATCCGTTAGTAAATTATTGCATATATAAAGGTCTTCTTTCTTTTGTCGTCATATTGCCACTGTTTGTTGTCCAGTTTATGTAGATTCTGCACGGACATGAGTCAGCTTCCACGTCTGTTCAAATGGTTAATCAGATCTGATAACTTACTACGGTATCAGGCAGCAGATGTGTTACTATATAGGCGGCAATCTTTTTAAAAAAAATTACTACGAGGTATATGTAGCCTGTGAGACTACTTAGCGTAATGCGTTCGCCTGTCGACTTGAACACAAGAGGAGTGTGGGTTCAATCCCATACTCGACGTTTCACTTGTAAGGAACAAACTGGCCCTCCTACACCCTGCACAATAGGCTGTATTTATCATTGGGCTACATACAGTGGCGGCTCGGGAACTTTTTTGTTAGTGGGCCAGTGACAAATTTTCGGGAAAATTTGGGTTTTGGGTTAGGTTATATTTAAATTTATAAAATAATAAATACACATTACACACAATTTTTGGTGGGGCTCGGTTCCACTGGCCCTTAATGACGAGCCGCCACTGACTATAATTTAACAATTTATCCATTGCCTTTTTAGATCTTAGATGCAGCAGGGAGTCTCATTACTTTCCATTTCTAGGCATAATGTATGTAGCTTAAACGGTAGTCAGCACGATCACAACCCAAGCATACCTGGTTCAAATACCGCGTCGGACAGTTTAGAAGAAAACTCGTTCCAGTGAAAAATAACTAATAAAAGACCTCCCTGTTCAGAAAGCAATGGCAAACTATTGAACGTATAAGTGGTGCCTAGAAGATCAACGAATCGGTTATTGTGGCTGATGGCAGAGTCCTGTAAATTATATGACACGAGTCTAGTTAATTTCAATGAACAAACATGTCCTAGTGGACAATATGCATGCGGTTTCTGTGGGTGATAGCAGAGTTTTGTAAATTATATGACGCGAGTTTAGTTAATTTCAATGAACAAACATTTCCTAGTGGACAATATGCATGCGGTTTCTGTGGTTGAAAATAAAATGAAATTAGTATGACTAAGCATGAGACTAAAAAACCAACATTAGTAGATTCTTGTTTACTGACACACATCGTAAAAATTTAGTGACACATAAAAAAGTTAATTGCATATCCTTTACAGGACTTTGCGAATCAACCCCAGCTTTGAAACACTGTTTGTGATTTTTCTAGGCATTATTACGTTCAGTAGTTTACCATTGCTTTCTGAACGGGTGGTGCCATCGTCCTTTTGTTAAAATCCCCGCGAAACAATTTGCAACCAAACTGTCCGCAGCGTGATTCGAACTCAGAACGTCGAGTCTAATAGACCGAGTCACTAACTCCTAGGCCACAGACGCCACCAGTGGCACAGAACGTGACGATAATCTTGCTTTGATAATTTAAACTCATTATTGCAGTAGAATTCGGCATGACAAGCAGACAAACTGATGGTGGGCTTAGAGCACAGTTAGACATATATTGACTAATGTATGATTGAGCAGAATAGTGAGCTTACGATACTTAGTGGTAGGGTACTCCCAGTTTCTCTCTTGTCCAGGGTCTGTAGAAATTTCACAGACTATAGGTCTTATTCTTCGAACTCCCCATATTGACCACTTGTTAACCACTCCTTGTAATTTGTATGTAAGCCGAGCTTAAGAGCAATTGTACGTTCCAGTTATGTAACTACAAGTAGGCCTGCACATCCGATTGTAGCGATGTTTTTTTTTATTTACTAGGGAAGCTTATCTAGACCGTACTTTAGTCACAGTTTACGACATGCTGTATAAGTCTATTCTTTGCTCCCCTTGCGAGTCCTAGCAACATACGGGCAGTATAGGTCTTCAACACTATATATAATATAATACTGATCCGAAGAACAAAAACCCAATAGATGTTGGATCATTTATGAATGTGAAGAAGAAGATAAAGAAAATGAGGAAGAAAAACAAACAAAATCAAATTCCTACAGAATATCTTCACCATCTTCAAAATTACATCTGGGACTCTCGCCGGTGCTACGGAATTCGTGCACCGTAGCTGAGATCTTCCTGTGTAAGAAAGAGATCGGAGCACATAGGTTTCTCACCGAAGTGTAGTGATGGTGGTCCTATCAATCTAAAAGGCACGGAAAGAATTGAACAATTTTCTTCTAGATAAATGCTATCAATATCATCGTCATCATCAGGTCTCCACATCGAAGGTTGGCTGCAATGAATCTCCAGCATCCTCTGTCTTTCGCCTTGGTGTTGCACACTGTCAGACTGTAACCTGTCCATTTCTTAAAGTTTCCCTACCACTTATCTCTCGGTCTTCCTCTTTCTATTCCCCCTCAACTTTCCCATCTAGTAAATGTTTTATCATGGTGTCATGTCTTTTTATGTGCCCAAAATACTTTACTTGTCTGAATGTTATTTCTCTTAATAATTGTTTCTTCATGACTAGTTTTCCTAAAACGTGTTTGTTTGTCTGTTTTTCTATCCATGAAACTCTGCCTATTCTTCTATTTATCCACATCTCAAATGCATCAATTCTGTCTTCTAACTGCTTGTTCATTGTCCATGTTTCCGAACCATACATTAATATAGGATCTATATAGCATTTGATCATTCTCATTTGTACGCTGTTTGTGATTTGTTTGGATGTCGGTAACTTTCTCGTACTAGTGAAATTATCCAGCTATGAAGCTATCATATAATATATATATATATATATATATATATATATATATATATATATATATATATATATATATATATATAATAGTGTATACTCCTACCAGTTTAATTATTTATACAAATATTGTTCTGTTTTGAAATATAGTATACTATGACACACCTCTGACGTGCAAAATTGCTAATATATATATATATATATATATATATATATAGATATATGAAGATTTAAATCACTTACAATGTCACATTGTAGATGGAGATAGATTCCGCAGAAACGTTTACACAAGAAATCACACATATATTACTCCAGAAACATCTTCCACGACAATACACTTCTTAAGTAAACCACACATCAAGTTTTCAGTCAAGTGATTTACATGTTTTTATCGTCCTTTATTTGTCGTCTTCGTCGGTGTCTGTTCTGCTCGCCCTCTGGTTAAGAGCGAACGTGCGTGATGCGGAACTGCTCACGCTTCTGCGAGTGTGGTGGTGGAAAGTTTATTGGAACTTCTGCCAGGTCTTGTGGTAGAACTATGCAAACATTCGATTTGTCCGGGGAAAAATGGCGACCTGTAGATTCAATACAGAAAAGAAATGAATGGTAGTTTAAACATATTTATACAAACAAAGCATAACCATTTGTTCTTTGTCATTTGTGTCTATGCTGTTTGTGCACATATGTTATAAATATGTTCTGTTTGTGCACATATGTTATAAATATGTTCTGTTTGTGCACATATGTTATAAATATGTTCTGTTTTGCACATATGTATATAAATATGTTTCTGTTTTTTTGCACATATGTTATAAATATGTTCGTTTTTCGTACGACTTAAACCAATAAACATGAGCATAAAATGTCTCCAAGCATCTGTTAATGTTAAAATCAAATTGATGTTAATAGTTATTCTTAAATGAGGATTGTTAACGGAATGGACTAACGGTGTATACACCACACTTTCTATTGATCGATTGATCGATTGATTGATTGTTTGATTGATACGACTATCAGCATTACACTTTGGTGAGAACCATGTCTGCTCCCATCTCTTTCTTACATAAGAAGATCTCAGCTGCGGTGCACGAACTCTGTAGCACCGGCGAGGTTCCGGATGTAATTTTGAAGATTGTGAAGATATCCTGTAGGAATTTTATTTTTGAATCTAATGTATTTTGCACCGGGCAGCGGCTTTACTCCTGTAATGTTTCCCGCTTATTAGCTTTGTAATTTTGTATACTGTTCCCTGATCGCACGTTTTTGCTGCTTCTTCTGCCTGTACTGCCAGGTCTTCAACATACATTCTTTTGTCAGCTCTCATAGCCCGTTTGATTTCTTTACTTGCGCTTTTGTACTGTTCTTGGTATCTTGCTTTCAGTCTTTCGGACTTTGCTTCTAACAATTTCTTTTCTAGATGACCTAGATTTTGCAGATGACATCGCACTCCTATCTCATATACATAGAGATATCCAGGAAAAGACCTGCCGCCTTAACCAATATAGTGAGATGGTTGGGCTGAAAATAAATCAGAGAAAACTGAAGTAATGACTCTGAACATAGCAACCCCAGCACCAGTCAAACTAGAAGGTAAAACCCTCCGAGATACAACCGCTTTCACATACCTTCGAATGTTATTAGCAATGAAGGAGGCGCTGGATCTGACATTAAAAACAGACTGAGTAAGGCACGAAGTGCATTCATGACCCTTCAGACCGCCTTGAAATCTGCCCAATACAGCATCAGAACCAAGACTAGTATCTATAACAGCTGTGTGCTGACAAAATTGCTGTACGGATCGGAATGCTGGAGAATGACAGAGCAGGATATGTCCAGACTCTCCGCCTTTCATACAACTTGTCTGCGAAAAATCTTACGCGTGTACTGGCTCGACTACTATCTGAATCAAGAATTGTTTGCACGATGCCAACAAGAGAATATGGCACTATCATCCGAAGACGACGCTGAGATGGATTGGACATGTGATGCGCATGGAGACTGGCCCGACACGAAAACTGCACTGAGATGGACTCCAGAGGGTAGGCGAAAGCGTGGAAGACCCAAGAGGACCTGGAGGAGAACGATAGAGCAAGAGCTGAAGGAAATGAATCATAGCTGGAACACAATACAGAGGAAGGCCATGAACAGGAAGAATGGTGTACGTTTGTTGCTGCCCTAAACGCCAGGGCGTAACAGGCTAATGAGAGAGAGCGGCTTTACAGTTTGCTATTTTGAATTTTGAACTGCCAATGGTTATTCCTCTCTTTCGCTTGTTACGCCCTTTGCGTTTTGGGCAGCAACAAACGCACACCATTCTTCCCTGTTCATGGCCTTCCTCTGTATTGTGTTCAGCTATGATTCATTTCCTTCAATTCTTGCTCTATCGTTCTCCTCCAGATCGTCTTGGGTCTTCCACGCTTTCGCCTACCCTCGGAGTCCATCTCAGTGCAGTTTTCGTGTCGTAGGCAGTCTCCATGCGCATCACATGTCCAATCCACCTGCAGCGTCGTCTTCGGATGATAGTACCCATAGTCTCTTGTTGGCATCGTGCAAGCAATTCTTGGTTCGAGATAGTAGTCGGCCTGTTCTTCTCGGTTTTGAACTGCACATGGTTATTATACGTGCTCAAATTGAACACGGGACCTACTTTTATCGTCCGTCTCCGATAGAACTAGGAACTCGATCTCACATACAATGAGATCAGGGATCTCTGGACAAATATTCCGATGGCTCCACGAGGCAGCGAACCGGTAACCTTTACCACTAGAGGCGAACACCTAATCTCTACACCACCGTGATCTCTTCTATTGTTGGTAGCTTGTCGGAACGATATTTAACATATTTATAAAAATGGAAATCTAGCCATCTGAACGCGTTTAAATAATACGAAACTGGAAACAATATAAAGCTTGTTTAATTCTGCACGTTTGATCAGATAAACAGAGAGTGCAGAGAAACACAAATATAATTAGCAACTGAGACTACAAAATGAGGACATCAGAAGCAGAGTGGGCATAAATTCATGCACCGAATACATCGAAAGACAACAAATGCAGTGGTTTGGACATTTAAGGAGAATGAAATGCAACCAACCACCAATAATAGCATACAATAAAAAGAGATCGGGTACTAGAGCTAAGGAAGACCAAGAAAAAGATGGATAGACAATATCAAGACCACATTACATAAACACGGATACAACACAACAAGGGCGACTCATCTGACCCTAGAACGCAAATTAAAGCTCCCATCCCTACACTTAAAGGCAAGAGTGGACAGCCAACTACATCTTCCACCTGGGAATAGACAATAGACAGACTGAGATTTATGAGACAATCTGTGCATGTTTCAAGTAGGTAAATCTATATACTAAGAGAATGCAGTGTAAAAAAAAAGCAGATAATTAGTAACTTGAGATGTAGAAGACGATGTTTTTCATGTCTGATACACGTACCTCATACCAACTGTTGTATAGCTAGCTCGGCAAAGTGAAGAGACAGTTCTAAGCACAGAAGAATCGATTCAAAGATTATATGATGGTGTTCACCAGTGGTGGCGCGTCATCATTTTTGTTTGTGGGACCAGACAGATATTTTCGGAAAAATCATGGTTTCGGTTAGGTTATATTTTAATGTATCACCTTAAAATACACGTTACACCTTATTTTTGGTTGTGCCCGGCCCCACTGGAGATTAATGACGAGCCGCCACTGGTGTTCACAAATGAAATTCTTCTTCTTCTTCTTCTGCGTTCTCACTAGATTGGGATTTCGGATTCTCTAATAAAGGCAGCGGTCTGCCTCAGATTATCAGCCACGCCATACAGTTTGTTTTGGACTCTGGTATAATTGGGCCACCTCTTCTTCTCAAGTCAGGCAGTTCTGTAGGATATAATTCCTATTATTTCTGCTTCCCCGTTTGTGCCGACTTTTTCCCGCAGTAAGTTTTGGCCTTCCTCGTGATGGTAGGTCTGACATTCATCTCCGAGGTAAATGGGCGACCGTAGAATCCATTCATAGTTCATAAGAACTATGAAGAATCCATTATCCCATTCCTCATTGTGAGGGGAAGTTGCACCTTACGGCCTGGTGCATCCGTTTTCTACAAGCATTTGTTTCGGGTTAGTATTCCCTAGCGGACACGTGCATCCGATTTCAACCAAACCTCCTTAGTCGCCTCTTACGACATGTGTGGCAGGTAACAGTGGTTCTATTCTTTACACCCCAAATTTGATCCCCGGTAACCACTCGGGCGAAATTAAATTCGAAATCGACACTTACTTCTGGTAACTCATTTAGCAGGTTTATCAATCGTGACGTTCTAACACCATTAATACAGACAAATACATCACTAAGAAGAGATACCACCATTCGATATATTACCAAATCTAACATCATTAATACAGACGAATATATCACTGAGAAGAGATACCATCATCGATAATTACAACTAACATCATTAATACAGACAAATACATCCCTGAGAAGAGATACATCATTGATATATTACAATCTAACACCATTAATACAGACATACATCACTGAGAAGAATACCATTCGACATACAATCTACTCATTAATACAGACAAATACACCCCTGAGAGAGATACCTCATTCGATATATTACCAACTAACTTATTAACAGACAATACATCCTGGAAGAATACATCATCGATATATTACCAAATCTACATCATTAATAAGACAATACATCCTGAGAAGATACCATCATTCGATATATTACCAAATCTAACATTCATTCACAGACAAATACATCCTGAGAAGCGATCCATGATTCGATATATACCAAATCTTAACTTCTCATTAATACAGACGAATATCATCACTAGAAGGATACCATATCGATTATTACAAACTCTAACATCATTAATCAGACAATCATCGCTGAAGAGATACATCATTGATTATTACCAATCTAACATCATTGAACAGACAAATACATCACTGAGAAGAGTCATCATTCGATATAATTCCAAATCTAACTCCATTATACAGACGAATACATCACTGAGAAGAATACCCATTCGATATATTACCAAATCTAACATCATTAATACAGACGAATACATCTCCGAAGAGATACCATCATTCGACTATTACAAATCTAACATCATTAATACAGACAAATACATCGCTGAGAAGAGATACCATCATCGATTATACCAAATCTAACTCCATTAATACAGACGAATACATCCTGAGAAGAGATCCATCATTCGATATATTACAAATCTAACATCATTAGTCAGACGATATTCACTGAGAGAGATCCATCATCGACTTATAACCAAACTACATCATTAATACAGACAAATACATCTGAGAGAGATACCATCATTCGATATTACCAAATCTAACATCATTAATACAGACAAACATCCTGAGAAGGAAATCATTCAAAATATTACCAAATCTAACATCATTATACGACGAATACATCTGAGAAGAGATACCAATCTGACTTATTACAAGTCTAACATCATTAATACAGACAAATACATCCCTGAGAAGAGATGCCATCATTCGATATATTACCAAATCTAACATCATTAATACAGACAAATACATCGCTGAGAAGAGATACCATCATTCGATATATTACCAAATCTAACTCCATTAATACATACATCCCTGACAAGAGATACCATCATTCGATATATTACCAAATCTAACATCATTAATACAGACAAATACATCGCTGAGAAGAGATACCATCATTCGATATATTACCAAATCTAACATCATTAATACAGACGAATACATCCCTGAGAAGAGATACCATCATTCGATATATTACCAAATCTAACATCATTAATACAACAATACATCACTGAGAAGAGATGCCATCATTCGACTTATTACCAATCTAATCATCATTAATACAGACGAATACATCACTGAGAAGAGATGCCATCATTCGATATATTACCAAGTCTAACATCATTAATACAGACGAATACATCACTGAGAAGAGATGCCATCATTCGACTTATTACCAAGTCTAACATCATTAATACAGACAAATACATCCCTGAGAAGAGATGCCATCATTCGATATATTACCAAATCTAACATCATTAATACAGACAAATACATCGCTGAGAAGAGATACCATCATTCGATATATTACCAAATCTAACTCCATTAATACATACATCCCTGAGAAGAGATACCATCATTCGATATATTACCAAATCTAACATCATTAATACTGACAAATACATCGCTGAGAAGAGATACCATCATTCGATATATTACCAAATCTAACATCATTAATACAGACGAATACATCCCTGAGAAGAGATACCATCATTCGATATATTACCAAATCTAACATCATTAATACAGACAAATACATCCTGAGAAGAGATACCATATCGATTTTACAAATCTAACCCATTATCAGACATCTGAGATACCATCGATATTTACCAAATCTAACATCATTAATACAGACAAATACATCGCTGAGAAGAGATACCATCATTCGATATATTACCAAATCTAACATCATTAGTACAGACGAATACATCACTGAGAAGAGATACCATCATTCGACTTATAACCAAATCTAACATCATTAATACAGACAAATACATCCCTGAGAAGAGATACCATCATTCGATATATTACCAAATCTAACTCCATTAATACAGACGAATACATCACTGAGAAGAGATACCATCATTCGACTTATTACCAAATCTAACATCATTAATACAGACAAATACATCGCTGAGAAGAGATACCATCATTCGATATATTACCAAATCTAACATCATTAATACAGACAAATACATCACTGAGAAGAGATACCATCATTCGATATATTACCAAATCTAACATCATTAATACAGACAAATACATCACTGAGAAGAGATACCATCATTCGATATATTACCAAACTAACACATTAATACAGACGAATACATCACTGAGAAGAGATACCATCATTCGACTTATTACCAAATCTAACATCATTAATACAGACGAATACATCACTGAGAAGAGATGCCATCATTCGATATATTACCAAGTCTAACATCATTAATACAGACGAATACATCACTGAGAAGAGATGCCATCATTCGACTTATTACCAAGTCTAACATCATTAATACAGACAATACATCCTGAGAAGAGATGCCATCATTCGATATATTACCAAGTCTAACATCATTAATACAGACGAATACATCACTGAGAAATGTCATATTATTAATACCCGGAGAAAGCTCGCAGATCGACAAGATAAAACAGTTAACATACATTACTACAACCATTGTAATGTGCTAAAAGTGGATAATCATACAATTCAAAAGTACATACACAATTGGTGAACAACACGAAATAGAAGCTCTTGTCACAGCGTGTTACTGCCTAGGATTGTTAACTGAAACTAAACATGAGTGCTGTTAAATTTACTATAAGTATTGTACCTTTTGCACCAATAGTGTACACAATTTAAGCATTTGAAACAAGGTGTTACGGAAAATTCTTAACATCCTGGACAGAGAAAAGAAAAAACAAAGACATCCTACAAGACCTGAATATCAAGGAGCGTCAATGCGATTCCTTCTTGATCTCCCAACTATTGCTAACAGAATTGAAACTTGGAGGGTTCGATCATATCTAAGAATCAATGCAAACAAGGACATCCTCTCCATGAAGAACTCATTAAGGAGAAAGGGTGTAGACTCAAAAGAGGCAGATCATGGCTGAGTCAGGCGGAAGATACGCTTAGGAAAATATGTGATCCTTCCGGAATTGAAACAGGAGAGGAATGATTGCTGTGCCGCCTCAATTTCCGACTGCTTTCACCGTTATTACATCTATTAAGAAAACTGCGAACAAAATAATCTATCACTGCTAAACGTGGAGGTGGGGGCTCTCTTGAATGACATCATCAATGATACAGATGTGGTTATTTACACCGATGGTTCAGTCATTCGCCAACAACGCTGTGCGTGGGCTTTTCAGCACGCTCAGGAGAAAATAATAAGAGAGGCCAGTGGAGCCTACGCAACAACCACAGTAGCTTGACAATGGAGGTTCGGGCGGTTACGGAGGCGGTGAACTGGTTGGCATCTCACAATTACTCTCGTGTTTTCACACTCAGTGATTCCATGAGCATGATTCGTAAGGTCGAATCAGGTATGGTGAGACGCAACTGGGTGGAGATATTGGTACAGACAATGATCAGAGAAATCACCTTACTTTTTGTCCTGGGCACACAGGAGTTAGGGTAATGAACGAGCTGATAGATTGTGGCTAGCTACAATATCAGAGGAACTCAATGGATCAAATGACATTCTTCCATTGAGAGTCTTTCCGAACAGAGGAGTTTCAGGGCTGTGTAAATCCCACTCGCTGACCAGATTAAAAGAGATGGGTGTCAATATTGGTCAGCCAAAAGAACGCTACTAGATATCAGATTGATTAATCAACATCGAACTGGCGTGTTGGGTCGATGGACATTTAAGATTTGAACAGGTGATACAGAAAAGTTATTAGAAATCCTGACAGAGAAGAGAAAACAAGACATCCTACAAGACCTGAATATCAAGGAGCATTGGCTAATAAATAGCATCATGTCCCGGAAGATGACAAATTTTGGCCCCGTTTAAAATCACTGTGGTTTGGAGGGAATATTACTAACATGAGAATCATGGCAAACAGAGATAAGATCAGGCGACTTATAATCAAACCTAATAAATACTAATAATATGAGTCGATCGTAAGTGAGGATAACTAGAAATTATTAAACACAGAATCGTGGCAAGATACAGAGAAACGATATGATAATTCGACTTATTGCCAAATCTAGCATTTACTAACATGAGAATCATGACAAAAAAAAAGAGAAGAGATACGATCATGCGACTTATAATCAAGCCTAGGAATTACAAATAATAAAGGTCGAGCACAAGCATGATGACTAGGAATTACTAATACAGAATCATTGCAAGATACAGAGAAACAATATGCTCATTGATTATTACCAAACCTAGCATTTACTAACATGAATCATACAAGATCCAGAGAAGAGACACGATCATAGGACTTATTACCTAACTCATTATTTACTAACACGAGAGTCATGACAATATTAAGAAAAGATATATCATTCGTTTCAGAGATCCTGATCTCATTGTAGGTGAGATCGAGTTCCTAGTCCTATTGGAGACGGGTGATAAAACGTAGGACCCGTGTTCAAAATGAGCACGTAAAAGAAACATTCACAGTTCAAAATCGAGAAGAACAGGCTGGAAACCGCTGCCGGAGAAAATTCATAACAAAAGATTAACACTAAAATGTCTGCTAAAACATCTTCACCATCTTCAAAATTCATCGTGGAACCCAGCCGGTGCTACGGAGTTCGTGCACTGCAGATGAGATCTTCCTATGTAAGAAAGAGATCGGATCACATATGATTACTCACCGAAGTGCAATGATTATGTATATATCAATCAATCAATCCATCAAGATTTACTGACACGACAATCATGACAAGATACAGAAAAGAAACACTATCATGAGCCTTATTACCAAATATAGAAATTGTTAACCTCAGAATGACAGTGATACACAGAGAAGAGGAATTATCATGCAACTTGTTACCAGGCTTAAAACAGTATGGTCGGATAATAATGATACCGAACACACATTTATCACGCGTTTTCCAGTCTGGCACAGTAAACTCAAAACGATCTATACACCGTGAAAACTATCAATAAATGCGTGACTGAGAAAATCGATCCGTCTCGCATGATTAAACTTTAGAACTCTCAGTTCTTTATAACTTCCGTACCTAATCACTGAAGTTGGATAAAAAGATGTCACAAGTCACAACGTGAAGGTGTCAATCGTGAACGGATGAGCTGATGAGGCTAAAATCCTAATTGAATGGAAACAGTTAGGCGCCAGATTAAACAAATAAGACGGGGCTGCATTGTGAATGGATGAGGCGGGATATTAGTGTGTTCAAACATTGTCAGAGATGTCAGTTTGCAAAAGCAAGCACGTCGTGATGCCTTTGAGAACTGTAACAGTGATAGTTTAAATATTAGCAGAAACGGTCGAGACATCCGAACCATTGTGAACAGATAAGCAAGGTGTAAATAAATGTGTAAAGCATCAGTGGTATACAGATAGTGAGATTAGTCAGTTCCAATTGATATATGGAATCTAAAATGATAAAAATAACAGAGAGTTCACCTATTTGGGTAGCAATTTTGATTGCACAGGAAATGTTAAAAAGAAATTATGGTACGAATTGTCAAAGCAACATCAGCTTTTAAAAGTCTAAATAAAATATGGAACTGCAAGTTATATAGTATTAAAACTAAATTACGAATTTCAATTCAAATGTTGTATCAATCCTAACATATGCCAGCGAGAGTTGGAAAATGACTAAAGATATAGAAAGCAAGTTGAATGCATTTGAAAATAGATGTCTGCGAAAAATAATGAATATAAAATGGAACGAATTCAGGAGAAGTGATGAAATCAGAGACATGTCTGGTCAACCACTAGTGACAACTGTTATAAGAAAAGAAGATGGAGATATGTTGAGCATACCTTGAGGAGAAATGATCAACGAATATCAAAGCAGAGATGCAAAGGGTTCAAGAAGAGAGGTCGACCTAAGTAGACCTGAAGCGAACTTTGCTGAGAGAGGCAGGAAATATCGGTATCAGTTCCATGGAGGAGATTGAGCGAGTTGCCAGGATAGAGCGGTATGGAGAAATTACTTGCAGGCCCTATGTAACGTATAACGGTAGAGAGGAATTATTATTTAATTAAATATGAATGTGTAACATGTGAACTAGACACAGTATCAGTGCAAATAGAAGTTAACAATATGCCCATGTTAATAGAAGTTAACAATATGCCCATGTAATAATTAGAATATACTGTATAGACGGTGTGGTGTGAATGTTAATACAATTGTGTGATGTGTCAGTATTTATAGAAGTGTTTAATGTGTCATATACCGGAGTCCTCATTAAAGTCAAGATCCCAAGCGTCAGCACTCTCTTGCAGAAGGCCACAGTGAGATAAGCGGGTCACGTTGCTCAGATGCCTGATAAACGTATTCCAAAACAGTTGATGTATGGCGGGATTGAAGGGGGCAGGCGATAAGTTGGTGAACAGAAACAAAAATTAAAGACACTTTTTTAAAGTAGCTCTAAAATGCTACGATATAGACACCACATGCTGAATATACCTTACTCAAGATTGCCAAATGTGACGCTGTAACAACTCAAGAAGCTTAAGATCTCCAAATGTGACGCTGTAACAACGCAAGAAGAACTCGAATAGCTGAGAATCGTCGTACTATTGAGGCGAAGAGAAAACGAGCGGCGTGAAAAGACAAAACACACAAAACCCTCATGTCTAACCTTGATCTTGACATGTAGTGGGGGATTGTGTTTGAGGATTCGACTTTACAGTCACCTCCGCACACACCAGAGATGTGCAGCAACGTACGTCTGAGACTGGTGTCATCATCGCTTGCGATGGGCGACTATTAGATGTTAGTGGAAAGTGTCAGCTTTTATAGAAATGTATGGCGTTTAAAAAACTTCTAAAGGGTTTTAAGATGACGATTGACTTCATTGCGCCGGCTTTCACCCCATATGGCTTGGTACCTCTCCGCAAAAATGGCACGCCACCTGCCGAGAGTATTGCACAAAGCATGAGCTCCGTAGCTCCAGTAACAATACTAGGGTCTCTGGAAAAAACTGCACTCGTGAACCTAATGATGCGGTCCAGATTCGAACCCACGACCTTCGACTCACAGGACAAAGGGCCTAACCACTTAACCATGAAGTATCAATGTTTATGATGATGATGACGCTCGTCCATCACAGGTGATGATGACCATCCTTTTCCATCCAAGAAATTGTTGTTGCATTATTATCGATACAATTGGAGTCTACATGGTATGAAAAAAAAACTATAGAAGCACCTCCCCAGTGCTACATAGGAGATTTGGGAAAACTCACACAAGCTTGATATTCTTATCAAATCGATTCATATTTAAGTATGAATTGTTTACATCTGTAGTCATCCATCCTATTTAAATCCATGATTTAGTTCATTTAGGACTCATTCCGTGTATTTGTATGTTCCCTGAAGAAGACTTATAGTCGATACGTTAGATTGTTGTTAGTTTTATTATTTTATTATTCATTTTTGCTTGCTTATGTGATATCATACATGCGCGTCTTTGTCCTGGAACGCCAATCTATAAGGTATCAACGTAACCTCCTCGGTTTTCTCCAGATCTGATCTGATCCGCTCTGACCAGAGCAGATTTAAAGGTTTCCGCACATAGTATACTTTAACAAGACACATTGCCTGAATGTCCAGCGTGTTCTTAGCGCGTTGGACGACGGGTAACAAACCCTCTGTGAGTGCGGTTCAATTCCCCGAGCTGGCAGAAAAGTCACAGGCTCTCCAGATTTACGGTGTTCGTGGCACCGAACCGAAGGTTACGATGTCCATGGCACCGAATCGAAGAGCTGAAAGCTCAAGTGCTTCTGGATCGGAAAAATACCAACAAAAAAACAAACAAAAAACAAACAAAAAAACAAACAAAAAAAAAGCAAATAAAAAAACAAGACACATTAAATCAAGAATTGCAACATTATTAGTAGCAGCACATTTTGAGAAACACTGATAAAGAAAACGTCACTGGTCTGTCCGTGCTGTGCCCTTATTGTGCCCTTGACTATCCCAACAGCAAGATTATATAATACCTTATTCCTAACAAACAGGAGAAAGTTGGCAGATATCTTTGTAAATGATATACGGATATCCATAAGTTGGGGGTAAAGCCGATACAGAGCCGGAACACAATCATGCCCACATATCCTGGAAGATGTCCAAATCAAACATTAGGAATTAGTTTCCGCTGTGCGATCCTTTATTTTTTGTGTTTCATTTCTCTTCTTATTTTTTGTTTGCTAAATAAATACATTTCTTACGTTTTGATCGTATAGTGTTCACATTAGATTTGATACTTTTATATTTTCATTATGTTATTTGTTGCTACAAGTGTACATTTGGACTAACTATTATATAATAAAGCAACATGTTTCGCAGTCTTTTCAGACAGTGGCGGCTCGTGCTCTTTTATGTTGGTGGGGCCAGACACAAATTTTCGGAAAAGTCATGGTTTTTGAGTTAGGTTATATTTTAATTTATAAAATAATAAATACACATTACACATTATTTTTGGTGGGGCGGGCCCTACTGGCCCCTAATGACGAGCCGCCACTGTTTTCAGATATTAGGATACGAAATGCCTGTCACTTAAAACTGCAATACCTTAGTGTGCAGGAGGTAAAAGGGTCAATTCCTTTCCGTACATTCGGAATGTTGAGAGTGGGACTAAGCCCACAACGCTCTGGTGTCTACCGATAAGTGAACGCTTACTATAACGCTAATCCGTTGCACGGCTATCACGTGTAACTATTGGTTCCCTATGTTTAACTAGACTATCTATTCTGTAATAAATATTGGTTCCCCATGTTTAACTAGACTATCTATTACGTGTATATATTTGTTCCCCATGTTTAACTAGACTATCTATTACGTGTATATATTTGTTCCCCATGTTTAACTAGACTAACTATTACGTGTATATATTTGTTCCTCATGTTTAACTAGACTAACTATTACGTGTATATATTTGTTCCCCATGTTTAACTAGACTAACTATTACTTGCTATCGGTGGTGGTCTGGGTTCAGCTCCCGCAATGCGCGTGTAATTTTTCCGACCGCGACGGCTCTCAGGTCGACCCAGCCTCAACTGGGTACCAGACATGCTCTGGGAAAGTAAAGGCGGCCGGCATGATACTGACCACATCACCCATTGTGTGCCGACGGTCAATGAAAAATACAGGTGAATAAAAATTATTATATATATATTTGTTCACCATGCTTAACTAGACTATTGCGCAAGTGCAAACTCAGAAGTTGTCACAGTAAAACACTTTCAAATTGACCGACCTTCTTAATAACGAAAAAGAGCCATATAAGTGTAGACTACAATATTAGGCTGTTATTTATCTTTGACCAAAGACATGCGAAATTATGATCAGATTTACTCTGATCGCAATTACTTACTTTCCATTGGCCTGGTACAAAATCACCCAGTTCTGTTTTTAAATTCAACCAAATTAGCCTCTTTGTTAGGCCTTTTTTGAAGAACTGAACAGTACAGGTCCCTGACACATATAAATGTGGAGTCAACAGATTAAGATTGGGACACGCTTTACTCAAGTGATATTTCAGATTTACTAGCATTCCAAAAATGACTGATCAATTCGTTTAATAACAAAGTTTAGCCAACTTTTTAAATGGGATGATTAGTCACCATCACTCTGACCGCTTTTACTTCTGGTTTCTTGATACAAAAAATTGACAAATTAGTACGCATCCAACCACAGTGTAATCAACTGACCGTGTGAGATCTCGAAGCAGGGAAGCAAAGAATAGTAAAACTGACCTAAAGACATGTTGTAATAGGCGACTGAGGTTGAGATCTCAGGAAGCAAAGAAAGTAAACTGTGACTACAAACATGTTGTAATAGGCGACTGAGGTTGAGATCTCAAGGAAGCAAAGAATAGTAAAACGTGACCTACAAACATGTTGTAATAGGCGACTGAGGTTGAGATCTCAAGGGAAGCAAAGAATAGTAAAACTGTTACCTACAAGACATGTTGTAATAGGCGACTGAGGTTGAGATCTCAAGGAAGCAAAGAATAGTAAAACGTGACCTACAAGACATGTTGTAATAGGCGACTGAGGCTGAGATCTCAAGGGAAGCAAAGAATAGTAAACCGTGACCTACAAGACATGTTGAATAGGCGACTGAGGTTGAGATCTCAGGGAATGCAAGAATAGTAAAACTGTGACCTACAAGACATGTTGTAATAGGCGACTGAGGTTGAGCTCTCAAGGGAGCAAAGAATAGTAAAACTGTGACCTACAAGACATGTTGTAATAGGCGACTGAGGTTGAGCTCTCAAGGGAGCAAAGAATAGTAAAACTGTGACCTACAAGACATGTTGTAATAGGCGACTGAGGTTGAGCTCTCAAGGAGCAAAGAATAGTAAAACTGTGACCACAAGACATGTTGTAATAGGCGACTGAGGCTTGAGCCTCAAGGGAAGCAAAGAATAGTAAAACTGTGACCTACAAGACATGTTGTAATAGGCGACTGAGGTTGAGCTCTCAAGGAAGCAAAGAATAGTAAACTGTGACCTACAAGACATGTTGTAATAGGCGACTGAGGTTGAGGTCTCAAGGGAAGCAAAGAATAGTAAAACTGTGACCTACAAGACATGTTGTAATAGGCGACTGAGGTTGAGGTCTCAAGGGAAGCAAAGAATAGTAAAACTGTGACCTACAAGACATGTTGTAATAGGCGACTGAGGTTGAGGTCTCAAGGGAAGCAAAGAATAGTAAAACTGTGACCTACAAGACATGTTGTAATAGGCGACTGAGGTTGAGGTCTCAAGGGAAGCAAAGAATAGTAAAACTGTGACCTACAAGACATGTTGTAATAGGCGACTGAGGTTGAGGTCTCAAGGCAAGCAAAGAATAGTAAACTGTGACCTACAAGACATGTTGTAATAGGCGACTGAGGTTGAGGATCTCAAGGAAGCAAAGAATAGTAAAACTGTGACCTACAAGACATGTTGTAATAGGCGACTGAGGTTGAGGTCTCAAGGGAAGCAAAGAATAGTAAAACTGTGACCTACAAGACATGTTGTAATAGGCGACTGAGGTTGAGGTCTCAAGGGAAGCAAAGAATAGTAAAACTGTGACCTACAAGACATGTTGTAATAGGCGACTGAGGTTGAGAGTCTCAAGGAAGCAAAGAATAGTAAAACTGTGACCTACAAGACATGTTGTAATAGGCGACTGAGGTTGAGGTCTCAAGGGAAGCAAAGAATAGTAAAACTGTGACCTACAAGACATGTTGTAATAGGCGACTGAGGTTGAGATCTCAAGGGAAGCAAAGAATAGTAAAACTGTGACCTACAAGACATGTTGTAATAGGCGACTGAGGTTGAGATCTCAAGGAAGCAAAGAATAGTAAACTGTGACCTACAAGACATGTTGTAATAGGCGACTGAGGTTGAGATCTCAAGGAAGCAAAGAATAGTAAAACTGTGACCTACAAGACATGTTGTAATAGGCGACTGAGGCTGAGATCCTCAAGGAAGCAAAGAATAGTAAAACGTGACCACAAGACATGTTGTAATAGGCGACTGAGGTTGAGATCTCAAGGAAGCAAAGAATAGTAAAACTGTGACCTACAAGACATGTTGTAATAGGCGACTGAGGTTGAGATCTCAAGGGAAGCAAAGAATAGTAAAACTGTGACCTACAAGACATGTTGTAATAGGCGACTGAGGTTGAGCTCTCAGGAAGCAAAGAATAGTAAAACTGTGACCTACAAGACATAGTGTAATAGGCGACTGAGGTTGAGCTCAAGGAGCAAAGAATAGTAAAACTGTGACCTACAAGACATGTTGTAATAGGCGACTGAGGCTGAGCCTCAAGGAGCAAAGAATAGTAAACTGTGACCACAAGACATGTTGAAAGCGACTGAGGCTGAGCCTCAAGGAAGCAAAGAATAGAAAACTGTGACCACAAGACATGTTGTAATAGGCGACTGAGGTTGAGTCTCAAGGGAAGCAAAGAATAGTAAAACTGTGACTCCACAAGACATGTTGTAATAGGCGACTGAGGTTGAGGTCTCAAGGGAAGCAAAGAATAGTAAAACTGTGACCTACAAGACATGTTGTAATAGGCGACTGAGGTTGAGGTCTCAAGGGAAGCAAAGAATAGTAAAACTGTGACCTACAAGACATGTTGTAATAGGCGACTGAGGTTGAGGTCTCAAGGGAAGCAAAGAATAGTAAAACTGTGACCTACAAGACATGTTGTAATAGGCGACTGAGGTTGAGGTCTCAAGGGAAGCAAAGAATAGTAAAACTGTGACCTACAAGACATGTTGTAATAGGCGACTGAGGTTGAGGTCTCAAGGGAAGCAAAGAATAGTAAAACTGTGACCTACAAGACATGTTGTAATAGGCGACTGAGGTTGAGTCTCAAGGAAGCAAGAATAGTAAAACTGTGACCTACAAGACATGTTGTAATAGGCGACTGAGGTTGAGGTCTCAAGGAGCAAAGAATAGTAAAACTGTGACCACAAGACATGTTGTAATAGGCGACTGAGGTTGGGGTCCAAGGGAAGCAAAGAATAGTAAACTGTGACCTACAAGACATGTTGTAATAGGCGACTGAGGTTGAGATCTCAAGGGAAGCAAAGAATAGTAAAACTGTGACCTACAAGACATGTTGTAATAGGCGACTGAGGTTGAGGTCCTAAGGAAGCAAAGAATAGTAAACTGTGACCTACAAGACATGTTGTAATAGGCGACTGAGGTTGAGGTCTCAAGGGAAGCAAAGAATAGTAAAACTGTGACCTACAAGACATGTTGTAATAGGCGACTGAGGTTGAGATCTCAAGGGAAGCAAAGAATAGTAAAACTGTGACCTACAAGACATGTTGTAATAGGCGACTGAGGTTGAGGTCCTGGGAAGCAAAGAATAGTAAAACTGTGACCTACAAGACATGTTGTAATAGGCGACTGAGGTTGAGGTCTCAAGGGAAGCAAAGAATAGTAAAACTGTGACCTACAAGACATGTTGTAATAGGCGACTGAGGTTGAGGTCTCAAGGGAAGCAAAGAATAGTAAAACTGTGACCTACAAGACATGTTGTAATATGCGACTGAGGTTGAGATCTCAAGGGAAGCAAAGAATAGTAAAACTGTGACCTACAAGACATGTTGTAATAGGCGACTGAGGTTGAGATCTCAAGGAAGCAAAGAATAGTAAAACTGTGACCTACAAGACATGTTGTAATAGGCGACTGAGGTTGAGGTCTCAAGGGAAGCAAAGAATAGTAAAACTGTGACCTACAAGACATGTGTAATAGGCGACTGAGGTTGAGCTCTCAAGGAAGCAAAGAATAGTAAAACTGTGACCTACAAGACATGTTGTAATAGGCGACTGAGGTTGAGTCTCAAGGAGCAAAGAATAGTAAAACTGTGACCTACAAGACATGTTGTAATAGGCGACTGAGGTTGAGTCTCAGGAAGCAAAGAATAGTAAAACTGTGACCTACAAGACATGTGTAATAGGCGACTGAGGCTGAGATCTCAAGGAAGCAAAGAATAGTAAAACTGTGACCTACAAGACATGTTGTAATAGGCGACTGAGGTTGAGGTCTCAAGGGAAGCAAAAAATAGTAAAACTGTGACCTACAAGACATGTTGTAATAGGCGACTGAGGTTGAGATCTCAAGGGAAGCAAAGAATAGTAAAACTGTTACCTACAAGACATGTTGTAATAGGCGACTGAGGTTGAGATCTCAAGGAAGCAAAGAATAGTAAAACTGTGACCTACAAGACATGTTGTAATAGGCGACTGAGGCTGAGATCTCAAGGAAGCAAAGAATAGTAAAACTGTGACCACAAGACATGTTGTAATAGGCGACTGAGGTTTGAGGTCTCAAGGAAGCAAAGAATAGTAAAACTGTGACCTACAAGACATGTTGTAATAGGCGACTGAGGTTGAGGTCTCAAGGAAGCAAAGAATAGTAAAACTGTGACCTACAAGACATGTTGTAATAGGCGACTGAGGTTGAGGTCTCAAGGGAAGCAAAGAATAGTAAAACTGTGACCTACAAGACATGTTGTAATAGGCGACTGAGGTTGAGGTCTCAAGGGAAGCAAAGAATAGTAAAACTGTGACCTACAAGACATGTTGTAATAGGCGACTGAGGTTGAGATCTCAAGGGAAGCAAAGAATAGTAAAACCGTGACCTAGCAAGACATGTTGCTAATAGGCGACTGAGGTGAGATCTCAGGGAAGCAAAGAATAGTAAAACTGTGACCTACAAGACATGTTGTAATAGGCGACTGAGGTTGAGGTCTCAAGGGAAGCAAAGAATAGTAAAACTGTGACCTACAAGACATGTTGTACAGGCGACTGAGGTTGAGGTCTCAAGGAAGCAAAGAATAGTAAAACTGTGACCTACAAGACATGTTGTAATAGGCGACTGAGGTGAGATCTCAAGGAAGCAAAGAATAGTAAAACTGTGACCTACAAGACATGTTGTAATAGGCGACTGAGGCTGAGGATCTCAAGGGAAGCAAAGAATAGTAAAACTGTGACCTACAAGACATGTTGTAATAGGCGACTGAGGTTGAGGTCTCAAGGGAAGCAAAGAATAGTAAAACTGTGACCTACAAGACATGTTGTAATAGGCGACTGAGGTTGAGATCTCAAGGGAAGCAAAGAATAGTAAAACTGTGACCTACAAGACATGTTGTAATAGGCGACTGAGGTTGAGGTCTCAAGGGAAGCAAAGAATAGTAAAACTGTGACCTACAAGACATGTTGTAATAGGCGACTGAGGTTGAGGTCTCAAGGAAGCAAAGAATAGTAAAACTGTGACCTACAAGACATGTTGTAATAGGCGACTGAGGTTGAGGTCTCAAGGGAAGCAAAGAATAGTAAAACTGTGACCTACAAGACATGTTGTAATAGGCGACTGAGGCTTGAGATCTCAAGGAAGCAAAGAATAGTAAAACTGTGACCTACAAGACATGTTGTAATAGGCGACTGAGGTTGAGATCTCAAGGGAAGCAAAGAATAGTAAAACTGTGACCTACAAGACATGTTGTAATAGGCGACTGAGGTTGAGATCTCAAGGGAAGCAAAGAATAGTAAAACTGTGACCTACAAGACATGTTGTAATAGGCGACTGAGGTTGAGCTCTCAAGGGAAGCAAAGAATAGTAAAACTGTGACCTACAAGACATGTTGTAATAGGCGACTGAGGTGAGCCTCAAGGAACAAGAATAGTAAAACTGTGACCTACAAGACATGTTGTAATAGGCGACTGAGGTTGAGTCTCAAGGAGCAAAGAATAGTAAACTGTGACCTACAAGACATGTTGTAATAGGCGACTGAGGTTGAGGTCTCAAGGAAGCAAAGAATAGTAAACTGTGACCTACAAGACATGTTGTAATAGGCGACTGAGGTTGAGTCTCAAGGGAGCAAAGAATAGTAAAACTTGACCTCAAGACATGTTGTAATAGGCGACTGAGGTTGAGCTCTCAAGGGAGCAAAGAATAGTAAAACTGTGACCTACAAGACATGTTGTAATAGGCGACTGAGGTTGAGATCCTCAAGAAGCAAAGATTAGTAAAACTGTAACCTACAAGACATGTTGTAATAGGCGACTGAGGCTGAGATCTCAATGAAGCAAAGAATAGTAAAACTGTACCTACAAGACATGTTGTAATAGGCGACTGAGGCTGAGATCTCAAGGAAGCAAAGAATAGTAAAACTGTGACCTACAAGACATGTTGTAATAGGCGACTGAGGTTGAGGTCTCAAGGAAGCAAAGAATAGTAAAACTGTGACCTACAAGACATGTTGTAATAGTCGACTGAGGTTGAGTCTCATAAAGGAAGTAAAACTGTGACCTCAAACATGTGTAAGGCACTGAGGTTGAGTCTCAGGAAGAATAGTAAAACTGTGACCTACAAGACATGTTGTAATAGGCGACTGAGGTTGAGGTCTCAAGGAAGCAAAGAATAGTAAAACTGTGACCTACAAGACATGTTGTAATAGGCGACTGAGGTTGAGGTCTCAAGGGAAGCAAAGAATAGTAAAACTGTGACCTACAAGACATGTTGTAATAGGCGACTGAGGTTGAGATCTCAAGGAAGCAAAGAATAGTAAAACTGTGACCTACAAGACATGTTGTAATAGGCGACTGAGGTTGAGATCTCAAGGGAAGCAAAGAATAGTAAAACTGTGACCTACAAGACATGTTGTAATAGGCGACTGAGGTTGAGGTCTCAAGGAAGCAAAGAATAGTAAAACTGTGACCTACAAGACATGTTGTAATAGGCGACTGAGGTTGAGATCTCAAGGGAAGCAAAGAATAGTAAAACTGTGACCTACAAGACATGTTGTAATAGGCGACTGAGGTTGAGGTCCTCAAGGGAGCAAAAGAATAGTAAAACTGTGACCTACAAGACATGTTGTAATAGGCGACTGAGGTTGAGATCTCAAGGAAGCAAAGATTAGTAAAACTGTGACCTACAAGACATGTTGTAATAGGCGACTGAGGTTGAGGTCTCAAGGGGAGCAAAGAATAGTAAAACTGTGACCTACAAGACATGTTGTAATAGGCGACTGAGGTTGAGATCCAATGAAGCAAAAGATTAGTAAAACTGTGACCTACAAGACATGTTGTAATAGGCGACTGAGGTTGAGATCTCAATGGAAGCAAAGAATAGTAAAACTGTTACCTACAAGACATGTTGTAATAGGCGACTGAGGTTGAGGTCTCAAGGGAAGCAAAGAATAGTAAAACTGTGACCTACAAGACATGTTGTAATAGGCGACTGAGGTTGAGATCTCAAGGGAAGCAAAGAATAGTAAAACTGTGACCTACAAGACATGTTGTAATAGGCGACTGAGGTTGAGATCTCAAGGGAAGCAAAGAATAGTAAAACTGTGACCTACAAGACATGTTGTAATAGGCGACTGAGGCTGAGATCTCAAGGGAAGCAAAAATAGTAAAACTGTGACCTACAAGACATGTTGTAATAGGCGACTGAGGTTGAGGTCTCAAGGAAGCAAAGAATAGTAAAACTGTGACCTACAAGACATGTTGTAATAGGCGACTGAGGTTGAGGTCTCAAGGGGAGCAAAGAATAGTAAAACTGTGACCTACAAGACATGTTGTAATAGGCGACTGAGGTTGAGATCTCAAGGAAGCAAAGATTAGTAAAACTGTGACCTACAAGACATGTTGTAATAGGCGACTGAGGTTGAGATCTCAATGGAAGCAAAGAATAGTAAAACTGTAACCTACAAGACATGTTGTAATAGGCGACTGAGGTTGAGATCTCAAGGAAGCAAAGAATAGTAAAACTGTGACCTACAAGACATGTTGTAATAGGCGACTGAGGTTGAGGTCTCAAGGGAAGCAAAGAATAGTAAAACTGTGACCTACAAGACATGTTGTAATAGGCGACTGAGGTTGAGGTCTCAAGGGAAGCAAAGAATAGTAAAACTGTGACCTACAAGACATGTTGTAATAGGCGACTGAGGTTGAGGTCTCAAGGAAGCAAAGAATAGTAAAACTGTGACCTACAAGACATGTTGTAATAGGCGACTGAGGTTGAGGTCTCAAGGGAAGCAAAGAATAGTAAAACTGTGACCTACAAGACATGTTGTAATAGGCGACTGAGGTTGAGGTCTCAAGGAAGCAAAGAATAGTAAAACTGTGACCTACAAGACATGTTGTAATAGGCGACTGAGGTTGAGATCTCAAGGGAAGCAAAGAATAGTAAAATTGTGACCTACAAGACATGTTGTAATAGGCGACTGAGGTTGAGATCTCAAGGAAGCAAAGAATAGTAAACTGTGACCTACAAGACATGTTGTAATAGGCGACTGAGGTTGAGGTCTCAAGGAAGCAAAGAATAGTAAAACTGTGACCTACAAGACATGTTGTAATAGGCGACTGAGGTTGAGATCTCAAGGAAGCAAAGAATAGTAAAACTGTGACCTACAAGACATGTTGTAATAGGCGACTGAGGTTGAGCTCTCAAGGGAGCAAAGAATAGTAAAACTGTGACCTACAAGACATGTTGTAATAGGCGACTGAGGTTGAGATCTCAAGGAAGCAAAGATTAGTAAAACTGTGACCTACAAGACATGTTGTAATAGGCGACTGAGGTTGAGCTCTCAAGGGAGCAAAGAATAGTAAAACTGTGACCTACAAGACATGTTGTAATAGGCGACTGAGGTTGAGATCTCAGGAGCAAAGATTAGTAAAACTGTGACCTACAAGACATGTTGTAATAGGCGACTGAGGTTGAGATCTCAATGGAAGCAAAGAATAGTAAAACTGTAACCTACAAGACATGTTGTAATAGGCGACTGAGGTTGAGGTCTCAAGGGAAGCAAAGAATAGTAAAACTGTGACCTACAAGACATGTTGTAATAGGCGACTGAGGTTGAGATCTCAAGGGAAGCAAAGAATAGTAAAACTGTGACCTACAAGACATGTTGTAATAGGCGACTGAGGTTGAGATCTCAAGGGAAGCAAAGAATAGTAAAACTGTGACCTACAAGACATGTTGTAATAGGCGACTGAGGTTGAGATCTCAAGGGAAGCAAAGAATAGTAAAACTGTGACCTACAAGACATGTTGTAATAGGCGACTGAGGTTGAGGTCTCAAGGGAAGCAAAGAATAGTAAAACTGTGACCTACAAGACATGTTGTAATAGGCGACTGAGGTTGAGGTCTCAAGGGGAGCAAAGAATAGTAAAACTGTAACCTACAAGACATGTTGTAATAGGCGACTGAGGTTGAGCTCTCAAGGGAGCAAAGAATAGTAAAACTGTGACCTACAAGACATGTTGTAATAGGCGACTGAGGTTGAGATCTCAAGGGAGCAAAGAATAGTAAAACTGTGACCTACAAGACATGTTGTAATAGGCGACTGAGGTTGAGATCTCAAGGGAAGCAAAGAATAGTAAACTGTGACCTACAAGACATGTTGTAATAGGCGACTGAGGTTGAGGTCTCAAGGGAAGCAAAGAATAGTAAAACTGTGACCTACAAGACATGTTGTAATAGGCGACTGAGGTTGAGGTCTCAAGGGGAGCAAAGAATAGTAAAACTGTAACCTACAAGACATGTTGTAATAGGCGACTGAGGTTGAGGTCTCAAGGGAAGCAAAGAATAGTAAAACTGTGACCTACAAGACATGTTGTAATAGGCGACTGAGGTTGAGATCTCAAGGGAGCAAAGAATAGTAAAACTGTGACCTACAAGACATGTTGTAATAGGCGACTGAGGCTGAGCTCTCAAGGAAGCAAAGAATAGTAAAACTGTGACCTACAAGACATGTTGTAATAGGCGTCTGAGGTTGAGGTCTCAAGGGAAGCAAAGAATAGTAAAACTGTAACCTACAAGACATGTTGTAATAGGCGACTGAGGTTGAGGTCTCAATGGAAGCAAAGAATAGTAAAACTGTAACCTACAAGACATGTTGTAATAGGCGACTGAGGTTGAGATCTCAAGGGAGCAAAGAATAGTAAAACTGTGACCTACAAGACATGTTGTAATAGGCGACTGAGGTTGAGCCTCAAGGAGCAAAGAATAGTAAAACTGTGACCTACAAGACATGTTGTAATAGGCGACTGAGGTTGAGCTCTCAAGGGAAGCAAAGAATAGTAAAACTGTGACCTACAAGACATGTTGTAATAGGCGACTGAGGTTGAGGTCTCAAGGGGAGCAAAGAATAGTAAAACTGTAACCTACAAGACATGTTGTAATAGGCGACTGAGGTTGAGCTCTCAAGGGAGCAAAGAATAGTAAAACTGTGACCTACAAGACATGTTGTAATAGGCGACTGAGGTTGAGATCTCAAGGGAAGCAAAGAATAGTAAAACTGTGACCTACAAGACATGTTGTAATAGGCGACTGAGGTTGAGATCTCAAGGGAAGCAAAGAATAGTAAAACTGTGACCTACAAGACATGTTGTAATAGGCGACTGAGGTTGAGGTCTCAAGGAAGCAAAGAATAGTAAAACTGTGACCTACAAGACATGTTGTAATAGGCGACTGAGGTTGAGGTCTCAAGGGGAGCAAAGAATAGTAAAACTGTAACCTACAAGACATGTTGTAATAGGCGACTGAGGCTGAGGTCTCCAAGGGAAGCAAAGAATAGTAAAACTGTGACCTACAAGACATGTTGTAATAGGCGACTGAGGTTGAGATCTCAAGGGAGCAAAGAATAGTAAAACTGTGACCTACAAGACATGTTGTACAGGCGACTGAGGTGAGCTCTCAAGGGTAAGCAAAGAATAGAAAACTGTGACCTACAAGACATGTTGTAATAGGCGACTGAGGTTGAGGTCTCAAGGGAAGCAAAGAATAGTAAAACTGTAACCTACAAGACATGTTGTAATAGGCGACTGAGGTTGAGGTCCTCAAGTGAAGCAAAGAATAGTAAAACCTGTAACTACAAGACATGTTGTAATAGGCGACTGAGGTTGAGATCTCAAGGGGAGCAAAGAATAGTAAAACTGTGACCTACAAGACATGTTGAATAGGCGACTGAGGTTGAGCCTCAAGGGAGCAAAAGAATAGTAAAACTGTGACCTACAAGACATGTTGTAATAGGCATGACTGAGGTTGAGCCTCAAGGAAGCAAAGAATAGTAAACTGTACCTACAAGACATGTTGTAATAGGCGACTGAGGTTGAGATCTCAAGGGAAGCAAAGAATAGTCAAAACTGTGACCTACAAGACATGTTGTAACTAGGCTGACGAGGTTGAGGTCTCAAGGGAAGCAAAGAATAGTCAAACTGTGACCTACAAGACATGTTGTAATAGGGCGACTGAGGCTGAGCCTCTAGCGAAGCAAAGAATAGTAAACTGTGACCTACAAGACATGTTGTAATAGGCGAATGAGGTTGAGGTCTCAGGAAGCAAAGAATAGTAAACCATGACCTACAAGACATGTTGTAATAGGCGACTGAGGCTGAGATCTCATGGTAAGCAAAGAATAGTAAAACTGTGACCTACAAGACATGTTGTAATAGGCGACTGAGGTTGAGATCTCAAGGAAGCAAAGAATAGTAAAACTGTGACCTACAAGACATGATTAACTAGGCGACTGAGGTTGAGATCTCAAGGAAGCAAAGAATAGTAAAACTGTGACCTACAAGACATGTTGTAATAGGCGACTGAGGTTGAGGTCTCAAGGGAAGCAAAGAATAGTAAACTGTGACCTACAAGACATGTTGTAATAGGCGACTGAGGTTGAGGTCTCAAGGGAAGCAAAGAATAGTAAAACTGTGACCTACAAGACATGTTGTAATAGGCGACTGAGGTTGAGATCTCAAGGGAAGCAAAGAATAGTAAAACTGTGACCTACAAGACATGTTGTAATAGGCGACTGAGGTTGAGATCTCAAGGGAAGCAAAGAATAGTAAAACTGTAACCTACAAGACATGTTGTAATAGGCGACTGAGGTTGAGGTCTCAAGGGAAGCAAAGAATAGTAAAACTGTGACCTACAAGACATGTTGTAATAGGCGACTGAGGTTGAGATCTCAAGGGGAGCAAAGAATAGTAAAACTGTGACCTACAAGACATGTTGTAATAGGCGACTGAGGTTGAGGTCTCAAGGGAAGCAAAGAATAGTAAAACTGTGACCTACAAGACATGTTGTAATAGGCGACTGAGGTTGAGGTCTCAAGGGAAGCAAAGAATAGTAAAACTGTGACCTACAAGACATGTTGTAATAGGCGACTGAGGTTGAGCTCTCAAGGGAGCAAAGAATAGTAAAACTGTGACCTACAAGACATGTTGTAATAGGCGACTGAGGTTGAGATCTCAAGGGAAGCAAAGAATAGTAAAACTGTGACCTACAAGACATGTTGTAATAGGCGACTGAGGTTGAGGTCTCAAGGGGAGCAAAGAATAGTAAAACTGTGACCTACAAGACATGTTGTAATAGGCGACTGAGGTTGAGATCTCAAGGAAGCAAAGAATAGTAAAACTGTGACCTACAAGACATGTTGTAATAGGCGACTGAGGTTGAGGTCTCAAGGGGAGCAAAGAATAGTAAAACTGTGACCTACAAGACATGTTGTAATAGGCGACTGAGGTTGAGGTCTCAAGGGAAGCAAAGAATAGTAAAACTGTGACCTACAAGACATGTTGTAATAGGCGACTGAGGTTGAGTCTCAAGGAAGCAAAGAATAGTAAAACTGTGACCTACAAGACATGTTGTAATAGGCGACTGAGGTTGAGATCTAGAGAAGCAACTCTAGTAAATAAAAAGCATGTAGGAAATCGGATGTGCTGTCCTACTTGTAGGCGCATAACTGGCACAACCTAGAAACGCTCTTAGGATCAGATCACGTACACATCACAAAAAGTAGTTTAATAAGTGGTTTATATGTAGAGTTCGTAGAAGGAGATCTCTTAATAACACGCTTACGAAACAATTGCACAAAACACTATGTTATCTCGTCTCTCTTAACATAAATTGTTGTTGTATAATTAAAAAATGGTTCACTTTATTACCATCTCACACTTTTACTTGCAACCGTCCCTGTTGTTTTAATGTTCTTGATAACCATCGCTTCTGTCCGTGTTTCTTGATAACAATCGCTTCTTTACATGTGATTAATGTATTGTGTGTGCATTCTTTACATGTACCTGATCAATGATAACGTTTTTTTATTTATATCATAGCGAGCCACGGAAACCATCAACACGCATACCATTCGACATCTTCTAGAGAATGGGTTCCCAAAGTCGGTTCCCCCCCAACAGTGGGCGCGGAAGCCTTCTTGGGGGAGCGATAGTGGATTCAGTAGCATTTGAAGGCAATTTTTTTTCGTGATTTTGGGATTGAATAATCATTAAACATTTGAATTCTGCGTTTTAATTCATCTTATGCCCATCTTACACGATCCATTTTTAATCAATTTTCTATTTCATGCATATAATCATTTGAAAATTGACCATGTATTACAGAAATACATATCAATTTTCTATGTCAAAGAGAAAATAGAGCATGTATATATGTGGGAAGGGGGCGTTGGCAAACTTTTATAATGTGGAGGGGGCGTTACAAAGTTTATGTTGTGAAAAGTGGGTGGTGGGTCAAAAAAGTTTGGGAATCTATGTTCTAGAGCATAGATTCCTAAACTTTTCGGGCCACCGCCCACTTTGCCAGACATAGATTTTGTAACACCCTCCCCATTATTACAGTTTTCCCACGTTCAAGCAGTTTGATATTGTCAACGTAAATAGCAACTAATGATACATTACTGCTTATGCTGTTAAAGTACTGAAAAGGTAGTGGTCAATATGGGCTTCATCTTGAACACAGTTATTCAATCGCAATATCATGAAAATAATTTATTTTAAAATATATATGATTCATTTTTTCTATAAAGAGTCACTGGTCTCTAGATCGCATGAACGCCCATCAAATGCTTCTGAACCAAATATCGCCACCCTAGAAGGTTTCAGCGATCACTTGGGGGCGTTATCGCCCACTTTGGAAAAGTGAATATCTATGGTTCTGCCTGGAGAGCTATGGCGTCGGCTTAGTAACTGTTAACCAATAATCGGTATCTCATACATTATCATTTGATATATTAATCGTAATTGTATTTAAAATATTGTCTCAATAACAATACCTATATTAATCTCTCTCTCCCTCTCTCTCTTTCTCTCTCTCTCTCTCTCTCTAGACGATGACGCCTCTGACGCTTAGGGCTCACGATTATTCTCTATTCTTGGACGTCCTTTGTACTGTGTTCCAGCTGCGGTTTATTTATTGTAGTTCTTATTCAGGTCTTTTTTCAATGCATTTGACCCTCTAGTCTCCATCTTAATGCAGTTTTGAAACATAGGTAGTCTTCATGCGCATCACATGTTCAATCCATCTCCAGCGTCTCTTTTGGATGATGGTGTTCATATTCTCTTGCTGACACTGTGTAAGCAGTTCTCGGTTAGAAATAGTATTTGGCTATTAAAATCTGGAGATATCTATGACGAAGTAATTCAGATGTGTGCCTGTCGTTCTAAAGATTCTGTGTTTGAATCCTGACCGAGTCTTATGTGCAAATGTTTTCATGAGATCTCTCAAATTGTTACTGGGAATATAGATTTCGTACTTTGTGCAACACTCGCAATAGATGGCTGCCATTTTTGTCAGCCGGGACGGAGCCATATGAGGTAAAACCCGGTACAATGAAGTCAATCCGTCGCCTTTAGTCCCTTAAGACGCGTAAGGAATTTCGTAGATAAGTTATATGGAAGGTGGAAAGGTAAATTATGTTGATTCTACATACACATATGTTCATACATTCTAAGCAGATTTGTATTGTCATGAAATCAGTGACGTTGGTTAGGTGAACAGCTAAGCAAACGTTTATTCGCTAGACTATTTTTACTACATACCAATCAGCATCATCTAGTGCCATTCTAGCTAACCTAATCATGTTCATTCACAACTCTTTGTTTTTTGTTTTAGTTATCAGTGTTGATAGTGTTATACACCGTGCTATGTTGCAGTGGCGGCTCGTGATCATTTTGTTGGTGGGGCCAGACATTTTTTTCCGGATAAATCATGGGTTTTGTTTGCTATATTTTAATTTATAAAATAATAAATACACGTTATACATTATTTTTTATGGGGCCCGGCCCCACTGGTCCTTAATGACGAGCCGTCATTGTTATGTTGTTAAGCTATCTAGTATCTCTTCCATTTATGAACCTCTATCTCTCTTCACATGTATCTTCTCGCTGTCACATTGTCTATTGTCTATTTTCTTTCCCCATGTGGATGATGGAATTGGTTGTCCACTCATGTCGTTAAACATAGGGATGGAAGCTTTAATTTGCAATCAAGGGTCAGATGAGTCGCCCTTGTTGTGTTATATCTGTGTTTATTTAGTGTGGTCTTGATATTATCTATCCATCTTTTCGTGGTATTCCTTTGGCTCTAGTACCTGATCTCTTTTTATTGTCTGCTGTTATTGATTGTTGGTTACAATGTATTCCAGCTTTTCTCTTCTCATAACATGCTAAACAAATTATGTGTTTCTGTCTCGTGTTATTTTAATAAGCGGTCTGTTCTTGCACTCTTTTATCAGAATATTATCATTTGTCATATTTTCTGTACTGAGTGCCGCACTAGCGTAGCTGTTAGTGCGCTGACCTCTTAGGCTAGTGTCCCGTGTTCACCCACAGTAGGCGTGGATTATTTTTTCGATCTTAAAGGCTCTCAGGTTGACCCAGAATTTATTTAGTTAGCAGGAAAAGAACTGGGATGTTAATGCTGCTTTTGCGATGTTGACCACATCACCCATCGTGTGCCGACAGTCAATGTAAAATATGGGCCTAACACTGTATTGCCCTATATACCTTGGGCTATAAAAAAGGTTCATTTATCATTATATTTTCTGTCAATGATATTCTTATCATTTTTCTATAAAAGTACATCTTTGTATCTTCTAATATTTTATTATTTACTATTTACATAAAAAATATGATTTCATTCTTTAGTTTCATTTTTATATACTTTTTTATGAGTTTATTTGTAACTCAATGTATGTTCTCTGTGGTAGTAAAGAACAAAGCAAATGTCTACCCTTGTATGTCGTAAAAGTTGACTAACAGATGTAGTATTTGAACCCACGATAGAACACTGTAAAGAAAGAAGAAGGAAAAAAAACAGTTTCAGAAATAGACACCAAAAAAATAAAATTCCTCCAAAAAATTCTAATTTCATGGTGAGGTAGAGAGAAATGCACAAGATGGAATTGAGTGGAAAATTTTTGCTTTCTGTGTCATTGCGTGCAATGAGGACTAATGATTTTTTCTGACTCAACAAGTTGCTTGTCGTAACACTAATTTTAGCACAAACGTTTTTTACAAGCTACTAATAATACTCGATCCTAACAAGGACATAACCCAAATAAACGTTAAGAACATGCTGTTAATCAGGCAAAACATGCCAAAACTTTGAGGAGTGTTACTGCGACTGCGACTTATAAATCCAGCATTTCATCACCATGATATTTGCTTCAACAAGAATATAAAACGATAAGGAATAGTTGTAGGTAACGAAAAATTATAGGACAAAATATATAAAAAGAAACAGGTGCGCTGTCTCTGTTTGTTAGCAAGAGTTTGCGCTTAAAAATTATCCGAAGTCGCACGCACTAATACAAGTTTTATATTACCTAGTTTCCTGGCCTGGAACTGTATGCTGTCTGGTCTACGAAATCCTCGTAGCTCCACGGAGTGTTCTGTTTCTACGCCCTCAAGATATTTCTTACAATTTTACTTTCCGAACATATTCGTGCACTGAGTGTACCCTTACAGAAATATCCAAATGCGACTGAACACAGAATATACACATACTCTCTCTATCTCTACTCTCTCTCCACACACATACACTATATCTCTCTAACCTCAATTATGCTCAAAATCTTGCTTTCATGACTAATTCAAGTTTCGTCATCCAATATCTTGTCCTGAGCAGAACTTTGCCACCCTAAAATTCCTTTGAAATTTCTCTCTTTCTTAGATCAACTTTCCAGCCTCGGCCGTCATCATGTTTAAATCATCATTTACATATGGAACTCATCTTCTCCGGAGTGTTCTTCTTGTTCTCTTAGCCAGGATGCCTCCTTCCATAATGGTCTTCTCCAACCACTCATGAAATTTTATATGTCCAAAAAATTCAATTCTCTTAATTGTTGTTTACATCAACAGCAATTTTTCTTTGTTTATTAGTTATTTCTGGATAGATTCCATTTGTTTTCTTCTCTGTCCATGATATATGGATTACACTTCCGTAACACTTATATTCAAAAGCACTTATGTGTTTTACACTGCCTTTGTAAATGCACATAATTCACAGACATACATTCTTACTAAAATTCCAGTTTGAGAGATATAATTCAAAAAGTACATATTATAGTTGAAAGTGTACTTACTTTTTCAGCCTAATTAAATATAATACACATTCAAAATTATATAATTCGCTTGTGTTATAAATAATATCAGTAATAATGAACATAATGACAACAAATAAAACGAACATGACAAAAGATATTTTATCAACGGAGAGAAAGTAGAAACTCTGAACAGTTTTGAATATCTTGGTTCACTGCTAACAGCAGATGGAAATGTGAACAGTTTTGAATATATTGGTTCACTGCTAACAACAGATGGAAATGTGATGGAGAAAATTAAAAGAAAAACACACATGGCTTTACAAAACATTAAACAATTAAAATATGTCTGGAACAGAACTGATAAGAAAACAAAGATCACAATACTAAGAGCATGCATATTCCCAATGACAACGTATGGGTGTGAAGCATGGGCATTTAATAGAGCAGTGGAAAAACATATATGTGATTTCGAATATAAGTGTTACAGAAGAGTCCTCCGTATATCATGGACAGAGAAGAGAACAGATAGATCTATCCAGAAAGAACTCAAAATCAAATAAAACTGGCTGATGCTACAAACAAGAAAGAGAAAATTCAGATATTTTGACATAAAAAGACACGATGGGCTGAAGAAGACCATCATGGAAGGAGGCATACTGGCAAAGAAAAGAAGAGGAAGACCACGGAGAAGATGAATGCAGAATGTAAGTGATGGTTTGAACATGACGGTTGCAGAGGCAGGACTTCTGGCCTATGAGAGAGAGAAATTCTGGAGGACTGTTTGGGTGGCAAAGTTCTGCTCTGGACAAGCTATTTGATGATGATGATGAACAATGAACATTACGACTCCCTCTGAGGTGTATTTCATCCCAATATGTTGGCTATTCGTGTCTGTAGTGCGACATTCTTTTCATTTGTTTTCTAAATCCCTCCAATATATAATTACTACACACTTCACCGTGTGCTTTTTATCTTTATCTAATTCATTTTCATTGTGGGGTTTCAGCAATATTGCCTAATCTGCTATACTATTTGTTTTTATTTTGTTCTTTCGGTTGCCGTCACACCGCTACAGGGGTGTAGCTATCATGGTAACATGTGTTGGTCTTTTTAAAGTCTACACTAGTCAAAACCAGTATTATTTATTAATCTCTTGTCTCACTAGTATTTATTTTGCTCCATGCCTTTGTTTCACACTGTTAAATATTTGATACCACTTCAAAAATTATGTTTTGCGTAAGCATATATTTTTTAAAGACTTGAAAACGTTTTTTGTTGAAGTAGATGTTGTTGTTGCTGTTGCTATTCTCCATGCTTTAGAGCTGTACATAAGAACTGACTTGACATTTGAAATAAACATCTTAATCTTAGAACTGGACTTGATTTCATTTGATTTCCATATATATATATATATATATATATATATATATATATATATATATATATATATATAAAAATTTATACTAGTGGCGGCTCGTTGTAATTTTTGTTGGTGGGACCAGCAGAAATTTTCGGAAAAATCATGGTTTCGGTTAGAATATATTTTAATGTATAAAATAATAAATACACGTTACACCTTATTTTTGTTGGGCCCGACCCTCTGGCCCTAATGACGAGCCGCCACTGATTTATACAGTGATAAACAGTTCTCATGTTCACGTTTTCCTACATTGTACGACTATTTTTAAAGTATCCTCAAATTCTTCTAATACTTTTACAATTATACTCTGTTACGGCGTTGTTCTTTCTCGCTTACTACTTTCAAATATGGATGTACTATTTGAATAAATAATAGCTTTTTGGTCAATTCTGATACGCTTCGTTAAGGGGGTCTAATGCCGAAGGAATGGCTTCATTGCACTAGTTTTCGCCACATGTCTGTATTATTCTCAGCAGAAATGACATGTCACCGGCCTAGAGTATTGCACAAAGCACAAATGTGTAGCTCAAATAACTGCTTACTACTTTCTATTAATCATGGAGCATATCAACGTAACAGTTGTCCTCAATTGTTTAGGTCTCTAGCAGTTTTCATTTATGGCATCCTAGAATAGTCCATCGTCGTTTAGTTCCTCAAGTGGACTCCGTCTCATGTCATATTAAGACATCCCATTTTCGCTTTTCCTTGCATGTTCTACTCAAGTTCGTCTCTAATGACACTACGCCCGCGTGGTGCAGGCCCCCAAGAGAACCACAGATTAGTACCACTGCGACCTACACGGTATGTTGTAAGAGGAGACTGAAGTAGGGGCCTAGGGAAGGTACCCTAGTAAATAAAAATCTTCGGAGAAATCGGAGGTGCTGCCTACTTGTAGACGCATAACTCGCACAACGTACAATCGCTCTTAGGCTCAGATCACAAACAGATTACACAGAGTGGCTAACAAGTGGTCGAGATGTAGCGTTCGAAAAAGAGAAATAATGACACTAGAAGGGTATGCTAAACACATCAGCACTTTCTCCTCCTGACCTGAATCATCATGGACTCCTGTCCGTTACCTGTCCTGTCCATCAGTCTGAGAATACATCATTGCCACATGTTGACAAATGTTTGAATCTGATTAGTGTTTAAACTTGTTGACTCGACACCAGTGGGCTCGTCATTAAGGCCAGAGGGCCAGGCCCCACCAAAAATAATGTGTAACACGTATTTATTATTTAATAAATTAAAATATAACCTAACCCAAACCCATGATTTATCAGAAACAATTTGTGTCTGGCCCCACCAATAAATCGATCACGAGCCGCCACTGCTCGACACCAAGTTTCTGAGTCATACAAAATGACATATTTCGCAATTGAGCTGAATATCCTTAGCTTTGTTTTAGGCACAGCCAACATTAATATTGGGTCGTAGAACTGACCGGGAATCCCTGACCTAGTTTCAGTTGGGGGGCTAGAATTTATATTTTGATAGAACATTGCAAGAAATTTTACTCAATTCTATGAGTCTATGGTTACTTATTGATGAAAATATTCATAATACTTAAATCACATAAATAATTCAGATATTCCTTATTGTTAAACTGAACTTGTTACATAATATAACCTTGATTTAGTATGTTGTGTTGATTTTAAAATAAATTCGTCTATTTCCAACAATACTGGAACGTGAGGTCACGTAACCAGTTGTGGTCTGATTTCCCATAATTTGTACCTACGGCCGTATGAGTTTATATTTGGCTGTGGTTTTACGGGAGAAGATAGTAGATTTGCACATAGTGTGCAGGAAAGCAAAGATTTGTTAGGGCTTTCAATATCCTGGCGTTAATGAGTTCCGATAAGAATTCTGAGAAACTTCCGAGAAAATGTGCAC
This sequence comes from Arion vulgaris, assembly GCA_020796225.1. Lineage (NCBI taxonomy): Eukaryota > Metazoa > Mollusca > Gastropoda > Stylommatophora > Arionidae > Arion > Arion vulgaris. Next base: position 26,894,151 of record CM036761.1, on the reverse strand, counting down.
TCTACTTGACGGCTTATCGCCAGTCAGTCAGTTGTCAGTTAACAAGTGTTATCATATATCTACACTGGGCGCCTGTGCTCGAGCTTTTCTATCTTATTTATGTATATGCTGTCTCTTGTGAGACGGTTTAGCGCATAGGTTCCCAAAGTTGGCGTTATCGTCCATCAGTGGGTGCTGAAGCCTTCTGGGGAGGGTGGGGGAAGGTCGATAGTGAGTTCAGAAGCATTTGGGGGCGTTCACTCGATTAAGGATCGGTAGCTCCTTAAAGAAGAAATTAATAATATATATTTTTAAATAAATTATTTTTGTGATTTTGCGATTGAATAATCATTTAAAATTTGAATTCTGCATTCTACTTCATCTTATGGCTGACTTACACGATTCATGTTTTCATTAAATTTCTATTTCATGTATATAATCATTTAAAATTGACCATGTGTAACAGAAATATGTATATCAATTTTCTATGTCCAAGAGAAAATATAGCATATATATATAATGGGGGGACGTTGGAAAACTGTTATAATGGGGGGGGGTGGTTACAAAGTTTATGTCGTGCAAAGTGGGCGGTGGGCAGAAAAAGGTTTGGGAACCTATAATTTAACGTTATGAAATACGCATTAGCTTATCGACTCGGACAGAAGAGGCTTGTAACTACAAGCCCCATATGAAACATTTCCTGGGGTAAAACCAGGTGCACTGAAGACGATCCTTCAGCTTTAGATACTTTAAACATGCAATATATAATTGATGATCTTTCAGATATGTAAAATTTAAAACAGTAGTATCAGCTCTTTTTGTTTGAAGTATTTTTGTACATTATACAAATAAGATTCATACTTTTATCAACACATGTCTTTGGCGTATTCTCAGACTGAGATTAAATGACAAAGTGGCAAACACAGTCCTGTGGATGACGACATGGCAAGAACCCAGTTAAGAGAAGAAAATGATGATGGATCAGGCATACCCTAGTGAAGACACAGCTGTGGGCTAATAAACAAGTAGTTGAGTGGAATCCGCAAAAAAAAACGGAAAAGAAATGTCTTAGACATAGCTGGAGACAAAGTCTTCTTGGGGTGCTAAAGGATGCTGAACTATCCTGGGAAAACATTAACTCCTAGAATACGACAAGCAAGCTGACAAATCGTTTGAGCGTTAACAGTTTTCCAAAAAAAACATATTCTATGCCACCAATTTTTATTTCGTAAAATTATTCACTAGATTCATTTGATGATAAATGTGCATAATTCTTTGCAGAATACGAGAGATGGGTTTATAAACTAGTCCTTTCAAATGTGTACTTTTTGATATATGAATTAGTGATCTGGTAACTCGTTAAAATTGCATTCTAAACATCATTTCTAGAAAAATGTGAATTTTGTAAGCGTGTAGTAAGAGTTAAGAGAACTGCAAGAGACAGAGAAAAGTGGAGGACAACTGTGAGATTATATGTTTCACGAGAAGGGAGTGGAAGACGTCATTTATTGATATTATACATTTTTCCAAACATGATTGATCATTACTCTTGGTGGAGGGAGGATGGGATTTCAATATTTTAGGTGTTCAGATGGAACATAATCCGTTATGGGTTTCAGAAATAAGGCATACCCCAGTGAACCAAGAGGTTAACAAATGGATTGCTCTGGATATAGCACACTTTGAGTAAACCAGAAGGAAAATAACAAAAGGGTCCTCTCCTGGAACCCACAGGGACAGCAAAGGTCTAGAAATCGAGTTGAATATTTAGTTAACATCGGTTACCATCAAGGTTACACCATAAAGGTAAATCATGAAATATTTGGTTACCATCGTAGAAATGTTTATTCACCATCAGTAGAAATGTTAAGTTACCCATCAGTAGGAAATATTAGTTACACCATCGTAGAAATGTTTGGTTACATCGTAGAAATATTAGTTACCATCAGTAGAATATGGTTCACATCAGTGGAAATATTTAAGGTTAAACCATCAGTAAAATATTTAAGTACCATCATAGAAATGTTACACCAGTAGAAATATTAGGTTACACATCAGAGAAATGATCACATGTTCGAATTTCAAGGTTAAAGTACCCATCAGTAAATTTTCTGACGATTTTAGATTGTCAATGATTTTTAACTACAAGAAGGACGCTGAATCATCTGAGTCTCTCGATGTCGATGCAATTCGAAGAAAACGTCCAGGACTGCTGACTAGAGGAGTGTTGCTCCTTCATGATAATACCAGGCCACATACGGCTCGATTAACTCAGGAGAAAATTAACCAACTAAGGTGGCAAGTTTCGAAACATCCACCTTACAGTCCCGACTTAGCCCCCAAAATTTTCATCTTTTGGTCAACTGAAAACCCACCTTGGTGGAAGACATTTCGCGAATGACGCCGAAGTTGAATGTGAAGTGAAAACATGGTTTAGAAAATACAGCCCGCAGTTCTATGCAGCCGGTTTGGGAGGACTGATAAAACGATGGGATAAGTGCATCAATGTTGGTGGAAATTATGTTGAGAAATAAAGGGACAATGTATGTATAAAAATAAAATGGTTTCAACTTGTTATCATGTTTAGTTATTTTCTACAGTCATTTGTGCTACTAGACTTTCCTCGTACATAGAGACGAGATTTGGAGACAGATATCAACAATGTAAAGAAAGGATGAAGGAAACTACAGGAAATAGCTAGAGATAGAAACACTTGACATGAGTTGGTTTAGGGTCTATGTCTCAATCCGGGTAAAAAGCAGAGAGAGAGGTAAATAAATACTGCACAAACCTATCTTACTAAATAAATGCTTCATTTAAAAGACTGTCGTCTAGTGCGTGTTCTAAAATTGAAGTCAGTCCAGTAAATTGTGCTTTAGGGACCAAATCTCAACTAACATGGCTACATCACTTGTGCACTTGAGACAAAAAGTCCCCCTTTGAACCAGGATTAGATAAGAGGGTAAAACCAAAAGCTATACGATATGTCACAGTAATTGTAACTGAGCTTTAAAACAAGTCAGTTATATTTTTGGGTTTTGTTTTTCTTCCTATACACAGGATACAATGAAATTTAGATATCTATAAGATAGCTAGTAACATACACTACATGGGACATGTACTAAAGATGAAGTGTATATATATATGTATATATATATATATGGCCCTTTTCATCTTTGCAGACGGTCAATAGGCAAGTGTTTTACTGTGACAACTTCTGAGTTTTCGCTTTTCTCTCTTATCGTTCAGCTCGTACATAAGTCTCTTCTCAAAAGACTCTGCGCCCTTCCGTAATTTGGCTTTCCACACAACTCTGTCATCAGCTAGTCCCTCCCATGTGCTGGGATCTATAGAAAAGTTTTTCATTGAGGTTTTGCAGACATCTTTATATCTGAGCAGTGGTCTGCCCTGGTGCCTCTTCCTCCGAAAGTTCACAGAACAACATTTGTTTTGGTATGCGATAAGTTTCCATTCTTCTCACATGTCCCAACCATCTTAGTCGTCTACTGCTGAGCATGCCCATGATGGAAGGCAGATTTGCACGTTGTAGTACTTCAGAGTTGGTTATCTTGTCGTACCACCTGATGTTCATAATCTTGCGGAGACATCGAAGGTGAAAGATGTTAAGTCTCCTCTCGTGTCTTACATGAAGTGTAACACATGTGATATATAATGTATGTGACGAGTGCTACATACGATTATAATAATAATATCATTTGCCGTAACATTTACAGATTTTTGGATATGAAGTTATTTCACATTTTTAGCTCCTAGAGTGCAGGAGATAGGAGGGAAATCTTTCCTCCGTGGAAACGTCGAGTGTGGGATTGAACTCACAACTCTATTGTATCCGAGTGTATCCGAACGCTTTTGAATTACGTCAGAGCTTTCCAACGCCCGCGGGCGCCATTTGATCAATGTGACACACCCATGACGCCCTATTTACTTCACGGCTTTTATCATAACTAATCATGATTTTTTAAAAGTATTTTTGAATAAAATGTACATGTTTTTTTTTTGTAAACACAATTGTTTTTTAATTAAACGTTTCATCAGAATTACCTTTTCGTCTGTTATTAGTTATTTATTAATATAAGTATTAATATGACTTTATTATTAATAGTTTTATTTCTACTAGTATTATTATTGCAACTGCCACACAGCGCCCGAGGCTTTCAAGTCATTAGTCAGAAGCGCCCCAATATAGAGAAGCATTACTCGAATCCCTCCCACAACATTTCACTAAACATTTGTTAAATGTTCAAACTTTTAGTAATATAAACTTCGATATACTCATAACTGCACCTAAACAACTCGTCCGAACCCTACAGCCAGATTAAACAAAAGTCAATAAATTACGCAGAAGATGTATATTAGGGGAGGAATTTCTCTGAAAAATGGGCCCAATACATGCCGCAGGTATTGCGCCCATTAGCTTAAAATAGTGACAGATTCCAAAAATAAATATTGTACGCCGTAACCTTGATGTAATTTGTACGCAGGGAATCGAGTGTAGCATCTTGTCTTGTCTGATCCATTCTCGCATGGTCTATCTCTCTATGGCTCTATTCATTATCTTGGGATGATTTCAACAATTTGACATCTTGTCTAACAGTGACTATCCTATAGTTTCTACAGAAAATCGGGAAAGTACATTTACAATCCCTGTGATATTGTAAACAAGATAATGTAAACACGATAGCAGTGGCGGCTCGTGATCATTTTTGTTGGTGGGGCCAGACACACATTTTCGGGGAAACCATGATGTTTTGGTTAGGTTATATTTTAATTTATTAAATAATAAATACACGTTAGATCTTTATTTTTGGTGGGGCCCGGTCCCATTGGCCCTTAATGACGAGTCGCCACTGTACGATAGAATAAACAAGATTTTGCAAACTGCTCGTAAGATGTGTTTGTATACCAAGTCATAGTGCATCCCGGCAAAGAGAAGAAGACGAGGACAACAGAGAAGATACGTTCAGGATTGAACTGACGATTTTAGCATGAAAGCTGCAGAGGTGGGACATCTGGCCTATGAGAAAGGGAAACTCCGAAGGATTGTTAGGGTGACAAATTTCTATTTAGTACAAGCTATTTGATGATGACAGATACATGACTTTTTATTATTGTACATGTAACTGAGTGCTGTTTTATTATTGTACATGTAACTGAGTGTTGTTTTATTATTGTACATGTAAACTGAGTGTTGTTTTATTATTGTACATGTAAACTGAGTGCTGTTTTATTATTGTACATGTAACTGAGTGATGTTTTATTACATTTCTATCATTTATAAGACAAAGGTGAATTACTTTGTATGTCTGTCCCAATTGTTTGAAGATATATGGACATACTAGGGACTTGAAATTTGGCAAGAGGGTAGCTTTCATACATGGGAAGATGTAAAAATTATAAAACTGGACTATTTGTTTGTTTCTATAACCATATTCCAACTTAACGTAAATGGTCATCATGTATAGAAATCGCCGAATATGTATATCCATGTTTTCACAATCCGGTGACGTGACTTTCCGTTCACGTGAACACAGCAGTCAAACATATTTGATGCTATGAAGTTAATACTATTATAACGTATTTTAAACACGTTTACGTGTAGGGTCCTGTAGCCTAGTTGATTACATTCCCGTCAGCTCGGGAATTTTTTTTGCTAATTTGTTGTTTTTGTTTTTAAAACACATTGATAAGTTACTAATCTGAATAAATTACATTTGTCAATTGTTATTTGTCCACTTTCACGGGAATTATATTGTATCAGGTTTTACTGGCAATCGGAATGAGTGACAGTTTAATCGTATGTGGTAACCGACAGTTCTCCAAGCATGGAGAGAAAACGTCTGCTATATCTCCTAGCAGATGTACCAACTATAATATGTACATCTGCTTCTGGGTGTATGCCGATTTTGATGTCATATGGTTGACAGGTGACGGGACATTCATCCCTGCAAAGAAAGGTACATCTGCTAGGAAGATCAGCGGGAAAAGATAACAATTGTAACTTTAAAAGTGTTGAAATATTACAACTAGATTTAAACTAAATTCCCCTGGCGAAGAACGGGTAGAACTGCTAGGTGTACATATAACTGAGTGCTGTTTTATTGTTGTACACATATCTGAGTGCTGTTTATTATTTAACATATACATTGAGTTTTCTTTCTCGATCATGTTTGTCAGGTCAGGAAGAGATTTCTAGAAGGGCCCTAGTATGCGCTTCGTAGATAGTCTCCTTCTCGTCTCTGTTATCTCTTGAGGTCCATATTTTGCGTGGCCGGCCTTTTGCTTTGTACCCATTGTATCGGAGCAGCATTGCTCTTTGGAGTGCACTGTCTGATGGTAATCTGCTTACGTGGCCGAACCATTTAATTTGTTATTTCTTGATGAAGTCTAATACTGATGTTGTACCAACTTTTTTCCTGATGTCTTCATTTCTCAACCGGTCTCTGAAGACATCAGGAAAAAAGTGGGTACAACATCAGTACTAGATTGCTGTTTTACATTGAGTGCTGTTTTATTATTGCATATATAATTTACTGCTGTTTATTATTGTACACATATCTAAGTGCTGTTTATTATTTAACATATACATTTGAGTGGTGTTTTATTATTTTACATAAAACTGAGTGTTGTTTCATTATTGTACATATAACTGAGTGCTTTTTAAATTATTATACGGAAGTAATAGCTTTTCCTGTTAGTGTACACGTACTTGAGTGCCGTAATTTTAACGATTTTGTTACTTCATCTTAATTTCGGAGTGTATAAACACGAGCTGACTTTGAACCCTTTCTATAAGAACGTTGGAAGAATTTTCTATTGCTTAGATAGCATGGCTCATATATTCATATGGAGGCTTGTATTTCCTCTAATCTCCAATGCACCGTATACTCAGATAATATTGTGTCAAAGTTCTTGATTGATGTGTGATGTGTTTCTTGTTTTAAGACGGTTTTAGTACCCTAATAAAATGTGTCTTACATAGCATGCATGCTTACATACATAGAAAAACATAAACAAACATCAGATATATCATATATCCAGTCTTTTCTTCAACGATAGGTATTCTAGTCCACTTGAAGGTGGAAGGAAAGTTGTAGCAATATCAACATAACGTTAGACGGACAGAATGCAGAATTACTATTTAAACGCCACAGTGGTTAGCGGGGCCCAAATTTGGGGTGTAAAGAATAGAACCACTGTTACCTGCCACACATGTCGTGAGAGTCGACTAAGAAGGTTTGGCTGAAATCTGATGCATGTGTCCTAAACGTGTAGACGTCTATGCGTTTAGGAGCCTACCAAACCAATGTGCAACGTATACATGTTCTTGGCAAAGATCAAACATATCACAAAGAGTTATTAAAATTAGTCGTAAAGAACGAACGCAAAGAAGAAGACTATTTAAAGAACAGGCAAGCATGTTGGTAGATCATCATCATCATCATCGTGAAATAGCGTGTCCTGAGATGAACTTTGCAACCCTAACAGACCTAGGGAAATTCTCTCTCACATATGACTTTGCAGCCGTCATGTTCAAATCAACAGTTACATCATTAATCCATCTTCTTTTTAGTTTTCCTCCTTTTATCTTTTCCAGGATTCATCCACCCATAATGGTCTTCTCCAAAATTTCTTCAACCCGTCTGCAGAGCATCATACATGCTTAGAATCAGACGTACAGACAGACAAAGAAGACCGAGATACAAGTATTTTGATATGCAGTATGAAAGACATTTTACAGAAGTGCAGAAATACAGGAAGTCAATAAGTATAAAGGCTGTAGAAAAATAACTAAACATGATAAAAACTTGAAACCAGTTTATTTTTATACATACATTGTTCCTTTATTTTTCAACATAATTTCCACCAACATTGATGCACTTATCCCATCGTTTTATCAATCCTTCCAAACCGGCTGCATAGAACTGCGGGCTCTGTTTTCTAAACCACGTTTTCACTTCACCGTCATTCGCGAAATGTCTCCTGCCAAGGTGGGTTTCAGTGACCAAAAGGTGGAAATCGTTAGAGGCTAAGTCGGGACTGTAAGGTTGATGTTCCAGAACTTTCCACCGTAGTTGGTTAATTTTCTCCTGAGTTAATCGAGCCGTATGTGGTCTGGCATTGTCATGAAGAAGCAACACTCCTGTAGTCAGCAGTCCTGAGCGTTTTTTTCAAATTGCATCATGAAGCATCGATAGAACTTCACAGTATGATTCAGAATTCACATTGTCACCTTTCTTCCTGAAATTGGTTAAAAGCACTCCCTGACAATCCCAGAACACCGTCAGCATGACTTTCCCTGCTGATGGCGTAACCTTGAATTTTTGACACAATTGAAGAAAGTGTGCTCAATGTGGGTACCAGACAATTGAAGGAGGAACACAAAATGAACCGATTTGGCCTGTCCTTGCGTCATCTCTGTCGATACGAAGATGAAGGAGAAGACATGCTGAACAGGATTGTTACTGAGGATGAATCATGGGTGCATCACTACCATCCCGAATCAAAGCGTGCTTCAATACAGTGGAAACATCTTTCTTCGCCTTGTGTCAAAAATTCAAGGTTACGCCATCAGCAAGGAAAGTCATGCTGACGGTGTTCTGGGATTGTCAAGGAGTGCTTTAACCAATTTCAAGAAGAAAGGTGACAATGTGAATTCTGAATCATACTGTGAAGTTCTATCGATGCTTCATGATGCAATTCGAAAAAAAACGCTCAGGACTGCTGACTACAGGAGTGTTGCGTCTTCATGACAATGCCAGACCACATACGGCTCGATTAACTCAGGAGAAAATTAACCAACTACGGTGGAAAGTTCTGGGACATCCACCTTACAGTCCCGACTTAGTCCCTAACGATTCCCACCTTTTGGTCCACTGAAAACCCACCTTGGCAGGAGACATTTCGCGAATGACGGTGAAGTGAAAACGTGGTTTAGAAAACAGAGCCCGCAGTTCTATGCAGCGGTTTGGGAGGATTGATAAAACGATGGGATAAGTGCATCAATGTTGGTGGAAATTATGTTGAGAAATAAAGGAACAATGTATGTATAAAAATAAACTGGTTTCAAGTTGTTATCATGTTTAGTTATTTTTCTACAGCCATTTGTGGCTTACTTATTGACTTCCCCTCGTACATATAATTGCTACAATTCGATTCCGTATGTGTATTGCTGGGACCCTCAAGTGCAGCAAATAATAGTAGCACTGCGACCTACAAAGCATGTCTTAAGAGGCGACTGAGGTTGGGACCTAGGGAATCAACCCTAGTAAATAAAAAACATCGCAGAAATCGGATGTGCTGGCCTACTTGTAGGTGAATAACATACAGTGTACAATCACTGGATCACATACAAATAACAAAGAGTGATTTAACAAGTGGTTGATATGGAACGTTGAAGAAGAAGAAGAAGAAGAATATCGCTGCTACATACGTAGCAGGATGTTGCACGACAATTGTAATAGAGGATAACAGGATTTACATAACTCCACGTAGAAGATTCAGGTGTGTATTAACCTCGACTCCAGGTAAAACAGACTCGAGATAGTTTTCTCAGCATCGCACTAAATTTCGCAGAATCTGTACTCTTTTTTTTTCTATTTTCTGCAGTTATAAGATTATTTCATACAAATAGATAACACATTGTTGGTACACAACATCAGTATCCGCTGTCATGTTTATTGTTTACATAACATGTATGGCTTTTATTATTACGTTTCTAAGGTTTATTATTTAAAATTTAATTGCATATCCTTTACAGGATTTTGCTAATCAACCCCAGTTTTTTAACGCTGTTTGTGATTTTTCCAGGCATTATTTCCAGGCAGTAGTTTGCCATTGCTTTCTGAACGTGTGGCGCCATCGTTCTTTTGTAAAAAACCACGCGAAACAATTTCCAGCCAAACTGTCCGCAGCGAGATTCGAACTCAGAATGTCGGGGTTAATAGACCGAGTCACTATCCCCTACGCAACAGACGCCCCCAAGGTTTATTATTACTGTTGCAAAATAGAGATTAGAATGAAATTAGGGATAACCAAAAATTATATTCAATTATGTTCAACAAAGAAATTAGAAAGGAAATAAGAATGGATAAAATTTATCATCATCAAATAGCTTATTCTGAGCAGAACTTTGCCACCCCAACAGTCCTTCGAAATTTATCTCTCTCATAGGTCAGATGTCCAACCTCTGCAGCCGTCATGTTCAAACAATCACTTACATCCTGAATCCATCTTCTTCGTGGTCTTCCTCTTCTCCTCTTTGTCGGTATGCCTCCTTCCATGATGGTCTTCTCCAGCCCTTCTTGTCTCTTTATATGTTCAAAATACCTCTTTACATTCACACAGGTTCATGCAGCGGCGGCTCGTGCTAAGTTTTGTTGGTGGGCCAGACATATTTTTGTGTGGAAAATCATGGTATTGGGTTACGTTATAATTTAATTTATACACGTTACACATTATTTTTGGTGGGACTCTGCCCCACCGGCCCTTCATGACGAGCCGCCACTGCACGCAAGTTATTATAACATAAACAGAAAACAAATGTGTTAGTGATGAAGGTTATGAAAAGTTGAATTTATTGTTGTTTTTCCTCTCCGCTCCTCGTGAAGCATAGGGTCTCAACAGCTGAAATTTATATGTTCCAGTCTCTTACCCTTTTCTTGACGACCTCTCAAGACAGTCAAGCATTCTTCAATTCCTCAAAAAGACTGTCTCCAGGTTTGTTTAGGACTTCCCATTTTCTTTTTTGTTTGCTGGCTCTACTCATGTACTCATCTAGTTACACTCGTTTGTGTCTTTCGCTGTTTATGCCAGACCTACAACCACTGACAAAGCTAATTTTCGAAATGTTTTGTTGGATTCAAAAATATAGACAATCAACAAACATTTAAAAGAATTAATGAATGTATTTGAAAACTTGATTTCGCCTGTGTGATACTGGGGCTCATCAGGGAAGCACAGAATAGTACCACTGCAACCTACAAGGCATGAGGCAACTGATGTAGAACCTAGAGAAGCTACCCTAGTAAATATAAAGCGTTGCAGCAATCAGATGGGCTGGCCTACTTGTAGGCGCATAACTAGCACAACGTACAATCGCTCTTGGGCTCAGATCGCTTACAAATCACACAGTGGTTAACAAGCGTCGATATGGAGCGTTCGAAGAATAAAAAGAAAAGTGGATATATGTAAAAATAAAGGTGGTATTTCTTGGAAAGATATACAGATAAAAGAGAAGTTCTAGAAAACTGGGAATACAAACCTTATTACTACAGGAAATTCAAGTCAAACAAATAACATATTTCGGACACGTAAAGAAAACTGGCTGATGCTACAAATAAGAAAGAGAAAATTGAGATATTTTGTACATATAAAAAGACATGAAGGGCTGGAGAAGACCATCATGGAAGGAGGTATACCGGCAAAGAGAAGAAGAGGAAGACCACGGAGAAGATGCATTCAGGATGTAACTGATTGTTTGAACATGACGGCTGCAGAGGCAGGACGTCTGGCCTATGAGAGAGAAATTCCGGAGGACTGTTGGGGTGGCAAAGTTCTGCTCAGGACAATCTATTTGATGATGATGATGAAAGAAACAAGACACATTAATGGAATCATTATTGAAGGTGAAGGTTAACTGACGGCAACCAAGTGTTACAAAGGGGACAAAAAGTTACATTTTTAAAATGTTGAAATGCCTGTCTGCCCAGCGTGTTCGTAGCGCGTTGGACTACGGGTGACTATGTGTGTGCGGGTTCAATTCCACGGGATGAAAGAAAAAGCCACAGATTCCCCAGATTTACGGTGTTCGTGGCACCGAACCAAAGGGTTACGATGTCCATGGCACTGAGCCGAAGAGCTGAAAAGCTCAAGTTCTTCTGGATCGGAAAAAAAAAATGTTGAAGTTTAGTAAGAATGTTTTTTAATTATTTTTTCTGAGAATGGAAGTACCTTCCTAGTCAGCTTTTATTGATTTTCATTTCGATCTTAATTTGAGCGGGACATACTTTTTAAATTCCATCTTCACTGGAACTAGGAATTCGATCTCGCCTTCATTTTGATCAGGGATGACTATAAAATATATATATCTCTACTAACGGAAGTGATCTGAGTACTTTTAAAGCGAGAAGCCAGCGCTCTGCCTTAATACCACAGACGCTACAAATACCATTAGTTCATAGTTCACAAGTACGGTTCCAACTTCACTGCAACGGGTCACCCCATAATTGCTCCGTTCCTGTGCCAATGAATATCACACGAAATGCTAACACCTGTGAAAAGTTTCCTGTGTGAACTAATTCCAGAATGAAACAGCCGCGTACCGCCACAAAAAGCAACCTGCACCGCATAATATGCATATGGCCGTCGCGAATGTAGCAACACAAAACTGTTCATCACTTGAATAGCAATTCTTGTCGAAGGGGACATCAATCACGGCAAAATCCTGCTTTCTGCGCTCTCAATATAACTGCACACGGCAGATTGAGCTTGTTCGTCATAACCGCTGTCCGCCATTTTCTGAATACACACAACAAACGCACGGTTGACACAGCAAAAGCATTCCTTGTAACAGTCACAGCTCACAGCGTTGCTCAGCACTAACTCAGTAGCTCGGCAAACGAAACCGGAAAATACCCGACCAAACATGGCGGGAATGCGCTAGCAAAGTCGTGTTCAGAATCAAACCGTTCTGACTCTGAATGGTCCTCCCGCATTCCGCCATTGTTGGCCACATTTTTCCATTAGTGACACATCCTAAGAAAAGTCCCAGTGATTCCTATATTTAATTTCCTAATATTTAGCCAGATTTAGCTCACCTTAAATTTATCTAACCATTTCTATGAGCATGTGTATTTCTCTCACAAAGTAAATTTAATAGCATACATTCGCAACCAGGCGTTAAAATACTATTAACATCAAACAGCTAAGAATATTTGCATTTTGTATTGAGTAACGAGCCACGTATAATGATAATGAATAAAGGTTGCAATTCTGAATGAAAGCTTTGATAAAAGATTAATATACACTACGAAATATTTTACAGTTTATTATTTGCATCTTCTAATAGACTAATTAGATACATCGAAATAATAAATATTAAACAAACGATGGATATTATAGAGTGTTTTTAACTTCGAGATTTTCTTCAGTAATGTATCTAAAAAAATGTTTGACAGTAACAATAAGAAGTCTATAATAAGAATCAATAATTAATCACTTTTTACGATATTTACAATCAACAACCTGGTTTGCTTGAGGCTAAATAGAATCTATATCTCTTTGATATTATCAGAGTTCGTTAAGTTTATTTGAGTGATTCATAGTGTGTATACATTTTGGTTCTCTTTCAACTCTCTGTTGAAAAGAAACTTGATAAAAATGGATAGATGTTCTCATTTTCGCGCGAAAGTTGATCACTGGCTGCGAATGAATGAGTAGGTATCTAGGGATTACGAGCATGAAATACATGTTTTATAGAGATCTTTGATGATGCTTTAACGAATAGCGTGATTATCTGTTTGGAAGCTTGAAATAAAACTAGTTGATGTTTGTTTTTGTTCGTAAATCTGCCGTTTCAGACAGATTTTAGTGTCAGTTCAGAGCATAATATTCGTGGAAAAAAATGAATGTTCGTGAACAACTGGTCAATGAAGTAATAATAAATAAGTAGAGAATGTTAACGATGATGGGAAGAATGCAATGCAATAAGTAATAAATAAGTAGAGAATGTTAACGATGATGGGAAGAATGCAATGAAATAAGTAATAAATAAGTAGAGAATGTTAACGATGATGGGAAGAATGCAATGAAATAAGTAATAAATAAGTAGAGAATGTTAACGATGATGGGAAGAATGCAATGAAATAAGTAATGATAATCGCCTGTGTGTTGCTGTGGCTCGTAAAGGGAGCAAAGGATAGTAACACTGCGACCTACAAAACATGCCATTAGAGGCGTCTGAGGTAGAGGCCTAGGGAAGCTACCCTAGTAAATAAAAAGAATCGCAGAAATCTGATGCTGACTACTTGTAGGAGTATAACTCTCACAACGTACAATCGCTCTTAGGCTCAGATCACATGCGAATCGCAAAGGGTGGTCAAGAGGTCGATGTGGAGCGTTCGAAGAAGATGAAGAAGACTCTTGAAACATATACCAATTTGAGACATCTCTCTGCACAGATTGGTCGTGTTAGTCACATGCGTCATTGCTATGAAATGTAGTTGCTGAACTTGTACAGCACAATTTACAAAGTATCGATCCAATCATTGTATATTGTTTGCCATAATACAGAAGCTGATATTTCAGTCTACACCCTCGTCCTGATTCAGGATCGAAGTATTGACTATTTTTATCATACTGTATAAACTGAGAGTAGATATTCGTATGAAACATGTCCCATTCATCCCCACCCATCAATACTATCTCAGGAATAATCAAATAGTGTACACTCCCATTATCTCTCCTTATTACTTCCGGGGTTGCTGTAGCGTAGAGGTTAGGTGCTTGTCTCTCGTCCCAAAGGTACCAGGTTCGTCTCCTCGCGGGACCATTTGGATATTTTCCATAGATTCCTGATCTCAGTGTAGGTGAGATCGAGTTCCTAGTCCTATCAGAGACGGACAATACAACGTAGGTGCAGTGTTCAATTTGAGCACGTAAAGAACCATTGGTAGTTCAAAATCGCGAAGAGCAAGCTGCAAAGCCGCTGCACTTGTAAAAGTCATTAGAAAGGATTAAAATGCCTACATAATATCTTTTCCATCTTCACAATTACATCAGGGACGTTCGCCGGTGCTAGGAATTCGTGCACTGCAGCTGAGATCTTCCTGTGTAAGAAAGTGATTCAGAGCACACATGGTTACTCACCGAAGTGCAATGATGATGGTCCTATCAATCAATCAATCAATTACTCCGGTAATTTTCGCACGCATTTCATCTCTGTTGTAATTTCGTTTTCCATTTGCTGTAAGTGTTTAATGTTGACAGTTATGACACAAAGTTGGAATAAAGATCGTATTTGGCTTGCTTCGTTGTATCTTTGCTGTATTTCGGGGTTGTTTCACCCTTCTGTTGTTATCACTTTCCAATTACATGAGTTTTGTCCCAGTTGTTGGTTTATTTAGATGGTACTTTCTCTTGTTACTGTCATAATAGCGGTGTTTTATTAGCGTAAATGTTGAACTGTGTGATAGAGCGGGACCCTGTTGTAATCACCAGAATATGTATCCAGGTTATTGAAAGATTGATTAATTGATTGATTTATAGGACCATCATCAATGTACTTCGGTTAGTAGACATGTGTGCTCCGATCTCTTTCTAAAACAGGAAGATCGCATCGACAGTGCACGAACTCCGTAGCACCAGCGCGGGTCCCCGATGTAATTTTGAAGATGGTGAAAATATTTTGTAGGAATTTTTTAATCAAAGTTTTCGAATAGATTTTTCTCGGCAGCGGCTTTCCAGCTTGCTCTTCTCGGTTTTGAACTGCACATGGTTCTTTTACGTGATCAAATTGAACACGGGACCTGCGTTTTATCGTTCGTCTCCGATAGGACTAAGAACTCGATCTCACCTACACTGAGATCAGGGATCTCTAGAAAAATATCCAGCTGGCTCCACGAGGAAGCGAACCGTTTACCTGTGGCACGAAATGCTTGCGCCTAACCTCTACGCAACAGATACTTGTTATTATATTAACCCTGTATCCAGGTTATACCAGTATATATATATATATAATCCAAGAGTGCCAATATCATTGATATCTACCACTGCTTTATTATTTGAATATGTTTCTTACTCTCTCTTATTGCACTTGGCAGGATCATCAAACCCAACAATATATAGTCTTGTACAACAGAATACCAGGAAAGATAGCGAGAGGAAGACCACGAAAAAGATGGTTAGATGGAATATCAGAATCCTGTCAAAGAGCAAACATATAAATCACCAGCCCGTCTGCCCAGCGTGTTCGTAGCGCGTTGGACTACGGTGACTATCCCTCTGTGTGTGCGGGTTCAATTCCGCGGGATGGAAGAAAAAGCCACAGATTCCGAAGATTTACGGTGTTCGTGGCAACGAACCGAAGGGTTACGATGTCCATGGCTCCGAGCCGAAGAGCTGAAAAGCTCAAGTGTTTCTGGATCGGAAAATTTTTTTTTTTAAAATAAATAAATCACCCAAGTCACCAAAACAGCGCAAGACAAAGAGAAAACCACGACACTGGTCAACAATCCGGTTACACAGTGACCACAAAAACAAAAGAAGAAGAAGTAGCATCAACATCTATTTAACTGTACAAAAAATTACAAGTGATTAAGTACGTTCTTTTGATGTCCGTGTTGAAAGGTCATTGATGCTGGCTCGATACATGTGAATACTAGAAATAAGTTCCCACTAGACCATATAACAGGCAATCAATAATTCCCAATCGATTTGGTCTTATTGAACTGAGCTAGGAAAATGGGACATAGTCATTGAAGAGAAGAGAGTTAAATTGACTTCGGTTTTTTTTTAGAAAGAAAATCTATGAAATACAGAGTGTAAAGTTGAATACTCGATGAACAATATTTTCTTCTACTTCTTCTTCTTCAAACGTTCCATATCGACCACTTGTTAACCACTCTATGTGATTTGTATGTGATCTGAGCCTAAGAGAGATTGTACATTATGCAAGTTATGTTCCTACAAGTAGGCCACGAATATCGAAATAGGGGGAAGACTGAAGTAAAGCTTGGTAAATAGTGAAACACGTACAAACAAAGTACTATAGTTTTACAAAATACAGAAACAGTGACGATAAACAGCAACGTTTCGACCAACAAGGCCTTTATCAAGCAAACGAACAAACAGGAGTGACAAATTAAAATGAAACACAAATGGACGACCAAATACCAACGTATCTAAGGAAAATCTGGAATAAAACGAATAACGAAATAAATGTAACACAAAAACACACATAAAACTAGAAATAGAACGGAAAAGAAACAATGAAACATCTAGTAAATATATAAATTGAATACATGCAACATATACCCATATAGATTACAAAGCATGGAAGAGAAAGTACTAAGAAGCATAAGAATGTAATACGTTGAGCCGCGTGGTCGCAAGGTACCATACAAAGAAATCAACCGATTCTCCAGAGCAAATCGACTACGATCATCAGAGGAACATGATCGGATGGCTGTGACCTGACATCGCAAGCTCCTGAATGGCCAGTATCATTGAAATGGGTAGCTACAGGGGTCACAGAGCATTGGCGTATATCGCGCAAGTGTTGGGCGAATCGGTCACTGAGTCTCCTGCCGGTTTCCCAATATAGGCCTTGTTGCACCGCTTGCAGATAATGGCATAGATAATATTACGGGACTCGCACGTGAAACTGTCTTCAACAACGAACGTGGCTTTTGGAAAAGACACCGTGCGGGTCTGTATTACACAAGCACAAGTGTTGCAGCGTCGACGGCCACACTGGATGGTGCCAAAATGACTATGGATATTAGGCTTGAGGCGACTGTGAACCAACATATCCGTAAGGCTTCTGTCCCGTCTGTACGCCACCAAAGGATAGTGTTGGAAGATAGAACGTGTCTCAGGATCAGACTGAAGAATGGAGAGATGACGGAATAAGACTTTCTTCACAAGGGAACTATGAGGGTGGAAAGTTAAGACAAGTTTCACCCTGTCAGAATTGGAAGTTCTATGCTGGTTAGAGAGAGCCTCCTGGCGAGAAATTTTCTGAACGCGCCGCATAGCAGAAGCAAGCACCTTATCCGGGTATAAGCGCTTACGAAAGAAATCCAGCACCTCGTGAGCTCTATCGAGGAAATCGTCGTCCTCGCTACAGAGGCGACGAAGGCGCAAGAGTTGAGAGAATGGTAAAGAATCACGACAAGCCTGGGAATGGGAAGAGGTATAAAGAAGAAAACTAGTGCATCAGTAGGCTTGTAGTACTGATGTAGTGATGGTGGATAGGCTGATAGTGATAGTGATGTCAAGAAAGTTGACACAAGAGGTAGAGATGTGAGATGTAAACCGAATAGCCGAATTGAAGACATTAATGAAATTAATGAAGCGTGACAAATCGGCTTCAGGCATATCGGTAATGCCAATGCAATCAGCAATGTATCTATGATACACAGACGGAAGAGGGCCATCATAGGAATTCCATACTAGGTGCTCAAGATGACCCATGAATAGACAAGCATAACTGGGTCCCATTTTAGTACCCATGGCGACCCCACTGATCTGCTCAAAGAACTGGTCATTGAACTGAAAGGAGTTGAGAGTTAGAACTAGTTCTGCAAGACGAAGGAGAGCCGAGGTGGAGACAAGTGGGTTAGTTCTCCTGTCGAGAAAGAACTGGAGAGCTTGAAGTCCGTCGGAATGAGGGATGGAGGTGTACAATGAGCACACATCAAGGAGGAAGAGACTGTAAGTCCTGCCAGGCAACAACTCAATAGACGAAAAACAGACAAGGTGTGGTTCGTATCTTTCAAGAATGAAGGTAGGGTGGTGACTATAGGATTGAAGATACTATCAAGAAATTCGGAGATATGTTCCGTAGGACAAGAGCAAGCAGAAACGATGGGCCTACCCGGATTGTTCAGTTTATGAATTTTGGGGAGCATATAAAAGGCGGGTTTTTCTAAACAGCTATCGATGACACAAAGTGATGATGCGCCGGTAGGAAGGTCGTTAGAGGCAATTAAGTTCTTAATTACTGTACGGACTTTACTATTGTTAGATAGTGTTACATCAGAAGAACTAGTTTTATAGAATTGGGTGTCAAGTAATTGGTTGCGGCCTTCCTGAAGGTATAGTTCTTTGCTCCATACCACTATTGCACCGCCTTTATCGGCGGGTTTGATAACAATGTCATCACGTCGACGGAGGTGTGATAGAGCACGAAACTCGGATGGAGACATGTTAGAATGCCCTAGGCGTTTGGGGTGGAGCAGTCCAATATAGTGTAAAGTATTCTTGATGTAGAGATTAAGAGCGTTGGGGACACCAGGTTGGTGTCCAATCATGTTTGCGAGTAGAATATTTAGCGAACATACTCGTGTCATGACATTGGTCAGTGTCAACCTGGTTCCGAAAATGAAATTTCAGCCGTAAGCCACGGTGAAACGGTGCACATCTTGAAGAGTAGAGTAGTGGTCAATGGTGGGTCTGAGAGGAACAAACTTGAGACCCTTACTTAAAACACATCTCTCGCTGTCCGATAAGGGAAGGTCTGGAGGGATGCAAACCACCTGTGTGGGAGGAGAAGATCGTAGTGGACAATTGGAAGGAGTGGTAGAAGGTACAGGGCGAAGAAGGTTCAGTTTTTGTTGGTGATGGGTGCACATAAATTCATGTAGTTGTCTGTTAAGAACATGGATAATGAAACGAATAAGGGAGTGAAGGAGCATATTGTTAGAAGTGAGAAGTTGTAGACGCTGTAGAAGTAGGGACTGTGAGGAGTCCAAGTCAGTAAGACGATGAGAATGGTTAGAAGCAATACAACGCATACGCTTGAGCCACATTTGGTTTTAGCTTCTGTAACATTCGTGCTCCTGGGGTATAACAAGCCTGCCGAGGGGTGAAAGTTAGAAGCAAAGCCTTTGGGAATAACCCTAAGTCGCTGACACGTAACGAGAAAATTGCGATGAGAAACAGAAAAGAGAGGAAGGCGCAACCAATTACTTGACACCCAATTCTATAAAACTAGTTCTTCTGATGTAACACTATCTAACAATAGTAAAGTCCGTACAGTAATTAAGAACTTAATTGCCTCTAACGACCTTCCTACCGGCGCATCATCACTTTGTGTCATCGATAGCTGTTTAAGAAAACCCGCCTTTTATATGCTTCCCAAAATTCATAAACTGAACAATCCGGGTAGGCCCATCGTTTCTGCTTGCTCTTGTCCTACGGAACATATCTCCGAATTTCTTGATAGTATCTTCAATCCTATAGTCACCACACTACCTTCATTCTTGAAAGATACGAATCACACCTTGTCTGTTTTTTCGTTTATTGAGTTGTTGCCTGGCAGGACTTACCGTCTCTTCCTCCTTGATGTGTGCTCATTGTACACCTCCATACCTCATTCCGACGGACTTCAAGCTCTCCAGTTCTTTCTCGACAGGAGAACTAACCCACTTGTCTCCACCTCGGCTCTCCTTCGTCTTGCAGAACTAGTTCTAACTCTCAACTCCTTTCAGTTCAATGACCAGTTCTTTGAGCAGATCAGTGGGGTCGCCATGGGTACTAAAATGGGACCCAGTTATGCTTGTCTATTCATGGGTCATCTTGAGCACCTAGTATGGAATTCCTATGATGGCCCTCTTCCGTCTGTGTATCATAGATACATTGCTGATTGCATTGGCATTACCGATATGCCTGAAGCCGATTTGTCACGTTTCATTAATTTCATTAATGTCTTCAATTCGGCTATTCGATTTACATCTCACATCTCTACCTCTTGTGTCAACTTTCTTGACATCACTATCACTATCAGCCTATCCACCATCACTACATCAGTATACTACAAGCCTACTGATGCACATAGTTTCTTCTTTATACCTCTTCCCACTCCCAGGCTTGTCGTGATTCTTTACCATTCTCTCAACTCTGCGCCTTCGTCGCCTCTGTAGCGAGGACGACGATTTCCTCGATAGAGCTCATGAGATGCTGGATTTCTTTCGTAAACGCTTATACCCGGATAAGGTGCTTGCTTCTGCTATGCGGCGCGTTCAGCAAATTTCTCGCCAGGAAGCTCTCTCTAACCAGCATAGAACTTCCAATTCTGACAGGGTGAAACTTGTCTTAACTTTCCACCCTCATAGTTCCCTTGTGAAGAAAGTCTTATTCCGTCATCTCTCCATTCTTCAGTCTGATCCTGAGACACGTTCAATCTTCCAACACTATCCTTTGGTGGCGTACAGACGGGACAGAAGCCTTACGGATATGTTGGTTCACAGTCGCCTCAAGCCTAATATCCATAGTCATTTTGGCACCATCCAGTGTGGCCGTCGGCGCTGCAACACTTGTGCTTGTGTAATACAGACCCGCACGGTGTCTTTCCAAAAGCCACGTTCGTTGTTGAAGACAGTTTCACGTGCGAGTCCGTAATATTATCTATGCCATTATCTGCAAGCGGTGCAACAAGGCCTATATTGGGGAAACCGGCAGGAGACTCAGTGACCGATTCGCCCAACACTTGCGCGATATACGCCAATGCTCTGTGACCCCTGTAGCTACCCATTTCAATGATACTGGCCATTCAGGAGCTTGCGATGTCCAGGTCACAGCCATCCGATCATGTTCCTCTGATGATCGTAGTCGATTTGCTCTGGAGAATCGGTTGATTTCTTTGTATGGTACCTTGCGACCACGCGGGCTCAACGTATTACATTCTTATACTTCTTAGTACTTTCTCTTCCCATGCTTGGTAATCTATATGGGTATATGTTGCATGTATTACATTCTTATGCTTCTTAGTACTTTCTCTTCCCATGCTTTGTAATCTATATGGGTATATGTTGCATGTATTCAAGTATATATTTACTAGATGTTTCATTGTTTCTTTTCCGTTCTATTTCTAGTTTTTATGTGTGTTTTTTGTGTT
Source organism: Arion vulgaris (assembly GCA_020796225.1). Taxonomy (NCBI): domain Eukaryota; kingdom Metazoa; phylum Mollusca; class Gastropoda; order Stylommatophora; family Arionidae; genus Arion; species Arion vulgaris. The sequence continues at coordinate 26,872,535 of CM036761.1, read as the reverse complement.
ACATTTATTTCGTTATTCCTTTTATTCCAGATTTTCCTTAGATACGTTGGTATTTGGTCGTCCATTTGTGTTTCATTTTAATTTGTCACTCCTGTTTGTTCGTTTGCTTGATAAAGGCCTTGTTGGTCGAAACGTTGCTGTTTATCGTCACTGTTTCTGTATTTTGTAAAACTATAGTACTTTGTTTGTACGTGTTTCACTACAAGTAGGCCAGCACATCCAATTTATGCGATGATTTTTATTTGCTAGTTTGCTTCCTTAGGTCCTACATCAGCCGCCTCTTACGACATGCCTTATAGGTATCAGCGGTACTATTCTTTGCTTCCTTGCAGGCCCGCCACTACACGGGGTGAAATACAGAGTGTAAAGCTAAATACTCGGTGAGCAGTATTTTGAAAAGAAATATAATGAGTGCATGAACAATGAGTAGAAGAAAATAATGAGAGAAAAAAAGAGGGATAAAGAAATAAATTGTAAGAACAAGATTGAAAACAGTGAAAGAATCTTAATACTAAATAAGGTATATGAAAATTGAAGTGAAATATCAAAATAAAATGATCAAATATATGCAACAGAAAAAATAAGTGATACCTAGGCACTATGAACAAACCATTAACTGCAAAGTTTCTTTCAATAGACCAAGAGAGTAAGCATGCTGATTGTTCCCATATATTGAGGCTGTTAAAAATCTGCCCTCGTGCTGTAACTCTTTTATGAGAAAATAAGAACCTGAAGACAAAAAAATAAACAATAACATTAGCAAGAAAAGTAACAACACAAATCCGAAAGCATATGCTGTAAAAAATTAATGCTAGCAATTGATACTTTTTATTAAATATGGTTCTTTTGTCCTCGCTAATATAATATGTATTCTGCTGTTATATTTCTTGTATGGTGTATTGCCCGCGCGGTGTAGAGGCTTGCAAGGGGCGCAAAGATTAGTACCACTGCAACCTACAAGGAATGTCGTAAGAGGCGAGTATTGTAGGCCCTAGGAAGCTACCTAGGAAATAAAAAGAATCGCAGAAATTGGATACTTTTAGGCGCATAACTGGCACAACGTACAATCGCTCTTAGGCTCAAATCACATAAAGTCACACAGAGTGGTTAACAAATGGTCAATATGTAGCGTTCGAAAAAGAAGTACGGTGTATTTAGCGTGTATCCGGATGTGTATGCTAATGTGGACAAAATTCCAGACAGCGAAGTCCTCACAAGAGCAAAGATCCCAAGCGTCAACACCCTGTTGCAGAAGGCCCAACTGAGTTGGGTCGGTCACGTTGCTCGAATGCCTGATAAACGAATCCCAAAACAGTTGATGTATGGCGAGCTTGAAGGGGGCAGACGTTTAGCTGGTGGACAGAAAAACGCTTTAAAGACACTCTTAAAGTGTCTCTGAAATGCTTCGATATAGACAATACGTGCTGGGAATCCTTGCGCAAGATCGCCAAATGTTGCGCTGTAACAACAAAAGAGGAACCCGAATAGCTGAGAATCATCGTATTGTTGAGTCACTGAGAAAACGAGCAGCGCGAAAGACAGAGCACACAACACGCACATGTCTAACCTTGATCATGTATGCCCCACCTGTGGTCAGGGATTCTGTTCTAGGATTGGACTCTACAGTCACCTCCGCACACACACCAGAGGTGCAACAGTACACGTCTGAGATTGTTGTCATCATCGCTTGCGATGGACGGCTATTATATTATAATGCTAATGTGTATATGCTTTTATTTGCATTAGTGTGTATATGTGTATGCTCGAACGCATATGCGTGCGTGTATTGTGCTTGTGTATATGTGTGTGCGTGTGTGTGTATCTGTGTGTGTACGTTGAGTCAACACAAATCTCCTTCGTTACCGCTTAGAAAAACATGAACAAAATATTTACCTGAGACTTGTCATCCAATCGCAACATCTTCTACCTTTCTTACCCTATACACACAAAAAGAGTAAACTAATGGCATCATCTCTGATTCCCAGCTATCGTTCTTATATATTGAAGTTTGTTTTCTTAGCAATTCTATCTTTACGGTCAAATTTACCTTCTCAGTAATCATATCAATAAGGATGTATTTTTCTTCTTCTTTGCGTTCGTTCTTTACGACCAATTTTAATCACTCCTTGTGACATGTTTGATCTTTGCCAAGAACGTGTATACGTTGCACATTGGTTTGTAGGCCCCCAAACGCATAGACTTGTACATGTTTAGGACACATGCATCCGATTTCAACCAAACCTCCTTAGTCGCCTCTTACGACATGCGTGGCAGTAACAGTGGTTCTATTCTTTATACCCCAAATTTGGGCCCCGGTAACCACTCGGGCGTTGTATTTCTTCAACATGGCAGTTCTTATAAGTAATGTGCAGATTGGAGAAAACAAAATATGCATTAATTTAAACAAAAACAAAATAATGAATATAATAACAGCGTTCAGAATCATTGATATTATTAATTTCAGTAAAGATTGTAACTTATAAGTTATATATTTAGTTTATGTTGGCGTCTATAGCTTAATGCGATAGTGAGCTAGATCACAACCCAATCCTACCTGGTTCAAACTCCACGGTGAGCAAATTTGAAAGCAAATTCGTTGCTGTATGATTTTTATGACAGGTAAAATTAGACCTCACCGTTCAGAAAGCAAACGCAAACTACTGAACGTATAAGTGGTGCCTAGAAAAATCAACGATTCGTTTACTGTAGTTGATGGCTAGGTACTGTAAAGAATATATCATGATTTTTATTGTCATTTGGTTTAAAAGATGTATTCGTTACAACTTAATTCTCAATAGTCAATTAGTCTCATTTCTAATAGCCTGGTTGGTTTCTGTAAAGCTGGGAATATTTTTCTTCTTCTTTTTGTTTACCAGGAACCAGCATTGCATTGCTTTAGCATTATGTGACTAGGAAGTATATGTGCTGCTCAAAGTAACCAATGCTAATATCGATTTTTCTGTGCTCATGCCCCGTTACCATACTACTTAGTGGTAATTTCCATTTCTAATTTACTATAGGAATGTGTTGAGTTGTTCAAAATAAGAGGATCAACTTGTCCCGTGTCAATGTGTCACTACGCTGGGTGTCAGTCGCCAGAAATCTGCACAAATTGGTTCTATATTAACAAGAGGTGAACATGGAATGAAGGAACTTTTTATAATGAACATGCCGGAATGTTGCCAGGGCTCGCCAGGGGAGCAAAGAATAGTAACGTTGCGACCTACAAGGCATGTCGTAAGAGGCGACTGAGGTAGGGGCCTAGGGAAGCTACCCTTGGGAAATAAAAATTGTTGCATAAATCGGATATGCTGGCCTACTTGTAGGTTCATAACTGGCACAATGTACAGTCGGTCTAAAGCTCGAATCACATACAAATCACACGGAGTGGTTAACAAGTGGTCGATATGAAGTGGTAGAAGAAGAAGAAGAAGAAATAAACAAACATAGCATTGCAAAACATTTAACATATGGAATTATAATATAGCATGGTGTCTCGCCTGGATGGTAATTTTTTTTTCCGATCCAGAAGCACTTGAGCTTTTCAGCTCTTCGGCTCGGTGCCATGGACATCGTAACCCTTCTGTTCGGTGTCACGAACAGCGTAAATCTGGGGAATATGTGGCTTTTTCTGTCATCTCGCGGAATTGAACCCGCACACACAGAGGGATAGTCACCCGTAGTCCAACGCGCTACAAACACGCTGGGCAGACGGGCATGGAATTATAATATAGCATAGTGTCTCGCCTGAATGGTCATAGAGATCATGTTAGAGCTGATTCATGTTAATCTGCTTAGTTTTACCGTAGCATTATCTAAATTTGAATCACATTACTACAAAAAACTTAGCGTTTCTCAACTATACATTTCATTCACACTATCATCATTCGTCAGATCATTCTTAATGTATGTCCCTCAGCTATGGATTATGGACCAAGTTTATACACATATCATCATTCGTCAGATCATTCTTAATATATGTCCCTCAGCTATGGATTATTGACCACATTTATACACATATCATCATTCGTCAGATCATTCTTAATATATGTCCCTCAGCTATGGATTATTGACCACATTTATACACATATCATCATTCGTCAGATCATTCTTAATGTATGTCCCTCAGCTATGGATTATGGACCAAGTTTACACACATATCATCATCATGATCATCATCAAGTAGCTTGCCTCTTCTGTAACTTGGCTCCCATGACAACAGTCCTGAAAAACTCTCTGTTCTGTACAAGTTGGCCGGCGTCATTCTCAGATCTTCAATGACATCTTGCCCCCATCGTCTTCTAGGTCTTCCTCTCATTCTTCTTCCAGTCAACATTCCTCCAAAATTATTTTTTCTAGGCACTCATGTCGTTTGATGTGTCCGAAATATTTAATTTTCCTTGATTTGATGCTCTTTAATAGCAAACTCTCTAGCAAGCTGTTGATGAAGCTTTTGTTCTTTTCTCTATCCATGATATTCTAAGTACTTTTCTGCAGCATTTGCATTTTAAGTCATTAATAATCTTCTCTGTCGCTTTGTCAATGTTCCATGTTTCACAACCATTTTTTGCCAAGGAAAATACGCCTATAATTATTTAACACAGTTTTTACTTAACACCTTCACTCTTCTCAGCCGAAATGCTGGATCCTAGTATTTGTTAAGTTGTCAGAAAGCAAGTATACTGGAACTCAGTATGTGTTAAGTTGTCAGAAAGCAAGTATACTGGAACTCAGTATTTGTTAAGCTGTCAGAAAGCAAGTATACTAGAACTCAGTATTTGTTAAGTTGTCGGAAAGCAAGTATACTGGAACTCAGTATTTGTTAAGCTGTCAGAAAGCAAGTATACTAGAACTCAGTATGTGTTGTTGTCGAAAGCAAGTATACTGGAACTCAGTATTTGTTAAGCTGTCAGAAAGCAAGTATACTAGAACTCAGTATGTGTTAAGTTGTCGGAAAGCAAGTATACTGGAACTCAGTATTTGTTAAGTTGTCAGAAAGCAAGTACACTGGAACTCAGTATTTGTTAAGCTGTCGGAAAGCAAGTATACTGGAACTCAGTATTTGTTAAGCTGTCAGAAAGCCCGCGTGCCCAGCGTGTTCGTAGCGCGTTGGACTACGGGTGACAAGTCCTCTGTAAGTGCGGGTTCAACTCCGCGGACTGGCAGAAAAGCTACAGGTTTCCCAGATGTACGGTGTTCGTGGCACCGAACCGAAGGGTTACGATGTCCATGACACCGAGCCGAAGAGCTTTCAGCTCAGTGCTTCTGGTCGAAAAAAAAAAAAAAAGCTGTCAGAAAGCAAGTATACTGGAACTCAGTATTTGTTAAGTTGTCAGAAAGCAAGTATACTGGAACTCAGTATTTGTTAAGTTGTCGGAAAGCAAGTATACTGGAACTCAGTATTTGTTAAGTTGTCAGAAAGCAAAGTATACTGGAACTCAGTATTTGTTAAGTTGTCAGAAAGCAAGTATACTGGAACTCAGTATTTGTTAAGTTGTCGGAAAGCAAGTATACTGGCTTATTTCAGTACGTATTGCAATAAGAATGAGTCCGAGATACAAAAAACATTGCGCAGTGAAAGTGTTAAACTTCATGTCACAAAGCTTAGACAGATTACCGTCATTTTATTTATCTCATTCCGGACGCTGTTTGCACTTTCTGTTCTCAATAATACATACATTTTTGCTGCTCCTTTTTTTCTCTTTCTTTACCTTATTCAACAACTTTTAATTTCTTTACGATTTCACCTTACGATATCAGTACTAGCTGTCCCCTTTTTGTGACTCTCTTCACAGATAAATGTTTACTCCACATTTATTTGTCTTATCTGGCAGGTGATAGATTCATGCCTTTTGGTGCAAACTGCTTTTTTATCTGTTGATGTACGTTGTTAAACTGTCTAACTGCATGATTTGTTCTTTTATTTAAACTTGTAAAACTATTGTGATGTGTAAAAATAAATGTAGAGAACTTGTTTTAATAGCATGCGATTTATCTGTACATGTGGTATTAGGGACGTATGTTTGCATGGAATTTAACTTCCTCTAAGAAACATTAACTTCAAAATTGTTCCCTTGAACAAAATGAGAATATATCGATCTGAGAACAATTTGTTTTAAAATTTGAAAACTCAACATCAATGGGAACAGAACTAAGATCACACTTCCTTGAATCCAGTTAGTTAGTTTGTTCCTTTCGTGCCAAAGGCGGCACATAGGGCAGAGTTTTAGATCTCCATGTGATACGGTTCTTTGCTAGCAGTTGGAGATCTTGTATGGTTTTACATCCCAATAGTTTACTTTCTTGTTGGATGGTTCTTCGAAGAGTGGTCTTTGGTCTTCCACGTTTTCTTTTCCCAACTGATGACCACATAAGGACTTGTCGATTTAGTCTCTTTTCGTTGATCTAAGAACATGACCTAAATATTTCCACCTTCGTTTCCTTATAATATTTGATACGGGTTGTTGGTGTGTTCTATCTCTCACTGTGTTTTAGAAACGAAATCACTCCATTTTACTTTTAATAATTTTCGTAGACATTTATTCTCAAAGCTGTCCAGTTTCTTATCAATTTTCTTGAATCCAGTATGCTCCTTATAAAATAACAAATTCCACATTATTGATTCCTAGGAAAAGGTTACTGAAATTACTGTAGCAAGGAGGATATATGATAATAATGTATTCATATGTTCTTATCAGATTGTCCAATTGTTTAAGAGTGTTACTTGTTATTAACTATATTGAAATGGATAATGTGAATATTCTTTGAAAATGTATTTTTTTATCATCTTTAATTTTGAATATTATTCTAGATTGCAATTTCAATATTTCACTGATAATCTGGTGCGAACTTTCGATGTTAAAAAAACCTTTTAGTAGGTTTTTTTTAAAATCTTTGAACGATAGTTTAATTTGTAATCTCTAATTTTGGTGTTATATTATATGTGGTTTACATTTACAATAGCTGACCTATATTCTTGTTTTCTGATATTGTGGCGCGTATTTTGAAGATTTCTGAGGAGGACAATCGGATAAGATCACACAACTCTCAGTTATGATTACACGTGGTCAGTGGCGGTTCGTAGTTATTTTTCTTGGTGGGGCCAGACACAAAGTTTCGGAAAAATCATGGGTTATGAAGCATTAACTATTTTTGGTCTATTCCGGGAAGTTATTCCCCCTTTCGATTATTAGTGGGACATGGCCCCACTGGCCCTTAATGTCGAGCATCCCCTGCACGTAATGAAATCTCAAAAATGTATAGAATTGTTTTCTGTCGAGTGCACAAAATTAAAATCACTTTCTGTATTCTCAGTGGAGACAACTTTGATATAGTTTCTTTTAAAATCTACAGCCTACATAAAAACCTTATAGCTAACATTCTAACCGATGATAAATCTGCACGACGTAACGACAATTTAAAGACGACGGATTCGATTCATTGCACTGGATTTCCCCATATAGATCAGACCCTCTCCGAAGAATTAGCTCGACACCTTCCTGCACAAATCACGAACTCCGTAGCTCCTAAAACAATCCGTGTGAACTCCTAAATAAATGCGACCATGAGCAGTACGATTTGATCCGGATTGCGTCCGAGTTGTTACCGGGGCCTAAATTGGGGTGTAAAGAATAGAACCAGTGTTACCTGCCACGCATGTCCTAAGAGGCGTCTAAGAGGTTGAACATGGAGCTGGCTAACCCACACCGTAACAAAACACAAGATGGCTACAGAACGGAGAGCGAACCGAGTAAACGCTGGCTAAAACCGGACACACCGCCGAAGGATAAGCACCAGAGCTCCAATAGTACTGAAGATGCGACGTAAAACACACATATGCTAAGGCTGCATGAATCAGATTTCAACATGATTAGAATTTTTGGGGAGATCTAGTACATCGGTCTGGGCGGTGATCACGAGAGAGAGAGATCCGGATTCCAACACCGGTTTGGAAAACAAGACAGCTTAACAACTTAACCACACAGACACCCCCAGTTACTAAAGCCATAGCTACAACAGCAAAAGTTACAACTTTCAATCACGAAAATAAATTCTACAGAAACTAAAAATGTTTGGATCATTAATATGTGAACATGTAAACGTGAATGTCTCTTTATATGTCCGTATCTCTCATGTGTTTCTCCAATGATTGGCAAGCGTATTCAAACTGACGATCATATAAACACCCTCCAAGTGACCACGACATAACATTGTCTGCCCACTGAGTAAATTAGATTGATTTCTAGACATCCTCCAGGCACAGGTCACAGTGATGCTGGTTACATGTCACAGAAGGTTACATAACTCACATTTCATAACAAATCAATGATTCGCACAACGTTCATAAAAGGAATGAGAGAAATGTATAAATAACACATATTACATTTTAATTGTAATACATTGTTATATTATTTTTTGTTATGGTTCAAACGCTATGAACCCAGGCGTAGATATAACGAATAGTATTAGGCATCTGACTCAATTTTGTGCGTATGTTAACTTTCCTTACCCCTAGGTCCTCGCCATTCTGGCGAGCATTACTCTGACTTCAGATGTACATGTAACTTAGATCACCAAGTGCCCGTCTGCCCAGCGTGTTCGTAGCGCGTTGGACTAGGGTGACTATCCCTCTGTGTGTGCGGGTTCAATTCCGCGGAATGGCAGAAAAAGCCACAGATTCCCCAGATTTACGCTGTTCGTGGTACCGAACCGAAGGGTTACGATGTCCATGGCACCGAGCCGAAGAGCTGAAAAGCTCAAGTGCTTCTGGATCGGAGAAGAAGAGAAGATCACCAAGTAAAGGCTCAGAGCTTCTTGTAGGTCAAACGCGTACTGTGTGCACACTTAGAAATGTTGGTCCCAGCTGGCCAAAAATAACAGAATTTTACGGCACTTGAGCACTAGCACAGCGTGCTACCAATTTCTCATATTGGCAGCCTTACATGTTTAATTACAATTTTACCCTTATGGAAATAGAAGAATAGAAGAGAAAGTTGAATTGATAGAATGATAGAGGAAACTAGCTTCTGTTTCATTCAGCTTTCATCTTTGTTAGTTATGAATGTCCTTCATCGTCTTGTATCATGCTCAAGTCATCTATCACATCGTTTATCGGTCTTTGCCTTGGTTTGTATCGTCTCTGCAGCTTGCTATCAATCACTCATGATATTCAAAGCTGTTCACGGTCTCTAATTAATTTATCAGATGAAGTGTCATCATCTTGTCCTGTGCAAAGCGTATACACTGAAACAGTTCTTCGGAATTTCTCTCTCACATTGACCAGATTTTCCGCCTCTGCAATCGTCATGCTCAAAGGATTAGTTAATTCTAATAACATCTCTCTGTTGCCTTCCTCTTCATGTCGTTGCCGAGATTCCTCCTTCCAAGTGGTCTTGTCCAACCCTTTGAATATTTTTATATGTTCAAAATATTTTAATTCTCTCCTTATTTTTTTTAGAATCAGTCATTTTTCTTCGATTTTGAGTTCTTTCTATGTAGATCTATTCTTTCTATTTTGTGTTCATGATATAAGGAGGACTATTTTGTAATACTAATATTCAAAATCACATATATGTGTTTCTACTGCATTGTTAAATGTCCATGACTCACGCCGATACAAGTTACATCACCTGTAATATATATAGACATAGATGCATTGCATAACTTTGTTTAACTGGTTCGGAACATATTCAACAATAAATTTCTTTATTTGTCTCAACTTGAATCTCCCACCAACTATATTTATTGAGTAAACATGTTACGTGTTTCCTCATATAAATGATTTTAAATCACGACTTGTTCTAGTTTTTTTATTTTAAACGATTTTTTTAGAGTTGAGAAGACACTCCTTGTTTAATATCCAGTCTACTTGGCAACCGTATAGTGCAAATTTGGACTGGTCCACATTCTGAAAATGGCAAGTTAATAATTAGTTAGAAACGTCTTAGTGTAGATAAAGAAAAATAGATAACAGGCATTTATTTAACAAAAAAGTAAACTGATCTTCATTAAGTGAACAGTGAGGAACAGAAGAAAGAACAATGAATATGCACAAAACTTAAGTAAAGCGAATAGAGTGAAACAAATATAAATGATGTGAAAAAGTAAGCACGTTATGACTTTTATCTTAGAGCTAAAAAAAAAACAGGTTAAGAAAAAAAATTGAGGTAAAGCTAAATAAAAAGGAAAAAAAAAACGAAAATGCAAAAAATTAGTGTTTTGTAACTAAAAACTAAAATTTTAAAAAGAAATAAAAACAATATAAGTAATCTTTTAATGATGCAAAAAAAACAGTGAAATTAGGATGAAGCAATAAATAATAAGGACTTACATAAATATGTTTTGTTAACTTTAAAAAAAAATTAGATAAATAGAGTAAGTATTTACCTGTGTCTGCGTGCAGAATGAAAGGGTAACGTTAATGGTGCATACGTATAATATACATTCCAATATGTCGTATTCAAATCTGTCGTTTATGAAATTTTCACCTGTTGTAGTGTTGATGTTGTTGCTGTCTAATATGAGATGACCTACTTGTCCTTCTTTTGCTCTCATTTCAAAAACAAAAAGCAAATGTTGCTGTACTTTGCATCAAAAAAGATATGTGACTCGGCTGACATAATGTAGAATGTTGATATGTAGACATGAGAAACATGCTCTTTTCAGAATTTCATCTCTACTCTTATGTGTATGTTAAGCAGTTTAACATATGTTTGTAAGTAAGAAGAGAAAGATGTAGGACGACATATGTTTTGCAGCCACCATCTTAGGAGCACTCCATCCATATATGCAGGAAAATACATTGGCTATAATAAAAATAAACATTTACAGTATACTTTTTAGACCTTAGAGTATGAAGCAGTGGCGGCTCGTCATTAAGGGCCAGAGGAGCCTGGCCCAACCAAAAATAATATGTAACGTGTATTTATTATTTAATAAATTAAAATATAACCTAACCCAAAGTCATGATTTTCCTGAAAATTTGTGTCTGGCCCCACCAACAAAAACGATCACGTGGTATGAAGTGAATATCACTTCATATGCCTATGCCCTAGGTGCACTTCATATGTCTATGCCTAGGTGCATGAAAAGATGGCAAATGTATTTCCGTGGAACGGGGAGTGTGAGATTTAACCACGACTCTCTTGGGTCCGAGTCGATAAGGAAACGCTTCCGCATTACTCTAATCTGTTCTACACAATTGACTAGCGCATTGAAAAAACAGTGATCGAATTTAGTTCAGTGTCTCCATCAATAGTTTTATAAACACTGTACGCTGTAGTTCCTTATATACTTTTAATGAAATTTAATGAATGGTATGTAATTTTTGTAGTTAAATGAATTTATTTTTACCACACACTAACATATTGCAAATAAATCAATCAAATGTCATGCCTGCCGGCGTAGGCGATCATGTATCTCCACAACTATCTCTTCTTGGTGTAGTTAATCAGTTCTGACGTCGATCTTTTGTCGAACTACCATGTCTACTGTATTTTTTTAAATCAAATTTCTTGGCTCCTTAAATTCTCCTTGGTGCTCTGAGAACTTATTCTCTTTTTACTCGTACCAATCCTTATTGATTGATACATTAGTGATACATTAGTGATACATTAGTGATACATTAGTGATACATTAGTGATACATTAGTGATACATTAGTGATACATTAGTGATACATTAGTGATACATTAGTGATACATTAGTGATACATTAGTGATACATTACTGATACATTAGTGATACATTAGTGATACATTAGTGATACATTAGTGATACATTACTGATACATTACTGATACATTACTGATACATTAAACCCTTTAATTGCTTTGTCTATCTACCTCGTAAAATGTCAGTTATACCTACTTGTTCTAACAGGAATATATCCCAGGTATTATTAGATATCCAAAATGAGAATAATAAATAATGCGAATGATTTCTTATTAATAACTCTACTTTCATGTCTTCTTGTTTTTATCGTCCCATGAATGATGTGCTTTCCTTAGCATCCTGAGCTCGAGCGTACTCATAGAGAAAATATTAATTAATACATCGGCTCTATATGAGCTAATAAAACTCGGCCAATCTCCCGGTCATCATAAAATTGATGCATATACTGTAGTTATATTTATTAAATGATTAATGGATCAGCAACAAGAATGTTCGTAAATAGAAAAAGTGGTAGTAATATGTCGGTATTCTTGGCGGATGGGGAAGTAGTCGGGAAATTCGCACCGCCTGGACAAATTTGTGCAATGTCTGGAGTGATCGTTTCTCACATCGGACACAGTAACAGTTGTAAGTTCATTTTCTGAACCCAGATTTCTAAAAGTGAAGAAAGCAATTGAACCACCTGCATCATGCATACTTGGTGAGAAATGTAAAGGGACATATTTCATACTCAACGAACTGCAAAGATTACGGATTATTGTGTGTTTCCTTATTCCTTTTGTATGGAGAAAACATACACGGAAAAGTTGCATGTGAATTATTAATTTAAACATTTGCATGGACATTTATAATCTTCTTCTTTGCGTTCGTTCTGTACGACCAATTTTAATCACTCTTTGTGATATGTTTGATCTTTGCCAAGAACGTGTATACGTTGCACATTGGTTTGGTAGGCCCTAAACGCATAGACTTCTACATGTTTAGGACATGTGCATTCGATTTCAGTCAAACCTCCTTAGTCGCCTCTCACGACATTCGTGGCAGGTAACAGTGGTTCTATTCTTTACACCCCAAATTTGGACCCCGGTAACCACTTGGGTGGAAATTAATAATAATAATTCATCTCGTACCGTTATATGTTACATAGTTCATGCAAGCTATTTCTATATAATAATAATTCATCTCGTACCGTTATATGTTACATAGTTCATGCAAGCTATTTCTCTATAATAATAATTCATCTCGTACCGTTATATGTTACATAGTTCATGCAAGCTATTTCTCTATAATAATAATTCATCTCGTACCGTTATATGTTACATAGTTCATGCAAGCTATTTCTATATAATAATAATTCATCTCGTACTGTTATATGTTACATAGTTCATGCAAGCTATTTCTTATAATAATAATTCATCTCGTACCGTTATATGTTACATAGTTCATGCAAGCTATTTCTCTATAATAATAATTCATTCTGTACCGTTATATGTTACATAGTTCATGCAAGCTATTTCTATATAATAATAATTCATCTCGTACCGTTATATGTTACATAGTTCATGCAAGCTATTTCTCTATAATAATAATTCATCTCGTACCGTTATATGTTACATAGTTCATGCAAGCTATTTCTCATACTCTCTACCCTAAGTAACTCTCTCAATCTCGTCATGGAACTAAGACCGATAATTCTTGTCTTTCTCGTGTTCGTTCCAGGGTCTCCTTAATGTGTCATCTTCTTCTTGAAACCTTTGCATCCCACTTCAATGCCTACTTCGGTATTCGTTGATAATTTCCTCTCAAGTTGTGTCCAACATATCTTCATCTTCTCCTTCTATGTATGGACATAACAAAGATGATAAATGGTTTCCCACAGAAAACGTTACAAGTAGACATACAAAGATGATAAATGGTTTCCATACAGAAAATGTTACAAGTTAGACATTACAAAGATGATAAATGGTTTCCTACAGAAAATGTTACAAGTTAGACATTACAAGATGATAAATGGTTTCCTACAGAAAACGTTACAAGTTAGACATTACAATGATCATAAATAGTTTACCCACAGAACAATTTAGAAATATGGCTTTTCTAAATATCATAAATGGTGTGCTTGACAGAAAGCTGACTGGACAAATATAAGAGCTTCTATGTAACAGAATAAGTTACACATTGAACTTGACATATAGGGAACCGGTTCACACACAGACTGAATCTATTTTTTCTTAACTCCTTTCAATTTGTTTTTCCATTGCACACCAAATATAAATTACACTGAATACATTTTTTTAGGAAAGTTTAATGTGTCAACGAGAGGAGCGGATAAACTAATAAGCGAATAAGCGAATCGACTTTGTATCGATCACTTAGAAACCGATTAATGAAAAGTAAACCAAGAACCGCTTGAGTCCAAGACAAATTGGGTTATAAATCGGAAATGTATTATTTGACTGCTGTGGAATTATTATACGAGGGTATCTTTCTGTAGACAAGTTGCAGGAATCGTAGCATAAGATAATTACACGGAAATGAATGCAAGTAATCAAATATTGTTTACTGAAGTAGTGCGTCGTTGTTATGATAGAGCTAACTTCAGATTAAACTGTTGGAGTAAAAATGTCTAGATTTGTTAAGGTGGTTTTATAGTGGTTATAATGATAACTAGACTATGTCAGTAAGACCACCTTCTTGATGTGTCTAAAGCCGAATTGTTGGCTTCATTGCACCGGGATTAACTAAATTCCATAAATGGCTCAGTCCCTCTTCGCAAAAATAATACGCCACCTTTCAAGAGCATTGCACAAAGTACACATTCTACAGTTTGGGTAAGAATTCTAGAGGTATCTAGAAAAAAAAAATGTGCTCGTAAATAAAACGGCGCAGTCCGGATTCGAATCTACAACCTTCGCAAGGCAAGGCAAAGGCTTACCCACGGCCACAAAGACCCCCATCAAAGACTATTTCTCATTGTTTTATTGTTGCTTTTAATTAGATAAGTATTAGTTATTATTTTCATAAAGATTTTTCATCCACGCTCCCACTTCAGTTTTTTGTTTGTTTTGCCGGTTGAGTTTAATTTTGGCGTATTTCCAAATTAGAAGAATAAATACAGTATACATACCTGAACTTTTGGCCAGCGATAATAAACACCTGGACATGGGAAGCATTTGTTATCAGGTAAGTACAATTTTTAAAAAAGGGGAAACATGTTCCTAATGTTGAGGTGTGCACTACGTGTTAGACTGTATTTAAAATAAATAATCGGCACACGGTGGGTTAAGTGGTGAAACTTTACTGACCGCCTTTACAACTCAGTGATTTTCTGGTATGCAATTGAGGCTATGTGTGTTTGCGTCCGCTATTATCAATCAAAATATTTTTTCTTTGTGGTCAGTGTGCTCTACACCGAGAATGTGAGTACGGTGTGACCCCCGTTAGGCCCCTACATCATGTAGGAGAAACAATATCAGAACTTCGGCCAAGAGGCTCAGTCGACATGAGAGATGTTAACAACCAGGACGTTAGATATTCATAGAAACGACCAGAACGTTAGATATTCATAAAAACCGTTAGAAACGACCAGGACGTTAGATATTCATAGAAACGACCAGGACGTTAGATGTTCATAAAAACCGATAGAAACGACCAGGACGTTAGATGTTCATAAAAACCGATAGAAACGATCAGGATGTTAGATATTAATAGAAACCGTTAGAAACGACCAGGACGTTAGATGTTCATAGAAACCGATAGAAACGACCAGGATGTTAGATGTTCATAGAAACCGTTAGAAACGGCCAGGATGTTAGATGTTCATAGAAACCGTTAGAAACGGCCAGGACGTTAGATGTTCATAGAAACCGTTAGAAACGGCCAGGACGTTAGATGTTCATAGAAACCGTTAGAAACGGCCAGGACGTTAGATGTTCATAGAAACCGTTAGAAACGGCCAGGACGTTAGATGTTCATAGAAACCGTTAGAAACGGCCAGGACGTTAGATGTTCATAGAAACCGTTAGAAACGGCCAGGACGTTATATATTCATAGAAACGACCAGGACGTTATATGTTCATTAAAGCGACCAGGACAATAGATTTTCAAATAAACAACCAGGATGTTAGATATTCATAGAAACGACCAGGACGTTAGATATTCATAGAAACGATAAGGACATTAGATATTCATAGAAACGACCAGGACGTTAGATATTCATAGAAACGACAAGGACATTAGATATTCATAGAAACGACCAGGACGTTAGATATTCATAGAAACGACCAGGACATTAGATGTTCATAGAAACGACCAGGTAACATTGCTAAGACTTACTGGCATGTATAAGTAATAATTGTGAATGAGCAGAAATGCATCACATACAATGTAAACTAAATAATGTATGTAACTTGAGATTTATAACACAATATGAAAAGATAACTATATATGTCTTCAATGATACCATCTATGCATGTAAATATTTCTAACAGAAATTCTGAGTTTGTTTCTGTTTCACAGCAGAAACACCAAGATACTGGAGAACTTGAGAAATGACTCTACTATCAAGGTGTCAAAGAAGGGGGAATTTGGGAAAGTGTAACAGCTGAAGATAAATATTCATGTTATCAATATCGAGTAAAATACGTAAGCAAAGTGATCCTTCATAGACTAAAGTTAGTATTTGATGACAAAACAGGTGAAGAACTTGCAGGTTTTATAAAACGAAAAACCTGTAAACATCACATTGTTACACTGTGCCAAATAGTTTAACAAAGCAATGAAATGGAATAGTTCCATTGATCCGGTTTTTGTTGACTTTGAAAAGAGTTTTGATTGCCTGCGCAGAGAATCTTTATAAAAGATGCTTTATCTTATGGAATAACAACAACACCTGTTAGTATGATCAAAGCATTGTCTGCAGACTTTTAGTGTCGAGTAGTTTGCAATAAGATCAACAATATAAAGAAGAGATGGAGGAAGTTGCAGGAGATAACTAGAGATAGGAAGGCTTGGCATGAGTTGGTTGAGGGCGTATGTCCCAATCCGGGTTTAAAAGGCAGAGAGAGAGAGAGAGCGAGAGAGAGAGTTTGCAATACCATCTGTCAATTGCTTCACATTCAAAACAGAAGTTAGACAGGGGTGTATTCTTACCATACACTGTATGATGTATGATTGGCTGATGAAATTTGGTATATAGGGTAAAACAGTGTTAGGCCCGTATTTTTCATTGACCGTTGGCACACGATTTGTGATGTGGTCAACATTACACCAACCGGCTTTACTTTCCAGAGTTTTTCTAAGTACCCAGTTGAGGCTGAGTTGACCTGAGAGCTGTTACGATCGGAAAAAATTTATCACCCACTTGTGAACTTGAACCCGGACCATTAGTCTAAGAAGCGAATTCACTAACAACTACGCTACTGCAGTCCTCACTGACTGATGAGAGAAAACATAAAGGATAAAATCAGATGCATTCGGATACTTACCTCAGGTCATGAAGATTTGAATTATGCAAATGATATTAATATTTTGTTCAGCCGATACAAGGATTGTCAAACGAAAATAGAAACACTGGCCAGAATTGTTCAAACATTTAGACTTTAAGTTAATACTGCAAAAACGAAATTAATGAGAATTCAACAAAAATGAGGAAGCCAAATTACTCGTGTGTTAGAAAATGAAATTATAGAGTAAGTTCAAGATTTTCTATACCTGGGAAGGGCAGTATCGCAGGACGGTGATTCGAAAAAACATAATTGAAAAATCAATACGAGCAAGTCAAACTTTTCCATGCTGAACTCAAAATCAAAGCAAATGATTCAATCTTAGAACATAGCATATAAGGAAGCAGTGTTCTAGGTGTGTGTTTTGTACAGTCGTTAGTGCTGGAAAACGATTGTTTTCATCATATACAAGCTAGAAACAGTTCAAAATAATGTTTTTGAAAACTTTTGCAAATGTTCTGGCCAATAACATACAAATGAAAATCTTTCAAAACATACACACTTTGCGTCATTGGATACCATCCTTAAACAACGAAAATGAAAGTGAATTAGGCATGTATTTCACATGCTAGTAGAAACGGTGGTAGTGTGAGACGAGGGGAGCTATAAATTAAGAGCATGGCCCATTGGTAGTCCATACTTTATACTCTAACTGATGGTCAACTGGTCAGCCATACTCCAACTAAGGGAAGCAATGTACAACCCATCAGGGTTACTTTACACACGACCCATTTCAGAGGAGCAGAACTGGACTAGTTATTTTTTGCACACAAGACCTTGGAAAGCGAGAAAGACGGAAGGCAAGTAGTTGAGAAGAATAAGGGTCCCCATCAAGGAACAACAAAAGAACGAAGATTGTGCTGATCAAACAGAAGACTGTGCAGTTGAACCCAGAGAAGAAGTGTTTCTTTTGAGTCATAGGGAAATCACAAAAATGACAGCATGTTAACAAATGCCTGCATCTAAGAGTGAAGCTGTTAGGTTGTGCTACTGAGACAACCAGAACATAGCGACAAAACGATATCAGAGAAGAAACGATGAGGCTGAACCTTGAAGTCGAACAGTAAGTAGTGTTGTTAAAACGACTCGCACCCATTATAACTTGAACAACACAGAAGAAGAGACGTAGTTAGCAAGTCAACCGCATACTTCAATTCTGACCAGAAGATTCAACCACGATGTGCTTTGACGGCAAACGAGCGACGGTTGTGGTGAACACACCTTAGAAGCTAAGAGCCTGAAGACCACTTTGCAGAGACCAGCGACGACGTCCTCTGAACGACCAAAGGGCGAAGGTTGTGGGAAAGACAACTTGGAAGCTAAGAACTTGAAGATCGCCAGACGGAATAATAGAGCTCATGACCTTCCAAAACGATTTCCTTCCAAGAAAGTCTGTTAGATAACGTTATGGTAATACCCACATTTTGAGCTATTGACATGTTTCTGTTTACTGTGTAATACCACATTAATTCTTTACTGGAGTGAGAATAATAGAAACGTTAACTAACTTTGAGTTGTGAAATATTTCCAATGTTCAATTGATATATGTATAGCCTGAGTTTATTATTAAATGATGTATCAATCTTGTTACTTATTGATCACAACGTTGATAGTACAGTTGTATTCACCTAAAATCTTGGTTTGTGATAAGACAGAAGTGTGGAAAGAGTGATGTTATATTAGTTTGTAGTAATACAGAAGTATGGAAAGAGTTCTGTTATATTAGTTTGTAGTAAGACAGAAGTGTGGAAAGAGTTCTGTTATATTAGTTTGTAGTAAGACAGAAGTATGGAAAGAGTTCTGTTATATTTTAAATCAAAAATATAGAATCAGTGGACGATCACGAGCCTTTCTTTTGGCAGCCCACATTTTTTCTTAGACTTATATTTTCCTGGGACCTTGTACCAGGAGTTGGTCGTCAGGTTAGCTGATCTATTACATAACTATGCTCAATCTCAGATGAACAGCATATGGGAAAAGAAGGCATGGTGTTCAAATGAAACATGAAAACTAAAAAGAGCTCTGACATATTGGTGTCTGACATGAGAATCAATTAATAGAAAGACAACAGAACAGTAACAATCGAACGCTCTATATATCAAAGGTTACAGGAATAGAATATATAAATACTGCCTGAAATATTAGTGAATAATGTTAATTAATTCTGCTTATTTCCTTGACCAACTTCACAAGATATGTAATGTAGTCAATCTCAGGTAGAACGTCAATACTTGTCACTGTTACTTTTGAACCCAACTGAGGCTGGATCGACCTGAGAGCCGGTGTGGTCGAATAACATCCCTCTTCAATTAGGAATCTCAAACCTTGGCACACACACCTAAGTAGCAATTAAACTAACAACTATGCTATTGCGGCTCCTTAGATAAATAAAAGATAAACAAATGGTATTGGTTCAGTTGCAGTCGAATATTAGCGCTTGCAAGTAAATGATCTGAGTGTCACGTAGTTAAGTCAAATTGCTCAACAAATCATCAACTGAATAGGGCAACATTTCCGTTATAAAAAATATAGCAAGACATATTTGCTTGAGAGGATAAACATAAATATGTGAAGTGTTGTCTCATATTTGTTTTCTCTGCATTTACTTTATTACCTGTGTTTATTTTTCATTCCATATTCATGTTTTCATTCCATTGCTAGCTTGGAAATATTTGTTGACCTTACTGTTTTTCCTAGAACTACTTAAGTGTTGCCAATTGTTACAAATATTATACATCCGTCTGGTGTCAAACACCCCATGTCTATGAGATGTAATCAACAACATTTCAGTTAGCTTAACCTTTGCTTCTTAAATTCCCTCTGTTCACCTTAAAGAACAACACGCAAAGCTCGCTCGCAAGCTCAGAGAGAACCACACGCATAATCTACCCCTTCCCTAAGTTTCACTATTTACTCAACATTCTGTATGCATGAAGATCGAATGCAAGTGCACTGCCTGTTGGCATGTGATATGACCCAAAGGTTTATCTTCATGTCAGTTTTTTTCTCTCCAGATAGAAACTATGAACTTGATGAACTTTCGGTATACTACACCAGTGATGTTTTTATATATATATATATATATATATATATATATACATATATTTGGGCGCATCTAACTTATGGCTGTGAAGGCGAGGGCGCCGTGTTGCATTTGAAATAATAATTCTAACAATGATAATATTAAAGTAATATTAATCTTATCTTATCTTAACCACATTTGCCGTGAAGCGTCGTGGGAGAGTTAGTTTCTATCTTGTGCCAGGTGTGTTGCGCTTGATGTTGTCAGTCCATGCTTTCGCAGGAACTCTGAGATGTTATCTATCCATCGTGTTCTTGGCCTGTCTCGTGCTCTGCGCCCTGAGTGTCGATTATTGTAGGTACGTGATGGTAGTAAATGTGGTTCCATTCTCATTAGATGGCCGAACCACTTGATTTTTTTGCTTCTCGATGTACTGTTAATATTAATATTAATAAGTAATATTAACTAATATTAACTAATTATAAGTAATTACATTAATTAATAATAAGTAATATTAAAGTAATATTAACTAATTATAAGTAATTACATTAATTAATAATAAGTAATATTAAAGTAATATTAATAAGTAATATTAACTAATATTAACTAATTATAAGTAATTACATTAATTAATAATAAGTAATATTAACTAATATTAACTAATTATAAGTAATTACATTAATTAATAACAAGTAATATTAACTAATATTAACTAATTATAAGTAATTACATTAATTAATAATAAGTAATATTAAAGTAATATTAATAAGTAACATTAACAAAAAATAAAATAAAAACTAAATCCTGACAGAATGTTTCATTCAAAACATAAAATGCGTGCTTATGAAAATACGAACATACTGTATTAAACACTTGTATTCTTGAATAATCTAATTAGCTTTCAAGTCAGCAGAATAAATTAGGGCACCATGAATGTATCGCAAGGGCGTCATGAATGTATCGCAAGGGCGCCATAAATGTATCGCAAGGGCGCCATGAATGTATCGCAAGGGCGCCATGAATGTATAGCAAGGTCGCCATGGAACCCGTTGGACAGCAGTACACTAAACGAATGATGGTTTAGTTTTTGATGTTGATTATTGCACTTTGACATTGAGTTATATTCGTTACTGAAATAATATATTTAAATATTATTATATTGTATATATACTAATAAATATATTTATAAATATACTTAATAAATATATTTAAATCATTATCATCAAATAGCGTGCCCTGAGCTGAACTTTGATACCCTAACCGTATTTCGTAATTTCGCTCTTTCATATGCCAGTTGTCCCGCGTCTGCAGCCGTCATTCTCAAGCCATACTGCGTCATCCTTAACTCATTTCCTCACCATCCTGCCCAGCGTGTTCGTAGCACGTTGGACGACGTGTGTCAAGCCCGCTGTGAATGTGGTTCAATTACATTTGGGCTGGCAGAAAAGCCACAGGTTCACCAGATTTACGGTGTTCATGGCACCGAACCGAAGGGTCACGTTGTCAATGGAACCGAGCCGAAGAGCTGTAAGCTCAAGTGCGTGTGGATCCCAAAAAAAAAAAAAATCATTTTCTCAGAGGTCTTTCGTTTTTCCACTTTCCATAATGGTCTTCTCCAACCCTTCTTCTTGTTATATGTCCAAAATACTTTCATTGTATCAATTTTTTTCCAGCGTCAGCCAATCTTCTTTGATTTTGAGTTCTTTCTGGATATATATATATTTTCTCTTTTTTTATCAATATTATACAAATGACTTTTCTTTAACACTTTTATTCAAAAGCTCATATCTTCAAAAGTTCTCTGGTTTTTTTTTATATGTATGCTTCACACTCATACGTTGCCACTGGGAATATGAAAAACATCAAAATCATCAACAGTTTGTTATTAATGTTTGGACAGAAATTGATATAAAAATGCCGCACGTGTTTGTGCAAGCACTGTTCGATCGAACCATACCTGATTATTCTGTGTCTAGATAAAACGAAGCGTTTGTGGAAGACACTCCACAGTAAAGCTATTGTTTTAATGACTCGCTATTTGTGTTCGTAAGAACACTCGTATTGCTAGCTAGGCGATGTGTGCAAGAAATAAGGGTAAGGGGTTCGAATCCTGTATTTGGTCATTTGTTTTGTCAGAAACTCCTAATACTTGTACACTTTCTATTTATTGATCATCGTTGTTGCTTATGTTGCTTCACTTGGGGTTCTTACAACAAACTCCTTATTCTCATCTTATCAAAATGTTGCAGATTTGTTATCAAATTTAGTTATTGTTGTATTTTTAATATTAATTGTGGTCAATCAGTGAACACATATATTTACAGTTGTATCGATTTACAGAAGAATATTAAGAAGCATGAGCAGAAGCTGCAAGTTAAATCAGGATGAGACAATTGATTTTTATGATAAAATGAAATTTGCTACACTATAGAACACACTCTAGGAAAACGCTTAGTTTTTATGATTACTTTATCCATAGAAAGAACATCCTACAAAGTTACTGGAAACAAGAGGCAACATTGTTCAATAAGTATATATAAAACAACAGAATAATTTAGTTGACATAGAATGTTATAATTTATTCTTTATTTAAATGCATGCATTATTGTCTCAAATATACACATTTGTCAAATGCGCAGTACTATCTATCTATCTATTATCTAATCATGTTTGACCTTTTAGCGACAGATCGAAAAAGGAGACACCTGGAGCGAGCCTCTCTATGTACTTTCTCTTATTTCTCTTCTTCAATCTTCCTTCTCACAGCTTTAAGGTAAGAAGAGATTTCTAACACGGGCTTTTGTCAGAGGTCCACCTTTTGCTTGGCCGGCCCTTTTGCTTTATATCCACTGTATCGGAGCAACATTGCTTTTGCTTTATATCCACTGTATCGGAGCAACATTGCTTTTGCTTTATATCCACTGTATCGGAGCAACATTGCTCTCTATGGCGCACTGCCTGTTGGTAATCTGCTTATGTGGCCGAACCATATAATTTATTGCTTCTTGATAAAGTTCAGTCTTTCTTTCTTTCTTTTCTTTCGTCCTTCTCTGCTTTTTGCCGCTAGGCGTAGCAGGTTTAACTGATGATCGGTTTTCGAGATAATGCACGCTCGGTCGCTTGATATGGTGTGGTATTGTGGAGTTTTAAGATGTCTGTAACTCCATCAACCCATTTTTTTCTTGGTCTGCCCCTTCCTCTGGATGATTCCATTTTCAGGTTGTTCGCTCTTGCAACTGGTGTATTTGGGTTCATTCTGACCAAGTGGTCAACCCATTTGAGTCTCTATTTTTCAATAAATCTAACAGCAGGTGTTGTTCCGACTGTTCTTCTAATTTCATCATTTCTTACATGGTCTCTTCTTAAGTTCAGTACCTACATTTTTCCTGATGTCTTTATTTCTAAACCGGTGTCTTCTTGTTACACCCAGCATTCATCGTAGACACGTCATCTCTGTTGTGACTAGTTTTCTTCTTTCATTTCATGTGAGCGTCCAGGTTTGGCACTGATAACATAATGTAAGGAGACATATTGTGTTGAACAATGTTCTTTTTGTGTTCATGGTGACATGTTTGCATTTTAAAACAATACTACTGTTGTTAATTTGGCTACTATAAGCAGCATTCAGAGTATACTAGAAGAACTATTTAGAAGCAGCTTGCAGAATGTACTAGAAGGCATATGTATAAACAATATTCGTATTATACTAGAAGACATATTTCTATACAGCATTCAGAATGTACTAGATGACCTGTTTAGAAACAACATTCAGATTGTACTAGAAGACCTATCATAAACATCCCTGGAAAAAAATATTAAAGGATTGCGATAGTTAATAATTATACAACCGCACATCATTAACTTGAAAGATAGTAAGCTCAACTTGTAAATAGGATGTGATCATTAAAATGAATTTGTCTATTTAGTTTTACCGGTTTACTGCCTTATTTGTGATGAATGTCCTGCTTCTATTACTGTCATATCCTTGTAGAAATTACGTGATGAATCAAGTGACATACCTCCGGTGTAGGAGATTATGCCTCTCCACAATTCTCTCTCCTTGGAGCAGTAAGGGGTTTGGCTCTCTAGAAAATTTTAGTTTTAGTCAAAAATATCGATTTTTCAAAGTGTTTAGTTCTATGAAGTACAATATTCGTACTATCGATTACACATACAATTATGTTGCTTTGTTTGCGTATTAGCATTACAACATTAATAAGAAACGTTCAATTCTATAGCTTTTTCTTTCAAATTCCAAGTTTAAAATTGAGTTTTCTCAAAATCAATTTTTTCCATTTTGGTGTCGGAAATCCCTGAGTTTTAACTAATACTAAAGCTAGATACACGAAATTTGAGATGCATATCACATAAATAATTTTGTAACTACTGATGAATTTCATATAACATATCTTCGAATATTTGATTTCATAATTAATTATTAATGAGAAATGATGACATTTTGTTTGGTTTTATGCCAAGCATAAGTTTAAAAATAAAAATAAAATATATTTCTTGAGATTTTACAGAAAATAAAGGCATCAGTAGCTGTAACTATGCTTACAGTTTATGAATCATCCATTCATTTCTGAATATATTTGTTTATTTTCTAAATGTTAGTATTCTAATAACATTTTTTTCAAAATGGCCGCTGTTGTCAAAGGCAACCATGCAATTTCTTTTTTTATGCATTACAATAGATCTACATTCATAGTTTAACATGCCCATTATAAAATAATTGCTCTAACTTAACTAATTAAGACTTTTATTATTTTTTCGAGCCACACCCTCAGTTCTAACGTCGATCTTTTGTAGAACCAAGATGTGTGACCATCCAACATCTTCTCCCTCTGTCTTCAATGAATGTTACCTGTTGTCACCAAATGTTCTAAACCTCTTTTTTGCATTATATGCCCGAAGAACCTTGATTGTCTGATTCTTATTCTTTTGATAAGGTTTCTTTTTGTGCATGTCAGTTTTAAAACCTCATAATTTGTTTTCTTCTCTGTCCATGGAGTTTTCAGCATTCTTCTTTAAAACCACATCTCTGTGACTTACAATGATCTTATTGCTTGCTTGTTAATATTTCATGAATTCTCGTAGTCAATAGATCAATAAAAAAAATATTTTCCGATGCGCCTGTCCTACACGTGTAGGTGTCCGACGAGGGCGCAACGTTAAAGTCTTTCTTGGCAACGATCAATTATATATCACAATACCAGTTATCAAATTGGTGGTAAAGAACGAATGAAACAAACAAACAAACAAACAGATCAAGATAATCAAAATAAAGCTGCTTCATGTATCTTGCCAAACTATTTCAGAATGCTCACTCTCTCCGATTACTATTGTCGTACACAGTTACAATACGTTCAGAAAAATCGGAAACAATTATTTATTTGCGCAGATCTAGCTCAGATCAATTCACTTTTAGTTTCTCAAATTTATGTGGTACACCGCAATTGAAACTGACCGGGGTGAAAGCAAATTACTCCGGGCTTGCAAAATCGTAAACGTTGACAGTAGATACATATAGTTTGTGCAGACGTAAAGTGTCTACATCCTAAAGAAAAAAACATTCTTAGAAAACGTGTAGTACAGATTTAGCCTACCAAACCAATGTGCAACGTAAACACGTTCTTGCCAAAGATCAAACATATCACAAAGAGTGATTAAAATTGGTGGTAAAGAACGAACGCAAAGAAGAAGAAGAAGAAGATTTAGACTGTTCTGTATGTTGGGTATGGTATGTTGATTACGCAACCGTGATTAGGGTTCATGAAGCCACCTTGGCTATCTTGGTCCACAGAAGCTTAAAATAATGTTTTCTCTTGTGTTTTCAGTAGCATTCATATAATTAAAATGTTATATAAAAATCAATATAAGGGAAGACTACAGTAAAATTATATAGCAATGTTGAAACACGTAAAAGCAAAGTACTGTAGTTTTACAAAATACAAAAACAATAACAATACACAGCAACGTTTCGACCAAACGACCTTTATCAAGCAAAGGATACAATATAAGTGACGAAATTTACTTATAATACGATAGAAAATTCCTAAAGTAATCTATAAGAAAAATATATAGAAATCAGGAAACAAAAGAAAGTAGGAAAGAAAGAAAAGTTATTGATAGATCGGCATGAAACAGTCAATGTCCATTGTAGCGATATTGCTATTGCTGTCAGTGTCATTTTTTAAAATTAAGCCAATGCTCCAGTGACTTAGTATCATTAAATAAACGTTGCTTTGCAGTCAATGGATTTCTCTTTAGGCTAAATCAACACAGAGCGTACGGGTCAGAGACTAAAAAAGTTGAATTTAATTTCAGTAGAAATTTTTAGTAATTGTTCTAGCTCTATACTTGATTGTGACACTTACGTTTCTTTTGTGTGTATGATTGTGTTATTTATTTAGTATAGAAAGAAGATAGTTAAGCGCAATTACTGTTTTGTTTATGTTGTTACTACATGTCGCAGGATGACTACTCACATTTGCTATAGTCAGTTCTTCAGGTCAAATTTTTGCACTTTAATAATTTAAAGGGGTTTTAAGGCCAAAGGATTGCCTTCACCGGGTTTTATTCCATATGACTCGGTCCCTCTCGGCAGAAATAGCACGACACATGTCGAGAGTATTGCATAAATCACGAGCTCTGTAACTCCGGCACCAATTATAAGGATCTCCAGAAAAAATACACCTGTGAACAGAATGACGTGGTCTGGATAAGAAACCAACGACCTTCGACTCGCAAGACAAGGGCTTAACCTCTTAGCCACAGAGACGCCAACATGTGATTGGCTTTGCAGAGATGGAGTCATCAATCTCTGATCACCCGAGTGGTTACCAGGGACCAAATTTGGGGTGTAAAGAATAGAACCACTGTTACCTACCACACATGTCGTAAGAGGCTACTAAGGAGGTTTGGGTGAAATCGGATGCATGTGTCCTAAACGTGTAGATGTCTATGCGTTTAGGGGCCTATCAAACCAATGTGCAACGTATACACGTTCTAGGCAAAGATCAAATCTATCACAAAGAGTGATTAAAATTGGTCGTAAAGAACGAACGCAAAGAAGAAGATCAATTTCTGATTACTTGAATGTCATCCTTGAGGTATACACTCTAATAATCCAAATTTATTCACAGCTTCTAAATTTATTTAGATAAGCAATTTTGAGTATTTTGATCATTCGCTCAAGTGATGTCAGGGTTCGAAAGGGAAGCAAAGAATAGTACCACTGTCACCTACAAGGCATATTGTAACAGGCGACTGAGGTAGGGGCCTAGGGAAGCTACGCTAATAAATAAAAAGCGTCGCAGAAATCTGATGTGCTGGCCTATTTGTAGGAGTATAACTCTCTCAACGTACAATTATTCTTTGGCTCAGATCATATACAGATAACACAGAGTTGCTAACAAGTGGGCAATTTGGAGTGCTCGAAGAAGAAAAAGAAGTATGGTGATGGCCAATGGCGGCTCCTGGTCTTTTTTTTGGTGGGGCCCGGCAAAAATTTCGGAAAAATTGGGGTTTTTGGAGTATTTACTATTTCTTCTCTATTCCGGGAAGTTGTTACCCTTCTCTCTTCTCTCTCTCTCTCTCTCTCTCCCTCTCTTTATTTCTCTCTCTCTCTCAACCTCGCGATCACCTCTTAGACTGATGTACCAGATTTCCCATAAATTCTGCTTTCATGTGGAAATCTGATTCATGCAGCATTAGCATGGGTGTATTTCGTCACACCTTTAGCGCCACTTGGAGCTCTGGTGCTTATCCTTCGACGATGTGTCCGGTTTTAGCCGGCCTTTACTGGGTTCGCTCTCCGTCTCCTCGGGCTGTCCCCACCCGACCTGCAAGGCAGCAGGTTGCTATTTTCTTTTAGGGTAGCTACCCTTAGACAACCTTCCCTTCCGGGTTGTTGATCGTCATCTGCCCAGTTTACCAGGTTTTTTAGACTGCTTGGTTTGCCTGCTGTCCAGTTTTGTGTACGGTTTGCTCCACTAGCCTTTGATTGTCCCCAATCAACTACACGGCAGTAGTAGTTTTTCTGCGAGGGAAACGCGGTTATTGCTCTCTGGATGGAGACCCCATCTTCGAGGCTCGCCACCTTGCGTTTCTTTTTGGTGCCCATTCGCCCATTTCTGCTTGTGCTCTCGTCCACCGACTGGGCCCGCCCCTTTTTCCCGTCACTTGTGCTCACATTGTTCTACTGGGCGATACGTTACCCATTTCTATCTCACTGTGCACAGTGCACAGTTTATCACCATTCGGTAGGAACTTTTGCACTGGATTAAAGCCTCTGCTCGGCTTTCCAGTTGTTATGCACAATTGGGTCGTCCACTCACTCCTACGTTTGTCACGCCTTTTCATCGCTCTATTATCAGCACCGTGTATGTCTGTCGCCACCGGCGGGCTCCCTGTGTATCGTCCGTATGCATGTTCGCTCTACTTTGGTGCCTGCTCACCGTGTTGATCTGTTTATCACCGTGCTCACATTTACTATGCCTCAATACTGTCTCGACACGAAACTCAATTCGAGCTTCTACTTCGTGGCTCCGAGTTTTGCTCCATATGGCCCCAGTCTCTTCTCTGAATGCACCCTTCATCCCATTATGTTTATTTGTTCAGCTTTTCCCATCGGCCGGGAGAGACGTGCATTAATAGTCACTCTGGGATTCTGCTCGTCTGTGTTGCGAGCGGATCTCATCCAACGTGACTGCGTCTGCATCACTACTTATACCAGAGTAGCTCTCCCTCGATCCCTACGCGCTTAGCCAGATAAGAACCGTTGTCTGTTTCCAGGGTCACCACGTGGAGGTGGAGTATGATCTTTGTTAGTGTCAGCTCACTAATCTGGGCGCGACGTTGTCCCTATGTGCTTTAGATCCCATTACTCAGTTTAGGAAAAGAACAAACGCTTCTGTTCTGCAACAGCTTGATACTAAATCGAGTTGGCTATTAAATAATATAAAATCAAGGACAATTAAATATTTCGGACATATCAAAAGACAGGAGCGCGTAGAGAATATATATTTTTTTAAACTTGCCTGGAACGCAAATTGAAAATACGGCACCTGCATGACAACAAACCACGAACTTGTGAAATATTAGGGCATCGTAAACATATTGCCAGTATGTCTTCATATGCATTCGTCCATATGTTAGTGGGTTTTTTTTAACTCGTCACTCCTGTTGTTCATTTGTTTGATAAAGGCCTTGTTGGTTGAAACGTTGCTGTATATTGTCATTGTTTTTGTAATTTGTAAAACTACAGTACTTTTTAATTACGTGTTTCGCCATTAAAAAAAGTAAACTAGCTAAACTAGATCAAGTAACGTCAATCGACCGGTATTAGTTCACGGAGCGGACGTACAGGGGAACCAAGCTCAAAGGTCAGGAGTGTCGTTTCATTTATTTGTTGTAGAGAAGATGTATTAATGCAAGGGTAAATTCCCTAAAACTAATCTTATTATAAGATGGTTTGTTATTTAGTACTATTATTTTTCATAATTTTATACTATTTTTACATAAAATTGGGAATTCAATCGATAATTAAATGGACTATTTGAGCTAGAGTCCTCGTTTATCTGAGAAGTAGTTTGGCCGCGTAAGAATGAATATATCTTCCGGTTGAATGAAAATGACATTGTTTTGACAATTATTATTGCAATAGCGATCAAAGGTCAGAGGTCACAATGTTACATCTTATGTAGGAACTTGTAAACTAGCCACAGAAATAGTGCACGACACAATGCTTGAAGTATTAGAGGCAAAATTCAGTATATATAATATTTTAAATAAGGAGATATTATATAAATAACAGGATTGTTATATTATTCTGATATAATATCTATATTTTAGTGTTATATATTTAACTGTCAAAGCTAATCAGTGTCAAGTTAAAAGTAATAATTACGAAAAATAATTTCTAAAATAATAAGTACACGTTAATTCTTTTTGGTTTGGTAGGACGGTTTTTACTGGCCCCTAATGACCAGGGGCGTATACTAATTAGGGGTAAAAGATTATGAATTTCAAATTTCAGACTGTGTATGATATTTTAGCATTATATATCAACTTTCAAAGCTAATCAGTATCTAGTTGAAAGTAATAATTATGAACAAATAATGTCTAAAATAATAAGTACAGGTTACTCAATATTTTTGGTGAGGCCGGGCTCCACCGGCCCTTAATGACGAGCCGCCCCTGGTGATGTTAGTATCTTACAGCTCCATTTGGGAAAACCATTTTATTTGCATGTTATATGTTTCGAACACCGGGTAAGTACATATATTTACTTCAGTTTCCTGTGCCAAATAGTGCTGTACTTTCGTCTTCTATTTCATGTGTCACTTGTTTTCTAATTGGGCTAAATTTCAGTTGCATTAGCTGAGCTCTCAATATGCTACTTTATTAACGACAAGACGAGGGGTACAATTCCAGGACCTGGTCTGTCTTCATCTCCAAAGTGGACGTTGCTGTGACTCTCTTAATAATAGCCGACCATCGCAATCGATGATGTCAATATATTATGGTGTGTGATAGACATGATGCTGTTAATTACACTACTACTACCACATATCTATTACATTTTTGTACTCCGATCCCTTCTCGCGTTATAGAACTGCAGAGATGCATCTTTTATCCATGACACATTGCCTTCTTGGCCAGTACCAAATCGCTGACCATGAAGCTGAATTATTTATAGCATTTCATTCTAGTAGGTCTTTGGCAACGATCACATGTTTTAATATTATATCATGGCTAGCAAATGCTTTCTATTGTAGCTGAAATATTCAGCTAATATGACATTAATTTATACAGTATGTTAGAAATATAAAAAGTGGTAGTTCTGACCTTTGTTAGAGTTATCACAAATTGTACGCATTATCACTGCTAATATATAAAATATGTTTGACATTTCTGAATCTAGCTAGAGCTGTTATATCCCTATGCAGGTTAAACAGACGCTCTTGCAATATCAGCAATATTTTCACCAAATAGGTTCACCATTCAGTATGAAATATTCATTTCTAGTAGATTGCTGCTCCGCTGTTGCGTATCAGTATTATGTCATTACAGAGCTTTATTTCTATTTATGAGAGTACGCAGGAGGTTTGTATAGGGCAGATGAATTAATGCCGCATGCTCGTAGAAAATGTGAACAGTTTTGAATATCTTGGTTCACTGCTAACAACAGATGAAAATGTGAACAGTTTTGAATATCTTGGTTCACTGCTAACAACAGATGGAAATGTAAACAGTTTTGAATATCTTGGTTCACTGCTAACAACAGATGGAAATATGAACAGTTTTGAATATCTTGTGACACTGCTAACAACAGAAGGAAATGTGAACAGTTTTGAATATCTTGGTTCACTGCTAACAACAGATGAAAATGTGAACAGTTTTGAATATCTTGGTTCACTGCTAACAACAGATGGAAATGTGAACAGTTTTGAATATCTTGGTTCACTGGTAACAACAGATGGAAATATGAACAGTTTTGAATATCTTGGTTCACTGGTAACAACAGATGGAAATATGAACAGTTTTGAATATCTTGGTTCACTGCTAACAACAGATGGAAATGTAAACAGTTTTGAATATCTTGGTTCCCTGCTAACAACAGATGGAAATGTGAACAGTTTTGAATATCTTGGTTCACTGCTAACAACAGATGGAAATGTGAACAGTTTTGAATATCTTGGTTCACTGCTAACAACAGATGGAAATGGAATGAAGGTAATTAAAAGAAGAACAGTCCGAATGGTTATCGGGGTCCAAAATGGGGTGTAAAGAATAGAACCACTGTTACCTGCCACGCATGTCGTAAGAGGCGACTAAGGAGGTTGTGCGTGGGGCTAGCTACCTACACCGTAAAAACACTAGATGGCTACAGAACGGAGAGCGAACCGAGTAAACGCTGACTGAAACCGGACACATCGCCGAAGGATAAGCACCAGAGCTTTAAGTGATGCTGAAGTTGTGACGTAAAACACACCAATGCTAAGGCTGCATAAATCAGATTTACACATGAATATAATTTATGGGAAGATCTGGTACATCGGTCTGGACGGGGGTCGCGAGAGAGAAAGAGAGAGGGAGAGAGAGAGAGAGAGAGAGAGAGAAAGAACAAACATGGCTTTACAAAATAATTAAACAACTAAAAACAGTATGAAACGGAACTGATGGGAAAACAAAGATCAGAATACTAAGAGCATGCATATTCCAAGTGGAAACGTATGGGTGTGAAACATGGACATTTAATAAAGCAGTGGAAAAACATATATGTGCTTTTGAATATAAGTGTTACAGAAGAGTCCTTCGTATATCTTGGACACAGAAGAGAACAAATAGCTCTATCCAGAAAGAACACAAAATCAAAGAAAACTGACTGATGCTACAAATAAGATGGAGAAAATTGAGATATTTTGGACAGATAAAAAGACATGAAGGACTAGAGAAGACCATCATGGAAGGAGGCATACCGGCAATGAGAAGAAGAGGGAGACCACTGAGAAGATGGATTCAGGATGTACCTGATGGCTTGAACATGACGGCTGCAGACGCGACATCTATCTAGCCTATGAGAGAAATACATTCAAATGGTTGTTGAGGTTGCAAAGTTCTGCTCAGTACAAGCTATTTGATGATGATGCTCGCAGCAGTTGAGGTGCATAAGTAGATCTTTAGTTTTATTTTCTCGACAACAGAAAAAACTTTGATCTTATCGAGGAGTCGAACACGTAACGTTTATGTCAAGAAACATCTGCCCATTTAACGATTCGGCAACCTGCTCTCTATTACGTAATCAAATGCTTCAAATGGTGAAAATTGTTGGAATCCACTGTTACTTCAGAATAGAATAAGTGTCGTAAGGAAAACATTTACCGTCTCTTTGCAGGAGAAAACATACAGATGTGTCCGTTTAAATATTGACCATAAATTAACTGCTGAATTTTCAGGAATTTGTCAAAAGTTTATTTTTATTTTAGATCCAGGAATTCGTCTTTATTGTTCTTGTGCAGGTGTCGTATCAATTTATTGTTCTGTGCAGATGTCGTTTCGCCTTTATTGTTCTTGTGCAGGTGTCGTATCGAATTTATTGTTCTTGTGCAGATGTCGTTTCGCCTTTATTGTTCTTGTGCAGGTGTCGTATCGCCTTTATTGTTCTTGTGCAGGTGTCGTATCGCCTTTATTGTTCTTGTGCAGGTGTCGTATCGCTTTTATTGTTCTTGTGCAGGTGTCGTATCGCCTTTATTGTTCTTGTGCAGGTGTCGTATCGAATTTATTGTTCTTGTGCAGATGTCGTTTCGCCTTTATTGTTCTTGTGCAGGTGTCGTATCGCCTTTATTGTTCTTGTGCGGGTGTCATATCGCCTTTATTGTTCTTGTGCAGGTGTCGTATCGCCTTTATTGTTCTTGTGCAGGTGTCGTATCGCTATTATTGTTCTTGTGCGGGTGTCATATCGCCTTTATTGTTCTTGTGCAGGTGTCGTATCGCCTTTATTGTTCTTGTGCGGTGTCTATCGCTTTATTGTTCTTGTGCAGGTGTCGTATGTTATTTTTTATGCAGCTGTCATATCGCCTTTTTGTTCTTTGTAATCGTATTTGTTTTTCGAGTCAGTAGCCTTTAGCTTTCAGTGTCTTCGTAGTTCTTGTGCCCATATCACCTAGTCAAATCTGAAGAACCAGTGGCTTTTCAACCAGCCCGCGAAATTGAACCGCACTCACAGTGGGCGTGTCACCCGTTGTCTAACACGCTACGAACACGCTGTGCAGGCGGGCAATGTAAATGTAGTTATAAATATTAGACACGTTAACATTGTTTTGTCATGAGATATTGATAAATGTTCACATCTAATTTTTTACTAAATATTCAATTCTACATTTGTAGAGTGTGTTAGAAATTTCTTCTTGTTTGTGCAATTTTAGAAGTCATTTGAAATATACCGAGTGATTGATTTCTTCACTTTTTAAAAAAGTTGAGATTCAGTTGAAAAAATCGCTCCTATTGTGCCGGGCCCGCAAGAGAAGCAAAAAATAGTACAACTGCGACCAACAAG
This sequence comes from Arion vulgaris, assembly GCA_020796225.1. Classification (NCBI taxonomy): domain Eukaryota; kingdom Metazoa; phylum Mollusca; class Gastropoda; order Stylommatophora; family Arionidae; genus Arion; species Arion vulgaris. Next base: position 26,838,274 of record CM036761.1, on the reverse strand, counting down.
TCATGTCATAAAAGGCAAATGATGTAGGATCTAGCGAAGCCACCCTAGTAAATAAAAAGTAACGCAGAAATCGGATGTTCTGGCCTACTTGGAGGTGAATAACTGGCACAACGTACATCGCTCTTAGGCTCAGATCACATACAAATCAAACAGAGTGGTTAACAAGTGGCCGATATTGAGTGTACGAAGAAGGAGAAAAAGAAGAAGTCATTTTAAATATGCTGAGTGATTGATTCCTTTTTCTCAAGTGAACAATATGCAATAGTTCTTAAGGTTGTTGTAAAATCTGAGCTGCAATTTAAAATAGATCACTGGATGTCCACCGACAGCCTAAAATGACCAATCAGTTGTGATAGCATGATACAGTAAAACTCCAGATGCGATACTTCTGTGTGGGGTTCTTCTGTTTATAAAGTCTTACAGTTACCCGTCTGTACAAATGTGTGTACTATTGGATTACAAGCATACGCTTTGACCAAAATTTGAAAGTTTTTTCCTACATGCTGTAGGGACCTAACGGATGCTAAATTTACTCATGTTCTCGGTGCAAAACCACATAGATCACAACGAGTGGTTAGCATAGTTGATAAGGACAAACGCAAACAAACACTCTAGATTTTCAGATTCAGTTCAAAAACCACAATTTGTTTCCCAGTTTGTGAATAATTAATAGAGTTGTCTGTCTATCTTTTCTCGTTCTGGGTTTTTCCCGTAGCCTGGAATAATCCTAGCAAATTAACTTAAAAACACAACATACAAATGGTATGTTTTCTCTTCCCACATTCTTAATAATATTTCACGTTAGACAGTAAAAATAAACGCAGAAGAAACAAAGCTACAAATTTGGATACGTGTTAACAATGTTTACAGTGCATAAAAATAGAATTTCCAAAATTAGAGATAAACAATATCTTAACGCATAATACAATGAGTAGCAAGAGGTTCAATTGCGTTTGAAGGACAGAAAGTACGTATTACCACCTTAAACAAGTTATTTTTCGTTTAAATACACTATTTGCGTATGTTACCTGTAATAAAGACTGGTGGCGTCTGTGGCCTAGGGGATAGTGACTCGGTCTATTAACCCGACGTTCTGAGTTCGAATCACGCTGCGGACAGTTTGATTGCAAATTGTTTCGCGTGGAGTTTTACACAAAGGACGATGGCACCACCCGTTCAGAAAGCAATAGCAAACTACTGAACGTAATAATGCCTAGAAAATCACAAAACAGCGTTAAAAAGCTGGGGTTGATTCGCAAAGTCCTGTAAAGAATATGCAATTAACTTTTAATAACGACAAGTTTATGAATTTGTGAAGTATAATTTAGTGTTCTAAATTAACCCTTAAACTCCCAAATTTTATTTACATCAGGACGCATTCACATTTCAATCTATACTGAACTACCCAGTATACTGGCTTTGTGTAATCTCCAAAAAGTACCACGAGACAGTATATCGATTCAGAAGGACGAAGCGGTTAAATCACAAATGTATAGAAGTTTAACTCCCGAAGTGATTGATTTCCTAGTCCACCTATCCAGAGCTCACTATAAACTTATGGGCCTTCGGACTCATGTAAGAATTATGGGAAATCAGACCGCAACTACACCACGTGACCTCGCATTCCAGTATTGGTGTATATAGACGAATTCATTTTAAAATCAACACAAAATGCTAAATCCAATTTATATTATTCAACAAGTTAAGTTTAACAATAAGGATTATCAATATTATGAATATTCTCAAAAATAAATAACCATAGACTCACATAATTGAGTAAAATTGCAAAAAAGCGAGCAATGTTATATCAAACATCTATAATTTCAAGCCCCCTGTAGTAGTATCCATTTTTGTATCATCCCTTTTTATCTAAAGTATCATTATTGTATTGGGCTGTACAGGTGTTCCCTGTAGTAAGGATGGCATTCGTGGCTAATGTCCTATGTCCTTCCCTGATTCTTGTGTTGGGATTAAACATGTACGCTTATCCCTAACAGTAGTAAGTTTGATGATGATGATGTTACCGGTTCAAAAGGAGGACTGATGGCAAACAACAACATTATAAATCACAGGACTCAGTCCGCTTCAACATCATATAGATTTATTGATATTCATCACGAGCTTCTTAGAACACGTCTGTCCATTTTCGTGTTTATGTTTTGTCTCTCCTCTGTTCACTCCCGTTACTAAGCGGTCACTACTCAAAACTACGTCAACTAGTTTCCATACGTCAATGTCTCGTTTTAGTGTTGCTATCTGCTAGTGTGCAGAATTGGTGTGCAACATATATCAGTCTGCTAATATATATATCTACCAAGACTCATCTATCTAAAACTACCTGTCTAGTATGTTAACCACCACCTGTGATGTGGGAACAGCTACATCTCATCCTGGCGCCTTCTACACCCCTTCTCTAATCTAGGTCAGGAATTCCCCGGTCAGTTGTCTGGTCGAGTTATCTAGAGTTGTCTGTGACCTAGCCGCCAATTGATACTCAAATTATTTAAGAGTTTTATTATCAAGATGATAATTGTTGGGCCCCTACTGAAGATCTGAGTGTCTTGATAATGATATAACCAATTATATGGTATTAATAGGGTCTAGAGATGAAAGATTGACATCATTGCACTGGGTTTCTCCATATGGCTCGGTCCCTCTTCGCAGATATGGCACGCCACCTGCCGAGAATATTGCACAACTCTGTAGATCCAACAACAATTATAGGGATTTCTGGAATAAATATATTCAAACCCAGGATCTTCGGATCACAAGGCGAACTGCTTAACCACTTTTCCACAAAGACTTCCTATGAAAGTATACGTTAGCAAGTATGTTTAATTCTATCTTATGATTTTGTATTTGTTATAAATACTACGCTTCTTTTGTCAAGCTTCAATAAATAATTTAATGAAATTTATTCTCTCCTTATTTTTCTTGCATGTGTTCAAATCTTGTATAGTCCGTTCAACTTGTCATGTCCACAGATAAAAATGTGTATCTTTGTAACCATTTGATGAAATAACTTGAAAACTTGCATGTGAACTACACATGTTCCCGACGCTACAAAATATCTTTTGCCATTCAAACAATCATACCATCTAGAAGTTTCCTTCTTTGTGCTATATATTTAACGCATCCATTGGCATGGTTAGAGAAAACTAATGTTTACAGACATTTAATACATTGATGACAAAAATAGCAACATTCAGGACGAATTCCGTGGTTTTTTAAAACAATTCTTGCATTTCCCATGCACCAAAAAGACTCGGCTCGAACATAGTAAAGAATTGACGTCATTAGTGCGAGACGGAGATTTAGTTAAAGGAGTATATCGAAATTAGTGTGATGCAATTGGGTCATATTGCTGACTTCTCAAAACAGACTCTGATATAACATTTCTACTGAGTTTGAAGTTACAATGCAAAAAGTGTCATTAATACAATACGCGCAGTTCCGCAAAGAGACACATATCTCTCTCTTTATCTCGGTCGTACTGTTTCGGCCATTTTAATCATTATTATTGAGATATACAAACAGCCTTTAACAAGAATGCTTGTTTTACGTTACAATCTTAAGTACCATTTGGAACTTTAGTGCTTGTCCTTCGGCGACGTGTCCGATTTCAACCAGCGTTTACTGGGATCGCTCTCCGTCAACCTTTGACTGTCCCAGCCAACCTGCAAGACAGCAGGTTGCTATTTTCTTTAGGGTAGCGACCCTTAGATGACCTATCCTCCCGGGCTGTCGAGAATCATCTGGCCAGCTTGCCGGTCTTTTTGTGGACTACATTGTTTTCCTTCCGTCCAGTTTTGTGTACGGTTTGCTCCGCTAGCTATTGATTGTCCCCAATCTAACTACAAGTCTAACTACAAGGCAGTAGTAGTTCGCTACGAGCGGAAACGCGCACTGGATTCAAGTCTCTGCTGGGCTTTCCAGTTTTCTGCAACTTTGGGTGGTCCGCTCACTCCTACGCCTGCCACGATCCCTCACCATCAGCGCTGTGCACGTCTTCCCACCGGTGGACTCACCCGTGCATCGTCCACATGCGTGCTCACTCTGTCCTCGTGCCTGCCCCACCATTTCGATCAGCTCTCACCGTACTCACATTTACCAGCCTCTAGGCTGTCCGGACACTGGGCTCAACTCGAACTCCCACCTCATCGTTCCGAGTTTTGCCCTATGTGGGCCCACATGCAACTCATCTCTGGCCCAAGTTTTGCTCCACGCGGGCCGACGTCTCTCTCTGGATGCACCCTTCATAGTTATTCCATAGTCACTCTGAGATTCCGCTCGTCTCTGTTGCGGGTGGATCTCATCCAATGTGACTATGTCTGCATCCCTACCCACGCCAGAATAGCTCTCCCTCGATCCCTACCCACTTAGCCCGACAGAAACTAATGTCTCTTATCAGGGTCATCACGTGGAGATGGGGTGGGATCTTGATTAGTGCCAGTTCACTTATCCTGGTGCGGCGTTGTCCCTATGCGCATTTGACACCAGGCACAAATCGGTCATCTGTACCACAGTATACTTCTTCTGCGTTCTCACTAGATTGGGATTTCAGATTCTCTAAACAGGCAGCCGTCTGCCTCAGATTATCAGCCACGCCATACAGTTTGTCTTGGATGCTGGTGTAAGTGGGCCACTTCTTTCTTCTCAGGTCTGCATACAGGGTGCAGTTCTGTAGGACATGTTCTGTTGTCATACTCGCTAAGCCACAGGGTACAGGTCGTTGGTGCCTATTTTGAATTTAGTGTACATTTTTACCATAGTATACAAGAACCATAGTAAAAAGCTATTTTATTGTAATGATACCTCCCTACAGCATATATTAACACACGCACAATGTACCGAAGAAGTAGCGATTTGAAAAGAACGTCTCCAAGCAGCTCCGCCATTGCCAATCGCAAGCCTGGGCGTGAAAGGGGATGGCATTATGACATGGCAGCTAACTTTAACTTTAACTGTAATGTAAATTATTTTTAAAAAGACAATAATGCCACCAACATCAAAGGAAACCGTTATCTCACAAAATCCAGGTTTCCTAATGTAATTTCTTCCATCAGACATTTGCGTCGGTCTAATTCTAAGGTTGTGTGCAAAGTTTCGCTACTGTGGAACTGGTGGTTTTGCTACAATTCGCATTGAACTGTGGGCATGAGTTGTTGAACGGACTATACCTCTTTTGTTCATGACAACTCAGTTTTTTACAACAGGAAGATTTGTCAGAAGATCGAAAGGATATCCAAGCATTTTTAGAGAATTGAACTGGAAATAATATTTGTTAATGGTATTAAACATTCCCTTCACTTCTCTACGTATTACTTTTAACAAGATTAGTCATACAGTAAAATCCTAAACTTGTTTTTCCTTCTACACTCCTGGCAAGACTATTAAAATACATGATGCCTGGCACATTAGAAAACTTCAGTTGGGTTTACTCGAATCATTTTTAACTTCTTTACATTTAAGCACAACTAAGCATAGATTAGCTTCTTATAATAAAAAGTCTTTCTAGTTTATTTACTATTTACTTAACTGCATTATTAACCTGGTATTCTATTAGGTTGTCCAGTTCTCAATTTAGTATATGAAATATATATATGTTTATTTATTCAGTAGTTGGATCGAATCTTAAATTTTTTTTTTTTTACTTCCTTGAATTAACTGCTTAAAAATTGAGGAAATAAATGGGCGTGGAAAGAGTTAAGGGAAGTTAAACATTTACATTTAAACACAAACTAAAAGATAATAGATAATAATAGGCTTGCTGTATTCAGATCATATAAAAATACATATGAGAATTGGTAATTATTTACTCAAACTGCTGTCATATCACACCTAGCAGACCTATAGGCGCTCAGTCCCCTCAAACAGATGTCGACGTGAATGCTTAAGATAGTTACTGTGGCTCGTTGGCAGAACCGTGTGGTATATTTTCTCAGTATGATGCGTCTTCGAAATGCCGCCCTTTAAATATTGTTTCTTTAAAATAATATTCGATTGTAATTTGTCTTTTTAAACTGCACAAAATGTACAGATACAAAATCGTATACATCAATATCGAAATAACATAGAACAATGTAGAAAAGCGTTGCGTAAAGATCTTCAATTATTGAATCATTCAAATTGTATTTTCATTTCGCTGCTTATTCCGGCCCCTACGATACCGTCTGATGCGGCCACCTCTCTGTTTTATAGCACGACACGGCCTTGCTCGCTGGTTAGAAACACTCTTTTTTCTGCCCCTCAAGGATACAATTCTACTAGTAAAACGTGTAATTCCAAACTGCTTAAATCGCTTGATAGATGTTTTAGCAATTTTAGTGCTCTCATCCAACAGAAGTTCATCAAGAGACTGAAGAACAACATGTTATCCAGCCTAAACTACCCGATAATCCATGAGGTCGATGCAATCATACCCACTCTCTCATTGCCGCGGACACCAGCAAGTCCAGAAAATATATCCCCGTAAGTAAACCTGTGGAGTTTGGACATTTTTTGGGGGGTTTTTTTCCGATCCAGAAGCACTTGAACTGAAAGCTCTTCGGCTCGGTGTGATGGACATAGTAACCCTTCGGCTCGGTGCCACGAACACCGTAAATCTGGGAACCTGTAGCTTTTCTGCCAGTCTGCTGCGGAATTGAACCCGCATTTACAGAGGACTAGTCACCCGTAGTCCAACGCGCTACGAACACGCTGGGCACGCGGGCATGGAGTTTGAACATAAAACAAAAATAAAACTTATCATTTTCTTGTTTTCTCATTATTTAACGTTCATCGTCAGCATACACACATCTATATATATAAATAAATTTATTCTAAACAAAAAAAAACTGCACTTGTTATGTTTGCATTTGGGGAGATTACGGAACGGTGTCGCCTATCGAGGTTTTCAACCTCCTGGAGCTTACGTTGATATTCTATTCGGGTAGGCCTGTTCTTACTGGCCTCTAATGACCATGGGTGTATACTAATTGGAGGAAAAATATGTTGAATTTTAGATTTCAGAATGTGTGTGATATTTTAGTGCTATAAATCAACTTTCAAAGCTAATCAGTATCCTGTTGAAAGTAATAATTATAAACAAATAATGCCTGAAATAATAAGTACACTTTACTCAATATTTTTGGTGGGGCCTGGCCCCACTGGGCCTTAATGACGAGCCGCTCTGTATTTACGTATAGTCATTTGTAGACTACAGTGGATAAACTTATTAAATAGAATATTAAACTCTACCCTCTTCAAAATATGAAATGGTAATCTAGTGTTTTTTTTTTAAAACTGTATTCTTCTCCTTCTTCTTTGAACGCTCCATATCGACCACTTTTTAACCAGTCTTTGTAATTTGTATGAGATTCTAGCCTAAGAACGATTGTACGTTGTGCCAGTTATGTGCCTACAAATAGGCCAGCACATCTGATTTCTGCAACGCTTTTTATTTACTAGGATAGCTTTCCTAGACCACTACCTCCGTCGCCTCTTACGTCATGCCTTATAGATATCAGTGTTATTATTCTTTGCTAACCTTGCGAGCCCCGCAACACAATGACGAATTTTTGTTTTAAATTGTATTCTAAAAACCAACACTTGAAAACTTGGTTTTAGTGTGTGTATACAAAGAGTTAATGCGAATATCATACTGAAATCTTGTTCATTTATTTTAACTTGGGAGATTGTGACAAAATGTTGCTGGTAACGAAGTATAGTTTTCAAATATGCATAACCTTGACAGTTTGACATGCAATCGAATTAAATCTGAACAGGACATGCCAAATCAAGGTCAGGACACGAGAGATGCGTCAGAGATCGATATCATTAGATACACAAGGCTTTCAAACGGAAATACGTAAGGGGTTATGATAACAAGGCAAGGTTACATTACACTCCAGTAATGGGACCATCATCATTATGAATAGCTTATATATGTGGGTCCATGGGGGTGGAGGAAAGGTGCTCGACTCTAGTATCCAGTGACTGATTGATTGATTGATAGGACCATCATCATTGCACTTCGGTGAGTAACAATATGTGCTCCGATTTCTTTCTTACACATATATAACTCAGCAAGGGTCAGCGATGCAACTTTGAAGATGGTGAAGGCATTTTTGTAAGATCGTTTATTTTTTAATCTTTTCTAGTGAATTTTGCGTGGGCAGCGGCTGAGCAGCCTGGACTTCTCGATTATGAACCTCTAAGAGTTATTTTACAATCTCGAATTGAACACGATACCTACGTTTTATCGTCCGTCGATAGGACTAGGAACTCGATCTAACCATTCGTTTCCCGCGTGAGTGATCGGAATATTTTCCCAAAGATTTTTTTATCTGAGAACATGAGAGATTTAGTTCCTAGTTCTATTGAAGACGGATCATGAAATGTATGTCAGGTGTTCAAGCTGAGCATGTAAAAGAACACGTGACAGATAAAAATCGATACGAGTAGGATGATAAGCCGATGACCGTTTAATATTTAATCATTAAAAAATATTTTGCTTAATTTCTCCAAAATTGTCACAGTCTTCAAATTTACATCGGAAACCTTTTCCCCGTGTTACAGAGTTCTTCACCAGATCTTCCTGTGTAAGAAAGAGATTGGAGCAGTGGCGACTCGTCATTATGGTGCCGGGTCCCACCAAAAGTAATGTGTAACGTGTATTTATTATTTTATAAATTAAAATGTAGCCTAATCCTAAACCATGATTTTTCCGAAAATGTTTGTCTGGCCCCACCAACAAAATGATCACGAGCCGCCACTGGATTGGCGTATAAATGTTTATTAACGAAAGTGCAAAGATGATGGGCATATTAATAAGTCAATATCGTATATATGTTCGTCGAATTTGAATTAGGGAGATAGATATACACAGTTTATACATGGTCTGCATTGTTACGGGTTGATCCAGATAGATACGAGCGGGATCATCATCCACATGGCTTTCGAATTCTAGAGAACTGCTTCATTCATTCTCTCATGCAATTTGGTGCAACGTCATGAGAATTTGGTGTAATTTACTGATATAGGACGGCATATACTTCTAAAGAGGACTTTGTCGTCACTTTTGTAAAAACCTCGAAGTAATATTCTTCTTCTTCTTTGTGTTTGTTCTTTACGACCAATTTTAATCACTCTTTGAGATATGTTTGACCTTTGCCAAGAACGTGTATACGTTGCATATTGGTTTAATAGGCCCATAAACGCATAGATTTGTCATAGTTCTCAGATGGCAGCGGAGGAATGGACAGTTAGCAATATAGTTAGTGTAGTATAATTAGATATTTAATAGTTGAGACTATGTGTTGCACTCTCTAAGTAGAAGTGCAACACATAACTACGAGACATGACGCTTTTGCGTAGTAAAATAGTGACGATTTAGTAACAGTTGCTAGGAAGAGTTAGTAAAATATAGAGAGACGATACAAACACTTGACACTGATGGACGTGTAATAGTCTGTCTGTTAACATCAAATAAAGATAAAGAAATCAAACAATAAATCTTGGTCGTTTCCTATGTTGTATCATCGTATAACTGTTGTGAATACCATCTAATAAACACGAAAAAGGAAACCATCAAATAAATAAACAAGCAAAGCAAAGGAAAACAGAACTGCAGCAGAATACCTCCCCTCCCACCTATTACAATGGTGTCAGGAGAAAATTTAGATCTGCCGAAGCACATTCGTGGACCAGAAGAAACGTGAGTTTTTATATCTTTGTATTTACAACAGTCCATTTTATATCTCCACGCTATGGACCCATCGCTCAATACATTTTATTTCTTCATATTATATCAAAGGACCCAACGGTTGTCCTTGTTGTCCTTCATACTTTGAAGGCGACTGGTGTGATAACCCACCGGTCAGGATCCATATTTTATTTACTCAATTTAAAGGACCCAACGATTGTCCTTGTTGTCCTTCATACTTTGAAGGCGACTGGTGTGATAACCCACCGGTCAGGATCCATATTTTATTTAATCAATTTAAAGGACCCAACGATTGTCCTTGTTGTCCTTCATACTTTGAAGGCGACTGGTGTGATAACCCACCGGTCAGGATCCATATTTTATTTAATCAATTTAAAGGACCCAACGATTGTCCTTGTTGTCCTTCATACTTTGAAGGCGACTGGTGTGATAACCCACCGGTCAGGATCCATATTTTATTTAATCAATTTAAAGGACCCAACGATTGTCCTTGTTGTCCTTCATACTTTGAAGGCGACTGGTGTGACAACCCGCCGGTCAGGATACGTATTTTATTTATTCCAATCAATTTCAAGGACTCAACAGTCGTCCTTGTTGTCCTTCATCAAAGGCGCCCAGTGTGCATACCCGCCGGTTAGACTACCGATCCCAATTATTCAAATCACAGGAAACATCACCTGTCCTTCATGCTCATCCTTTGATGTTGTTTAGTGCAGATCTCTAACTGGGAACAGTTTTATCATTGGCGTCTATGTCAGTTGGACTACTTTAAAATTGACAGTATTGTTGGTAAATGACTATTATTATAGTGTGTGATGTACTGATGGAAGATTTTAGTGATATAATGTGACAAGACTCTGACATGCAAGAAAGACATAGTGTTAGTGACATACTGATGCAAGCTGCCATCAAACCAATACTACCTCATGTGAGGAATGGATGTCCAGTACAGCCACCTCACATTGGCCAAGTGTTATGCTGTTGGGTCGCCGTCGGAGTCAATAGGCGCATATTTTCCAGATTAATTAATATAATGCTGATTAATTTCTATTACTATGGTTTCAGCACAAGAGCACAGAGGGGTTACTGTTGTTGTTAACCATGGTCACCTATGACCAGTTGATGAGTCACGTTCAACGACGTGTGGTGACTAGTTCCCATTTGCTCATTCAACTTGGGTCATCCTGAGATCCCGTCAGGATTTTCTTTTTCTTTCGACCATGGTTGGCTGTTATAGTTAGTTGTTGTGGAGCCACGTTAACACGTGAGGTGACTTGTTCCCTTTCAGCTCTCACCACTCTAATCACCCTATTGAACACTACCTGTGCGATTTTGTTAGAGTTCGCCGTCGGGGCGACGGCGAGGTCTCCAGGGGGGGTGTCATAGTTCCCCAGGTGGCAGCGGAGGAATGGACAGTTAGCCATATAGTTAGTGTAGTATAAGATATTTAATAGTTGAGACTATGTGTTGCACTCTCAAGTAGAAGTGCAACACATAACTACGAGACATGACGCTTTTGCGTAGTAAAATAGTGACGATTTAGTAACAGTTGCTAGGAAGAGTTAGTAAAATATAGAGAGACGATACAAACACTGGACACTGATGGACGTGTAATAGTCTGTCTGTTAACATCAAATAAAGATAAGGAAATCAAACAATAAATCTTGGTCGTTTCCTATGTTGTATCATCGTATAACTGTTGTGAATACCATCTAATAAACACGAAAAAGGAAACCATCAAATAAATAAACAAGCAAAGCAAAGGAAAAACAGAACTGTAACAGAATACCTCCCCTCCCACCTATTACAGATTTATACACATTTAGGACATGTGCATTCGATTTCAGCAAACCTCCTAAGTCGCCTCTTACGACATACATGACAGGTAACAGTGGTTCTAATCTTTAAACCCCAAATTTGGGCCCTGTAACCACTCGCGACAGTAATATTGAATTTAAAAGTTTTTATTATATGCGACAGTGTGACAAAAGTCTTGCACACGATTGTTGTTTTGTTAGAAATACGAGTCTAGTAGATCTTGTCTAGTAGATCTTGTCTAGTAGATCTTGTCTAGTAGATCTTGTCTAGTAGATCTTCCCCCGATGTGGTGAAACTCGTTATAGGTCAGTGTGTTACCAGAACCTTGCGCAAACACCTTTGCATCCCCTTTGTAAAGTTTAACCGAAAAAAACTGTTTATTTCCGTCTGCTATGTTGAAAAATACTGTGCTAGGCCAGTATCAAAATAGGGGAAGACTGCAGTAAAACTTGGTAAATAGTGAAACACGTACAAACAAAGTACTATAGTTTTACAAAATACAGAAACAGTGACGATAAACAGCAACGTTTCAACCAACAAGGTCTTTATCAAGCAAACGAACAAACAGGAGTGACAAATTAAAATGAAACACAAATGGACGACCAAATACAAACGTATCTAAGGAAAATCTGGAATAAAAACGAATAACGAAATAAATGTAACACAAAAACACACATAAAAACTAGAAATAGAACGGAAAAGAAACAATGAAACATCTAGTAAATATATAACTTGAATACATGCAACATATACCCATATAGATTACAAAGCATGGAAAGAGAAAGTACTAAGAAGCATAAGAATGTAATACATGCAACATATACCCATATAGATTACAAAGCATGGGAAGAGAAAGTACTAAGAAGCATAAGAATGTAATACGTTGAGCCGCGTGGTCGCAAGGTACCATACAAAGAAATCAACCGATTCTCCAGAGCAAATCGGCTACGATCATCAGAGGAACATGATCGGATGGCTGTGACCTGACATCGCAAGCTCCTGAATGGCCAGTATCATTGAAATGGGTAGCTACAGGGTCACAGAGCATTGGCGTATATCGCGCAAGTGTTGGGCGAATCGGTCACTGAGTCTCCTGCCGGTTTCCCAATATAGGCCTTGTTGCACCGCTTGCAGATAATGGCATAGATAATATTACGGACTCGCACGTGAAACTGTCTTCAACAACGAACGTGGCTTTTGGAAAAGACACCGTGCGGGTCTGTATTACATAAGCACAAGTGTTGCAGCGCCGACGGCCACACTGGATGGTGCCAAAATGACTCTGGATATTAGGCTTGAGGCGACTGTGAACCAACATGTCCTTAAGGCTACTGTCCCGTCTGTACGCCACCAAAGGATAGTGTTGGAAGATTGAACGTGTCTCATGATCAGACTGAAGAATGGAGAGATGACGGAATAAGACTTTCTTCACAAGGGAACTATGAGGGTGGAAAGTTAAGACAAGTTTCACCCTGTCAGAATTGGAAGTTCTATGCTGGTTAGAGAGAGCCTCCTGGCGAGAAATTTGCTGAACGCACTGCATAGCAGAAGCAAGCACCTTAACCGGGTTAAGCGCTTACGAAAGAAATCCAGCATCTCGTGAGCTCTATCGAGAAAATCGTCGTCCTCGCTACAGAGGCGACGAAGGCGCAAGAGTTGAGAGAATGGTAAAGAGTCACGACAAGCCTGGGAATGGGAAGAGGTATAAAGAAGAAAACTATGTGCATCAGTAGGCTTGTAGTATACTGATGTAGTGATGGTGGATAGGCTGATAGTGATAGTGATGTCAAGAAAGTTGACACAAGAGGTGGAGATGTGAGATGTAAACCGAATAGCCGGATTGAAGACAATAATGAAATTAATGAAGCGTGACAAATCGGCTTCAGGCATATCGGTAATGCCAATACAATCATCAATGTATCTATGATACACAGACGGAAGGGGGCCATCATAGGAATTCCATACTAGGTGCTCAAGATGACCCATGGATAGACAAGCATAACTGGGTCCCATTTTAGTACCCATGGCGACCCCACTGATCTGCTCAAAGAACTGGTCATTGAACTGAAAGGAGTTGAGAGTTAGAACTAGTTCTGCAAGACGAAGGAGAGCCGAGGTGGAGACAAGTGGGTTAGTTCTCCTGTCGAGAAAGAACTGGAGAGCTTGAAGTCCGTCGGAATGAGGTATGGAAGTGTACAATGAGCACACATCAAGGAGGAAGAGACCGTAAGTCCTGCCAGGCAACAACTCAATAGACGAAAAACAGACAAGGTGTGGTTCGTATCTTTCAAGAATGAAGGTAGTGTGGTGACTATAGGATTGAAGATACTATCAAGAAATTCGGAGATATGTTCCGTAGGACAAGAGCAAGCAGAAACGATGGGCCTACCCGGATTGTTCAGTTTATGAATTTTGGGGAGCATATAAAAGGCGGGTTTTCCTAAACAGCTATCGATGACACAAAGTGATGATGCACCGGTAGGAAGGTCGTTAGAGGCAATTAAGTTCTTAATTACTGTACGGACTTTACTATTGTTAGATAGTGTTACATCAGAAGAACTAGTTTTATAGAATTGGGTGTCAAGTAATTGGTTGCGGCCTTTAGCCTTAAGGATATGTTGGTTCACAGTCGCCTCAAGCCTAATATCCAGAGTCATTTTGAGATCGAGTTCCAGAGGACGACGATTTTCTCGATAGAGCTCACGAGATGCTGGATTTCTTTCGTAAGCGCTTATACCCGGATAAGGTGCTTGCTTCTGCTATGCGGTGCGTTCAGAAAATTTCTCGCCAGGCTCTCTCTAACCAGCATAGAACTTCCAATTCTGACAGGGTGAAACTTGTCTTAACTTTCCACCCTCATAGTTCCCTTGTGAAGAAAGTCTTATTCCGTCATCTCTCCATTCTTCAGTCTGATCATGAGACACGTTCAATCTTCCAACACTATCCTTTGGTGGCGTACAGACGGGACAGAAGCCTTAAGGATATGTTGGTTCACAGTCGCCTCAAGCCTAATATCCAGAGTCATTTTGGCACCATCCAGGGTGGCCGTCGGCGCTGCAACACTTGTGCTTATGTAATACAGACCCGCACGGTGTCTTTTCCAAAAGCCACGTTCGTTGTTGAAGACAGTTTCACGTGCGAGTCCTGTAATATTATCTATGCCATTATCTGCAAGCGGTGCAACAAGGCCTATATTGGGGAAACCGGCAGGAGACTCAGTGACCGATTCGCCCAACACTTGCGCGATATACGCCAATGCTCTGTGACCCCTGTAGCTACCCATTTCAATGATACTGGCCATTCAGGAGCTTGCGATGTCCAGGTCACAGCCATCCGATCATGTTCCTCTGATGATCGTAGCCGATTTGCTCTGGAGAATCGGTTGATTTCTTTGTATGGTACCTTGCGACCACGCGGGCTCAACGTATTACATTCTTATGCTTCTTAGTACTTTCTCTTCCCATGCTTTGTAATCTATATGGGTATATGTTGCATGTATTACATTCTTATGCTTCTTAGTACTTTCTCTTCCCATGCTTTGTAATCTATATGGGTATATGTTGCATGTATTCAAGTTATATATTTACTAGATGTTTCATTGTTTCTTTCCGTTCTATTTCTAGTTTTTATGTGTGTTTTTTGTGTTATATTTATTTCGTTATTCGTTTTTATTCCAGATTTTCCTTAGATACGTTTGTATTTGGTCGTCCATTTGTGTTTCATTTTAATTTGTCACTCCTGTTTGTTCGTTTGCTTGATAAAGACCTTGTTGGTCGAAACGTTGCTGTTTATCGTCACTGTTTCTGTATTTTGTAAAACTATAGTACTTTGTTTGTACGTGTTTCACTGCTAGGCCAGTATATTACTTTGACCAGCGACACAAAATGCTTTATTTTGTGAACATCGCACATTCTGTCTTTACGTTTCACTTACCCTCTAGTGTCCAACTGAAACTGGTTTGATCTCAAAGCTGAAAACAAATCCCACTTCAACTGATGATCAAACCGAGATCACCCGTCTAGGAGGCCAGAGTACTAACAACTATACTCCTCCGGTTTTAACATACGCTGTATATGATTTAAAATGCTGTTACTGGTAAAAACAGTATTATGAAATAACATGTAACTTCGAACAGACAAATCAATGAAGAGAGAATATTTTCGTCAGAAATTCGTACCCAAAAAATGAAAGTGTTTAAGTGTCAGACATATTAGCTTCTTTAAAAAAGAAAATGTGTAACGAAGCGTCCAGGAAACAAGTTTACTTTTTACATATTTAGGCAGCATTATTAGCAAAAATTGAAATAATCCATCAAGATGTCATTGTTAGGATTGGAAAAGCCAGTTTTGCTTTCATATCTTTTTCTCCAACTGTGGAACTTGGCCTTTCCTTGAATTCAGTTTACACTGTTCATTACAAATGTAAAGTCTGTCCTCTCCTACAGCTATGAAACTTGACATGTAATCAGAAATACTGCATGCAAGTTTCAGACACTCATCAGCATAAGTTTTTGTTGCATTCTCTGTATTAGATGTCAGAAAGTATTAAAAAATAGATAATAGCGGAGAACAACAAAGGGTTAAGGTGATTTGGACACAACCTCAGGCAACAAACCCTCAAAAAACATAATCAGATGTGCAACTTGGCTGCAACGCATAAAGGAACCAACTAGTGTGGTGGCTAATGAAGTACCTTGCAAAGATCTATGGAAGAAGTCAAAGAAATTGGAGTCTCGTGGGCCTAGCTGAAGAAGTATTCTCACAATTAAGTTCAGTAGACAACGACATTTGCAGCAGCATTATCTGTTAGTGGAAAGCAGAAAGTTAAATAGTATTTTAGTACAAAAAGTTGTAGTAGTAGTAGTAGTAGTAACAGAAGCATCAGCACAATCAGTAGTAGTATCAGCGGTATTACCAGCAGCAGAAGTAGTAGTAGTAGTAGTAGTTAGCAGTTAATAGTGGTAATAGTATTAGTAGTTGTAGTATTAGTTGGTTGTAGTAGTAGTTGTTGTAATGGTTTTTGGGGTTTTTTTTCCGATCCAGAAGCACTTGAGCTAAAAGCTCTTCGGCTCGGTGTCATGGACATCATAACCCTTCGGCTCGGTACCACAAGCACCGTAAATCTGGGGAACCTGTAGCTTTTCTGCCAGTCCGCGGAGTTGAATCCGCACTTACAGAGGACTAGTCACCCGTAGTCCAACGAGCTACGAACACGCTGGGCACGCGGGCGTTGTAATAGTTTTAGTGACAGTAGTTAATAGTAGTAGTAGCAGCATCAGAAGTAGTATTAGTTAGAAGTGCTAACAATGGTAGTAGTATTAGTAGTAGAACTAGTGGAAGCTGGTAGTATGTAGTGCTAGCAGCAGCAACAAATAGCCTTTCCTATCTTAAACTTTCGCCATGTTTAACAAATAATTAAATTTTTTAACAGAACTGAATACATAGATGCCCTGTGAGTGTATTATACAGTAGTCCGTGTTACAAAATTATCCACAACATTATACATAAGTTCGAATCATTACAAATAAATGTTTTAAAATAAATTTTGAAAGTTGTCTGACCAAATACGATGACAAAGTAAGAAGACTTTTTTTTTTTTCGATCCAGAAGCACTTGAGCTTTTTTCAGCTCTTCGGCTCGGTT
Source organism: Arion vulgaris (assembly GCA_020796225.1). NCBI lineage: Eukaryota > Metazoa > Mollusca > Gastropoda > Stylommatophora > Arionidae > Arion > Arion vulgaris. The sequence goes on along the minus strand of CM036761.1, from coordinate 26,821,108 downwards.
CCATGAACATCGTAACCTTTCGGTTCGGTGCCACGAACACCATAAATCTGGGGAATCTGTGGCTTTTTCTGCCATCCCGCGGAATTGAACCCGCACACACAGAGGGATAGTCACCCGTAGTCCAACGCGCTGCGAAAACGCTGGGCAGACGGGCAAGAAGACTTTTAAGACGAGCAAGATGTGTATCACTCGATACCATCATTTAAAGACGAAAAAGGGATGAATTTGGCATCTGTCGTATCTGAGTAAGGGCATTGGCTATAACAGTTCTCTGTTGAAAGAAAATTGTGGCCTGACGTAGAAACATTGGGTTCAAATACAACAGAACGGCAACAGGAAAAATCTTTTGTCAAGGCCTTATGTGTCAAGCGGGAAACCAAGAAGATATAGATAGATAGAAAGGTTCCCAGCTAAGTCAGCTGATTTTGATTGAACTCAGTGGCGGCTCGTGCTCATTTTTTTGTTGGGACCAGACAAAATTTTCGGAAAAATCATGGTTTTGGGTTAGGTTATATTTTAATTTATAAAGTAATAAGTACACATTACACTTTATTTTTGGTGGGGCTCGGCCCCAATGGCCCTTAAAGACGAGCCGCCACTGATTCAACTTCATATACTGATAGACGCTGACATTGTAGTAGACTCGGATAATCTAGATCTAGAGCTGATTCTAGTGGTAACAGCACTTGTATCTGTTCATCTTTAACTTTAACATAAGAAACTATTTGTTTGTGAATCATTGACTCGTAAATATTAGATTTCAGTTTATGCAAGTACATTTAACAAAAAAGAAGTTAAAAACAACATTGTTTCTTGTGTAAATTTTTCCTCACATAACTCTTCACCTAATTTTAGAACAATTAATTGTTAGATATGCCACCGTTGGATAACTTTTTGTTCCCAAATATTTTGTAGGAGCCTTTCCCATTTTTTGATTTAAGTTTCTTTCACTGCCAAAATGCCTGCAGTATTGGCATGTTGTTTTCAACTTTACATCACGATCAAAGGAAACTCCCAGACAATCATAGATGTTAGTTTACATTTCTTTGAAAGTGGTGAACGTATACAAACACAAACTATATAATATTTGATTTACTAACAGAGGACTGGAGCTGCCAATTTCCACGTGCTAACACTGAGATCAACATTGTGCAGGTTGTATTTTAGAAGAGGCTGAGGAAATAGAGAGCATATATTTAATATGAGAATGATCATTGACAAATGTAGAGGTACAACGTAGATCTATTTGCTTGTTTTATTTACTATTCAAAGGCATTTGACAATGTAAAACACCACAGGTTATCTAACATAATGTCAGAGATGGGGTTCTCATCTCATATAGGGCATATTGTAAAATAATATCAGAGATGGGTTCTCATCTCTATAGAAAATTGTAATAATATAGGATGGGTTCATCTCATAGGACATATTGTAAGAATAATATCAGAGATGGGGTTCTCATCTCATATAGGACATATTGTAAAAATAATATCAGAGATGGGGTTCTCATCTCATATAGGGACATATTGTAAAATAATATCAGAGATGGGGTTCTCATCTCATATAGGACATATTGTAAGAATAATATCAGAGATGGTGTTCTCATCTCATATAGGGCATATTGTAAATATGATACATAAAGATCAACAAGCAGCTGTCAGAATAGAAAAGGGAACATCAGAGTGGTTTGGCATAGGCCAAGGAGTTAGACAGAGCTGCATTTTGTCACCGTACCTATTCAACATATATACTGAAAACATCATGGGGAATGTCAAAGAGTCTCTGATAGGACTAGGAACTCGATCTCACCTACACGGAGATCAGGAATCTCTAGAAAAATATCCAGATGGCTCCAGGAGGGAGCGAACCTGGCACCTTTGACACGATAGACGACCCCCCTAACACGCGGTGGCAACAATGTGAAAGTGAAATACCATGCACCTATTTTGAAACAAACTTTTCTCGACGAAGATTGGTCTTCCTAGTTAGAAGTGTGTCATGGGTTGGTGTTTTTAACTTCTTTCAAGTGCATCTTACAAACTATCGTCTGCAAAGATGAATATGTGCCAAAAAAGGAAGAATAAAGTAAAGAGAATTGTAATATATTCCAATTGCTGTTTAGTGGCACTGTTTACACTTTCCACTGATGACAAATAATAAATGTGCGTATAATAAATAAGCTTATAACACGTGTTTGTGCAAGGGCTGTTTGATCGAATCTGACCTGATTATTCTGTGTTCAACAGACGACGCAGTTTATGAGGACACGACTTAAAGGTTGTTTTAGAGTTGATTGTGCTCTGCAGAAACGCTCGTCTGTATGTCTAGGCAATGGGTGACGTTAGAAATAATGGTGAGTGGTTCGAATTCTGAGTTTGATGAATTGTTTTGTTTTTTCCGGAGGCCATTAACACTTGTTTGCTGTCTATTTATTTACCATGTGCATATACTCCTTTCTTCCCTGGGATTCTTACAACTGCTTATTCTCTTGCGACAAATAATAAGCACATTGTAATACTTGCACGCAAACATTGCACACTCTTTTCACTCTCTTTCTCTCCCTTTATAACTCAAGAAAAGTAGATTACATTGTGTGCAATGTTATGAAAGCTATCGCTCTCAGGTTTAAGTATCGATTGAAAAATCAATTGCTTATTGTTGATATTTGACAGGAAGAGATTTTTTTGAAAAATTTCTTCACACTCACAGTTAAGGTAAAGCTGATTTGAGATTTGAAACAAGAAGAGAAAGTGATAGAAAGCTATGAAATTGTGATATCTTTACATGAGAAATAATACACCATACTACTCTGTGGTAGGAAGAGCAAGAGCAGCTATTCTTCTCTTTAAAGCAAGATGTTTGGTGGAGGCGGAGAGTTTACTACCTCGTGGAAAGTGACAGTCATATCCCTATCTGCTGCGGATAGTCATGACAATACTTGGTTCCCATGTTAGCATGTAATCGAGTTCACTTTTTAATATCGCGAAACAGATTTGACAAGACTTGGCTGACCGGTACAACAGGTATACGAGTCGGCTCATCAATCAAAATAGAACTGGTACGGTCAGTCGCTGGACGCTGTTGGAGATATTGCGAAGGAGATCGAGCACCTATGGACATGTCCGGAGTGCAATGAAGATATTCCAAACTGAAACTGAAACTGAAACTGGCTGACCGGAAAATTAAAATGGCGGCCAGGAGAAATCCTGCTGAACCTTCACACGACCGTTTTGTTCTCTAGGCATAACCTTCCTAGGCATATCCTTCCTAGGCATATCCTAGGCAAACCATAGACTCAGCTAGCACATAAGAGTGCTGGTGTTGGAGGCATTCATCCAAGATGAGTACTATAGCAATTCTTGTGCAACTCAATAACCCATTTAAAATACATATATAATCAAACAGCTCTAGCCCTGTGATAGACAGGCAAGTGCCTTGTCGGGCCTTCTAACTCTAAATAGTTCAACTCTATCTACTGATCTCTTTCTAATTTGTCCTGTGTAATCAAAAAAGTGTGATAATATAGCAACTGGTCTAGTTAGAAAAGACGGTGAAGCTTATAGAAGAGACAACATTGAATATAAAGACACTATTTCAAGCGAACGAAAAAAATAAAGGAAGAAAAAAGGAAGGAAGGAAGGAATAAAGGGAGGGAGGGAGAGAGGAAGAAAGGAAGGAAGATAGGAAGGTAGGTAAATAGGTATGTAGGTAGGCAGGTAGGCTGGTAGAAAGGCAGGCAGACAGGTAGGTAGGTAGGTAGATAGGAAGGTAGGTAGATAGGAAAAGTAAAGAAGGAAGGGAGGGAGGGAGGAAGGAGGGAGGAAGAAAGGAAGGGAAGAAGGAAGGAAGGAATGGAGGGAGGGAGGGAGAGAGGGAGGGAGAGAAGGAGGGGGGAGAGAGGGAGGGAGGAAGGAAGGATGGAGGAAGGATGGAGGAAGGATGAAGGAAGGATGGAGGAAGGATGGAGGAAGGATGGAGGAAGGGAGGGAAGGAGGGAGGAAAGGGTGGAACGAGGGAAGGAATAAAGGAAGGAATGATCTCTAACAGCGGAGGTTATGTCTTTGGTAAATACAGATGCTTTCACAACATTGGTTAACAAGACAACTCATCTCCAACATCGACGGTTACGTTCATTGCAAGTACAAAGACGTCTGCAACATTGATTAACATTTGCACGGTGTGCAGGTTATAAGAAGATTTGCAGAGACAACTGCAGGAAAAAATATGTATTCTATCTACGACATAAGAGAGAACGATCTACAGATTTGCTGGGAGAAATAAAAAGTAATCAACATTACCAGAAGAATTCGAATGTGAAGAACAAATATAAGAAAAAGTGTAATTACTACATCTGTCATCAGATTTGGGATAAACAGCAAACAAAATTCCTCAACGATAAAATGAGGATGAAGTTCTTATGCGCCAGGCAGTAGAAGATGTGTTCTAAGAAGGAAAGAAGGAGCAGGAGACATTTGTGTAGACATCCAATAGCTTGTCGTGAGCAAAACGGTGTCCTCCTAAAAGTTAAAAGTTAATTGCATATCCTTTACAGGACATTGCGAATCAACCCCAGCTTTTAACGCTGTTTGTGATTTTCTAGGCATTATTACGTTCAGTAGTTTGCATTGCTTTCTGAACGGGTGGTGCCATCGTCCTTTTGTAAATATCTACGCTAAACAATTTGTAACCAAATTGTCCGCCGCGTGATTCAAACTCAGAACGTCGGGAGTTCTTTAATTTATATCTCTCATATACCAGACACCCCGTCTCTGAGTCGTCATATTCATATCATGGATTTAATCCTGGATCTATCATTGCGGTGGTTTTCCTCTCCTAATCTTTACCGAAATGATACCGATCATAGTTGTCTTCTCCGGCACTTCATTTCTTGTTATGTGTCCAAAATACTTCAATGTTCTCATTATTATTTGTAGCATAAGCCAATTTTCTTTAATTTTGAGTTCCTTATAGGTTGATCAGGTGGCGTCTGTGGCCTAGGGGATAGTGACTCGGTCTATTAACCTCGACGTTCTGAGTTCGAATCACCCTGCGGACAGTCTGGTTGCAAATTTTTCGCGTGATTTTTACAAAAGGACGATGACACCACCCGTTCAGAAAGCAATGGCATACTACTGAACGTAATAATGCCTAGAAAAATCACAAACAGCGTTAAAACGCTGGGATTGATTCGAAAAGTCCTGTAAAGGATATGCAATTAACTTTTTATAGTCAAATCTGTTTTCTCGCTACCTAGTCGGTGATATATGATTACGCTACTGTACCACTTACATTCGAAATCATAAATATGTTTTTGTACTGCCTTGTTAAATTTCCAAATTTCACAATCATACGTCGCTGCTGGAAATATGAATGCTCTTAATGTATACAACATTTGAATTGAAAATTCTTAATTTCTTTTTTTTTTTTAAACGTGTATATAACTTAGGGAGTTTCAGGTCTCTTAGGTCGACCTCTCTTTATATAACTTACGTGTATATAAAGAGAGGTCGACCTAAGGAGACCCTGAATCAAACTTTGCTGAGAGAGGCAGGAAATATCGGTCTCAGTTCCATGGAGGAGATTGAGCGAGTTGCCCAGGATAGAGCGGTATGGAGAAATTACTTGCAGGCCCTATGTAACGTATAACGGTACGAGAGGAATTATTATTATTATTATTTGTATAACTTGCAGCTCTATTTAATATTCCCAGATATACTGTGATGGTTTATATTTTCAACCGCTAGTTCACCGAAAAAAAAACTTATATAATCTTATAAATTTACTGTATTCATTGCTTTACTTCTAATCGCAATGTCGCGGGTTCCACACAAAAATTACCCTAGATATTATCGCAATCAGTTTCTTACAACTTTCTTAAATTCGTTTTTACTTAATATATTGAGTTCAAACATTTTATTATTTGAATGTGGAACATGTCGATAATCAATTTCTACAGTGCATGCCATTCGCACTGCAACGAAGATGCCACATATATTTTGGCTTTCTGCATTAGAGAAAGTCGCCTTTATATGTTTTTTTAACACAGAGAGCATGAATATGTGTGGTATCGTCATAAGGACGTCAGCTCCTTGCACTTTAGAAATTGATTACGCGCATCTTCAATACAGTTGCATCTAAAATAAACTATGAAAAAATATGATTTCGTGTTCCTTCATAAAGTGGCATCTAACATCATCATCATCAAATAGCTTGTTCTGAGCAGAACTTTGCAACCCTAATAGTCCCTCGGAACTTCTCTCTCTCATAGGCCAGATGTCGCTCCTATGCAGCCGGCATGCTCAAACCATCAGTTACATCCTGAATCCATCTTCTCCATGGTTTTCCTCTTCTTATCTTTGCCGGGATGTCTCCTTCCATGATGGTCTTCTCCAGCCCTTCATGTCTTTTTATGTCCAAAACACTTCAATCAGTGGAGGCTCATCATTAAGGGCCTATGGGCCGGGCCCACCAAAAATAATGTGTAACGTGTATTCATTATTTTATAAGTTAAAATATAATCTAATAAAAAACTATGATTTTTCCGAAAATGTTTGTCTGGCCCCACCAACAAAAATAAGAACGAGCCGCCACTGACTTCAATTATCTCATTCTTATTTGTAGCGTCAGCCAGTTTTCATTGATTTGAGTTCTCTCTTATAGATCTATCTAACATAAGTTTGAAAATAAAATATAATTATAAACACCTTCATTAAAGTTGTATCTAACGTAAACTGTAAAAATAAAATACAAATATACTTTTTCATGATAAGGCTGCTATGTAATATAAGCTGTCAAGAATGCACAATGGTTTTTTTAGATTCAGTTACTGAGAAAGGAAGACGTAATATCTAAATAGTTCGCCTCGTAACATGTGGAAGCCATCAAGTACCGACACATACTCGTCTAACTACACATTCATATCGATATGATCGTATATTACTGTCAACATTACAATCAGTGTGTAATTTGTATTTGCAACTATTAAAAGACAATAGAATGCTAATTGGAAACTAAACAACAGCTAAGACTCATATCTTCTCTCTCTCTTTTGTGCAATGTTAACCATGATTGATATATAAACCCTCAACCAAATCACGCCAGGTTATATTATTATTAACTAACTCTTGCAGCTCTGTCCATCTCTTATATATCATTATTCGCCTACTGTCATAGTTCTCAGATGCAGCGGGAATGGACATTACCAGATAGTTAGTGAGTAAATTAGTTATTTAATAGTGAGACTATGTGCTCTATGTAAGCAACATAACTGACATGACGCTTGTGTAGTAAATAGTGACGATTTAGTAACGTTGTGAAACGAGAATGGGACTGACTTGACTTGCAGAATTAATACCGACGATGTGTTTTAGGCCAAGGTAGAAACATCATTAAATATATAGATATATAAATGAATCTTGTTCATTATATCAATAATGCGTCTGTCCAGTTGAACAACAACTACTATAATCACCTGATGGAATAGAGGAATAATAATAAATGATAGCATCAAGTTCTAGAAATACATAATACGGACCTGAAATGGAACCTCCTAATACAAGCAGAAGGACAAGAAACTGAACCTCCTTTCCTACTAATCTCATCTACGTGTATTTCTAGGCTTCATTTTCGTTTGCTTCCTATGTGGATTCCAGAATTCTCCATTTTAAAAATAATTTGCTCGGGTTTTCTAAAGATCCAACGACAGTGTATTTTTTCACCTCTTGTTCAAACACAGAGCAGAGAATAGACATTACAAACGGTTGAGAAGAAATAATGTAGTAATAGTGAGCCTTAGAACATCATACAACAAAATGAAACACCAGTTGATCACTATATTCAAGATAGACATCTTCAGCCGTTGTCACAGTGAACATGCAGGTACGACGGCTGAACATGTTCTTTAACTCCTTGTTGACCAACCGCCACACTACGTGGCTTAGGTTGACGCCTTTACCACGACCCACACTAAATGACGTTTTTTTTATTCTAACGTCAAATCCCTTGTAAAACATGGCTTTTGACCTGGTCCACTAAAAGTTAAAACTGCAGCTTAGTGCCGTAGTCAGAAAGATGTTTGAAACTGACACTTGTGCATGACTGTTTGAAAGACACAACAAGATGATGCTCTTTTCTTTGAAGAGTTAGCTGGTTGTGGTCTTCTAAACGCTCGTCTTCGTGGCTAGGCGATGGGCATGTTTCAGTATTTTACTGTTTTTATTTTTATCTGGAAAACCTAGATACATGTTTACTGTCTAATTTGTATTCTCGTATTTGCTGAAATGTTTCAAATATGACGATAGACATACAGCAGAAAATAATGTGGCAGAAGAGTTTTGGGAGAACTGTTGCGGATTATGGAATTACCAACAGGCTGTATGCAATTGTTAGCGATAACGCAGTTAATAAAAGTGAAGATGTGAAGTAGAGAGATTAGAAAACACTACAGTGTTTCCCTCACTCAATTAATTTGATTGTTTAAGACAGAGTAAAAACTATAAGATCACTCTAAAACAAATTCAGAACAATTGACGAGCACTTTCACAAAAGTACGACAACAGTCGGAAAATTTAACAAAATGTAAACGCTGTAGCGGAAAGACGATATGATTTTACAGTTGAATAATGATATTGCCAAGTGTTAAGTTGACAGGTTTCATTACAAGAAAAATGAATTCATGCAGAAATCTTTTAAAATTTTTGCTAACAAATATTGATGATATGCCGCGCAGTGTACTCACTAAACTTCCAGTAAATAATTTCCCAAATGAGTACTAAATCTTCTGTACCTGTTAGCCTTAGAAGCTACATCATCAGTGACACATGTCATTGTATTTTCTAGTAGAATATTCGTTTCACTACAACTGTTGTTGACTTTTTTCTAAAATTGTCTTATCTTTTGTGTCTGCTTTAAGTTTTCCGGCAGAAAGAATTTTCTTTAATACTACAATTTTTTTCAAAACCCAACATATGTAAGGAAAAAAACTTCACAATCACCTAAATTCACATCGCCCATTTTGTAAATATAATTTGGTTATTGGTTATTGGTTACTAAACTGACGTCATTGCATTACGGGCCGATTCATAAGTGCTTAGTCTCCCCCAACAGATATCGTAGAGTAATGCATACTGATGGTTCTTGTGGCTTGCTGGTTAAACACACTCCTCACTCTGCCTCTCAGGAATCTAGTAAAAGATCATTTATAAACATGCAATTGTACAGCTAGTTATTTTTTTAAATATAATATCTCCTTTCGTTAATCCATCTTGATACCATTAAACCGTTAATTCCTCCGGAAGCCCATATACATATGTGTAGTATTCGTTATTTGTTTACTTATTATCATAGTAATTGACAGCAATACTAAGTAACTGGTACTAAATAGTGAATTCTGGATGTAAAAGTAACGAAAAGCACAAATAACTGAAAGTGGTCTCTACGAGGTGGAGGTCTTCCTCATGTAACTCTCCATATCGACCACTTGTCAACCACTCTGTGTGATTTGTATATGATCTGACTGTTCTGAGCCTAAGAATGATTGTACGTTGTGCCAGTTATGCGCCTACAAGTAGGCCAGCATATCCGATTTTTCCGACGCTTTTTATTTACAAGGGAGGTTCCTTAGGCCTCTACCTCAGTCGCCTCTTACGATATGTCTTGTAGGTCTCAGTGTTACTATTCTTTGCTTTCCTTAAGAGCCCTGGCAACACACGGGCAAAGTGGTAGATAAGCATTAAGAGATGGATAAACAACAGAGAAAAAAATGTACAATGTCAATAGATAGAAAGTGTTGGAGATAAACTGTAACTGACATCTATTGCAATGATGATAATCAATCAATCAATTAGTCAATTAAAATGTCTTGAATCAGTTCTGATTTGAAAGATAGATTTTGCTAAGTCTCTACATAGACATAATCTCAGCCTTTGAGGATAAATAAAGGTTGACAATTTTCAGCGAAATCGGATACCCAAGGGCATGTAATTCCAGAAACCTTTCTAGCAGTATTTGCTTAATCCACTCCAGCCTTTGAGTCAATAAAACTCATCTACGTTCGGGGGTTATCGATTTTGTTCGACTTAACACCGTCTTTCAGTTCAACAAAAAAAGTTGACGAGATGAAGAGTGGACAATATAGGATGCGGTAAAAGAGGAAATTGTATGGCAATACGAAAAGGGCAGTAAGATATGTTAAGAATATCTTCTTTTTCTGCGTTCTGCCGCTGTGAATTCAGGCCTTAGCCTCGACGCCTGGTATGCTGTTTATGACTGATTTTTGCATGAAGGTCTGCTTTACCATTTGACTGGTGTCCCCGCCAATGCAGGCGGGCCTTCACCAACTTCAGAGGCACTTGAAGATGAGATCCTTCAAGTGTGATCGTTTCAGGAAACATGTAGTCAGAACCACTTCTCGTGAGTCTCCGTAGCTTCGAAACTTTTACGGCCAGTAACAATTAGTGAAGTGCGACTTCTCTATCGGATTTCCCTCCATTTTCTGCTTGTGAAGAGGTCGTTCCGGGTTAGGAACATTCTCAATCACGTCCGAAAAGTATCACCCCTCGCCAAAGTTTTGGAATTGTACATTAAGAATATAAGTAACTTAGACATCATTGAAATGTGTTTAATATGTTTTGTCATATTACACCTGTTTGTTGTCAGGGTACTCAAGGGAAGCACAGAATAGGAATACTGCGACCTACAAAGCATGTCGTAAGAGGCGACTGAGGTAAAGGCATAGAGAGCCACCCTAGTAAATAAAAAGCGTCGCTAAATAGAAAACGGAGATACTGGCCTATTTATAGGCTCATAACTGGCACAAAGTACAATCGCTCTTAGGCTCGGATAACATAAAGAGTTCGAATCACGCTGCGGATAGTTTGGTTGCAAATTGTTTCGTGTGGATTTTTACAAAAGACGATGGCGCCACCCGTTCAGAAAGCAATGGCAAACTACTAGAAAAACTAATGTCTAGAAAAATCACAAACAGCGTTAAAAGCTGGGGTTGATTCGCAAAGTCCTGTAAAGGATATGAAATATACTTGTTAACAGATAACATCACAAATAGAAGGGGCTAGTTCAGCGTTTCCTACAGTGGGCGGTACCGTCTCCCAGTGGGCGCTGAAGCGTTCTAGGGGGACGATAGTGGGTTCAGAAGAATTTATGGGGGTCTTCATGCGATTAGGGGTCGGTGGCTCCTTGAAGAAGAAATTAATAATAAATATTTTGAAATAAATTATTTTCGTGATTTTGCGATTGAGTAATTATTTAAAATTTGAATTTTGCATTTTAATTCATGTTATGTCCGTCTTACACGATCCATTTTTCATCAATTTTCTATTTCATGCATTTACGCATTGAAAATTGACCATGTATGACAGAAATATATATAAATTTCTTATATTGAAGAGAAAATAGAGCATGTATATTTCTGTGAAGGAGGGAGGCGTTGGCAAACTTTTATAATGTGGAGGGACGTTACAAAGTTTATATTATGGAAAGTCGGCGGGGCGAAAAGTTTGGGATTATATGGGCTAGTGTGTCAAAATTACGAGAAGCTTAAACAATAAAAACTCGTAATTTGATGGAAACACAAAGAGGAGCTAGTTTGTCTAAACTAGGTGGGTGGAAACACAATAGAGGAGCTAGTTTGTCTAAACTAGGTGGGTGGAAACTCCCGACGATGGGGTCAGATCCGACCCCTGACGTGTTTCTATTTGACCTCCTCCAAAGATAGTCAATGTTGAACATATACACATCCAATAAATATTTGATTGATTTCTTCTTTAAATTCAATAAGAAAAGAACAGGACGAGGTCATCGATCGGGACAAATTTAGTTGAAACGAAAGTTCCGAAAGAGCATGATGGTGAGAAGCATAGGCTGGGGTTTCTTTGGGTACTGCGGACAGTAGATTTGTTTAAGAATAAAGGAGAATATAGGACAACTACTTCTAGTAGGATGGATGGATGCTGAGGCCGTTACTGCTGCTCTCCATTGGCTCTCTGTGACTCCGTTATAATCCATCTATCTAATGACATGAACTAGATTCCTTAATTTTTTCAGAATTAATTTATTGATTAGATACGTGGACATATATAGTCATTTGAAAACTAGCTCCGACTTTAAGAAAAGTGAGTTGAAAATGTAGGAAAGTATTATTTTTGTCAACATTTACAATTCAGAGCAATGTACATGACAATAGCCAGTAAGCTGATAAGTTGAAGGATTTGAGAGCTGAATTCAATGCAATTTTCAATCAAATGAGATCAGTTTGAAGACAAATGCATCTCTATTTGGTATCTATGCGATCATTGTTCTATTTTCAGTGCTAATGGAGTTAAGTGGCTGACATGAGAAAATTAGATACAAATGAAATCCCGAGAACATTCTTTGGCAGAGAATTTTAGCAATTGTACTAAATGACAAGCACTTAAAACTCTGAGATTTGACGCATGAAAGAAAGAATGACACTTATTCTAAGTTTTTATACTTGGGAACAGCTTTTTTTTCAAATGAAGTTTGCCAAGTCGAAAACTATAACACAGAAACATGTTCATTTAGAGAAGTTGTTAAGAGTATCAATATCTTACACAGTACATGATACGATGTTAAACAGATACAAGAACAAACTTTTCAATGACAACAAATATGCAGGTACATATTTCTAACCTTAGTCACTTATTTCTGTTAAAATACTGTCACAACACATTGTGGATCGTTTAATTGAATGGATAAGAGAGCGGAGACCCAGGTTCAACCCACGGTAACGCCAATTAATTTTTTTCTGTCGATGGCATAAAGAAAACATTCTAACCTGAACAGTTTCCCGGCGACTGCCCTAGCCATGAGGCAATTAAATTCAACAGGCTCATCTCCCTCCTGATCTACACCGCCCAAAAAGCGGTGTTCTTCTTCGAACGTTCCAAATCGAACACTTGTTAACCACTCTATGTGATTTGTATGTGATCTGAGCCTAAGGGCGATTGTACGTTCTGCTAGTTATGCGCCTATAAATAGGCCAGCACATCCGATCTCTGTGATGATTTTTATTTACTAGCTTAGCTTCCCTCTTTCCTAAATCAGACGCCTCTTCCGACATGTCTTGTAGGTTACAGTGGTACTATTATTTGCTTCTCTTGCGGGCCCCAGCACAACAGGGCGAAAAGTGGTATTACAGGCAGTAACAACAGTAACAACAGTAACAACAGTAACAACACATTAAGTATCATCTTCTTGACATGATAATTTAATATTATGTATACTTAAACTTTTAAAGCAGACCAACATCATAAGTAATGATAAATTGGGGGTTTCGTATCTAGTTTGAATTATTTATAGTACAGCCTTAATCCCCCAACCAGTTGTTATTCCGCCCGTGTGTTGTTAGGGCTCGTAAGGGGAGCAAAGAATTATAGCACTTCGACCTACAACAAAGCGTATCGTAAGAGGCGATTGAGATATAGGGCATAGGTAAGCTACCCTAGTAAACAAAAAAGTGTAGCAGAAATCGGATGTGCTGACTTGCTTGTAGGCGCATAACTGTCACAAAGTACATTCGTTCTTAGGCTCACATCACATACAAATCACACAAAGTGGTCGATATGAAGCGTTCGAAGAAGAAGATCAAATGGGGATTTCGTATTCGGTGTGAAATTATTCCCCCACCTACCTGTTATTCTGCATCCGGCCCTATGACCAAAACAGGTTGCCATCGTTGATTTAAGCAAGTTTAGCAACATAATTTTTTCTTGGTCAACATTCATGTACCTTTACACAAGAACGTTGCCCGTCTGCCCAGCGTGTTCGTAGCGCGTTGGACTACGGGTGACTATCCTCTGTGTGTGCGGGTTCAATTCCGTGGGATGGCAGAAAAGCCACAGATTCGCCAGATTTACGGTGTTCGTGGCACCGAACCGAAGGTTACGATGTCCATGGCACTGAGCCGAAGAGCTGAAAGCCAAGTGCTTCTGGATCGAAAACACAAAAACACAAGAACGTTATGGATTACATTTGCTTCTGAAACGATAAATATTAATACGCTGTGAGAACTTAACACTCTAAGGTGGCTCGTTATAATTATCAGAGAGAGGTTGTCATTATTTTTCCAGCAGACTAAGCAAAGAAGGGTATTGGAACAAAATTTGAAAACATGCAAGATCGATGACAGAAGAATAATAAATCTATAGATATAGAGAGAAAATATTGGACAGTTGTTTAACTTTGTGTGAAAGTAAAGGGAGCGTTTCGGAATTTATAGACAACACATAACACATAAGTGGACGGAGATTCATGATATCTTACGCTAAACGGCACGGCACATGATTATGATTCTTTGCTTATTCGCATACTTTCACATTCCAACACTGTACACTATTTTTTTTTTTTTTTTTCCGATCCAGAAGCACTTGAGCTTTCAGCTCTTCGGCTCGGTGCCATGGACATCGTAACCCTTCGGTTCGGTGCCACGAACACCGTGAATCTTGGGAATCTGTGGCTTTTTCTGCCTGCCCACGGAATTGAACCGTACACACAGAGGGCTAGTCACCCACAGTCCAACGCGCTACGAACACGCTGGGCAAGCGCGCTGTACACATATATAGCATAAGACAATAACTTCCGAACAGCGCTAAAAATGAGTTTAAGGATGTTAATAATGTATTATCTTATTCTATGTTATTATAAGAAACGAAGGTGGAAATATTTAGGTCATGTTCTTAGATCAGACGAAAGAGACTAAATCGACAAGTCCTTGTGGTCACCAGTTGGGAAAAGAAAACGTGGAAGACCAAAGACCACTCTTCGAAGAACCATCCAACAAGAAAGTAAACTATTGGGATGTAAAACCATACACGATCTCCAACTGCTAGCAAAGAGCCGTATCACATGGAGATCTAAAACCTCTGCCCTATGTGCCGCCTTTGGCACGAAAGGAACAAACTAACTATGTGTAGTGTACCGTGTTAGAAGTGAATTTCTTCACTTCTGTTGTATCCTTTGCTTGTTAAAGGCTTTTGGCGAAACGTTGCTGTGTATTGTTATTGTTTTTGTATTTTGTAAAATTACAGTATTTTGTTTTTACGTGTTTCGCGTATAAATGCATTCGGAGATTAAAACAAATTACAACGAGAAAGGGTTAATCCGATGCGACAACAACGTTATATTACGCTATATACTCGTATGTCACGATTTGTATTTAACAATGTGAAGTATCGGTATACTTAAAACTTGCATAAACAACTATCACGAGCTCATAGAAAAGCGAAACATTTCAATAAACCATTCAACTGTCTTTCAAACGATGTAAAGCCAGCTAATGTCCACGGGAATTTTGGTTTTCGACTGAATTCATCCACGTTATTTTAATTGGGGGAGGGGGTGCCTGCCCAGCGTGTTCGTAGCGCAAAGGACAACGGGTGACAAGCCCCCCTGTGAGTGCGGTTCAATTCCGCGGTCCAGCAGAAAAGCCACAGGTTCTCCATATTTACGGTGTTCGTGGCACCGAACCGAAGGGTTACGATATACATGGCACCGAGCCGAGAAGCTGAAAAGCACAAGTGCTTCTGGATCGGGGGAAAAAAATATAGTTGTGCGGGGAATTGCTCAAATTGAATATCAATTGAGTAACGCCCAGTTTAGTCTTTCGAACATAAATGGGATTTACATATGCCGAATACACATTACGACAATCAGAAATAAAAATCGAATAAAACATTCAATTTAATAGCATATTTATAGATCAGAAGGAGGCATTTAATAAAGTTTACGGAGAGCAAACTATGTCCATACTTGAATATTGCATACGTCATGGACAGTTATTAGGCAATGTGTGCTCACGGAGAGCAAACTTAACCCATTCCCTCTTCTGTGCTGATATACTGTCTTCTGGTATTTTTTAAGATAACCCAAAGGCAGTATTCAAAGTCAGAATATGTTGTAATGTTCAGTACGCACCCGCAAACTACTGAACGTATACGGCATACCTAGAAAATCGCCGACTCGTTTACTGTGGTTGATAACGAAGTGCTGTAAATGATATGCCACGATTTTCATTTCATAGGTACAGCAGTAAAACCGTATTCTTTTCTTGAGAATTTAAATTACAAGTATCCCTGAGTTCGTTGAAAAGCTGGCCTGAATAACGAGGGACAGTGGTGGTAAGGAAAGTAAGCTTCACGCAAAAATCAATTAGATGTACCATATTATAAGCCATGATGACCCATATATTCAGAGCAGGCAAACCAAAATAGACAATGTGAGCAGAGCTGTGCCGTGCTTTGATACAGAGAGGCGGACGCATGAGGCGTCACCATAATGGGGGCGTCATAAGCAGCAAAAATCAAAATTACAATTGAAGGTTATTTTAAAGAAAAAGATTTAAGGGGCAGCATTTCGAAGACTTGCGTCATACTGAGAAAATATACCGCATGGGCCTGAATGTGAGAGCATATAAATATCAAACATGAAACTACGTCAAAAGAATGACAGACAGAAATGTCTTCAACGCTATCAACAGAGAAAGAAGGAGAAGTAAAGACCTCGTACATATTGTAAGAATAACATCTTCTATGTAGGTATACAGAAAACGGAGTAGTTTGAGCGTCTTAGGAGTATTAATTCAGTCTACTTTGTAATTGTAAGAGGAAGGTCTGATTTGAGAACTCGAGGAAAACCCAGAAATCAATAGATAGACAGCATCAAAGAAATGTCACGATCACATGGGTTCACAGAAACCGCTGCGACACACTTAGTTCAACAACGTGACTTTAACTTCCCTCGATTCTTTATGAGACAATAGACAAATAGAAAGAGAGAGAGAGAGATTTAGCTTTTAAGATTAAAGTGCCTACTGCGTTTGGACTGGTCTTGTATGAGTAGGCGGCTGCAACTATTTTTACAAGTAAGTCATGAGTAACTGACGGAGAGCGTCCTTGTGAATATTCTCTGTCATGTTGTTTGTTATGTAGGGATTAAAGCCTTTTTAATGTTTTGCAGTTTTCAACTTAAGAACTCGAATCTTTTTTTTTAAATATCAGAATGCAGATCAACAAACATAAAAAACATGAATTAACTCATTGCGGAGATATCAGCCACCAGTGAAAACAGATTGCATCTATGTCTAAATACAATTCTGCTGTTCTGAACATGTTATATCAAATTAATTAAAGATAGGTTCAGCTTCTTAATAGTTTTGTATCGTTCGGTTTTCATTTCATCGTTCGTCTATGAATTAGTATGCATTTCGTTTCGTTTCTCGTCATCCATATTTACATGTGTTCGTCCAAAAGTAATGTTTGTTGTTTTTTCAAACCGTCACGTAGAAGTATGTAACAATGCCACCAAAGAAGAAAAGTGCTAATACCGTTAATGTTGCACATGACAGAAACCCTCAATGTACTAGCCTAAGTGGTTTTATTTTATCTTCATAATTCAATAGTTCTTTAATTTCTTAGATGTTCTCTTTCATTGTTGATTGTCTCCTTAAAAAATGGCATCCGCATCGAACGTTCTCTAAGCAAATACAATTTAAGAAACTAAGCAAGTCACTGAAAGTTAGGTTATGTTTACACAGATACATATTATTCAGTCTTTGGATGTTAGGTTTTGTTTAAATAGACGCATGAAGTTAATTTTAAATAAAGCAAATTTTAAAAGGAACTATTTACTATAAATTTGTGATGCAGAGAGAGTACGCCTGGTACTAAACATAAACAAAGTACCAGTGCAGCTCCCTGGCGCGGCACTTCTACACTGCATGTGTTAACGGCATACAATGATAGCTTTATATGGAAAAAAGACACACTGAAATCTGTTAGGCTCATTAACCATTACCGTGTGCTTTTTCTTCTTCTGAAATTGACATAGTTTAGTTTTGTATCTCAATGTCTCTTGTATCCTTTGATTGATAAAGACTTGGGACTATGTTGTAAACTAAAACTGTATTTTGTAACTATTTTTTGTTGTTGTTTTGACATTGTATATCAAAGGCTTCTTCTTTTGTTCGTTCTTTAGAACCAATTTTAATCACTCTTTGTGATAAGTTTGATCTTTACCACGAACATGTATTGCCACGCACATTGGTTTGGTAGGCCCCTAAACGCATAGTCTTCTACACATTCAGGACATGTGCATCCGATTTCAGCCAAACCTCCTTAGTCGCCTCTTATGACATGTGTGGCAGGTAACAGTGGTTCTATTCTTTACACCCCAAATTTGGGCCCCGGTAACCACTCGGGCGATATCAAAGGCTAATTTATATATGTTGCTAAATTAAATCTATATTGACTGTATTTGTGTATGGGGGATTAAACGGTTTTATATATCACATGACAAGTTATTTTCTGGAATAATGTGTCAATGTTTACTACTAAGCAAACAGTACAGTAATGATAATCTAAAGATACATCTTCTCTTTCTAAAAATTAATAACCAAGTTGTCAAAGCTGATTAGCATAAATATTTATAATTCAATCACTAATTTATCTCTCTCTCAGCATTCCATCTGGTTATAGTTTATTTAGTACTGGTCAACTTTGTTGTAAAATCTATCTTTCAAAAACAAGCCATTTCATTTTGTGTAGTTGTTTTATTATATCTTATAGCTTCTTATATCTTGGTCAGATGATGGCAGATGTATAACAAAAATTTAAAAAAGAGAATAGGAATGGCCAAGGATAATTTCAATAGTATGAGAAAGTTACTGACATCCAAACAAATCACAAACAGGCTAAAAATTAGAATGATCAAATGCTATATATATATCCTATATTATTGTATGGCTCGGAAACATGGACAATGAACAAGAAGTTAGAAGACAGAATTGTTGCATTTGAGATGTGGATATATAGAAGAATAGGCAGAGTTTCATGGACAGAAAAACAGACAAATAAACAAGTTTTAGGAAAACTAGGCATGAAGAAACAATTATTAAGAGAAATAAAATTCAGACAAGTAAAGTATTTTGGGCACATAAAAGACATGACACCATGATAAAACATTTACTAGAGGGGAAAGTTGATGGGGAAGGAAGACCGAGAGATAAGTGGAGGAAACTTTAAGAAATGGACAGGTTACAGTCTGGCAGTGTGCAACACGAAGGCGAAAGACAGAGGATGCTGGAGATTCATTGCAGCCAACCTTAGATGTGGAGACGGCACCTGATGATGATGATGATGAGTTGTTTTATATAGAAGATCATCAATACCTTTGCAAATGTTACAGAAGAGTACTTAGAATATCATGGACAGAAAAGAGAACAAATACTTCTGTTCTGCATCAGCTTTATATTAAAGAGAGTTGGTTATTAACTCACTGCGTCCAGTCGATGCTCCCAGCATTTAAAACAGTTCTCTCATTATGCCAAAACTCGCTGCAAACGGCTAATTTGGGTCCATGCACGTTTTGTTTCACTGTTCAGCTACTATACGTCCGACACTGTTTTTGTTTACAGAATTCAACGGCAGATAACTCCCATTTCATTTTTATACTATACGGCATGGCAGATTTTATTTTCGAATTTTTAGAAATAGTTTTATTCGCAAATATATTTTTCTTGTTGAAAGTGAACTTTCGTGTGAAAAGTTTAGTTATAAGATGTTGTTTCATCCTTCAAGTCGTTAAAGTGCTGAACAAGCCATGGATTTTTTCCAAAGTTCAATTAAACACACACAGTGTTTCATGTTTATGATTTCACCGACAATGATGGAGAATTCAGCAATGGCTAAGCATTGATTCAAGTTTGAAAGTCGTAGTAGTTACTCTGAACATGAAGTACAACAATAATTTACTAAAAAAATACTTTAATACTAATTTACATATATAACTATTTATTATCAGATTGTTCAGAATTTAATTCTACATATTTTGATGCCAACAGTATAAATCTAGCTTACAGAGAACTAAAGTTATAGGCATATTTCCAAGATCACTTCATTTTGAAAAAATTTGCTAGAAATGTTTTCTGGCAGAGCATGATTACCCCCCAAAATTTTCTAGGACACAAAGAGTTAAAGAACATAACAACAAGGAAAGTTAAATATTTAGGAGACATTAAATGAAATGAGTGTCTGGATTAGATAATTCTACAAGGAACAGTGCCTTTAAGAAGAGCGAGAGGAAGACCTAGACGACATTAGGTGCAGGATGTTATTGATGAGCTGAGAACGACTGCTGCTGATGCATGGTATCTTGCACTTAATAGAGAGTTTTTCAGGGTTGCTGTCATGGGAACCAAGTTCCAGAAGGGACAAGCTACTTGATGATGATGAGTTATTTTATTACCGTTTATAATGAGATCACTTAATCATAAAGTCAGTCATACAGACTCTTTTTGTTATTGCATAGTTTCTGTCTAAACGTCTTCATATAAAATAAAACCAAAAATAACTCAAGACCAAGCACACTTTTTGAAACATGTAATGTCACATTTTCATTGCACACCATTGTTATTTATTAAGTGTAAGGATAAAATTATGTGTTTAGTTTAGTCGTCGCATCATCATCACTGCACAATGAACCAATTAGTCCATAAATGCTCCGATCTCCTCCTCAGTATGTCTCTCAGCATGTGGCGACTAACGACAACAGTTCTTTGTTCGTTTACTAATCTTCTTTAGCTACCAGCATAGTGATCTTGTCTAGCTATATCACATTTGATTTGGAATTCTTGCAGTCTGGTTAGTGTTGTAGATTCACCACTATTACTTGAATCATGTACGCAACCTCTCTTAGGGAATTCAGAATATCAGCCTAGTCCATTGTTCATCTGCTTTTTTACAGCAGTCATACCTGCAAGCATATCAGGTTAATTTCCCTTTACACATGCATGCCTTGGCACAAACACCTGTCAGCTTAGACCTGCTCATCGACTCCATCCATTGTCTCCTAGCCAGCCTATTTCAGTCTTCCTGAACCTACTTATTGAGTCACTGAGAAAACATACATTGATAAATGTCTGTGATTCCAGCCAGACTATTGCTTTAGTTACTGCCATGATTTCCATAGTGATTCTACTCATAGTCACTGAAAAACCACCACTGTCTTCCTTCACAATATCCCCTCTGACTTGAGCAGTGGAAAGCCACGAGCTCTGCACATATCGAATCACCGAACCATCGGAAAATTATGTGTCAGTATGTATAACTTATTTAGCAATGTACAAATTTAATATATGTATAATTAACGATGACACAAGTAAAACTATTCTGAAAGAAAACAATATACAATTTGTGATGATGTTCCCATCTTTATTAAATGCAATCTTTATATTATATCATTATACTAACTCAATAACTTGTCTTACTAGAATGCAAACACAAATAATCTCTCGTTTAATTGCTTAAAGAATAGTTTTAAAATATCTATCTTTTTCTTATTTTCAGCCGTGTCAAAATTTAAACAGCAGAA
Organism: Arion vulgaris; assembly: GCA_020796225.1. NCBI lineage: Eukaryota > Metazoa > Mollusca > Gastropoda > Stylommatophora > Arionidae > Arion > Arion vulgaris. Next base: position 26,799,709 of record CM036761.1, on the reverse strand, counting down.
TCTACCGGCATGGCAACCGATCTTCAAGGGAAGCACAGCTCTTCCAGTGTTCTGTATCATTGGTGTAACCTTCATTCCTCTAGGGATAATGCTTCTGATTGTTTCAAACAATGTATGGTGATGAAGAATTTGGGAAAATGTTTGTCATTGAGTGGTATTGTTTATAAGTATTTATTGTTACTTTCGAGTTTAATTCAGATAACTAAAAGACCATAGAAATACATAACTAAATTTCCTATGAGAAGTTACATACAAACTATGGTAGCAGTTTAAAAAAACTGTGAACACAGATCCATTCTCATTGCAGCATGCCATGTAATGATGAAACCAACAGATTGGCAAAGAAATTTCACAACCTGAGACAGAAATAAATTATAAAGATGTAGTGAAAAAGAAAACACACAATTGGAAATGAAATAAAAATCTGGAAAATCTATGCATATTGCCATGTGATGAATCATATCTTCTTCTTCGAACGCTCCGTATCGACCATTTGTAACCACTCTTTGTGATTTGTATGTGATCCAAGCCTAAGAGCGATTGTATGTTATCACAGTTATGCACCTACAAGTAGGCCATACCCATCCAATTTCTTTAACGCTTTCTATTTACTAGGGTAGTTTCCCAAAGCCCCTACCTCAGTCGCCTCTTATGACATCCCTTCTGTACTATTCTTTATTCTCCTTCCGGCCCGCAAAACACAGGTGGAATCATTTTTAAATTTGGTTATAAAAAAAAAGTTAATTGCAGTTGCCCATTAGATGAAATTTGCACTTGTTATGTTGAGGGTACTAAAATAATAGTAGTGAAGATGCAAGCACTGTTGATAGTTAACATATTTATTGATGCTACAACTTCTGTAATAAATATATCCACCTCAGTAAAAATTATACATGGTGCAAGATATATTGAAACTCAGTGGATAGAACAGTTGCTTTAATTGACTGTGGGTGAAACATGCAGCTTTCACAGTTTTCCAGCAAGAAAACCCAGGTCTACATATCAATTTATTCAAATCTTTCAATATCTTTACAAGAAGTGGAGTACCTATGCAAACATGTTACTGATACTATAAATACTGATAAGGGTTCGTGTTCTAGTGCTTTTCCACATTGGTATTGGATATACTTTGTGTTTTAATTTGGAGAAAGTCATTAAATGTCTTTAAAAAAATTCAGAATTTATGGTTAGTTGAATTTTTAAATACAATTTTTACACTATTTTTGTCTGTAAATCCCATTCAATTATAAAGAAAATATAGTACAGCATCAGTATGTACAATTTGTTTAGTATTTCATAGTAGTCCATTTATTTATCAATAAAACAGATGCCAATGTGATGCTGGGGTCCACAATGGAAGCAAAGAATAGTACCACTGTGACCTACAAGGCATGTTGTATTGGCGACTGATGTAGGACCTAGGAAGCTACCCTAGTAAATAAAAAGCATCGCAAAATCGGATGTGCTGGCCTACTTGTAGGCGCATAACTGGCACAATGTACAATCGCTCTTGTGCTGAGATCACAAACAAATCATACAGAGTGGTTAACAAGTTGTCGATATGGAACATTCGAAGAAGAAGAATCTACAAAACAATACATAATTAATAACAATCAATTAAAAACTAGGAATACTACATCTTACTTTCTACATAAATCAACAGAATGAAATAGTGAGCAAAAATTAATTCGACTTAGTGTGTTTTCAAATTGGTTGTTAATGTTACAATCAAACTTCACTGTATTCAGAATCTTTTACAATAGAACATCAGGAAAGAACACGATAGGAAGACCAGACAACAAGATGGTTAGATGGCATAACAGAATCCTGTCAAAAGCAAAAATAACTATCACCCAAGTCACTAGAACAGCACAAGACAAAAACATAAAACCATGACACTGGACACCAACTTGGTAGCAGTGTGACAACAAAATAAAAAGTAACTGTGTTAAATAATAATAATCATTGCATCTGTATATATTCCATCAGTATTTTCAAATAGTAACATTTATTTTGGAAGCATTGATATAATAAATGGATGCTTATGTTGTATTCACAATGTTTTACTTCTCTTCAATTCTTGTTACCAGGTGAAAGAATTTCAATATGATTACACCCACTGCATAGACATTGAATCTGAAAATGAAAGCACATGTGCTGACTTTGTCTCAAACTTAAACAACACAGGACTAGCTTGCTACTGTAGTGTCTCTGTTATGTTGGACGAATTCTATGTAAGTAAAGTCATTAGTTTTGTGTTGAGAGATAATGTGCATCCAGTTCTTGGTAAGTGAATTCTTGTTTAGTTTTATAATGTGAACTAACATTCATGCAGCTCTTTATAAGTAAAATCTTGTGTATTTTTATGATGTGTACTTATTTTCCTACAGTTTTTTTTAACTCCTTGTGTCCTAGAAAATTTTGGGGGGTTGTCACGCTCTGCCAGAACACATTTCTAGCAAAATTTTTCCAAATGGAGTGATCTTGGAAATATGCCTATAACTTTAGTTCTATGCAAGCTAGATTTATACTGTTGGCATCAAAATATGCAGAATTAAATTCTTAACAATCTGATAATAAATAGTTATATTTGTAAATTATTATTTATTTAGTAAATTATTGTTGTATTTCATGTTATTGAAAAAATCAAATAAAAATGCCATCATTGTCAGTGAAATCATAAACATGAAACACTGTATGTGTTTAACTCTTTGCACATGCCATTTATTTCCTCAATTTTTAGTCAGTTAATTCAAGGAGTTTAAAAAAAAAATATTTAAATTACTATCCCAAACTATCAATAAATAAACATATATATATTATTATATACTAAATTGAAGAAAACTGGACAACCCAATAGAATAACAAGGTTAAAAAGTACTATAAGTAAAATAGTAGAAGTAAAACTAGAAAGACTTCTACAAGGAAGCAACTCTATGGCGCAGTGTGCGTTAAAGCGGCAACGGACTTCGCCGTGGCGCAGTGTGCGGCTTAAAGCGTGGAAAGAGTTAATTGAACTTTGGAACAAATCCATGGCTTGTTCAGCACTTTAACGACGTGGAGGACGAAACAACATCTTGTCATTAAACTTTTCACACGAAAGTTCACTTTTTCACAACAGGAAAAATATATTTGCGAATAAAACTATTTCTAAATATTCGAAAATAAATTCTGCCATGCTGTATAAAGTAGTATATGAATGAAATGGGAGTTATCTGCCCGTTGAATACTGTAAACAAAAACAGTGTGGACGATAGTAGCTGAACAGTGAAACATAAAAGTCATGGACCCAAATTAGATGCTGGCAGCGTGTTTTGGCATAATGAGAATAATGAGAGAACTGTTTTCTACGCTGGGAGCGTCAACTGGACGCAGAGAGTTAGTAAATTCTTGTTTATTTTTATGGTGTGCGTTAATTTGTATACAGTTCTTTGTAAGTGAAGTCTTTGTAAGTGAAGTTTAGTTTAGTTTTATGATGTGAATTAATATTCATATAGTTCTTTGTAAGTGAATTTTTGTTTAGTTTTATGATGAGTGTTAGCATTCATACAGTTCTTTTTAAGTGAAGTTTTGTTTTAAAATTGTTTTTCTGATAATGAGAGTAAACATTTAGAGATAACAGAACTAACCAAGACCCTACCTCACTTCCAAGACATACACCTTGTAACATGGTGCATCATAGCATTCTGGTTAAGCTCATCAGTGTCAAATATACAATACATACCTAGTTGCAAAACTGCTGTGCAGAGAACAAATGTGTAGAACTGACCAGTTGCAGTTATTAGTCATATTGGGAACTGCAACACACCATTTGACCATCATTGAAAACATGACTTCCCACATACTCTCACTATATTAGTGGCAATGAATGTCAGCAATAATAAACCACAAGCTATTTTTCTGTAAAGATTTTTTATTCAAAAACACATAGGATTAGATTGGGGTGAAGACACTCGTTTCAGCTTTTTCAAGATTTATGGAAAACTACTTGTATGTATTTTATGAAACATCATATCATGCAGAGGTAGTATAGCCACTTACCCACCATGTTTGTGGCAATGAATGCTTTAATATTATTTTAAATCGAAATAATAGTTTTTTCCAGACATCTACACTTTGCTGGTTCTTGCCCCACCTATTCTTTTTCATTACCTTGTTAAATGTCCATGTCTCACATCTATACATTGTTATTGGGAATATGTATACTCTTAGTATTCTTATCATTGTTGTCCATTAACTTTAATTCCATACTGTTTTTACTGAGCAAAGGTGTGTGAATATATCACGAACAGAGCAGATAATACAAACATTTTGTATTTGTGATCAGTTTTTGTCTACTGAATCCAAGTTCATGGCTTAAGTTCTGCTAACATTTGTTTAGAAGATTTCTCAGCAGTGTTCCAGAAAATGAGAACCATTATATGCAACAAGTCGTTGTCAATTGAGATTAGAATGAGGGTTATACAGTGCTACATAGAGCAAATACTGACATACGGATGCAAGTCTTGAACAATAAACAAACAGATCGAAAGATCCTGATGGCCACAGATGTGTGGTTTTACAGAAGAATGATGAGAATCCCATAGACTGCTAAAATGACTAATATGGGGGTGTTGAATGAGGTCAAGACACATAGAAAGCTTATGATCAATATAAGGAAGAGACAGTCATCATTTTTTGGGCATGTGATGGGAAAAGGAGGTTTAGAACACATTGTAATAACTGGTAAAATCGTGTGGAGAATAGACAGAGGGAGACAGAGAGAGAAAATTTTGGATAACCTAACTTCATGGCACGGAAGAGCGATAACATCTGAGATGATAGCAAACACCAGAGACAGAGATTTGTGGGGATCCATAATTGCCTTAGTTAGCAAGCAAGGCACCTGATAATGATGATGAACATATGTTTACTTTTCGATCGTTTATCAAGTTTGTTTTGTTTTACAGGAACCAGTTTATATCTATTACAGTCTTACAAACTTCTACCAAAATCATCGCGCTCGTCCGCTCTCGAGACGATGACCAGTTATATGGTTATATTTTGAGACCAAATAATCTGAAGAGCACATGTGATCCTTACAAAATTAAAAAGAATGGAACTGTTACCTTGGGCTATGCTCCTTGTGGGGCTATTGCTAACAGTCTTTTCAATGGTAGGAGTGTTCAATTTGTTCTTCATATCCACATAATAATAATTTAATAAGAATAATAATAGCTGTCCATTACAAGCTATGATGACAACAGCCTTAGACGTGTGATGTTGTACCTCTCTTGATTGATTGATTGATAGGACTATTATCATTGCACTTCGGTGAGTAACCATATGTGCTCCGATCTCTTTCTTACATAGGAAGATTTTGGCTGCAGTGTCTGAACTCCATAGCACCTGCAAGGGTCCCCGATGCAATTTTGAAGATGCTGAAGGTGTTTTAGCAGGATTTTAAATTTTAATCTTTTCTTATGAATTTTCCCGAGCAGCGGCTTTCCAGCCTGCTCTTTTCGATTTTGAACTGCCAAGAGTTCTTTTACGTGCTCATATTGAACATGGGTCTTACGTTTTATCATCTGTCTCATATAGGACTAGGAACTCGATCTCATCTACACTTGGATCAGGGATCTCTGGAAAAATATCTTGATGGTTCCTCAAGGAGTGAACTGGTTACCTTTGGCACGAGTAGTGATCACTTAACCTCTACGCTACAGTGAACCTGAAGTGTACCTCTCTAGTGTGTGTGGAGGTTACTGTAGAGTTCAATTCTTTAACACAATCCCATGAGGTGTGAGGGCAGGGCATACCTTTTCAGAGTTGGAGATGTTGGTGTTGTGTGTTCTGTCTTTTAGTGCAGCTCATTTTCTCTGCACCTCATCATAATGACAATTTTCAGCGATGTGAATTTCTCTTGTGTTGTTACCCCATCATATTTGGCGATCTTGCACGAGTGATACTTAAGCATGGGATGTCTATATTGAATCATTTAAGAGAAACTTTACAAGTTTCTTTAAAGCATTTTTTCTGTCCATCAACCGATCGTCTGCCCCTATCAAGCCTGCCGTACATCCAATGTTTTGTGAAGCGTTTATCAGGCATCCGTGCACATCTCACCTGGGCCTTCTGCAACAGGGTGTTGACACTTGGAATCTTGGCTCTTATGAGGACCTTGGTATCTGGAATTTTGTCCTGCCATTTTGTTTTGAGTAGTCTCGGAGACAACTTGTGCAGAAGGGGTTTATCCACAGAATAAAAGTAAATTAACAGTGCAACATTTTTAATTGTACATTCTTACACAGATGTAGCATCACTGCTAGTTGATAACATACTGCATTAGTAATCACATGCTGTAAATATTCCGTGGTTTACAGCAAGTAACAGGTAAAGGCCTAGGTGAAACTGGTGTTGATTATTCAAGCCTTTATTCTAAAGCACACTCACCTTATGAATGAGATGGTTTTTATGAGAAAAGTAAATATGGTCATCAAAAGAGCATAGATCCACGACATTAACATGTCAGATCATGTTTTCCTTGATGGATTTGATCAATGACAATCGAAGATTGACCCTGCCAAAAATGTCTCTAGGGTCTTAGACAGAATGGTAGTCCGCCTGCCCAGCGTATTCGTAGCGCGTTGGACGACGGATGACAAGCTTCCTGTGAGTGCTGTTTAATTCCGTTGGCTGGCAGAAAAGCCACATGTTCTGCAGATTTACGGTGTTTGTGGCACCGGCGTTACGATGTCCATGGCACCGAGCCATAGAGCTGAAAGCTCAAGTGCTTCTGGATCAAGAAAAAAATGGTAATTCAAATATCTGCCAGTTTCACAAATGTTAGTGATACGAGAGCTTTGCCAGATGATGGCATATCTAATGTTTAAGGTAATGATGTAGTTGCTGTCCTTAATATATAAGATGGACTAATGTCATTTGATGTCTAGATGACATATTGATATGTCATGCAGTTATGGGAGCATAGGATCATTTCACAATGGTTACCTAAAGTATGTAATCAGTTGTGGCGTTTTAGGTCACATTAGTTTTTTGTCCTGTCTGTATGCCACAAGATGGAGTGCTTTGAAAACACATTGAGTAGTTGGGTTTATACAGAGAAAAGTCGAATTACAAAACACATCATCTGAGTGGAGGTAGTGTAGGGGTAAAAGATTAGTGGAAATTTTATACTATTAGATGTTTTGTGGGAGGGAGTAAATGCAGTGTTGCAAAAAGAGGAGATATATTCTGTGTTCATTGTCTGTATCTTCTGCACACTCTGTTATATGTCTTCTGTGTACACAATCCTGAATGTTCTGTTGTGTCTTCTATTGACATAATCGTGAATCCTCTATATGTACAATCATATATTCCTGTTCACACAATCATGCATCTTGTGTACACACGCATGTATCTTCTTTGTACACAATCATATCACTTTTCGCCTGTGTGGTGCCGGGACCACAAGGGAAGCAAAGAATAGTACCACTGCGATTTACAGGGCATTTCCTAAGAGGCGACTGATGTAAGGCATAGGGAAGCTACCCTAGTAAATAAAACATCATTGCAGAAATTGGACGGGCTGGCTTACTTGTAGGCGCATAACTGGCACAACGTACAATCACTCTTAGGCTCAGATCACATACAAATCACACAGAGTGGTTAACAAGTGGTCGATATGGAGTGTTTGAAGGAGAGAAAATCATTTTTAAACATGTAATCTTCCTTGTACATAATCTTGTATCTGCTGCTATGTCACAATTATATACATTCTTCTGTGTACGTACTGACATTTAATTTCAGATGTATATCTTGTATATTTCAGATTCATTCAGTATAATCTATGAATCTGAGTTCACTGTTGAACTTATCAAAACAGGTATTGCTTTGGAAGCGGACAAGAATATCAAATTCAACAATCCCCCCAGTAAGTTCATATTTGGGTGTGAAGCATGGACAGTAGAAAAACATATATGTGCTTTTGAATATAAGTGTTACAGAAAAGTCCTCCGTGTATCATTAGCAGAGAAGAGAATAGGTTTATACAGAAAGAACTCAAAATTAAATAAAACTTCCTGATGCAACAAATAAGAATGAGAAAATTAAAGTATTTTGAATATATAAAGAGAAAAGAAGGATTAGAGAAGACCGTTATGGAAGGAAGCATCCTGACAAAGAGGAGAGGAAAACCACAGAAAAGATGGATTCAGGATTTAACTGATGATTTGAACATGTCAACTGCAGAGGCTGGACATCTGGCAATGAGAGAGAGAAACTGTGAACGACTTAGGGTGGCAAAGTTCTGCTTAGGACAAGCTAATTGATGATGTATTGCAGCTTTTATATGCATGCTCTGTACGGTGTGTATATCTTAGAGATCTAGTTGTATGTCAGACCAAAGTCATATAGTTGAGAGCGCACATAACATATTTGAACATAACTAGCTTGAAGCCTTTCATTAGAGACTGAAATCAACAGAATCATTGACAAGGCAACAACTACATTTTCCAGATTAACAAAGAAATGCTGGGAAAATAACAAACTGAGTTTACAAAAATGCAGATCTACAGGCATAAATCGTGGACACACTACACTATGGATCTCAATCTTAGTCTCTTTAGTCTAAACAGGAAAGAAAACTCATCTCATGTCCTATGAAATACCTTAGACCAATGCTTTCCAATGCAATACCATGGCGCCTTTGTCATACATTCTTGGCATCATATTTGACTGTACCGGCTTTAACGTGAATAAGATGTCAAGAAAACAAACAATTTTTTGCAGTATTTTCATAGCACTTCCATGAACACGATCTTCCCGCTTTTGCTATCTTGTTTTATTTTGTAACCATTCTACTAACCCTAACCTTTGCTTTTACACTGGTGAAAGCATCGTCATCTCAACTATATTAATATTACAATTGTTATTAGTAGTAGTAGTAGTAGTCTTTCAATTTTCACATGGGGCCTGACCCTGCACAGCCATCAGTCAGATAATAATAATAATTCCTCTCGTACGTATATGTACATAGGGCCTGCAAGTAATTTCTCCATACCGCTCTATCCTGGGCAATCGCTCAATCTCCTCCATGGAACTGAGACTGATATTTCCTGCCTCTCTCAGCAAAGTTCGTTTCAGGTCTCCTTAGGTCGACCTCTCTTTCTTGAACCCTTTGCATCCCACTTCAATGCCTGCTTTGATATTCGTTGATCATTTCTCCTCAAGGTGTGCCCAACATATCTCCATCTTCTCTTTCTTATAACAGTTGTCACTAGTGGTTGACCAGACATGTCTCTGATTTCATCACTTCTCTTGAATTCGTTCCATTTTATATTCAGTCAGATACACTCCAATATATAAACACATTGGACAGTACATATTCTTGTCATATAGTGGAATGACTATGTAACAAATAAAACAAGTTGAGAGAGCAGAAATTCCCACCTTCAACACTTTCCTAAAGCAGAGATGTCTCTGGTGACCTTGTCACATTTTGTAAATGGAAGATGGTTGAATTACTAAGGATCTCCTTTATGGAGAACTAATCACTGGGGAGAAACCAACCAGAGAACCCTACATATGATTTCAGGATGTCTGTAAGCAAGATTTAAAGCTTTTCACATAAACGCATGCACATTTTTTTTTAACTGATCCAGAAGCACTTGAGCTTTCAGCTCTTCGGCTCGATGCCACGAACACCGTGAATCTAGTGAACCTGTGGCTTTTCTGCCAGCCCACGAATTGAACCTGCACTCACAACTCACGTAGTCCAACGCTGCACGAACACGCACATGTGAAACAGTCGCCAAAGGAAGATGTACCGGAAGAAAGAATGTGGAGTGGACTTTCATTTTCAGCATAGTCTGATCAAACAAGCAGAGGAAAGAGGCTTCAGGATGCTATTCCATTTTGAGAGACCTGCCTTATCATTTAGGCTCCCTCTGAAGTTAGAGAAGGCACACCTCTAGGGCGGGGGACACTGATAATTAGGAAAGCAGGCATTCACTAAAAAATCAGTCAGAAGCGCCATACCAGGCACCTTGAGTGCGCCTGAATTCATAGCAGGCGAACGCAGAAGAAGAATCATTTATGTGTGAGGATTGTTACAGAGACTGTTAATCTTGCATTGGACTTTACAGTGACCAACAGAGCTGGGAAATACATATCAAGAGTACTACTACTGCAACTCAAATAATAGAAGTCAGGGTTAGTTAACTAGCGCTGATCAAGTCCTCATTCCACCTTTAACTGTGCTCATGATATCATCCATGTCTTGCAAACTTCATTAAACAGTTCTTACCTGAAAGTGTGAGAAATGAGAGTAGATTAAAATAAAGTTGTTTTTTTTCTTGTGAATGATGTTATATTTATTTTCTTCATGGGACGGGTGCCATAATATGTATATTTTCTTCATGTGAATGGTGTAATGTTTATTTTCTACTTGTGGTGGGTGCTATGTTTATTTCTTTCTTGTGAATGGTGTTATGTTTATTTCTTTCTTGTGAATGGTGTTATGTTTCTTTCTTGTGAATGGTGTTATGTTTATTTTCTTCATGTGACGGGTGTTATGTTTATTTTCTTCATGTGAATGTTGTTATATTTATTTTCTTCATGTGACGGGTGTTATGTTTGTTTCCTTCGTGTGAATGGTATTATGTTTATTTTTTATGTGAATGTTGTTATAGCGGTTTATTTTTCTTCGAATGATATGATATGAAGTGTTATGTTTATTTCTTCATGTGAATGGTGTTATGTTTATTTCCTTCATGTGAATGGTGTTAAAGATGGAGTGACGTCATCAAGAACAGCCTTACGGTAATGAATATCAGCTTACAAAGTGTCTTAAAACAAGCACACATACGATCACTACGTCCCCGTCCCCCCCCAACACTTCTATAAAGAAGTAAATGGAAGAGAAGAAGAAGAATGGTGTTACCTAAAGTTAGTGAGCTATGTTCTTTGAACTTATTGCTAGTTTTCATATGCTGCCTATTTGTTACTGTCTTGTTTATGTCTTCTAACTGAAGACTACCTACATGGCTTAACTAACTAATATATAGGGATAATTGTTTGAGGAATAACTTTTGAATAAACTGCAGGGTGTTCAAGATAAAAGCATCTCCATTGACAAATTTAAAGTGGTCAGGTACGCATATGCTTCTGTCTATTTACTATTTAAACCAGTTTTGATTAGCTTGCCCTTCGTCACCATTGTTCATCGCCCCTTCCTGCATCATAATTACACACATCACAAAAAGACTTGCTCATTTGACCTATACTACATCATAATTGAACCATCTCATTTTCATAAACATATGCCAGATTGGCTCACTTGACCGGGCAACTTTAATCTTGAACACCCTGTATTTCTTACATAGGTTGGGCAACCTTCACAAAGCTACCAAACTGGAATAAGCCAGTGTGGCAACTAGACCCTGACAACGAAGACAATAATGGATATAAAAATGAAGATCTTATTGTATGGATGCGAACTGCTGCACTGCCCTATTTTCGCAAACTCTATAGAAGAATTAACCATGATAACGCACCATTTATTAGCGGACTGCCTGTAGGAAACTACACTATTAATATTGAGTATAGTAAGTTTGCTTTGTTCTTCTGTTTCTTTGGATTTTGTTTTCACATTATATATCAGTACTTTAGATGATGAGAACCACGGTAGCGTAGTTGTTAGTGAACTCGCTTCTCAAGGCTGGTGCTCAGGGTTCAACTCCCGAAGTGCGCATGGAATTTTTCCCGTCGCGACAGCTCTTAGGTCAACCCAGCCTCAACTGGGTACCAGACATGCTCTGGGAAAGTAAAGGCGGCCGGCAAGATGCTGACCACATCACCCATCGTGTGCGGACGGTCAATGAAAAATACAGGTCTAACACTTTATTGCCCTATATACCACAAGGTATGAAAGGGTTCCTTTACTTTACTTACTTACTTTAGATGATATCTTTTACTAAGATGTCGTTTTGTTTCAAAAAAACATATTACATTGATATTTTTACAGCTAGGCTCATTTCCCTGCACAAGAATTGGTTTGACAGCTGCAACATTCAAATCACTGGACATCATATGGAGATTATCAGCTTACAGGACACAGACTAACATCAATATATACAAATCAAATGTGCGCTCAGTCTTACTGTATGGATCAGAGACATGGAAAGCAAGTACCAAGACAGACAGTCGCATAAAGGGCTTTGGGGGAAGATGTCTCAGAAGAATTCTCTGAATTTGCTGGGATGAGAGAATACCAAATACTGAGATCGCCTGGCATACAGGCATCACCAAGGAAATAAAACATATGAAATGGAAATTGTTGGGACATACATTAAGAATGCACAAGAAGACCAGACACCCACATGTGGTTTTGAAGTGGAATCCCGGAGGTAAAAGAGGCAGGGGGCAATCTAGAGAGACATGGAGACAAACTGGAGAAAGAGAAAGGAGGAAAGATCTGGAATGAACTAAGCTGGCTTGCTCAAGACAGATCTGGTTGGAGGTAATTGGCTGATGCCTTATGCTTCAAGGGATTTAGAGAAGATGAATTTAGTTGATATCTTGCACAAAGATGTCTTTTGTTTCGAAAAGCATATCATATTGATATTTTTACAGCTTGGCTCATTTCCCTGCAGCTGATACATAGTGTTAAGTTGATTGAATTGCCAACAAAATAAGTAGGTTTAATTTAATACTCCTGAGAATTGTTCCTTTATGGAGATGGCAATTTAATCATACAAATCATATTGCACTAGGAATACTGCTGTAGTAATATGCATGTTAATTATTTGATGAGAAATTTCAAACAAGGAGGTCAGTATTAGTGGAAGCTCAATTATTTTTTGGTGCAAGATTACAAATAAGATGAAATGAAAGTCTAGGCATATCCTTTTCAGGACGTCGCCATCAACCATAGTAAACGAGTCGTCATTTTCTAGGCACCACTTATACGTTAAGTAGTTTGCCATTGCTTTCTGAACGGTGAGTTGTATTTTTACAGCTCGTAAAAATCCATGCCGGAAAGATTTGCTTACAAACTACCGACCGTGGAGTTTGAACCAGGTACGCCTGGGTTGTGATCGAGCTCACTACCGCTTAAGCTACAGATGCCCATATGCTATATATTTACAGTACAAAAAAGCCTTAATGAACAAGACAGAAAATAAGGACATAAATTTGTTGAATATATTTGTTCTCTAACAGAAACGGCAGTCTTATTACATTAATTATACATATATATATCCTATTTATTTAGACTACCCTGTAGCCACATTTGATGGCACAAAGAGCATCATTATATCCACAACATCATTCCTTGGTGGCAAGAACCCTTTTCTTGGTATCGCTTATGTTTCCATTGGAATCATTTATATATTTGTTGGTATTGCTCTTGTCACTATCACTGAGTATTGGGGAGAGAGGTAAGTATGTTGGAGATTTATTTTTCTTCTAGTTTGTTCTATGCACTTCTTTCCAAAAATATTTATCTAGCAAAACTTTTCTTTATGTTTGAATCTGATATCCCAGGAAAGATTGGCATAAATCTTAAGATTCATGTGTTATTATTCTTGTATGGGGAGTAGATTGTTGGGGAGTTGAAGATGGATAAAGGGGATGTTCTTTGGTCTCTTTACGACTGCCATTTGGGTATAGACACTAAAATAGATGTTGAATCGATCCAGCGATTTAAGCAGTTTGAAGTTGCCCGTTGTACAAGTAGAACTGGATGCCTGAGGGGCAGAGTGAGGAGTATGTTTAATTAGCAAGCCATGGGAACCACCAGTATACATACTTTTTGATATCTGTTGGGGGAAACCTATGGGTCTGCCCGGAGTGCAATGACGTCAGTTTAGTAACCAATGTTCTTCTCAAAATTATATTATGGTTAATAAACAGTCATGTGAGGTAATGAAGACTAAATTTAAGCTAGTACTATAATACAGAAGATAAACTGGTACTGTACTAGAAATATAAAATAAACTGGTACTAGAACAGCAAGAAACTACAGACCTTCATAAATGGATGTTTACGTAGAATAGAGGGACTGAGATGGAATGATAAAATTACGAATGAGAAACTCAGAGAAAGAACTAAGCAGATACCAGTGGAGAAAGAGTTAAGGATAGACGCTGGCGATAGATAGGACATACATTGAGAAGACTAAGCGGAAACATTGCAAGACAGGCACTGTTTTGGAACACGCAGGGAAAGAGGAGTAGGGGAAAGCCTGGACATACCTGAAGAAGAGAGCTGGAGGCTGATAGGTAAAACATGGAAATAATTTGAAGGGATGGCAAGAGAGAGGAAGAGCTGGAAGAAGTTTGTTGAAGACCTGTGCTGCGTTGGTAGTTGAAAGGTGAAGAAGAACAGCAAGGCGTAACAGCAGCACTGCTTTAGTCTATTTCTAGAATGTTTTCATGTTAATGTATAAAAATGGCTTATGAAAAGCAGGGTTTCTGCCCTAGTCCATAAAGAGTTAAAACAATCTACATTTTCAAGTCACACTATGTGGCTCTGCCAAATTTATGCTATATACTCTGTGTGACAGTGTCTACAAGGAATTGAGAAGAAAGCTCAGTCTTACAGTAATTTCACATCTAATAAGTCATAATGTTATGAAATGTAGGCTAATAGACTGTAAAACTGCATTGTTGTGTACATACATACTTAATACTCTTTCTTTTTTTTCAGTGAGGAGACTCAAGAAAGCACTACAGTTAAACTTGTCATGGCAAGAGCACTCTTTATTTCATTTATATTCTAGTTTTAATCAGTTGAATTGTTTCCCTTATTGTCATTGTTAGGTTGTTTGTTTTGTTCTCAAGTTTGTCGCCTTTTGGATGAGCTTTTCGCATCCACTGTCTCGGAGTAGCATTGCTCTTTTTGGTAAACTGTTTATGTGGCCATACCATTTAATTTGTTGTTCCTTGATGGATGAAGCTTAGTACTGATGTTCTACCCACTTTTTTTTTCATTTCTAAATCAGTCTTTTCTTGATACTTCCAGCATTCTGCATAGACACTTCATCTCTGTCTTGACTAGTTTTAAGAATGGTATCACTTAGAAAAGAGACATTTTATCATATATGATGAGGAATTAACTTCCTCTACAAAGTCACTATCAAAATCTTATCACTATTCCCTCTGCATAACCCTCTAAGTCGTCTTTAATACATACATGGGTAGACAGTGGTTCTATTCTTTGCTACCCAGGAAACCATACGAATGTGTTTCATCTTTACTTTTATTTGTGAGCCTAAGATTTAGGACTTCTGTAATTTTGTCAGTCCATCTGTCTCTTGGTCTTCCTCATGATCTAAAACATACATTCAGTTGTATATATATATTTTAGCAATATATGATTTTACTCAGATTTTCATTAAACATTGTGGGTCTTAATCCCATTGAGGCCAGTCCATTTATTCTTCAATGCTTATTTCTTAGCATTAATATACTACTGTCAACTGGCTATACCAATCACTGCAGAACTATTCTATGTGTGAGAATATCTTCTCTATAAAGTGTCAATTAAATAGCTGAATTAGACATTTATATTTATTTTAAACTGCATTACACTACTACAAAACTATTCACATCAGTTTTTAGATTGCATATTTAGTGCCAGACCACAATTTTAAGTTTGAAATAGAAAAGAAAATTGCATGTCTAACACAGTAATTACCAAATACCAAAGTCTGCACATGTTTGCCTGTCCTTTCTGACGCTGGTTCACAGACATCACCTTGACTTGGGTTATTGTAAAATTTGCTCTAAATTTACATTATTAAATTCTTAACTAAGAGGTCTAAAGCTGAAGGATTGACTTCATTGCATCGGGTGTTACCCATATAGCTCAGTCCCCTTCCACAGAAGTGGCATTGCCACCAACTTAGACTATTGCATAAAGCCTGAACTCTGTAGCTCCGGAAACAATGGGACAAAATGCACTTGTGAACAGAATAGTGTGGTGCGAATTCAAACGGTGTGTAGTCACAAAGACCCCTGTTAACTCAATCTGATTTATACCAATTCTTAATATATTCTTTCACATTCTTATAAGCTCGTAATAAAAATACATTCATTTATCTAGAAAATTACAAGTCATTCACCAAATTTCATTTTTTTAAATCAAACTACAACTTAATTTGTACATACATTTGCAAATGAAAAGAAGTAAACAAAAATTAATCTGGCTGCATCTTGTTTTTCATTACAGTAGTTAATGTATTCTGCAATAAGTTACGTTTCAGTATATGAAATAAATAGGGGTCGACAATAGCGAAGTTGATGACACGCTTTGTTAGTGACCATGTACATGGAAAATACAGGGGTTCGAGGCCGGTGTGAGTCCAAAACAATTCTTGTGCATAGGATATGTGGTCAGACTGAAGGTTCCCTGATCCTTTACTTGTGTCTAATCTAAAGTATCTCTGAAGTCGGATTAAGGCTCGCCTGAATGCGAGGGACACTGGTGATAAGAAAAGCAAGCCTTCAAGCATCCATTAGAGGTGTCATATTAGGCGCCATAACTACTTCTAAATTCATAGCAGATGAACACAAAATAAAGAAGTAGCAAGATATATCTGTGTTTGTCTGTCTGTCTGTTTGATGTGTGGGGTATGGTGTGATGTAATGTAATGTAATTATGACACATGGGAAATGTTTGAAAATATTTTTATTGTAAAATTGTATATTTCACTTTAAATTTTCAGTTGTACAAGTAGTCTACACTGCATAACAAGAACTGGTCACCTCAAAGTAAAAATATTCTGCATTACAGCCAGTACCTTCAACAGCACATGTCCCAACAACAGCATGTACATGCCTTGATATAATTAGACACTCTATTTTCTTTACCCTAGTATAGCAGACTTAAGTAGAAGGATCGCATCAGGGATATAATTTTTCAATGCATACTCATTTATATAATATGGCTGAGTCTCAGACACTGAAACTATTGCCCCAAAGTCTGGACTTACCAGACAGTGTCGTCTTCATCATAGATATCGAAGATATACTAATAAAATTCTCATGGGTACATCAGTAGTATTCTTGGGCAGTACTATAGTCTAATCCACAGTAACCCGCATATATGCTTTGGCGAAAGAATGTTGGAACGCAGTGATTGAAGGCTGAGCATATACCTGATCTTCACAATGAGAGTGTCTCTAATGCAGCCTAGGACTATTATACATGCCTTCATTCTGAATATGTTTGTGTCCTTCACATTGTGATCTTGATATGAGGATGTTGAGTCCGTTATCTACCACAGTGTTGCTGGAGCTACGGAGTTCATGCTTTGTGCGTGCCATTTCTGCGGAGAAGGACTAAGCCGTATGGCGTAAAACCCGGTGCAATGAAGTCAATCCTTCGGCTTCTAAATAGCTTTTTAGTTGATATAATAGAAGGAGAAATAGCCTCTGCTCAAGGTGTGCGACTACCATAACCTATTGGAAAGAACATTGTAAATCATATTTTCTTAGCAGCTAGTTAATTTTTTCTGGATTGTGTATTTATGAATGTAGTATGAATAGAAACCACTTGTTATGGTTTGCAGATGTATAGGATACATTCAAATGGACCGATAAACAATAACTTTTTTTCACATTTTACAATTTTTTATTTTTCTCCTTCTTACTGAAAATCATTTTGCCTTTCCCTTTTCTTATTCCGAAATATTTCACCAATGTAAATAAACAATGCATTCAGTTATAAACATTTTGATATATGGTACATGTTTCCTATATAATAAATAAGTTTTATAACAAAACTAATAATAGTTATCTGTATAAAAATGTATTATTAAACAAAATGATGTGTAAAAATGTAGTTTGTGCCCTGGTCCTCTAAGAGCTAAGATTTTACTTGGGACAGGTTATTATTCCACACCAGCTGTTAACCAGCCCAGGGAATCCATCTTGTATATTTTTACAGTACTCTTATCATTTTCAAATGCCAATAATTCTTTTACCTGCTCAACTTGAACATGGGCCCTATGTTTTATCACCCGTCTCCAATAGGACTAGGAACTCAGGGGTCTCTGTAGCTAAGTGGTTATGCTCTTGCCTTGTGAGTTGAGATTCGTGGGTTCAAATCCGAACCGCGCCGTTCTGTTCATGAGTGCATTTTTTCCAGAGATCCCTAGGATTGTTGCCGGAGCTACGGAGTTCGTGCTTTGTGCAATACTCTCGGCAGGTGGTGTGCCATTTCTGCGGAGAGGGACCGAGCCATATGGGGTAAAACCGGTGCAATGAAGTCAATCCTTCGGCTTTTTTTCCGATCCAAAAGCACTTGAGCTGTTTCAGCTCTTGGCTCGGTGCCATAAACATTGTAACCCTTCGGTTCGGTGCCACGAACACCGTAAATCTGGATCCTTCGGCTTTAAAACCCCTTTATTGATATCAAAGATCTCTGGAAAAATATCTCACTAGCTCCACTCAAAGAGGTGGACAGACAGTCTCTCAAGAGTATACTAATAGGACAAGGAATAGAATTTGCTGGGAATCTGTAAGATTGATCCTTCAATGTGGATCTGGTGTAACCTGATGATGTTGATAATGAATGTTGCATACAAATTTGTTATAGTTTTGATCATAATCTTTGTTATAATTTTGTTAAATATCAAAATATGTTTCTTTATCAGAGGATATTTTATTTTTAAATTAAGAAACCTTTGCAATTCTACATGTATGAATGAAGCGTCTACTCATTTGAATAAATGCAATATCTTGGAATTATGAATTCATGAATAAACAACTATTCGGAGTCTGAACAAATGCAATATCCTGGGATTATAAATTGTGCTTGAATACACAACTACTAATAGTTGGGACATTTACAATATACTGGGATTGTAAGTTAATGAACAAGGCATCTCAGAGGTGGAACATGTACAATATTGTTGATATTTGGAAAGACAGCAGTAAAACTATGTAGCACTGGCGAAGCACGTAAAAACAAAGTACTGTAGTTTTACAAAAACAATACAAAGCAACGTTTCGACCAAAAGGCCTTTATCAAACAAAGAATACAACAGAAGTGAAGAAATTCACTTCTTACACAGCACACTACATATAGAAGCAGACAATAAATTCCTAACCGCCCAAAAATGAAAATATGTGACTAAAAATGAATGAAATGCAAAATTTCTTCACTTCTGTTGTTTCCTTTGCTTTGTAGAAGGCTTTTTGGTCGAATTGTTGCTGTTTTGTGAAACTACAACGCTTTCTTTTACATGTTTGAACATGTACAATACCGTAGAATAATAAACCATTTATGAATAAGACAGCTAGTCATAGTCGGGACATGTGCAATATCATGGAAGTATAATTTCATGAACAACTACTCCGAGTTGGGATATGTGCAATATCCTAGGATTATAAACCATTCATGAATAAGACATCTATTTGGTTGGGATATGTGCAATATATTGCTGATTTCTATTTTCATACTTTATATAAGTGAGCTGCCTTAGTCTGACATGACCTGTTCTCAGAAAAGGTCCAGGGCCTGCTTTATCTGAACTTGTTTCTTGAAAACTCTTCCGATTTACGTGTATTCACGTTCAGCACCTGTAAGTCTCATTTTTATACATTTTTTGAGTGAAGGATCTTTGATTCTACATTTCATTTTGTCCAAATCCATTTCTCTGTTTATAAAATTGAGGTTATCCAGTGAAGAATGGCGACTGAAGTTTTTTTGAGATTGTTCAGCTCCATCCTAATTTCATGCAAAAGGTATTTGTCTCTGTTGTTCTGTATGGACTCTAGTAGGGATCTGAAGTCTGTAAATTAAGCTTTCTTGGCTGATGGTTGTTGAACTGATTCTGTGAATATTAACAGTAATATTGCCACAGACTCTGCTCTGAAATTGTAAAACTTCCCAGTTGGAAAGACATTGCATAGTATTCTCTGATTTTAAAATCGTATCTTCTTTCTTCTTCGAACTCTCCATATCGACCACTTGTTTACCGCTCTTTATGATATGTATGTGATCTGAGCCTAAGAGTGATTGTACGTTGTGCCAGCTATGATCGTATGAGTAAGACAGCACATTCAATTTTATTTACTAGGGTAGCTTACCTATGCCCCTACCTCAGTCATCTCTTATGACATGCCTTGTAGGTCGCAGTGTTAATATTATTTACTTCCCTTGAGGGCCCCAGCATTACACAGACGAAAATCTTATAAAAGTGCCACAGTGTCATTTTTTACTGCCTCCTCCGCAGACCCGTCTGTATATGTATGTACCCATTCCCTGGAGTTGTATTTTTCTGAAATCATATACAGTGTCAATGGTTTTACTTGAAGGTAGAGGGGGAAGGTTGTGTGCGCTGGTATTTCTTATTTATTTCAGACTACGGGTGACTTCGGTAGTATAGTGGTAAGTATCCCGCCTGTCATGCGGGAGACCGGGTTCGATTCCCGCCGGAAGAAAGTTTTTGCCCGTCTGCCCAGCGTGTTCGTAGCGCTTTGGACTACGGGTGACTATCCCTCTGTGTGTGCGGGTTCAATTCCGCAGGATGGCAGAAAAGCCACAAATTCCCCAGATTTACGGTGTTCGTGGCAGCGAACCGAAGGGTTACGATGTCCATGCTCAAGTGCTTCTGGATCGAGAGAAAAAAAAAAATTCAGACTACAACCAGGTATCATTTGTTACAAATATACTTGAAGGTACCATGACCATTTTCTCTTCTTAAAGAGGGTCATCATGGGTTCATGTCCTGTTCTCATCCACAGGTCTGTGTTTACAACTATGTCATACCATCTCAGTCTGAGAATACTTTGAAGACATCTGTTGACAAAGATCTGAATCTTATTTGTATTTAACTTGGCTACAATGTTTTTCAAGCCATAAAACAAGACAGATTTCACATGTGAGCTGAGTATCAGGAGCTTTATTTTAGTGGAGATGGCACTAGATTGAATATTAAACTGAAAATTTACTAATGTGATATCTTTAATAATTCACATCTTATGTCATCATTTTATACAAGATTACCTTTAAATGTTAGGCCCCTTTGGAGTATGGATTAACACAACTTATATATTTGCACACCCCAGCTAGAGAAGTTGCAACTCATACGTATGAAAATAATATTTTTAAATCTCTCCAACTCTTCATAGGGCAAATTTTTATTGTCATTTTGGGCCCTACCCTCAATGAGTGAACCCAGTATATTTGAACGAGTAAACTCAGTGTCTTATACTTTCGAATGAGAGCTGCTTGGAGCTTATTTAAGTGTACTTGTATTCCATTTTGGTGTTTTATTTATGCTTCCACCTTCTGGCTGCAATCGAGCATTGGGCAGTACTTTTATCATTATTATTTTCTTTTATTGAGCTCTTATTCTGTAGTGCCGCAGAGGGTGGACCCAGCAATGGATGAATGTGTACAAACTCTTAGAATTGTTATTCTTTTGAATGAGAACTGCTCGAAATTATTTTTAATGTGCTTAGTTGCCTATTGGCTCTATAATGGATCCCATTTTTTTAAATAGGGCCCAATGTGGAAGTGCCACAATGGGTGGGCCCAGTACTAGTGAACGTGAAAATATTTTTAACTCCTAGCATTATCAATCTTTTGAAAGAGTGCTCTCAGAGTTTGTTTACAGGGTTTTATTTTGTCGAAATCAAGTAGGGACCACACTTTTTTTTTTTTTTTTTTACATGAATGTCCTTGTTATTGATCAAAACAACACACTTTACCTGTTTTTGTTTAGTATGTTATTCGTATATTTCATTTTGTTGCTTAGTAGATATTTCTTTATATTATCTCAGTCTGTTACAATTTTGTTTTTCATGTTTACATAATTGAAATGTGTTTCTAGTAAATACTCAATGTTGGAATTTTGACATTTGTCAGTTAGTTTATAAATGTATTCACTACAAAATCAATAGCGGTTAGAATAGTTGATTGTCTCCCTTTTATTTCTTGACATTATTTTTTTCGTGGTATGGTTCTCAACCTGTGGAGTGAATGTCCTCATCAGAAAGGTAGAAGGATAAAAGTGAATATGTGAGTCACCTCCCATTACAATTTATATTTTTTATATATAGATTTGCCCGTCTGCCCAGCGTGTTCATATCGCGTTGGACTGTGGGTGACTATCCCTCTGTGTGTGCGGGTTCAATTCCACGGGCTGGCAGAAAAGCCATAGATTCTCCAGATTTACGGTGTTCGTGGCACCGAACCGAAGGGTTACGATGTCCATGGCACCGAGCCAAAGAGCTGAAAAGCTCAAGTGCTTCTTGATCGGAAAAAAAATAATATATAGATTAGTTTGTTGTTTAACTTGGCAAAGGTCAGTAGATGGTATTGGGTCATTATGAGGTTCACTTACAGTGTTTATGAGTAAGGATATGGCACAAATGTTAAGGTCTTGTTTATGGTGATGTTTGTATTGCAGATAATAAGTTGCTCATTTTGTTTAGGGTTTTTTTTACTACAGGTACAAAATAAATTAAAGTTATATTTTACTTTGTACAGTTTTTGTCATTTATTATTGTTTTTCAGCATTTTTCTGAAGTTGTATTTCTTTGTTCATTGTTGTTTTTCAGCATTTTTTTAAAATCCATCGTATTTGTTTTAGTTTAGTTTAGTCGTCGGATCACCATCACTGCACGTCGAACAAATTAGTCCATAAGTGCTCCGATCTCTCCTCAGTATGTCCATCAGCGTGTGGCGACTAACGACACCGGTTCTTTGTTGGTTTACAATTCTTCTTTGTCTGCCAGCATAGCGTTCTTGTCGAGCTACACCACACTTAACTTTGAGTTCTTGCAGTCTGGTTAGTGTTGTGGATGCACCGCTATTACGTGAATCATGTACACGCCCTCTCCCTTAAGGAATTTATAATATCAGCCTGGTCCATTGCTCGTCCGCTTTGGACAGCAGCCATACCTGCAAGCCTATCCGCACGTTCATTCCCCTTACACCTGCATGCCCTGGTACAAAAATAAAACTGATCTTTGTCAGCTTAGACCTCCCCAGCGATTCTATCCAATGTCTCCTAGCCCATCCTGTTTCAATCTTCCTGAGCATACTCATTGAGTCACTGAGAAAACATGCATGGATAAAGTCTGTGATTCTAGCCAAATCATCGCTTTGGTAACCGCCATGATTTCCATAGTGAGACTGCTTGTAGTCACGGCAAAACCACCACTGTCTTCCTTCACAACATCACCTCCGACCTGAGCAGTGAAAGCCCACGAGCTCCGCACATGTCGAATCACCGAACCATCCGTATAAATGATTACATCATGCTCAGATGCGTTCTCAGAAATTAATGCATGAACCTCTGCCTCCACAACAAGTGGGTTGTGTTGCCTGCATTCTTTATCAAGTTCGATGCATACAGAAAAGGATGTAGCGAATGCTCTTGGCACTGGTATCCATTCTTCACCGGGATCAATGTCTTCAAGTGTACACACCTGTTCAATACAGTCCTCGGCCTGACCCATCCAAGATTTTCCTCTTTTAACCTATTTCCTTTTTGTCTCTTTATTTCCAAGTGCAGAGGATGTTGTGTGTCAGCATTGACTCGAAGGTATGCTCGTGCACGGCTCATCAGTATTCTATACTCCATAGTAGGATAGTCAAGGAGATAGCGCATCGTATTTGTTTGTCATTTGTTATCTTTTCTCCGTTTATGTCAGACTAGTATTTCTTTGTTAATTGTTGTCTTTTCTACGTTTATGTGAGGCTGTAGTATTTCTTTGTTAATTGTTGTCTTTTCTACGTTTATGTCAGACTGTAGTATTTCTTTGTTAATTGTTGTCTTTTCTACGTTTATGTGAGGCTGTAGTATTTCTTTGTTAATTGTTGTCTTTTCTACGTTTATGTGAGGCTGTAGTATTTCTTTGTTAATTGTTGTCTTTTCTCCGTTTATGTCAGGCTGTAGTATTTCTTTGTTAATTGTTGTCTTTTCTACGTTTATGTCAGGCTGTAGTATTTCTTTGTTAATTGTTGTCTTTTCTCCGTTTATGTCAGGCTGTAGTATTTCTTTGTTAATTGTTGTCTTTTCTACGTTTATGTGAGGCTGTAGTATTTCTTTGTTAATTGTTGTCTTTTCTACGTTTATGTCAGGCTGTAGTATTTCTTTGTTAATTGTTGTCTTTTCTACGTTTATGTGAGGCTGTAGTATTTCTTTGTTAATTGTTGTCTTTTCTACGTTTATGTCAGGCTGTAGTATTTCTTTGTTAATTGTTGTCTTTTCTACGTTTATGTGAGGCTGTAGTATTTCTTTGTTAATTGTTGTCTTTTCTACGTTTATGTCAGGCTGTAGTATTTCTTTGTTAATTGTTATCTTTTCTCCGTTTATGTCAGACTGTAGTATTTCTTTGTTAATTGTTCCTTTTCAGTTTTCTGAAGTTATTGTATTTTAGTTGTTGTTTTTTATGCATTTTTGTTCTGTTGTATTTCATATTAATTGTTGCTTTTCAGCACTTTTGTGAAGTCAATGTATTTTAATTGCTGCTGGGTGGGTGGGTGGGTTCGTTGGTTGGTTGGTTGGTTGGTTGGTTGGTTGGCTAGTTTGGTTCATTGGTTGGTTAGTTTAGTTAGTTAGCTAGTCAGTCATCATCCTTATTGCACAAGAAACAAGGTTATAAGTGTCGATCTCACCTTCAGTATTTAAGTCAGCACATGGCGACTGAGAGTTCCAGTCCTATGTTGGCTGAATGAAACATCATGTACTCCGTCTGTAATGTTCAAATATAGCAACACCTCATTTGACTCCAAGTTTCGACAGATTGGACATGGATGTATTATCCAATTCACCATCTAAATCTTCCGTTCAACCTGTCTAATGGCTTCAGATTATCAGCCATGTCCACTGCAGCAGTGTCTGCAGTCTCCTTGCTCATTCTTCTTGACCCAATGAAAATGACACTGCGTTTAAAAATTTAACTACGTTGTTTTAGTTTGGAATATCTTCGTTGTACTTCGGACATGTCCTTAGGGGCTTGGTTATTGGTTACTAAACTGACGTCATTGCACTCCTAGCAAGTCCATAGGTGCTCAGCCCCCTCCTTCCCAACAGACATCGAAGAGTATGCATACTGATGGTTCTCGTGGCTCGCTGATTAAACACACTCCTAACTCTGCCCCTCAGACTTCCAGTTCTACTTGTACAGCGGGCAACTCCGGATTGCCTAAATTGCTGGATCGATTCAGCATCTATTTTAGTGTCCTAATCCAACAGGTGTGGCGTCTGTGGCTTAGGGGATAGTGACTTGGTCTATTAACCTCGCCGTTTTGAGTTCGAATCACGCTGTGGACAGTTTTGTTGCAAATTGTTTCAAGTGGATTTTTACAAAAGGACGATGGCACCACCCGAAGCAATGGCAAACTACTGAACGTAATAAGGCCTAGAAAAATCACAAACAGAGTTAAAAAGCTTGTGTTGATTAGCAAAGTCATGTAAAGGATGTGCAATTAACTAATCCAACTGACAGTCGTGAAGAGACCGAAGAACATCCCCTTATCCATCTTCAACTCCCCAACAATCGATGCTGTTGATGCTAGCCTGTCTGCCCTGTCATTATTGTAAACACCCGCATGCCCAGGACAGTATATCCCCATAACCCGCTGGAGGTTAGAAACTTCTATAGACGACATCCACTCATACCGAAACCTGCTCTTCTGGATCTTGTGAAGCATCGACTGAGAGTCAGATACAACAACGGCCCAAGTAAATGAAGTCCCAGAGAGCTAATGAAGGGCAGCAGCAACGACCCCAACTTCCATCCTCATACTAGAAGTAGTTGTACTGATCGCTCCACTTCGCTCTGCAACAACCCTACCATGGTTTATCTTAGGGGCTAAAGTCATCGCAATATCTCCAAAATGTCCAGCGACAACTAACCGTACCAGTTCAATGTTTGTTGGTAAGCCTACTCAAACCCCTGTTGTGCTTCTGGTTTCTGGTCATCTCAATCCAAGTTCTTGTAATCAAGCTGTTGATATTGGTTGGTTTAGATAAAAGTTCATTTTGCGGTTACTCTATGGGGGTTTCAGGGTGGTATCCAATATGGCAGGTACACGTTCATTGATATACGCACACTTTTGAGTCAATCAATCCGTGTGTCGTGCCGGACCCACAAGGGAAGTAAAGAATAGCACCACTGCGATCTACAAGGCATGTCGTAAGAGGCGACTGATGTTGGACCTAGGGAAGCTATCCTAGTAAATAAAAAGCATCGCAGAAATCGGATGTACTGGTCCACTTGTAGGTGCATAACTGGCGCAACGTAGAAACGTGCAGATCGCATACAAATCACACATGTTGATATGGTTGATATGGAACGTCCGAAGAAGGTGTCAATATGATCACATACAAAACACATATATTGATATGGAACGTCCGAAGAAGATGTCAATATGATCACATACAAATCACACATGTTGATATGATCACATACAAATCACACATGTTGATATGATCACATACAAATCACACATGTTGATATGGTTGATATGGAACGTTCGAAGAAGATGTCAATATGATCACATACAAATCACACATGTTGATATGATCACATACAAATCACACATGTTGATATGATCACATACAAATCACACATGTTGATATGGTTGATATGGAACGTTCAAAGAAGATGTCAATATGATCACATACAAATCACACATGTTGATATGATGACATACAAATCACACATGTTGATATGATCACATACAAATCACACATGTTGATATGATCACATACAAATCACACATGTTGATATGATCACATACAAATCACAATGTTGATATGATACACGTCAAATACATATGTTGATATGATCACATCAAATCCATATGTTGATATGATCACATACAAATACACATGTTGATATGATCACACATACAAATCCACATGTTGATATGATCACATACAAATCACATATGTTAATATGATCACATACAAATCACATATGTTGATATGATCACATACAAATCACATATGTTGATATGGTTGATATGGAACGTCTGAAGAAGATGTCAATATGATCACATACAAATCACACATGTTGATATGATCACATACAAATCACACATGTTGATATGGTTGATATGAACGTTGAAGAAGATGTCAATATGATCACATACAAATCACACATGTTGATATGATCACATACAAATCACACATGTTGATATGATCACATACAAATCACACATGTTGATATGATCACATACAAATCACACATGTTGATATGGTTGATATGGAACGTCGAAGAAGATGTCAATATGATCACATACAATCCATATGTTGATATGATCATACAACACATATGTTGATATGATCACATACAAATCACATATGTTGATATGGTTGATATGGAACGTCCGAAGAAGAAAGAAGAAGGTGTCAATCAATCCTGTGCCTCCACATTGAATGTGGTTCTGTTCCTCACTCTGACGATACACTGTCAGACTATTGTATGTTCACTCCCTGGTGTTCTCTTCCCAATTGTATCTCTGCTTTCCCTTGTTCTCCTGTCGTCTATCTTCCCTTCCAAGATGGTTTTCAAAAGAGTGCCGTGTCTCTCAATGTGCATAACAGCCAGTGGCGGTTCGTGATCCTTTTTGTTGGTGCTCCAAACACATTTTCGGAAAAATCATGGTTCTAGATTAGGTTGTATCTTAATTTATTAAATAATAAATTCACGTTGCACATTATTTTGATGGGACCTGGTCCCACTGGCCCTTAATGATGAGCCGCCACTACTAGCAGGTATAACCAGGCGATGACAACTGTGACAGTAGTTGAAATATTGAGGTTGGTGGATTGGAATAATTGTCTCGTTACATCAGCCTAGATTTGCCTGTTGTTATGTCATATGCGTACATATTTCAAATTCTTTATTTCTCTTTTGTTTTTGACCGGCGCTTTATACCGCGCTTTTCGGATAAATGCAAGTAGACGTGTCGTTAATACGGTTTCCATCAAACGATGTCATAAAAAAAAACATGTCTTGTTGAGCTAACTTGTCACTTCCTGTAAGTTAAAGCATGAGGGTATGCCTGGCATCCGATCACGTCGGTTCTAACTAATTCGTTAATTTTCTTTCTAGAAAACCTGTAATAAATTATGGATTTTGTCAAACCCAATAATATCAACGTCAATATCACCCAAACTAACCCTTGTGTGCACAATCCCTTTCAGCTAATTCAACGTGTGAACGGCGTAGTAGTTAGTAGTTACAAATTATGTAGATGTTTTTGAAATTTCTCACAAGTCAAGAGAAAGTCCAGGTGTCAATTTTAAGCATGTGTGACTGAAGACTTGACGTTAAATATACCAGCAATAAATCTTATTCCAAATTTAATAGCAATTCTGTAGAGAGCGACAGCCTTATGTTTCACTATATATATATATATATATATATATCAGTGGCGGCTCGTGATCACTTTTGTTGGTGGGGCCAGACAAAGATTTGAGGTCAAATCATGATTTTGGGTTAGGTTATATTTTAATTCATAAAACAAATACACGTTACATATTATTTTTGGTGGGGCCCGGTCCCACTTGCCCCTAATGACGAGCCGCCACTGATATATATATATCTTCTTCAGCGGAGGAGATAATTTAAGGTCATTGCCGCGGATATAGGTGATATCACAAATTTCCATTGATCTCTTTTCTTAATCTTTTCTTCCCCATTTTCACTCCTTTTAGTTTTATTTCTACTTCAATATAATCTCTTTGTTGTTTTCTTGGCTTGCTTTGTTCTCATTTCCAAGAGAAAGCTGGGTAATCCTTTGGGCATAGAAATTAAGGCCGCTTGCCCGAGGTTGTCGTCACTCACGTGCAGACCATCGGTTGTATTTTCTCCATTTGTACATTTTTTTTTTTTCGCTTACTTTGAATTCAGACGTAATTATGTCGCTTAATATGGTACTTCTGACTAATTTTGTGTGTGAAGCCTTGCGTTCCTTACTACCAACAATGTCCCTCGTCAATAAGACGAACCTTATTCCGACTTCAAAGGTACTTGTAGTTTAGGATCCCAATTAAAGGATCAGGGTTACCCGTAGTCCAACCACCTACCATATGCATATTGAGAACTTTTGGCTCAGCTGACCTCGAACCATGGAATTTTCACGGCACTTAATCACTAGCGCAAGATGTTATCAACTTCACTATCGCAACACCAAACCCATTTGTTAGTGATCCATATACATCTCGGAACTGGCAACAATTTATAAGTCCATGCGATAACAAGACTACAACAGTCATCTCTATAATTGTTTCCATCAAAGCTGTATCATCTTTTTCTTCGTCTTCGAACGCTCCATATCAACCACTTGCTAACCACTCTGTGTAATTTGTATGTCATCTGAGCCTAAGAGTGATTGTAAGTTGTGTCAGTTATGCGTCTACAAGTAGGCCAGTACATCCGATTTCTGCGACATTTTTATTTACTATGGTAGCTCCTAGCTCTTTCCACGCGCAGTTATTTTCTCAATTTTTCAAGCAATTCAAGGAGGTAAAAAAGAAGAAGAAAACGATCCCTACTAGTCGTCAATAAATAAACATATATATATATATATATTATATAATAAATTGAAGAAAACTGGACAACCAATAGAATAACAAGGTTGAAAAGTAGTATAAGTAAAACAGTAGAAGTAAAACTAGAAAGACTTCTTCTAGGAAGCAACTCTATGGCGCAGTGTGCGGCTAATAGCGTGCAACGGACTTCCGCCGTGGAGCAGTGTGCGGCTTAAAGAATGGAAAGAGCTAGACTACTATCTCAGCCACCTATTACAACATGCCTTGTAGGTTGCAGTGGTCTTTGCTTCCTTGCGGGCATCGGCACTACACTGGCGAAAGCTGTATAATGAATAGGAGTGTACAAAATATTGAACTGACATCCATTAATCATTTAAGAAATAAACAAAGATCAACTGAAACTCGCTTTACGCATGTGTCTTAGTTTTCTAACCATATTTGACTTTGATTCACATGTTTTAAGTTGTAATTTGTTTATTGTAAAAATCTAAATACAATGTAATTTTTCACAGAATATGGTAAATGTATAGTGTTAATGAAACCTTAACCGAACAACACCGTGACAGAAAGGCATGATCTAGTCTATATCTGCAGTGAAATGATAAATTCGTGGGACAAAGATTGACAAAACGTTTGGGTAGAAGAAACAAAGAAAGTAGGTGGACAAGCTGGATTCGGGAAAGTTTAGCTTCATGACGCATAATCATTGCACCTTCGGAATTGGCAACCAACACTTATCTCATAAAATTGTGTGCAGCCATGATTATCAACATTAGATTGTGTGCAGACAATCAACATTGATTTCAACATATATAATTGTGTGACAGCCATGATCATCAACATTAGATTGTGTGCAGCCATGATTATCAACATTAGATTGTGTGCAGCCATGATCATCAACATTGATGTGTGCAGCCATGATTATCAACATTAGATTGTGTGCAGCCATGATCATCAACATTAGATGACACGAATAATTATGACGATTAGAAATATAATCATATGGATAAGAACAGGACAAGAACCTATGATGAGCC
The DNA here is from genome assembly GCA_020796225.1 of Arion vulgaris. Lineage (NCBI taxonomy): Eukaryota > Metazoa > Mollusca > Gastropoda > Stylommatophora > Arionidae > Arion > Arion vulgaris. The sequence goes on along the minus strand of CM036761.1, from coordinate 26,769,161 downwards.
AGATTAAAAAGAGAATGGGTCGGACATGCCCTACGGAAGGCACAGTCGGGTGTCGCTAGACAAGCAATTGAATAAAACCCGCAAGGAAAACGGAAGAGGGGGCGTCCTAAACAGATCGAGAGACGAAGTCTTTTTGAAGAACTGAAGTCTGCTCGACTACCCTCGGAGGCCACACAGAAAACAGCTAGAGACCGTGGAAGGTGGCAAATAATTGTTGATGCCCTATGCTCCACAAAAAGAAGAAAGGAATAAGTAAGAAGTAGAAATGTAATGAAATCTGAAATTTAAAAAACAAAAGAATAAACGTTCCCTTAGTTGAATCACAATATTCCTTATCTTCTCTATTCCTCCTCTCCACCTCTCCTTAAAATCCAGTATTTCAAATACCATTTACCTTTTTGTCTCAGGAGACGATAGGTTTTGCATCAGGTAGTTTGTTCTGCGCTGAATCACAACGTCTCTTGTGGCTGTAATGGCATATTCTGGAGTGGCAATCCTTTCCACAATTGGTGATAGGGGAAACTGGATACTGGAGCTGATACATAGGATGCTCTTTCTGCTTTCTGCGCTCTATTTTGTCTCCATATGTGATGGTGTTTTTTCTTCTTTCTTTTGAGCCACCTCTCACTGCTGCTGCCATGCTTGCCTGTCTTTGGAAACCGCTCCAATTTCTTTTCTACGCTGCATGAGGTTAGATTACGCTTGCTGGTTTGAAATATACGCGCACACCTACTGACTGCTTCCATATAACGCACGTGCTCGAGACACCTGTTACCTGTAGAACTTAAATTAAACAACTTGGTCACATACTTCGAACAAAGTAACTGCGCATGTCACACGGAGATGGTATTGTTGTTATTGTTTGATCTAATTAACCTTAGGTTACCTGTAATCAATCACCTACTTCGTCATCTTCCTACTCCTTTAACCATCGCTAATCACAACCAGGTTTATCTTCACAATACGTCAACTCTAAATGTACTTATCCAGTCTCTCTATATCATATTTCTAGTTCCCCTACCTCTTAACTTACCTTTCTTTCATCCCTAACTACAGTTTCTCTTGTCTTCCTTTCTTCCCTAACCACCATTTCTCTTGTCTTCCTTTCTTCCCTAACCACCATTTCTCTTGTCTTCCTTTCTTCCCTAACCACCATTTCTCTTAACTGCCTTTCTTTCATCCCTAACCACATTTCTCTTGTTCTTCCTTTCATCCCTAACCACCATTTCTCTTAACTTGCCTTTCTTTCATCCCTAACCACCATTTCTCTTGTCTTTCTTTCATCCCTAACCACCATTTCTCTTGTCTTCCTTTCATCCCTAACCACCATTTCTCTTAACTTTCTTTCATCCCTAACCACCATTTCTCTTGTCTTCCTTTCATCCCTAACCACCATTTCTCTTACCTTTCTTTCATCCCTAACCACCATTTCTCTTGTCTTCCTTTCTTCCCTAACCACCATTTCTCTTAACTTACCTTTATTTCATCCCTAACCACCATTTCTCTTGTCTTCCTTTCATCCCTAACCACCATTTCTCTTAACTTACCTTTCTTTCATCCCTAACCACCATTTCTCTTGTCTTCCTTTCATCCCTAACCACCATTTCTCTTAACTTACCTTTCTTTCATCCCTAACCACCATTTCTCTTGTCTTCCTTTCTTCCCTAACCACCATTTCTCTTAACTTACCTTTCTTTCATCCCTAACCACCATTTCTCTTGTCTTCCTTTCTTCCCTAACCACCATTTCTCTTAACTTACCTTTCTTTCATCCCTAACCACCATTTCTCTTGTCTTCCTTTCTTCCCTAACCACCATTTCTCTTAACTTACCTTTCTTTCATCCCTAACCACCATTTCTCTTGTCTTCCTTTCTTCCCTAACCACCATTTCTCTTAACTTGCCTTTCTTTCATCCCTAACCACCATTTCTCTTGTCTTCCTTTCTTCCCTAACCACCATTTCTCTTAACTTGCCTTTCTTTCATCCCTAACCACCATTTCTCTTGTCTTCCTTTCATCCCTAACCACCATTTCTCTTAACTTACCTTTCTTTCATCCCTAACCACCATTTCTCTTGTCTTCCTTTCTTCCCTAACCACCATTTCTCTTAACTTGCCTTTCTTTCATCCCTAACCACCATTTCTCTTGTCTTCCTTTCTTCCCTAACCACCATTTCTCTTAACTTGCCTTTCTTTCATCCCTAACCACCATTTCTCTTGTCTTCCTTTCTTCCCTAACCACCATTTCTCTTAACTTGCCTTTCTTTCATCCCTAACACCATTTCTCTTGTTTCCTTTCTTCCCTAACCACCATTTCTCTTAACTTGCCTTTCTTTCATCCCTAACCACCATTTCTCTTGTCTTCCTTTCATCCCTAACCACCATTTCTCTTAACTTACCTTTCTTCATCCCTAACCACCATTTCTCTTGTCTTCCTTTCTCCCTAACCACCATTTCTCTTAACTTACCTTTCTTTCATCCCTAACCACCATTTCTCTTGTCTTCCTTTCTTCCCTAACCACCATTTCTCTTAACTTGCCTTTCTTTCATCCCTAACCACCATTTCTCTTGTCTTCCTTTCTTCCCTAACCACCATTTCTCTTAACTTGCCTTTCTTTCATCCCTAACAAACCATTTCTTTGTCTTCCTTTCATCCCTAACCACCATTTCTCTTAACTTACCTTTCTTTCATCCCTAACCACCATTTCTCTTGTCTTCCTTTCTTCCCTAACCACCATTTCTCTTAACTTGCCTTTCTTTCATCCCTAACCACCATTTCTCTTGTCTTCCTTTCTTCCCTAACCACCATTTCTCTTAACTTGCCTTTCTTTCATCCCTAACAACCATTTCTTTTTCTTCCTTTCATCCCTAACCACCATTTCTTCTTGCCTTTCTTTCATCCCTAACCACCATTTTCTTCTTTCTTCCTTTCATCCCTAACCACCATTTCTCTCTTGCCTTTTTCATCCCTAACCACCATTTCTCTTGTCTTCCTTTCTTCCCTAACCACCATTTCTCTTAACTTGCCTTTCTTTCATCCCTAACCACCATTTCTATTGTCTTCCTTTCATCCCTAACCACCATTTCTCTTAACTTACCTTTCTTTCATCCCTAACCACCATTTCTCTTTCTCTCTTTCATCCCTAACCACCATTTCTCTTAACTTGCCTTTCTTTCATCCCTAACCACCATTTCTCTTGTCTTCCTTTCATCCCTAACCACCATTTCTCTTGTCTTCCTTTTCATCCCTAACCACCATTTCTTTACTCTTCTTTCATCCCTAACCACCATTTCTCTTGTCTTCCTTTCATCCCTAACCACCATTTCTCTTGTCTTCCTTTCTTCCCTAACCACCATTTCTCTTACTCTTCTTTCATCCCTAACCACCATTTCTTTTGTCTTCCTTTCTTCCCTAACCACCATTTCTCTTAACTTGCCTTTCTTTCATCCCTAACCACCATTTCTTTTCTCTTCCTTTCATCCCTAACCACCATTTCTCTTTGCCTTTCTTACATCCTAACACCATTTTCTTTCTTCTTCTCCTTTCTTTTCATCCCTAACCACCATTTCTCTTGCCTTTCTTTCATCCCTAACCACCATTTCTCTTGTCTTCCTTTCATCCCTAACCACCATTTCTCTTGTCTTCCTTTCATCCCTAACACCATTTCTCTTACCTTTCTTTCATCCCTAACACCATTTCTTTCTTCCTTTCATCCCTAACCACCATTTCTCTTGTCTTTCTTTCATCCCTAACCACCATTTCTCTTACCTTTCTTTCATCCCTAACTACCATTTCTTTCTCTAACTCTTTTCTTTCATCCCTAACCACCATTTTCTCTCTCATTAACCTTTCTTTTACATTCTTTCAACCTAAACCAATTTCTCTTAACTTGCCTTTCTTTCATACCTAACCACCATTTCTCTTAACTTACCTTTCTTTCATCCCTAACCACCATTTCTCTTAACTTCCTTTCATCACCTAACCACCATTTCTCTTACCTTTCTTTCATCCCTAACCACTCATTTTCTTAACTTACCTTTCTTTCATACCTAACCACCATTTCTCTTTATACACTTCTCTTCTTTCATACCTAACCACCATTTCTCTTATCTTCCTTTCATCCCTAACCACCATTTCTCTGAACTTGCCTTTCTTTCATACCTAACCACCATTTCTCTTACCTTTCTTTCATCCCTAACCACCATTTCTCTTAACTTCCTTCTTTCATCCCTAACCACCATTTCTTTCTCTTCCTTTCATACCTAACCACCATTTTCTTAACTTACCTTTCTTTCATACCTAACCATCATTTCTCTTACCTTTCTTTCATACCTAACCATCATTTCTTTACTTTCTTTCATACCTAACCACTCATTTTCTTAACTTACCTTTCTTTCATACCTAACCATCATTTCTCTTAACTTACCTTTCTTTCATACCTAACCACCATTTCTCTTACCTTTCATTCATACCTAACCACCATTTCTCTTACTCTTTCTTTCATCCCTAACCACCATTTCTCTTAACTTACCTTTCTTGCATACCTAACTACCATTTCTCTTACCTTTCATTCATACCTAACCACCATTTCTCTTATCTTCCTTTCATCCCTAACCACCATTTCTCTTACCTTTCTTTCATACCTAACCACCATTTCTCTTATCTTCCTTTCATCCCTTACCACCATTTCTCTTAACTTGCCTTCATTTCATCTCTTCCCACTTTCCCACCATTTCTAATTCTTCCCAATTCCACCATCAAACCACTTTTCTCCAACATGTCCCTTATCCAAACACAAAATAAACATTCTTAAGTTGTTCCTCTTCATTACTCAAACACCATTTGTTTAACTTGTCCATCTTACACTACATTATTTTAACTTGTCTCTCTCTCTATCTACAAATACATTTACTTGATCATGTTTTCATCCTCAATTCCACTTTTTTAAATTTTCTCTTTCCGTCCATAAATTACATTTTCTTAACTTGCGTCTTTCATTACACAAATTTACATTTTCTTAACTTGCGTCTTTCATTACACAAATTTACATTTTCTTAACTTGCGTCTTTCATTACACAAATTTACATTTTCTTAACTTGCGTCTTTCATTACACAAATTTACATTTCCTTAACGAGACTCTTTCCTTACATAAATTACATGTACTTAATGGGACTCTTTCTTTACATAGATTACATTTTCTTAATCTACTGTTGCTTAACTTATTTCCATCTCAATGTGCTTTTTTCAACTTGTCTCAATTCCACACTCAAAATTACATTTTCTTAACTTCTCTATTTTTAACCTTCAAATTATAGTTTCTTATCTTGTTAATGTTTACCTTCACATTACATTTTCTTAACCTATTTTTTCCTTTCAAATTACATTTTCTTAACTTCTCTATTTTTACCTTCAAATTACATTTTCTTAACTTGTATATTTTTAACCTTCAAATTACAGTTTCTTAACTTTCTTTTGTACCTTCAAATTACAGTTTCTTAACTCAAGTCAAATATCATTCAAATTACATTTTCTGACATTGTTTCCATTCACACTCAAATTACATTTTCGTTAGTGTTCCATGTCAACTCTCACCACTGCATTTTAGCGACTATGCATTCCACTACATACAGGGTCTAAAACTAAAGGATTGACTTCATTCTCACAAAGGCATGGTCCGACTTCGAACTCACGCATTCGAACGCAAGGCAAACGCTTAACCACTTAGGCTACTACAACCCCCAACCCTACAAACCAGCTTTATTTTGTTGTTAAAGGGTTTTTAAGCCGAAGGGTTGACTTCATTGCACCGGGTTTTACCCCATATGGCTCGGCTCCTCTCCGCAGAAATGGTACGCCACTTGCCGAGAGTATTGCACAAAGTACGAACTCCGTAGCTCCAGCAACAATACTTCTTGAAAAAACTGCATTCGTGAACAGAACGACGCTGTCTGGATTCGAATCCACGACCTACGACTCAGAAGGCAAATGGCTTAACCACTTAGCCCCAGAGTCCTACAACTTTATTTATTACCCATCCAATTGACAAACCAAATTTTCCTAACATATCTCCTTTCACCATCAAACCAACTTTACTTATCCGTTCCACTCCCTTCTGACAATATCCATATTTTCTTAACTTATCCGTGACTCAACCGCAAAACAAATGTTCTCATCAATTTCCCTACCTAATTTCCCTCCTTTTCAACTTTATACAACCTCTTCAGAACCCTACTCAACCCTCGTACTCCAGCTGTTACACGTGTCCTACATTATTTTCCAACAGATATTGATCCTTATAAACTTTTACCTGATGACAACCAACCAATCCTAATGCCCGTCTGGTCCTATCGTTCGTTACAATGAACAGCTTACAAATCTCCCATAGGATTCTGACTTGTAGTGTGTTGTATACACGGCAGTTTGTTTACTAAAGTCAAGTCGCTGTTACTTGTGTTTTCCTGCCGTTTCTTGAACTGAACAAAAGTAAGCTTGTCCTGACCTATCCAACGTGCCTGAGTCTGGTCTGCCTTGTGACAAGTCGGTGTAAGGATAACTGCAAATAATTAGGTCAACTATTATTATGGTAAGATTTGTACCTTGTGAAATGTGCTGTGTTGTCCAGTGTGTAGTCAATAGTAGGTGTGTTGTCATGCGCACAATTACACAAGCGTTTTAGTAGTGCACTCACCAGTGTGGTGCCCGGCTCGCAAGGAAAGCAAAGAATAGTACCACTGTGGCCTCTATGAGGTAAGAGGCGAATGATGTAGGATCTAGGGAAGCTAACCTAGTAAATAAAAAGCGTCTCAGAAATCGGATGTGCTAACCTACTTGTAGGCGCATAACTGGCACAACGTACAATCGCTCTTGTCTCAAATCACATACAAATCACACAGAGTGGTTAACAAGTGGTCGATATGGAGCGTTAGAAGAAGAAGATGTAGTGCTCTAAATGCCACTCTTACACAAGTACAAACTCACATGCACATGTACTTACAGCACTTCAACATTTATCCCCGCACTCAGCACGCACACACATACTTAATGCGCACAATCTGCAACTCTCACATTTACTCGTGCACAACTCACTAACTCGCAATCCATAACACTAGCACTCGTTTCGTCTTTTATGCACTGCCGGTGAGATTTTCCTTTGTAAGAAAGTGGTTGTAGCACACGGATGCTCATCGAGGTGATATGATGATCGTTGTTTCACCATCAAGCACTCACGTCCCATAATTTCTACCAACTCATGTTATTTTTGTGGGTGTTTATCCAGTAACGGTAACATTTTCTTTTTAAATTTCCGTTGTTTTTTCAGACCTTAGTGCAGCGTTTCCCAAAGTGGAGGCACTGCCCCCAGTGGGCGCTGAAGCGTTCCAGGGGGTGGGGGCGATAGTGGGTTCAGAAGAATTTTGGGGGTGTTCAGGTGAATAGGGTCGGTGGCTCCTTAAAGAATAAATTAATAATAAATATTTTAAAATAAATAATTTTCGTGATTTTGCGATTAAATAATCATTTAAAATTTGAATTCTGCATTTAAATTCAGCTTATGCCCGTCTCACACGATCGTTTTTCCATCAATTTTCTATTTCATGCATATAATCATTTTAAAATTTATCAATTTTTTTTTAATGTTGAAGTGAAAATAGAGCATGACTATATGTGGGGGGGGGCGTTGGCAAACTGTTATAATTTGTAGGGGGCGTACAAAGTTTATGTTGTGCAAAGTGGGGGTGGGCCGAAAAGTTTCGGAATCTATGCCTTAGGGTATGAAATGCCTGTCACTTCATATTTATATACCTTAGTGTGCAGGATGTAGGAAGACCAATTCCTCTCACTATGTGTGGAACGTCGAGTTTCAGTTTCAGTTTGGAATATCTTCATTGCACTCCGGACATGTCCATAGGTGCTCCGATCTCCTTCGCAATATCTCCAACAGCGTCCAGTGACTGACCGTACCAGTTCTATTTTGATTGATGAGCCGACTTGTATACCTATTGTACCGTTCTTTTCTTGCCACACCAATCTTCAAACCCAGTTCTCGCAATCTAGTAGTTGACGTGGATTGGTTTAGATGAAGGTCTTCTCTGCGGCCACGCTCTATGAGGCATTCACGATGTCAGCTCTGTCTATTGACTGGCCCTCTGATATAGCGAGTGTACGTCGAGTGTACGTCGAGTGTACGATTGAACCTACAATCCTTTTACAATCAATAGGTGAACGCTCACGTATTAAGCTACTCCGTCCCACCCAGTAACGGTAATCTGATACAATTCCCTTGTTGACATTACCACTTTTTCACGCAAAATACCACAAATAATGGATCACGAAGTGTCATTATCCCTGGATGGTGTCCACAGTACAAACACCTCTCCTCTTCACCCCTGGTGACCGGTAACAAACAATCATACATACCCACAGTGTACGTGACCAATTGTGTGCTTGTCAGGTGATCAAATACCATATTCTGCACTTGTTAATATAGGTCAGTCGTCTGCTGACCGCGTCTATCCCATTGTGATTCAAACGGCTACTGACCCTGCCGGTCTTTCAGCACGTGAGGAACTAGTTATGGCTGATCTTTCTGAAATTGAGGAACATCCACTCCCAATATTCGGGTCAGAAGTTTTTTTTTAACTCGTTCCCTATATTGCAAACAATGTCTCTGCCTCTAAGTTTGTCCGGTATATTGGTCAAGTCTAATATTTTTTAACTGTTGCAAGAGTTCTTTTTTACTCAGCAAGCTAGACTTGTATAGAGTACATATCCATTTGGTTGGATCTAAATCTCTTCCTTCGAAGCTTCTGAGAATTTGTCCAGTTTCTATGTGTTGCCTTTTACAAGCATCCATTCAGGGCCGTTCTGTGCTATAATACAGAGAGGCGGCCGCATCAGGCGGCACCGCAATGGGGGCGGCATTAGCAGCAAAATCTAAATTACAATTAAAGTTTATCTTAAAGAAAAAACATTTAAGGGCGGCATTTCGAAGACTTGCATCATACTGAGAAAATATACCGCACGGTCCTGCATCTATGAACATACGTTTCGGTCGTTCAGTTGCCCTCCTCTCCTCTGTCTCTTTTTCCACACGAGTTGCTCGGATATTCTTAGGGATAGCTCGCGTCTGTTTTAGATGTGATGTGCATAGCCGAGACATCACAGGTATAGTAGCTGTATTAGTAGTAATAATAAATATTGGTTGATTGATAGGTAGGTCGATCATCATTGCACTTCTGTGAATTACTACGTTTTCTGGATCTCTTTCTTGTACTGGAGAGCTGGAGAGTGATATGAAAAGGATAGGTAAAACATGGAAATAATTGGAAGGGATGGCAGGAGAGAGGAAGAGCTGAAAGAAGACCTGTGCTCCATGGGGAGTTGAAAGATGACGAAGAAGAAGGAAAAACAAACATAATAAATCAGAATATGATAGAATCAATAAGGAGATAAGACATGAATAAAACAGCATATATGTGATCATATTGACTCGCATATACAGACACACACTCATATGCTTTACATCTAGTTCAGTCGCGTGACTTAACAAACTAGAGTGACTAATCTATGATCAACACATTTACTTTCATCACTGCGTTAACAAAGATAGTGTTAACTAGTGTAAATCATGTTTTTGTTTTTAACTGTTAACTAGGTTACAATAATAATACTGCATATCACTGGTGTCCTACATTCTATCGCCCTTTACGTCCTTATCAGGGACAATCCTCTTTTGGTCAAAATCTGACTTCCAGCTCCCTCGTTTGGCTCCAAGCAGTTGTCAGTATGGACAGCGGCCATCCCCCGGACAATAGCTGTGACAACCGGCTAAACCAGCCGCGGGTAACCGATTCGGTACTAAACCAGTCGGTGAATCAGGGTATGCCAACCCTGCATGCGAAGACAACTCGGCAGACTGTGCGGAAGAAACCATACGGTTCAACGGGCAAGACGGCGTCTGCCAGCAACGCGTTGCGGAGAGTAGTCAGCAAGACCAGACGCGTAGCACGCCCTGGTCATCCGCTGCACCCGTATCCTTCTCTAGCCGTCTTGACTTTGTCTTGCCACTGAACGCAGAAGGAATTGGGCGAGAGAGTGAGATCGACGAACTGCACCACTCTTTCTCACTTTAAACCAAATCATCACGGATGTCACCCTTTCATCCATCTACGCACACACAGACAAACATAATTCAGCTACACTCTCTTGGATGACAAATGGTGGTCATCATCACCCGTGATGGACAAGCATCATCATCATCAGAATGCTATCTAACAATTGACGCAATACTCGGAATGTGACTAAACTTAATGTACACGAGTGAGCAAAGTTGCCATTCACCTGGAAAATTCAATGTGAATGTGTTGAGGTGCAATGTTGAAAGTGAGATATATTTTATACAAGTATTATATGCAAGTCATTATATGCTATACGTAATGTATAATTAAGTTTGGGTTCACAATTGTTTCCCATTCAAACTCGATAATACTGCGATTACTGCAACTACTGCTACTACTATTGTTACTGCCTGCTACTAGTACTGCTATTATTACTACTACTTCTACTGATGCTACTACTACAGCTACCACTACTACTACTACTTTTACTCCAGTTGCCGTGGCTACCCCTGCCACCGCCGTCACTACCACCACTATCACCACTACTACTGATATTACTAATACTACTACTCTTACTACCGCTATTACTATTACTATTACTTTTGCTACTGCCGCTGCCCCTACCCTTGTAGCACTACCGTCGCCGCCACTACCATCACTACCACTACTACCACTGATGTTACTACTACTACTAGAATTAATATTACTACAGTTACCAATGCTACTACTAATATTATTACTGCTGTTACTACCACCACTACTACTACTGCAACTATTACTGAAAATTGCTACTGTTGCAGCTGCGGCTGCACCCCTTATCACCACCAATACCACTATTGTCACCATTACTACTGATATTAGTGCTACTACTACTTCTACTGCTGCAGCCTCTGCCGTCGACGCCACTACCATCACTACCACTACTACTGCTGCTGTTACTGCTACTACTACTAGAACTAATATTACTACAGCTACCAATACTACTACTAATACTACTACTACTGTTACTACTACCACTATTACAACGAATATGGTTACTTCTCTATTTTTGATTGTGTTTTTGTATTCCTGAATGTCTGAATTCACTACCAATGACACTGCAGCAACGAGTTCTTTATAGCAACCATTGCTATATTGAACCAATACTTATGCATGGCAGCGAATGATGAAGAATGAACAAGCAATCACAAATATTGCCGGAAGCCACAGAGATATGGTTTTACAGAAAAATGCTGAAAATTATATGGACAGCGACGAAAACAACTGATGAGGTTTTAAAGCAGGCCAGCACATAAAGAAACTGTATCAAAATAAGACGAATCAGGCAATCATTGTTCTTCGGGCATGTAATGCGTAGTTGGGGTTTAGATCATTTGATGACAACGGGTAAAATTCATGGAAGGAGAGATCATGGAAGACAGAGGGAGAAAATATTGAATGGTCTGACATCGTGGTTCTCTCTCTCTCTCTATCTCTCTCTCTGCGATCGTTCTTATGCCGTCTTTTATCATTCTATTGTGGTATATAAACAGCTAAATATCAAGAACGGAATGTACGTGCACAGCCTTCAGTACCAATTAGAGCTCCAGTGCTTATCTGTCGGTGGTGTGTTCGATTTCAACCAGCATTACATCGTGGTTCGACAAGAGATCGACGTCAGAACTGAATAACTTCACCAAGGAGAGAATTGTGAATAGGCATGGTCGCATACGGCGGCAGTCATGACACTTGATTGCTTGAACCGGGGAAAACAACATTCGAAAAGTTATATTAAAAATTATGCAATTCGTCATGTTATTTACGCAACTCTGGTTAACTATTTGTTTTTTGTTAAGTAGGGGATTAAAACCTCTTTGAGCCGAGGCACCCCTTTTTTCAACTTAACGCGAACCTTTTATTGGTTATATCAGAGCCTGTAGGTCAACAAACTTGAAATATAAGAATTAACTCCTATCGGAGAATCCAAGGATATAACTTACGTATGATATTAACTCTGGTTAACATAGCGTGCATTCTGTTTAAATGCAAAAGATGCATTGATATGACGTGCTAAACATCAATCACAGTGGTTCTAATGTTGTTTATTGACGATATGTTTTTGAATACATTGAGGTGACTACTACGTAAGCAAACATGACAAGCAGTTGCTTATATTGATTGCCCTTCCTAATAATTCGTTTTCTCAACAGTTCAATACATTCCTCTTATGGATTAGGCACAGCTGATAGAATAATCTGATCAAATATATAGAACTCAGGTTTGATGATGATTTCTTGTTTGCTTTCTTCTTCTTCTTCTTCTTGCTCGTTATAGCTCTACAAACTGATCAATGTTCACACGCATCTTGCATGTCTGTGTAAACACACACAGACACACACCCATATATATATATATATATATATATATATATATATATATATATATATAATTTTATAGGAGATTACCGCGAGATTATCTTTGGCACGAGATGTGAACATCTAACTTCTACGCTACATAAACCCCTCAATGTATGTATATATATATATCCGGGGTGTATTTTGGTTTAATCTCTCTTTGCCTTTTAACCCGGATTGGGGCATAGGCCCTCAACCAACTCATGCCAAGTCTTCCTATCTCTAGCTATCTCCTGCAGCTCCCTCCAGCTCTTCTTTATATTGTTGATCATCATCATCATCATCAGGTGCGTATCCTTTATAGGACGTTGCTCTCTTTGCAGCACATCTGAAATTCTCTCTGTCTCTTGCCAGTTCAACCACTTCGTCGATGGTCATGTTCATGGTTTCGTTAATATCTTGTAGCCATCTTCTTCTTGGTCTGCCTCTGCGTCCTGGGACCTTGCCCTCTAGTATTGTTCTTTCCAGGCCATCGTGACGCTTGATGTGACCAAAGTATGTAATTTCCCCTTCTTTCGCTGTCCCTGTGGGTTCCAGGCAAGGGCCCTTCTTGTTATATTCCACTCAGGTTTTCGCAAAGTATGTCCTATCCAGCGTCAGCGTATTTTTTTAAAACATGTTCGTTCACTGGAATCTGTCTTGTTCTCTCCATAAGTTCCTCATGTGTGACCCTGTCATACCATCTTAGTCCCTCTATTCCGCGCAGACACCAATTGATGAATGTTTGCAATTTATGCGTTATTGTTTTAGAAGTTCTAGTTTGGTTTAATGCTTTATACTAATCTGTTTCTCTAAAATGACTTTCAAACAGTATTTCTTAATGTTAGTGTATTATTATTACTACACGAAACTGGTAAGCATTATGTTGGTAAGCATTTATTGTATCTAATTCTGTTTTGCCTCACATCGTCAAGATAAGAAATAATTTCTAGAACGGACTTTTCTGTGTGCTTCATAAACAGTTTTGGTAAGCATTAAAGAATTTAAAGCCGAAGAATTGACTTCATTGCGCCGGGGTTTACCACATATGTCTCGGTCCATCTCCTCAGAAATGTCACGCCACCTTCTGAGAGCATTGCACAAATCACGAACTACGTAGCTTCCACAACAATCCTAGGTGTCTACAGAATGGCGCGGTCCGGATTCAAACCCACGACCTTTAGACTGCAAGGAAAAGGCTTAACTACTTAACCACTGAAACCACCATCAAATACCAGAAAGACACTGATATGAATTATGTTATTATACTTTTTACAAAGTAGACCAAATTTCACATTATCTTTCTTCTGTTATACTTCTCTACATGTTGAACTGCTAAACTGGTCGCAGTCTTCTCCTCATGGACAATTGGCTTTTATCCCAAATTCGCATTATCTTGCATAAATTACCGACTCGTCCACGTCTATGTAAAGAACGAGTATTATTTCTTGTATTTTGGAATCACGAATCAGTCACACATCATCGAGACCCCTAGAATCAATAATTAAATAAACGGAGAGTATCAGTTGATGCTTTGGGTCATAAGAACCAATTGTTGCTCAACTACAAGAATCAATTGTTGCTCAACTACAAGAATCAATTGTTGCTCAACTACAGAATCAATTGTTGCTCAACCAAGAATAATACTATTTGGACCATAAAAATAGGTTCTGGTAGGTATCGCAAGAATAATTATTTGTTGCTTTTATCAAAACAAACAGTTATTGTTCGTCATCACAAAAGACGGTTGTTGCGGGGATTACTAGAGACGGTTGTTGTGGGGATTACTAGAGACGATTGTTGTGTGGATTACTAGAGACGATTGTTGTGTGGATTACTAGAGACAATTGTTGTGTGGATTACTAGAGACGATTGTTGTGTGGATTACTAGAGACGGTTGTTGTGTGGATTACTAGAGACGATTGTTGTGTGGATTACTAGAGACGATTGTTGTGGGATTACTAGAGACGATTGTTGTGTGGATTACTAGAGACGATTGTTGTGTGGATTACTAGAGACGATTGTTGTGTGGATTACTAGAGACGATTGTTGTGTGGATTACTAGAGACGATTGTTGTGTGGATTACTAGAGACGGTTGTTGTGTGGATTACTAGAGACGATTGTTGTGTGGATTACTAGAGACGATTGTTGTGTGGATTACTAGAGACGATTGTTGTGTGGATTACTAGAGACGGTTGTTGCGGGGATTACTAGAGACGGTTGTTGTGGGGATTACAAGAGACGGTTGTTGCGGGGATTACAAGAGATGGTTGTTGCGGGGATTACTAGAGACGGTTGTTGTGTAGATTAATAGAGAGGCTGTTTCCTGGATTACTAGAGACGGCTGTTGCGTGGATTACTATAAACGGTTGTTGTGTGGACCACAAGAAACGGTTGTTGTGTGGATTACTAAAGAGGATGTTTCCTGGATTACTATAAACGGTTGTTGTGTGGGTCACAAGAGAAGGTTGGTACCCGAATCACAAATCACGGTAGTTGACTGCATTCCAAAAATGATTGCTTGGATAACAACAATCACGTATTGAATTATTACATGAACAAGCTATTGATTGGATCTCAACAATCAGTTATTAATTCATCATCATCATATAGCTTGTCCTGAACAGAACTTGGCCACCCCAACAGTCCTCTGGAATTTCTCTCTCTTATAGGCCAAATGTCCCGCCTCTGCAGCCCTCATGTTCAAACCATCAGTTGCATCCTTAATCCATCTTCTCCGTAGTCGTCCTCTTCTTCTCTTTGTTGGTATGCCTCCTTCCTTGACGGTCTTCTCCAGCTCTTGATTTATTAATTAGATCTCCCAAAAGTAGGAAGTCAGTCAAGCGGACAGAAATATTTATTGAATCACAGCGCGTATGTAACATATGCGACTAATCCCGTTCTACTTCTTTTCGATTTAATCTTTATTCCCGCCTGGGAGTCCAATTTCATCAAAGCGGTGTAACAAACTCATTTTATCTGGATATTTTCTACTCAATTAAAAATGAACTGAAGTTAACTTTTAACAAACAAAAAACGTTAAATTTTATTATTTAATTTCAGACACTATCACTTTGAGTCTATCGTGAAAGCGTAACACTGTTTAGCTCTGCCCTATTGCCGAGATTAAGTCAGATCTAATTATTGGTTTCAGAAACTAAAATCGAGTGCCTAGCAGAGACGACGCCTTTCAAAAATGTTGCTTCTACTTCTCTCCCCTCTTCTTTCTCTCTCTTTCTCTCTCTCTTTCTCTCTCTCTCTCTCTTCTCTCTTAAACTGTGACGCCTCTGGCGCTTAGAGCAGCAACAAATACATTACATTCTTCTATAATCTTCATCTTCATTTGTAATGATTTAAGCTGTGGTTCATTTCTTTCAGTTCCTGTTCTACCGTTCTCCCACAGGTTGTTCACGTTTCGTTTACCCTCTGATGTCCATCTCAGTCAAGTTTTCGTGACAAAGTTAGTTTCCATGCGTATCACATATTCACTCCATTCTCTTATTGTCAATGGTGCTCATATTCCCCCATTACTGCTTACATCTACTTTGTATTTAACAACACTGGTCCCAACTTAACAACAGCGGTCCCAACTTAACAACTCTCTCTCTCTTTAGCCTGTTACGCCCTTGGCGTTTAGGGCAGCAACAAACATACACCATTCTTCCCTGTTCATGACCTTCCTCTGTATTGTGTTCCAGCTATGATTCATTTCCTTCAGTTCTTGCTCTATCGTTCTCCTCCAGGTCGTCTTGGGTCTTCCACGCTTTCCCCTACCCTCTGGAGTCCATCTCAGTGCAGTTTTCGTGTCGGAGCCAGTCTCCATGCGCATCACATGTCCAATCCATCTCCAGCGTCGTCTTCGGGTGATAGTGCCCATATTCTCTTGTTGGCATCGTGCAAGCAATTCTTGGTTCGAGATAGTAGTCGGCCAGTACACGCGTAAGATTTTTCGCAGACAAGTTGTATGAAAGGTGGAGAGTCTGGACATATCCTGTCTGTCATTCTCCAGCATTCCGATCCGTACAGCAAATTTGACAGCACACAGCTGTTATAGATACTAGTCTTGGTTCTGATGCTGTATTGGGCAGATTTCAAGGCGGTCTGAAGGGTCATGAATGCACTTCGTGCCTTACTTAGTCTGTTTTTAATGTCAGATCCAGCGCCTCCTTCATTGCTAATAACACTTCCAAGGTATGTGAAAGCGGTTGTATCTCGGAGGGTTTTACCTTCTAGTTTGATTGGTGCTGGGGTTGCTATGTTCAGAGTCATTACTTCAGTTTTCGTCTGATTTATTTTCAGACCAACCATCTCACTATATTGGTTAAGGCGGCAGGTCTTTTCCTGGATATCTCTATTTGTATGAGATAGGAGTGCGATGTCATCTGCAAAATCTAGGTCTTCCAGAGTGGATGTGAGCGTCCATCTAATACCTCTTGCCTTATCTTCCGTTGTTTTACGCATCACCCAATCTATGACAGTGTTGAATAATAGGGCTGACATAACACATCCTTGTCGCACGCCTGTTTTTACTTCAAACTTTAGTTTTTAGGTTTCAACACTGCATGCAAACTTGCTGTAGCAGCTTTTATAATATTTATAAAACACAGTGGGATTCCATACCATCTTAGGATACGCCATAGACTTTCGCGGTGTATGCTATCAAAAGCTTATTCAAAATCTACAAAGTTG
Source organism: Arion vulgaris (assembly GCA_020796225.1). Taxonomy (NCBI): domain Eukaryota; kingdom Metazoa; phylum Mollusca; class Gastropoda; order Stylommatophora; family Arionidae; genus Arion; species Arion vulgaris. The sequence continues at coordinate 26,751,984 of CM036761.1, read as the reverse complement.
ATATAGAGTTTGCTTTGCCATTCTGTGCATTGCTCTATGATATTTCTAAGAGCAAATATTTGGCCTATACAGCTCCGTCCTCTGCGAAATCCTGCTTGTTCCTTTCTCAGTTTCTTATCCACAGCATCAGTAATACGTTGTACGATGATTTTGCTTAAGATTTTACTTGGGACAGAAAGCAGTGTTATTCCACGCCAATTATTACAATCGGCAAGGGAGCCCTTTTTGGGTATCTTGATGATGACTCCTCTGTTCCATGCATCAGGTATTATTTGGGCATTCCATATAGTAGTAAACAAGGGTTGCAATATATTAGCTGCAAGTTCTGGGTCTATTTTGAATAGTTCTGCGTTTAAGTTATCATTCCCTGGTGCCTTGTTATTCTTAAGAGATTTAATTGCTGTAATGATCTCATCCCGGCTGGGTGTTTCAATGCCAATTTCTAATTCCTCTGTTGGTTCTGGTATGTCTGCTACTACCTTTGGCAGTGGTCTGTTTAGCAATTCTTTAAAATGCTCTGTCCATCGTATTTCTTGTTCCTTTTCCGTTTGTCAATAGTATTCCATTCTTATCCTTTATGAGAGTATTTGATCTCCTGTAATGTTCCCGCTTATTAGCTTTGTAATTTTGTACACTGTTCCTTGATCACACTTTTTTGCTGCCTGTACTGCCAGGTCTTCAACATACATTCTTTTGTCAGCTCTCACAGCCCGTTTGAATTCTTTACTTGCGCTTTTATACTGTTCTTGGTATCTTGCTTTCAGTCTTTCAGACTTTGCTTCTAACAATTTCTTTTTTAATATTCTTCGGCTGTCTATTATTTTCCATGTTGTTGGTGTTATCCATTCTTTTCTTTTCTTTGTGCGGTACCCTAGACATGCTTCACTGTTCTTGCTATATATAGATGCTATGTTGTCCCATGTTCTATCTATGTTGTCAGTTTCATCCGTATTTTCATTACTTTCTAGGGCTTGGAATCTGTTCTTTATCTGCATTATAAACTTATCCCTTACTTCCGTGTCTTTTAGTCTATCCACATCGAACCTCTTTTGGAAGTTTTTCTGTTGTCCTGTTTTTCTTAGTTTAAGTTTGACATAAGCTGTGACTAGGTGGTGGTCGCTACCAACATCTGCACCTCTCTTGACTACAACATCTATCAGCGAGTGTCTCCAGGGTCCATTGATCATTATATGGTCTATTTGGTTTTTATCTCTGCCATTAGGGAATACCATGTTAATTTGTGGATATCTAAATGTTGAAATAGGGTTCCTCTTATAACGAGATTGTTCATGCTGCAGAAGTTTACTAAACGTTCCCAATTTTCGTTCATCATACCACATCCATATTTTCCCATAGTTCTATAACTATGCGTGTTGTCTTGTCCGACCTTCGCATTGAGATCTCCCATAACAATGATAACATCATGGGATGGTGACTTGTCTAATTCTGCTTGCAGGTTTTCGTAGTACGAGTCTTTCTTTGTATCCTCGCTATCATTAGTTGGCGCATAGCATTGTAGGATTGTGATGTTTGTATGCTTCCCCTTTAGTCTGATCTTAATCAAGCTGCTGCTGATAGGTTTCCATTCTAACATAAACTTTTCCACGCCTTTTCTTAGGATTACTGCTACTCCTTCATGGTATAGGTAATCGTCTCGTCCAGAAAAAAGGACTGTTTCACCTGCTGCAGTGGTACTTCTTCCGTTTCCTGTCCATCTGCTCTCGCTAACCCCTAGGATATGTAGATTATATCTTCTCATTTCTGCTGTTGTTTGTGATAGTTTTCCAGTTTTGTACATTGTTCTTACATTCTAGCATCCAATTCTGGTCTTGGTTTTGGCATTCATGACTTCAGTCCTCATGAAAGTAGCTTCCTTTCGGCTTTCACCACGTCCAGTCATGCTAGTCAATGATTCTGGTAGCCCTTCATGCCCGTGGATAGGTTGTATGTTTGTTGTTGTTTCCGTAACTTTAATTTTTTTAAAGGATGGGATCCAACTTAACAACAGCGGCCCAAAAATTGTCAGTGTTTTAGAGCATTACACCGACACCTTACTAAATGACAATTTACTGATATTGCACTTCGCAATAAACAAACTCAAAATAAATCGAACATGGACGGTCCATTGAGACACATGTTGTTAGTTAGCTAATTAGTCATCAGATCATCTTCATTGCACTTGGAACAAGTTCATAAGTGCTCCGATATCATCTGCATGCAATACATCAGTCAACACACAACTACTGGTTAATGAAACATCGTCTATTCAACACATTGTGTTTAAATCTAGAAAAAATCACGTTTAACTCAAAAACTCTCGCAGTCGGCACACGGATATTGAATGCAATTCCCCACCTGAATCCTATTAAACATTTTGTTAAACTATCGTTACTGCCTGTATTACCGCTTTTTGGAATGTGTAGGACAGGAGGGACGTGAGCTCGTGTAATTTACTGGTCGCATGGCTAGTACAGTCGCCACGAAACTGTTCAGGTTAGGATGTTTTCTTTATACCCTCGACATAAAAAAAACACTCCTTGGCCTTACCGTGGATTGAACCCGGGTCTCCCGCATAGGAGCGGCGCTCTAATCAATTCGGCGAGACGCTACACAATCCTTCATAACTTGTATTAATTCAACCGTTTGAGAACCGTCTCTTTACATAACGATTGTCATTATTCAATTCTAAGCGATGATTTATCACTATTTCATGTCATTAAATATGTTAATTTATTTGGTTTGTGCAATATATCAATAGAATGTGCGAACTGTTTTAAGATTTAACGTAATATTTATAGTCATGCATTTGCACGTGGGAGTCAGCTGAAACAATTTCCACTTGAATGCTTACAACAGTTTATAATTAAGTCGTAGTTGCTTTATTTATATATGTAAACTAGTTGTGGCACGTGGTATATATGACCTTAATGCGGCGTATCCTTCTACCCCCAACTGAGTAGTATAATCAATGGCGGCTCGTGATCCTTTTTGTTGGTGGGGCCAGACTTAAATTTTCGGGAAAAATCATGGTTTTGGATTAGGTTATATTTTAACTTATTAACTAATAAATACACGTTACACATTATTTTTGGTGGGACCCGGCCCCACTGGCCCTTAACGACGAGCCGCCACTGAGTATAATGAAGGTAGTATTATCAATTCTCATATGTGTTATACAGTTTCCATAATCACTTTAGCACAATTCAATGAGCTCTATGAAACATAACTTTTTTTTTACATAAAGTTATAAATTGTATGCAGAAAAGTACATAAACATATGTGACATGACAGTTATATAGGTACGGTATAGAAGATCAATGCAAATATAGAAAATCGTACAGTTTATATTGTAAGTAAATTGTTGTGTCTAAGAAGTGGGACGGAATATGGAAACGCATAGAGATTACTTTTCGAATTCAGCAAAAAACAGCAAAATGGGTGGTGTGAATTCGACTCACACAAAAAAAAATTTCCAAGTGACAAAACGAACTGGCCCGCCTACCCCCGCATTATTGGCTTCATAAATGGGAATTGGCAGACATTTCCAGTCTGGATTTTTTTCCCATCCAGAAGCACTTGAGCTTTCAGCTCTTCGACTCGGTGTCATGGACATCGTAACCCTTCGGTTCGGTGCCACAAACACCGTGAATCTGGGAATATGTGGCTTTTCTGCCAGCCCGCGGAATTGAACCTGCACTCACAAAGGGCTAGTCACCCGCAGTCCAGCGCGCTACGAACGCGCTGGGCAGGCGGGCACCAGTCTGGATTAATAAACTAACTGAACATAGTACGTTCTGATGGATCCAGCGTGATTGTCCCAACGTTAAAAATGACACTGCAGTTTAATATTGTCAGAGAATAGCTTGTCCCTGCATGCTGACGCTAGTTATACCTTTACTGTAAACTGAAATGGAAATGAAAATCGGAGCATATCATCGTCGTCAACCACAGTAAACGTTGTTTTTCTAGACACCACTTATACGTTCACTAACTTGCTACTGCTTTATGAAAGGTGAGATCTAATTTTACCGTTTGTAAAAATTAACAAGGAACAAGTTTGTTTTAAAATACTCCGTCGCGGAGTTTGAATCAGGTACTCTTGGGCTGTGATCAAGCTCCCTACCGTTAAGCTACAGACGTCTACTGTAAACTATACATAAACAAGGCCACTAGTTGCATAGTTTAGTTTAAGATATACATACAAATGACGTTACATACAGGGTGTTCAAGATAAAAGTAACCCCATCACGGTAACCAATCTGGCATATGTTTATAAAAATGAGAAGGTTCAATTATGACGTAGTATAGGTAAAGTGCTTAGACCAAATAATTACCCTACGACTAATTTTGGAGGAACATATTGAGAAGCAACAACCACTCATACTAAATTTCATCGATTTTAAAAAGCCTTTGATAGTCTACACATAATCTCTCTGTGGAATATTCTGAGATGCTATGGAATACCAGACAAAATAATAAACATTATAAAGAGCCTCTATGATGGTTCACAGTGTGCAGTTCGCACTGATGGTGGACACAGCGACTGGTTTATGGTTGAAACCGGAGTAAAGCAAGGCTGTATTCTATCTCCGCTATTGTTTGGAGTGGCCATTGACTGGGTGATGCGAAAATGTTGCAGGGGCGAAACTGGCATCGATTGGGTAGAAAATAGTCAACTAGAAGATTTGGATTTTGCAGATGATATTGCTTTGTTAAGTAGAAACAACCAAGATATGCAAAGAAAAACAGACAACTTGTCATCTATAGCATCAAAAGTTGGACTGCAGATAAGCTATGAAAAACAAATATAATGAAGACACCTATGGAAAGTAATGCAGATATCACACTGGAATCTAAAATGATAAAAATAACAGAGCAGTTCACCTATTTGGGTAGCAATTTTGATTGCACAGGAAATGTTAAAAATAAATTATGATACGAATTGGCAAAGCAACATCAGCTTTTAAAAGTCTAAATAAAATATGGAACTGCAAGTTATATAGTATTAAAACTAAATTACGAATTTTCAATTTAAATGTTGTATCAATCCTAACATATGCCAACGAGAGTTGGAAAATGACTAAAGATATAGAAAGCAAGTTGAATGCATTTGAAAATAGATGTCTGCGAAAAATAATAAATATAAAATGGAACGAATTCAGGAGAAATGATGAAATCAGAGACATGTCTGGTCAACCACTAGTGACAACTGTTATAAGAAAGAGAAGATGGAGATATGTTGGGCACACCTTGAGGAGAAATGATCAAAGAATATCAAAGCAGGCATTGAAGTGGGATGCAAAGGGTTCAAGAAAGAGAGGTCGACCTAAGGAGACCCTGAAACGAAATTTGCTGAGAGAGGCAGGAAATATCGGTCTCAGTTCCATGGAGGAGATTGAGCGAGTTGCCCAGGATAGAGCGGTATGGAGAAATTACTTGCAGGCCCTATGTAACGTATAACGGTACGAGAGGAATTATTATTACTATTATTATAGGTAAAGTAGCGAGTCCTTTTTGTAATGGTGTGTAATTATGGTACGGTAAGGGGCGATGAACAAATGTGACCAAGGGCGAGCTAGTCAGAACCGGTTTAAATAGTAAATAGACAGAACGCAATGTGTACCTGGCAAATTTGATTTGTCAATGGGGTTACTTTTATCTTGAACACCCTGTATATTTCCTAGTTCTAAACATTTATACAGAATAGCGCATGTTGCATATCTTAGCCCAGTTAAATTCTCTCGAGAGGCATCCTAGCATTTTGGACAAGTCTATACGTACTCCGTCCTTTAAAACTCCTTATTCTCATCCCACAAGCTGTGATAGAGGAGGTGTTACAGCATTGACTTCTTATGGGCGTGGTCTGAGTTCAATTTTACAGGAGATTATATTTTGTTCTGACTGTAACGGCATTTAGGTCGACCCAACCTCAAACGTGCACCTGAAAAGTATTATGAAGAAAAATGTATTATGCGTGATGTTAATCATATCACCCTCGTGTACCGATGGTCAATGACAATACTGGCCCATCTCAGTATTCCATAATCTATCTTCTCTTCGAACTCTCCATATCGACCACTATGTGTGATTTGTATGTGATCTGACCCTAAGAGCGATTGTACGTTGTGCCAATTATGCGCCTACAAATAAGCCAGCACATCCGATTTCTGGGATATGTTTATTTACTAGGGTAGCTTCCCTAGGTCCTACATTTGTCGCCTTTTACAACTTACCTTGAGGGTCGAAGTGGTACCATTCTTTGCTTCACTTGTGGACCACGACACCACACAGGCGCTCATCTTACAATTAACTTGAAGCTACTATGAATGATATATGCATGTTTGTTATATGTGTATACGTGTGTGTACGTATGACGTTGTTTGGTCTCAAATTTACAAGCTCAATAAGCATATCGTATGTGTTTGTGCAAATACTGTTCGATCGAACCTCACCTTATTATTCTGTGTCTAGCAAAACGAAGCCTTTATAAAACTCTCCTCAGTACTGCTATTTTTTAAATAGCTCGCTGTTCGTGTAACCTGATATAACCGGGCATAATATAACCTTGATTTAGCATGTTGTCGTGTTTTTTAAATGAATTAGTCTATACACAACAACACTGGAATACGAGAATCACGCAATAATTTTAATCGTATTTCCTAGAGTTTGATTTACATGAGCCCGCCGGCCGTATGTTATCGGTGTCCACGGATCAGCCTACCTACACACAGTATAATCCTTTCAAGCCTTTGAGTTAGTTATTGTACATTGTGACATATGCGTGTCTGAGATTTGTACATTCATGATTGGGATTTGCGATCATCATCATCAGGTGCCGTCTCCACATCTTAGGTTGGCTGCAATGAATCTCCAGCATCCTCTGTCTTTCGCCTTGGTGTTGCACACTGCCAGACTGTAACCTGTCTATTTCTTAAAGTTTCCCTCCCACTTATCTCTCGGTCTTCCTCTTGCTCTTCTCCCCTCAACTTTCCCTCTAGTAAATGTTTTATCATGGTGTCATGTCTTTTTATGTTCCCAAAATACTTTACTTGTCTGAATTTTATTTCTCTTAATAATTGTTTCTTCATGCCTAGTTTTCCTAAAACTTGTCTATTTGTCTGTTTTTCTGTATATATGATTTGCGATATATGTGGATAAAGTTCACGTATATTCAAATGAATGTTAACAATCAAAATTGCCGTCGACACTGTTTGTTACTTGTTTAAATGTGACAAATTGACATGTGGTTTTGGGTGTTTTTTTACACGTAGCGAGCATAAGAAAATATTCGACATCGATAGAGATCATGTTCACAAATATAGTTCAAAATATACATGCACGATGACGATGTTTGCACATCCTTGTTCATAACATATCTCTCTCGCGATCACCGCCCAGACCGATGTACCAGATCACCTCAAAAATTCTATTCATGTGGAAATCCGATTCATGCAGCCTTAGCATTGGTGTGTTTTACGTCACATCTTCAGCACTATTTGGAGCTCTGGTGCTTATCCTTCGGCGATGTGTCCGCTTTCAGCCAAGGTTTACTCGGTTCGCTCACCGTTCTGTAGCCATCTAGTATTTTTTTACGATGTGGTGTAGCTAGCCCTTCGCCCAACCTCCTTAACCGCCTCTTACGACATGCGTGGCAGATAACAGTGGTTCTGTTCTTTACACCCCAATTTGGGCCCCGGTAGCCACTCGGGCGATAATAGTTCTAATGTCGGTGACTGGCTGTCAGTTATTAATGCTAGTTAGATGACATTTTCTGGTTATTATAACAGATAACAAACGTATAATAACATGAATTATTCCCTTGACAACATATGAATTTTCTGTCCCTGTGTTAAGCTCCACAAGACAAACTGCATTAAAAGTGTTTATGGCCGAAAGATTGACTTTCTTGCATTGGGTTTTCCCCCATATGGCTCCACTACTCTGCTCAAAAATGGCACACCATCTGCCAAGAGTATTGCACAAAGCACTAACACCGTAGCTCCGGCAACAGTCCTAGGGGTGTGTGAAATAATGCACTCGTGAACAGAAAGTTGCGGTCCGGATTCGAACACACAAACATTCGGAAAGGATATAAAAGGCTGAACTTTTAAATGTGTTGCAAAAAAAATAATATAGGAGATATAAGGCAGATAAAACATACGGAAAAACATTTAGATGTTGCTAGCAGAATACATGGAAAAAAGGCAAGATGAAAACCACGGAAAAGATGGTAGAGGCAGCGAACAAAAACAAGAAACCACGACACTGGGGCCAAAACCGAACAGTGCGACAAAACAGAAAACCACGACACTGGGCAACAACCCGGTAGCAGTGTGACGACAGAAAACCACGACACTGGGCAACAACCCGGTAGCAGTGTGACGACAAAAGAAGAAAGAAGAAGAAGAACAAAAATAATTAGATGTCATTATAAGCTTGTTTTCTGTTATAATAACGTTGACAGATCAGATAACTAACATTAATAACTAACAACCAGTCAGCGATATTTGATCTACCATGAACTAGGATATACAATCGTCATCTTGTATGTATATTTTGAACTTTACTTGCGAACATGATCACTATGAGTTTAGAATATTCTCTTATGCTCATTACATGTATTAACAAACAAACCAAATACCACATGTGTATAAGTCACATTTAAACGAGTAAAACACAATGTCGGCAACTTTGGTTGGTGACTTTCATTTGAATGTATGTCAATTTCCACCACATATGTCATAACTTCCAATCATGAATGTACAAATCTCAGACATATATATGCCACAGTGTCACGTACAAATATATACATATGTATATATGTGTATATATATATATATATATATATATATTTATATATATATATATATATATATATATATATATATATATATATATATCACATTGTATATATCATCATCAAGTAGCTTTTCCCTTCCAGAACCTGGCTCCCATGACAGCAGTTCTGAAAAACTGTTCTGCGCATGTTGACCGGCGTCAATAACAGTCATTCTCAGATCGTCAATGACGTATTGCATCCATCGTCTTCTAGGTCTTCCTCTCATTCTTCTTCCAAGCACCATTCCTTTCAAAATTATTTTCTCTATGCACTCATATCGTTTGATGTCTCCGTGATATTTCATTTTACTTGATTTCCCTTACCACATAGGTTAAATTATTTAGGTCATGTGTGATTCCTGTACTGACCTACGGTTGTGAAAGTTGAAATCAACAAAGAAAATTGATAAGAAACTGGACAGGTTTGAGAATAAATGTCTACGAAAATTATTAAAAGTAAAATGGAGTGATTTCGTTTCTAACAACACAGTGAGAGATAGAACACACCAACAACCCGTATCAAATATTATAAGGAAACGAAGGTGGAAATATTTAGGTCATGTTCTTAGATCAGACGAAAAGAGACTAAATCGACAAGTCCTTATGTGGTCACCAATTGGGAAAAGAAAACGTGGAAGACCAAAGACCACTCTTCGAAGAACCATCCAACAAGAAAGTAAACTATTGGGATGTAAAACCATACAAGATCTCCAACTGCTAGCAAAGAACCGTATCACATGGAGATCTAAAACCTCTGCCTATGTGCCGCCTTTGGCTCGAAAGGAATAAACTAACTAACTAACATAGGTCCAGTCCACACTAAGTATGTGCATATTCATTATTTCTACCTTCTGACATCCCCTTATTATACAAGATTGTGTTTTATTTACTAGTAGTCTGCATTTCTTCGTTTGAAACACGCATAGAACAGGTATATATATATATATATATATATATATATATATATATATATATATATATATATATATATATATATATATATAACTATATATATATATATATATATAATGCAAACACGCATAGAACAGGTATATATATATATATATATAATGCAAACACGCATAGAACAGGTATATATATATATATATATATAATGCAAACACGCATAGAACAGGTATATATATATATATATAATGCAAACACGCATAGAACAGGTATATATATATATAATGCAAACACGCATAGAACAGGTATATATATATATAATGCAAACACGCATAGAACAGGTATATATATATATATGCAAACACATAGAACAGTATATATATATATATATATATATATATATATATATAAAATGCAAACACAAATGACGATATTTGCACAACTTAGATTAAAACACACATACAAAATCGATATATATCCTGGTTCAAAATATGTCTGCAAGACTGTAGACTTTCTTTTGCTTAAATTGAAATATAACGATTTTGTTTCCTTTATTTGTATAAGGGAAACAGCTGCAACTATTCAAATGAGATATCATCTCTTATTTAAATAACTTATTTACATATGAACACATGAAGTCGTTGACCTGGTGCTGTTTATGTCGCTATTTTATTGATAGACGTTTAACCATACACCGCATTTTTTACAATTTTATTACAATAATTAGCGTATCTTTACTCTGTTAGCGTGTCTTAATTTTGAATGCAATCCAAGTGGTCAGATTTGACTTGGATGTCTTTAACTCTAACAAGACAACTAGAGTCTTGACAAGCCGTTCGGTATCAATTTTACATCAAGTCAAATTCCGAACCAAAACATTAAATAGAAGCAAAGCATTTTTACAAGATTAATTTGTTATTTGTATTAAATTTTTTCAAGAATAAAGTGGATAAATGTATAAAGTACTTTTAAAAAAAAATAACATGTAAAAATTTGATTTTAGTGTACGTATTCTACGAGAGTTCCAAAATAAATGTTGTTCTGTGAACTTTCGGAGAGGAAGAGGCACCAAGGAAGACCACTGCTCAGATATAAAGATGTCTGCAAGGCCTCATTGAATAACTGTTCTATCGGTCCCAGCAAATGGGAAAAACTGGCTGATGATCGAGATATATGGAAAACAACATTGCGCAAAGATGCATAATCTTTTGAAGAGAGACTTAGGGATGGGCTGAAAGACAAGAGAGACAAGTGAAAACTCAGAAATTATTTCAGAAAAACACTTACCAATTGACCGTCTGTAAAGACGAAAAGGCCATTTATATATTCTAAGAGTCAAGACGATGCACACTACATAGTTGATGACCCTATGGCTTGCAGCTTTATTTTTTACAACTTTTCTGTCTTTGATGCTGTTATGCTCTAGTTAAAACATCATAGTCATTAGATTAAGATATTGAACACAATGATACATCACATTTCTTTGATGAACTGGTTTGGAAGATGTGTTAAAGGAAATATTGTCCGTTTTGTTTGCACGAATAGAGCTTTAACATGTTGGTCTCTGTGAAGATGTGATTAAGATGTTTGTCTTGCTTGTTTCTCTTCCTGAAGGTTCCTTCTTTTCTCTAATACTGTTTGTTGTTTTGTCTCTTATCGTCAGGATAAGAAGAGATTTATAGAACGAGCTTTTGTGTGAGCTTCATTAAGCATTGCTTTTAACTGCCTCTGTTATTTCTTAAGTTCTCCTTTTGAGTGGACGGCCTTTTTGCTTTATACCCACTGTATAGAAGCAGCATTGATCTTTGATGCGAACTGTCCCTTGGTAATATGCTTATGGGGCTAAACCATTTAATTTGTTGTTTCTTGATGAAGTTCAGTACAAATGCTTTGTGCGCTCTTTTCCTGATGTCTTCATTTCTAAGCATGTCTTCTTCTTGATAATCCCATCATTCTGCTTAGACACTTCATCTCTGTCGTGACTAGTTTTCTTATGTTGTTTGATGTCAGCTTCCAGGTTTGGCACTGATAGCATAATGTTGGGTGAAAGATTGTGTTGTACATGGCTCCTTTAGTGTTCACGATGACATTACAGCATTTAAAAATTGGTGACATTTGTCATCTAGTTTGATTTCCTTTATTGCATCTATGTTGGATGTCGATAGTTATTTGTTCATTATCTAACAAAATACTTCCTAGGTATATAAAGTCTTTGACTTGCTTTAACTGATGTTTGTCTAGGTATATAAAGTCTTTGACTTGCTTTAACTGATGTTTGTCTAGGTATATAAAGTCTTTGACTTGCTTTAACTGATGTTTGTCTAGGTATATAAAGTCTTTAACTTGCTTTAACTGATGTTTGTCTAGGTATATAAAGTCTTTGACTTGCTTTAACTGATGTTTGTCTAGGTATATAAAGTCTTTGACTTGCTTTAACTGATGTTTGTCTAGGTATATAAAGTCTTTGACTTGCTTTAACTGATGTTTGTCTAGGTATATAAAGTCTTTGACTTGCTTTAACTGATGTTTGTCTAGGTATATAAAGTCTTTGACTTGCTTTAACTGATGTTTGTCTAGGTATATAAAGTCTTTGACTTGCTTTAACTGATGTTTGTCTAGGTATATAAAGTCTTTGACTTGCTTTAACTGATGTTTGTCTAGGTATATAAAGTCTTTAACTTGCTTTGAACTGATGTTTGCAGGTAATAAAGTCTTTGACTTACTAACTGATGTTTGTCTAGGTAGATGACATTACGCTTTAACTGTGACATTTGTTCTAGGTTTGAATTCCTTTATTGCTTTAACTATGTTTGTCTAGGGTTTTTTAGTCTTACTTGCTTTAAAGATGCTTTCTGGGTATATAAAGTCTTTGACTTGCTTTAACTGATGTTTGTCTAGGTATATAAAGTCTTTGACTTGCTTTAACTGATGTTTGTCTAGGTATATAAAGTCTTTGACTTGCTTTAACTGATGTTTGTCTAGGTATATAAAGTCTTTGACTTGCTTTAACTGATGTTTGTCTAGGTATATAAAGTCTTTGACTTGCTTTAACTGATGTTTGTCTAGGTATATAAAGTCTTTGACTTGCTTTAACTGATGTTTGTCTAGGTATATAAAGTCTTTGACTTGCTTTAACTGATGTTTGTCTAGGTATATAAAGTCTTTGACTTGCTTTAACTGATGTTTGTCTAGGTATATAAAGTCTTTGACTTGCTTTAACTGATGTTTGTCTAGGTATATAAAGTCTTTGACTTGCTTTAACTGATGTTTGTCTAGGTATATAAAGTCTTTGACTTGCTTTAACTGATGTTTGTCTAGGTATATAAAGTCTTTAACTTGCTTTAACTGATGTTTGTCTAGGTATATAAAGTCTTTGACTTGCTTTAACTGATGTTTGTCTAGGTATATAAAGTCTTTGACTTGCTTTAACTGATGTTTGTCTAGGTATATAAAGTCTTTGACTTGCTTTAACTGATGTTTGTCTAGGTATATAAAGTCTTTGACTTGCTTTAACTGATGTTTGTCTAGGTATATAAAGTCTTTGACTTGCTTTAACTGATGTTTGTCTAGGTATATAAAGTCTTTGACTTGCTTTAACTGATGTTTGTCTAGGTATATAAAGTCTTTGACTTGCTTTAACTGATGTTTGTCTAGGTATATAAAGTCTTTGACTTGCTTTAACTGATGTTTGTCTAGGTATATAAAGTCTTTAACTTGCTTTAACTGATGTTTGTCTAGGTATATAAAGTCTTTGACTTGCTTTAACTGATGTTTGTCTAGGTATATAAAGTCTTTGACTTGCTTGAACTGATGTTTGTCTAGGTATATAAAGTCTTTGACTTGCTTTAACTGATGTTTGTCTAGGTATATAAAGTCTTTGACTTGCTTTAACTGATGTTTGTCTAGGTATATAAAGTCTTTGACTTGCTTTAACTGATGTTTGTCTAGGTATATAAAGTCTTTGCCTTGCTTTAACTGATGTTTGTCTAGGTATATAAAGTCTTTGACTTGCTTTAACTGATGTTTGTCTAGGTATATAAAGTCTTTGACTTGCTTTAACTGATGTTTGTCTAGGTATATAAAGTCTTTGACTTGCTTTAACTGATGTTTGTCTATTTAGATATTGGCAGCGTCCTGAAGGTTGTGTGTTCGAATTCGGATTGCGTTGTTCAGTTCACGTAAACATTTTTATAGAAATCACTAGTGTTGCTACTGGAGCCAGCATAGAAATTTTCCTTAGATACGTTTGTATTTGGTCGTCCATTTGTGTTTCATTTTAATTTGTCACTCCTGTTTGTTCGTTTGCTTGATAAAGGCCTTGTTGGTCGAAACGTTGTTGTATTTTGTCATTGTTTTTGTAATTTGTAAAACTACAGTACTTTGTAATTACGTGTTTTACCAATCAAATAGTTTTACTGCAGTTCCATATATATATCTACTGGAGCCACGGAGTTTGTGCTTTGTGCAGCACTCTCGGAAGCGGCGTTCCATTTTTGTCTAGATGAACGAAGCATGATGGGTAAACCAATGCAATGAAGTCAATGCTTTGTAATTAGACCCTTTTTTAGAACTTTTAACCGATAACTCATGCCTTGTTTGCCAGATATGTTCATCTTCTTCTACTTCTCGTTCGCTGTTGTTCAATGTATACACAATTAGTCCCGTCTTCTGGATGTATGTTGTTGTGCTTGTTAGTTCATCAAGGCTTTCAGCTTTGTGTGGATGTCTGTCTCTGTTGACCAGTGTTCTTTCCACAGTTGATTGATCAGGTGACAATCTTGTAGGTGTACTCGACTGTCTGTGCTGTCTATCCACATACACATGTGGGTGATGTAAGCTGTTTAGTACAATATTGAACATAGTGTACACTTTATCAGATAATCCCGCCCGCATTCCCAGCGTGTTCGTAGCGCGTTGGACTACGGGTGACTAGTCCTCTGTTCGTGTCGTGGCACCGAGCCGAAGGGTTACGACGTCCATGACACCGAGCCAAAGAGCTTTCAGCTCAAGTGCTTCTGGATCGGAAAAAAAAAATCAGATAATCCCAAATCCTAGTATAAAATATTTGCTGATATCACAGTCCCAGTCTAAATACAGCACAGTCAACAAAAATCATTATTCATTTGTTTGTTCACACTAAGCTCTGGCAACTTCATTTCTTGTATAGGGAATTTACTTGCTACACTACAATTCCTCAATGCTGGTCTTTCATCACCGTTAACTTTGACAGCATTGTCCGTCATAGCGTGCGAAAAAACAGAAAGTATGTAATAATTAACTAATAACCCTACGTGAAATAGAGAACCTGGCATCTGTATAGTGCAAATTTAGACTGGTCCGTATTCTGGGCGTGGTATGTTGGTTGTGTGACCTTGATAAAGGAACATTGATGACGGTTTTTAGCGAAATCTTTGTAATTGGATACTTTGTACATTAAAATAGTCAAGCCGTTTGCTTTGCGTAAGGAAGGTCGTTGGTTCGAGTCAGGATAGTATCGTTCGGTTCGAGGACAATTTCTCCAGGATTGTTGCTGGCGCTTCAAAGCTCATGCTTTGCACATTACTCATAGAATGTGACGGGTCATTTTACGGAGAGCTACCGATCCATTTGGGTAAACCCGTTGCAATAAAGTAAATCCTTCACCTTTAAGAAGAAAACTCGAATAAAGATATAAAAAAAACTAAGTAAAGGAACCCTTTCATACCTTGGGGTATATAGGGCATGACAGTGTTAGGCCTGTATTTTTCATTGACCGTCGGTACGCGATGGGTGATGTGGTCAGCTTCACACCGGCCGCCTTTACTTCCCAGAGCATGTCTGGTACCCAGTTAAGGCTGGGTCGACCTGAGAGCCGTCGCGGTCCGGAAAAATTCCACGCCCACTATGGGAGCTGAACCCAGACCACCAGCCTTGAGAAGCGAGTTCGAATAAAGATATACTTTAAAAAAAATAAACGACATGCCTACTAATGTCGGTGTGGAACAAACAGTACGCAGAACTACGACTTCCAGTCCGGAAGATTGTAAATCTATGAGTCTTCCAGAAGTGCTGATAAATCATTTCAATAATTGTTTTAAATGTATTAGTTGTTGGGGAAATAGAGAAAACAAAGCAGGAACTGATTCAAACATTTCTAGAGCAATAATCTCGATTGAGTTCGACCCTATTTGTTCATCTAAACATTTATTTATTGATTTATTTATTGATTGATATAATCATCATCAATGCACTTTGAGGAGTAGCCGTTGAGTTCTCTATGCTCTTTATACACATAACGATCTCAACGGCAGTGCACAAACTTCGTAGCACCGGCAAAAGTACATGATGTAATTTTGAAGATAATGAATATTTTGTAGGAATTTTATGTCAGTCATTTTTTAATGCATTTTCGCCAAGGAGTGGCTTTGATCAAGGATGTCTGGACAAAAACATCGGTCGCTACATGCTGGGAACTAACATAGTACCTTCGGTGTGAGAGGCAAGCACCATACCTCCCCGCGACTTTCTGAACGTCGATGTTATTTAAAGACACCCTACGATTCTCTTATCAATCTGTATGTCAAATATATATGCTCAGCTGTTGGTTTCATACTTTTAGTCACACAGAAATCTTGTCGTACTTTTCCTAGACGAGTGAACGTGCACACTTTTCTGCACAATTTTAGGCGGGCTCATTGGTGAAGTTGTTAAGTTGTTTGAATATTGTACTGGAAGTCATGGGTTCGAATCCGGACCGAGAAAGGTGTGCAATTTTTTCATGAGGTCTCTAGGATTGATGCTGGAACTACGGAGCTTAGCGCAATGATCTCGACAGATGGCATGCCATCTCTGCCGACAGGGACAGAGCCAAATGAGGAAACACGGTGTAATGAAGTAAATCCTTTGCCTATAGACACTTTGGACGTGTCTGCATTAATAGCCTAGAAATGGGGAATGTATACATATAACATCTGAAGTTCACGCAAACATCCTGATTGATATTTGAGGAATGTATTGATATTGTCGCTGTCATGGTGATATATAGGTACAAACGTATCCACAAATGACGCAAGTATCGATAACAAAAATATGATGTCCTTTGTGATATGGATTATTCAGTAATATCAATAATAGCTGTTAGATGACTCATCTATGATTCTTAGATACAACGCTATATATATATATATATATGTATATATATATGTACATGCACGCAGACACACGTTAAAATCTTACGTATTATACGCATGCATGATTTAGTCTTAACGTTTCTTATACAATGGCAATTCGTGCATAAAACATGTCGTAATTGTTCAATTTGTAGATTGATTGCTTGATTGATCATCATCATCATTGCACTTCGTGAGGTACCAATATGCTCCGATCTCTTTCTTACACAGGGAGATCTCAAAGCACGAACTCCGTAGCCCTAGTGAGGGTCCCGATGTAATTTAGAAGATGGTGAATTTATATGTAGGCATACTCAAACACACATACATACATACACGCGCGCAGGCAATTATATCTCATAAAATTTCATTAATTAATTGTTATATTAATAGAGAACATACAATGTTACACTTGTAAACAATTTTGTTACTATCAAACCTGGAGTTTAACAGTTATCGACTTGTGAGCTCCTTTTTTTGCTCCGTTCACTTTTGAACACAACTTCTTATTAGACCGCTTTGCCATTGTTTAGCCTCGACGACATCGTTCCGTAAAAGGAACATGTTTCTTGGTTTTGGGACACACAACATGTGTTGTTCTAAGGTGTTCAATTTTGAAACTGTTTAACATTCCCGTGAGATGGGTGTAAACGATGAGCATGAGGCATGTACGTTTCCATCAGGAATACCGACTGGATTAGCCAGTCAGGTATACGTCAATAACTCAGTTCAGAAGCAGATGGAACAATTTGTTTGTGTCTTCACAAGTTATTCAGAGCTATCGTTCATTATTTCTTCCAAGTTGGAGTACGAACACAGCAGTCATTGACATAATTGCCAAGACCTGAAAGTTCTGGTGTGATCAACCACTTAGACCGTTATGAAGGCTTGAATTTCATCTGCAGGATTTTTGGTACACTTACTATGACTAATATCTGTAACACTATTGCACAGTAACTGTGTCCGGTATCTATATATAGCCGCAAACTAAGGGGAATAACGTAGGCGCTACGAGATGTTGATCGTCTGGTATGCAACCTAATCATATATCATGTTCAGCTGCAGTTACAGCCCTGTCTCTTCTCTTGAGTTGTATTGCTCTGATTCGCATCTTATGTGCCATAGTGTAGCGCTGCAATCAGCATCCCGATACACCATGGACATGGCAAGTGAGGTCTTAATCAATGCTAGCTCGCTCACCCTGACGTTGAACTACGCCCTTGATTTGTTGCGCCTATGAGTATATTGAATCACAAGTCTTTACTCTTTCTCTCTTGTTTTAGTAAGTCGAGAACTACGATCATATATATATACATATATATATATATATTTTTTTTTTGGTATTTGCTCTAGCACTGGTGTTGTTCTTACCAAGTCTCTAATAGTCTATGTTTAAAATCTTTTTTTCCTCCTTGTATGTCGCACAATTTTCCGCAGGCCTCATCTTTGTTGTACTTTTTCTTTTTTTATTTGATGCAAGTGTACAATTTTGGCACTGAAAGTTGGAATGAAGATCATATTATATAATGCTCATTTTGTGTGTGTATCTATTCATATATATTAATAATCATATTAACAAGATTAAACGATTGCACTCCGGATTGTCAGCTTGGTACATCTCGTTGTAAAACTGTTTATCATAACAAGATGCAAGGATTGCACTCCAGATTGTCAGCTTGGTACATCTCGTTGTGAAACTGTTTTCATAACAAGATGCAACGATTGCACTTCGGATTGTCAGCTTGGTACATCTCGTTGTGAAACTGTTTTCATAACAAGATGCAAGGATTGCACTCCGATTGTCATCTTGGTACATCTCGTTGGAAACTTTTATCATAACAAGATGCAAGATTGCACTCGGATTGTCAGCTTGGTACATCTCGTTGTGAAACTGTTTTCATAACAAGATGCAATGATTGCACTCGGATTGTCAGCTTGGTACATCTCGTTGTGAAACTGTTTTCATAACAAGATGCAAGGATTGCACTTCGGATTGTCAGCTTGGTACATCTCGTTGTGAAACTGTTTTCATAACAAGATGCAATGATTGCACTCCGATTGTCAGCTGGTACATCTCGTTGTAAAACTGTTTATCATAACAAGATGCAATGATTGCACTCCGGATTGTCAGCTTGGTACATCTCGTTGTGAAACTGTTTTCATAACAAGATGCAAGGATTGCACTCCAGATTGTCAGCTTGGTACATCTCGTTGTGAAACTGTTTATCATAACAAGATGCAATGATTGCACTCCGGATTGTCAGCTTGGTACATCTCGTTGTGAAACTGTTTTCATAACAAGATGCAAGGATTGCACTTCGGATTGTCAGCTTGGTACATCTCGTTGTGAAACTGTTTTCATAACAAGATGCAACGATTGCACTCCGGATTGTCAGCTTGGTACATCTCGTTGTGAAACTGTTTATCATAATGTCTTCTCTATAACAAAGTATTGTGCGATGTCAGGAGTATTCTTCCTCATTCAGTATTTAAAAATTTGAACATTTTGTATAGAATAAAGAAGCAATTAAAATACACGCTGATTGATTGATTCATTTATAGTATCATCACCATTGCACTTCAGCGAATAATCATGTGTGATCCGATCTCTTTCTTACACAAAAAGATCTCAGCTCAAGTGCAGAATGTCCACAACACCGACAAAGGTTCCCGATGTAATTTTGAAGATGGTGTAAATTTCTGTAATATAGTTGGAGACTGCAGTAAAACTATGTAGAATGGCGAAACACGTAATAACAAAGTACTGTAGTTTTACAAAATACAAAAACAATGACAATACACAGCAACGTTTCGACCTAAAAGGTCTTTATCAAGCAAACGATACAATAAAAGTGACGAATGTCACAGAACACCACATATAGACTTTGACAAAGATATTACAACGGTTATAAATGAATATAAATATGTGACTAAAAACGAATAACTTTCTGTAGGAATTTATTGTAGTCTTCTAGAATGAGTTTTGCACGGGCAACACTTTTGCAACCCACTCGTTTCGATTTCCAACTGTTAATGTTTATTTTGCATGCTCAACTTGAAAAACAACAGAGCAAGCTTAGTTTTATCGTCCATCTGCGATACGATTATGAATTCGATCTCTCTCACATTGATATCAAGGTTCTCTGGAAAAATATCCAGATCACACCAAGAGAAAAAACAAACCGAGTACATTTTTAGTGAGAGGTTAATACTTTTCTTCAAGCCAAAGAGACCCCCAAGACACGCAGATACCAATACGTGTTATGGGGTCAAACGGACAAGATCCCAAACAGTACTTTATCATTGAAAAATCAGACAAGAAGAAGATTTAGAAAAAGAAGAGAAATAAAGCAGATAATATTTGTTATTGTAAAGTAAGCTGCAGTACTAGTGTTCACACATTTTTTTGGGGGGTTGAAATTCGGCTGCGTAGTTCACCGAGATATTCTTTTGTATTTTTTTTTAACTTACTGTATCATGCTGGTGTGAAAGCGAGTGGAAAAAGTAGTTATAGTCGTGTCGATTTTAAGATCTTGAAGTACATCATTAATGTCAACAACAGTCACGCAAAGCTGTATACATTTTCTTGGTGGTAATCTCAGATGGATGTGGTGATATATATATATACCAACATTTTAAAGAAATTACGGTTGTTGTTTGAAACTGTCAGATCAGGTAAACCCAAGGATAATTTTAAACCTAAATTCTTGCCCGTCTGCCCAGCCTGATTCGTAGCACGTTGGACTACGGGTGACTATCCTCGGGTGTGCGGGTTCAATTCCGCGGGATGACAGAAAACCACAGATTCCCCAGATTTACGGTGTTCGTGGCACCGAACCGAAGGGTTACGATGTCCATGGCACCCAGCCGAAGCTGAAAAAGCTCAAGTGCTTCTGCATCGGACAAAAAACCAAAAACCTAAATTCGAATCTGCATGTCCGATATGTCGTACGCCCGTGTGGTGCCAGGGCTCGCAAGGGGAGCAAAGAATAGTACAGCTGCGACCAACAATGCATGTCGTAAGAGGCTACTGATGTAGAGGTATTGGGAAGCTACGTTAGTAAATAAAAAGCATCTCAGAAATCGGATGTGCTGGCCTACTTGTAAGGGAGCATAACTGGCATAAAGTACAATTGTTTTTAGGCTAAGATCATATGCAATCACACAGAGTGTTTAACAAGTGGTCGATTTGAAACCTTAGAAGAAGAAGAAGAAGAAGAAATGTCGTAGGGGCTAAATTAGGGCGCAACATAATCACGAGCTCAGGGCTAACCATCCAGATCACAGTGATTAGCATGGTTGTTAAGAAAGAAACACCATATGTATAACATATATGTATATTGGCTAGATGGTTGGATGGATAGATAAATAAATATTTAAACAAACATATAGATATACAGACATATAGACAGGCTGACATCTATTTATCTATATATGGGTAGATCGATAGACAGACAAACAAATGAATGGACGAACGTACGGACGGACAGACATACAGAAAACAGACAGACAGTAAGTAAAGTACTGAGGGCAATCCTGGACGGGGGAATACAATAAGAAATTATGTGCTGAGGACGTCTGAAGAAATAGAAGTAGAACAGAGAAGTAATCCACTGACAAATAACTGATATAATTATAACAGCTGAGAACTCACATCTGTAAATACAGGGTGTTCAACTTAAAAGCAGCCCCAGTGATAAATATAAATTTGCCAGGTACGCATTGCATCTCGTCTATTTACTATTTAAACCGGTTCTGACTAGCTTGTCCAACGTCACATTTGTTCATCGCCCCTTCCGCACTACAATTACACACCATCACACAACCTTAACCTATCTACGTCATAACTGAACCTTCTCATTTCCATACATATATGCCAGATTAGCTCCATTCACAGGCTGCTTTTAAGTTGAACACCCTGTAGAACACAGTTACTATACAATTGAACACCTTTATAATTAAATATTTAGCAACCAACGAGAACCTACTTTGAACATTAAGCACAACAAGTAAAACAAAATTCATATAGTTTTACAAACTACAAAAACAATATACAGTGATGTTTCGGTGTTTCTTTAGGTACACTAGGTAGCTTTCAAATTACAAAGTCCCATGGTTCTTTGCTTTATAATGTGTGAGATGCGTATCACTTCACATATCTAATAACTAATATGCTAGAGTTAGGCAGACCAGTTCATTTCCTCACTTCTAGAACATTGGTTGCGTGGATTGATCTACAACCCTTTTCTGCTGTATTTGAAAATAGAACGTTCTCTCTCTCTCTCTCTCTCTCTCTCTCTCTCTCTCTTTGCGATCACCTAAAAGACCGATGTACCAGATCTCTTCATAAATTCATTCATATGGAAATCTAATTCATGCAGCCTTAGCATGGGTGGGTTTCGTCACATCTTCAGTGCTATTTGGAGCTCTAGTGCTTATCCTTCGGCGATGTGTCCGGATTGAGCCAACGTTTGCTGGGTTCGCTCTCCTTAATCTTTGGCTGTCCCCAGCCGACCTGCAAGGCAGCAGGTTGATTTCTACACATTTAGGACACGTGCATCCGATTTCAACCAAACCACCTTAGTCGCCTCTTACGACATGCGTTGCAGGTAACAGATGTTCTATTCTTTACATCCCAAATTTGGGCCCCGGTAACCACTCGGGCGATCGAGCGGTCAAAGCTCTGCGTTATTCTGTTTTAGATCTTCTACGTTTTCGTTTACCTTCTAGTGTCCATCTCAGTGCAGTTTTTGTGACACTGTTAGTGTCTGTGCATATCCCTTTGTCCGATCCATTTCCATCGTATACATATATATAGCATGTGACGCATCTGGCGCTTAGAGCAGCAACAAACACGCCATTTATTTCTGTTCTTGACCGTACGCAGTATTGTGTTCCATCTGTTATTCATTTCTTTCAGTTACTATTCTACTGTTTACATCCAGGTCATTTTAGGCCTTCTACGTTAACCCTCTGGTGTACATGTCAGGGAAGGTTTTTTTAGCAGTTAGTAGGCCTATTTTCATGCGTATCACATGTCCGATCCAGTTTCATCGATCCATTTTCATATAAAGCAAAGCCATTCTCTCGATGTGTATATGTCTGCTTCCTTTATTTTGCCTACTTCTCGATATACTGCGAACTTGATATTCAGCAAGCGGATAGCTTCCGTAGTGCGGACAATGTAAAAATTATAAAATTGTACGATTATTACTTCTTTACGTCTTAAAATAGAACTAAATTACAAACATGTCGCAAGGAGTAAAGAAAACGAAATTGTTTTGAACTACTGGTTCCTGCTTCACTTTGAACTACCAGTATTTCAAAAAATCATCGCATTAAATAATAAAAAACAGCATAATCATGAATAAAATACGAGCTAATCGACATGGTCACCTCCACACGTTGTATTTTTTCAGATACACAAACAAGCGTTGCTCCATCATTTATATTTATTCTTTATGGCATTCATCATCATCATCATCAAATAACGTGTCCTGAGCTTTGCCACCCTAGCAGCCCTTCGGAATTACTCTATCTTATAGTCCAGTGTCCAACCTCATGCAGCCGTTATGCTCAAATTATCAGCTACATTCTGAATCCATCTTCTCCGTGGTCTTTTTCTTCTCTTGTTTGCCAAGATACTTCCTTTCAAAATGGTCTCCAGCTCTTCGTGTATCTTTATATGTCCAAAATACTTCAATTTTCTCATTCTTATTTGTAGCAGAAGCCGGTTTTCTCAGCACATTAAATATTTTTCTTATCTTATCTTAACCACATTTGCCGTGAAGCGTCGTGGGAGAGTTAGTTTCCTATCTTGTGCCAGGTGTGTTGCGCTTGACGTTGTCAGTCCATGCTTTCGCAGGGACTCTGAGATGTTATCTATCCATCGTGTTCTTGGCCTGCCTCGTGCTCTGCGCCCTGAGTGTCGATTATTATAGGCACGTGATGGTAGTAAATGTGGTTCCATTCTCATTAAATGGCCGAACCACTTGAATCTTTGCTTCTCGATGTACTGTATGCATGGTATAGTACCAACGATGCTTCTGATATTCTCGTTAATTAACTAGATTTAATCAGGACATTAAAGAAATATTGTACATAAAGCTGAAGGAGACGAGAGACCAAGAGTATTTTACAAGGCCGTGAAGAAAGGGAAGTTCTGCAAGGGACATGCTAATTAATGAATAGCCGTCCATCGACAGCGACGATGACAGCAGCCTCAGACGTGTGCTGCTGCACCTCTATGGTGTGTGCGGAGGTGACTGTAGAGTCCAGTCCTAGAACACAATCCCCTACCACAAGTGGGGCATACATGATCAAGGTTAGACATGTGGGTGTTCTGTGGTCTGTCTATTCGCGCAACTCGTTTTCTCTGTGCCTCAGCGGCACGACGATTCTCAACTATGCGAGTTCCTCTTGTGTTGTTACAACGCCACATTTGGCGATCTTGCGCCAGGAATTCCCAGCACGTGGTGTCTAAATCGAAACATTTCAGAGACACTTTAAGAGTGTCTTTAAACCTTTTTTCTGTCCACCAGCTAAACGTCTGCCCTCTTCAAGCTCGCCATACATCAACTGTTTTGGGATGCGTTTATCAGACATCCGAACAACGTGACCGGCCATCTCACTGGGCCTCCTGCGGGTGTGTTGACGCTTGGGATCTTTGCTCTTATGAGAACTTCGGTAACTGGAATTTTGTCCTGCCAGTTTATTTTTATTAGTCTGCGTAGACAGCTTGTGTGGAAGTAGTTTAGCTCTCTTGCGGGTCTGCTATACCACAGCCAGGCTCTAGCACAGGCCAGACAACTGGTCGGGTATTCCCTGACCTAGATAAGAAAAGAGATCCGGAAATTACAGATGTTTGATAGAACACTGCACGCTTTTTGCAATTTTACTCAATTCGGTGAGTCTATGGTTATTTATTGGTGAACAATATTTATAATACTGATATTCCTTATTGTTAAACTTAACTTGTTGCATAATATATGACTTCGAGTTAGCATTTTGTGTTGATTTTAAAATGAATGCGTCTATATACACAAATACTGGAATGCGAGGTCACGTGGTGTAGTTGGGGTCTGATTTCCCACAATTCTTACCTGAGCCCGAAGGCCCAGTAGTTTATAGTTGGCTCTGGCTACACACTGTCAATGTCTCGCTGACATACAGCAGCGTGGTTAGCACTATGGCCCTGTGACTACGCATATCTTTCAGCTCTGTGACTACGCATATCTCTTTCCGCTCCCACACAGTAACAAGTAGCCTTCCGAACGCAGCCACTGCCGAAGGGACATGCTACTACTTTATATATATATATACAGTGGCGGCTCGTGATCATTTTTGTTGGTGGGGTCAGACATACATTTTTCGGAAAAATCATGGTTTTGGGTTATGTTTTAATTTATAAAATAATAAATACACGTTACACATTATTTTTGGTGGGGGTCCGGCCACAGTAGCCCTTAATGACGAGCTGCCACTGTATATATATATATATATATATATATATATAAACGAGTACACATATATCCACTGATCTGTGTACGTATTACCGCAGATGCTATCGATCACTTGCGAAATGAATGAGCTTCACTCAAGGGTAAACGAGCCTGGGTTTTATTACTGTAAGACAGGTCAAGATTTATTAAGCGTGACGCTAACACAACCTAGGAAAAACATAATGAAATATTGAATCGATTTGTATTAAATAGCAAGTTAGTAATATGATGTCTATGTAGGTTATTTTGTCAAGCTCACAATCTCTAAAATGTATCATTATATGACAATCCTTCTTGCGTATTGTTTTTTTATTGTCTTTTCTAGTTACGTGTACGGTGAAGCGACGTGGGAAGTTTAACTTTTAGCATACGTATGACGGCAATTTATTTATGACACCAGAATTTCTATCATAAAAAGTCTTTCGTATTTACGTTGTATGTAGTAGGTTTCACATGTATATTTGTCACTGAGTATCAGGTTCCTAGGGAAAGCTACCCTAATAAATAAAAAATGTGGCAAGAAATCGAATGTGCTGGCCTAGGCACCTATATCTGCATAACTGGCACAACGCACTATCGCTCCTAGGCTCAGATCACATAGAAACCACAGAGAGTGGTTTAATAAGTGGTCGATACGGAGTGTTCGCAGAAGAAGAAGGATACCAGGTTTATGTATATATTTTGTTTTATTGTGTATCTATGGGAAGTGGTTAAAACGTTTGTCTGTCGTTCTGAAGATTGGTGGTTCGAATCCAGACCGAGGCACGTGTGCAATTTTTTCATCAAATCCCTAGGATTGTTACTAGAGCTACAGAGTTCGTTTTTTTGTGTGCAACACTCTCGGTATTTCTGCCGACAGGGGCGGAGCCACATAGGGTAACCTGCTGCAATTAAATTAATCCTTCGATTTTATGCCCTTTAGACCTTCGTCTGTAGCTTAGGGATAGTGACTTGGTCTATTAACCCCGACGTTCTGAGTACGAATCACGCTGCGGATAGTTTGTTGAAAATTGGTTTCGCGTGGATTTTACAAAAGGCGATGGTACCACCGTTCAAAAGCAATGGCAAACTACTGAACGTAATAATGCCTAGAAAATCACAAACAGCGTTAAAACGATGGGACTGATTCGCAAAGTCCTGTAAAGAATATGCAATTAACCTTGGACATTAGTTTCTAAAAATAAGCTACAATTAAATATAATTTTTTTTTGATAAATAAATCGTTAATAAGTCATTGTTGTTAATAAAAATAATTTCTCTCGTACCGTTATACGTTACATAGGGCATGTAAGCAATTTCTCCATACCGCTCTATCCTAGGCAACTCACTCAATCTCAATGGAACTGAGACCGATATTTCTTGCCTCTCTCAGCAAAGTTCGCTTCAGGGTCTCCTTAGGTCGCCCTCTCTTTCTTGAAACCTTTGCATGCCACTTTAATTCCTATTGTGATATTCTTTGATCATTTCTTCTCAATGTGTCTCAAACATATCTCCATCTTCTCCTTCTTATAACAATATTTACTAGTGGTTGACCAGACATTTCTCTGATTTCATCACTTCTGAATTCTTTCCATTTTATGTTCATTATTTTTCACAGACATCTATTTTGAATTGCATTAAAATTACTGGAATTGTTACTACGAATTAATTATTTTTGAGCAATTAACATGATAAATTAATGTATAATGATCAAGTTGCAATGCCAAATTAATGATTAGCGAGCATTGTCAGAATAAATATATGAATAATAAGCCATTGTCAAGAAAATTCAAAACAGAGCTGTTCGCTGTGATGATGCTCTAGAAATATAAACTTGAACAATATCTATTAAATAAGAAAATATCATAAAAATCATTTATGACGTTGTTCTCAATTTGCCTCTGGGTATGAATGACTTTTGTAATACAAGTCTGGTGACGTTTCATTCAATCTAGAAACTTCACATCACATAAATCTACTTCCGTATATAACGATATGTATTTGTTTATCTCTAAACGCCTACATCTAAGAAGCAATGTAGGAGGTGGACCCACCTTCTCTATATCCAGACCAAGATTCGATATAACGTGCATATTCAATCTGTTTCACTGCAATCAATACATCTGGCTAGATGACTCACTCACACGACCTGTAGCGTTTATCGATAGTTCGAGATCTACTTTGATGCTGGATTTCGGAAATCACTTGCTGCATTAGTTAGTTTCTTGCACGCACTTACACGTATACTAATATTAATGAGTACGTGATATTCTTGTTGTTTTTTGAGATAATATTTATCAACATTAGAAGGTAACATTTGTTTTTAAAATATCTAGATCTACTGACTGTGTTTTAGTTTCAATCTATTATTTTTATGTGTGATTTTATCTATATGTCATCTAATCTAAGCTTAAATGAAGCTCAAGGATTGAGTACGTATATATGTTAATTTGAGTCTGGAGATCTGCTCGCGGAATGGGTGGACATTCCCGTTGGTTGGTAGGGCCAACATGGGACGCACAGAATAGTACCACTGCGACCTACAAGGCATGTCGTATGAGAAGACTGATGTAGAGGCCTAGGGAAGCTACCCTCGTAAATAAAAAGCGTCACAGAAATCGAATGTGCTGGCGTGTAACTGGCACAACGTACAATCGCTCTTAGGGGCAGATCACATATAATTCACACAGAGTGGTTAACCAACTAGTAAATATGAGCGTTCGAGGGACAAGAAGAAGGTGAACATTCACGATAATCGCGCGAGTGGTTACCGGGGCCCAAATTTGGGGTATAAAGAATAGAACCACTATTACCTACAACGCATGTCGTAAGAGGCGACTAAGGAGGTTTGGATGAAATCGGATGCACATGTTCTAAATGTGTAGAAGTCTATGCGTTTAGGGCCTACCAAACCAATGTGCAACGTATACACGTTCTTGGCAAAGATCAAGCATATCACAGAGTGATTAAAATTGGCCGTAAAGAACGAACGCAAAGAAGAAGAAGAAGATTCACGATAATATCTCGAGACCATAAATTTACAGTACATACGTGGACGAAAAATAATGAATATAAAATGGAACGAATTCAGGAGAAGTGATGAAATCAGAGACATGTCTGGTCAACCACTAGTGACAACTGTTATAAGAAAGAGAAGATGGAGATATGTTGGGCACACCTTGAGGAGAAATGATCAACGAATATCAAAGCAGGCATTGAAGTGGGATGCAAAGGGTTCAAGAAAGAGAGGTCGACCTAAGGAGACCCTGAAGCGAACTTTGCTGAGAGAGGCAGGAAATATCGGTCTCAGTTCCATGGAGGAGATTGAGCGAGTTGCCCAGGATAGAGCGGTATGGAGAAATTACTTGCAGGCCCTATGTAACGTATAACGGTACGAGAGGAATTATTATTATTATTATACGTGGACATGATGTAGTACAGGACAACGACGTGCGAACTTTCTTGGAAATAGTTCCCCTACTCAAATTTGAAGAATTATGTACAGCTCTGATGTGATTAATGCAGTGCGCATTCAGTTATGTGATATGGGCGAGTCTCAGATACTGGAACTATTGCAAAATTGAAAATTATGTCTACAGTGTCGTCTTCGAGGTACAGACAGAAGATATACTAATTAACTCCTCACTGGGTACGGTGCGCAGGTGAACTTTGGGATGGTCATTGCAGCGGAGGACCTAGCACGCATGGGAATACCCAATGTGCCATGACGACGATTGCACAACATAACATATCTTAATTTAATGACTGAAAGCGTTTCGACTAAGTTTATTATGCATTATCCATTGTGCCGACGTGGTTATGAGGTTAATCGAATGGCATCTCTACAAAGTATGATCTGATACATGTAGTACAGGGTGTTCAAGATAAAAGCAGCCTGTGAATGGAGCTAATCTGGCATTTATGTATGGAAATAAGAAGGTTCAGTTATGACGTGTATAGGTCAAGGTTGTGTGATGGTGTGTAATTGTGGTGCGGGAAGGGGCGATGAACAAATGGGACGTAGGACATTCTAGTCAGAACCATTTTAAATAGTAAATATACGAGATGCAATGCGTACCTGACAAATTACTATTTATCACTGGGGCTGCTTTTAAGTTGAACTCCCTGTAGTAGTAGTAATAATAATAGTAGTAGTAGTAATGGTAGTAGTAGTAGTAGACAAAGTGCCAACTTCCTGGTATCGAAATGCGAATCATTGCTCTGTTCCAGTGCCAAACGAACACCACTGAAAATTATCATTATTGTCCCATGTTAACTCGTGAAGGGAATAGAAGTCTCGACACACACATGCAGCTTGCACACACACTAAATGCTTAAGGAAGCCTCCAGATTGCCAACACCAAAGTCAACCCTTGAGTTTTGCAGCTCATGCCGAAGGGAACAACTGCGAAAGAACGACAAAGCACAGCAGAATGCACAGATGTCTCTGCATAAGGCATACGCTAGATCGTCGCCGACTAGCTATACGCCATTTTCTGAATATGCTCTTCACAATACAAACAATAAACATTCCTAATGACATTCATAGCTCACAGTGTCGCTCTAAGCACTAATTCAGTAGTTTAGGTGACGGGATCTTACAAGTCCAAACATGAAAAATTATGCAACAGGAAACGCGCCCAGAAGAAAACTCACTTCAAGATCCAAATGACGTTGGTCTATACTGGCTGCCTTTCCGTCATGTTGACAAGGTTGACTAATACTACTTACGGTTAACACTGAAATTATCCACCAAGATGTTTATTAACCCTTTCACAGTAATTTGTTTAACCTTCGGACGCATTTATATCGTAATATATACTGAATTAGCCAGTGTGTGGGATTTGCAGATTTTTCTAAGAATATAGTGAGCTAGTATATCGGATCAGAATGACGAAGGGGTTCTTCTTCTTCTTGCATTCGTTCTTTACGACCAATTTTAATCACTCTTTGTGATATGTTTGATCTTTGCCAAGAACGCGTATACGTTGCACATTGGTTTGGTAGGCCCTTAAACGCTTAGACTTCTACACGTTTAGGACATGTGCATCCGATTTCAGCCAAACATCCTTAGTCGCCTCTTACGACATGCATGGCAGGTAACAGTGGTTGTATTCCTTACACCCCAAATTTAGGCCTCGGTAACCGCTCGGGCGCATGGTTAATGACAATGAAACGAAGGGGTTAATGCTTATTGCTCATCATAAGTGATGATAACTCATTTCATCTATGTTAGGTGCTAGAAGTGGGATTTGTGTGTGCGTAGGTGACTGACGAGATCAGTTTGGGCTAGAAGTGTTCTTGGGCATTGTGGATATGGAATTTTAGCTGCACCAGTGAATGAGCTCAGAACTATAACAATAGAACACGAGCTTAAAGAAATGAGCCTTAGCTGTAACACTATACAGTGGACGGCCAAGAACAGATACAAATAGCGCGTATTTGTTGTTTTCCTATTCGACAATGGCGTTACATGCTAGAGAAAGAAAGAGAGAGAGAGAAAGAAAGAGAGAGAGAGAAATAAAGAGAGAGTTGAAGATTTAATGCAAGTTCCTTCTTGACTTGCCTTTGTTTTTCTACTACGGCAGTTCTGGTTGACTGCAGTACTGATTTCCTATGAAACATATAGCGTTACGATGCGCATTCAAATCTCCAGTCATCCTTTTTATTTGGATCTATGTTCTAGTTTATTTAGTGTTTATTCTGTCTATGTGTCCCCTTGATAACGATTCATGATCGAAACGTGGGATTGTCGTTAGCTTTTAATTGAATTAAATTGTTGTTTACTTGTGTGATACTACACACACGTGTCTTTGTCCTTAAACGACAATTTTAGTATCACCGCAGCCTACCCACGGTTGTCTCCAGATCTGGTCTGGTCAGACCTCCTCAGATTTTTTTATTTCCGTACATCGCGTCACGTTCGTAAACAACGACTTTCCATTTGTCGTTATTTATTCCAAACGCTGTAAATGAATACTTGACAAATGAAGGGAAGAAATTAAGAACGGCCAACTACAAACAATGTGCTTTGCCGTGGAAATTGTCATAAAAATATGTTAAACCGAGCACTTCTTTTTGCAGTTTCCATGAATTACGAGTATTTGTCATTTTTTCTAGTCTACGATCGCGAGAGAGAGAGAGATTTCTTCTACTCTACCATTCCTTGGATCGTGGTTCTAGAAAATTCTCAACTTTAAACTCAAGCTTCTGGAAAAGGGCAATGTGCCATCAGATGGATCATGTGCAAAAAAACGTCATTATTATTAATGTAAATCTAACGTTATTTATTTCTAATTCGTGAACAGATTGGGGAAAATAGGTCTGAGAACAGGTGAAGACAGACTAAGACAACTTGCAGACATAAAACGTGCACGGAGAAATTACAAAATATAATCTACAACGGACGCTAAGAGCCGCAGTACTGTAGATGTTAGTGAATCGCTTTATTCTGTCTGGTTTCAAGTCAGAGTGAATATAGAATATTTTTCCGACGTAAGATTTCAGGTCGACCACAACAATGAGCAGGAAAGCACTGGGAAGCAAACGCGTCTGGAGTGATGTTGACCACATTACACATTGTGTGCTGACAGTCAATGACAAACAAAGACAAAGCACTGGGAAGCAAACGCGTCTGGAGTGATGTTGACCACATTACACATTGTGTGCTGACAGTCAATGAAAAACAAAGACATAACACTTTATTACTTTATTATACGTTGAGGTATGAAAAAGGATTCCTTTACATTTTACTTTACAACGGTCGCTACATTCACCTCGGAGCGTCTGGTCGAATGGATTAGAGCGCGGCTCCTATGTGGGAGACCTGTGTTCAATCCACGATAAGGCCAAGAATTTTTTCTGTTGCGGGCATAAATGAAAAATCATAGCCTGAACAGCTTCGCGGCGACTGCACTAACCATGCGGCTATTAAATTTCTCAGGCTCACGTCCCACCTGTCCTGCACCGCCCTAAAAAGCGGTACTACAAGCAGTAACGACATTTACATTTACTGTCTCTCGAGACAAACATTACACCGCCATTAACATTATTTATTTATGTTGGGCTTTTTTGTGGAAAACAATTTGATTTATGCAATAATAAAGTGACCAAAAAGTTTAATGTTTGTGATGCTAGCAAAAATACATGTATATGTCAAAGTTCACAAGAATTAATACGTTCAACTAACATGGGTTTATATTTAACCACTGGATCTGTGAAGTAGTAATAATCTCTTTGTCTCTGTTTACGATTCTACGCTCATATTGATGGAACTACTTTTGAGCAGTGGCAGCTCATCATTGAGGGCCAGGCCCTACCAAAAATAAGGTGTAACGTGTATTTATTATTTTATACATTAAAATATAACCAAACTGAAACCATGAATTTTCCAAAAATTTCTGCCTGGCTCCACCAACAAAAATGATCACGAGCCGACACTGTTTTTGAATGTAACAAAGCTAATGACTATTTGATGATACAAATACTCTTTCGTAACTTTACAATATTGTATTTAAGCTGTTACTAACATCATATTCACATATATATGTAGTATATGTTTACTGATATTTAGTATTATGTCAATTATAAGCTGGTTTTAAGCAGCGAAAGTTAGTCATTTTATAAACCACACGCATGTTAGCCCGCACGCACCCACACATACACATGCATATATATATATATATATGGGGAATCCAGGTGTGATGGCAAAGTTTGAATTCTGTAGCTTAGGCAACAATCCTAGTGAGTTCTTGAAAAAATGTAATCGTGAACAGAACGGCGCTGTCCGGATTCGAACCCAATGTCTTCGAAACGCAAAGTAAAAGGCTTAACCACTTAGTCGCAGAGACCTCCAGCATAGCTCTCGTTTACGCTGAAGCCATGTGTTCTGTCTTGATAAAGACCTGTTGGTCGATACGTCCTATCTTTGTACGTACCGTCTTACATGAAACTGTATAAATAGCGCACGGTCGTCATGTGGTACAAACTGTCCCACTGTGGTTAACAGAACATAAGCCAGAAGACATACTGGCGAAGGAAGGTGTTACAGAAAAGCAACCAAACGTGCTGGCTACTAATCAGAAGCCAAAGATGATTAAACCAAACAAAGATGACTACCAAAGAATATGCAAATTTGAACAAGTTGTCATTCTGCGCATCAGAACACGATACAACTGACTCAAGTGTCTACACATGTGTAGCTATAATTCAAGATTGCAATTCAATCATGTGTATTTGTGGACAAGCACGACAAATTGCAGAGTCCATACTTCAGAATTGACTGTAATATGATATGTTGGGGCAATTTCAATGGCCCATTGAAACAACACTGGAAATAAAGCTATACAGACCTACGTGTGAGATACAAAAGACAGTGAAGTTTATACAAGAAATTATATTAAATATATAGAAACTAGTTCAAGCAAACGAATTGCAGTATATGGTACTTAAAGTCCTTATTGTTTACTATCCCCCATTGTGTGTTGTATAATGCATGTTCAATCAATCTTCTACAGAGCTTCTTAGAGATAACTCTGCTGATGTAATAACAACGTGAGACAACTCCACCATGAACGGTTCAGACAAAGATAAAGAATTGGGTCAGCTGTTTCACGCGTGTGACCTTGATGGGTCTGGATACATAGACCAGGATGAGCTGGCTTATATTTGTAGCGAGCTGTCAGTTGATGACCTCGGTGATGTCTTCAAGCAATTAGACAAAGATGGCGATGGAAGAATCAGTATTGAGGAGTTCGCTAAGGGATACAGGTAACTCGATGTTTTGCTATTTTGTATATCACTTTACATTATTATACTATCTACCCGCCAGAGTGGTTACATGGGCCCAAATTTAGAGTGTAAAGAATAGAACCACTGTTACCTGCCATGCATGCCGTAAGAGGCGACTAAGGAGGTTTGGATTAAATCGGATACACGTGTCCTAAACGTGTAGAAGTCTATGCGTTTAGGGCCTACCAAACCAATGTGCAAAGTATACACGTTCTTGGCAAAGATCAAACATATCACAAAGAGTGATTAAAATTGGTCGTAAAGAACGAACGCAAAGAAAAGAAGAAGATACTATCTACTACATTGCTGTACATTTAACCCTTTCGTCCTTCAAAGCTGATTTACTGGCTCGCTGTACTTTTTTTAAGAGTACACAAAGCCAGTTTACTGCTTATATATAATGCAGAATATAAATGCGTCTTGTGGCAAAAAGAAATTACGGAGGAAAGGGTTAAATATGGGGACGGTGGGGGTGGGGGTCTCTATGAGGAAGGGATTAAGACGTGTGTCTGTCGTTCTGAAACAACACGTGCAACTTTATCATAAGTGCTCTAGGACAATTGCTGTGTTCGTTCTGTGTGTAACCACATGCTCTGCACATGAACTGCGGGATTCGGGCCATCAGCGAAAGGATCGGAAAATAATGATGTTTGATAGAACAACTGCACGCTTTTTAATTTTACATTAATTGGTGAGTCTATTTATTTATTGGTGAAAATATTTATATTGATATTCCATATTGTTAAACTTAACTTGTTGGATAATATGACTTCGAGTTAGCATTTTGTGTTGATTTTAAAATGAATTCGTCTATATACACCAATACTGGAATGCGAGGTCACGTGGTGTAGTTGGGGTCTGATTTCCCACAATTATTACCTGAGCCCGAAGGCCCAGTAGTTTATAGTTGGCTCTGGTGTAACACTCTCCACATGTGTTGTGCCATTTCCGTCGAAAGAGACGGAGAAATATTGGGAAACCCGGTGCAATGAAGTCAATCCTTCACGTTGAGCCTTTTTTTACATTTGAATTGGTTTTTGCTGACACCTTTCCATCGTTGCAGGTGGTAGAATGTAATGGGTGTTCTTTTTCGATCCAGAAGTACTTGAGCTTTCAGCTCTTCGGCTCGGTGCCATGGACATCGTGACCCTTCGGTTCGGTGCCACAAATACCGTAAATCTGGAAAACCTTGTGGTTTTTCTGCCACCCCGCGGAATTAAACCACACTCACAGAGGGTTACCACCCGTTGTCCAAAGCGCTACGAACACTCTGGGATGGCGGGCATGTACATACAATTTAAAGACAGAAAGTATGAAGATAAACATATTACTAAATCCACTTAATATCGGTGTTAATAGTTACAAAATTAAGTAGGTTACAAAATTAAGTATGTTACAAAATTAAGTAGGTTACAAAATTAGTAGGTTACAAAATTAAGTAGGTTACAAAATAGACATAAGAATGTTTACTGGATTGTAGATTTGATAGTGGAACATAAAAAAGAGGTCAGAAGATCAGCATGGTAGCGCATCATCTAACACCATTATTGAAGAAGAACTCTAAACTTCAGCATCAAAATTATAGGGGGAAAACACCCTAGATTATCTTATCTTAACCACATTTGCCGTGAAGCGCCGTAGGGAGAGTTAGTTCTATCTTGTGCCAGGTGTGTTGCGCTTGACGTTGTCAGTCCATGCTTTTGTAGGGACTCTGAGATGTTATCTATCCATCGTGTTCTTGGCCTGCCTCGTGCTTTGCGCCCTGAGTGTCGATTATTGTAGGCGCATGATGGTAGTAAATGTGGTTCCATTCTCATTAGATGGCCGAACCACTTGATTCTTTGCTTCTCGGTGTACTGTATGCATGGTATAGTACCAACGATGCTTCTGATATTCTCGTTTCTCACTCTATTTCTCCTTGTAAGGTTGACAGCTTTTCGTAGACATCTCATTTTACATGTTGTAATCTTTCTTTCTTGAGTCTTAGTCAGGAGCCATGTTTGGCACTGATAGAAGAGAGTTGGAATAAATATGAATTTATCAGTTTCGTTTGACTGCCATGTTAATGCTTGGATGTTTTAATAGTGGTAACAATTGGTATGTCACTGTGTTTGCCTTCTGGCATCTAGTCTCGATTTCTCTGTCCATCTTTCCATCTGCTGTGAATATACTCCCAAGATATTTGAATTCTGGAGTCTGTTGTATTACCCTGGATTATACATGCCATATTCAATCCAATCCAGACAAACATTGACTCTGTCATGTAAGATAAAAAGACCACATTGTGTGAGATGGTGTGCTTTAGAAAAGCCATCAACGTTATCAGAAAATATAGAACCTGACATCACACAAATTAAATAATCTACACCTACTGTCAGATGTGCACTTATTACTCACTGAGCAGCACAGTGAATTAACAATCGCACCCTATCGTCTATAATCTCCGACCATCCTCCTTCCCCATGATGACACGGGGCAGTCCCGCATCCCTCATCTCCATAATAAGACTATGTCTTAAAGTCTGTCAAGGGCGTTACCCCATTCCACTTTTTCTGAGTTGACTCCAATCAAGTGTTATTTCAGTAACTGACAATTATGCCCCAGCATGGTATACCCTAGCAAAACACTACAGACCTTCACCCCAAAGATATATCTCTGTCTAGCTTGTGACGTTCTTTGCGTTTAAGAAGCAACAAATGCGTGACATTCTTTCCTGCTCATAGCCGTCCATTGTATTATATTCTAACTGTGGTTCATTTCTTTATTTCTGTTCTATTTTTCACCTCCAGGTCGTTTTGGGTATTCCACGTTTTCGTATACCCTCTGGTATCCATCTCAGTGCATTTTTGGTGACAGAGCTAGTCTCCATGCGTATCAAATGTCCGATCTATCACCAGCGAGTGCTTTTTTTTTGGTGGTGGTGGTACTCATATTGTCTTGATGGCTCTGTTTTCGTTGCTGTTTCTGTAACATAAAGTGTCTGGCAGGATAGGATACATAAGATATGTGTGGAAAACCATAAATATAATGGTTCGGTAATCTATTAAAAATGAAATCCATACTATTATCACTTTACGATTGCAACAGTGCAATATTTGATTTAGGAACACGAGGAAGATGAAAAAGTCAATAAGTAAAGAACTAGAAATTAATATTACAACAAAATGAACTCAAAAAAAAACGCACATGATAAACTTATTTTAGCAACGAGAACATTCTGTGTTGACTTATAGCACTAGTCGATAGAAAAAGATGGCTTAAACACGATT
Source organism: Arion vulgaris (assembly GCA_020796225.1). Classification (NCBI taxonomy): domain Eukaryota; kingdom Metazoa; phylum Mollusca; class Gastropoda; order Stylommatophora; family Arionidae; genus Arion; species Arion vulgaris. Next base: position 26,714,553 of record CM036761.1, on the reverse strand, counting down.
CTTCACTAATGTACAATGAAGATGAATGCAAATGTTATGCAGGATGAACATTGTGCAAATGTCCTATTAATCAATCAATAAATCATTCAATCAATCAATCAATCAAGAGATAGCTCCACATGTACATCAAACACAGAAGTTATCCCATACAATATTTGTACATTTACGAGCAGATGAAAGTTTCCCAAAATATATACTGCTTTAGATGTGATTTCTAAAGAATAATAAAATATAGCTCATATATAAAGTCCGCATGCATGATGAAATTATCTTGTAGACTCCAGCAACTGGGAACAGTCACATCAGTCAATTCATGAAATTGAATGTATGATACACCTAATGATTCAGACTTGATCACAACTTAATCCTTTCTTTTCTATTGCTATTTCTCTGATATTCATATCATATAAAAAAATACTGTTTGATTATAAGCAATACAGCTGTATTTGCTTTATATACTCCATTAGCGAGCACAATTTTCACCTTGCAAAACACACATAGCCCAAAGAGTCATTCACTTGAGTTTAAGTGCTAGCCTCTCGGTTCAAAGGTACTCGGTTCGCTCTCTCTTGGAGCATTAGGATATTTCTCCAGATATCCCTGATCTCCGAGTATGTGAGATCGAGTTCCTAGTCCTATAGAAGACGTAGGTCCCCTGTTCAAGTTGAGCACGTAGAAGATCCCTTGGTGGTTCAAAATTGAGAAGAATAGGCTGAAATGTCGCTGAGCGGGCAAAGTTCTTTAGGAAACAATTTGCAAAATAAAGTTCCTCAAAATATGTTCACCATCTTCTAAATGACATTGGGGACACTCACCGGTGCTACGGATTTCGTGCACCGTCGCTGAGAAATTCCTGATAAGAAAGAGATCGTAGCACACATGGTTACTCACCGAAGTGCAACGATGATGGTTTTATCAATCAATCAATACAAACGAACTCAAACAACAACAGCAATTGACATCGTAATGCAACACTTGTCCAATCCTCAGTGTGGATGAAGGTGGTCAACTACATTAGTACGACACTTTGTTTTGGGTATAAAAATAGGATAAAGTTGATTAAAATAACATTGTTGTATTCCACAGAGAAATCGCCATGGCTAAAGAAACGAGAAAGCGGCAGTTAATTCGACAACGTTTGGCTAGTGCCAAGTCAGAGGAGAATCTGATGGATGAAGCGCACGGAACAAATAATACAGAGGAGTATTCTAGCGGTCTTGACGAGGGTCTCAAAGCTTTGTCCTGGTGAGTTTAGAATTGAAAGCGTATACGTACTGAAGAGAAACGAACATTATGTCTGCATATTGGTGTAATAAAATGTCCCATTACCATTCCTAGATCTTGGAGTAGGAAGTGCCTTTCACTTCACATTTATAGACCCAAGCATACAGGACATAAGAGGGCTAATTCCTTTCCTCACGTGTAGAAAGTCGAATGTGGAACTAAACCTACAACCCACTTGTATCGGATTTGATAAGCTAACGCTCCTTCCTCTCTCTCTATCTCTCTCTCTTCATCTATCTATCTATCTATCTATTCTAGCATATGACACCCCTGGAGCTTAGGGTAGCATCAAATGCATACCATTGTTTTCAATGTTTGACAAGGCCTGTATTGTGTTTCAGCTGTGATTCATTTCTTTCAGTTCTTGTTCATGGTTCTAATAAATGTAATAAATGGTATGCTACTGCGTTGTAAATGTAGGATACTATTTGTCAAGTATCCTACTAAAACAATATACACTTACAAACGGTATGTTCTAAATATCAATTGTTCTTCTGTTCGTTTCTTTAACGATTATGTCATACGTCTCTCACTTAATCCCATTTGACCTTTATATTGAATTATTAATTGTTTCGTCATTCCCGCTGGTTATTTTTTTTATATTAAACGTATTATATTAAAGTTCGCTTTTTATGTTTATCACATATGATGGAAACGTGAGGAATGGAACAGACGATAGCAACAAAGAATAATGTGATCATTTTGTAATGGAGGAAGAGAACTACTAAGATATGTGGACGATAATAGTAGCTCATCGAGAGTAATGATGACAACAGCCACAGCCGTGTATTGTTGCACCTCTCTGGAGTGTTGGGAGATGACTGTAGAATCAAACCCTCTATCCATCAATATATGATCACAGATATGTGATTGGAACTTTATTATGGTTGGAATGTGGGTGTTATATGTTATGTCTTATCGTGCAGCTTTCTTTTCTTTCCACCTCAGTGGTACGACGATTTTCAGCTACTCGAGTTCGGGTCAAAGGCTCATCGTTACGGCGGTAACGATGAGCCAGGGTTAGCGAAGGGGCGCGCTAACCAAGACCCTGCTCCAACCTCCACGCGGTGACCCTGGAAGCAGACTTAGGTTCCGGTCTGGCTAAGGGGGAGGGCAGGGATCGAGGTGACCTACAAGTAAGGTAGAAGTGCAAAAACGGAAAAGCAATGCAGGGGCCGAAAATCCCTGAACAAAGCACGCATCTCCTGGCCGATGTCCGCTAAAATATGCCCAAGTTCAAAGGCACGAAACAACAGCGTGCGAGCGTCCGAGAAAATACCAGTGTTGACAGTGTGAACTTAGAAAAGCAATGCATGGGCCGGAAATCCCTGAACAATCGCACACATTTCCTGGCCGAAGACCGCAAAAATATGCCCAAAGTTCAAAAAGAACTACGAAACAGCAGAGTACGAGCGCCCATGGAGAAAACAGTGGTGACAATGCAAACACTGAAATGCAATGCAGGGGCCGGAAATCCTTGAACAACGCACACATTTCCTGGCCGAAGATCGCAAAAATGTGCCCAAAGTTCAAAAAAGAAATATGAAAGCGTCCCATGAAACAAAACTCTGTCCTTCTCGCAGGGAACTACTGCTACCTTGTAGTTTATGGTTGGGGGCAACCAAAGGCTAGTGAAGCAAACCGCAAACAAAACTGGACGGTAGGCGAACCAAGCAGTCGCTGCCCTAAAAGAAAATGGCAACCCACTGCATTGTGGGTTTTGGCTGGGGACAGTCAAAGGCTAACGGAGAGCGAACCCAGTAAACGTTGGTTGAAATCGGATACACGCCCGAAAGATAAGCACCTGTGCTCAAAATGGGACTGAAAGTTGTGACGTAGCTACCCATGCTAAGGCTGCATGGACCAAGTTTTATCATGAATATGTCTAATTTAGAATCTCGATATGGTGCTACGCCTGTGGAGATCCGTCGGGCAGGACGAGTGCCGGGCCCCAAGCCTCGAAGGGGCCCGTTTTTGCTACCGACGGTCCCCGCCCTCCAACTCGGCAAAGCAGCAAGCGAGGTCCACGGGGAAAAGTTACTGGTTCAATACAGCAAATTACTGGCCAGCGGCGATTAAACATTATGCAATGGAATGCCGAAGGTATTAATCACAAAAAGCAAGCACTCGTAATAAGACTTGCAGAAGATGAAATTGATTTTGCGTGCATACAAGAAGCACATCTAAATGCCCAACATAGATTCGAGATCAGAGGCTACCAAACCGTCAGACTAGACCGAGAGGGCACAAAGGGGGGAGTCCTCACCTAGTTCGAAACGGCATTCCAGCAAAGCAAACGAAAGGAACCACAGGAAGTGTCGGCGCAGTAGAGATCGTAGGCGCCCTAATCACATGTGATGAAATGCAGATACTTCTGTATAACCTATACTGCCCAAGTGACATCTCGCTGTCACTCCAATGATACATCATGCATTGTGGTCGGTGATTTCAACAGCCACTCAGAAAGATGGTTACCTCGAAACGAACAGCAGAGGCGTAGAAGTGGAAGACTTGGAGATAGAGAACAACCTGTTCCTCATCAATGCCCCAGATGATCCGCCAACCTTCTACTCGAGAAGGTGACATTCGACTAGCACTCTCGATTTGGCATTTGCAACAAGCGACCTCTCCACAAAAACAGTACGCACGGTGACAAAGCAGCTAGGAGATAGGCCCGTCAAGCTGCAGGTAGACCTGAAATTTGCACCTGAGCCCAAAATGTCGTTGCCACGGTGGAACTACAAAAAAGCAAACTGAAAACAGTATGGGTCACTGACAGATGCCAATGTTGAACGCATCAACATGCATGAAAAGAAAAGCATGCGATCCGTGGCAAGAGAACTCTCACAAGCAATCCTGAAAGCGGCACGGGGAACCATTCCCAGAAGCGAGCGGAAGGACTACAAGCCATACTGAACAGCAGAGATTCAGAAGCTTGAAAACGACCTTGAATTGGCAAAGAGTGAGGCTGAACAGGCACAGTCAGTAACGACCAATACTGCTTACAAGGCGGCAGCAACAAAATACAGAAGGGAGGTAAAACGAGCAGCACGACAAAGCTGGGTTAATACGACCGAATCCCTGAACCTTGATAGGGACGTTCATAAATTGTGGAAGTTGGCAAAAGCGCTGAGTGACGAAAACACCAGTCGATCCCCAATAGTCCTCGAACAAGACAAAAAGATGTCCTCAGAAGAGAAGCCGCAAACATTCTAATGCAAAAATATGCCGAAGTCAGCAGAGTAAGCATAGCAAAAGAAAAAGTCGATGACACTAAGAGAAAAGCGAGAGCCCTCCAAGGCGAGTCAAGAAAAGCTGATAGTCACCTAACGAATACATTCACCAGTAATGAGTTGGAAGAGGCATTAAGGGAGCTGAAGCTCAGAAAGTCGCCAGGAAAGGATGGGATTACGAATGAGATGCTTAAGAACCTGGTACCAGAGCAAAGGCAGCTCTACTGGCCGTCCTCAATATGTCGTGGAGAAAAGGAATAGTACCACGAGAATGGAAAGAAGCGATCATGATGTCCATCCTTAAACCAGGCAAAAATAAACTCGACCCTGCGAGTTACAGACCAATAAGCCTCCTAAGCTGCACCGGCAAACTCATGGAACGCACGGTGAACAAACGGCTATCCTGGCACTTGGAAAGCAAAGAACTTCTTATGGTAGAACAGGGAGGCTTTCGGAGATACCGATCTACAGAATATCAAGTAACCTATATTGCCCAGGAAATCGAGGATGGTTTCCAAGAAAAGAAGCAGACACTGGCAGTTTTGGTAGATATGGAGAAGTCGTTTGACACATTCTGGAAGGAAGGGTTAAGACTGAAACTCCTCACCCTCGGTATTAAGGGTATAATGTACAAATGGCTTGATAGATACCTAGAGAACAGAACCTCAAGGGTTCAAGTTCAAGGGTACACTAGCATGATAGCCACATTAGAGCAAGGAAGTCCCCAAGGAGGTGTGCTCTCACCAGCACTCTTTCTAATCTTTGTCAACGACATTGCAGCATGCCTGCTAAAGCGAGTACACTCTGCCATGTATGCCGACGACCTGGCAATATGGGCGAGGGAAGCGTCAATGCCCACAGCAACAAATCGACTCAAGTTACGTTGAATAACCTGGAAGTTAGTAAAAAAGTGGAACATGAAAATAAATGCGTCTAAAACCACTTACACTGTGTTCTCCCAGAAAAACCCAGGATTACAAAATTAAGCTTAAAGTCAATGGGCAAGGTCTTCCAGAAAGCAAGACTCCAACGTACCTCGGAGTCACACTCGACCGAAAACTGACTTGGTGCATTCAAATTGAAAATGCTACGGCAAAAGCGAGACACAGGCTCACGATGATGCGTAAACTCGCAGGCTTCACGTGGGGAGCAAACACCAGAGTGCTCAAAACACTCTACTCTGGAAGAGTGCGACCGTTCCTGGAGTACGGCATTGCAGCGTGGAGTATTGCATCCAATAAGCAATTCGCCAAAGTGAGCAATAGTCAGAAACGTGCAATGCGCATTATCACAGGAGCCATGAAGTCCACGCTCATCAAGGCGATGGAAACAATCACAGGCATCCAACCAATGGCAGATCGAAGGGACAGAAAAGTCTTAGTATTAGCGGAAAAAAAAAACGGCTCGATTCCCACCCTATGTATGAAAGAATGAACAAATTCGAAAGGAGTAGGATACAGAGAACTAGCTTCGCAAAAATAGCTAAAGCACTGACCGCAGACCATCCGGTCCTAGCAAAATGTAAAACCAAACCAATCCCGGCAACCGATAAGTGCCCGTCGTGGAAAACCAAAATGCCGGTACCAAGAGAAACAATCCCAGGTATAATAAAAAAAAGACCAGCAAGAAAACTTCGAAAGAAGAGCGGCCACAAAAAAAACACATATCGACCGAATACACTGAAAATAAGTGGACACACGTGTACACTGATGGGTCGGCCAGGAACGCAATCAGCGATGGTGGAGGAGGAATAGTGCTTAAACTATCAAAGAAAGTGGCGGTCATGAAAGCGATTGCCACAGCGGCCGAAATGATCCTAGAGAGAAGAGGCATCTCTCGCAATAAGGTCTTGATATTCACCGATGCTCTATCGGTCATCATGGCACTCAAAAGTGTAGGCAAAACAGAGCTAAATGAGCTCAAAACGACCCTCGATGAACTAGCGCGCTCACTCAAACGCACCGTCATTCAGTGGATACCATCACACTGTAATATAAGTGGAAACGAACGCGCTGACAAACTAGCTAAAGAAGGCAGACGACTACCTCAGACTGATCACGAGATCAGTTATGAGGAATCCAGAACAACCTTCGGCTGGCACTACGGAGACAAATGGACAAAAGACCATCCCCAGCATAACAACAGCGACGGATACTATGGTCTGTCTCGTAGCGAACAATTTGCCAAACTTCGCCCCCGTACCGGCCACAACAAGCTCCGCGCCCACATGTAATAACAAATTCAAAATCGGCACAACTAGCCTGTGCTCATGCAAAAAGGCGGACGGCAGAACACGTTCTGCAAGATTGTCAACTGATAGCAGGTATAAGAAAAGTAACCTGGCCACATAACACAGAGCTTCGCGAGAAGCTGTACGGAGGAACGGAACCCCTTAAAACCATGGTAAAATTCATGGTCTCACTGGCGTACATTAGCATGGCTAGAACTATGGTCAGATAAACTTTTAGCGTTGCCGCAACGCTTATCCCCTTCTGCTCCTATATAGTTACACGCAGTCTTCCAAATGCAGCATGGGCTTGGGATATTATATTGTTGCTATCAATCAAACTATCAAATCAATGACCTTAGAGTCTATGTTTGCCGATCTGGATAAGATGCTGCCAGGATATGTAAAGTAGTCCGCTAGCAGTAGACCTGGTATTTTATATTTATAACTGGGTCATTGTACTGCTCTCTATGCTGATGGTATAGTGTTGCTTTCAACATTGCAAAACTAAATTGAGAAATTAATCATTTCAGTGCTTGAGAAAAGCGAAATACAAAATGTATATATATATCTCAATGCGACAAAATTAAAAATAATTGCAACCGATAAAACAAACAAGACCAAAGATAATTAGAAGATACAAGAACAAGAAAAAATAGACAAACTGAGCTGTTTTGAATATTTCAGTTCACTTCTAGCAAGAGATAGAATTGCAATGAAAAAAATCAAAAGCAGAGCAAATTCGTCTTTACAAAAACTGAATACAGTTTGGAATGAAATTGATAGGTCAATTAAAATCAGTATACTAAGAGTTTGCATATTCCCAGTAGTAATTTATGGTTAAACAAAGTAGAGCATACAGAATGATTACTTCCAGGTTGAGGCTGTGACTGCTCCCATACATTAGCTCTATGAGATTCCGTTTACTGGGGCCGTTGTTGTATCCGATTTCAATCGATGCTTCGGATCAGTAGACATTTCTATTGTTAGATTTTTCATACCTCCATTTTTCCCTCATCCACTATCTTGTGCTTAATATTTAATAGTAAGTCGATTTCTCGGTCTTACCGTCTCGTATTTAATATCCTCGTTTTACTATCTATCGGTCTTTCTGTCTTATCCCTCTGTTCTTATATGTTCTTCATTATAATAATATCTCATCTAGACGAGTCCTTTGCTTATATACCGTATATGTGAACAAAGATAAAAAGAAGTCAACGAAGTAAACAATATGCTAAGGCAGTATGAAAAAGTCGATGCAGTCATAGTAGTAGTAATACGCATAAGGTAAAACCCTGACCCCGGCAACATATGGCAGAATAGTTCAGACTAGAAATCGAAAATTCCTGTTTGATGGGGGCTGAATTTTGTATATATTTGATAGAACACTGTAAGATTTTTTGATATTTCACTCATTTCATGAGTCCATAGTTATTCATTGATGAAAAATATTCATAATAATGATATTCATTAGTGTTAAACTTAACTTGTTACATAATATAACTTTGATTTGGCATGTTGTGTTATGTTTCAAATAAATTTGTCTTTATACAACAACACTGGAATGCGAGATCACGCGACGGTTGTGGTCTTATTTTCTAGTATTTTTACCTAAGCCCGCCGGCAGTATGTTATCGGAGGCTGCTACGGGGGAAAACATAGACATTCAAACAAGACGATGAACAGCTATATGCTTAACCTCTTCTCCCTTATGAGCCAATCTAATGGCTTGTCATATTTTTGAAGTTATTGGTTTCTAAACTGACGTCATTGCAATCCGGTCAGACCAATAGGTGCTCAGTCTCCCCCAACAGATATCGAAGAGAATGCTTACTGATGGTTTCCGTGGCTCGCTGATTAAACATACTTCTCACTCTGCCCCTCAGTCATACAGTTCTACTTGTACAACGGATAACTCCAAACTGCCAAAATCGCTGGATCGATTCAACATTTATTTTAGTGTCCTCATCCAACAGACAGTTGTGAAGAGGCCGAAGAACATTCCCCTTATCCATCTTCAACTCCCCAACAATCGATGCTGTTGATGCAAGCCTGTCCGTTTTCTTATTATCGTAAACACCCGCATGCACAGGACAGTATATCCACATAAACCTCTGAAGGTTAGAAACTTCTATAGAGGACATCCACTCATACCGAAACCTGCCCTTCTGGATCTTGTGAAGCATCGACTGAGAGTCAGATACAACAACAGCCTCAGTAAATGAAGTCCCAGAGATCCAATGGAGGGCAGCAGTAACGGCCTCAACCTCCATCCTCATACTAGAAGTAGTTGTCATGTATGCCCCACTTCGCTCTGCAACAACCCTGCCTTGTGCATTAGCCAAGAAACCCAAGCCTCACTTCTCACCATGATTAACTGACCCATCTTTATATACAACAACATCATCCCCTGCATTATCTTCTATTAGCTGCTTAACTGTGAGATATTTTTGAAGATAACGCAAAGCCAGTATACTCACTAACTTAGTGATCATAACAGTCTCGATGAATAGAATTTGGAAGTTTGCACGTGGAATGGGTGGACAACATTCGGAGAATAGATCTCAAGAAAATGACTTGACTGTACACACATGGACATGCTGGAGTGCAGGGTAACGAGCACGTTGACATTCTTGCAAACAATGCCTCGACTCAATCGGGCAGAAGTGTATGGACAGAGCCGATATCATCAGTGCTGTACGCTCTCATGTATGTGACTTGGGCAAGTCTCAGACACTGGAACGAGTTCGAGAATTAAGTTTGGACATGCCAGACAGTGTAGTCTTCATTGTAGAGAGAGAAGATATACTAATCAACTTCCCATACGGTAAGCAAGTGAACTTTGGGATGATTGCTACATCGGAGGACAGAGCACGAATAGGAATGCCCAATGTGCCGTGACGTCGACGCATAACATAACATAACATAACATTACATAACTTAGTATACATTGTAAAATAAATACGTCCGAAGGTCAGAAAAAAACATTACAGAGTAAAAGAGTTAATGTTGAGAACGAACACTTGAGAGGATCTATTCTAGTTGAACAAACAACCATATTGTAGGCTACTCAAATCAATATCCAACTAGGTTTGCAATGTACACTCGTATATCCATGTAAGTGATATTTTGTCAATATCTCCAGTTAAAATATTGCCTTTATCGCTGGCACAGCTGTTTATGTGTTGGGATTGTTAGGTGGACACAAGACAAGACATGTTAGATAATGAGATATTATAACGTTCTCTGTCTAAATATAGAAGAGTTTAATTAAGACAAAATAAAAAGATTTGGGGTCCACCTGTGTTTGCGTCGTTGTTTTTCTGTATATATTGAAGATGTTCCTTGAAAAACAACTTTTATAACTGCATTCTTCACGAGAAGTTTATTTCTATTGTCCTTTATGTTTATTGTCTAACGCGTCCTGAGTTAACCAAAATAAGATGCCCAAGTTGAAATAGTAAGTGGCTCGGTTTCTTCTTCTGCGTTCTCACTAGATTGGGATTTCGGATTCTCTAATAAAGCAGCCGTCTGCCTCAGATTATCATCCACGCCATACATTTTGTCTTGGACGCTAGTGTAAGTTGGCCACCTCTTTCTTCTCAAGTTTGCATACTGGGGCAGTTCTGTAGGATATAATTCCTATGATTTCTGCTTCTCCGTTTGTGCAGACCTCTTCCAGCAGTAAGTTTTGGCCACCCTCGTGATGGTAGGTCTGACATTCTTACTGCGTGGCTAAATCTGCAAGGCGACCGTAGAATCCGTTATCCCATTCCTCATTGTGAGGGGTCGTTGCACCATGTTATGCCCCTTACGGCCTGGTGCATCCGTTTTCTGCAAGCATCTGTTTCAGGTTAGCATTCCCTAGCAGACACGTGCATTCGATTTCACCCATACCTCCTTTGTCGCCTCTTACGACATGCGTGGCAGGTAACAGTGGTTCCATTCTTTACACCCCAAATTTGGACCCAGGTAACCACTCGGGCGAGTGGCTCGGCTAAAAGAGGTTTCTCTAAAAATAAGAACATAGAAGATGACACCAAAAAGCAAGCACTACAATGTAGTAGTTGCTAACTATATCAACTATATTATATGAGATTATTTCGCTATTTTGAAAACAAAAATTCTCTAGTTTATTTCTCTAATCCTGTTTTGCCTTTTGGCGTTAGTCGAAAAAAGAGTCACCTTTAGCGAGTCTCCCTATGAGCTTTGTACAAGGTGGAATTTAGTGCCTCGGATATTCCGTCGTTCCATCGTTTACGTGGTCGTCCTCTGGGTCTGTGCCGCTGTATATGAGTGCTAGTACTGTTTGTGGGAGGCTGTCTTGTAACCTTGATATGTATCCGAACCATTTGACCTGTTGTTTCTTGATATATTGTAGCAACAGCAAGGATCCCACTTTTCTTCTGATTTCGTTTGTGTCCTATCTTACCTCTTCTTGTAACATTTCGAATTTGTCGTAAACACTTCATCTCTGTCGTTTGAATTCTTCTTTTCTCGTTTGTTGTCAGCCTGAGATCATCACTGATTTATTTCAGCATATTTAAGATGACGCCTGAGACTGATCGAAAAAGACTAATATAACTTTGTTGTTTGTCATTTGTGTAACCAAGAGGTGCATATTTCTGCCTCTATGGCATTTGTTTGTTTATCTAATTATCACCTAGCGAGATTGCCGATATAGGGGAAGGCTATAAATGCATCTGTTTACGACAATTCGCGTAATACATTGAATATCTGGTCCCGCAAGGGAAGCAAAGAATAGTACCACTGCAACCTACAAGGCATATTGTAAGATGCGACTGATTAGGACATAGGAAGCTACCTAGTAAATAAAAGCATCGCAGAAATTGAATGTGCTGGCGTTAAAAGTAGAATGAAATTGTAAAAGTAGAAAAGGGCATTTGAGAAATAAAATTAAGTCTTTAACCAGCGAGCCACAGGAACCATCAATATGCAGGGCGGTGCCATGCTATGATATAGAGAAGCGGCCGCATCAGGCGGAACTTTAAAGGTGGCGGCATAAGCAGCAAAATCAAAATTACAGTTGAAGGTTATTTTAAAGAAAAAATATTTAAGGGGCGGCATTTGGAAGACTTGCATCACACAATGAGAAAATATACCGCACGGCCCTGTCAATATGCTTAACTTTTGACAGATGATGGTGGACACTAAGAATATGATTGGCTCTAGAGTGATATGATATTGTTCTGTAATGAATAACATCATATCCTCTTATTTACAAATATTTGTTTTGTTAGGTAACATGTGTCCTTTGTTAAATGTTTTTGTTTCTACAACGTACCTTATGCAACAATATACAAACGGCTCCTGAACTTGCCAACACTAACTCCCCTTTTGCTCTAGCTGTCAAACTATTAATCTACTGTTTAGTTTTCCACATTCACATAGTAAACACAATAACATCAGAAAGGCATGCTCAGATCAAGCACAACCACATATTGGCCTGCTGTTACAACTAAGATATGTTCGCCTGCTTCAGCTCTATAGTGGAATTCGAGCAAGTGATGCGCGAATAGTAATAGTAACGTAAGAAGAGAAATTAGGTTATTGAAGAGTACATCATAATTAATACAAGGATGAGTAATCATATATAGAGATATAGAGAGACAATAAAATAATCATGTTACAACAGTGCACAGTCGTAATTAATGTATCTTTCTGTATATGCGTGAACACACAAATACGTATACATATTTACATAATATTATATATGTAAGTAAGTGAGCGTCTTTAGCTTAAGCGGTAGTGAGCTCGATCACAACCCAAGCGTACCTGGTTCAAACTCCGCGGTGGGAAGTTTGGTAGAAAATTCGTTCCTTGGATTTTACGAACGATAAAAATTGAAAGCAATGGCAAACTACTGAAAATATAAGTGGTGCCTAGAAAATCGACGACTCGTTTACTGTTGTTGATGGCTACGTCCTGTAAAAGATACTCCACGATTTTCATATATATGTAAGGGGCAGATTAAGGCGAATTAGCGTAGTGCATAAGTGTTCGCCTATCGAATCGGACACAAAGAGGTTGTGGGTTCAATCCCACACTCGACGTTCCCCATTTGAGGAAAGGAATTGCCCCACCTTCTTCCTGCACACTAGATGTTAGAAATGTGAAGGGAAGTGACTTCATGCCCTGTCTGAAAAGACTTCGTGAAACGTTATATTAATATATGTAAGGGTAAGTTGTGGTATAGCTGGTTTGGTATAAGTTGAGATATATCTGTTTTTAGTTGTGATATAGCTGGTTTCTAGGATTGGACTCTACAGTCACCTCCGCACACACATCAGAGGGGTGCAGCAGCACACGTCTGAGGTTGTTGTCATCATCACTTGCGATGGCGGCTATTATATTATTATTAGCTGATTTGGCTGGACCCTACATAAAGATGGACTGTCCCTATCTGATGTTTTCAGTCTGCGCTTGATATGCGTGATATCTTACTCAACTACAGCTGTCATCCCGAATGTAGGCGTGCAGTATGGCATAGTAATGGTTATTGTTATTGCCAATGCATTGATTAATTGATTGATCATCATTGCACTTTGGTGATTAGCCGAGAATGCTCTGATCTCTATCCTACACACGAGGAACTTAGCGACCGAGCACAAACTCCGTAACACGGGCGTGGGTCCTTGATGTAATATAGAAGATGATGAAAATATTTCGTAGGAGTTTTATTTGTTATTTTTTCTAATGACTTTTGTCCGGTTCAGCGACAATCCAGCCTGCTCTTCTCCATTTTGAACTGACAATGGTTTTTTTTACGTGCTTAACTTGAGCACAGGACCTACGTTTTATATTCCGTCTCCAATAGGACTAGGAACTCGATCTCACCTACACTGAGATCATAGATCTCTGGAAAAATAGCCCGATGTCTTCACGATGGAACGAACTCTAAATAAAGGAGAGCGTGTTGGTGATAAAATTGTTGGTAATATATGATATGATGAGAATGGCATCAGATAGCTCGAGGTCAAAAATCCCAAATTGATATGCGTATCCGCCTTGGTGACTTCGCAATCTGTACAAATGGTTAGGTGCATCGGAAAAACCCCGAACTGGATAGCATAAACAGAATAAGTAATCGTACAGTAGATGAAAAAAGCAGTAAATTTAATTCAACGCCTTCAATTAGGACAATATAAATAGTGAACACACAAGATCACTACGTTTCTCCCCAACCCCCTCCCTCCCCACCCCCAACTCTTCTATAAAAAAGTAAATGGTGGAAGAGAAGAAGAAATAGTGAATGTATCTGGAATGATTTCAGCTGACATAGCAAAACGCGACAAACGACACATGTATGTTAGTAACAAATTTGTATGTTTCAGGAGGTTCGATGCAAACAAGTTTTACAATGAATTAAGAAACAGAATTTGGCAATATTGCCTAAAGAAACTGTATTGACTTTACGTACTGAAGCATGTAGGGTAACTAAAGAAACTGTATTGACTTTACGTACTGAAGCATGTAGGGTAAAAAAGAAAACTGTATTGACTTAAACGTACTTGAACATTAGGTAATGAAAGAAACTGTAATTGACTTTACATTCCAGAGCTGTAGGTAACTAAAAACTGTCGATTGACTTTTTCGTATCGAAGCATGTAGGTAACTAAAGAAACTGTATTGACTTTACGTACTGAAGCATGTAGGGTAACTAAAGAAACTGTATTGACTTTACGTACTGAAGCATGTAGGGTAACTAAAGAAACTGTATTGACTTTTCGTACTGAAGCATGTAGGGTAACTAAAGAAACTGTATTGACTTTACGTACTGAAGCATGTAGGGTAACTAAAGAAACTGTATTGACTTTACGTACTGAAGCATGTAGGGTAACTAAAGAAACTGTATTGACTTTACGTACTGAAGCATGTAGGGTAACTAAAGAAACTGTATTGACTTTACGTACTGAAGCATGTAGGGTAACTAAAGAAACTGTATTGACTTTACGTACTGAAGCATGTAGGGTAACTAAAGAAACTGTATTGACTTTACGTACTGAAGCATGTAGGGTAACTAAAGAAACTGTATTGACTTTACGTACTGAAGCATGTAGGGTAACTAAAGAAACTGTATTGACTTTACGTACTGAAGCATGTAGGGTAACTAAAGAAACTGTATTGACTTTACGTACTGAAGCATGTAGGGTAACTAAAGAAACTGTATTGACTTTACGTACTGAAGCATGTAGGGTAACTAAAGAAACTGTATTGACTTTACGTACTGAAGCATGTAGGGTAACTAAAGAAACTGTATTGACTTTACGTACTGAAGCATGTAGGGTAACTAAAGAAACTGTATTGACTTTACGTACTGAAGCATGTAGGGTAACTAAAGAAACTGTATTGACTTTACGTACTGAAGCATGTAGGGTAACTAAAGAAACTGTATTGACTTTACGTACTGAAGCACGTAGGTAACTAAAGAACTGTATTGACTTTACGTACTGAAGCATGTAGGGTAACTAAAGAAACTGTATTGACTTTTCGTACTGAAGCATGTAGGGTAACTAAAGAAACTGTATTGACTTTTCGTACTGAAGCATGTAGGGTAACTAAAGAAACTGTATTGACTTTACGTACTGAAGCATGTAGGGTAACTAAAGAAACTGTATTGACTTTACGTACTGAAGCATGTAGGGTAACTAAAGAAACTGTATTGACTTTTCGTACTGAAGCATGTAGGGTAACTAAAGAAACTGTATTGACTTTACGTACTGAAGCATGTAGGGTAACTAAAGAAACTGTATTGACTTTACGTACTGAAGCATGTAGGGTAACTAAAGAAACTGTATTGACTTTACGTACTGAAGCATGTAGGGTAACTAAAGAAACTGTATTGACTTTACGTACTGAAGCATGTAGGGTAACTAAAGAAACTGTATTGACTTTACGTACTGAAGCATGTAGGGTAACTAAAGAAACTGTATTGACTTTACGTACTGAAGCATGTAGGGTAACTAAAGAAACTGTATTGACTTTTCGTACTGAAGCATGTAGGGTAACTAAAGAAACTGTATTGACTTTACGTACTGAAGCATGTAGGGTAACTAAAGAAACTGTATTGACTTTACGTACTGAAGCATGTAGGGTAACTAAAGAAACTGTATTGACTTTACGTACTGAAGCATGTAGGGTAACTAAAGAAACTGTATTGACTTTACGTACTGAAGCATGTAGGGTAACTAAAGAAACTGTATTGACTTTACGTACTGAAGCATGTAGGGTAACTAAAGAAACTGTATTGACTTTACGTACTGAAGCATGTAGGGTAACTAAAGAAACTGTATTGACTTTACGTACTGAAGCATGTAGGGTAAAGACAAGGAAAAGACAGATTAACTGAAACGATATCCATTGAAAATTGGTGATGGAATAAAAATCTCGAAGATTACCTTTACATTCCAGTGTTTCTCTTGTACCTGACAAAGACTGGAATCGACTTAGAGAGCCGTTTGTTGCCGTATCGATATAAAAACCCGGAAGTTCTGATAACATCAGTCAACAGATGTTCACCACATAATAGACCATGCCAATCAAAAACAGGACGGCAAAAGTTGAAAAGTTCGACATGCAGCAAATTGTGCCCATTAAAACAATACTTTTTATGGGTGTTATAAAAACGTTAGATTTTCTGTATATATGTAAATCGCGAACAATAAAACGTTTGCAAAACAATCAATACAGTAATTGAAATGTCGTTTTTAAATGAAGGATATTAAGAATACCATTAGAAGTTAAAATTAAAAAAAATTAGTTAGAAGTTTCTGAATGGGGTTAATTCTCATAAGAGCAAATGTACAACCAATATTTTTCAGATCAAAACCTTCATACAGAGAAAATCTGCAGTAGACTGGAAGACAAAAACTGGATATGATTATGGGAAAAGACTTCCTCAAAGACTTCAGCAGAACAGACCATGTCTTATTTGCTACGTCCACAATGTAGCGTCGGCTTGGAGGCGCCCAGCTTCGTGGCTGAGAGGTACTGTCTGAGGCGGTTCCTGACTGGCAGAAGCTCAGTTCGATTTAGGTGTCGTGGCCTAGCCGAAAGTTCGATGTCCATGACACAGCCGAAGAGCCCTCAGGCCGATCGAAGCTTGCGGATGGCTCGATCACAACAAGCGTTCCGTTTAACCATGACGGGCAAATTTGGAAGCAAATTCGCTCCATTTGATTTTTACAAACGATAGAATAGACCTCCCGTTCAGAAAACAATGACACGCTACTGAACGTATAAGGGGTGCCTAGAAAATCGACGACTCGTTTTACTGTTGTTGATGGCTAAGTCATGTAAAGGATATGCAACGATTTTCATTTTTCACCGGACAATGTAGGCTTAACAGACACTTACATAGACTAGGAATAAGTCAAACAACTCTCTGACAGTTTCAGCAGACGGAACAGACACCAGAACATGCACTGCAAGACTGTGCTATCCTGGGTGAGCTGAGAAATAACATGTGACAAAACTCGGTCGACCTAATAACTAAGCTATGGGGAGACCTGACAAACCTGAAGCTTGCTGCCCAGTTTGTGATCCACAGTGAACTTAGCACATGACCAGAGATCTCGGAAGAAGAATAATAATATTTAGCTAGTAACGATTATCAGTCATCGTTTGTTGCGGATGGAAATGGTTGTCAGCATCAATAGGTATGGAATATGCATACATATCAGGGGGAGGGGAGAGAAGTGGGAGAGAGAACTGAATCGAATTGACATCTATGCACCCAGGGTGTCCTTACATATTTTCGGTCCCTTTCAACTATCTGAAGGTTTCAGCAGCAGATCACTCACACAGTAGCTCACGCGGCATAAAACGCAATTCTTTCCCAATTGGGAAAGTTTGAGTATCAATCTGTAGCTACTGAGAAGAGAATCAACTGTACAGTGAATTGGACACAGTAATCTGATGTATAGAGGGTTTCTATGGCGATGTGGTTAATACATTTGCACATCGTTCTGAAGGTAGGGGGTTCGAATCCATTTCTAGTCTCAATTTTTGTCATGAGATCCCTAGGATTGTTGGTGGAACTACGGAGTTCGTGCTTTGTGCTGCACTCTTGGCAGATGGCATGCTATTTCTGCCGACAGGGACGGAGCCATATGAGGAACACAAGGAAATGAAGTCAATGCCTTTAGATCACTTTTAGATCTGATGTATAAAGCCACTTCTGTGTCATTGACCTACTCACAGTCATACACAGAACTGTAAGTGTGTGTTTCATCACTACTACACACTTTTTGAAACACTTGTCGATGCCGCTGTTTGAGGAAAAACATAGTATGTGTGATAACGCAAGTGTTGCACAAAGCCCGAACTCCGTGGCTCCAGCAACAATCCTAGAGATCTCCTGAAAAAAATGCATGCGAGACCTGAACAACTAGATCCGGATTTGGACTCACAGCCTTCAAAACGCAAGGCGAACGTCTTAACTACTTTACCATAGAGAACATCATAAGTGGAGATGAAAGATCGTAATATGAGACAATAGAGACCAAATAAATTTCGATATGTTAGAAATAATTGTATAAAAGTTATGTAAAAGAAAATAGTAAATAAAAACATATGTAATCTAATAAATGTAAATTATTCCTTACCAAGAGGAGATAATGTGATATCAATCAATGAGATCATGTCTGCATGCGTAGGCAAGTACGTCTCCTCACAACTCTCTCTCCTTGGTGTAGTTAATCAGTTCTGACGTCGATCTTTGGTCGAGCCACGATGTCAGACCATCCACATCTTCTGCGTCTATCTTCCACGATCTCTCCTTCGCTGATTTTTCTCTGTTGTCACCAAATGTTCTAAACCTTTTCTTCGCATTATGTGCCCGAAGAACCGTGATTGTTTGATTCTTATTCTTTTGAAATAAAACCTCATCATTTGCTATCTTCGTTGTCTATTAATTTTTCAGCATTCTTCTGTAAAATCATATTCTTGTGGCTTCCAGTGATCTTATTGATTGTTTGTTCACTGCCCACGATTCGCTGTCATACTAAGTATTGGTTGAATCTAACACTGGAGTACTCGTTTCCGCAGTACCATTGGTAGTGAATTTACGCACAGTGTGTTCTTCATTTTCATAAAAGCTGCTTTCGCTTGAGATATTCTACTCCAAATCTCTGTTTTACATCTTCCCTCTGATGTTAGGAATGTTCCCAGATACTTGAATCGATGGACTTGTTTCAGTGTTATATTATTTATTTTGATATTGCATTGCGGCGTTTCCTGTTTCTTGGAGATAACCATTACCTCCGTTTTCTTTATATTCATCCTTAATCCTTTATTTTCACTTTCTTTCACTAATATACCTATCAAGTCTTGTAGATCTTGTTCATTTGTAGCCATGAGAATTGTGTCATCAGTCTGTCTTAGATTATGTTTTGTCCGCCAACTGTTATTCCTGCCTTTTCTTCTATATGACGCATGGTGTTTTCACTGTATAGGTTGAACAGGTCTGGTGAGAGTACGCATCCTTGTCTTACTCCAAATTGTATCTACTGATAGATTTCCCTCCGATTCTCTAGTCTTATGGCTGCGCTTTGTTGCCATAATGATATTCTTGATCAGTCGCAGATCTTTTCCATCAATATTTCTGCTTTCTAACATTTTAATTATTTCTCAACGTTTTACTTTATTAAAAGCCCTTGAGCAGTCTATGAAACATAGGTATAAGTTCAACTTCATTTCTATTGATCTTTCATTTATTGTTTTTATTGTATATAGTGCGTTGTTTGTTCCCCTGCGTTCAACAAAGCCACATTGTTCTTTCTTAACTTCTGGTCTTATTTTGTTTTCTTACCCTTCTCATGATAATGCTGATAAGTAATTTCGTTACGTGACTCATGAAGCTAATTGTAATAGACTCATATCAAAAACGTGACTGTAAACACAATGATCATGTGCAAGAAACTAAAAATAGAACAGTTATATATGTTTACGTACTTGCGGAGAAAATGAGCAAACAGTAGAACACAAAGACTCCATTAAGACTCCATGATTGATGCTACGTGGCAACGAGTTGTTGACATTTGCTTCTTCTTCGAACGCTTCACTTGTTAACCACTCTTTGTGATTTGTATATGATCCGAGCCTAAGAACGATTGTACGTGTGTCACTTATGCACCTACAAATTGGTCAATACATCCGATTTCTGCCACGTTTTTATTTACTAAGGTAGCTTCCCTAGACCTCTACCTCAGATGCCTTTTACGACATGCCTTGTAGGTCTCAGCGTTACTATTCTTTGCTCCCCTGAGAGCCCCGGCAACACACGGGTGACATTTGCATCTGAGAGACTTTATACAAAAGACTTTTAAGAGACAGTCCATCAATTGCGTAATGTCAATTATTATTAGGTGTATGAAATGATGTTCGATGCCTCCTTCCCTTCGCTAGTGTACGGGATATCCTTAAGCAGGGTGGACTACCCGTAAAGTTCACCCGACAGAGTATAACGTGAAGCCATGGGAGCAGTTTGTGGATGAGTGCAGGAAGTGACCTCCGATCACATAGCAACTTTTGTATTCATATATTAACATATATGCATCATATTATGTAACAAGTTAATTAACACTATGGAACATTATTAATATTTGTCATCAATAAATAATCATAGACTCAAAGAATTGAGCAAAATTGCAAACAAATCTTACAGTGTTTTATGAAACATACAAAAGAAGCCCCATTAAACGGGAATTTCCGATTTCCCGTCTGAGCTATTCAGCCTTTATGTTGCCGGAGGCCAAGTGTAGGAGCACGCGACAAAGTGTAAATGGTTAGAGGCTAAAAACTCACGACGTTACGCAGATGATCTCTGTAATAGAGACAATTGCTGTGGTCATGGATAAGTATGATCATTGTCAGCTAGGAAAGCAATGACGGAGAAGATGCCTAGATAAAACTAAATGAAACAGTAATATGAAATTTAACAGAATAGTGATTTAAGTATGACTGCATCAAAGACGGAACATTTAGCCTGAGAAAGAGAGAGAAATTCTGAAGGGCTGTTAGGGTGGAAAAGCTCTGCTCATTGATAAGCTATTTGATGATGATGGTGATATGAAAGCAAGCTTTTAAGAGAAGATAAGAAAGACTAATCGCGTATAACGTTATAGCCAGTGGCGGTTCGTGATCATTTTTGTTGGTGGGGCCAGACAAAAATTATTGGAAGAATCATGGTTTTGGGTTGTTGTGTTTTAATTTATAAAATAATAAATATACGTTACACATTATTTTGGGTGGGGATGGCCCCAGTGGCCCTTAATGACGAGCCGCCACTGGTTATAGTAAATGTGATGCAATCACCCATCCTTGTTTCGTGTAAGCAATACTCCTTCTTATCTGTCCACGACTGTGTATTTCCTAATTATATTTTATTCCTATCGATTAGCAAGCAACTTCCATGTGTTCTGTTCTAGTTTTTCTACTTATCCATGATGAGTGTTACATATAGTAGATATTAGAATATAGGGAAGCTATCCTCAATGTTTCTTTCTGATGTATAAGGAGCCGGCATATCACCCCAAAGTGCCCTGCATGCAGTGAGTTAAACATGGGCGTCTATATACATTTTTTTTCGTGGGGAGTGGAGAGGGGGATTGAAAAAAACATATTTTATTGATAGTTTGCTAGGCGGAAATAGACACGATCAGATTTAAATCAGATTTCAATTAAGGCTCAATGTACAGGAGTATTAGCTCTTTATATATATATAATGTGTGTATATATAGCATAGCTAGTTCGCAAGTCGTTCACAATGTCTTATCAAAAATATATTTTCCAGGGGGTGTACTTAACCCCTTTGTCTTTACGTATGGAAGCCCATGCGTCTACAGATACAGAGCAGAGAGCATTTATGATGTACCTCTCCAACATGTAATTAATGCCGCTCCAATTAACTCTTTGTGGACCAGGAGCTACACTTGGTGACGTTTTTACTCTATAATTGCTTTTGCCCTGGTCTATTAAGAGTTAATATATATATCCTTCCATTTCCTTCACCCCTAAATGTCTGGGCGTGTAAAGTTATGAGCAACTTATGGGCTGAGTTGCTAAATGTCTGGGCTTGTAAAGTTATGAGCAACTTATGGACAGAGTTGCTAAATAATCATTGTCTATTTACTTCGAATCTTGTCTGCATCGATAGTTTTAAACATACTCATACTCAGCTCACTAGAAACAAGTCAAAGTCTTCAGAATTGATTGCTTGATTGATTGAACAATCATCATTGCACTTTGGTGAGTAAACTTGTGTGCTCCGATCTCTTTCTTAGACAGGAAGATCTCAGCGGCAGTGCACGAACTCGGTAGCACTGGTAAGGGGCCTCGGTGTATTTTAGAAGTTGGTGAAAATATTTATTAGGAATTTAATTTTTAATTTTTCCAATGAATTTTGACCTGGCTTTCAGCCTTCTTTCTCAATTTTGACCTGCCAGTGGCTTTTCAGCCTTCTTTCTCAATTTTGACCTGGCAGTGGCTTTTCAGCCTTCTTTCTCAATTTTGAACTGCCAATGGTTTTTTTACGTGCTCAACTTTAACAACGGGACATACATAATTTTATCGTCTGTTTCCGATAGGACTAAGAACTCGATTTTACACTGAGATCAGGGATCTCTGGAAAGATATCCTAACAGCTCAACGAGGAAGTGAACCGGTTACTTTTAGAACTAGAGGCAACACCTAAACTCTAGGCCACGTAGACCCCCTTCAGAATTGATATATGTAACAACAAATTGAGGTTCCTTCGTTTCAACAAGTTAAAGATAGGAAATTGTTGATGAGTTTGACCACAGCAAACTCTAGATAAGTTTACAGTTGGCTCTGGTTTGACTATGTCACAAACACAATAACTGCAAATAGTATGTTACAAATTTGTCTGATACACGAGGACCATAGACAGATGAAGTGCATGTCAACAACACCAGTTCCTTACGATAATCAACTCTTTTTTTAAAATGATATATTAAAATTCATATCTGAGAGTATATGCAGAGAAAAAAAATCTTTTTGTATTGCTTCTTATAATTTTATCTTTTGCTAACTTCATGACCAGTGTCACACTTAACTCAAGACTCCTCATAACTTGAAATAATTTCTCATTACGCCATACATTCTATATTTTACATTGAATTTATTTGTTTTCGTTGTTATAAGTCTATGAGTCTAGTCTGTAAGTTTGTAAGGAACATATAATTACAAAATTAATTTTGAGATGATTGATATTTTGTGTTTTATACTTTTCTCTCCTCGAAAATTCGTCACATTACGACATTTAATATCTTCGTGATTAAATTTTCATCCTATATTTTATAAAGTGGCTATTAATCTATTTTTTTTTTAAATTCTAGTTATTAGTTTTTTAAATACTCTCATGGCACTCCTGACAGATCCATACGTGCTTACTCTCTCACTGCAGATGTCGAAAAGTGTGCATGCTCATGATTCATAAAGCTGGCTCTGCATCCAGTCCAACTTATGCATTGTTCCATTATAACTTTCTTCCACTGTGACATAGATGAAACATCAATATTCATGCTTCCTTCCAACAGTCCGTCACTAAGAAACAATTTCTTCACGACTGCCTGTTAGATGAAGACACTAAAATAGATGTTGAATCAAACCAGCGATTTTAGGAGCCTGGAGTTGCACGTTGTACAAGTACAGTAGAACTGGATGTCTAATGTGCAGAGTGAGGAGTGTTTTTAACCAGCAAGCCACAGGAACCATCGGTATACCTATCCTTCGACATTTTTAGGGAGAATGTGCACATATGGGTCTGTACGGAGTGTAATAATATCGCTTTAATAACCAATAAAGTATACCCCCAAGACAAGAAATATAATGCAATTACATTAAACCAACCTTTGATGTGTACGTATATTGTTTGACCTGATGCGAGTGTTTATACAGGTTTATGTATTATTTATATCATTTATGTGTACTGTATTAAGTAGCGTCTGGTCGAATGGATTAGGGCGCGGCTCCTATGCCGGAGACCCGTATTCAAGTCACGGTAAGGCCAATTATTTTTTTCTGTTGTGGACATAAATGGAAAATCCTAACCTGAACAGCTTTGCGGCGACGGCACTAGCCACGCGGCCATTAAATTCCTCAAGCTCACTTCCCACCTGTCCTATAGCGACCTCAAGAGCGGTACTACAGGAAGTAACGAGTTTTTTTTGGTTACGTGTACTTAAATTCAAATGAAAAAAGTGCCGCATGAAATACGTGACAAATGTAATGCAATTCAAAAGTAAAAATGTGATTCATCCCATGCACCCCACACATCGACGCATATGATTCACAGCCCTGAAACTCCTCTGTTCGGAAAGACTCTCTCAATGCGTGAAGAATGTCACTTCGATCCATTGCAGCTCCTCTGATATTGTAGCTAAGTCAGCCAATCTATCAGCTCGTTCATTACCCTTAACTCCTGCGTGCCCAGGGACAAAAATAAAGGTGATTTCTCTGATCATTGTTTGTACCATTATCTCCACCCAGTTGCGTCTCACCATACCTGATTCGACATTACGAATCATGCTCATGGAGTCACTGAGTATGAAAACACGAGAGTAATTGTGAGATGCCAACCAGTTCACCGCCTCCGTAACCGACCGAACCTCCATTGTCAAGCTTACTTGGGTGCTGTTGCAGGCCCCACGGCTCTCTTATTATTTTTCTCCTCGGGTGCTGAAAAAGCCCACGCAGCGTTGTTACGAATGACTGAACCTATCGGTGTAAATAACATATTTGTATCATTGATGATGTCATTCAGAAGAGCCTCACCTCCACGTTTACCGTGATAGATTATTTTGTTCTGCAGTTTTTAATAGATGTAATAACGGTGAAAGCAGTCGGAAATTGAGGCGGCACAGCAATCCATTCCTCTCCTGTTTCAATTCCGAAAGGATCACATTTTTTCCTAAGCGTATCTTCCGCCTGACTCAGCCATGATCTGCCTCTCTTGAGTCTACACCCTTTCTCCTTAATGAGTTCTTCATGCATACTCTTCAATATCTGCTTTTAAAAACTGAGCACGTCCAGAGTGTCAGGATGTCGGGTTAGTAACCAGTAACAAATTCAAACATTGCAGTTATATTAGCAATATTAATAATGTATGTTTGTATTCACAGTCAGGAACAAGTTTGTGAACTTTATCAGAATCTACACAGTGTAGACAAGCCAGAACTTATAGCACAGTTTGAGAATATTCTCCTCAATGTCATAAATGACGTTCGTCAATACAAACTGGAGAATGAGAGACTTGAGAAAACTTATAGAAGGTACTGTCAACATAAGTTTTTATATGATTCAAAATGGGTAATCCAGTTTATCAATATTATCATTGATTATTATTGAATTTTATTCTGTTGCAGCTCTCTTGCTCTTTCTTCTCATCATCAAGCAGCATATCCCTTGTAGAACATCGCTTTCATAACATCCTTCCTGCCTGATTGATTGATTGATTGATTGATTGATTGATTGATTGATAGGACCATCATCATTGCACTACAGTGAGTAACCATGTGTTCTGATCCGATCTCTTTCGTACACAGGAAGATCTCAGCGGCAGTACACAAACTCCGTAGCACCAGCGAGGGTCCCCGATGTAATTTTGAAGATAGTGAAGAAATTTATATAGAAATTTTATTTTTAATCTTTTCTATTGAAATGTACCTGGGCAGCGGTTTTCCAACCTGCTCTTCTCGATTTTGAACTACCAATTGTTCTTTTACGTGCTCAAATTGAATACGTGACCTACGTTCTCTCTTCTATAAGGGAAGGAACTCGATCTCACTTACACTGAGATCAGGGATCTCTGGAAAAATATCCAGATGGCTTCACGAGGGAGAAAACCTGGTACCTTTGGCACGAGAGACGTGCGCCCAAGCTCTACGCCACAGAGAACAAAAGATTCTCTATCTCTAGAAAGTTTCCTGTCTCTTCTAACATCATGTTCAATGTTTCTTTGATGTCCTGCTGCCACCTTTGTCTTGACCTTTTCCTGCCTCTACCCCAAGTAAGCATGCCTTCCATTACTGTTCTCTCTAAACCACTGTCGTTTAACGTGACCAAATTACTTCGTTTTCCGGGAAATGATGTTATTTATGATCGAATGCTTCACGATATGTAAGGCTTGTAGTATATCCTTGTTGTTTCTCTTCTCTGTCCAGAGCGTTCTCTCTCTTCTAAACATTTTTATTCGACAGTATTTTTTTTACTAGCAAATAATGAGGATGATGGCATCCTGTAAGTCTTGAGATACAATAGATTTTAATTGAGCTTATGGTTGATTTTGTTTCTGGTTTCTATTTCTGGTTTCCATGAAAAAGATAGTTAGATAGCATTGCAGAATCCTGTCAAAGAGCAAAAATAACAATGACCCAAGCCACCAGAACAGAGCAAGACAAAAACAGAAAACCACTACACTGGGAAACAACCCAGTAGCGGTGTGACAAAAAAAAATATTGGCCCTTTTTATGCTAGATAGTTGTCTTAGAATGGTTTTCACCAGTTCTCAGATCTGTTTTCAGTCTGTCTCTAGTTGGATCTGTCTCTGACAAGCTACTCTTAGTCTTGTGTACCGATCTCAAACATTTTCAAGTCCCTCTTGCAAGTATTTCTGTAATGAAAAAGAGTCAGTCATCTCACAGTTCTGTTGCCAGAAGCCAGCTTCTCGTTTAGAAAATCTTGGGGATCTGGCCTTCATTCACCCAAGTCAGGGGACCAGCCATCTTAGGTGGCACAGACGGATAAGGGTAACTATTCTAGGAATCCCAGCATATTTATAACTATTGACTAGTTATAATCTCCTTTACTGTTATAAATAATATCCATTTTTTTCTATCAGGGAAAAAGATGAACATGATAAGCACTTAAGAAGAATGGAAGAAGAAATGGAACAACAAGTACAAAGTGTCGAAGAAAGAGTTCGAAAACAGGTACAGTGTTCAGATTGTAGGAGACAACAACTAAATTCTAGCAACTTACAGTTTAAATATGTCAATGCTGCTAAAAGGGTTAAATTTGTTAATAACATTGAATTTATTAAATCATCAAAACCTGGGAGAAGTTTATTGTTAACTTGAGCAATGTTACCCTTTAGCATGACAGGGAAATTCTGTAATGTTGTTGAGCATTTCTGATAATGTTTAAGAATGTTCTGCTACTATTCTATTTAAATTAAACAGTCATATCTTGTAGACTCTTACTTAATATAGCTTTGTTTTTTTTCATATGTGCAGCTTAAAGAGAGGTTGGAATGTGAAAAATTTGAACTTCGAAACCAGTTGGATTCAGAAATCATAATGTTACAGCACAACCTTTCAAAACTACAGCAGGTTAGTTAAAGCATTGTGTATTTATAATTTGTTATTTTTCATTTAGTACATAGTAAACTTCCATAAACCACTATAATTTTGTTCCAATGAAGGTAGCAAGTATCTTTTACTGCGTTCACATCTGGTTAGCAATGACTCATGGTTCGAAGGTTTCAAGTCCAAAAGCGAAGGATTAGCTTCATTACACTGTGTTTCCCCATATGACTCCGTCCCTGTCAGCAGAGATGGCATGCCATCTGCCAAGAGCATTGCACAAAACATGAACTCGTTTCTCTGGAAACAATCCTAGGATCTCATGAAAAAATTGCACTTGTGTCTCGGTCCAGATTCCCACAACATTCAGTACGTCTGGCAAATGACTTGACCATGTCGCCATTGAGATTTCTAGTACAGTCATTTAATATTGGTTATTGGTTATTGGTTACTAAACTGACGCCATTGCACTCCGGCAAACCCATAGGTGCTCAGTCTCCCAACAGATATCGAAGAGTATGCATACTGATGGTTCCTGTGGCGCGCTGATTAAACACACCTCTCACTCTGCCTCTCAGGCATCCTGTTCGACTTGAACAACGGGTAATTCCAAGTCATTTAATAGGATCACCACAATAGTCCCCAAGCACTGAGCCATTTATTCTAGGAGAGTGCTCTAGTCTCTAGTTTTAAGATTACTCCCACAGATGATGGCACACAGGTTGCTTGCATCTCATTAGCAGCAACCAAATCTGCATTTTCTAGAACCTAGATCCCTCCACAATAGCCTAACTTAATGTGACTGAAGGATTTGTATGTCTTGATGATCCATCAGACTATGCCAATGAAAGTCCCAGGCAGGTTTAATTAAGCTGGATAGGCTGAAGGTGAAAGGTCAGATTGAAGGGTAGGAAGCAGGATGGGGCTTCATAAATTTACAGTGCAAAATCCATTAACAAGTTATAAATGTTTTGTCAACATCCACAGATTTCCTGAGTTATATGACAATTCTGATTGTGTAAATACTATGTCACTGGTACTGTCAGCAGACTTTAAGTGACTGAAAATGTATGCAGAAACTTCATTTACAATGAACTTTCACTTGATGTTTCCATTTCAAATATTAATCAAAGTTATCCAAAAAACCTCAAAGACAGAACACTTACTCAGCAGCTTTGGTGATGATTCTAAAATTTGTGTAGCTGAATAAATCTGAGTACCCATTTTCAATTTGGTGGACTAGAGAATCATCTGTACTGGGACCTGAACATGCTATGCTGGTGAATAAGTTCAGTTTAATGCGGCTCCCCAAACGACACCTAAATACCAATAAACGGAACACCAATCAAACAGAATTTGAGATTAGATTTAATTATAATATTTAATAATGTTTGATTGGTGTTCCATTAAAATAACTTCGATAAAAAATGTATTTTTAATCAACAGGCTGGTGAGAACAAACTTGATAAAGTTCAGGAGGAACATTTGCTAAATTTGAAAAAGAGATTGGAAGAAATCCTAACTGAGAACCGAATGTTAAAGTCAGAACTAACAGATGCTCAGACTAATCTAGCCTTGGTAAAAAGTCAAATGACAACAGTCAAGCAACAGCTTGAAGTAAAAAATTATGAACTTGAGGCGTAAGTACTATTATCTATGTATATTTATTTTACAAGATGGTTAATATCAGTATCAATGAAATCCAAGCTTTTAAACAGTTGCTCTCTCTCTCTTTCAGGTTCTTTAACTCTTAGTGGACCAGAGCAAAAGCCATGTTTTTTCAAGCCATTTGTTTTTAGAATAAAATACACCTTTTAGTGCACCCATGACAAGTCAGCTGAGAAACTGTTCTGCAATACCAATTTTCTGATAATCCTCTTCACATGTCAAAAACATTATATGGAAATAAAATTATTAACAAGATTCATTTGCTGCTTTTTGTGCACAATTCACTGCTGAATATGTTAATCTTGTATTCACTGCCCAATACAAGAGACAACATTGAATATATAGACAATATTTCAAGCGAACGTAAGGAAGGAAGGAAGGACTGCCGAATATAACAGGAGAATTTTTTAAATAGCACTTTGAACTCTGCACATTCTGATATGTAACAAGGACTTTGGTGCTTAACATAAGAAGCACACAATATATTTTGCTAGAATTATCTATCTATCTATATCCTCTTTATGTTCCATTGAACACATAAGTTTTGCACAAGAAATGTCCATTGCTGCTGCTCTGTCGTATTTTTACTTATTGTTTCCCATGTCAGGACATAATATTTTGACTCTCTTTCTTCAGTCCTTCTCAATGTTTTCTTTCGATGTCAAGGGCTTTTTTTCATGTGCTATCAGAGAGATGTTCTAGCCTGCACCCTTACTGGCATAAAACACATATGCCATCTCCATCTTAATCTTTTAATGATGGTAAATGATGTACAGTTTGTTTGTTTTAACTCCTTGTGGACCAAACACCACACTATGTGGCTTTAGGCAAGACGCCTTTTTACCAAGAGCCACACTAAAGTTTGTTTTTTATTATAAAAACAATGGCTTGTAAAAACATGGCTTTTACCCTGGTCCACTAGAGTTAAATATCCTACTGCAAAAAATAATGAATATAACATGGGACAAATTCAGGAGAAGTGATGAAATCAAAGAAATGTCTGGTCAACCACTTGTAACAACTGTTATAAAAAATACAATTGAAAAAAGGATGACATACTCTGAGAAGAAGCAATCAAAGAATCTCAAAGCTGGCATTGAAGTGAAAGGCAAATGGTTCAAGAAAGAAAGAATGCCTTAGGGAATCTTGAAACAAACTTTACTGAGAGGGAATAAAATGTCCACTCGTTTCTTTAGAGGAGATTGAACAATTACACAGGATAGAGCATCATGGAGAAATTGCTTGCAGGCCTGATGTATCATATAATGGTACAAAAGGAATATAATAATAAAAATGTCAAAATTAAAATGAGTTTTTAAATGTATTTGTACATATAAAGTAAAGTGCAATTTGCAAAGTATAATCTCTGTCTTGTTTCATAAAAACTGCTATGCACCATTTTATGTTTCAGTGAAAACAAAACAATTGAAGATTATGTAAATGAACAGGACAAGCTTAGAAGACAGCTTCAGATGTTGCAGTAAGTACTCATTGCTTTATCATAAAGATTGTCTAGATATGAAAAATAAAAGAAGGCTAATGCTGATATTTCAATATTCACAAAATAGATGAGACTGCAGTAAAACTATTCGATTGGCAAAACACGTAATCACAAAGTACTGTAGTTTTACAAATTACAAAAACAATGACAAAATACAGCAACGTTTCGACCAACAAGGCCTTTATCAAGCAAACGAACAACAGGAGTGACAAATTAAAAAAAACAAATAGACGACCAAATACAAATGTTTCTAATGAAAATCTGGAAATAAAAACCTTCCGTTCTATTTCTAGTTTTTATGTGTGTTTTTGTGTTACATTTATTTCGTTATTCGTTTTATTCCCAGATTTTCATTAGAAACGTTTGTATTTGGTCGTTCATTTGTTTTTTTAATTTGTCACTCCTGTTGTTTGTTTGCTTGATAAAGGCCTTGTTCGTCGAAACGTTGCTGTATTTTGTCATTGTTTTTGTAATTTGTAAAACTACAGTACTTTGTGATTACGTGTTTTGATATTTGAATAAACAACTTATGATTTATTATGGATAGACAATATCAAGACCACACTACATAAACACGGATACGACACAACACGGGCAACTCATCTAGCCATAGAACGCAAATTAAGGCTCCCATCCCTACGCTTAACGGCAAGAGTGGACAGCCAACTACATCTTCCACCTGGGAATAGACAATAGACTTATGATTTGTTACAAAACTATGGCAAATCAGTTTTAGAATCAGAGTTATGATGATAATGCAAACCTTCCTTAATGAACCTGCAAACTTTTCAAACCCTATTTCAAGATAATTTTCTTTGTTATTACTAATGTTTGTATTATTTTCTTCCTAATTTATATATTTATCACTAAGCCAGTTACAGTGAAGGCTATCACTGCAGAAAGCAAATATTTCTGGCTTAACCAATTAAAAATTCACTGTAGAACTTTCAAGGATCTAACTCGTGTTGTTGACATTCCTCATCCATCCTTTCCTGTGCAGAACTTTGCCCCATAACAGACTTTTCTCATTTATATTTATTATATACCAGATGTTCCACCTCTTGTTGTCAAATCATTTATCACATTCTATATTCAATTTTGTCTTAGTTTTCCTCTTCTCTGCTTCCAAGAGTAGGCCTATCTTTCTCCCTTTTTGTCTTTTTTAAATCTTGTTTCAATATGTGTTTAAAATACTTCAATTTCAAAAATCTTATTTTTCTCGCCATTTAATTTTCTTCAAATCTGACTTTGTGTTGTATAGAACTCTTGTCTCTATCCATTTAATTTTCTTCAAATCTGACTTTGTGTTGCATAGAACTCTTGTCTCTATCCATTTTATTTTCTTCAAATCTGACTTTGTGTTGCATAGAACTCTTGTCTCTATCCATTTTATTTTCTTCAAATCTGACTTTGTGTTGCATAGAACTCTTGTCTCTATCCATTTTATTTTCTTCAAATCTGACTTTGTGTTGCATAGAACTCTTGTCTCTATCCATTTTATTTTCTTCAAATCTGACTTTGTGTTGCATAGAACTCTTGTCTCTATCCATTTTATTTTCTTCAAATCTGACTTTGTGTTGCATAGAACTCTTGTCTCTATCCATTTTATTTAGAAAACATTTCTACAGTATTTATGTTCAAAAGCTTGTTGACTTTGAATGAAATGAAAATCGTGGCATATCCCAAAGGACGTAGCCATCAACCACAGTAAACAAGTCGTTGATTTTCTAGGCACCACTTATACGTTCAGTAGTTTGCCATTGCTTTCTGAACGGGTGGCGCCATCGTCCTTTTTGTTAAAATCAACGAAACAATTTGCAAGCAAACTGTCCGCAGCGTGATTCGAACTCAGAACGTCGGGGTTAATAGACCGAGTCACTAACACCTTGTTGACTTTACTATGAATAATAACCTCTCTATTTTTTGCCACATTAATTTTAATACTTATTGTTTGCTATTATTCTCTTGATGTTTCTGTATCTTTACTATATTTGTTCACAATCAATCCCTTGATTTAGTGAAGCCAATAAGAGCTTACTGGACACAAATGACAACTTGAGAGAACTTCTGGACTCTGGGCCTAGCTCCATACCATCATATAAAAGAACTACATCTACAGATGTAAGCTAAAATGCTATTTCTTTTTGCTTTTGCACCGGGTTGAGATGTGTATTATTTGCTTATTATTTCTAAATCCCTGTTTCAGTTAGGGATTTGAATTTGTTTTTAACTAAATCAGAGATAAATCAAATAAAGTTTTATAAGATGACAAGCACATGATTTTAACTGATAGGAAAAAAGTGTTAATTTAAAAATATTAATTTATTCACATTTTCTATTCATGGTTTGCTTTATGTAAAACTGTGAATATAAGAAAATAAACACTGCAAACTCTCTTCCAATATAAAACATGTCTGTATTTTTTAGTTAAATTTAGATCATTCATAAGTCGTTCTAAACATTAGTAAGTTTGCTCTTTTTTGGGTTTAATTTTGTTTGTAGATAGAGCTTATTTTTTTGCTTGTTTTATATCCATTTTTTTGTGTAGATAGATCAATGCTTTTTATTATGATTTCAGCGTGCTTAAATTTTGTTTTAAATCCGAGCATGTTTGTGGACCATTTTTGTTTCTATTGTCTGTAGTTTGACTTAACAGCATTATACAATGTAAGTATTACAAATTATGTTATGATTTTCTTAAAATCATTTTTATGTCTGGCTTTGCTACTATACTAGTCTGGGTCACATATTTCTATTTTCAATTTATGGTTATCTGTAATGGTGTATAGTTTTACAAATATATTGTATATGTTATTGTATTGATCCCGTATTGTGTAAGTTTTTAACATCCTTTAAGACTTTTTTCATTTCTGTTTGTATGTCCTCCAGTCATGCAGTTTTCTTGATTCATCCTTCCTTCTTTCTCCACCTTCCATACAATTTGTCTTCGAAAGATCTTAATCATGTCCTGGCCTAATACTATCTCTAACCAAGAACTGCTTGCACAGAGTCTATAAGAGAATATGAGCACTTTCATCCAAAAGAGATGTTGGAGATATGATATGGGCATGTGATATGCAGGGATACTCTATCGTGCACTGTGATAGACACAAGAGGGTAAAAGAAAATATGGAAGACCCACAATGACCTGGAGGAGAACAGTAGAACCAGAACTGAAAAAATAAACATCTAAATCACAATACAGAGGAGGACCAAGAATATAGAAGAATAGTGTGCATTTGTTGCTGCCCTAAGCATCAGGGGCGTCACAGGCTAGAGAAAGGATCTTTCAAGGCTAGAGAAAGGATCTTTCACTACTTTCATTTTCTGAAATCTTTATATATTCAATATTTTCTCTTGTATAAACTTCACTGTCTTTTGTAGTTCACACAGAGGTCCATGTAGTTTTATTTTCAGTATTGTTTCACTAATCCAGTAAATTTGTCTCAGTATATCATATTTTGGCAATCTGAAGTATGTGCTCTGCAGTTTTAGATGTCTGTCCATGTGAAAGAATTGTCAATCTTCAATGATGTATACATGGGGCTGCAAAATTGATTGTTTCCTGTTCGGAGTCACAGAATGACAATTTGTTCTAATCTACTCTTATTTTGCTTTATATTAGTATTTGTAGCTTTCTGATTAAATAAATCATCTTTTTCTTCCGATGATATGTAACTGGTACATCTAATTGCTAATCTGCAGCACCATCCTTGACCAATTGGTCTGTTGTCTCATTCCTAGTGTACCACAGTTAAACAATGTACACTGCATGCCAGCCTTGTGCTGGCTACACAGTTTTGACAGTAATGCATGTCGATTTTTACACTTTTCTAGACAGAAGTGCATACTGTGCTGCTCTTACATGTGTCCAGAATACCACACGTTATGAACCAAAAATTGGTGCTTACTTTTTCATCATTCTTATAGTCATAATGTTCACCCACTGGCCTAACAAAACAACACTCAACAGAAAACTACACAGACCTCTGTGTGAGCTACAAAAGACAGTGAAGTTCATACAAGAGACAACATTGAATACATAGACAATATTTCAAGCGAACGAAAGGAAGGATAATGTTCACCAATGCATATATAAACATATATTTATATATAAATTTTCTAGATAAACATCTGTCCATAGATTATACTTTTTATTCTACTCCAGCCAACTTGTCAATCCAAGATTGTCCCTCTTCCTACCTATTGATTCTGTAATTGATTTTCTCTAATTTTGTAGCTAGGTTTTCAAAGCCATCCTTTCTCGTATTATTTAACAAAGGGAGTTTGATTTTCTGCCTTTTACTTTAACAAGCATTGAACTTTTCATTTGTTTCCCTGTATATGTTTTCTACTTGATTTTCCGCCTGTCCATGGTATTAAAATAAATTTTTGGTAGGCTTAATATTCGTTGTCTATGATTCACATCTATAAAACAGAATTTGTTCTAGAAAACTCTGCAAGATGCTCATTTGCAACTTCCTTATCATATTTTTTCTTGTTTTCAGGAAACATTCTTTAGCCGATGCTGCTCTTCTCATTATTTCTGTTGTACTTCTTTCACATTCAGTTATGAGGGTTCCTAGTTATCCATATTTGAGCACCTGCTGTCAGTTTTGCTTTTCATCTACATAAATCTTGAAAACAGCATTTTTTCTTTATTATAGCCAGTGTTTCTGTTATTCTACTAATCGTAATTTATTACTCTTTCATTACTTGTTTGGTTTTTTTGTGTCTACCAGATTCCTTAGATGGTGCTAAATTTCTACAATCATTGCTGCATAATCTACATTGCTTATATTGCTGATCATATAATCTGTCTGTTTGAAATCAATTTAGTGACTGGATTATATTCATTGTAGCTGGTGGTGGTGGTGGTAGTGCAGCCCATGACTCTTTTCTTTCAAACTCTTGATGGTTATTTTCTAATGATTATTTCCCTTATACAATGAAAATAACTAGTTTAAGGATGCATCCCTGTCTTACTCCTTTTCTTATTTTGATGGACTTGCCAATAACTAGTTTAAGGATGCATCCCTGTCTTACTCCTTTTCTTATTTTGATGGACTTGCCAATAACTAGTTTAAGGATGCATCCCTGTCTTACTCCTTTTCTTATTTTGATGGACTTGCCAATAACTAGTTTAAGGATGCATCCCTGTCTTACTCCTTTTCTTATTTTGATGGACTTGCCAATAACTAGTTTAAGGATGCATCCCTGTCTTACTCCTTTTCTTATTTTGATGGACTTGCCAATAACTAGTTTAAGGATGCATCCCTGTCTTACTCCTTTTCTTATTTTGATGGACTTGCCAATAACTAGTTTAAGGATGCATCCCTGTCTTACTCCTTTTCTTATTTTGATGGACTTGCCAATAACTAGTTTAAGGATGCATCCCTGTCTTACTCCTTTTCTTATTTTGATGGACTTGCCATAATAGTTTAGGATGCATCCCTGTACTCCTTTTCTTATTTTGATGGACTTGCAATATTTTAGATGATCCTGTCTTACCCTTTCTTATTTTGATGGACTTGCCAATAACTAGTTTAAGGATGCATCCCTGTCTTACTCCTTTTCTTATTTTGATGGACTTGCCAATATGTATGAAGTGGTGTAGGCACACGTAAAATTAATATGATGCCAAATTACTACAGCACCCAAAGACCAAGATGGAAATGAAAAGACAGATGATAAAAAATATTTTTCTACTAACACTTTGTTACCAGTGCCAAACTTGGTCTCTGACAGCAACACACCACAGAAAGCTCATCAAGTGTGAAATGAAGCAGAGTGGGCATAACTTCATGCACTGAATACATTGAAAGACAACAAAGGCAGTTGTTTGGACATTTAATGAGATTGAAATACAACCAACCACCAATAACAGCATACAATAAAAAAAATATACGGTACTAGTGCCAATGGAAGACCAAGAAAAAGACGGATAGACAATATCAAGACCACACTAAATAAACACAGATATAACACAACAAGGGTGACACATCTGGCCCTGGAACACAGATTAAAACTCCCACCCCTACACTTAATGGCAAGAGTGGACAACCAATCGGTCCACCTGGATCCAGCTGGGGAAAGACTATAGACTACAAAATTTATACAGGAGACAGTATAGCAGACATCTACAATGTACTTTACTACAGAACAATAGAAATTAAAAGTAAAAAATTAGGAACAAAAGACTAAACTTAAAAATGTATTTAAAAAAAAATTTCTTCAAATATTCTAATGTGGGAACAAGAGTATTCTATTTTCTTTCAACATTTGCTTGTTTTAATATATATATTGTGATTTGAAATTGCAAGGGGCATTTGACATTACTCATTCTGGTTACAATAATACAAATAAAAGTATTAAGTGTTAACCTAACTAATTACAGCTTCTCATAGTTTCTTCATCACTGACACATTGTACCTTGAATGACAAGTTATTTAGATGATTGACATGTTTGTGTTACTTGTTATGTGTGTGCACATTTTTATTCTTATTTCTTCATGCCTTGTGCAAAACAGAAAATATGACACATGCACATGCATGATTTCACTAAGACATGCATACATGTGTGCACACACAAACAAGCACATAAACACACACACAATATACACACACAATATACACACACACACACATAGATATATGTGTATATATATGCACACCCAACCTGACAACCATATCGCACCAATGATTTTGTGTGGTGTAGTACAATTGGTAGGATACAATCCTTATCCTGAAGCAAAGAATGCCCCCAAAAAACTATATAATGTGACAGGACAGATGATTTTCAACTAGTCTAGGATGGATGCTCTGGCTGGCAAACAGATAGAGCACTGCTCTGTTGATCCCACAGCTTTTGTGGTGTGCTTAGTTTCGAATGTATTAATATAACTTTTTCTTTGAAAGCAATTAAAGTAAGTTAAGAGAAAGATCTTCTTGCATGGACAACACACAATCTTTTTTTTTCAAAATATTGTGCTATTGGGCACACAAAGAAACCTTATCAAAAGAATAATAATCAGACAATCAAGGTTCTTCTGGCATATAATGCGAAGTGGAGGTTTAGAACATTTGGTGACAATGGGTAAAATTCAGGGACGGAGAGATTGTGGAAGACAAGAGGGAGAAGTTGTTGGATTGTCTGCCATCGTAGTTCGATACAAGATTGGCATCAGAACTAATTACCTGCACAAGGAGAAAGAGTTGTGGAGAGACATGATCGCCCATGCTGGCAGGCATGGCACTTGATTGATTGATGAATAGACAGCCTCTGTCAGCCAAGATAATCATACCTACATGTGATGCTGCTTGCTTGTATTAGTTTTGTAAATGATAAATAATTGAAATGAAATAACTCAAACCCTAGGTCTATGATGACAACTATGGGTGAAGAATTCTACAAAATTTGGAAAATTTCATTCAAACCTAAGTATAAAAACTCACTGGTTAAAAAAAGACAGTTTTACAAAAGAGATCATAGTGATTACAAACAACTACTTGCTTGTGAAAAAATAAAAAAACCAAAGATAATTGTAGTAGGATCAAATAATAGTGTAGCATAAGATTAGTACACTAATCCACATACAATTTTTGTGATGATAAATGTTTGATCTGTCAACAATATTATTTGAAGCTGTTGAAAAGAAAGAAATGATTACAGTTTGTGATTCATATTTTATTTTTTTGTTGTAAATATAATATTACAATGTGCTCTGATATTTTTGTGTTTCAATGATGTTCTCTTTGTGTTTCAACCAAGTTACTGTTCTCTATGATGAAAACTTTTTTTAAAAACTCTGCTTCTCTTAATCTGTGATTTCATACAATTACATGTGACATTTTATATGTTAAATTGTACAAACTATTTCATTCAGTCAGGGCATAGTGTGAAAAGTGGCAGAAGTCCATCTCCAAACTTACCTAGGAAAGGTTCCATTATGAGCGACTATGTGGATGCACATCCAGGGTTAGTTAGTTACTATAAGACTAGTATAGTTTTCAGTTAGTACAGAGCTAGTCTAGTTGGCCATTTGCTATTGGACCGATTTAGTTAGTCAGTTTATATATATGGCCTTTTTCGTCTTTACAGATTGGCAAGTGTTTTACTGTGACAACTTCTGAGTTTTTGCTTTTCTCTCGTCGTTCAGTTCATACATAAGTCTCCTCTCAAAAGACTCTGCGTCCTTTTGCAATTTGGCTTTCTACATAACTCTGTCATCAGCTAGTTTTTCCCTTGTGCTGGGACCTATAGAAAAGTTTTTATTGAGGCTTTGCAGACATCTTTATATCTGAGCAGTGGTCTGCCCTGGTGCCTCTTCCCCTCCGAAAGTTCACAGAACAACATCTGTTTCGGTATGCGACAAGTTTCCATTCTTCGCACATGCCCCAACCACCTTAGTCGTTCACTGCTGAGCATGCCCATGATGGAAGGCAGGTTCGCATGTTGCAATACTTCAGAGTTGGTTATCTTGTCGTACCACTTGATGTTCATAATCTTGCGGAGACATCGAAAGTGAAAGATGTTAAGTCTCCTCTCGTGTCTTGAGTACACTGTCCATGTTTCTGAGCCATTTAGAAAAGAACTAATTACACAGGCTCGATATATTTGAATCTTTGTTTGCAATGTCAGTTTTGTGTTGTCCCACACGCGCTTTGATAGTTTGCCGAATGTAGTAGCCGCACTCCCTATACAAGTGTTTATTTCTTCATCAAGAGAAAGGCAATATATATCACCATATTATTAGCAAGTTAGTATATCAGTTGTATAGTTAACTAACTAGTATAGCTAACTAAGTAGTATAGCAGTAGTATAGTTAGCCAGTTAATATAATATTAGTATAGTATGTTGCTCAAGACAGATCAGCCTGGTGCACACTTCTTCTACATGGCTCTTCGGCCTGCAAGGCAGGTAGAACTGCATGGATGAAACAAAAACAACAAAAAAGGCAGTAAAACTCCCCACAAGTGTCAATATTCCTTGCCCACATTGCTAAAGAACATTTCAAGCCTGCATCAGGCAGACAAACATAATGCAGCTACATTCTCTTGGATGGAAAATGATGTTCATAATCATCCCTGAGGGATGTGCTTCGTCATCCGTATAGTTAGCCAATTAGTAAATCAACCGTATAGGTGGATATTTTGTATTTCTTTTTCTTTCTTTCTCGAATCCTGTATGCCTCACAGCGTCAGGTCAGGAAGAGATTTCTAAAATGGGCCCTAGTATGCGCTTCATAGATAGTCTCTTTCGTCGCCTCAGTTATCTCTGAGGTCCATCTTTTGCGTGGCGGCCTTTTGCTTTGTACCCATTGTATCGGAGCAGCATTGCTCTTTGGGGTGCACTGTCTGATGGTAATCTGCTTACGTGACCGAACCATTTAATTTGTTGTTTCTTGATGAAGTCTAGTACTGATGTTGTACCCACTTTTTTCCTGATGTCTTCATTTCTCAACCGGTCTCTTCTTGTTACACCCAGCATTCTGCTGAGACACTTCATCTCTGTTGTGACTAGTTTTCTTCTATCGTTTGTTGTCAGTGTCCAGGTTTGGCACTGGTAACATAGTGTGGGGAGAAAGATTGTGTTGAACATTGCTCTTTTGTGTTCATGGTGACGTGTTTGCATCTTAAAATTGGCGCCATTTGCCCTATCATTTGATTTGCTTTGTTGCATCTGTGTTGAATTTCATTAGTTATTCATTAGATATTTTGTATAGAAGTAGTATACTTAACCATTTTGTATAGAAGTAGTATTTTTAATCAGTCATTCTAGCAGTAGTATATGTTACCAGTCAGCAAAGACTAGTATAGTTAGCCAATTAGTATGGGACTACTATATTGAGTCTTTTTAGCTATATAATTAGTTTAGTTTAAGCTTTTGACACAGTCAACAGAAAGGGTTGGTGGAAGATCAGGGAAAAATTTAGCTGACCAGTCAAACACACTAAGATTGTCCAACAGTTTAAGAAGAAGGGTATGATGGCATGTGTACTTGACGATGATGGAGTTGTCAGGGCCTTCCTTGGCACCAACAACAACAGACAGAACTGTGTGCTATCCCCTAAGCTCTCCAGCATGATGTTAGCTGCCATGCTCAAGGATATCTTTCAGAAATGGTATGAAAATGAAGTAAAGATTAGATGCGGAACAGACCGTAATATATTAATTTCAGGAGATTAAAATCCTCCACCAAGATGAAGAAATCGACCATCTCAAACTTGCTGTTTGCTGATGACTGTGTCTTTGCTACCAATTCTTAGAAAGATATGCAAACTCACACAGACAGGTTTCTATGTCCTGCCATATATTTGGCCTTACTAGGTAATACATGAAAACTGAGGCTATGTTTCAACCTACCCCTAGAGAGCAGTACCCCTACCCAGTCATCAATAGTAAACATCAGTCTCCTTCCAGCAGACAACTATGGCCATCTTGGCAGCATCCTTTCCAGAATGGTAAACATCAACTCTGAAGTTAACAATCCAAACTATTGTCACATTTAGACAACTGTGTGGGAGCAAAAGAAGAGAAGCATCACCACAAAGCTGAAAATTACCAAGCCGTAGTGATCATAATCCTGTTGTACACCAGTGAGATATTTGTAGTATATAGCAGACACGGACAAAAACTAAAGCACTTCCACACAAGTGTTCTCAGTAGATTGTTCAAAATACAAAGACAGAACAAAATCCCAGATATCAAAGTCCTGATAAGAGCTCGCAAAGAGAAGAAGAGGAAGACCACACCTATGAGAGAGAGAAATTCCTGACCTGGCCTATGAGTGAGAGAAATTCCCGGAGGACTGTTGGGATGGCAAAGTGCTGCTCAGGACAAGCTATTTGATGATGATGATAAGAGATATTTAATTTTAAACTGTTGTAAAATGGACATATTTGCTTTTTTTTCTGGCCATAGTATATCTGAGTACTTTTTTGTAGCACTTTCATTCAGAGGCATTAATCAATATTTAAACTGTTGTATCAATAATTTATGTCCTGCAGTCAAATTTTGCTATGAGATAAATTCATGCTCTTAAAATTTATGTTCTTTCTTTACATCACTTATCCTCCATGAGTTTTGTAGTTATAATATTTAGAAGTAAACATGGTTGTAATCTAACATATGCACATTTTGCATTTTTAAAATACAGAAATCGTCCACAACGTCCACAGACACTTGATGTTGGATTTGTACCAAGGTTTCTGACAGAAAATGACGAAGATGATAACTTTGCAGAGGATCTAGGTGATCGTCACTTTTGTGTGCCTACTGGTATATGTGATTATGAATGCTCCGATTTATTGAAGAAATTCATCTGCTCTAATGGAAAGAATTATGAGATTTCCTTAATGTGCAACAGTTTTAGTAAACATTGCTTCTCTACTGTTTAACAGCATAGAACGTAAACATATTGTCTGGCTTAATAGTTAAGTAAACATATTGTCTGGCTTAATAGTTAAGTAAACAGTATAAATCTAAACCATAGATACCTAAATTTTTTGGCCCACCATAAACTTTGTAACTCCCCTCCACATTATAATAGTTTGTCAATGCCCCCTCCCCACATATATACATGTTCTATTTTCTTTTGACAGAAAATTGATATATATTTTTGTCATACATGGTCAATTTTCAAATGATTATATGCATGAAATAGAAAATTGATTAAAAAATGGATCGTATAAGATGACCATAAGATGAATTTAAATGCAGAATTCAAATTTTAAATGATTATTCAATTCGCAAAAATCTTTTATTTAAAAATATTTATTATTAATTTCTTCTAAAAAGAGCCACATAATCGCATGAACACCACCCAAATTCTTCTGAATCCACTATCACCGAACTAGAAGCTTCAGCACCTACTGGGTGGTGGGTGGGTGGGGGTGTACTGCCACTTTTGGAAATGCTGATCTAAACCAATCCACATCAACTGTTAGATTGCAAGAACTTGGAATGAAGATTGGAGTAGCCAGGAAAGAACAGCACAACAGGTATAGACGTAGGCTCATCAATCAATATTGAACTGGTATGGTCAGTCACTGGATGGTGTTGGAGATATTGTAAAGTACATCAGACCGACCAGATGTTTTAAGCCATGCAGCATGCAGAGTGGGTATTTAACTTCAACCACAAAAAAGAAAAGACTCAGACCTCATCATGACTTGAAACAGTAACCATAAGTTTAAAGACGAGGTAAAAAAATTAGCCACCTTGAGGATGTTCTTCTTTGGAGCCAATTTTCATTGTTATAATGTTTGTAATAAATTAAGTTTTGAATTGAAGCAAGCACTGACCACAGCCAGTATATTATTGTAAATTACTAATATTTATGTTTTCTACACAGATAGTGGTCACTCAACTCTTCGAGATATCAATGATGTTAACGATGACACAGAGATTGACAGTGTCAGCGTACAGAGTGATATCAGGAGAGGAAGGCACCATAAAAGAATGCCTACAAATTTAAGAGTACAAGAGGAAGAAGTAAGAATACTTAATTTCAGACAGATAATACAACAACTATTTCTTCTTCTGCGTTCTCACTAGATTGGGATTTGATTCTCTAATAAAGGCAGCCGTCTGTCTCAGATTATCAGCCACGCCATACAGTTTGTCTTGGACGCTGATGTAAGTGGGCCACCTCTTTCTTCTCAAGTCTGCATACTGGGGGCAATTCTGTAGGATATAATTCCTATGATTTCTGCTTCCCGTTTGTGCTGACCTCTTCCTGCAGTAAGTTTTGGCCACCCTCGTGATTGTGGGTCTGACATTCTTACGCTGGCTAAATCTGAGAGGCAGATTGGCACCATAGAATCCTTATCCCATTCTGCATTGTGAGGGTGTGCACCATGTTATGCGCTTTACGGCCTGGTTTATCCGTTTTCTGCAAGCATTTGTTTCGGGTTAGCATTCCTAGCGGACACATGCATCCGATTTCAGCCAAACCTCCTTAGTGCCTCTTACGACATGCGTGGCAGGTAACAGTGGTTCTATTATTTACGTCCCAAATTTGAGCCCGTAACCACTGGGCCAACAACTATTAA
Organism: Arion vulgaris; assembly: GCA_020796225.1. Classification (NCBI taxonomy): domain Eukaryota; kingdom Metazoa; phylum Mollusca; class Gastropoda; order Stylommatophora; family Arionidae; genus Arion; species Arion vulgaris. The sequence continues at coordinate 26,671,240 of CM036761.1, read as the reverse complement.
AACTACCTTCTAATGGTTGGTTTAGAGAAAGAAAAATAGAATAAAACATTATTGCATACAGCTGTTACATATATAACTAAATTATGCTCTACATAGTCACCAACCAAATTCAAATACTTCTCATATCTTGACTAACTCTCATCTAGTAACATCACCATTAGAGTACCCAGCTAGTTGTTGACTTCACCCATATCAGGGGGCTAGACAAGGGATATAGCTGACATTCTGAACACTCTTATAGAATGTGGCTGCAAAGAGGATTTTCATTTAAACCAATCCACGTCAACTACTAGATTGCAAGAGTTGGGATTGAAGGTTGGAGTTACCAGAAAAGAACAGCACAACAGGTATACGAGTATGCTCATCAATCAACATCAAACTGGTACAGACAATCGCTGGACACTGTTGGAGATAATGTGAAGGAGATCATAGCACCTATGGACATGTCCAGAGTGCATTGACGATATTCCATTGACACTGAACTGAACTGAGACTGTTCACCCATAATTTCCTAATTGGTTTTGAAGTGATCGGTAGCCATTTATCTTGCAGAAGATATGGCAATCACTTGATCCCAAGTATGATCTGTAAGGTACATAGACAGAAATTCTCACAATTAAACTACTTGAGTAAGGTCTTTATGTGAGTCACAGTGTGAACAGCACATTGTTTTGCAGAATAATTATGTTATTGGTGAGCATTCTTTACACTTTCTTTGGGACCCAACCTCTGAAGTCTTATCAACATTTTTCAATAAAATATTGTCATTATTGTGATCTCTGGTACATAAATGTCATCAACAAAATATTTTGCCATTGAAAAACACTTTGTGCATCATGTTTTGGTGCAACATGTTCATTTAAATTGTCAATATTTATTTGAAGAGGAAGTGTGCATCCACTGTTTGAACTGCTACTCATCTCCACATTCATTAACTGAAACAATACCTTGTCCTTAGTAACAGTTATATCTAAAAACCACTCTCTTTTCTCTTAGTAGTGCTGAAAAAACATCAAAGCTGAGCCCATACTATGTGAATTTGTGAACATCAGTCAGTTGTTTTTGTATTCACTGTGCACATTTCTAAGTTAGCGTAATCTATGTGGGAAAATTCAAAACAAACTACTCAAAATTTGAAGAGAATCAGTAATACGTAAGATAGGGTCAGCTTTTAAAATTATCTCTATTTTTATTACCAATAATTATTAAATCTTTTAATGAATCTTGCTTTTCTATGTCAGGTAAATGTACATAGTCATATAAATGTGCATGGCATATCAATGTACATGTCATATAAATGTACACATCACTTAAATGTAAGTATAAACTGGATAAATAATTAAAATAGAACAAATAAATGTGTTATCATTAAATCACTTGTATTTTTTGCAATTATTTTAAAATGTAATTTCTTTCACATTTGTCCCTACAGCCTGATTCTCATGATGAAATGGACACAGATACAGAGAGACCAATTTCTCCTGATCAAGAACCGTTCAAATTTTCACCTACCAGTAAACGTTCACCATCTGTTGGCAGCAAAAGTTCAAGTCGAAGCTCACGTTCTTTGAATAGGGAAGGATCAACATTTAGTCAATCTTCAAAGTCAAGTAAAGGTTCCACCAGACGTCAGCTTCCATTAGTTCCATTGAAAGATGTAAGTCTTGGTTTATAAATGCAGGTTCTTCTTCTTCTTCTTGCGTTCGACCGCTATGAATTCAGACATAGTAAGGGCGCTTGGCACTTTTGACTGATTTTTGCATGAAGGCATTATTTCCTCCTTATTATCAGTGTGCCCCAAACTCCCCAGCCCCGCCATACAGGCATGTCTTCTCTGATTTCAGAGGTAATGCATGTTCTGTATTGTTTTCCTATAATTGAAAATGAAAATCGTGGCATATTCTTTGTACAGGACGTAGCCATCAACAACGGTAAACAAGTCGTCAATTTTCTAGGCACCACTTATACATTCAGTAGTTTGCTATTGCTTTCTAGATGGTGAGGTTTATTTTTACATTTCGTAGAAATCTATGGAAACTAATTTGTTTCCAAACTTGCCAGCCGTGGAGTTAGAACCAGGTATGCTTGGGTTGTGATCGAGCTCACTACCACTAAAGCTACAGATGCTCTTTCTCTAATGACCAGAATGAATAAACTATCTATTAACATTCACTTATACAAAAAAATGTAGAAATTGATAGGAAAAAACATATTGATAAACATATGAGGTAGATATGATTAACAAATAACAGAAATTATGTGGGAATAAAGATATATCTGAAAAATTATAAAGTAACATTGCAATTAGATGTTCAAAATGGATTGACAATATCTACAGAAGTTATTCTGTTACAATCACTACATTTACCACGATTAACACCAGAGGGAAACTGAATAAAATTCAGACTAAAGACAATTTATGTAGAACTTGAAGAAGGAAAAAATGAAAGTCCTGAAACAGACATGGTACTCTGTAATATATGGTTGCAGACCCACAGTTAGATTTGTTTTTTTTTTTACTTTGCTGTTTAAATATTTAATAAAAAGCTACCAGGTTTAATGGTCCCTGATTGCTTTGAAGAAACCTTTCTAGAATGCACTGTACAAAGCAGAGAAATATATAGATGTTCTAGATGGATGATGTGAATATTGAGGAACATTAGACCGTAACACTATCATGTCTCGGAAACTGAAATATTTTGTGCACATTAATTACTCTTATGATAGTTGTTTAGAAAAACAGTATTGAAGGTTGTAGTTAATGGAAGACAATGCAGGGAACCACTAAGATGATGCTGGAAATAGAATATTAAGGAAGTTGTGAATATGACACAACAATAGAGGAGGTGAGAGAACTGGCTAGAAATCAAGAATTTTTACAGGTGAGCTGTGATAAGAACAGTGCTCTACAAAGAACATACTACATGAAGAAACTGCTTTGTCCAACTCAAGATAAAAGAAAAACATGGAGAAGATCAACATAAGAGTTGATTTTAAACAGAAAATACGATTATGAATATGGTGTAAATGACAGCACATAACAGAGTATTCTGGAAAAATATAGAGGAATCCAGAGACACATTACAAGTTAAACGTCTTAGTTCTTTGTTTGCTTTTGTTTGTTCTTATCAATTAAGTTAATAACTATTTGTGATCTATGTGGTTTACGTAGAGAACGTGAGTATGCTGTACCACAGTAAGTCCCTACAAAATGTAGGACAGGCACATTTATATCTCAGCTAAAGTACATGTGTATTATCCAACAGGGCACAGATTGTAACAGACTGGTAACTAAGATTTTTCAAACAAAAGTACTCTGGAAGGCTAGAAAAGAACACCGGTTCATACATATCAACCTATCCAAAACACACTATATGTGAGTTTATCCCATTTACAGAAAACGTTCAGATCTTAGCCGTTTAGCTGCTAAGGATATGTATAGACGTTTTCCATTCACAAAGGTATTAAAACTCTGTTGCTATACTGTCCTTTGGGCTAAAGCTGTTAACACTAAAAATTTACGTCACTGCTAAGGCGTCATTCACGCTTGTGACCTAGAAACAAAAGTACTATTTCAGATCCTCTTTGGAATATGTAGCAGCAAATTAAAGACTGGCACTAGCTTCACAAAGGGAAATCTGCAGCTTTGGTTAAAAAGAGATGATAAAGACCCTAACTTTAGTGAAAAACATATAAATAAATAAGACATTGAACTCGTTATTGTACACCACTTTTAAGCATTGTTTAATAAACATTGCAGGAAACCAAAGTTTACAGTATTTGTTACTATATAACTTATTTTTTCTATTTTCCTTAGGTCACAGCATTTCCTAGAATTTCAAAAGAGCCAGATCGCATGTACAAGATAGTTTTAGCTGGGGATGCAGCAGTTGGAAAATCCAGTTTCATTGTCCGTCTGTGCAAGGGAAAATTTATACCAAATCTCAGCTCTACGTTAGGTCAGTTCATTTGACTTTTATGCCATTCAGGTTGTCTTTTGTTCTTCATATGAAAATAAAAATCAATGCATATTCTTTACAGGATGCAGCCATCAACCACAGTAAAAAGTATTTATTTTCTAGGTACCACTTATATGTTCAGGAGTTTGCCATTACCATTTGACGGTGAGATCTATTTTTACCTTTAGCAAAAATCCCATGGAAACGATTTGCTTTCAAACTGTCTGCTGCAGAGTTTGAACCAGGTATGCTTGGGTGGGGGTTCTTCATATAGATATTGCATATACTCCATGTGGCACATGATGTATTGGTTGTAGCACTGCAGACTCTTTTTCTAACCAATTAGATCTGACACCAGGCTATAGTATAATATAATAGATGTGACACTAAAAGGAGGAATTTTTGTGTGAAGATATTACTAGCAGTTTATCTATACAAATGTGTGCCCTATTAGAAGAATGCATACTTCCTAGTGGTTGAACGGAAACCTGAGTGATACTGACAAGACATGTGGATGAAAATGAAAATCGTGGCATATCCTTTACAGGACTTAGCCATCAACCACAATAAACGAGTCGCTGATTTTCTAGGCACCACTTATACGTTCAGTAGTTTGCCATTGCTTTCTGAACCTGTGGTCTATTGTTACCTTTTGTAAAAATCACACGGAAACGAATTTGCTTCCAAACTTGCCAACCGTGCGGTTTGAACCAGGTATGCTTGGGTTGGTGATCGAGCTCACTACGCTGAGCTATAGACGCTCATGACTTGTGGATAAAGAACCAATATGTACATCATTCTGACAACTGTTAGATGAAGCATCTTAATAGATTACATATTCCCATGTTTACTACTATCATGATGTCTGCAACTTGTGATTATTTTCTATCATTGTTATAAACTGTGTTAATGAAGGGGAAATCCCCTTATCTCAAACATAGATACTGTTGACAAACAGCTATGATCTTCTTTCTTTTTTCTTTTGTCCTTCTCTGCTTTTTGCCATTAGCGTCGCAAGTTTAACCGATGATCGGTTTCGAGATTGTGTACGCTCGCCGGTTGATATGCTGTGGTATTGTTGAGTTTTAAGATGTCTGTAACTCCATCAATCCATCTTTTTTTTAGTCTGCCCCTTCCTCTTGATGATTCATTTTCAGGTTGTACCTCTTGCAGCTGGTGTATTCAGGTTCATTCTCATCCAGGGGCCAAACCATTTGAGTCTCTATTTTGCAATGAAACTAACAAGATGTTGTTGCAACTGTTCTTCTAATTTCCTCACTTCTTATATAGTATCTTCTTGTTTTATTTATCGCTTTCCTCAAACATCTCATTTCACAAGTCATAAATTTTCACAAGTGTTAAGTTTAATGCTCAAATGATCAGCTATCATTAAACAGTCATAACCAATTTCTTCTTTATTTTATTGAATTATAGGTGTTGACTTTCAAACAAAAATGTTGGATGTAGATGGACATTCAACAGCTTTACAGTTATGGGATACAGCAGGGCAAGAAAGGTGAAAATATATACACTAACAAATGTACAATGTATGTCAATTTTGACAACATGTATTCATTTCATAATTATTATTCTTTATTTCAACATAATTAAGAGAATAAATTTAACCATATAGGAGCATTTAATAGTTGTTGTATTTTGTGCTTTCTCTAGATTGTTGTTTTATGTAACACATTTGCTAATCACATGTATCCTTGGTTGTGTGTTACACTATTCTTGGGTTTTTTTTGCTTGCAGGTTTCGAAGTGTGGCTAAAACTTATTTTAGAAGAGCAGATGGTGTTCTTCTGCTGTATGATGTCACATATGAGAGATCTTTTATCAACCTCCGAGAGTGGGTGGAGGCCATAGAGGTAATTGTGCATCATACTTCTTCTACTTCATTTAATTTAATGTCTTCTCCCCTATTCCGTTAACAGTTGTTCATTAAATTGTGAATTGTCTATAATAGGGTGTTTCTTTTTTGGATCAGTTTCTTGTTCGCTGAAGTCAACCCAAACAAAGAAATGAATTGCATCCATAAATGCAGTATGATCCACTGTAACAGTTCAATTTTGAGTAAGGTTTCTGAGTATAGTCATAACCTATATAATGTGTACCGCCGAGTGGTTACCGGCGCCCAAATTTGGGGTGTAAAGAATAGAACCACTATACCTGCCACACATGTTGTAAAGGCGATTAAGGAGGTTTGGCTGAAATCGGATGCATGTGTCCTAAATGTGTAGAAGGCTATGCGTTTAGGGGCCTACCAAACCAATGTGCAACGTATACACGTTCTTGGCAAAGATCAAACATATCACAAGAGTGATTAAAATTGATCGTAAAGAACGAACGCAAAGAAGAAGAAGATATAATGTGTACAGGTATCATTTTCATTTCAAGGTATTTCTGCCTATTAGATCTGATATGTTCAATCTTCAATGAGAAAAGTTATGGAATTGTCCTGTCTATGTTCTTTCATGTCATAGATAAGACTGTTGTAAAACTATTTGATTGGCGAAACACAAAGTTTCGACAATCAAATAGTTCTCTCTCAGAAATTTCTCTCTCTTAGGCCTGATGTCCTGTCTCTTCAGCCGTCATTCTCAAGTCATCAGTTATATCATGAATCCATCTTCTCCATGGTCTTCCTGTTCTCCTTTTCACAAGGATACCTTTTTCCATAAAGGTCTTCTCCAACATTTTGTGTCTTTTTATAAGTCAAAAATACTTCAATTTTCTCATTCTTATTTGTAACATCAGCCAGTGTTCTTTGATTTTCAATTCTTACTGAATATATCTATTTTTCTCTTCTCTATCATATATGGAAGACTCTTCTATAATACATACTCAAAAACACATATATGTTTTTCCACTGCTTTGTTAAATGTCCATGCTACACGCTCATATGTTGTTATTCGGATAATGCATGCTCTTATTATTCTGATCTTTATTTTCCTATCAGTTCCATTCCCTTCTGCTTTTAGTTGTTTAATTAGTTTTTCTACGGCCATGTTTCTTCTTTTAATTTCCTTCATCCTATTTCCATCTCTTGTTAGCAATGAACCGAGATGTTCAAAACTGTTTTATTTTCTATTTTTTCTCCGTTTATAAAAAATATTATTTGTCTTATTTCTTTTATCAGTTGTCATTATTTTTACTTTCCCACATTAAGATATCAATTTTGTTGTTTACTTCAATGTAAATTTCTCAATCTCTTTTTAAAATTCTAACAGTAACACTGTATCATCAGCATATCTTAGTTGAGGTATTTTCTTCCTTAGATTATAATGAGATCATATTGTTCATTTCTGCTATCTTCTGTAACATTCCTCATGATGTTTTCTGCCTATTTGTTAAACAGACAAAGCGACAGAATGCAACCTTGTCTGACTCCTTGCATTATGTCAAAACAATCTGATGTGTCATTGCTCTTAAAGATGCAATTTGATCACTGTAAAGTTCATTTTTAATCGGTATGAAATGTAAAAAAAATCTAATTTCTTTTGTTATTTTCCACAATTCCTGATGTTCTACACAATCAAATGCCTCTTGAGTAATCGATAAAGCATAAGTATAGTTTCTACATTATACTCTTTAGATTTTTCTATGATTGTTCTCATATTAAAAATTACATATATATATCTACATTATATATATTTATATCTATCTTTCTTCTTCAGATAAGTAGCAAGGTAGACGCATGTTTTCTTCTACTTCTGTTTTCCTCTTTATGTATCAAGTGTTGTTTATTTCTTTAATCATTATGTCATCTAATCTCTATATTTTAATATCATTGTGTATTCTGTTGTTTGATGTATTCATCTTCTTTAGCCTTGTATGTACTGGTTCTAAAATACTAACATGGTCTGCATGCAGAAATCTTATCTTTCAAACTTGGATTTTTAGTTTGTGGAAATAATATAGTGTAATGGACATTATTAGTTAATTCAGATTAATATAAAGCATATATATATATATGGTAACATAAAATAATTTCGTTAGAATCCTATATGAAAAGGTGTGGTCAGGAGCTATCTTTAGAGCATATCTGTGATATATGGTAGAAGTGATTTACTTACTAATGTAAAGCCTATTCCTCATCAATTGTCTAGTCACTGACACTACTTTGTGAAATTCTTGAAATGTTTACAACATTTTTATGTTGGCTAAAAAATGTGCACATGATTGGACTTTCCATCAACTGGGATACATGTTGATCAACTGTCCTGGACATGTGGTTATTCACGGCAATGAGAGAGTGTGGACAGACTTGCACTGAAAGCATGAATTGTTGGGAGTTTAGGATGGATAAGGCGGATGGTCTTCAGTCTCTTGTTGATCTACTGTTTGATGAAGACGCTAAAATAGACGTTGAATCAATCCAGCGATTTAATTAGTTTAGAACAACACGCTGTACAAGTAGAGTTGGAAGTTTGAGGGACAAAGGGGAGAGTGTGGTTAACCAGCGAGCCAAAGGAACTATCAGTATGCACACCCTTCAACATCTGTTGGGGTAGACTGAGCACCTATGGGTCTGCCTAGAGTATTGTGATGTCAGTTCAGTTACCAATAACCATTAACCAATAAACTGTGAAATATAATCTGTATTTCTTGTCTAAGATTTGAGAAATATGTGTCCAAGTTAAACTAATAGTCAGACATGTGAAGTGCATGGGGAAAATTGGTTAATTAATGGTAGTTAGAAAATGGGTTAGGTCATGGCTATGTGATGCTTTCTAGAGGAATAGGTGTTTGAGATCAATTAAAGTATTTGATATTTATGTCACAAAGGACCCTCATATAACTGTGTAGTATTAGTTAGTTTGTTTGCTTAATTCTTTTCATGTTCATCGACCTCAGTGCTTCTCTTAGGTTCTTAGAACTCTTTTTTTTTACCTGTTTCATTACTTGAAGCTACCTATGTAGTGTGTATGGTGTGTGTATGTAGGTGTGCGCGTAGGGGCTTAGTTTGTCTCGTATATAAATGTACTATCTATCTATTCTCTAATCCTGTTTGCCTTTCAGCATCAGGTCAAAAAAGGAGACACATGGAGCGAGTCTCTCTAGTCATCTTGTCTTTCTTTCTCTTCTCCAATCCTGATTTGCCTCACAACTTCAGGGTAAAAAGAGTTTTCTAGCATGGGCTATTGTGTGTTCTTCATAAATAGTGTCTTTCGTCGCTTCTGTTATCTCTGAGGTCCACCTTTTGTGTGGCAGGCCTTTTGCTTTGTATCCACTGTATCGAGACAACAGTGCTCTATGTGGTGCACTGCCTGTTGGTAATCTGCTTATGTGGTCGAACCATTTAATTTGTTGCTTCTTGATTAAGTTCAGTACTGATGTACTAAGAGTACTAATGTATAACTGTACTAAGGGGCTTATAGACTGTGTTTAGAGCCTGATCTGACTTCCCAGGATGTGCAGTCTAGGTTGTTAAAATGACACAGCAAGTGAAGATTTTGTTTACAGAGCTTAGCTGGTCATTGAATCTAACATGATTATCTAACAGGTACATGATGGCGCAGAAAGGAATAAAGATTTGGGATTAATTTAAGTGTTTTGCTTATGGGTGTGTCAATTCTGTTTACTAAATCAATCAATCATTGACTGTGGCAGACTGTGTTACAAGTGTATTGTTATGAATTATCTTTATAATCTTTTAGTGTCATTTGATCTTGTTCTCTTCCACCATTTACTTCTTTATAGAAATGTTGGAGGGGAAATGTAGTGATCTTGTGTGTGCTTGTTTTAAAGCACGTTGTAAGCTGATATTCATTTTCGTAATCCTGTTCTTGACCCGTCCTCCATCTTTTGCATAGTCTTCCTCTTGCTTTGTACTCATTATACTTTTTCTGTGTGGCTCTCTGTGGTAAGCGATACCAGGACACCAGGTGTCCAAACCATTTAATCTGTTGTTTTTTTATAATTGCACAACTGGTTTCACATCCAATCTTCTTCTGATTTCTTCATTTCTAATTTTGTCTCTTATTGTCACATCTGCAGCTCTTCTAAGGCACCTCATCTCTGGCATTATGATTTTTCGCTCATTATTAGTGTTATTTGATACTAAATAAAAATCAGAATTCTGCTATTTTAACAGTTGTATTAAAACCATTACAGGGGTAAATATTTATATGCTTGCTCAATTATATAAATGCATGATTTATATATCTATGTATGTATTTTGCATTTTCTCATATGCATCTTAAAATGTTGCCATATTTGGTAACTGTTCTCGTTCAGTTTTTTATATCATAGACATAACATGCATGCAACTGTTTTAATAGTCAGTATATAAAAAATAAACATTGCTAGTAACGCTTTCTAATAATAGCACAGTGTTTATTAAAGCTAACTGTATTCTAGATAAATAATGGATGTGAAGAAAAAGATGATTTGAATCAATTTTGAATAATCCATTTTTTAAAATAAATCACAGAAGAGTTATTTTTTTATATTTATTTCTCATGTATCAATTAATATTTGCAAACAAATAAAGTATTTCAAATTAACATAATAATAATAAGTTAAATATTTGAAATATTTCCATATGACTTTCTTCTAGAGAGTACATAAATACATTTTATTCAAAATTAATTTTGAAATATAATTGTCCCATGTTAGCATATCTTCTTCTTCAAACACTCCATATCAATCACTTGTTAAATCACTCCTTGTGATTTGTATGTGATCTGAACCTAAGAGTGATTGTATGTTGTGCTAGTTATGCGCCTACAAGTAGGCAAGCACATCTGATTTCTGTGATGCTCTTTATTTACTAGGTAGCTTCCTAGGCCTCCACCTCAGTCACCTTTTACGACATGCCTTTTAGGTCGCAGTGTTACTATTCTTTGCTCTCCTTGTGAGCCCTGGCAGCAAACGGGCAACTAGCATATCAATTTCAAACATTGCTGACCTTTACTAAATTTGTATCACAAACCTGATATATGGGTGAAAGCAAATTTATAAAAGCATTTATATGTTCTACTTTTATAGGAAGGATCTCTGAAGAAGATACCAATTATGTTGGTGGGAAACAAAACAGATTCCAGACAGGAACTGGAAAAACTGGGTAAACGAGTTGTCAAATATGATGATGCTGTTCGTCTTAGCAGGGTATGTATTGTTTATATTTTCCTTGTTTAATTTTCAATTTGAATAGAAAATAATGAAGGTATTGTTCCATATTTTATGAATATAATGTTTATATGCTGAAAGTTTTTGGGGTTAAGCCTGAGATCAAATTTGAAGCCAAACTCATGAGCCCTAACAGCAGTCTATCACTGTATTTAAGTGATGACTTATATGCTGTACCAGTACCTCTATCCAGTTTCTTCTCACCATTCATATTTGTCAACACTTTTTATGATAAAGTATTAGAAGTATTTGTTTAAGTACTTTGTTTTTACAATTTTCGCCATTTATATTTTGACTTTACAAATCACATTAATGGTCACTAAGTATGAAAACACAAGAGTAGTTATGAGATGCCACTTACATCACCGACTCTGTAACCGTGCATACCTCTCTTGTCAAACTACTTGTGGCTGTTACAGTTAGCCTATTTTATGGATAACAATATTTTGCAGTTAGCTTAGTAGGAAAACCAGTATTTTGTGAGAAACTTATTTTAGTTTAGTTTAGTCGTTGGATCACCATCATTGCACGTCGAACAAATTAGTCCATAAGTGCTCCGATCTCTCCCTCAGTATGTCCATCAGCGTGTGGCGACTAACAACACCGGTTCTTTGTTGGTTTACAATTCTTCTTTGTCTGCCAGCATAGCGTTCTTGTCGAGCTACACCACACTTAACTTTGAGTTCTTGCAGTCTGGTTAGTGTTGTGGATTCGCCGCTATTACGTGAATCATGTACACGCCCTCTCTCCCTTAAGGAATTTATAATATCAGCCTGGTCCATTGCTCACCCGCTTTGGACAGCAGCCATACCTGCAAGCCTATCTGCACGTTCATTCCCCTTACACCTGCATGCCCTGGCACAAAAATAAAACTGATCTGTGTCAGCTTAGACCTCCCCAGCGACTCTATCCAATGCCTCCGAGCCCATCCTGTTTCAATCTTCCTGAGCATACTCATTGAGTCACTGAGAAAACATGCATGGATAAAAATCTGTGATTCTAGCCAAATCATCGCTTTGGTAACCGCCATGATTTCCATAGTGAGACTGCTTGTATTCACGGCAAAACCACCACTGTCTTCCTTCACAACATCACCTCCGACCTGAGCAGTGAAAGCCCACGAGCTCCGCACATGTCGCATCACCGAACCATCCGTATAAATGAAACTTATTTTATGAGTAAGAAGTATTTTGAAATTAGAAATTAGATTCTACAGGGTGTTCAACTTAAAAGCAGTCCCATTGATAAATAGAAATTTGCCAGGTACGCATTGCATCTCCGTCTATTTACTATTTAAACTGGTTCTGACTAGCTTGTCCTACGTCACATTTGTTCATCGCCCTTCCCGCACTACAATTATACACCTTCACACAACCTTGACCTATACTACGTCTTAACTGAAACTTATTTCCATACATATATGCCAGATTAGCTCCATTCATAGGCTGCTTTTAAGTTGAACACCCTGTATAAGGCATAGTTTATGGGAACGTGCAAATATAAAAAAAAATTAATTGCTATCTGTATTTTAAAAATAATTCTAGAAATAGATTCCTCTTCATAGAGACAAGTGCTAAAGATGGATCAAATATCACAGAGGCAGTAATAGAACTTACAAGGTAAATGTTTCTGTGTTTGTTTGCATGTATAAACATGCTTGTGTGTGTGTGAGCCAGGTGTTGGTTATTAGTTATTGATAAATGTTCCCAGGGTGGTAAATGAAAAGCGATTCAAAGACATACTCAAGAACTCGATGAAATCATTTGGCATAGATGTTGACAACTGGGAGAATGTTGCTCAAGAAAGATCAGCCTGGCGCACACTTCTTCGAAACGGTTCTTTGGCCTGCGAGGCAGGTAGAACTGCACAAATAGAACAGAAACGACGAACAAGAAAGGTAGTAAAACTACCCACAAATGCAAGTATACCGAGCCCGTATTGTAAAAGAACATTTCAAACCTGCATCAGGCTCACTAGTCTGCTCACTCGTTTCTCAGGCCTGCTAGCAGTGGACAGTCTTGCAGTAAGTGCTATACTGTCATGTCCACCTGCTCGTGGTTCTGATGCTGTACTGGATTGATTTCTAGAAAGTCTAAAAATAATTATACACTTTACAAAAAGAAGTGTTTAATTCTGCTTCACTTGTTCATCTTCACACAAAAAAAGATACTCTTTCTTTTCACGGCTAAGATAAACATTCTCTTCACAAGTAAGAAGCACCTTTTCTTCATAACAAAGGTGCCATTTCCATTCAGATCAAATACACAATTTCTCTATTTACAAAAAAAATACATTTCCACTACAAAAAAATATGCCTTTTCTCTTCCTAATAAGGTTGCTCCGTACAAATGAGGACTTGGAAGTGAAGACAGTTGGGATGCAGCTGCATGATCTAAATACCAAGAAGTCAACATCATGCTGCAAACGCTCATAAAAACTACAAAAAAATATGCCTTTTCTCTTCCTAATAAGGTTGCTCCATACAAATGAGGACTTGGAAGTGAAGACAGTTGAGATGCAGCTGCATAATCTAAATACCAAGAAGTCAACATCGTGCTGCAAACGCTCATAAAAACATATCTACAAGTTATTTTTGATTCTCAATCCATAGTATCTAAACTTATGATGTTCAATGCCTAATCATCATATTTATACAAATTAATTGTTTCTTATCTTTAATTTTTATTTCTTAATTGTTTAGTCATCACTCTTGGCATTCTGTGTCTCCAATAATGTTTGTTGGAATCAATGTCAAGTAATAAGTTCTGAATTTATTCTCATCTACCTTTTCTTGTGAGTTATTTATCTTTGTAATGGTGAAGGATGTATTGTTTATGTAACAATGCTGTTTTGTTATTATGTATGTAATTATGCTCATATTGATGTAATTATGTTACTATTGATGTAATTATGTTACTATTGATGTAATTATGCTCATATTGATGTAATTATGCTGCTTTCTGTTATTTATGTAACCATTCCATTTAATGTTAACTAATAATATTGTGCTGTTTATTTTATTATTATTTATGTAATTGCATTTTCTTGTTACTTGTTTCTAATAATATTGTTTTTTGTTGTTATTGATGTAATAATGTTTCATGTTTTTTTATGTATTCATGCTGTGTTTTACTATTATTAATTTAATCATGCCGTTTTCCGTTACTAGTTATCTTATTCGTTTTTTAGTTATTGTTGTAATTATGCAATTTCTCTTTCTATTGATGTAATTTTGCTGTTTCCATTACTATTGATGTAATGGTTTTGTTATGTTACACATTGATGCAATCATGTTGTTTCCTGTTATTATTCATGTACCTATGGAGTTTTCAATTATTATTGAAGAATCATTTTGTCCTCAAAAGGTTATCCACGCAAAAGGTGGACTACATAAATAACGGAGGCATTGAAAAACACTATTTGTGAAGCGCACACAAAAGCCCATTCTAGAAATCTCTTCTTATCCTGATGTTATGAGGCAAAACCAGGATTAGAGAAAAGAAAGTAGATTGAAAGAATCATTTTGTTTCAGTTTGGATTTAGTGTTTAGTGAATGTATTGTGAAATAGTGGTCTTGCCTCTATTTGATACAGTCACAAAGAAAAACTAAGTACTCTTCTTTGGATTACACACACCTCTCTCAGCAGTCTCACATTATTGGATGTATTTCAGGAAGGTCTCTTTGAAAATGGAGTATAGTTTGTCCATCACGTTGCAAATTATGTCTTCTCTTGGCTCAAATCAGATCCTGTTCTAATTCATTCATGCACATGTTATGTTCTGTTATGTTATGTGATCGTCATGGCACATTGGGCATTCCCATTCGTGCTCTGTCCGCCTTGCAGCAGCCATCCCAAAGTCCATTTGCTCACAGTACCCATGAGAAGTTGATTAATATATCTTCTCTCTCTACCACAAAGACGACACTGTCTGGCATGTCCAAACTTAACGCCTAATTCTCGAACTTGTTCCAGTGTCTGAGACATGCCCATGCCACATAATTGAGAGCGTACCCATTGATGATATCGGCTCTGTCCATACTTCTGCCGCTTGAGTGGGGCATTGTTTCAAGAGAGTCAGTGCGCTCGTTACCCTACACTCCAGCATGTCCAGGCGTGTACAGCCAAGTCATTTTCTTGAGATGTGATCTCCAAATGATGTCCACCCATTCCATGCGCATACTTCCAGATTCAATCATTTGAAGCATATTCATAGAGTCTGATATGATAATTGTATGGGTAACCTGTTGCTCAGCCACCCATGACAGAGCCCTGGAGGCAGCGGTGATCTCCATAGTCATGCTCGATGTTGTTGTCTTGAAAGCCCCACAGTCCTCATGATGTGTGCGACCGTTTCGTTGTGCTGAGTAAGCCCACGATGATCTGGTACCATGCTTGACAGAGCCATCAGTGTAGATAATGATATCATCTGGATGGGAGCGCTGATCCATGAGTGCAAGAATTTTCGCATTCACGACGCCCGGTGCCCATTCTCTACAGCGGCGTCCAAGTGTACTGACAACCCTGGTGTAAGCAGTCATATCCTCTGATATAGGCATCCATTCTTCACCATGCCTCAGCTCATCTAGAGTACAGACCTGTTTAATAACATCCTCTGCCTCAGCCATCCAGGATCGACCTATCTTCAATCGCCTGCCTTTGTTTTCATTTATGGATATATGCAGAGGATGATTTGTGTCAGCAGAAACTCTCAGATAAGCTTTTACCTGTGCGACTTTGTGTCTCATGGCCATCGTTGGCAATCCAAGGACATAGCGCATTGCCTCACACGAAGTGTCACATGTGCAACCAAGTATAAGCCTCATCGCTTCATTTTGGATCCTGTCTAACTTATCCAGCGATGTTCTGCTTACTGTCAGAAGACCAAGACCATAGTACACCACGCTCAGCACTAGTCCCTGATAAAGAAAAAGTAGCAGGCGTTGTTCAATATCCGCCTCCGCCATAACTTTGAGAGCGGTTAGCCCTTTTCTGGCCTTTAGGATTACGTTCCCAACATGACTCTTAAATGACAGGCCTCTGTTATTCCAAGATATTTTAGTGTTTCGCTTCTGTCAATGTCTTTGTTACACATGCTGACAACTGGAATAGGTGTCTTTACTATGTGAGTGTTAAGAAGAACCATGTCAGAGAAGTCTTTGCTGGGTTCAATTCAATTGCACATGAAGGTTCCTTACACCTCACCACCAGGGGACATCTCTTGTGCTTTTGTTTCTGTAGAACAAAATGTAGGTCTGATATTTTTTTAATAGACCTGGTTCAAGTCAGACTAATGGAAAGAGTTATTTTTTAAAACTTATAAGCTTGTCAAAACCTTATTGACAAGTATTTAATATCTACTTTCTGTGTAAATATTACTGACATTTTTACAAAAACAATGATACACAGCAACGTTTTGATTAACATGCCTGTATTAAGCAAAGGATACAACAGAAGTGAATTTCTTCACTTCTTCAAAACACAGAACATATAGGAGAAGACAATAAATTCCTAATAGCCCTAAACTGAAAATCTGTGACTAAAAACGAATAATAAAATAAATTCAAAAGAGTAGAAGTGGAAAAAAAATTTACAATAAAAATATAAATACACAACAAATGTAACTACTAGTCACATGTATTCAATTTTAGGACCATTAGGAATTTATTATCTTCTTCCATATGCTCTGTGCCCTGTAAGAAGTGAAGAAATTCATTTATGTTGTATCCTTTGCTTGATGAAGGCCTTTTGGTAGAAACATTGCTGTATATCATTTTGTATTTCAGTAAAACTACAGTACTTTGTTTTTATGTATTTCGCCATTGCTACATAGTTTTACTGCAGTCTTGCCTTATATCGTAAATATTACTCAACTGTTGAGTATTAAATTATCAGTTTATTTTAGATCAGTTCAAAACTAAATCTGTTAATTTTTCATTTTGTAAATTGTGATCTATCTGCTAAGTGTATATATTAAAATTAGAATTCTAGACTTGTTAAAAAAACTTAGAAATAACATAAAAAGTTAGCTTTAATGTTTCTATAATAATGTTTAATTTATCCTTGTCTATGTAAATAGTATTATATTTGAAGCAAAATCTGTAAATAAATCTAATGATGGAGACATTAATTACTTGATGCATGCGTGTACAGAATTAGTTATATAGTTTCTTAGCGGTAAATTTGATAAAACTAGTGAATTGACACTATTATTCACAGTGAAAGCTAACAATAGCAGCTGTGATTGATAGGACTATCATTGCTGCACTTCAGTTTCTTTCTCTCACAGAATGATTTCAAAAATAGTGCACAACTTCTCTTGCTCCAGAGATCTGTATAATTTTAATGACGGTGATTTAGAAGAAATTTTTATAGTTGATGTATTAAATATTTTTGCACTGCTTGTGGCTTTTTTTTAGATGTGCAAATTGCTTGTGGAACATTCAGTGTTTAGAAAAGAACTTTCTAGAAAAGAACTATGCATTTGACCACTTTGATCTGTGGTCAAGGGTCACTGTGTTTATTTTGTTCTGAATTGTGCAAATGATAAAACAAAAATAAAACCTTTGAGCTAAGAAGCCCAGAGCATAACATCAACCTCTAACTCTACCCTAGCTCTGAAATAGAACAATTTCATAACCAATGTGAGAACTACAGACTCAATTTGCAACAACAAAATAAACCCACGGCACAAGAGAGTACAGCCCACTTAATGTAGTAGGAGACGCAATGATTGATGGTAATAGTTTGCTTTGTATTAAAACTTGTGAAATGTATTGCAAATAAGAACAAACTGAAGCTCAAACAAACTGATGGTGATAGTACTTTTAGATAATGAAACAATCAACTTTACTTATAGTTCAAACAATAGAAAAGCAAGAGATAAACAAATCAAGTAGTTGTAAATGTTGTGAACAAGGACAATGCCAAATGTGTTGTAGGAAAGTGTTAATACAACATGAAATGAATATTGTGGCATATCCTTTACAATATGTTGCCATCAACCACAGTAAACAAGTTGATTATCTAGGCAACATCTATATGTTCAGTCCTTTGCCATTGCTTTCTGAATACAACATTCAAATTCTAAATACGACTCAAAAGTAGATGTGTCATTTAACATAAAAGGAATTATGAGTCATATTTAATCTAAATATCAAGACAAGAGACAAAAAAAGGGAAAAACACAAATTGTGTCCACATATTAAAATATTATTTTTTTATAAAGCCAGCTAAATGCTTTTACAGTCTTCATAGATAATGTGATTAAAATATGTCCACTATATGTAAAGTAAAAAAGTAAAGGAACCCTTTCATACCTCGTGGTATATAGGTCAATACACTGTATTTTTCATTGACCGTCGGCAATTTTTCATTGACCGTCGGGTGATGTGTTCAGCATCACGCCGGCCGCCCTTTACTTTCCCAGAGCATGTCTGGTACCCAGTTGAGGCTGGGTCGACCTGAGAGCCGTCGCTGTCTGGAAAAAATTCCATGCGTATTGCGGGAGCTGAACCCAGACAACCAGCCTTGAGAAGCGAGTTCACTAACAACTACGCTACAGCGGCTCTCCCACTACATGTGGTCCCCACTAATATATCACAACCTATTCTTCATTTAACCAATTGTGGAAACCACAGGTAAAAGCAGATATAGCTATGTGGTTAATGTGCAACCTTATTAGTAGTGAACTGTAGTTTGTTCATCGCTGGCGATGATGATCACAGATTCAGTCTTGTTTTCTGACACGTCTGTAGTGTGATTGGACTATGTGGTCCAAGATGGCAGCAAAACCCCCCTACTATATGTAGGAAACACATGGTTGAGCTGAAAATTTTTGTGTCAGTAGTTCTGTTCTTTTAAACAACAACATTTATTTATTCATCAAATTGTTGCTGTTAAGAAATATAAGTGCCTTAATTAATGTTTTCCTGGGACTCTTAGCAGTCTCATAATGATCTCCCATAAAGTGATTTTTGTGATGAAAAAATAATGTATTCTTTTCTTGTTTGCTCACTATAAATATAATTGTAGTCATGGCATCTAATATGTTACCTGTGAATGATATTTGCGTGAAGGCTAGCTTTTTTTCCTTACCACCAGTGTCCCTCGCCATTCAGGCAAGCCTTACTTTGACTTCAGATGTACTTGCAATTTAGATATCCAAGCCAAAAAAGGATCAGTGCCTTGTTTAGTCTAATTTTGTATCATGTGCACATAACAATTATTTGTTTTGCTCAAAACTCTGTAATATCTGCAATACATGGTGACTAGCCCAGAGTGTTATCAACATCATTATCGATGATGCCAAACTGTATTGTATAAAGTCATAAGCTTTCCTTTGATTCAGATGAGAAAATATCACACTGTCCTCAAGAATTACTCTTTCTATTCTTGGTTGGATGCAGTGTTGAGAATTAATCTGGATGTTTGATGAAAATAAAGGCTGCAAATCATGACTAGTGTGACTTACCATTCATTTAATGCTATACCCAACTGCTGGTAGTTAGTTTTTTCTTCTTCTTCATTTGCCCGTTATGAATTCGGGCGTTAGTAATGAGACCTGATATGGTGCTTCTAACTGATTTTTGCATGAAAGACTACTCTACCATTTGACTGGTGTCCCTTGCCATACAGGAGGGCCTTTGCTAACTTCAGAGGTGTTAGTTTTATTAAAATTCATTAAAATGTTTGGTGGCTTGATCCACATTAAATATGCTCATGCTCAAATGGATAATCAATCTTTAGTTGACAAAAATTGTCAGTTAGTCTCACCTCGTTTAGTCTACAATCAAAGCAGCATCCAAGATGTAGCAGCTGTGTATGCTACAGCTATTAGGAGCTAATAGCAGACAACCTAATGCCAAATTAAAAAAATTGAGCAGTGTGGCACCAATGAACAAACAGCGCTGACGTTATTATATGTTTTATTTAGTCCATTATATAACTTAGTATTACTGATTGTTTCATATGTATACTAAACTTTAAAATAATAAAACTTCAATGAAACTTTTGGCTACTGAAATAGAAGTCATATAAAATAGGTGACAAAGTCCAAAATGAAGGTTTAATAGGCAATGAGCAAAGACTGCAATGAGCAAAGCGCAGTTACAAAAATAACTACATGTGAAATGCAGTGCCTACGAAAAGTTACCAACAACACCAGAAAAGACAGAGTCACTATTATCTGCATAAGAAAGAAAGTTAGCACAGAACCTTGCTTGAATTACATTGAGAAACAAAGAATGAAGTGGTTTGGCCACTTAAAAGAATGCATCCAAACTCCACAGTTTACAGAGTTTTCTACAAAACATAATATCAGGAAAGAAGGTGAGAGAAGGACCATGAAAAAGATGGTTAGATGGTTTAGCAGAAACATGTCAAAGAGCAAAAATAGCCACCAGAATAGCGCAAGACAAAAACAGAAAACCTGGGCAATAACCTGGTAGCAGTGTGACACCAAAAGAAGAAAGAAGAAGAAAGAAAATATAATTGTGGTTCCAAAAGAAAAGTTCTAGTCACTATATGATGAAACTAAATTTGATCTTTCAAACCAAAGATATTTATTACAGTTTTAACTGTATAACATGCATACTATATACTAAAGTCGCTGTGCAGTGAAATTTACACCCCGATGTGACTGTCACGAGAAATGTGGGTTTTCAATTGGGGCTTTAAAGACACCTAAACATTTGTAACGTAGATTGTTATTATTCATCTAGATACTACTGCTCTTGGCTGGCTTGTATTTGGTAAAGTAGCTGTGAACACGACTTGTGAGTCTGGAAATTTTAGCAAATATTGCCAAATTACTTCTTCTGTATATCTGTCATCATTACAAAAGACATGTTCCACCAAATTTACCCTGTTTACAATGGTTAACACCATTACCTTTCAGTAATGAAATCATGAATATAACAACTGCTTGTTGTGTACTGCTACACACAGGATTATGGAACTCAGTATATCATGATGTAAATTTCCACCATTTGTGACTTAATTACTCAAATATTTTCAAAATTCACTGCACAGTAACTTTATAAACACCCAGTCACTCGCAAACAAATTATGTTTAACAGTTGAATAAACACATATAATGGAACATGTTGTTTTGATGACATTGTATAATATTGTAAACTGTATCATATACTTCCTTCCAATCATATTCCTTGATACATATACTTTTGCTGGTTATTGGTAAAACTGATTTTCATATCTTCATTGACTTGTAAATAGCAAAAATGTTGGAGTGGATAGTGATTTTAAGCATGATTAATGACATGTATCAGAACATTTAGAAACCCTTGTTTCTAGCATTCTTATTTATTAGAAAATATGACTACTACAGTATAATATTATTTCTCCTGTTTACCACAATAGTATACTTCTTGATACAGCATTACCATATGACTATTTTAGCTGATTATATGTTAGTTGGGTTGACTTCTTTATTGTAACTATGATCTGTTTTTAAATTTACGTTTACCTCATGAATTTCTGTATTTTTGTTCAGACTTCGACTGTGTTATGGTGACATTCATTGC
Organism: Arion vulgaris; assembly: GCA_020796225.1. Classification (NCBI taxonomy): domain Eukaryota; kingdom Metazoa; phylum Mollusca; class Gastropoda; order Stylommatophora; family Arionidae; genus Arion; species Arion vulgaris. Next base: position 26,649,602 of record CM036761.1, on the reverse strand, counting down.
ACTGTTCTTTTTAAAACTATATTTGTGTTATAACATATCACAACATCATTCTATTTTCATTTTCACCAGCTATCTGACGATAATATTATCACAACAACTTGACCGTTCATATATTGTCTCTTTTTTACGAAACCTGCTCAAACGATAGGACTTGAAGTTAATATCCCGGAAACTAAAATATTGATGAATGAAAAATAATTTGAAAACCCGATTATGTTACAAAATTAAAATCATAGAAAAAGTTAAAGATTTGGAATACTTGGGAATTATACTTGGGAAGGATATTATTTTAACAAATCCAGAAATAAAAATTTTGCCATGCTCAACAAAATCTGGAAAGCCAAATTATTAAATCTTAAAACAAAACTTAACATGTATAGAAGCAGTGTCCTGTGAGTATTATTATACAGTAGTCAGTGCCGGAAAAGGAACCATAACATCAAACACAAATTTGAGAAACTAAAAAAAATATTCAAGAAATTATGGAAATTTTCTGGCCGCATACAATAGCAAATGAAGAACTTTTAAAATGAAGAAAATGTACATAATTGGAGACTTTCAATAAAAGATCAAGATGGAGTTGTCTTGTATGTCATATGTCAGTAGGGACATTAGCTAAAACAGCTTTCCAATGGACAGCAGATAGGAAAAGAAGGCTTGGATGCCTAAAGAAAACATGAAGAACTGTGGAAACTTAGTTTAAAGATTGTGGCCTGACTTGGAAAAAAAATAGAAAAGTGGCAGAATGGCAACAGTAGAAATCTCTTTTGGAAGCCTTAACTGTAGAACTGGACATGACGAGGATATAGATAGATACATTGTTTCTTTTTAGTGGAGAGTACATTTTTAAATATATATTTTTTATTTTTAGTCTTCGGATCATCATCACTGCAATCAACCAGTTAATCCAATAAGTACTCCAATCTCCTCAGTATGTTTCTCAGCGTGTGGCGATTATACCCAGGTTCTGTGTTGGCTTTTAATATCGAGTATATTATAACTATGTAGTGAAATATTAACATTGACTAGGGTTAATTATCAAAATAGGTTTCTCAGCATATTACATATATGAACAGTAAAATAGTTTACAGATGGAAGAATAAATAATCTTGTCTGATGGGATGACTAAAATCTGGTTCCACATTTTGGACATAATAGTCTGGCACCAGATTTCTGATCTATAAAATAGTTCAGATTTTCATGTTAAATCAGTTCGTTGATTGTTTTGAGAGAAGTGTACAAATTTATATGTTGGACAGAGAAGTGATGATCTGGCTCTGTTAATTCTGACATTGATATTGTACATACATTATAACTCTATCTTTAGAATGCACGATTTATTTACATATAATAGCTTTTAAAATGTTTGTGTGTCATGTGAAATCACATTACTACTTTGATGTGCTGGTCATGTCAGACAGGGTTGTGTGATGGGAGGTGTCTTTTACCTTGCTTTATTATTTCTTTATTTGTTGTGTTCATATTTGCTGGGAATGTTTACTTGACTTCATTTCATAACTGTTCTTTTTTATAGTAAAATCTTAATATTTTTAAAGATGATGTTAAAGTACATTATTGCCAACAAAGTGTGGAATGAAATGGCAATATGGATTATAAATTTTAGCATTCAATTGTCCACATGTTGTAGGATAAGTTACGTTCTTGTGCATTTTACCATCATCTTCTTCTTTGAACACTCCGTTTTGACCACTCTGTGTGATTTGTATGTGATTTAATCTTAAGAGTGATTGTACGTTGTGCCAATTATGCACCTACAAGTAGGCCAGCACATTAGATTTCTGCTTGGTTTTATTTAATAGATTAGCTTCCCTAGGTTCTACATCAGTCGCCTCTTGCGATATGCCTTGTAGGTTGCAGTGGTACTAATCTTTGCTTCCCATGCGGACCAGGCACAACACGGACGACGATCATCTAAACCAGCACTGTCCAATGCTGTACCATGGCACCCTATTTTACTCTGTGAGCTTTAAAATTAATCAGATTTCAAGAAAACGAATTATTTTTCAGTTTTTTTCAAAGCACTCCCATCAACACAATCTTCTCACTTTTGAAATTGTGTTTCATTCTGTAAGCATTCTACTGTCACCTAACACCACACTTCACCTTTTCAATAGAGAAAACCTTGGCATCTTAAATATATTAATATTTCTATTGTTATTATTAGTAATACTGCATACGTCACTGCAAGTTATATTGTATTAAAACTAAATTATGAACTTTCCATTCAAATGTATCAATTCCAACATATGCCAGCGAGAGTTGAAAAATGTCTAAAGATATAGAAAGCAAGTTGAATGCATTTGAAAATAGATATCTCGAAAAATTATGTACATAAAATGGGCGAATTCAGCAGAAGTGATGAAATCAGAGAAATGTCCGGTCAACCACTAGTAACAACTGTTAATAAGGAGATATGGAGGACATACCTTGAGGAGAAATGATCAACGAATATTAACACAGGTATTGAAGTGGGATGCAAAGGGTTCAAGAAAGAGAGGATGACCTAAGGAGATCCTGAAATGAACTTTGCTGAGCAACTGATAGACAACAATGCAGAAACATGGACTGACAACAGCTTCTATGAGATACTGCTTGTAGAGTTCCTAGGATGCTTTGCAGTGAAAGTTTTCAGAAAAAGAGAAAGTAGCTTTCAGTTTATGCTTGATGTAATTTTTAATATGTTGATCTATTATATCAATTGAATTTAGAATAATTCTATGAAGAAGTAATAAAGATGCATCAACAACATGATTGCAATCAGAATAATCCTATGGAGAAGTAATACAGATGCATCAACAACATGATTGCAATCAGAATAATCCTATGAAGAAGTAATACAGATGCACCAACAACATGATTACAATCAGAATAATCCTATGAAGAAGTAATACAGATGCATCAACAATATGACTGTAAGAAACCCTACGGAGATGTATCAACAGTGATACTAGTAGACAGTTGCAACTATATCCAAGTAATGTGTCATGAGAATATTGCACCATTATCCAATACGAAACAACATTGTTGCAGAGCTTTAAGGACAACCAACTTCAGCATAAAAATTGAGATTGAGGTAGTTACAACCTTTGGCTGGGTATCTACAACCTAGCTGTACAGGCTCACTATTATGTCTGGACAAATGCAGTGCTATGCAAGGTTCATAATAGTTTGGTTCTAGCATAATAGGTTCCTTAACTCTTTCCATGCAGAGTTATTTCCTCAATTTTGAAATAGTTAATTCAAGGGAGGTTTAACTCTTTCCACGCCCATTTATTTCCTCAATTTTTAAGCAGTTAATTCAAGGAAGTAAAAAAAAATATATTTTTTTAAAATTACGATCCCAACTACTCATCAATAAATAAACATATATATATTATTATATACTAAATTGAAGAAAACTGGACAACCCAATAGAATAACAAGGTTAAAAAGTAGTAGAAGTAAAATAGTAGAAGTAAAACTAGAAAGACTTCTTCTAAGGGAAGCAACTCTATGGCGCAGTGTGCGGCTTAAAGCGTCAACGGATTTCCCGCCGTGGCGCAGTGTGCGGCTAAAGCGTGGAAAGAGTTAAAATAAAAAGCGATCCTACTACTCGTCAATAAATAATTATAAATTATTATATACTAAATTGAAGAAAACTGGACAACCTAATAGAATAACAAGGTTAAAAAGTAGTAGAAGTAAATAGTAGAAGTAAAACTAGAAAGACTTCTTATAAGGGAAGAAAATCTATGGCGCAGTGTGTGGCTAATAGTGTTCAAAGAACTTCCGCTGTGGCGCAGCATGTGGCGAAAGTGAGGAAAGAGTTAACAATTTATCAGTCTTTTCAGTTTTATTATGCCATTAAATAAAGATGATGTACATAAGCAAATTACCAAAAGACTATGTGCTGCAAAGAGCAATGTCACTCTGGTACAGTGGATACAAAGCAAAAGGTGGACCTCAGAGATTGAACCGATGCCACGAAAGACACTGTCTATGAAGCACACGCATAGGCCTGTTCTTTAAATTTCTTATCCTGACGCTGTGAGGCTAAAAAGGATTGGAGAAAAGAAGATGTACATTATGGACTCTTCTCTAGCTGTAAACCAGAACTGGCTTTCAGATTATGTCCTTCTGTTTGATCATTTAGTCAGGACAACTGAAATCTCATGGCTAGAACTCAAGAAATCAGTGGACAGTGGCAGTCCTATCATAAAATTTCTTGCAACCTTTTCAGAACTTGCAGAACGGATAGTGGCGGTCCTATCATAAAATTTCTTGCAACATTTTCAGAACTTAGGGTATGAAGTCCTCGTCACTATACCCTTGTGTGCAGGAGGTAGGAGGGCCAAGTTCTTCCTCACAGTGGGATTGAACCCGTGCCGAGTGTGGGATTGAACCCTCTTGAGTCCGAGTTCATAGGTGAGCGCTTACGCTAATCCACATGTCCCACAGTGGTCCTATAGTCTATTCAATTTATGTTTTCCACATTCCAGACAAGCTCTTTGGAAGCACCAACTGCCTCCCACTGAACATTGTTTCATTATGCATTATTCCATGATGCATGTTCATGTTGTTTGAGAGTATACGAAGAAGGAAACTTACAAAATAAATGTCAGCTGTTTTGTTATTATATAATTTGTTTCCTTATTTAAAAATGTGTTTACCAGTTTCTTATTATTTTTTAATTAATTATTGACTTGTGTAACATTGGAAAATAAATGTGAAAACTCAAGTGTTCAAATGACATAACTCTAATATGACTAACATTTTTCTGCTGGTTCTGCTGGATGAAGTCTATAGGACTGATCCCAGAAATGTTCTAGACCGTTTCCCAAACTGGAGTCCACGGACCCCCAGGTGTCCACGAGGTACTCACAATGGGTTCTCAAGCGCTTGTAGAAATATTATGATCTTCGACATTTCAAACATAAAAATAAATTTTCAGCCTAATTATAGACCTAATGTTTACTTTGTTGTTTACTAGAATGTTAAATTGAAGACATTGTTTACTATTGTAACATATATTATTCATTCCTGTCCATTTTCATACACAGAAACTTTTGGGGGTCTGCCTCAAAGTTTCGGAACCGCTGTTCTAGACTACTAGAATTCCATATAACCAGTCTGAGACAAATTCTCAGAATATCCTGATAGGACAAAATCAGCAACTAAGAACTGCTCAACAGGTGCAATCAGGAGGAAATGTAAACATTGACAAAGGGCAGGGTGTTGGAGTTGGATATGACAAGTACTCAGAAGTGATCCAGAGACACTATCACAAGAACTGCCATAAAGTTGACCCTGGAGAAATATGAAAGAAAGGCAGACCAATGACATCTTGGTGGAAAACAGAGATACAAGTTGTAGGTCAGTCATGGGACTTCGTGTGAAGGATATTCACTGATACAATGGAGTGACTCTGCTATTACTCTACAAGACATATCAAGGCATGCCGATCACCGACTGCTTTATCTGCCTTTGTACAAAGAAAAGAAGAATCTAAAATAAACATGAACAGCATTTAAAATTGAGTTTAAAAATAATGAAATAACATCTAAGTCGTTACCACAACATAAAAAGACCAGAAACTTTTTAAAAAAACCACTACAATACAAACAAACAAAATGGAAGAAAAGACCTGATGTAGAAATTATATGATGTTTTATATATTTCATGTGTAAAGTCAATAAGAAAGATTATAAAATACAGTATACATTTCCCTCATGACAACAGTAAACTTTGTGATGAATAATCAGTATGCACAGACCATAAGTTCAATTGTGGAACTAAAACATGCTTTCAATACCACCAGAACAAAATTGGGACATGGTAAACTACATCTCATATATTAAATCAAAAAAGCCATCTCTATATTGAAAGTTGGCTGCAGTTGATTTCTTATCATGGTGGTACAATTTCTATACAACTACTGACATCATTCCTCTTGTACAGTTATATGTTACATAGGTACTAAAACTATTCTACAAAACTTGTTGAATCTCTTCTAAGAAATTGAGTCCGATACTTCTTTCAGTAAAGTTCATTTCAAGGGTTCCCTATAGCTTCCTTACTTTCTTGAACCATTTGCCTTCCACTACAATGTCTGTGATTATTTGATCATTTCTTTTCAGAGTATGCCCAAGACCTCTCCATCTTCTCTTTCTTGTAAGAGTTGTTACTAGTGGCTGATCTGATATATTTATATGATTTCATCACTTCTGAATGCATCCCATTTTATGTTAATTTTTTAAAGCTATCTACATACCACCTTTAGCTTTTCTTTTCTACATGTAGTTTGATTTGTTATGGCTGTTTGAACTTAATATTTTTAAGTATGGTTTTTTAACCATGCCATAAAGAATATACTCCACCTGAAATTTTCACATAAACAGCACTGTTGAACAACTCTTTCAGTACAACAGCAGATTCATTGACTAGAACTTTCAAATATACCTAAATCTCAAGTATTTGGTCAAACTTGTAGCTCACTTTCAGTTGTAGCATACAACTCTCTTCCAATGTTTATCGTTAAATATATAATGAAAACCGACTGTGTGTTGCAGGGCCCGAAGGAGCAAAGAATATTAACACTGCAACCTACCAGGCATGACGTAAGAGGTAACTGAGGTAGGGACTAGGAAGCTACCCTAGTAAATAAAAAGCATCACAGAAATCTGCGTGGCCTACATGTAGTCGCATAACGCATCAATCGCTCTTAGATTCAGATCTCATACAAATCACAAAAAATGTTTTAACAAGTGGTCGATATGGAGTGTTTGACGAAGAATGTAATGAAATCATACGCAGTAGGATTCATTTTGTTTCCATAATAATTGAGTGATATATAGACATGGGACAATGTTTTATTTTTCTGAATTTTCTTCAACTCAAACATTTCTAACTTTCATGATTTGATTCCATGTTAGTACTGCAGGCTGTGAGTCTTTAGTAAAGGTGACTGGCTAAGCATTTTACTGGTGAACCAAGTGCAAATATTATTTTAATCCCCTTCAAATTATGATGACAAAGACAATTGTTATTGGGAAATTCAATTATCTTGAAGATGGCCCCACAACTGCTAGAGTTAAGTGTACCACGTACAGTACTGCCACATTACATGTGTTACATAAAAAAAAAAGGTCATATTTGTTACAAAAACCACTACCCCTTAAATTGCTCAATAAAGAAAACATTTCTAAATATTTGTCACATAAACATCACTGTTCCAAATATGTCACAAAAACAAGTATCCCACAGATTTGTCCCATAAACAACACTGTCCCAATTATTAGTCATAAAAACCACTACCCCATACATTGTTTACATAAAGAAAGATTATTTCTCGAATGTGCAACATAAACAAAACTAATCATCATCAGGTGCTGGCTGGCGAAGGTGATCATGGATCGCCACAAATCTATGTACCTGGTGTTTGATATCTCAGATGTCAATGCTCTTCTATGCCATAAGTCAAGGCTATCCAAAATTTTCATTCTCATTCTACCTCTCTCTTCGACTTTACCAGTAAACAAAACTATTATAAGTATTTTATTATAGTCCTTTCAACAACATCGACAAAACAGAAGTAATGACATTCGCCAGAGAGGAAAACACTACCAACATCTCCATCGATAATCATCTACTAAATCAAGTAAAAGATTTCACATACCTGGGGAGCATTTTTCAGCAAATGGAAGAATAACTAATGAAATTCAACACAGATGCAACAAAGCAAATCAAATGATAGGGCAAATGGCGCCAATTTTAAGATGCAAACACGTCACCATGAACAATAAAAGAGCAATGTTCAACACAATCTTTCTCCCCACATTATGTTACCAGTGCCAAACCTGGACGCTGACAACAAATGATAGAAGAAAACTAGTCACAACAGAGATGAAGTGTCTACGCAGAATGCTGGGTGTAACAAGAAGAGACCAGTTGAGAAATGAAGACATCAGGAAAAAGTGGGTACAACATCAGTACTAGACTTCATCAAGAAACAACAAATTAAATGGTTCGGTCACGTAAGCAGATTACCATCAGACAATGCACCCCAAAGAGCAATGCTGCTCCGATACAATGGGTACAAAGCAAAAGGCCGGCCACGCAAAAGATGGACCTCAGAGATAACAGAGGGACGAAAGAGACTATCTACGAAGCGCATACTAGGGCCCGTTTTAGAAATCTCTTCCTGACCTGACGCTGTGAGGCATACAGGATTCGAGAAAGAAAGAAAGAAAGAACAACTCATGCCCACAGTACAATGTGAATTGTAGCAAAACCATCAATTCCACAGTAGCGAAACTTTGCACCCAATCTTAGAATTACACCGACGCAAATTTCTGGTGGAAGAAATTGCTAAAAGAAACCTGGATTTTGTAATATAACGGTTTTCTTTTATGTTGGCGGCATATTTGGCTCGTCTGAAACGAAATTTTAGTTTTTACAGTAAACACACCAATATGAATGACATTTGATGACAAGTCTCATGCAAAGGCGTATCATCTCAACTTATACATGGGGGCCAATGTTGGTACTTGCAATAGTCATGAAATAAACAAGAAATGTAGACTTAGTTGTATTATTGTTTTTAAATAACTTACATTACAGTTAAAGTTAGCTGCCATGTCATCCCTCTTTCACGTCCAGGCTTAGGACTGACAATAGCAGAGCTACTTGGAGAGATTCTTTTCAAATCGCAACTTCTTCGTTACAATATGTATGTGTTAACATATGTGGCAGGGAGGTATCACTACAATAAAATAGCTCTTTTCTCTAGTTCTTGTATACTGTAGTACAGATGACCCATATATGCCTCTTTGCGGAAATGCGCGTAAAGTATTAATGATACTTTTTGCATTGTAACTTCAAACTCATTCGAAATGTTATATCAATGTCTGTTTTGAGAAATCAACAATATGACCCAATAGCCTCACATTAATTTCGGTATACGCCTTTAACTAAAAGTCTGTCTCGCACTAATGACTCCATTTGTTTACCTCGGTTAATCCAGTCGATTTAGTGCATGGGACATGCAAGAATGGTTAAAAAACCATGGGATTCGTCCTAAATGTTGCTGTTTTTGTCATCAATGTATTAAATTGATGTAAGCATTAGTTTTCTTCAACCATGCCAATGGATGCTTTAAATATATAGCACAAAGAAGGAAACTTCTAGATGGTATGATTGTTTGAATGGCAAAAATATTTTGTAGCGTCTGGAACATCTGTAGTTCACATGCACGTTTTCAAGTTATTTCATCAAATGGTTATAAAGATACACATTTTTATCTGTGGGCATGACAAGCTGAACGGACTATAGATAAATGTGTATTTACAATACAAAAATATCTCACAATTAAGACAAAGAGTCCGACAATATACTACAGTATAATCACATATCAGGGTGTAATTCAGAAGTATCCAATATTTTCACAATTTTGTCCAAAGTACCATTAGTATTGTTGTGCAGTGAGCATGCCTCGTTAAAAGTAACACACATATAGACTTTGGGTTGAGCGATAGAATGTCAAAATCATAATTGCAAGGGACCAAGCTTTCATCTTCACAATGCGGGTATAATCTCTAGTGCAGCCAAGGACTATATGCATGTGGTTCATCTTCAACATGCTTCAGACGCTCACATTATGCTTCTTCTTTATGTCAAGTCCATAATCTCCAAACAGACATAACCATTGAATGGAAAAGTATGATAAGCAGTTACTGCTCAAGATAAGCGACTATCATATCATTGAGAGTTGCATACAATTGCAATCTTATATCATTTGTTCAATGTGATGATTGTACTATGATGAGGTCATGAGAGTGCCGATGTCTTGGCCAAGGAGGGTAGTATCAAAGAGCAAATTTACCAACCCGTCTTTTCAGGAGGTCATAACCCTCATAAAGAGAAAATCTGCCGTAGACTGGAAGACAAACAATGGATATGATTATGGAAAAGACTTTCTCAAAGACCTGAAGAGAAGAGACCAGGTTATTATATATCGCCTACGACGGACACTGCAAACTCAAACATTTATATTAGGAATAAGTCAAACAAGTCTTTGCTAATGACAGCAAGTGGAACAGGCACTGAAGCATGTCCTGCAAAACTGTCCTCTCCTGGGTGAGCTGAGAAGTAACAAATAGCCACACCCAGTTGACCTAGAAACTAAGCTTTTGGGAAACCTGACAAACCTGAAGCTGACTGCCCAGTTTGTGGTCCACAGTAAAGTAAGCGCTTGACCAGAGATCACTGAAGATGAAGTACTGTGATGGCTGATGCTACAGAAAAGAGAAAATTGTTGTATTTTGGATGTATAAAAGACTGAGCATACGAAACAAATGAACTATACTATGACATTGCTTACAATTCAAACAAAACAATCATCAATCCTAAAATGATCAACTTACCTGACCATGAATGGTGAATAATATTAAGATTTAAAAATGAGTGTTGTCATTAATGCAGAATATATTCCTATTTCTATATTTGTATAAACAAAAACAAAACTTGGGATTTTGTGTACATAAAAATGTCTGTAAAAAGGACGTCAATAGTTTTCCTGGGATAACATCATCTCATAAGTCACGATGAAAGATAAGTCATGATGAATGATGTGAAAAAAGAGAGAAGAATGAACTAACACACATAAGCACATGCCAAATCAGTTTACATCACAGGACACTACATAGGGTACACAATAGTGGCATATTTAAAAATCTTTCAAGAAGATTCCTCTAAATAAACGCAAATTTAAAATAATATACAATAAAAGAAAGTATCATACAGTTGACACAAACCACACAAATAAACAGTGTTCAACTTTTTATGTGCACTGAGAAAAGCAAACATCATCATCAGTAGTTCATGTTTTGATTTTTTTTAAATGCTTAGCTTGACATGAATTGTATACATTTTACTTAACTCTTAGTGGACCAGGGCAAACTCCATGTTTTTGCAAGCAATTTGTTTTTAGTATAAAAAACGCTCTTTAATGTGGCTCCTGGTAAAAAGGCATCCAACCCAAAGCCACAGTGTGGTATTTGGTCCACAAGGAGTAAGACACCTCATCTTTCATGATACCCACTTCATGAACAGATGAATGAATACATGTGCATGTTCACACCTTTCCTATTCCATGTCTGTATACAGATATATTTATAAATTGCTGAGACAACTTCTATTAATCATGTATTCCCTGATTTTACAAAAACCTTTAGCTAATTAGCATAATTATCAATTTACAATAATCTCTGAATAAACAAATTTAGGAAAATATTTATATAGCGCTGAAGGTATATACAATTTATATAGAATGTGATAATAAAATTCTGGAAAACTCTTGCTATATGTTAAAATTTGTCAAAACTAGCGCTAAAAAATGAACAATACAGCACAGAATGGGCTTGAATGGAAGGTGACAATACTATGATCTACATGTGGCAAGATGATGGAAATCCATTCTGTTCTCAGGATTGCCAATGTTTTGCTGGGGCCTACAAGGCATGTCATAAGAGATGACTGAGGTAGGGGCCTATGGAAGCTATCCTAGTAAATAAAAAGCGTAGCAGAAATTGGATGTACTGGCCTACTTGTAGGTGCATAACTGGCACAGCATACATTCACTCTTAGACTTAGATCATATACAGATCACAAAGAGTGGTTCAATAAGTGATCAATATTGAGAGTTCAAAGAAGTTATCAGGACGCAAAATATTACAGCCCTTATGTTTCACCTACAGTTTAGAACTAATCAACAGCCATGCCTGCCGACATAGGCGCTCTCTCTTTCAATTCTCTGTCCAAGATGCAGTTAATTAGTTCTAATGTCAAATTTTTTAACGAACCACAATGTCAGACCAACCAACATCTTCTCACTCTCTCTTCCACAATCTCTCCTTCCCTGAATTTTACCTGCTGTCACCAAATGTTCTAAGCCTCCTCTTCACATTATATGCCCGAAGAACCTTGATTATCTGATTCTTATGATAAGGTTCTTTGTGTGCAGGCCTGATTTAAAACGTCATTTGTTCTCTTCGCTGTCCATGGGATTTTCAGAATTCTTGTGTAACACCAAATTTCTGTGGCTTCCAATGATCTTATTGATTGCTTGTGCAATGTCCATGATTCGCTGCCATAAATAAGTATAGGTAAAGTATCTATTCAAATGGGAAAAACTAGCTGATGAACGAGTTATGCGGAAAACTTATGCAAAATTGCAGAATCTTTTGAGAAAAAAAAATGACTTATGGATGAGCAAAAGACAAAACATTTGCCAATTGATCGTCTGTAAAGGCGAAAAAGGTCACATATACTATCTATTCAAATTAATTAAGCAAACATGCATTATATTGCAACAATATAATCCTTTTCATAAATTACATTACATTTCTACATCATAGAAACATCATATAATTCTAAAATTTGAATCACTTGAGTTTCAGACTGCTGCTTTTTTTGGTAGAGATAGCAAAGTTTATGAAAATACAAATCAAGAGAATCACTTTAAATTCGCCACTGTGTTGTCAGGGTTCGCAATGGGAGCATAGAATAGTAACGCTGCGATCTACAAGACATGTAATAAGAGGTGACTGAGGTAGGGACCTAGAGAAGCTACCTTGGTAAATAAAAAGTATCGCAGAAATCGGATGTGCAGCATACTTGTATGCGCATAACTGGAACAACGCACAATCGCTTTTAAGCTCAGGTCACATACAGATGAGAAAGAGTGGTAACCCTTAAGAGTAGCAAAGGTGTTAACAAGTAGTCAATATGGAGCGTTCGAAGCAGAAGACTAACTTGTTTCAGACTTCTCATGATTTAATTTTACAAAGCAGAATAAGCAAGTCTGAGGTATGTAAATGTACTTTGATGTTTTTACATAATCTGACAAGCTATACATCAATTTTAATTATCAATAGTACACAAGAACAAGTGGAGCAAACCACCAAGGCAAGAAAAATCAAATTAAAATTGTCTTTAAGAGGATCTTAGATGTGTAGGCTGTACTTAAACTGAGTGATATTATTAATAGTAAAGCAAGTCATGAAGTTCTATGGTGGAAGTGCGAAAACTGATTTCATCCCCACAGAATATCAATATAAGTTTCTGAGGAGATGAGGTCTCTAAAGAGTCTAAGGACAAGGGACTGACTCCGGTGACTAGGTTTTTATCCCAGATGGTTCGGACGTGTCAATGAAATGGCACACCAGCCGCCGAGATTTAAAGCACAAACTTTGTAGCTAATTAATCATAAGGATTTCTAAAAATAAATGCACTCATGAACAGAACGGCGCAGTCTAGATTCAAACCTACAACCTTCGGACCACAACATCAACTTAACCACTCAGCCATATAGACCCCCAACAATTTCCCTGTATGCTGTCCATGCGTGGCATGATAGAGCAATCTGCCTTGTATATTCCAAAGTATTAATTATATCCAATAAGAGACCGACCTTATGAATGAAGTTTCAGATATAAGTCATAGATTTATATAAATTAACATAAGTCATAAGCTGGAATGTTTCGCAACAACAGTCTGTCAAAAACCTCATACTGTAAATCTGAAACAAATAGCATATCGTCACATAGGCTAGTATATTGTTAAATTTATAGTATACATGATAGTATATTGTTAAATTTATAGTATACATGATAGTATATTAAATTTTACAGTACATGTGCAATAGTATATTGTTACATTTTATGGTATATGTGCAATAGCATATTGTTACATTTGATAGCATATTGTTACATAAGTCCTGATTCAATGGTTTTATTATTAAACTCAATATTAAATATTTTCAAATACTGGTGTATCATGTTCATTAAATACCCTACAGAAGTGATTTTAAAATGTTTTTTTCCAAAATATTTCATTTGTAAATTCTGCAAAAATGTTTTATGGACAGATATTGAACTGAAAATGTATTACATAATACAAATATTACATAATAAACAAGTTACATCATAAGCACATTACATAAACACATCTGTTACATAATATGAATACCGCAGGTGACAGATATTTGTAACAAAACTATCATTCAATGCCAGGTATATAACTCAAAAGAATAAGATAAACATTCAAGGCCAATGATGGTTGGCATGTCGTTGGAAAAATATTGTCTGTGTTACAAAGACAACAATAAACAGTATGGCAAGAAGGCTGACAAGACAATATAAGAAAAACTGCAGCTAAAATGAATGTCTGATCAATCACAATTCTGAACCTATCAGAAGTTTCTCCATCATTCATTCACATATTCCTCTGTTTCCATTATTCATTCACTTATTATTTGCAATATACATTTTCTTATTCCTCTTTCCATTTCTTTATTCTTCCATGTCTATTATTCATTTTCTTATCCCTCTAATATAAATATTTTCATTATTGATTCACTTATTTTTCTGTTATAAATAATTTCATTATTTCTTTTCTCTAATATAAATATTTTCATAATTAATTCACTTTTTCTTCTATAAATATTTCCATTATTTCTTTTCCTCTAATATAAATATTTCCATTATTTCTTTTCCTCTAATATAAATATTTTCATAATTTATTCAGTTTCTTCTATAAATATTTCCATTATTTCTTTTTCTCTAATATAAATATTTTCATAATTAATTCACCTTTTTCTTCTATAAATATTTCCATTATTTCTTTTTCTTTTCCTCTAATATAAATATTTTCATAATTAATTCACCTTTTTCTTCTATAAATATTTCCATTATTTCTTTTTCTTTTACTCTAATATAAATATTTTCATAATTTATTCACCTTTTCTTCTATAAATATTTCCATTATTTCTTTTTCTCTAATATAAATATTTTCATAACTAATTCACTTCTTCTTCTATAAATATTTCCAATATTTATTTCCTTATTGGTCTACTATAAATATTTCCATCACTCATTTCCCCTACTGTAAATATTTCCATCACTCATTACCCTACTATAAATATTTCCATCACTCATTCCCCTACTATAAATATTTCAATCACTCATTCCCTACCATAAATATTTCCACCCTCATTCTACTATAAATATTTCCATCATATTCCTACTATAATATTTCCATCACTCATTCCCTACTATAAATATTTCCATCATGGATTCCCTTATTTCGCTACTATAAACATTTCCATTACTTATACCCTTATTCCTCTGCTATAAACATTACCATTATTCATTCCCTTATTTCTAAATTAGAAATTATCATAAAAATATATGAACGTGTCAACTCTGAGAAAAATTCTCTATAAACAACAGTCATACATAAAGCTGATGACGAAGTAACTTAACTTTGAGGCACTTTTTTCCTGCTACAGAATGAAACCCTTTCTGTGACTTATCATCACAGTTGTTCAACAACTTACATCTCATGTTGCAATAAGAAAACAAATATCAGGAATCTCAAAATATAGATGTTATATATTCAATGTAGCATGAATTTTTGAGTATAATCAACTTCTAATACTGTTATTATCATCAGTGTGACACTGCTTATATTGTGATTGATAATATTGCATTTATCCGAATGGATGTCCAGTATCACTTTAGCAATAGGTATCATATGAATTAATTCACATACAAAAGGTATTATTTCTGTAAAATATGAATAATTATAGACAATTGATTTGATTAAGTTTACAAGTCATGTTTAGACACCTCACATTGATATTAAATATATATTATATACACAGAAAGTACTTATGGGTCACTTTTCTTGTATTAAAATACGCTGTGCGTGACATAGCTGGCACAGCGTATATTATAATATTACATCTGTAACATGACGGTTTGTCATAATTTGGGAGAGGGTTTGGTTTTGTTTCAACAACAATGAAATGGAAATGCTGATAATTTATCAGTGAGTGCTAAGTTTGATTTCAAAGTCAATGTCTATGAAGTATTAACAAGTTATAACTGTTATAGACAGAGATTTGTGCTTGGTGATAAATCACATCCTTCTTGTTTGATGCTTGTGTGCACATAAGTTAAATTATCATGGTGGATTCAAGTCACATGCGTTAACAAACTATTATTAGAGCTGTGCACAAAATACTGTTAGGGGAGGGTGTCAGAATTGGTTATTGAAATGACGTCACATCACTAAGTGCAGACCCATGGGTGGTCAGTCTCCTCCAGCAGATGTAGAATGGTATGCATACTGATGGTTCCTGTGGCTCGCTGGTTAAACATATTTCTCTCTGCCCTTTAAGGATCCAGCTCTACTTGTACAATGTGTAATTTAAAAATCTCTAAGTCGCTGAATTGATTCAACACCAATTTTAGTGTGCTCATCCAAT
The DNA here is from genome assembly GCA_020796225.1 of Arion vulgaris. NCBI lineage: Eukaryota > Metazoa > Mollusca > Gastropoda > Stylommatophora > Arionidae > Arion > Arion vulgaris. The sequence continues at coordinate 26,633,275 of CM036761.1, read as the reverse complement.
ATATTGATACTCAAGGAACGGAGGAAGAACAGTGCTAGCTTCTGAATCTATCATTGGGATATACAGACTTACTAACATGATTGTTAATGTTTTTAAACTTCCTTCCTTTCGTTTGAAATATTATCTATATATTCAAACTTCACTGTCTTTTGTAGCTCACACAGAAGTCAATGTAGTTTTCTGTCAAGTGTTGTTTCGTTAGGCCAGTGAGTTTGCCTCAGTGTATCATATTCAGGGCAGTCTTGAAGTATGTGCTCTGCAGTCTGGTGTGCCTGTCCACATAGCTGAATTGAGAATCTTGAATTTTGTATACATGTGGCTGCAGAGTCAATTATGTCTCGTTCTAAGGCGCAGAATGACAACTTGTTCCAATCTGCTCATATTATAGTAGTCGACTTGTGTTGGTATTTGTGGTTTTCTGATTGATTTAATCATCCTTTTCTTTTGGTGGTAGGTAACTGGCACATCCAGTCGCTCTCCTGCAGCACCTTCCTTTGCCAGTCGGCCTGCTGTTTCATTTCCTGGTATTCCACAGTAAGAAGGTATCCACTGCAAGATGACCCTGCACTGCTTGCACAGTTTTCACAGTAGGGTATGTAGACTTGGCAATTTTCTGGACTGGAGTGCTTCAATGTTTTTAACATTCTGTTTACAATTCGGAAGATTTCCTTGATTGATTGATCGAACATCATCATTGCACTTCGGTGAACAACCAAGTGTTCTGATATTGCTTTCTTACATAGGAAGATCTCGGTGACAGTGCTGCACAAGCTATGATGCACTAGAGAGAGGTCCTCAATGTAATATTGGTATTGTAAGAATTTTGTAGGATTTTTAGTTTTACTTTATATTTTTGCCACCCGCCTGCCCAGCGGTTCGTAGTGCGTTGACCAGTAGTGACAAGCTCCTGTGAGGCGTTCAATTCCGAGACTGGCAAAAAGCCACAGTTCTCCAGATTAATGGTGTTCATGGCACCGAACCAAAGGGTTACGATGTCCATGGCACTGAGCCAAAAAACTGAAAGCTCAAGTGCTTCTGGATCGAGACAAAAAAAATTGTTACCCGGGCAGTGGCTTTTCAGTATTCTTCTATAGATTGTTTTACCAAGGGCTCTTTTATATACTCAACTTAAACACAGGATCTCTTTTATCATTCATCTTCGATAGGGGTTAGGAGCTCACTCTCAACTACACTGATATCAGGAATCACTGGGAAAATATCCTGATTTCTCCGCAAGGGATGGGAACTGAGTAATGTTGTAATGAAAGACAAGCATTGTACCTCAATGCCACAGATAATTCCCAAAGAATCTCGAGCAATATGTAGTCGATTATGATGATTGAGAAAAGTAAACCAAAACTTGGACACAAAACACTTGTAATGTAGAGGCACTTAAAAATATATATACCTAGTGATAGGACAGTTCTTAACTTCTATTTGGAAGGGATAGGAAACCTAAAGGTAAATTTGTTTTTCATTGAATCAGTGGACGAGAGAATGGGAGCGTCTGGGTCGAAATAAAATATATGTATCGCGCACATTATTTTACACAAAATTACTTCGGTAGGCTTCAAAATGTGTTCATTAACACTGATGCACCATTTGTGGTTTGTTTACTTACCACTGTTGGTATCAGTTTTAGATAATGTATGTAAATACCACATTTAAAACAGTCACAAAGAAAAAACACAATAATACAGTAACAATCTTCCCAACAGTCATCATCTTCGTTCGGGGCACATAGGTGCCAATGGCAATGAGAGAGCAAACAGGCTGACTGGGCCAACATATCAGGGTGTCAGCCAATGGATAGAGCTGACATTCTGAACGCCCTTATGATTGTGGCCGCAAAGAGAGTTTTCATTCAAGCCAATTCATGACAACAGCTAGATTGCAAGAGTTGGGATTGAAGATTGGAGTGGCCAGTAAAGAAAAATAGGTATACGAGTAGGCTCATCAATCAACATCAAACTGGTACAGTTAGTCACTAGACCTTGCTGGAGATATTGCGAAGTAGATCAGAGTACCTATGGACATGTCCGAGGTGCAATGAAAATATTCCAAACTGAAACTGAAAAATTTTAATGTACAAGACAATTTGTATATGAAAAGACACAAAACAGATACAAATATGCAACAATATACATCCTACTATTTCTTCTTCAGCAATCTCTGGTCATGCGCTTAATTTACTGTGGACCACAAACTGGGCAGTCAGCTTCAGGTCTGTCAGGTTTCCCCAAAGCTTAGTTTTCAGGTTGACTGGGTGTGACGACATGCTGCTTCTTAGCTCATCCAGGAGAGGATAATCTTGCAAGATATGCTCCGGTGTCTGTTCCGATATTTGTAAAAATCCAACTATTTGTAACACATTATTTTCAAGAATTGACAAACGTTAACTACTGCAAGATTTACAACTTTTTCCCATGACAAACTTTCAATGTAGCATATACAACTGTTATGCTCAACATACAATATTAAATATTATACCTGTCACATGGTAGCAAAAAAACATACATTATGAACAAAATATACTTATAAATATAAGTTATATATTCTGTGATAAATACAGTATTCATGACTTGTTGCACTTGTAAATGACGTACATACATACATTATATAACTCCTATACTCAACTCATCAGGCACTTTGACTTTTATAAACGGCTCTGAAGTGATTATAAACGCAAAAATAGAACCAATGCTTGTAGTATATGCTGTACCCACATGAACACAAAAGAAGCAATTTCTAAATAAAACTACTCAAAGAAAACATAAAATGGAGGATAATATATTCAAACTGACTAAGATTTTTGGCTTTTATATTGAACACTTTTACACTGCAGTTTTGTTCAAAATTGTTTGGATGAGATTATATTGCCTTTGAAATTTCTAGTTTCTATATATTTTTGTTGTTACTTGTAATTCAAATTTACAAAATTGCAGACAAAGGGTGGTTGTGATTAAACTTTATTAGAATATGAATGAAAATGTCCCTTGGTCTTTGAAACACCTGTCACTTCACATTTCTAGATCCAGTGTGTAGGAGGTATTAGGGCCAATTCCTTCAATCACTTGTATATCTTTGAGTAAAGTATCAATCCAGGATCTTAGAGTTAAGAACTATATGTTGTTGAGACAGACAGGTGTAGATTCAGTGGTCAAGAGTAAAGAACAATACATTGTTGAGACATGTAGATCCACTGGTAAAAAGTTAAGAACTATGTGTTGTTGAGAAAAGTGTGGATCCAAGGATAAAGAACTATGTGTTGTTGAGACAAGTGTAGATCCACTGGTAAAGCGTTAAGAACTATACGCTGTTTTGAGACAAATGTAGATCAACTGGTAAAGCGTTAAAACTATACGTTGTTGAGAAAAGTATCCAATAATAAAGAGTAAAAAATACTATTGACAATGTGTAATCCATGTTTAGTAGAATGTCAGCAAATCTAAGCTGAAATGTATTACAACATCACAAATGGATTTGTGAACATCAACAGTATACAACATTTTTTAAGAATATCCTTCAAATAGCCCAATTTGTACTACAGAGGTTACAAAAAGTTATAGGAAACTTGGATTTTCATTAAACTACCTGAATGAACAAAAAACAAAACTATACATTCCTCTCTGAAGAAGTGTAACAAATGATTGAACATACTGACTACATACGGCAAACAATGTGACACACGGCAGTTTTTAAATCTGTTGCTGTACACTGTAAAACTGATACATTTCATTTACTTATCTTGTTCTAAAAATACTAGTTCATGTTTTAATTTTCAACCACAAGACAAATGTATTAAAAAAATATTACAAATTTTGTTACATTTATAAAGAGGACAGACGAATAATACTCTTTTTTAAACAAAATACTGCTCATTTTCTCTGCAGAATATATAAAAATAGATATTCCAGTGATGAAACAACATTTTTTTAAACAGCAGTTTCACAGTAAATCAGTGTAAGGTACCATTTGGTTTGAAAGATGATTATGGTCTTACATTTTATATTGTATACAGAAATAATTGCTTAACCACCATAACTATAAGTTTCACAATTGTCAATGCCATGTACATTCACATTTGTAATGGAATGTCCCAATATGTCACATGACAATGCAAATTTAAATAAGATAATTATGTTTTTATTTATCTAAGTTTTCAGAAGTCAGATAAATATATTATTTTTCAAAGCAAACCTTCAAAGAATGGATCTCAGTGACTTGGCTGCCTGCACCTGTAGAGCACCAAAGCACATCTTGAAAGAATGCTCCAACAACGTGAGAATGGAAATCTAGCCAACAGAAACAACCCTTCAGAACAAACATGGCTTTGGATAGGCAACTTGGAAGGTCTTAGTTGGACCTATGCTTCCCTAGGGGCGAAGGGTGAAGAAGAATATATTGTCAAGGAATGAAAGTTCTAAATGACCTCTCAACCTGACACAATCTTGTCATGCTGGAACGCCTGTGATTGCAGGGCTCACAAGTGGAGCAAAGAATAGTAACACTGCGACCTACAAGACATGTCATAAGAGGTGAATGAGGCAGGGGCCTAGAGAAGCTACCCTAGTAAATAAAAAGTGTCGCAGAAATCGGATGTGCTGGCCTTCTTGTAGGCGCATAAATGGAACACCGTACAATCGCTCTTAGGTTCAGATCACATACAAATCACACAGAGTGGTTAACAAGTAGTCGATATGAAGCGCTCAAAGAAGTAGACTAAGAAGAAGTCATGTTGCATATTTGTATATTTCTAAGTGACTCTCAAGCTATTTTATTGCTGAAGAAATTTGTAAACTGTCTTCCACTAGTATCAAAAGTATGCTGCTTAAAAAATGACATACTATTTCCATTATGACAATATATGATATGCTGGCATAAAAGAACACACTAATAATGTCAATTTCTGGCATAAATTTACACATATCAACAAAGTAAACTTTTGCATAAATTTACATATTAACAAATGTCAATTTCTGGCATAAATTTACACATATTAACAAATGTCAATTTCTGGCATAAATTTACACATATTAACAAATGTCAATTTCTGGCAAATTTTACACATTAACAAATGTCAATTTCTGGCATAAATTTACACATATTAACAAATGTCAATTTCTGGCATAAATTTACACATATTAACAAATGTCAATTTCTGGCATAAATTTACACATATTAACAAATGTCAATTTCTGGCATAAATTTACACATATTAACAAATGTCAATTTCTGGCATAAATTTAACATATTAACAAATGTCAATTTCTGGCATACATTTACAATATTAACAAATGTCAATTTCTATAAATTTACATACATCAACAAATGTAAATTTTCTGGGATAAATAGACAAATACAAATATGTAAATTTCTGACACATATATATTAGTAAAAATCAATTTAGACATGTTATTGGTATATAATCAAAGTTAATCATATAATTATTGTATATGTTAAAGCTCAGTAAAAATGCCATCTGCTTACAAAGACGTTGAATGGAAAATACAATATATTTGTGCAGTGCTGCAAGTATTAATGTCTAATACGTAGACACAACCATATGTGATTATTTTATACATCCGCAAACTCTTCAACTTGGCAGTAGTTAAATATGATAGCTAGTCATTGTAAAATGTGTTTACATGCGTCACATACATACTTCCTTGTGATCTTTTAACTTCTGCTTAATGCTTTTCAAACCAAACTATAAGGAAAACGTAGTTTAATATTTTCTTTAACTAAAGAAAGCTCAATGTATGCCAATATGTCCCACAATTTGCATGGAAATAGGAACCACATTATATATATATTTATAACTATTATTATAAATATATCTAAAATTTAGTGCAGCCTTTTCCGACTATAGAGTATGAAGCCACTTCACATTTCTAGACACTAGTGTGCAGGAGCTAGGAGGACAAATTCCTTTCTCGTTGTGTAATGTGACTAAACCCAAAACCCTCTTGTGTCCGAGTTGACAGGCGGACTCTTATGCATTACGCTAATCCGCAAATATTGAATTAACTATATATCAATCCGATTTATCACATTGCAATTTCCATCAACTGAATCATAATTCACAACAAGTTTTCGAAAATAAGGACTTTAAAATTCACCGATCTGAACCAATTACATAGAAACACGCAATTTCTAAAATGGGCAGCCATTATTCAATGACATCAGGGCTAAATTTAGCTGTCTATCTCAAGAAATATATAGAAAACGATTTAAGGTATATACCTGGACGCCTTGGTTTATCCGATTAGGATCGGCGCCTCCAGAATAAGGGTTAATGAATAATATTTTCAAATGATGACATATTTTGAGTTTGAATTTGAGAGATTCAAAAACACTAAATCTCAGTGAAATATTAACATGTCCTAAATAACCTTTATTAAATGACACCACAGAACATTTTTAATGGCAGGTATAATTTGCCAGTTGTTAAACATGTCAAACAAAGAATATATATATGTAGTATTTTAGTATTATTATATATATGTTTTGAATATTGAATTATACATATAAAAAAAAGACATATATGCTTGTCAAAAACTCCCAACTAATTTAATAGAACATTTATGCTAGAATGTAAACAACAGCAGCAAAAGAAAGAAAGTTGGCACAGAACCTTGCTTGAAATATATTGAGAAACAAAATATGAAGTGGTTTGGCCACTAATAAGATCATCCAAAATGCATAAGGAAAGGTAGAGGAAGACCATGAAAAAGATGGTTAGATGGCATAGCAGAATCCTGCAAAAGAGCAAAAACAAGTCACTCAAGCCACCAGGACAGCGCAAGACAAAAACAGAAAACCACGACACTGGGCAACAACCCGGTAGCAGTGTGGCAACAAAAGAAGAAGTAAACTAACTGCTCAGATAATATTACTAGTATCCAACATCTGCTTTGTTTACAAACATAAAAATATCATCAGGCATACTAATTTATATGAAAAAGTATCATCTTTAAAAGCAACATCCCTTTTTCACATTCCGTGTGCACATACACCATCCCATCTCATTCCTTTCTCTTAATTTTACGCAAACGCATCTGAAGTCTGCCATTTTCCTGAGATTTTGCGGGAGTGGCAGGGCCAACAATGTTGTTGTTATTGCTGATGCCGTTGTTACTGATATCATTAATATCTTCTTTCTCCCTGTTAGGGATGTCGTGTTTAACATCCTGTTACAAAAAGAAATTAGCGGAATTAGAAACAAATACACATGACAAGCAAAAGCTTTAGAACTAACATTATGTAAGTAAACAACAATTTATAATATAACACTGTGATGGAAAGATTGAGGTATTTTGGGCATGAAGGGCTGGAGAAGACCTCATTGAAGGAGGCATACCGGCAAAGAGAAGAAGAGGAAAACTAAGGAGAAGATGGATTCAGGATGTAACTGATGGGTTGAACATGACGGCTGCAGGGCAGGACATCTGGCCTATGAGAGAGAGAAATTCCAGAGGACTGTTGGGGTGGAAAAGTTCTGCTCAGGACATGCTATTTGATGACATGATGGAAAGATTGGAGAGAATTATTTACAATAAAATAATTTGATTATGTGTAATTTATATATCAAAGGTCGAGTAATCAATTTAGTGTTTCTAGATCTGAAAACCTGACTCTCATCATACTTCTTCTTTTGTTGTCACACTGTTACCGGGTTGATGCCCAGTGTCGTGGCTTTCTGTTTTTTTTATTGCGCTGTTCTAGTGGCTTGGGTGATATTTTTGACAGGATTCTGCTATTAATTTTTCTATGGTCTACATCTTGCATTCTGAAGACCATGGGTACAAATCCAGACAGCGTGGTTTGGTTTTCGTAGGTGCATTTTGTTTTTAGATTTGCAGGATTGTTGCTGGAACTAGGGAGTTTGTGATTTGTGTAATCTCTCAGTAGATGGTGTGTGCGATTTCTACAATCATATGGGAAAAACCAGGTCAATCCTTCACATTTAGACCAAGTATATTTCTGATATAACTAAGCGATTGATGTAAGAGGACAAGAGGTTTAACAATTGCAACTATCATCCTTTTTATGCAGTACTAAAAAAATGCAATACATATACTTCAATCTATCATGCCTTTCAATTATAGGACCATTAAATGTGTTGATAGTACAAAAGACGGAAGGCAGCAGGGATAGATGGCATAACAGAAATGTTACTTGCGTGTAAGACAACAGCAATAACATGGCTGACCAGAATTTTAACATAGCCTGGGAGGCACAAGAGGCTCCAGATGACTGGCAGAGAGCTATTATGGACCCAATATGGAAGAACAAAGGAGACAAAAGAGAGTGTGAAACATACAGAGGTATCTCTCTTTTCAGCCATATAGGAAAAATGTTTGCAAAAATATTGGAGCGAAGAGCAAGACATATATTAGAGCCCCAGTTAAGCAATAGCCAGTTTGGGTTTAGGAGGTGTAAGAGCTGCACAGACGCAATATTTACACTAAGACAGATCTGCGAACAAACAATTGAATGCAATCAAAGTAAACAGCTTATATTTATAGACCAAGAAAAGGCATTTGATAGAGTAAACAGGTGCAAACTATGGAAGATCCTTGAAGAATATGGCGTCCAGGGACAACTATTAGGTAATATCATGGCCTTATATCAAGATAGCCAGAGTACAGTAAGAACAACAGAAGGAATGACCGACTGGTTCTCCATTACATCAGGTGTTAGACAAGGTTGTGTCCTCTCACCACTACTCTTTATTGCATATATGGATAAAATAACTCAAGAGTCAAATTCAGATAATGATGAAATAAATGAACTGTTTGCAGATGATCAGTGCCTGATACATCAAAATGAACAAGATCTACAACATCATATTGACACCTTGAACAAAAATTGTGTAAAACATGACATGAAAATCAACAACACTAAAACAGAAATAATGAATATGGGAAGAAAACATAATAATCTAGACATCCATGACAATGGCACTAAAATAAACAAAGTGAAAGAATTCAAATACTTAGGAAGCATATTCACAGAAGACGGAAAACTGGATAGAGATAGAGGCTAGAGTGCAAAAGCAAATGCTGTAACCTACCAGCTAGCCCCATTGTTAAGGCACCCAAAAATTTCACAGGCAGCTAAACAACAGATGATCAACAGCATTTTATACCTACTTTGTGTTACCAGAGCCAAACATGGACATTGAGCAAAGCGCAGTCAAAAAAAATAACTACATGTGAAATGTGTTGCCTTCGAAAAGTTACCAACAACACCAGAAAAGACAGAATCACCAACATCAGCATAAGAAAGAAAGTTGGCACAAAACCGTGCTTGAATTACATAGATAAACAAAGAATGAAGTGTTTTGGCCACTTAAGAATGCATCCAAACTCCACAGTATACAGAGTCTTCTACAACAGAACATCGGAAAGAAGGCAAGAGGAAGACCATGGAAAAGATGGTTAGATGACGTAGCAGAATCCTGTGAAAGAGCAAAGATAACAATCACACAAGCCACCAGAACAACGCAAGACAAAAACAGAAAACCATGACACTGGGCAACAACCCGGTAGCAGTGTGACGACAAAAGAAGAAGTACGGATGCTAGTCGTCAACAAGTATCTTATCAAATCAAGCAGACCTTGCTTGGATTTATCTGGGATTTGGACACAATGTATCATTGGGAGATTACATCTAATATTTCATAATGAATGACCAGTTGCTATTATCCCAAACCAGTCCTGTTTGCATAGCTATTATCTAATTCTTCTTCTGTGATAAACCTAACATGAGACTACTCCGATATGGATCATAAACAGGCTGGCGTACTTGCGATATTCGCCTACCATAGCTTGCTCCGAAGAGCTGTCCTTGTTGGCCATATCTAATAATGTTTAATGTGATACTGGGGACCCTCGCTGGTGATACGGAGCCTGTGTACTGCTGTTGAGATCTTCCTGTGTATGAGAGATATCGGAGCACTCAATTAATGTAATACTGTATCCCCCAACAAAGAAATAAGGTAGAAACTATGGGACTGTGAGGTTAGTCACGACAGATGAAGATACAGCTGACCAACTACTGGACTACAAAATATGATTAACCTAGACTTCTAGGGTTAAACTACTATCTCAATTTTTAAAAAAGGAAATATCTTACCTTTAATATATAGAATTTTAGCACTGTCCATCCAACAAGGCCTAATAGCCCTAGAACCCAAAAGATGGCAATGGGTTTTGGAAGAGGTTTAGTGACTGTATTCCAGTCAAACTTAAGTACAATAAGAAATTCTGTCACTATAATGGCAGCGATGACCCATGACTGCGACCAAACCTTTACAGTTCCTGAGAGAATTTTAAAATATTCATTAAAGAGATGGTATTACTTTTGGCTTCTGTCATGCAAAATATGAGAAGACTAAAATTTTAAGAAACTATAAAATGACATACAAGACATAGTAGGGAGATGTTGCACTGATGGATGTAGGTGTTTGCACCTGTTTTTTGTGTCAGACAATGGGGTTTATACTTTCGGCTTCAGATCGGTGAATCTTCTGGTGACCCTTCCAGATATGGTAGATTATTCTTCTGCTTTTCATTCTGAGTAGAATACCCAGACAAAACAGTAGTATTCAAACTTTGAGGCAGAGACCAATGCCACTCAAGTATCAGTGCACCATCTTACAAACATATCCCATCTCCATGCTGAAAAGACCCAGCAGAGTTATTCATACTAATGGCAAATCAGTGCTGCAGGCATTACTAAATGCAAGTCATTATTTTCCACCTCAGAACTTAACATATGCCCCTGAATGTTTACCTACATTACACTGAACAAAAGACTGCCCTGTCATTGTTCACAAAAAACTGCCCTGTCATTGTTCACAAAAAACTGCCCTGTCATTGTTCACAAAAAACTGCCCTGTCATTGTTCACAAAAAACTGCCCTGTCATTGTTCACAAAAAACTGTCCCACTCTGTGACTTATGTCGCAAGTACCTACCCCCCATACTTAGAAGTTGAGCACACTCTTTATGCACACATACACACTACAACTTCGGCAGACCTGCAAATTCACTGCCATGGTTTTAAGTCAAAAGGAAAATGCTCAAATTACTGCTGGATTGAAAAACTAACAGTAAACGTGCTCGTTCTTAGTTAATCACTTTTTGTGATCTGTGCGGATAAGACAAGTATGTTGCATCCTAGTGTTTAGGCACCTACTGTGTGTAGGACAAGCAAGTCTAAATTTTGAACTAGATAGAGTAGGTTACCAGAACGATTTTTCAAATCCCAGAGGGGCACCAGCCCCTGACTGAAAGCGATGGTTAGTACAATGTCACAAGCTTGGCAGTCTTGTACTCCAAGAGACTTTGACATGACTCGTTTACAACCTAAAGGTATGCTGAAGTATGAAAGGGTTATCTTCTAGTCTACAAGAATGCGTCTCTAGCAGATGTTATCACATTAATCCTTGCTTCGCTAGTCAGATGAATCTGTTAACCAAGGTACATCACAAGGAGCTGAAACAAAGTCTCATTCCTTATTTTTATGTCTCGCTTGATGTAGATAAAAATTGCAATATAACAGTGAACTGCTAAATAGGGACAACCATATATATTTTCAGAAAAACGACATAAAATTGTACAAGATAGCAAAGGACCCAATTAACTGACCCAAGTGCTAGAAACATCGAAAAAATTATTACAAATGTTAAAATAACAATATGCAACTATAAAAGTGAAGACAGCTAAATATGAATTATAGTTTATTTACAGTGTATGTATATTTCATCTTGATAGACAATATTTATCCAAATTTGCTATTGTTTTATTTCATCTTGATAGACAATATTTATAAAATTTGTTATTGTTTTACTTTATTATTCTTTGAATATGAAAATGGGTAAAGAGAACTACATCTAATTCACTCAGTGAAGACATTATTTCAACAATTAAAATGGTTATCACTAAAAGCGATGCAGTAAAAATTGTAACTATATACAAAAGACAACATGGAAAATCAGAAAGTTTAGAATATAAATCAAGAAAAGAAATAAATTGACAACATAAATGTACACAAGATAGATGATTAAAAAAACTGTATAAAATAACTACAATTTACACTCAGAAGCATTAAACAATAATGAAGTTCTGAAAACATAAACCCAGCTCTCACTCTGAAAATGTTCACTTCAGAATCATGAGACTGTCCATACTTACGGATCATCCAGATATTGGAAAACTTCTCTCATAGCAGCGGCTCCCATAAACAAGAAGAATACAAGTCGCCCCAGACATAAGTAATGCTCAGGGGGAATCCACAGCACAAACTTGAGGTAAAATGTGTTTAATTCTGCTAGCAAGAACTGGAAAATTGATATTGGATTTGAAAACTAAATTAATTCCATGCTATTTATATACTATTGTTAATAATAATTGTCTATCGCTAGTGATCATCACAAGGCTTCTGTGTCAGATATGTTGTCACACATCTAGAGTGTGATCTAAGGTAAGCTATACAGTTTGATTCTAGCTAGGACACTTTTGGTATTTACGAGCCCCACAAACCAAGTTGATAGGTGGTATTAAGCATATGCTTTTAAACGACACATGCCCTATTCACCACAGTGCTTTCTTTGTTGTTAAAAATTGTGGGAGTCGATGTTACTTTTCAAAAACTGATAATAGTACATCTTTTTAAAGGCAATATCTTTGTTACAAATGCAGTAAACTGACATAAAAGTCAAGCTACAGAGAAGGTTAGTGTGTGGTAAAGTGCATAAATGGATTGGGAAATACATGAAGAGATGAACTGCCAGAGCACAGTATTCCTCTGTGGAGTTCTTTCATCAAAACTCTTCATCATGTACATAAATAAAGTTAGTTCTAAATGGGAAGAATCTATGACTGAATGAAAACCAGCGTCCATAACGCAATGATGATGTTTATACCGATAGGTCTGTACATCGTGGTGAACAAAGTCAGGCTGGGGTTTCTTGGCTAGCGCTCATGGTAGGGTTGTTGCAGAGCAATGGAGCATACAGAACTACTTCCAGTATGAGGATGGAGGCCGGGACCATTAATGCTGCCCTCCATTGGCGCTCTGGAACTCCGTTTACTGGAGCCGTAGTTGTATTCGACCAGTAGATGCTTGAGATATCCAAAATGGCAGGTTTTGGTGTGGGTGAACGCCGTCTATTGATGTTTGTAGCCTCCAGAGGCATAGGTAGATCTACTGCTCTGGGTTCATTTCTCAGAATTCTGGATATTTTGAGATGTAGCTGCATTGAGAAGAGTGTCTGATGCTGTATTTTTATGAGGTTTTTGATTGGTTCATTCACTTTTGTGCCGGGGGTTATTTTCTATGTGCTTGAGCTTTTCTGCTATGGTAAGTATTTTCTGTTTCCTTCGTTGTACCGACCGGGCTCACAGGCCAGCAGTTACCTCCAGGTCTTTGTTTGTTGTACATCTCAGACCTACAGATATGATTATAAGGCCAGTAATCTGAATGTTTAGGTTGTTTAGATTTGTTGTGTTGTGGTTGTGTAGGCGCCTGTGCCATACTTCAGTGTTGGGCTCACATATTATGTGTATATTTGGCATGTAGTGTATATTTGGAACGTAGTGTTCGCATCTGGCCTCCGATTGGTTCCTGCTAGTTTTTTCATAAGTATAAGTCCGAGCGTAGATTTCATTTTGATTTCTTCTATGTGGGGACCATATGTTTGTCTTCTGTGAAATTTACTCCCAGATAGGTAGGATTGTCCTCCTTTGGCAGTGGTTTTTGCTGTCAATGTGTAGGTCAAACATGTCGGTATGGTAAAAGTTAGAAATGTTGATACTGTCTTGTTTTATTGGGATCCCCCAAGTGTGCGCATATTTCTTAACTGCATTTATGACTCCTTGCATTTTGACCTTGGCTGTACCTATATACGAGGCGTGTTCAAATGAAAACGGGACTTGTGGATTTATTTTAAAAGTATCATATGCAAATTAATAGTTTCAACGGAATTAAACAAAGCAACCACTTGTGAATAAGAATGCACCTGGGTTCATCAGAAAAAATCTCTGTATGCACTTAGGCAAGCATCCCACTGTTTAGGTAGACGTCGAATGCCGCCCGAGAAAAAGGTGCGTGGCTGCTCACTGAACCATGTGGTCACCGCTGTCTTCATGTCTGCTTCACTGTTGAATCGCTGTCCCTTTAGTGCTTTCTTCAACGGTCCGAACAAATGGAAATCACACGGGACAAATCGGGACTATAGGCTGGGTGATGAAGAACTTCCCAATTCTTCTTTGCCAATGTTTCCTGCACAATTTTTCGCGTCGGACGAGCGTTGTCGTGGAGAAGGTCAGGTCAGGCGCATATTGTTGCAACAGAAGAAGCCATAGCCTTGCTTGATAAAGCAGTACTGACTGACCGTCGCGGAGCATTCGTCGCTTGCAGAAGAATTCCATATGTCAATTGGGACAGCCCACATGGTTGTTCGGAAGAAATTGAACTATCGGAAGGTGTGTTCACAGTGGGTCCCACGGATGTTGACTGACCACCATAAGGAAGAACGGATGGGGTGGAGTTTGAACCACTTGATGCGTTACAGGATAGAGGGTGATGCATTTCTGTTGAGCATTGTGGCAGGTGATGAATCGTGGTGCCACCACTATGAACCGAGCAGCAAAATTGACAGCATGCAATGGAAACATTCAGGTTCACCAAAACCCAAAAATTCAAGACACAGGTTTCTGCTGGGAAGGTTATGGTGACCGCATTTTTGACCATGAAGGGCTTTTGTTGGCCGATTTTAAGGAACCTGATGTCAACATCAATGCCGCCCATTATAAAGACACTTTAGACAAGCTGCATAAGGCCATCTAGGCTGCGACCAGGCAAGCTTTCTCAAGGTGTGATTCTTCTCCACGAAAACGTCGTCCCACGTCGCAAAATTGTGTAGGAAACATTGGCAAAGAAGAATTGGGAAGTTCTTCATCACCCAGCCTATAGTCCCGATTTCTCCCGTGTAATTTCCATTTGTTGGACCGTTGAAGAAAGCACTAAAGGGACAGCGATTCAACAGCGATGCAGACGTGAAGACAGCGGTGACCACATGGTTCAGTGAGCAGCCACGCACCTTTTTCTCGGACGGCATTAGACGTCTACCTAAACAGTGGGATGCTTGCCTAAATGCATACGGAGATTTTTCTGATGAACCCAGGTACATTCTTATTCACAAGTGGTTGCTTTGTTTAATTCCGTTGAAACTATTAATTTGCGTATGATACTTTTTAAATAAATCCACAAGTCCTGTTTTCATTTGAACACGCCTCGTATTTGTTTGGGACTATATGGCCAGGACATACGCATATAAGGACATACGCATATAGTGATTTGTGGATAGGAGATGTGAATTATTGAGACCATATCTACCAGGCGAATCTACTTCATATGAGGGTGTTAATTACACTTTTGCAACACATCTCAAAATCTAGGACACTGTAGTCAAAGGTCACAGCGATGTAAATCCTGCACGTAACTTTGCTAAGTGTACTTTTGTGCAAGACTCATGTGGAGTTCAAGATTTGATTTGCCACTAAGTTTAAATTGTGCTGTGTTGCATAAATCTGACACACAAGAAATTAATTCTGAAGAGTTCAGTGATGATGTGATCTAGCTTTTTTTTTTAAATATATATCTTGATCTCATGGTTATGATGCTCTGACTACGACTTGACACTAACAGAGGCAGGACAATCTTACTTTACGAGGCTGTAAATTTTAGGGTTATAATCTAGCCATTTTCTAAGCTAGTAGAAACAGTACTCATGTCCACTGTATCAATGTTCACGGTAGTGTAGTAACTATCTATCTATCCTCGAATCCTGTTTTCCTTTCAGTGTCAGGTCAAAAGGAGACACCTGGAGCGAGCCTCTCTATGCACTTTGTCTTTCTTTCTCTTCTCCAATCTTGATTTGCCTAAAAGCTACAGGGTAAGAAGAGATTTCTAGCACAGGCTTTTGTGTGTGTTTCATAAATAGTGTCTTTCGTCGTCTCTTATCTCTGAGGTCCACCTTTACGGATCACTAGTGAAACGATGCTGACCTAAAACATGGCGCCCGATGCTATGACTGGCCCAGCAAGCGAACAGCAGTGAAGAAAGTATGCTCAAAGAGTAAGAAATAGAACAGTGCAGTAACTATACTTCTAAAATCTCTTTGCTGAAGTGAGAAACAAGAATCCATGCAAGCTATACAGAAATGTGTTTCTATTTTAGTTATAACACTACACAAATAATATCTAAGTAAACATTTCCAAAACATGCACACATGTAACTTGCTAAAAATCGTAGATCCCATATTAGTACTGTCATGCCAAGCTTAATATGAAATTCAAACGGTACACGTAAACTAAACAATAATAAGGAAGTGAGGTGGAGGAGGACAAGTGACATGTCTGTGATTTTGTGAGTCACACTTAGTTTTTTTTCATTCAATTATTAACCCTTGGAAGACAAAAACTACTGCTACTAAGACATTGTACTTAGTGGAACACAAGGCTGTGGTAGAGAAATACACTGTATAACACCGAAACAACGGCAATCCTAGAAATCTGAGCTACAATTTTTAATGAAGTAAAAAAAACAATCAGATGAAAAAACTTGTGGTCAAAGACTTACTATAGAAATGACACATAGCATTGAGAGCCACCGCTTGAGGCTGGAGGTTGGTTTCCAGTCATAATCTGTCCAACTGTATGGGGTGAACTGCTGTGCCATTCTCTTCAGCATACCTCTGATGATGTTAACATTAGTAAAACAATATATGGGTAAATATATAACAAAATGATGACTGCTAATGTGACATAACATTGACACACACATTATATGTATAAACATTCAAATGTATATACACATCATACATCTGATAAATTATTTTCTGTAAACTAGGAAATTTGGGCAGAGCATTTCTAAAGTTCTGTGCATAAATTAAAGCAATATTTTGTTTCATATTTCAATATAGGATATCAAACAATATGAAAAAACAGATATGTCTGGCAATTAAAGTTAACATTTGAAAATAGTGATCAATAGGTCAGAGTGATCGCAGTCTCATAGATAGAACTGAATATGGCCCAAAATAGAGTTTGGTGGAGGGTGACAGTTTCAATCAAATATTTCACTGGGAACAAGAAAGTTTAGTATTACTGGTTAAAGAATTTAGTCTACTTTGTCAATTTATATAATTCTTTGAAGATGTTTTTATTAAAGTTGGGTAAGTGTGTAAACACTGTACAACTGTCATTACTGCCTGTAATACAATTTTTTAGGGCAGTGTTGGACATGCACTGAGGAATTTAATGGCTGCATGGCTAGTGCAGCTGCTACAAAACTGTTCATGTTCAGATTTTTCTTTTATGACCCCAACAGAAAAAAAAATCATTGACCGCACCGTGGATTGAACAAGGATTTTCCGCATGCAAACTATGCTCCAATTCATTTAGCTAGACGCTCCTCTTAAACACTGCACTAACAGATATATATTTTGATCTTCTTCTTCTCTTCCACCATTTACTTCGTTATGGAAGTGTTGAGGGTGAAACGTAGTGATCTTGTGTGTGCTTTTTTTGAGGCACTTTGTAAGCTGATTTTCATGTTCGTAAGGCTGTTCTTGATGCTGCTGCTCCATCTTTGCGTGGTCTTCCTCTTGCCTTGTACTCATTATACTTTTCTGTGTGGCTCTCTGTGGTAGGCGATACCAGGGCATTCTGGTCAGGTGTCCAAACCATTTAATGTTGTTCTCTTATGAATTGCATAACTGGTTTCACATCCAGTCTCCTGATTTCTTCATTTCTAATTTTGTCTCTTATTGTCACACTTATTGTATATTTTGATCAATTTGTATATTTTGATGTTTTTCTACTTTGTTAGTAGATATACTACAAAATAATTATCAGGAGAAAGGCATCAAATAAGAAGTAAAGATCCAGTAACATAACATGTAATATATTCACAAATACAGTCAATGTTATCAGTAATATGTGGATTATCATCATTGCACTTTGGACATGTACATATTTGTTTTGATCCCCATACAACAAATCCAACTAATAAAATGTCCCTATGCCGTATCCTCCAAAGCAAGTCATATCATTGTTCCTGTGTCCAAGTTGTACTGGTTGGCATATCTTCTCTCTCTACTCTGCAGACAGCGCCAGCATGTTTATTGACACTTATCTCAACTACAATCGGGTGTTTAATGTCTCTGGTTCTGTTTTCACATGTGTTGTAGAAAACATATAGAATGATTTTCTGTTGAGGAAGACCAAGGAGAAGATGGGTGCAAGATGTCATGAGTTGAGTATGACTGGCAACAGTGGACACCTCAAGCAGTGTAGGGAGAAATTTAGAGCTTTTGTCATGGGAGCAAAGTTCAGACAGGGTCAAGCTATATGATATCGAGTAAGCTATCTCTGTCCTGTACATTCTTCTCCCTCTTGCAATGAATGCTGCCATACCAACAGGCATGAAATAGACATTACAAAAATAATCAACCAAGATAAACCAGACTTACCGATAAGTAGGCATATTCCACATACCGCGCCAGTGATAGGGTTTCATAGACAGATAATTGAGAGTCTTCATGCCAAGGTAGATGCCCAATCCATTACACAATATAGCATCCATGATCCACTATGGAAAAATAAACATACAGATTGACTACCACTGGTTTCAGTGTTGGAGAAAATAAGTTCAATGCAAATTTTGACAGTCTATTTCAGTATATTTAAAAGATTTGTGCATCACTTTCAAATATGACACGTATAACCTATTAAAAAGAATATAATTGAACAGTACAACATTTGGTCATATGAATTCAAATTTATTTCAATAAATTGATTGAAGCATCATCATTGAATTTAGATGAATAACCATGCTCGTTCTTGCAACTTTCTTACACAATGCAATCTCAATGACAATCCTCTGTAGAACGGACAAGGGTTACCAATGTAATTTTGAAGATGAGAATTTTTTGGAATATTGCACAATTTTTTATTAATTTTGTGCATGCAGTGACTTTCCAACATACTCTTATCGATTTTGAACAGTGAAGGGTTCTTGTACATGCTCAACTTGAACCTTGGGCCTACATTTTATCGATATCTAATAGGACTAGGAACTCTTATCTCATCTACACTGAAATCAGGCTTATGATGGAAACTAACAAAGTATTCGATCGGCGATTACCCCACCTCAAACCCATCATTATATTAAAACATCAAAACTATTTGTGTAAATTGTAAAATTTGTATTATTTCAGCAAGTGTACAAAATCTACAACTCAATGTGGCTAATAGAAAAATAATGACAATTGATAAAACAAACATAACAAAGTATAGTTTAATCAACGTAGAAAATGTATACGTTAATATCTCTGTTCACTGCAAACAAGAGATGGAAATGTGATCAATGAAATTCAGCTTCAGTTTGGAATATCTTCAATGCACGCTGAACAAGTCCAAAAGTGCTCCAATCTCCTTTGCAATATCACATTGAAATTTTGATACTTACAAAAAAATTAAACAACTAAAAACAGTATGGAATAGAACTGATAGAAAAACAAAGATCAGAATACTAAGAGCATGCATATTGCCAGTGGCACGTATGTGTGTGATGTATAAACATTAACAAGGCAGTGGAGAAACATAAATGTGCTTTTGAATATGTGTTATAGAAATCCTTGTATACTATGTACAAATAGAGATAAAATAGAGAACAAATAGATATATCCAGAAAGAACTCAAATAAAGAAAACTGACTGATGCTACAAATATGAATGAGAAAATTGAAATAATTGGGATATATAAAAAGATGCGAAGGATTAGAGAGTACCTTTATGGAAGGAAACATTCTGGCAAAGAGAAGACTAATTTGAAGATGGATTCAGGATGCAACTGATGATTTGAGCATGACAGCTGCAGAGGCGAGTTCTGCACAGGACAAGATATTTGATGATGACCCTACTGCAAAGGGCATACAAGATTGGTTAGAATAAATGTATTACACTGGGCTTACTTTTATTTCAATGAACTGTTAAAGCAACTTACATGATCCCACCAACACTCACTGAAGTTAGGAAGTTGATGCTCAAGAGTGTACTCTAGAACCTCAAACATGATGCTCATCACTGTACACAGCCACCAGTCTCGAAGTATCAGCGTCTAGTCGGGATATAAGTATGATGCTATTACTCGATGTGTAAAATTGAAGGGTTTTTGTAACAATCATTTCTGCACTAGTTACTACACCTACAAATGTGTCTTCTTCTCTTTCACTATTTACTTCTTTATAAAAGTGTTGGGTGGAAATGTAGTGATATTGTGCGCTGGAGGTAATCTTTCCCAATTTCTAAATTTATTCCAAAAGTAATGATAACATAGTAGACTTCTACCATGTTCCCATTTAACATTATACTGGTCCCATGAACTATTGTTCTCTCAGCTTGTGCTGATCACAACATGTCCCATTTATTCTCCTGCCCTTAATATCATTAACATTTCCATACATAGTTGTCTCTGGTCTGCAGTAAAACACATATAGGCTTTGAGGATAGCATTATAGGAACATATAGACAGAACAGATAGCATAGCAGGAATTTTGGTTTTCCCACTTGAGCTAGTCGGCCTTATGTTACCGGGGGCCATGGTTTACTTCATATATCATAACATATCTTTATAGAAGTTATGTTATTCGATTGACGTCACAAAGCATTGGGTACTCCTATGTGTGCTCCGTCTTCTGCTGCACCAGCCACCCCAAAGTCCACTTGCTCATAGTACCCATGAGAAGTTGATTAGTATATCTTCTCGCTCTACCATGAAAGCAACACTGTCTGGCATATATAAACTTAATTCTCGCAATTGGTCCAGTGTCTAAGACCTGCCCATATCAAATAAATGAGCATGTACAGTATTGATGACACCTGCATGTTTTATAGGAGTGTTTTCTAGATGTACACATCCAACAAAGTGAGTTCTGTGAATCAAGTGTCAGGCCTGCAGGCATAGGCAATGATGTCTCTCCACAATTCTCTACTTGATGAAGTTAATCAGTTCTGATATTGATCTTTTGTTGAACAATGATGTAAGACCATCCAACATCTCCCTCCCTGAATTATACTGTTTGTCACCAATTGTTCTAAACCTCCTCTTCATACTATATGTCCAAAGAACCTTGATTGTCTGATTCTTATGATACGGTTTCTAATTATTTATAATAACTATAATGAAATATTTTCTGAGTTCTATAAGGCAGGGTAATGGTGCAACAAAAACTGACTTTAATATTACCCAATTTATTTCTGCAGCTACTAACAAATGATATATAGAAACTATGAAATTTACTATTACCTTTAACCACCAACCAAAGAAATGTGTTGGTACAAATCCATCCAACTTGTCCTGCAGAATGAATATTTATAAAGAGACATTAGATCAGATGAGTAACAGGTTGTAAGCAGTTGTTAAATAATATTGAACATAACTTTGGGACGTAAACAAAATGATGTCAATGTGATCTATTAAATTATGTTCCTCAAATGACAAAACTAAATAATTTTATCGATGCTCATCCTGTGCAAGGACACAAAGGAGACAACAAATTTCACACAATAATGAGCTGTTTGATTTTTCTGTAGATGTTTGCTTTTTTGTTTTCCTAAAGTGTGGGTCACCTAGTCCCCCTAGTTGCTTTTTACAGCATAAGAACAAACATCTGAAATGCAACTACAGCACTTGATGGCTGCAGTAATCTTTAAGACAATGAGTCTCCTTTTCTTGAAATATATTTTCTATATCAGCAATGTTGTCTCTTGTATAAATCTTACTGTTGTTCTTGTATAAATATCACTGCATTTTGTAGTTCATACAGAGGTCCATGTAGTTGTCTACCTAGTGTTGTTCAATTAGATTAATAAGTTTTCTCTGTATATCATATTCAATGTAGCCTTTTAAGTTTGTGTTTTGTACTATAAGCTGATTCTAATCTATTATTGAGTCTCTCTCTCTCTCGATCCCAAACTATAAATAAGTCTAAATCACTATCCCAATGTAATTATAAACGGACATCCCCATGATGCATCACTACACATGCTGGGTAGACATTATGCACAGGTATCATAAATCATTCTGTATTACCTTCAAATTATGCCATGGATCTGTATGATTGGAATCATACACAAGACAATTGCCTCCATAGTCCTTCTCTGGAAGTGCTTCACCAAGTGAGCTATCAAAGTGCCGTAAGAGGAATCTTGCATCTCGCACATTCTGGATGTTTAATAAAAAAAAAACAAGTACAACTTATTAATTGATAGATACTGGCACAAGAACTACCAAAGAGAGAACCTAATTATAAACACATGATATATGTGCAGTGCTGCAAACATAGCAGTACAATACACAAACACAACACATGTTCATGATTTCGGAGACAAACAAACTCATTAACACTTGGTACTAGTTTAATGACAGACAGATATTTTAAAACTCAGTTATAACAGTAAATATAGATTTTATTGTTATATTTAACACATGTTAAAAATGGGTACATCAAAAATAAGTTCCATAATTAACACAAGAAAAGAAACCATATAAATAAACAGCGTGACAACCTCTGATGTTATTGTTTCTTTCGCTTGCTTGAAATATTGTCTATACATTCAATGGTGTCCCTTTTATCAACTCCATTTTTTTGCAGCACACACAGAGGTTCTCATAGTTTTCTTTCCAGTGTTATTTCACTCGACCAGTGAGTTCGTCTCTGTATATCACATAGGGGGCAGTCTTGAAGATGTGCTCTGCAGATTGTGTGTCTGTTCACATGGTTAAATTACTAATCTTGAATTTTGTATACAAGTGGCTGAGGAATTGATTGTCCTGTTCTGAGGCGCAGAAAGACAACTTGTTCAAATATACTCTTATTTTGTTCTGTGTTAGTATTGGTGACTTTCTGATAGATTTAATTATTGTTTCAATAAATCCATTTAATTAATATCCATAACACTGTCACTGACTACAAAATTAACTGAGCTTCTACACTATGACACTGGCTACAAAATTAACTGAGCTTCTACACAAGAAACAAAACATGTAAGCAAAATTCACATGCACCAAATTTTTTCAGCGATTGTTAAACACAGCGTTTGAGCAAGATACTGACGCCTGCATTAATTATACTACTGAAACAATTGCCAGTCTAAGACTACCTGAAACATATTATTACTACAGCAAAGAATACTCACCTGAAATAGCAGGAACACTAATGCAAGCTCATACACAATACTCATACACAATATCAATCTCCAAAAAACTGGGGAAGATAAGAAGAAGTACTCTTACGTTTGTTTGTGGATAGGTTCAAGACTATGGGTATTTTATTCTTGTCCTATGATACATTGGGGAGGGTGTTTTTATAACTTGCTTTCATACCCAAAATAATTCAAAACTCTTGGTGTGCAGTGCCATGAGATGAGGATTCTACTTATAAGAGTGGTTAATGCAGTATTTCAGGCACTGGAGTAGTTAACTCTGGGAAGATGTTACAGAATAGGGGATCACCACCACAGTTGTTAAAGAAAGACATGTGTTGCATAAACGAACAAATATATTTTGTCCAGAGTGAATCTGGTAGCCATCTGTCTAAGACTACATCATCGGTCTCCTGACAGTCACTTTCTCTGAAAATGTCCTTGAAAACGGACTCAACAACAGACGATGTAACATAAATGTTGATTGCATCAAGTACTAATACATACAAATATATTAGTATACGAGAGATAACAAACTGAATTCCATAGAAGAGATTGAACAAGTTGCACAGGACAAAAGCGGTATGGAGAAATTGCTAACAGGCCCGATGCAACTTGTAATGGTACAAGAGCAATACAATACAGCTGCATAGACAATGCATACAATCCAATCTAACATGTTGACAATAGAAAATGTAACTACAAATTTAAGGATATAAATATCAGCAAATTTTATGATGTGTTAGAAAACTTCTAAACACCTGTGCATAATTATGCAAATCCATATCAAACTGAGTGTTGGTTGATAAAAGTTGCAATGCGATCAATATCACAAGGTTTATGTGTGGTTTAGATCAATATTGTGCACAATGCACACATTGCAAAAATTAACATTTAATTAGGAAACTATTATGCACAATGTATATATTTTTAAAATAACAATTACAAAACTATTGTATGACATTCTGCAAAATCTTAACAAAAAAGTATTAGCATATCAAAAAAGAATAGTTTTATTCTAGGATCAAGTAAGTGGGAGATAATAGTATCTAACTAGCTTCTGGCCTGATGTACCTTCTTAGAAGAGATACTTTTAAATTAAAAGATGATTTACAGTTATAATTCTTCTTGTCGTCACACTTTTACGGGTTGTTACAGTGTTTATTTTTCTGTTTTTGTCCTGCTCTAGCAGCTTAAGTGATAGTTATTTTTGCTATTTTAGAGGATTCTGCTATGCCATATATCCCATCTTTTTCATCTCGACTTCTTTCCTGATGTTCTGTTGTAGAAGACTATACAGTGGATTTTGGCAGAATCTTATTGAGTAGATAAATCACTTCATTCTTTGTTTCTTTTAGGAGTGTAATTCAAGGAAGGTTATGTTCCAACTTTCTTTCTCTATGCTGATGTTGGTGACTTTTTCTGGTGTTGATAATCTAATTTTTATTATTATATAATAGCAAAAGATCCAATCAAGACATCAACTGTTATAACCTAGCCACAACATTACTTCAGTCATGACAGTAAATTTGATCCTAGCCAGAAATGACCCTAGTAAATATAGCAAATGTTATCCTAGTCAAAGAATCATAGGAGACTGACAGTAGTCAAGACAACAAATGTTACTCTAGTTGAACCACTGTAGGGATGAATAATCAACTCAAGGAAGCCAGTGGTGCATTCAGTATGACAACAAGCAGCATGACAATGGAGGTACTGGCTGTGACCAATGCACTACTCCGGCTAGAGTCACAAAACTACACTCATGCGTGCATTTGAGTGACTCATTGAGTATGATCCGAAAGGTGGAGGCCGGTTCGGTGTGCAGGCAATGGACTGAATCACTGCAGGCGTCAACAATTTGCAGAATTACACTTGTCTTTGTTCGGGGCACATGGGTGTCGTTGGCAATGAGAGAGCAGACAGGCTGGCTGGCACTGTCGCTATATCAGACGGCCAGCCAATGGACAGAGCTGACATCGCGAACGCCCTCATAGAGCGTGGCAGCAGAAAGACCTTCATTTAAACCAATCCACGTCAACTACTAGATTACAGAACTGGGTTTGAAGATTGGTGTGGCAAGAAAAGAACGGTACAACAGGTATACGAGTAGGCTCATCAATCAAAATAGAACTGGTATGGTCAGTCGCTGGACGCTGATGGAGATATTGCGAAGGAGATCGGAGCACCTATGGACATGTCCGAGTGCAATGAAGATATTCCAAACTGAAACTGAATCAACTCATTAAATTTTTGCTGTTCTGAAATCTATACTAAGTGTTTAAAACCTAAACTAATTTTATTAAGTTTTTTTGTTTGGTGTGGAGAGAAAAAGCGTTCACTATATCCTGAACATGATTTCATATTGCACAATGCGAGATCTTACAAATTCATTGTCCTTTAGTCCACAGAAAATGAATGCTTAGAGTGGCTCATGAAACTTATTATCTTTGAGACGAACTATCAAACTGAACAAACTTGCATAGTCCAAAAAATAACGAATTATTTAGCACATGTCTCTCTCCAAATTCTAATAAAAAGAAAACTAGCACTTATAGCCTAAGATGAGGTAATCTAAAAACAAATATGAAAAAGTTGGGCAATGGTTAATGATTTCAATGTCTTAGTATTTGATCTTTCGCACTGTGAATTTCAATTCATTTCATGTGATCTCTCTTGATCTTGCACATCACAACTAAAGTAACATCAATGAATCTCATACAATGCGACTAATATAATAATTCTGCATCTAGCACAGTACATCTAAAAGAACATCTTAATTGTATCAATTGTATTCAATTGAAATAAACATGCACACAAAACTAATACTAGATTAAAAATCTATTAAAAGGATGTAAATCAGTACTTACCAGGATGCGGTCTAATAAAAGGCCCATCAGGTGTATTTATAATACCAAATAGCAGGAAAGCTATACATATAGCAGTAAGACCCCTGTAAAAGACAAACATGAATAAATGTTATATATGGTGCAATCTCTTAGACCAATAACATGAGACTAATTTATTCAGATTACAGTAGGTATATTATTATTTATGATGTTCTCCTCTTCTACTTTTATAACTATAGAATTATGGGAAAAATTGTAGTGTCTTGTAGCCTTTACAGTAGAGTATAAAGTGTCCATTATTTTGCATTGCTAGGTCCAACTCCACCAATGCCGGTTCCAAGCCCAGATAAAAAAAAAAGGAGGAGGACTTGTGCATGAGGACAGTTACCTCACCAGAAGAAATTTAAAGTGCTACAAATACTTGCAAGAAAGGTCCAAGTATGCAGCAGGATAAATTGCTTTCTCTACTCGTGGAATGTCAGGCGCAAGACATTTCTTCTTCGACCCCCAAGATTTATGAATTTTAACTCTTTTTCCTATAGTGCATTGGAGAGGGTACCCGGTTTTCTTTCAAACCCCAACAACTCTAAGCGTGTAGTGCTATGCTTAGTGCTGTGGAGACTCCTACTCAAGTAGGGTTTAGGTGCGGGACATGAACACACAACCACACAACACTTGTGTCTAATTAAAAAATTGAACACTTTGTAATTAATTCACAAAATAGTTAGTAATCATATATATTATATATATATATATATATACATTTCCGCTAAGGAGAGGAGAGAAAAATTGCTAGGTTTCCTATAGAATGGAGATTTTAAAGATAGCTAAGGCAAAGCTGTTACCGATGAAGCTATAAGTGGTTAATTTTTATTTTGTACCCTCGACATAAAAATATTCCCACACCTTACCTGGGATTTGAACCCATGTCCTCATACCTGAGATCGGTGCTCTTATCCGCACACTTTCCTAGAGTAATTAGTACCCAAGTTTAATTAATGAACTGTGTGTACATACATATAAACAATAATGTGTACATTTCTAAGGCTGGTGGTACAAATGGGTAGTGTGATCAGTATTTCACAATATAGAGTGAAATATCAGGGAGATGTGATATTAAGGAATATAAAATTGTGAGAAATCATCAAGTAATATAAGAAATGAATAAGATACTGCAGAAATTAATATTAAAATATTACAAGAACAAATGTACTGATCTTACAGTATTGAAACCTACAGTATTGAGCGAACAATAGAGCAACCCTACAACAGAAGTTCAAAATTATTTCACAAAAAATTGATTAAGCTAGTTCAGTGTTGGTTTACTACTCCTCGTTGGATTTCAGCATATTGAACTTGTCTGTCTACACACCATTTGATTTGATATTATTAGTCTGGTCACTGTTGTAGGTTTACTCTCATTTCTTGATCAGTTACATGCCATGACAGATTGCTCATGCGCTTTATAAGGCAGCCCTATCATTACCCTTTGACCTCACACAAAAATAAAATTGATTTTTTTTATAAGTGTTGACAACCTCTTAGACTCATTCACTGTCTTCAAGTCCAGCAAGGCTTGATCTTCTTAGCATACTCATTGAGTCTCAGAGAAAGCATAAATGAAAAGTCTCTGACTTCAGACCAATGCTTTATTTACTACCCAAACCTCCTAAGTCAGACTGCTTGTAGTCA
The DNA here is from genome assembly GCA_020796225.1 of Arion vulgaris. Lineage (NCBI taxonomy): Eukaryota > Metazoa > Mollusca > Gastropoda > Stylommatophora > Arionidae > Arion > Arion vulgaris. Next base: position 26,605,451 of record CM036761.1, on the reverse strand, counting down.
CAGTAAAACCGCCACTAAATTCCATCACAATACCCCTTCCAACCTGAGCAATAAAAGCCCACAAATTCTGCAAGTGCTCTTGCATGGGTTTGATAAACATATAAACACAAGAGAAAATTATAATGAATGAGAAGGGGTTGATATGATTGATTGGACCATCATCATTGCATTTCGGTGAGTAACCATGTGTGCTTCGATCTCTTTCTTACACAAGATCTCAGCAGTGTACACGAACTCTGCAGCACTGGTGAGGGTCCCCGATGTAATTTTGAAGATGGTGAAGATATTTTGTGGGAATTTTAGTTTTAATCTTTTTATAGTGAATTTTGCCCGGGCAGCAACTTTCCAGCCTTTTCTTCTAGATTTTGAACTGCTGAGGGTTCGTTTCCGTGCTCAAATTGAACACGGGACCTATGTTTTATCATCCGTCTCCTATATCATTAGGAACTCGATCTAACTAAATATGTGTAACAAAAGGAATCTTTTAGAATTTTGTTCTAAATTCTTTGAACAAGATTAAATTGAAAAACATTTTAAAGCATAGTTTATTATTTGAAGCAAAGTTATTCAACATTTTGTAAAGCTTTTGTAAATTTAAGTATAGCTACACATATACTCAGTACTACATATAATCAGTATATTATCATATTAATGATTTTGTATGTTACTCTGTTTGGTCTATGTAACGAAATGTTGTTTTTTTTTAATTCTGAGTGTAAATTTATGTGACATAAAACAAATGACTTGATTCAATACTAACCTCTTAGCATTATAGTCTCCATCTTCTGTAGGTACTTCAAAGAGAGCAACATACACTAGAGCAAAGCTGAATACAACAAGTGCAGTGATTGTATGAGCTCGCCTGGGGATAAAGAGAAACAATTTGAAAGATATATTTCTTTTATTACAGACAAGAGATGAATCCTATGCTAGTATTCCTGATATGATATCAGATGATTTGTTATCCAGCGACGGGTTCGCCCTTCAGCTCAATGCTATGTAGACAAAGCATGGAAGAATTGGGATGTACAGACCACCATAAGCAAGAGCCAGAATTGCAATACTCTAGCATTAAAGGACAGGAGAGGTTCTTGGTGCTGCTCGATGATACAGCTAAGATGGTAAGGATCATCATCATCATCCAATAGCCAGCCCGGAGCAGAACTTTGCCACAGTAATAGTCCTTTGGAATTTCTCTCTGGCCCTACCTCTGCAGTCATCATCAGTCACATCGTGAACTCATCTTCTCCGTGGTCTTCCTCTTCTCCGCTTTGCTGGGATGCCTCTTTGTATAATGGTTTTTCCAATTCATTGTGTCTTTAGTTTTATGCCCAAAATACCTCAATTTTCTCATTTGTATTTTTTACTATGTGACGCAATACCTATTGTCTCCTGAGACAAAGAGGCCAATGAATGAAATAACAATATTATTCTTTTAATTTAGACCTACTATTATTTTTTAACATTTATTTTGTTTTTAGTTACATATTTCCCATATCCAGGGCAGATAGGATTGGAATACATTGCTTACATTGTCTATAAATGATTTAAATAATCTTATATCCCATTTTGTTCTTATATCCTTTGCATGATAAAGACATTTTGGTGAAAAAGTCGCTGCCTCATGTTTCCTCACATTATAAGAGTACATTACCTTGTATTTCCTTATATAACCAAACTGCACAAAACCAACATAATATGCATACAATAATAGTCCTACATAAATATGTGATATGCTTACCAAAAAAATGTCAACGTTCCATCATCGTAGAAATCTTTATGTATTCGTTTCTCTGTACCCCAGTCGTGAGCAGTAGAGCTATGTAGACGCACTAGGTCTGGACCTTGCCCAGCAGCACCATTTTTTTCCCGTGTTGCTGTGGCCATCTGACTCTGTTAAGATGTAAAAAAACAATAGTAACACTACTTATTTTCAATCAGTTTAAAAAAAATTGTAATCTATATATATACAAAACAGCAGAAAGTTTTGTCTTCTCAGACATGTAAGAAGTGGCCCTTACTAAATGAAAAGAAAATAATCATAAGCTGTTGTGTTTTTTATTATTAATATGTCAATATTCAAAGCTTACAATTGATTGTTATGGTGTTACATTTTAACATAACTACAAAATAATGAAAGAAAATCATGTTATTTTGGTTTTTGTATAGTTTGATATATGAGATATAGTTTGATACAGGGTGTTCAAGATAATAGCAGCCTGTGAATGGAGTCAATCTGGCATATATGTATGAAAATGAGAAGGTTCAGTTATGACGTAGTATAGGTCAAGGTTATGTGACGGTATGTAATTGTAGTGCGGGAAGGGGTGATGAACAAATGTGACGTAAACGAGCTAGTCAGAACCGGTTTAAATAGTACATAAACATAACGCGATAGATTATCTGGCAACTTTCGATTTGTCAATGGGGCTGCTTTAATCTTGAACACCCTGTATAAGAAAGGACGACCTAAGGAGACCTTGAAATGAACTTTGCTGAGAGAGGCAAGCAATATTGGTCTCAGTTCCATGGAGAAGATTGAGCGAGTTGCCTAGGATAGAACAGTATGGAGAAATTACTTGCAGGCCCTATGTAAGGTATAACAGTACAAGAGGAATTATTATTACTATAGTTTGATATGAATAAAACTAGCTCTACAATAGCATTTAACTAATAAATCACTCTATATGGCTGTGTTGGAGTCTCTGTAGTGTAGAGGTTAGGTGCTTGCCTTGCATTCTAAAGGTACATGGCCTCAATTTAGGTTTGATTGAGTTCAATATCCTATCGGAGACGGATAAGAAATCATAGGTCCTGTGTTCAAGTTGAGCATGTAACAGAACCCTTAGCAGTTCAAAATTGAGAAGAGCAGGCTAGAAAGCTGTTGCCAGGGTTAAATTTATTAGAAATAATTAAAAAATAAAATTCCTACAAAATTTTAACCATCTTCTAAATTACATCTGGGACTCTTGCTGGTGCTATGAGATAGTGCACTGTCGGTGAGATCTTACTGTGCAGAAAAGAGATGGAAGCACACATGGTTACTCACTATAGTACAATGATGATGGCCCTATCAATCATTCAATATGGCTGTGTTTTTATTCTATGATCAGCTACAACTCTATGACACATGGCATCTACAAAAAAACTAAGAAACTAATGAATTTAGAACATACAGAGGGGGACTGCCTAGAGTAGTTAATAGTAGCTAGGCCTGCTAGCTGTGAGACGCCTCATAGCTCGGGTTCGAATCTACTGTCCGGCATTTGTTCGAGTCCCCTGGTCTTACTCAGGACGATAACGTGAGTACCTCTGAAGTCGGAGAAAATCTGCCTGTATGGCGAGGAATACTAATTACGAGTACATTGAGCACACGGCTGCCAGTGTAAGTAATTTACAATGTGCACGCTGCTGCCATTGTAAGAAATTGGAAAACAGATTTTCACGCAAAATCAGTTTCAGAGATGAAACTCTCCGAGTTGAAAGCGGACGAAAGGAAAAAAAAAAAAAAAAAGAACATACAGATACTCAGTGCTTCTAAAGAGCAAGAACAAAAGAGAAGACATGATTACTTATAGCAACATGTAGAAATTCCTTATAGTAACTACATGGGCTGATTTTTATGACATAAATACACCGGTACAAACCTCTTAACTACTTAGTTTGACTGTCTACAGACTTCAGACCTAATATAACTGGTCCTGACAAACAGAATCCTACAAGAAAAAAAAAAGAAATCTTTGATTTAAATGATATTATAATTTAAGTGCCTGAATACATATACTATAAAAAAATTGGAATCTCATAAAAGAGTTAATTCTTATGTTTTATGTTTGTTCGCCTAGATGCTCTGAAATAATCAAAACAAGGTGTGTCCTTAGGTTTAATAAAGTGCTTGGCTTTAATCTCCTATTTAAAGAAATAAGTTTAATTTAGTTGTCTGATCATCATCACTGCAATTGAACTAATTAGTCCATAAGTGCTCCGATCTTCTCAGTATGTCTTTCAGTAAGTGAAAACTAACGCCAATTCTTTGTTGGTTTACTTTTCTTCTTTGGCTATCAGTATAGTACTCTTGTCTAGCTACATCACACTTGGCTTGGAATTCTTGCAGTCTGGTTAGGGTTGTAAATTCACCACCATTACTTTGAACATCCTTTCTACCTTAGGGAATAAAGAATATCGGCCTGGTCCATTGCTCGCCACTTTTTACAGCCACCAAACCTGCAAGACTATCGGTGTGTTCATTTCCCCTTACACACCGTGGCACCAAAATGAAACTGATTTTGGCCGCACAGACCTCTTCAGCGACTTCAAGCATTGTCCTCGATCCGTCTGTTTCAATCTTTCTAAGCATACTTAACGAGTCGTTGAGAAAACATGCATGGGTAGAAGTCTGTAACCCCAGCCAGACCATCGCTTTAGTTACTGCCATGACTACATTAGTATTTAACTAAAAATACAGATCACGAATAAAGAAACTGATACACAACAAGTTGGTCTGAGACAGACAGGCATGGCAAGTGTAGTGGGGGGATGGTTCGATGAAAAGAAAAACACCATACATCAAGGCAAAAGAAACTTCTATATCAGCTTGTCACCAGATTTACATGCAGAAACTGTGGCAAGTATTGCCACCTCAAGTAGGCCACAGCATGCAATGCGACTCCACACAGATCACACTCCTCTTTTTCTCTTTTTAGCCTGTTACGCCCTTGGCGTTTAGGGCAGCAACAAACGTACATCATTCTTCCCTGTTCATGGCCTTCCTCTGTATTGTGTTCCAGCTATGATTCATTTCCTTCAGCTCTTGCTCTATCGTTCTCCTCCAGGTCGTCTTGGGTCTTCCACGCTTCGCCTACCCTCTGGAGTCCATCTCAGTGCAGTTTTCGTGTCGGAGTCAGTCTCCATGCGCATCACATGTCCAATCCATCTCCAGCGTCGTCTTCGGATGATAGTGCCCATATTTTCTTGTTGGCATCGTGCAAGCAATTCTTGATTCGAGATAGTAGTCGGCCAGTACACGCGTAAGATTTTTCGCAGACAAGTTGTATGAAAGGCGGAGAGTCTGGACATATCCTGTTCTGTCATTCTCCAGCATTCCGATCCGTACAGCAATGTTGACAGCACACAGCTGTTATAGATACTAGTCTTGGTTCTGATGCACACAGATCACACTATGTGGCATATAATTAGTTGTCTCACGAGACAAAAAGAGCAATGAGGATGATCAAAATAAAGGCAGAAATCGAGTCCCCTGGTCTTACTCAGGACGATAACGTGAGTACCTCTGAAGTCGGAGAAAATCTGCCTGTATGGCGAGGAATACTAATTACGAGTACATTGAGCACACGGCTGCCAGTGTAAAGTAATTTACAATGTGCACGCTGCTGCCATTGTAAGAAATTGGAAAACGGATTTTCACGCAAAAATCAGTTTCAGAGATGAAACTTCGTCCGAGTTGAAAGCGGACAGAAAAAAGAAGAAGAAGAAGGCAGAAATAATTTAATTTGAATTTTTTGTTTGACATTATTACACAAAATGTCTTCATTTCATTATTTCCCTTTGTACTTTATATTATTTATTTAGTAGTCAAAACTAGGAAAACAAATTTTATATTCATAATCTAATTTCAGAAACATATGAATTTATGATTAATGAAAGTATAGTATAGAAATAATATTGTTCAATAACATGTGATAATAATAATGCAAAATCCTGAAAATGCATCTCCTAAACACAACAATGTTCAGAACATTCTTAGGATTGTTCTCAAAGAGATATTTTGTATAGTTATAGTTTGAATGAAAATTGTGGCATATCCTTTACGGGACGTAACCATCAACCACAGTAAACGATTTTCTATGCACCACTTATACGTTCGTTTAGTTAGCCATTGCTTTCTGAACGGTGAGGTCTATTTTTGCCTTTCATAAAAATCCCACGGAGACGAATTTGCTTCCAATACTTACCCACTGTGGAGTTTGAACCAAGTACGCTTGGGTTGTGATCAAGTTCACTATTGCTTAAGCTACAGAAGCTCACAGTTATAGTTTAGCACTGCTTAAAATTAAAAGTGTATCTGGTACTGTTAACAACAGATTAGGTTATCATTATGATTTATCTGGTGAAAATAAACCACCATCTGTTGCCATTCAATGATAAACTACAACTTGCACCTCTTTCTAATGGGATGTGAAGAATCATTTGATTTCAATAAATGATTAGTCACTGTGAGATAAACTATGAATTAATTTAACTCGACAACTGTTACAGTCAGTAACTGTAATGCATCACAAGTATCTGACTTCAGTCAAAATCGCTTGTAATGTTTACTTAGCAGATACTTTAGCTATTTTAAATCAATGGGGAAACAAAAATCCAATAAAAAGACTTAAATAACCAACAAGTCAACAAACTATTATTTCCAATCAGCCAGTTTTAGACAACAATAAACGGCTAAGCAATACTTGACAACAATAAATAATACTCCTAACTTTAACGAATTCCTTTTTGATCACTTAAGTCACTGAGTATCGAGACTCAGTCACAGTCAGTCACCGGGAGGACTCAAGTTCAGTTCACATTCACTGGACAAAATATAATATAATATAAAAGAATAACTACGCAATTCAAATTTCGTTTTATTTAATGACCAAACATACATTATTTAAAGTGGGCTAAACTTTAAAACAAAGAAAGCGCACCTTGTGAGAATACTACGTTTTTATTTCTAAGCTTCTCATAAACAGACTTGCTTTAAAAAGTTGGTTGTTGTAACAGTCAACTGACTGTGACTGACATCATATCACCTCATGCGGTCAAGCAATCACAACAAGAGAATGGCAGATCAGACCATGCGGAAGTCCACATTTTTAAAGTTACACCTGTGTTATTCTGTGTTTACCATTGCACTGGCTAAAGAAAAACACAAACAACTCATCTCAGATCTGTTTTTATAACTCCCATATTTATATATTTATTATTAAAATTATACACCTTTTTTGGTTTATCTTTATTTAGGCTCATACATTCCTAATGATATCTCCCTAGGCAGATAAAATGAGTATAATGCTCTTGTACGCCGAAATTTTACATTTAGTTTCGTAAAACACATGGAAACGAAGTTGATTTTATGTCTTTTAATAACGATCAATCAATCAAGTGCCATGCCTGCCGGCGTAGGCGATCATGTCTCTCCACAACTCTCTTTGCTTGGTGCATGTAATCAGTTCCGACGTTGATATTTTGTCGAACCATGATGTCAGGCCATCCAACATCTTCCCCCTCTGTCTTCCACGATCTCTCCTTTCATGAATTTTACCTGTAGTCACCAAATGTTCTAAACCTTCTATTCGCATTATATGCCCGAAGAACCTTGATTGTCGGATTCTTATTCTTTTGATAAGGTTTCTTTGTGTGCAGGCCTGATTTAAAACCTCCACATTTGTTTTCTTTGTTGTCCATGGAATTTTCAACATTCTTCTGTAAAACCACATCTCTGTGGCTTCCAATGATCGTATTGATTGTGTGTTCATTGTCCATGATTCGCTGCCATACATAAGAATTGGTTCAATATAGCATTGGAGTACTCGTTTTCGCAGTGTCATTGATAGTGAGTTCACGTATAGTGTGTTCTTCATTTTCATAAAAGCTGCTTTCGTTTGAGCTATTCTACTCCTAATCTCTTTGTACATCTTCCATCTGATGTTAGGAATGTTCCTAGATACTTGAATCGATGGACTTGTTTCAGTGTTGTGTTGTTTATTTTAATATTACATGTTGGTGTTTCTTGGAGACAACCATAACCTCTGTTTTCTTTATATTCATGTTTAATCCTTTCTTTTCACTTTCTCTCACTAGTATGTCAATCAAGTCTTGCAGATCTTGTTCATTTGTAGCCATGATAATGGTAATAACGATACGGAGTGCTATAAAAGAAATTACATAGTACTGTAGATTTACAAAATACAATGACAATACACAGCAACGTTTCGACCAAAAGTTCCTTTTTCACTCAAACGAAACAATAAAAGTGACGAATGTCACAGAACACAACATATAGACTTTGACAAGTTCGTAGCGCGTTGGACTACGGGTGACTAGTCCTCTGTAAGTGCGGGTTCAACTCCGCGGACTGGCAGAAAAGCTACAGGTTTCCCAGATTTACGGTGTTCGTGGCACCGAGCCGAAGGGTTACGATGTCCATGACACCGAGCCGAAGAGCTTTCAGCTCAAGTGCTTCTGAATCGGGAGGGAGGGAATTTGTTGCCCAGTGTTGTGGTTTTTGTTTTGTCTTGCGCTGTTCTGGTGGCTTGGGTGATTGTTATTTTTGCTCTTTGACGGGATTCTGCTATGCCATCTAACCAGCTTTTTCGTGGTCTTCCTCTTGCCTTCTTTCTTCATGTTCTGTTGTAGAAGACTTTGTATACTGTAGAGTTTGGATGCATTCTTATTAAGTGACCTTCATTCTTTGTTTCTCAATGTAATTCAAGCAAGGTTCTGTGCCAACTTTCTTTCTTATGCTGATGTTTGTGACTGTCTTTTCTGGTGTTGTTGGTAACTTTTCGCAGGCACCGCATTTCACATGTAGTTATTTTTTGTGATTGCACTTTGCTCATTGTCCATGTCATTACAACGGTTAAATATCTTTATCAAAGTCTATATGTGGTGTTCTGTGACATTCGTCACTTTTGTTGTTTTGTTTCCTTGATAAAGGCCTTTTTGTCGAAACGTTGCTGTGTATTGTTTTTGTATTTTGTAAAACTACAGTTATTACGTGTTTCGCCATACTACATAGTTTTACTGCAGTCTCCATCTATATTGACATCTATATAAAAGAAATTAAAAGAATGTTGAGCATTGGCATAACTCAAGCGTCAAATTCAGATAACGATTAAATGATTTTTGTAGATGACCAGTGCCTGATACACTAAAATGAACACGATCTACAACAACATATGGACACACTAAACCAACATTTTATAAATCATGACATGAAAATCAATAACATTAAAACCGAAATAATGAATATTGAAAGAAAACATCATAAACTAAAAATCCATGGCAATTGATTTTAGTGGCAATGGCACTAAAATCAAGCAAGAATTCAAATACTTAGGAAGCATATTTAGGGAAGGTATAGAGGCAAGAGTGCACAAAGCAATTGATATAACCTACCAGCTATCCTCATTCACTGACATCTGAACACAGATGATCAACAGCATTTTCATACCTACCTTGTGTTACCAGAACCAAATTTGGACAGTGAGCAACGCGCAGTCGCAAAAAAAAAAACGCCTGCGATAAGATAAGTTACCATCAACACCAGAAAAGACAGTCACCAACATCAGCATAAGAAAGAAAGTTGGCACAGAACTTTGCTTGAATTACATTGAGAAACAAAGAATGAAGTGGTTTCAGTTTCAGTTTGGAATATCTTCATTGCACTCCGGACATGTCCATAGGTGCTCCGATCTCCTTCGCAATATCTCCAACAGCGTCCAGCGACTGACCGTACCAGTTCTATTTTGATTGATGAGCCTACTCGTATACCTGTTGTACCGTTCTTTTCTTGCCACACCAATCTTCAAACCCAGTTCTCGCAATCTAGTAGTTGACATGGATTGGTTTAGATGATGGTCTTCTCTGCGGCCACGCTCTATGAGGGCGTTCACGATCTCAGCTCTGTCCATTGGCTGGCCCTCTGATATAGCGGCAGAGCCAGCCAGCCTGTCTGCTCTCTCATTGCCTACGACACCCATGTGCCCCGGAACGAAGACAAGTGTAATTCTGCAAATTGTTGGCGCCTGCAGCGATTCAGTCCATTGCCTGCGCACCGAACCGGCCTCCACCTTTCGGATCATACTCAATGAGTCACTCAAAATGCACGCATGAGTGTAGTTTTGTGACTCTAGCCAGAGTAGTGCCTTGGTCACCGCCAGTACCTCCATTGTCATGCTGCTTGTTGTCATACTGAATACACCACTGGCTTCTTTGACCATTCTGCCACATGAGCTTGCAGAGAAGGCCCATGCAGACTTTTCGTGACGAACTACTGATCCATCCGTGTAGATCACAACGTCATCTGCATTGCAGTGTTCATCGATGATGGCTTTGACGTCTGCATTCAACGCCGCGGGATTTCCCTCTCTGCAACCTTTGTCAAATATAATGATGGTTGAAAAAGTGTTTAAGTATATTGGAGGCATCGGTATCCATTCTTCTCCATAGTCAATATTATTGAGCCTATACCCAGAATGAAGTGGTTTGATCACTTAATAAGAATGCATCCAAACTTCACAGTATACAGTCTTCTACAACAGAACACCAAGAAAGAAGGTGAGAGGAAGACAACGAAAAAGTTGGTTAGATGACATAGCAGTATCCTGTCAAATAGCAAAAATAATCACCAAAGCCACTAGAACAGAGCAAGACAAAAACAGAAAACTACAACACTGCAACAACCCAGTAGCAGTATGACGACAAAAGAAGAAGAAGAAAAGAAGGCTGAGCATTGCTTTGAAAAAACTAAAAGAACTAACTAACCTATGGAAGGAAACTGACATAAAAACAAAAATCAAGTGTTTACGAGCCTGCGTTTTTTCCACGACAGCATATGGTTGTGAGACATGAACCATTGGCAAAGCGGCGGAGAAGATCATTAATGCCTATGAATGCAAATGCTACAGAAGAGTACTTAGAATATCATGGACAGAGAAAAGAACAAATGCTTCTGTTCTGCAACAGCTTAATATTAAAGAGAGTTGGCTAGCATAAAATCAAGGAAAATTAAATATTTCGAAAACGCCAAACGACATGAATGCCTAGAGAGGATACTTTTGGAGGAATGGTGCCTGGAAGAAGAATGAGAGGAAGACCTAGAAGACGATGGGTGCAAGATGTCACTGACGATCTGAGAATGAATACTGCTGACACCGGTCAACTTAAACAGAACAGAGAGTTTTTCAGGATTGCTGTCATTTGAGCCAATTTCCGGAAGGGACAAGCTACTTGATGATTGTGGTGAATAACGATACATTCTTGCACATATTTTAAAATATCGTCCTCTGTACAAGTAAATATTTTCCTATATTAATTCTTGATTTCTATTTGCCATTTATGTATCTCCAGTCTAGCAAATGTCGTAAACTAACAATATCTTCTCTCAGCTTGTCTGCCAGTTCAAATCCTTTGATTGGTATTTTTTTCTTGTATTTGTGGCAATCGACAGATAAAGCAGTCACTGGCCATTATAACTTGCGCCTTTTGGTCAAGACTTGTGATATGGAGGTGCATGGAGTACATCATGCTCGAGTCCGTGGATAAAGAGGTGTAGGACCTATACCAAAGTAGCAATTGTAAACACTATTGCAATAATTCGAAGTGTATACCTGGCTGTGAATACCAAAATAAACATTTTGATCTAAACATCTTCTTCTTCTTCTTCTTCTAACCAGGGCTGCGAGTTTTCACTCTTGGGCAGTCAATGCCAGTTTGTAGAATCTGCATGTGTTCTGTAATTGTGGAAGACTAGTGTAAAGGGTATTATGAACAGATGGGTGTGGTGGGAGGAGTTCTTGTCTAGCTTTATGGAGTCCAGGACATTCAAGCAAGATATGCTGTAATGTCTCACATGAGTGACTGCACTTTCTACAGTGTGGTAGGTGTGTGGGATTTATTCTGTGTAGGTGGTAATTCAGTCCAACATGTCCTGTTCTTAACTGAAAGATAGTGCTTTGATCTTTTCTTTGTAGCAGATTTATATTGTCCTTGGGGTTTGGTCTATTCATCTCTGCATACATGCCCCGACCAGTCGTCCCCATAGCCCATCGGTTCAGCCAATCTTCTCTGGAGTTGTTTTTAGAATCTGTTTTATACTTTGTATGCTAACAGGTTTGTCTATTTGTGGTTTTGATGATCCCTGTTTGGCCAGATGATCTGCCTTGTCATTTCCTGGGATATTTGTGTGCCCAGGAATCCACTGTAGAATGACATTAATATCAAAGGAGGAAATCAGATTGTGGATGACTAATGCCAATGACTGGATCTCGCTTGACTGATTCTGCTGTTCTTCTAAAGCTTGTAGTGTGGACTGATCTAAACATCTAAAAATAAACATTTGCATCACACTCGACATACGCAGGTCGAGACGATGGTGGACAAATACACACGGGTTGTCGCAGTGATGGCTCAGTGATTCGAAGCCATCGAAGTTCATTGACATTTAATGCGATCTCGGGATGCAAAACTGTTAAGGAGGACGGTGATGGCTTAGCTGTTCTTCTTTTTCTTACACTCAATACCAACCACTTGTTAACCACTCTGTGTATGTGATCTGATCCTAAGAGCGAGTATACGTTGTGCCAGTTATGCGCCTACAATTAGGCCAGACATCCGATTTCTGGTGTTTTTATTTACTAGGTAGCTTCCTAGGTCTTACATCAGTCGCCTCTTACGACATGCCTTGTAGGTTGCAGTGGTACTATTCTTTGTTTCCTTTGCAAGCCCCGACACCATGCGGACGATCTCATGTTCTCAGAAATCAGCGTCATCAGTGCGATGGGAAATATATACAAACAAAAAGAAATGAAGTTAGGTGTTAGATCAGCGTTTCCAAAGTGGGCTGTACTCCCCAGTGGGCGCTGAAGCGTTCTAGGGAGCGATATTGGGTTCAAAATAATGTAGGTGGTGTTCAGGCGATTAGGGGTCGGTGGCTCCTTAAAGAAGACATTAATTATATATATTTTTAAATAAATTATTTTCGTGATTTTGCGATTGAATAATCATTTAAAATTTGAATTCGGCATTTTAATTCATCTTATGCCCATCTTATACGATCAATTTTTTCATCAATTTTCTATTTCATGTATTTATCATTTGAAAATTGACCATGTATTTCATAAATATAAATTAATTTTCTATGTCAAAGAGAAAATAGAACATGTATATATGTGGGATGGGGGCGTTGGCAAACTGTTATAATGGGGGGTTACAAAGTTTATGTTGTGCAAAGTGGACGGTGGACCGAAATAGTTTGGGAATCTATGTGCTAGACTAATGATATTTTACACACATACAAAGTCAGTTCTTGTGTAGGTATCTTAGACATGAAGAATTACAAAGATTACAGCCAGCTTCTATTTTTATTTTTAGATTCTTATTTTTAATCTTTGTTGTTCGATGTGGTTGTTTTTTTCCTGAGATTTACTAACAAATTTTCTCTCATTTGTTTATCTCGCAATTGATCATTGGAACCAAAAATATTCAGGCTTTCATAAACTGAAGTTTTCACAGAATAGAATTACTGAAATGGTATGACAATACTACAAATTATTATTTCACGGAAACAAACACAAGTGGAACAAAAGCGTTGTATATGAAACACATTAAGAAGATTATATAGCTTCGTCTTCTTCTGCGATTAACTTCTGCTATGCGACTACTCCGGTATGTGTCATAAACAAAGCAGTGCGCTTGAGGTCTTCACCGGTCCCTCATAATTTATTTTGTAGGGTTGTTTCTGTTGACCAGATCTAAAATTCTCACACTACTCCGACTGGGGCAGTCTTGCAGGACGTGCTCTGGGGATTGCTTAGGCGCAGGCTGCCGAGTCCATGGGACCTATTCTATGGAGGTTTGCTCTGAGACTGCAGTGTGCCGTTCTAAATCTAAAGACTGTAGTCTGTGCTTTTCTGTTTTGAGTTTCTTATACTGTCGTGCTCTGGGTTGTATCCTGCGTTTGTTTTTCTCCACATGATTTTCCTGGATTGTTTCAGGATTCTATAGCAAGACGGGTCTTGTTCTGGAATTCGATGGAGAACAGAGCTTCAAAGACATAATAAGCTTGTTGGGAAGACAGGTAGAATTGGGAAGGATGTCAAAAGACATAAACATATAGTGTATGTTTGTTGAGAATATATGCTAAACAGCAGCGCTGTCCAATGCGGTGCCCATGGGCGTCATGACGCCGGTGTGATACATTATTGGCGCCCTATTTTACACAGCAGCAACCCGTATTAAATATTATAAGAAAACGAAGGTGGAAATATTTAGGTCATGTTCTTAGATCAGACGAAAAGAGACTAAAGCGACAAGTCCTTATGTGGTCACCAGTTGGGAAAAGAAAACATGGAAGACTTAAGACTACTCTTCGAAGAATCATCCAACAAGAAAGAAGACTATTGGGATGTAAAACCATACAAGATCTCCAACTGCTAGCAACGAACCGCATCACATGGAGATCTACAACCTCTGCCCTATGTACCGCCTTTGGCACAAAAGGAACAAACTAACTAAATATAACTATTTTACACCGGCTTTAACGTTAATCGGAACTTCAAGAAAAATATTGCATTTCTGAATACTAGTACAATTGAGTTTTATTTTTCGTAGGCACAATATTTTAAAACATTAAACTTGTAGACATGATTAAGTTTTCTTCTGTTATTGTATTCATGTTACTATTAATATTACTAGGATATAAAACCTTACAAGATTTCCAACTGCTAGCAACAAACCGCATCACAAGGAGCTCTAAAACCTCTGCCCAATGTGCCGCCTTTGGCACGAAAGGAACAAACTAATTAACTAACTAACTAATTAACTTCTTCTTTGCGTTCGCTCTTTGCGATCAATTTTAATCACTCTTTGGGGTATGTTTGATCTTTGCCAAGAACATATATGCGTTGCACATTGGTTTGGTACGCCGGTCTAAACGCATAGACTTCTACACGTTTAGGACATGTGCATCCGATTTCAGCCAAATCTCCTAAGTCGCCTCTTACGACATGCGTGGCAGGTATCAGTGGTTCTATTCTTTACACCCCAAATTTGGGCCCCGGTAACCACTCGGGCGACTAACTAACTAATTATTATTATTAGTATTAATATTACAATTGTCACATGGCGCCGGCACAGTCAGCAGTCAGATTTAACCCAACATATAAAAAACGTTGGAGATACTGCTCCACAGGAAGATGACATAACTATATATAACAAAATACACATTTCTGACTCTTTTTTCTGATCCTGTTTTGACAAAAGAAGATATTCAATTAGTTGCCCAGGAGAAAGTTGTTGAAGAAATTGATTGCAGGTCCAAAGTAACGTATACCGGTAGGAGATGAATTCTATATACACCGTTCAATTCTATAACTATAGTAGGAGATGAATTCTATATACACCGTTCAATTCTATAACTATAGTAGGAGATGAATTCTATATACACCGTTCAATTCTATAACTATAGTAGGAGATGAATTCTATATACACCGTTCAATTCTATAACTATAGTAGGAGATGAATTCTATATACACCGTTCAATTCTATAACTATAGTAGGAGATGAATTCTATATACACCGTTCAATTCTATAACTATAGTAGGAGATGAATTCTATATACACCGTTCAATTCTATAACTATAGTAGGAGATGAATTCTATATACACCGTTCAATTCTATGACTATTATTGTTTGGTTACATAACGGTTTGTTAGCCATTACACCCGTGTGGTGCCGGGGCCAGCAAGGAAAGCAAAGAATAGGAACACTGCGACCCACAATGCATGTCGTAAAAGGCGACTGATTTATGCCCTAGGGATGCTACGCTAGTAAATTATAAAGCAGCCCAGAAATCTGATGTGCTGGCCTACTTGTAGATGCATAACTGGCGAAACGTACAATCGCTCTAAGACTCAGATCACATACAAATCACACAGAGGGTTTGACAAGTGGTCGATATGGAGCGTTTGAAGAAGAAGTTAGCCATTATTATTATTCTATTATTCTATTCAGTACATGAATAGGGCAAGCGAAAACATCGTTCCAGAAAATGAGAAACAAGTCCTTTTCAATTGCGATCAGAATGCGAGTTATTCAGTGCTACATAGAACCAATACTGACATACGGATGCGAGTCATGGACAATGAACACACAAATCGAATAATCTCTGAGGATCACAGAGATGTGGTTTTACAGCAGAATGATGAGAATCCCATGGACTGCTGAAATGACTAATGTGGAAGTGTTAAATGAGATTAAAACACAGAGAAAGATTGTTATCAATATAAAAAAGAGACATTATATTTCGGACATTTGATTAGGAGGGGATGTTTAGAACCCATTGTGACAACCGGTAAAATCGAAGGTAGACGAGACAGAGTAATACAGAGAACTTTTTGGATAGCCTGGCTTCATGGTGCGGTGGAACGTCAACATCTGAGTTGATAGCAAACAACAAAGACCGAGATTTGTGGAGATCAATGATCAATTACGCCAGTCGGCACGGCACCTAATGATGATTCAGTATATAAGTATTATTGAATCACGATATCGTCTCTGAGTATGATGTTTATATGCTGACGTTAAGTGACTTCTTCATTCTCAGATTATGTCCGGTACTTCTATCCCATGTTGGAGCTTAACTAATGCGTAATGCTTCTCTTTGTTCTTGCGTGGTTATCATAACAAGGCGATAATGGTTGTTAGTGTACAGAAGCAACCAACATTGAGTACTGCGGCTTTTGTGAGTTTAACAGGACTTGGTCGGAAAGATTAGATCCTCCACTACGCCCTATTGTCCCAGAACATGCCGATCTAAGATCTTGTGACTACAAGAGCCATGTTTTGTTGTTTTGTGTTTGCGTATGTAG
This sequence comes from Arion vulgaris, assembly GCA_020796225.1. NCBI lineage: Eukaryota > Metazoa > Mollusca > Gastropoda > Stylommatophora > Arionidae > Arion > Arion vulgaris. The sequence continues at coordinate 26,588,799 of CM036761.1, read as the reverse complement.
TCTTAGTGATCTTCTATCAAACGAAGCAACAAACCCTTCCCCTTTTTCACGTCAAAATATTGAGAAATAAACAAAATAGAAAAACTAAACAAACATGACGTGTTCACTATGTTGCAGAATGTAACAGAAATATTGAAAACGAGCTAATGTAATATAACCTCCCCTTTATTCAGGTGAGGTGATTGGGTGGGTACACCCATCAGTCTCCAATAGCTAATCTCATCCCCGAGAAATCACCGACCACAATAGTACAGCCAATCGGAAATCCCGAAGGCTGTGGACATTTCTCATACTGTTTACTTTATGATAATGTATCTAACCAGATACTACTCTGTTTTTAGCGGTAACTTTCTATTGTAACATTTTGTCAACACGTATTAATGTACCGTAAGCATCAGAATATTCTTTCTAGATTTACGAGTGTTTGAACACAATCTGGTCTAGTGTTTAAACGTCAGATTTCACTTGAAGGAAACAAAAACATCTAACCTGGGTTGTTAGTTTAAGAAAAGGTTTAGGAAACTAACAAAAAAAAAAGTAAAATAGTAACAGACGTTTACATTACATGATTGGTATCAGGGGCCAACATTTGTTACAGAACTGCTCCGAATGTTTGCACTGTCAATCTAATCTGAAAACAGGAAATACGCTAAATGACCGCTGGATCCCTCACGTTTTCGATCAATATGAAATTCAGACTTTATTCTGATAGCCGTACTGCTGATCTGGGAAACAAACTTTGAATGGAGATTAGGACTAGTATGTTTCGAACTAAACAAATAATTGTAGGAATAAAACATACAAATAGCTGCCATGTGTGATGCACCACCACACTACTGACTTATAAATCAAGAAAGAGCAGCATCAATGAGCTATTCTCCTTCACATAACGGTATATGTATGACTTGCAAGGTGAACCTAATATTTATCTATTAGTATTTTCAGATTTATCTTAAAACGACACTTAAAAATCAAGAAGAAAGAACTGATCTTTTCACAAATTGTTGCATTGAAATTATTAGCAAAGAAGCTAAAGTGAACCAGTGAACTCTTCGGTTTAGTTAGAAATGCGCAATATTTAAAGACGGATTGGATTTTGTTTTAGGTCAGTCAGTACATTATGTAAACCGAACATACTGTAATAGTAAATTAATATTCAAATTACTATTTTCTATCGAAATATTCGTTTTAAATCCAGTTACTAAGTAGCATCTTATACATTTACTGATACAAAAAGTGTCCCCAAAACGACTGCTTTAGACATTGGTTGTTTTAAGTTCATGTAAAACCCTTCTAATACACTTTTTAAGCATTCTTGGATATTATATTCACAGTTGGAGTTCAAATCTTTTGTCAATTTATCATGATTAACAGCACCTGGTGAAAGAAAGAGGGTAAGAAACGACTGTCAGTGTGCCCAAGATAAGAAGATGACACATACACGATAGAGACACAGGCGGGTTACCGTTGACTTCAGCTTTGCTAGTTCGAAAGGACAAAAACCATGGTCTCGGAGACTTAGAACTGGAGTATCGAGAGTGTTAGCTCCTTAGCTTGTATCGAAAGCAACTAGACTTAGTGGCAACAACAAAGTTGCGTTTATCTGAGTTATTTCTGGTATATTCATCACATATAAAGATCTTGAATGGATAGTTTCTTTTCAATACTCGGTTTATTTCATTTGTATATGAGACTAGTCCTGATGTGTGTATGTATGTATGTATCTTTGTTATTTTCAGAAACTTAATTTTAACATATTTATAGTTTAGCCATTGTGAGGTTCTACTAAAAAAAGGAAGATATAAGATATTTGCTTCTGATAGCGTATTTGTTTTTGTTAATTTTTGTAATTGTTTCTTAAATGATACAACAATTATATTTCAACAAATATCAAAAGACGAAGGATTGGCTTAATTGTACCCGGCTTTGTCCTTATTGTTCGCTCACTCTCCGCAGAAATGGCATGCCACTTACTAAGAGTATTGTACAAAGCACGAACTTCATAGCTCTGGCGAAAATACCAGAGATCTCTGAAAACAATGAACCCGTGAATAGAACGTTAACCCTGAGCCGATGTACTGGGGCTTGCGGGAATTTTTAAGACGTACGAAGTCAGTATACATTACAAAATAACAGAGCTCGAATGTACAAACATTTTTTTTAAATTACGGTGTGAAAGGGTTAAGTTAGTAATTGGGCATTAGATCTGAAGAAAGAACAACTATTCATTTTAGATTCCATTAATATCTGGAAAACAGTTTTCAATAATACCATCCTAGTTCATGGTAGCCTGTGAGCTTGTCGGTTATTATCATATAATTAAATTATCGATATGAAGAAAAATTGAAAAGAAATAATTTGCTTTGTAAGTAAGTATGTTCAGTTAGAGCTAACATTAGAAGGACTGAGATGGTATGATAGGGTCACAAACGAGAAAATTGTATAGAGAACAAGATGGATACCAGTGAACCAAGAGGGACTAAGATAGTATGATAGGGTCACAAACGAGGAACTTGTGGAGAGAACAAGACGGATTACAGTGAACCAAGAGGGACTAAGATAGTATGATAGGGTCACAAACGAGAAACTTGTGGAGAGAACAAGACGGATTACAGTGAACCAAGAGGGACTAAGATAGTATGATAGGGTCACAAACGAGGAACTTGTGGAGAGAACAAGACGGATTACAGTGAACCAAGACATTAAAAAAAGACTGTGGCGCTGGATAGGACACACTTTGCAAAAACCTGCGGGGAATATAACAAGAAGGGTCCTTTCTACCTGAAATCTGCAGGTACATCGAAAGAAGGGGATCGAGAATAAAAGAGATGAAATTTGGAAGCAGAGATCAACAATATAGAGAGAGAGAGAGCTAACATAAACGTTAATGTCGAACATCATTTTTCGCATTACTTTCAAGATGTATCAAGTCTATAATTATTTTCCACATTCATGTCTTTAGATATACATCGGTCCAAACAAATGAGAAAACATAGCTGATGACTGAGCTAGATGGAAAACAATATAACGTAAGATGCAGAATCTTTCGAAGAGAAACATAGAGTTGAGTTTGAAAGCAAGAGAAACAAACACAAACTCAGAAGTCGTCACATTTACACACTTGCCAAATGACCATCTGTAAAAACGAAAAGAGTCATATATATATATATATATGCACATTGATTTAAAAAAATTACTATTTTAACAGTTAAGTAAAAAATGAATAATCCCATTAATATTTAACATATAAAATTTATAATAAATTTTCTCATTGCTATCTTGACATATAAAATAAAGAGTTAATTGTATTATTACCATTTTAATATATAAAATAGAGAAATAGTTATCTTATTACCATTTTAACATAAAACGTAGAGAGTTAATTCTCTCATCGCTATTTTTACATATAAAGTAGATAATTAATTCCCGCATCGCTATTTTAACATATTCAGTAGAAAAAATTAATTCTTTAAATTATTATGTTAACATGAAAAATATATGGTGAGTTTCCATATTACTATCTTAATATGTGAATTAAACAATATATGTTCTGATTATATCCAGTTCAAAATCACATAACTCATTAATAAGTTATGAAATTTAACAACAAAACTTTTGTATCCGCAGACAATGATAATACAATAGATGAAAAACAGTTAGTAATAATAGAGATATACGCAAGATATTTATAGCTATTGTTATCATTATTTTATTTTATAATTTTGTCTTCATGGAAGTGTCTGTATTGCTGCTTATTTCTGCGAATTTTATCTGGATGTTAAGTACCACATGATGATAGTCTATATATAATTATATCTTTGTGACATCAATACTTGAATGTGCTGTTATAATCCGTTTACAAATGTGAATGTCTACCTATGAGCATGCCCTATGACTTTACATTTGAGCATGTTCGTTCAAATATGACATTTGATTTCAAACGGAAAAAAATACTGAGCGCACGTACGAGAACATATTTTGTTGAACGCGGAAGTCTGCGCATGAAGTAGTGAACTTTTTAATAATTAAATTCCTGATAACTTTAATATCCTGATACACTGACACCATTTTTATATACCACATACAAACAAACATGGAAATAAGCTGAACAATGCACAAAACAAAACATATTTGTATAAGGTCTTTCATATTTCAAGGATGTATGCAAAATTTTATAATCTTAGTTGCAATGGTTACAGAGTTACAGACTTTTAAACATGAGAATTACATCACATGACATCAAAATAACCATGCAGTGGATTCCTGGACATTCAAACACACCTGGAAATGACAAAGCAGATAGGCTAGCCAAGAAAGGGTCAACACAGGAACAACCAATCACAGCAACAACTCTCCATACAGCAAAGCAAATCCTAATGACAACAAATAAGGAAATTTGGCTGAACAGATGGGCCATGGGAAACACAGGAAGAGATGTGTACACCCATATGGCCAGCCCTAACCTTAATGACAACATCAACCACCTTACAAGAAGAGATCAGAGCACCATTTTTAGACTCCGAACCCAACACATAACACTTAATAATCACTTGAACAGAATTCATCCACAACACACTCCAGAGTGCCAACTGTGTGCACATCATCATGAAACCGTTCACCACCACCTCTTCAAGTGTCAAGCACTAGAAGACATCAGAAAGACCCTCCTTCCTCCAAGGCCAGATAAATGGAACACACTATACGGAACAAAAGAACAACTTACAGACACATGCAGATACCACTACATAGCATTGGGCCGAAGGGCAAAAGCTCAAGTGCCGCTGGATCATTGAAGAAGAAGAAGAAGAAGAAACATGAGAAAACATTTCTAAACGGATTATATCAGTCTTCTCAACATCACAATTGATAGAATAGCAAAGCTGATGCTCAGCTATCATTGCAACCCAATCATAAACAGACATATTGTTTTTATTAAAGGTTCCGTTATTGGGAAAAGTATGATTTCTTCTTCTTTCTTCTTTTCAATAATTCTATTTTGCATCACATCATCAGGATAACAAGAGATTTATAGACTGGTTTTTGTGTACGTTTCCTAAATAGGGATTTTCACCGTCTCTGTTATTTTTGAGGTTCATCTTTGCAGGGACAACCTTTTGCTTTGTATCGGAGTAACATTGCTCTTTGAGGCAATCTTTGGTCTGTTGGTAATCTGCTTATGTGGCTGAAGCATTTATTTTGTTGTTTTTTGAAGAAGTTCAGAACTGATGTTGTACCCCCTTTTTTCCTGATGTCTTAACTTCTAAACTGGCCTCTTCTTGATATTCTTAGCATTCTGTGTAGACAACTGTTCGCTGTAGTAACTAGTTGGTCTTCTATCGTTTGATGTCAGCGTTCAAATTTGGTACTGATAAATAGCATAATGTTGGGAGAAATATGATATAACTTTTACATTAATTACAGCTCCGTTTTTATATTTGTTTCAATTCTGTAAACCTATTTTTGTTCTTTTGTTATTTCCAAATGTTTTGCGCTGTTGATAAACTAACTTTCACTGGCAATGTAAAACTGGTTGGGCGTGGTAGGAAAATTATGTTATTTTAGATCAGACATTTCATAATTTAGAAGTTACTACAATTTTAGTGATATAATAAAATACAATATAGTATTAGGTAAGATTTATAATAAAATAGATAATGATATTGTTTATAAAAGTAACATTTACATATTTTTGAACTGAATATAACTATTACAGAAGAGTTCTCCATATATTATGGACAGAGGAAAAAACAAATAGATCTATACAGAAAGAATTCAGAATCAAATAAAACTTGCTAATGCCATATGTTAGAATGAGAAAATGTAAGTATTTTGAACATGTACAAAGAAGCAAAAGGTTGGAGAGGACCCATCTGGAAAGGGATATCCTTGCAAAGAATAACGGAGGAAGATCACATAGAAGATGGATTATTGATGTAACTAATAATTTGAACATGACGGCTGCAAAGACGAAACATATGGTCAATGAGAGAAAACAATTATGAGAGAGTTGCAAAGTTCTGCTCATGACAAGCTGTTGGATGATAATTAAAAGTAAAAGTAAAGAATCATTTTTTCATGCCAAGAAGTATATTTGGAAAAACAATGCTAGCTGAGTAGATTTTGCCTACCAGCGACGTACTGCCGGAAGATGAGGGCAATATCATGCCGACCACCTTTACCTTCCAGTTTATCTTCGTTGAAATGAATGAAAATTGTGGCATATCTTTTACACGACTGCTCTATTAACCCCAGTAAACGATTTTCTAGGCACCACTTATACGTTCGGTAATTTGTCATTTCGTACTGAACGGTGAGGTTGGGATCGCGAGACAGAGAAGAGGAATAGCTAGAGAACGGTGGTCTATTTTTACCATTCTTATAAATCCAAGGGAACTAATTTTCTTCCACATTTCCCACCGCGGAGTATGAACCAGGTATGCTTTTTTTGTGATCGAGTTCACCACCGCTTAAGCTACAGTCTTTGATACCCAGTTAAAAATAAGTCGACCTGAAAGTCGTTACCGTCGGGAAAAAACACTTCCACGGAAAATTTGAACCTTGGACTACGATAGGACAAAGCTAGGGCTCTAACTAATTCGATAAAGAGTTCTTTATATTGTTAATGAGCTATGATTGGTCAGAAGAACGTATTTTATAAAAGCTATCATAGCTTTGTAATTAATATTATGTAAGAAATTAAAATAGCATACGCCCGAGTGGTTACCGGGATCCACATTTGGGGTGTAAAGAATAGAAACATTGCTACCTGTCACGCATATCGTAAGAGGCGACTAAGGAGATTTGGCTGAAATCGGATGCATGTGTCCTAAACATGTAAACGTTTAGGGGCCCACAAAACCAATGTGCAACGTATGCACGTTCTTGGCAAAGATCAAACATATCCCAAAGAGTGATTAAAATTTGTTGTAAAGAACGAAAGCAAATCACTACCAACTCAAGCGGTAGTGAGTTCGCGGTTGCCAAGTTTGGAAGGATTTTTACAAAAGGTAAACATAGACCTCACCGTTCAGAAAGCAATGGCAAACTACTGAACATATAAGTGGTGCCTAGAAAATCGGCGACTCGTTTACTGTCGACTCGTCCTGTACAGGATATACCGCGACGTTTTCATCAAGAAGAGAGAAAATCAGGAAATGATACAGTCAGGTTCAAAGTCGGTGTAAAAGTAGCAAAAGAATCCATACAGAGGCAAAGGGTCAAATGGTTCAGCAATACAACACGGTTGCCTTCAAAAAGTAAAGCTACAACAGGCAATGATACACAGAGTAAACGGATATAGGGGAGAAAGACTGCCATGCTATCGCTGGACTAATGGAATAGTAGAGTGTCTATACCAGCGTCAAACATGGCCAATAACAGCAGCTAATGAGCGGAAAATCATAACGACGGAGATGAGGTGCCTTGGAAGAGGTGCAGATGTGACAATAAGATACACAATTAGAAATGAAGAAATCCAAAGAAGACTGGATGTGAAACCAGTCATGCAATTCATAAAATAACAACAGATTAAATTGTTTGGACACCGGACAAGAATGCCGTGGCATCATCTACCACAGAGAGTCACACTGAAAAAGTATAACAAGTACAGATTAAGAGGACGACTACGCAAAAGGTGGAGCGATGGCATCAAGAACAGCCTTAAGAAAATGAATAACAGCTTGCAAAATAAAGGGTTTTAAAGCCGAAGGATTTACTTCATTGCACCGGGTTTTACCCCATATGGCTCGGTCCTCTCCGCAGAAATGGCACGCCACCTGCCGACAGTATTGCACAAAGCACGAACTCCGTAGCTCCGGCAACAATCCTAGGGATCTCTGGAAAAAGCTGCACTCGTGAACAGAAGGCCGCGGTCCGGATTCGAACCCACGACCTTCGACTCGCAAGGCAAAGGCTTAACCACTCAGCCACAGAGACCCCCGCAGGAAACCGTGCAAAATACATTAGAACAAGCACACGCAAGATCGCTACCCCCTCCTCCTCCCCAAACATTTATATAGAGAAGTAAACGGTGGAAGTGAAAAATAAGAAGGGTATCTTGACTCCTCTATATACCAAGTGCATCTTGACTTCTCTATATACCAAGCTCGTCTTGACTCTATATACCAAGCGCATCTCGACTCCTCTATGTACCAAGCGCATCTCGACTCCTCTATATACCAAGCGCATCTCGACTCCTCTATATATCAAGCGTATCTCGACTCCTCTATATACCAAGAGCATCTTGATTCCTCTATATAACAAGCGCATCTTGACTCCTCTATATACCAAGCGCATCTTGACTCCTCTATATACCAAGCGCATCTCGACTCCTCTATATACCAAGCGTATCTTGACTCCTCTATATACCAAGCGCATCTTCACTCCTCTATATACCAAGCGCATCTTCACTCCTCTATATACCAAGCGCATCTTGACTCCTCTATATACCAAGCGCATCTTGACTCCTCTATATACCAAGCGCATCTTCACTCCTCTATATACCAAGCGCATCTCGACTCCTCTATATACCAAGCGCGAAAGAGGTTTCTCTCCTGAATCCTATGCTTCACATCGACATCGCAAGAAAAACAAGATGAGATGAGATAATAAAAGTAATAATAATAGACGTAATAGTAAATGATAACAAGCGACCACCAGAAGTAGGATGGTGTGTAAGTTGCAAAGACAAGTTGGAACGAGGTGGATGAAAGGTTGCAAATTAGTAAAAGGAACCAACACACAATTAATGTTCCAGTGTATTTATAATTTCGAAAGAGAACTAAATAAAATGCTAATTTTGACAGTGAGATAAATGATAAAATACAGGACTTTACTAAAAATTTAAAAAAAAAAAAAAAAAAAGACAGCAATCTTGTATAAATTTAATGATAATCATGAAGACAATAAGGAAAATGAGAAACAGTTAGTGAATCGATGTTATCCCTGTAAAAGATAGTAAAGAAAATTGTTTGTCTTATGATTAAGTGATACGACCATCATCATTGCACTTTGATAAATAACCATGTGTGCTCCAATCTTTTCCCTACACAGGAAGAATCCAGCGACACTGCACGAGCTTCACTGCACCGACAAGAGTTTTCCCGATACATTTTTGAAAGATGGGGAAAATGTCTGCTGCTTCACTAACTCGTTGATAAATTAACACTGAAGAAAATTGTATTCAAGTTAAATAATAAATTACGTGTGTTCGCTTTATTGACTACAGTAAAGTTTTGGACATTGTCCAACATGAACAGCTTATTACGTCTCAAAGAAAACTGATTAGATACCGAATTGAACCACGGGGTGTGGCTAAATTAAGGCGGGAGAACCACCCAGAACTAGGTTTGTCTTTTTTTAAAAGTGCACAGAAAAAAAACTACCAAACATATTCTCATAAAATGCTAACTCAATTGGTTTTGTAGATATTTTGCAATGTAACCCTTCCAAATAAAAAAAAAAAAATTCAAATTAGAAAAGCAATATCTCGCTTATATACAGTTTAGACAAAAAGTGGAGGTTCATGTTATAATGGAGGTTCGTATTATGTACATCATATGCCAGTTTGGCATTCTTTGCACCTTCTATATTTATGAAATCCACTGCGAGATGAAGGTTTTTTTTTAATAATATATTTTCAAGAAAATTAATTATTTTTAAATAACTAATTACAGTGCATACACTAAACGTTGTTTATCATCGAAAACAATGCCTTTTACAACAGGTGGCTAAATTGTATGACAATATCTTTGTTAGTTTTTTTCTGTGAATTAAAAAAATACAACCCTATTTCTGGGTGGGTCTCCGCCTTAAATTTTTTTATATTTTCCCATTACAGGTGTTATGTACACATTCAGTTGTAGTTTTCTTAATTATTAACATATTTTTATGATCATATATCATTTTGTAGGTAAATTAATTGTCGTTAAGATTTTTCAAAACAAATAAATATTATCGCTCCCTGCGGCTTATGGGAAACAATCAGTTAAATGGTAAAAATATCAAATTAATCAGCAAATGTATAATGAGAACAAGTAGCAACAACAGAAAAATACACCAATATACATAAATTAAATTATTATTATTAATAAATTAGTAGAACAAAGAGTAGTATGACAAAGTTGTGTGCAGTCATCATTTCTTTTTTAATACGAATTGCATTCCTCTCATTCCGTTATACGTTGCATGTGGTATGCTAACAATTTTTCCCTACCGCTCTATCCCGGTCAACTCGTTAAATATCTGCTATGAAATTGAGTCCGATGTTTCTCGCCTCTCCCAGTAAAGTTCGTTTCAGGGTTTTCCTATTGCATCCTTTCTTTCTGGAACCATATGCCATCCCTCTTCAATGTCTGGTTTCTTCTTCTTCTTCTTTTGTCGTCACACTGCTACTGGGTTGTTGCTCAGTGTCGTGGTTTTCTGTTTTGTCTTGCGCTGTTCTGGTGGCTTGTGTGATTGTTATCTTTGCTCTTTCACATGATTCTGCTACGCAATCTAACCATCTTTTCCGTGGTCTTCCTCTTGCCTTCTTTCCCGATGTTCTGTTGTAGAAGACTCTGTATACTGTGGAGTTTGGATGCATTCTTATTCAGTGGCCAAACCACTTCATTCTTTGTTTATCTATGGAATTCAAGCACGGTTTTGTGCCAACTTTCTTTCTTATGCTGATGTTGGTGATTCTGGTTTATGTTTCTTTAATCGATTCTTCTCAAAGTATGCCCAACATATCTCCATACTTTCTTGTTTACATTTGTTAATAGTGGTTGACCAGACATTTCTCTGATGTCATCATCTTTCTTAAATTAGTCCCATTTTATGTTCATTATATTTTGCAGACATCTCAACTCTCATCTCAATTTATACACAAGGCGATGTAAATAATAGTTATTGGAGTATGTCATTCAGAAACCTGGACTTAGAATATTTGAAGTTATTGGGGAAAAAGCACAATATAGACATTTATTTGTAATTACATAAATGGAATGAATTTTTTACACTCCACACGCGTTTTATTATTATTATTATCGACAGTTGCCCCTGTATTCTTGGCGGACAAAGTGAATGTTTAATTGAGGTTAATCCCCCGTTTTTTTCTTGCATTTATCAATAAGATATTGTCTCTTTTCATGTTAAATATTACGTACTATTTCTTTTCTAAAAATTAGATTTCTATCAATATTGACCCTAAGTAAAAGTAAATAAAGGAATAATTTTTATACATGGAGGTATATTGGGTAAGACAGTGTTAGACCCGTATTTTTCATTGACCGTTGTCACACGATGGGTCAACATCAAGCCGCCCGCCCTCCTCTCATTGTTTTTCCTGGTACCCAATTGAGGCTGAGTCGACCTGAGAGCACGTTACGGTCAGAAAAATGTTCCACTTCCACTGTGGAACTGAACCAGGACCACTAGCCTAAGAAGTGTGAGTTCCCTAACAACTACGCTACTGCGGCTAATATTGACACTGAGATATCATTATTTTGAATAATTAATTACTTCAATTACTTCTTTGTTTCGAGGTTCTTGAAATACATTCCATTCATCTATACAGAAATATATATATATATTGGATTATAATAAGGAAATAAGCAGACCAATGTACATAAACTGACACAATAATAATTAGATACAATTCGTTAGTAGAAGTTTGGGCTAACGTTGAGTTGTTTGTCTTTGGTCTCTTGCAGTCTTTTTTTTCCTTAGTGGTTGGTTGAATTTGAAATCCATACCTTTGTTCTACTTATGTGCTTTCATAATGAATATTCGTTATCGTAAACATTTGTTTGTTCGTCGTTACCCTATCCATACATTTTGTACTTAAATGCAGTGGCGGCTCGTGATCATTTTTCTTGGTGGGGCCAGACACAAATTTTCCTGAAAAATCATGATTTTTTTTGAGTATTTACTATTATTTGTCTATTCTGGGAAGTTTTCCCCCTTTCGATTATTGATGGAGCCAGGCCAACTGGCCCTTAATGACGAGCTGCCCCTGCTTAAATGTGATGTTTTATTTAATAATAGCACTCCGCGCTCTCTTTCTCTATTTCTCTCTCCATCTCTCTTTATCTAATCACTTTTGCTGCTAAATGTTGTAATTGGTTACTGAACTGACCACATAGTTTTGCGGAAGACACATATATAGTTAGTTTTCCTATCAGATATCGATAGACATGTATACTAATAGTTCGTGTGAATCACTGATTAAAAACATTTCTCAACCTGCTACTCTGGAATTCAGTTCAGCTTCAGAAATGATGTACGATAAATGTTCCCGTTATTAGAACAAGTGTATGACAGTGACTCTTGTTAGCCCACGTTGTTGTATTATTTATTTGATATTGTCTATCCATCTACCTCTTGGTCTTTCTAATACATACAGATCATATCTTCTACTCTTGTGGAAGCAAAGTTGTAGCCGACTGTGCTTTTGTCCTCATAAGATGGCTGAACCAATTTATTTTCTGTTCTGGTCCATTCGAATGGGAGATGTGTTTCCTACATCGTCGTTACTCATTTCAACTGCTCTCATTAAGTTGATGCTTTTTTGTTTGTTCAAGCGCGTTATTTCTGCTTCTTCTTCTTCTTCGAACGATTCATATTGACCACTTGTTAATCACTCTTTGTGATTTGCATGTGCCTAAGAGCGATTGTGAGTTGTGCCAGTTATGCGCTTACTTGTAGGCCAACAAATTCGATTTCTGCGACTCTTTTTATTTACTAGGGCAGCTTTTCTAGACTCTTACCTCAGTCGTCTCTTACTACATGCCTTGTAGGTTTCAGTGTTACTATTCTTTGCTTCCCTGTGGGCCCGGAAACACACAGGCGGCCTTATCTCAAGCGGTGTGATCCTTCAGTCCAGCATCTTAGTCAGTGTCCATGTTTGACGTTAGATGCTGAGAGATGGAATAGAAAATGTATTTTTTATTTTTTTTTTATTAATAACATGCATACTGATGTGTGTATGTTCAAGTAACCGTGTCAGTTGGCAGTCTAGCATTTCGTATTGAATTCAAATCCGCCCGAGTGGTTACCGGGACCCAAATTTGAGGCGTTAGAATAGAACCACTGTTACCCGGTCACGCATGTCGTAAGAGCCGACTAAGGAGGTTTGACTGAAATCGGATGCATGTGTCCGCTAGGAAATGCTAACCCGAAACAAATGCTTGCAGAAAACGGATGCACCGGGCCGTAAGGCGCTTAACATGGTGTAACGACCCCTCATAATGAGGAATGGGATAACGGATTCTACGGTCGCCGATCTGCCTTGGAGATTTAGCCACGCAGTAAGAATGTCAGACCTACCATCACGAGGGTGGCCAAAACGGGGAAGCAGAAATCATAGGAATTATCTCCTACAGAACTGCCCCCAGTATGCAAACTTGAGAAGAAAGAGGTGGCCAACTTGCACCTTGTCCAGGACAAACTGTATGGCGTGTCTGATAATCTGAGGCAGGCGGATGCTTTTATTAGAGAATCCGAAATCCAATCTAGTAAGAACACAGAAGAAAGAAGAAGAATTCAAATGTTCAGAAAAAAGATACTAAGGCAAAGAATCATTGACTTCATTGTATTGGGTTTATTCGAATATATGACTCGGTCACTCTCGAAAATGGTATTCCGCCTATCTCGAGTATTGCACACAAAAAAAAACTCCGTAGCTCCAACAACATTCGTAGTGATCTTCGGAGAAAAAGACACACGTGAACAGAACAACGCGGCCCAGAATCGAACCCACGACTTTCAGACCGCAAGACAAATTGACGTAAAACCCTCTATATATATACTCTTAGAGTAGAATTACCTGTCTTATCAACCTTCCCATATAAACAATTTTTCCATGTATTGAACTCTGCAATCTGATTAATTTTGTAATTTAGTATTTATAGATTATGTAAAATGCTGATCTTCTCAATTTCTGTCTTCAATGTGTGTATCTTCATATTGTTATTGCAATGACAAAACACGTAAGAACAAAGTACTGTATTTTGACAAAATACAAAAACAATTTCAATACATAGCAACTTTTCGACCTAAAGGCATTTATCTAGCAAAGGATACAATAGAAGTGAAGAATTCCCTTCTATCACAGCACACTACATATAGATACAACAATAAATTCCTAACGGCACTAAAAAATTTTGGTGGGGGTCGAAACGTTGCTGTGTAGTTTTTTTTATTATTTTGCAAAAAAACTACATTACTTTGTTTTTAAGTGTTTCTCCATTTCTACATAGTTTTACTGCAGTCTTGCCTTATATCTATATTGTTTATTTCACATGATAAGTTTTGTGAATTTGTGGGATATAGTAATTTGTACTATGTACTATATATCAAAAGTTGATTTGCACACACTAAATTTCTTGATGAGAATGTGTCTAGAATTTTCTTCTTCTTTGCGTTCGTTCTTTACAACCAATTTTAATCACTCTCTGTGATATGTTTGATCTTTGCCAGTACCAGAAAGGTATCATCATCATCAGGTGCGTATCTTTATAGGACGTTGCTCTCTTTGCAGCACATCTGAAATTCACTCTGTCTCTGGTTAGTTCTTACCACTTCGTCGATGGTCATGTTCATGGTTTCTTTAATATCTTGTAGCCATCTTCTTCTTGGTCTGCCTCTGCGTCCTGGGACCCTGCCCTCTAGTATTGTTCTTTCCAGGCCATTGTGACGCTTGATGTAACCAAAGTATGTAATTTTTCTGTATAGTATGTTGTTTATCAGCCAATTCTCTTTAACATTTAGTTCTTTCAGGACATCATTGTTCTTTATTTTTCTGTCCATGGTATTCATAGGATCTTTCTGTAGCATTTAGTTTCGAAGGACTGGATTTTCGTTCTTAATTTTTGTGTAATAGTCCATGATTCGCAACCTTAAGTAGCCACTGGGAAAATGCATGCTCTCAATATTTTAATTTTAGTATTTTGCTGGTGCTTACCTCATGATATTCTCCGCATATATGTTGAATAAGTATGGTGACAAAATACACCCTGTAGTACCCCCTTTGAATCTCGAACTATTCAGCTATTTCACCTCTATTTTAATGGTTGCCTGTTGTTCGTGGTATAGAGATTCTATGAGTTGTATTATGTGTGTTGGAAAGTGCATGTTTTTCATGATGTTCCACATTTTCTGGTGGTGTAAATGGGCGAAAGCCTTGCTGTAGTATATGAAACATGCATGCTGGTCTATGTTGTATTCTCTCCATTTCTTGATAATGAGTCTCATGCTACAAATATGATCTCTAGTGCCTCTACCTCTTCTGAAACCTGCTTGTGTTTCGTGTATTTCATCTTCTAATTTTGTTCCATCCTCTTCATTATGATTTTTAGTAGGATTTTGCTGGCGTGACTTATAAGGGCAATAGTTCTGTAGATTTTTGCATAGTTTCATGTTTCCCTTCTTTGGAATACGTATAAATACTGATCTCTTTTCCATTCCTTTGGCCAGGAAGATCTATTCTATATCTTTGTGCACAATTTATGATATACAAGAACACTGGCCTCCGCCTGCTTGAATCAATTCCGCTGGTATATCATCGCACCCTGGTGACCTCCCTCTCTTCAGGCTTTTGATGGCCAGGCGCACTTCATTCAACATGGGCTCTGGTTCTGTCTCTTCGCTTTCTGTTATTACCTTATGTGGATTTTTAGATCTGTCTTCATACAAGTTTCTGCAGTGCTCACACCATCTTTCTAGTACATCTTTCTTTTCTATTAATGTTTTGCCATTGTTATCGTTTATAACTTGTATTGATAGACTGAAATCACGTGTCATTATATTAATTTCTTTGTACATTTCTCTCTCTTTCCCTTGTTTTCTTAATTCATCAATTTTATTGCATGAGGTGACTATGTGTTGTTTCTTGTCTTTTCGGATTTCTTTCTTGACTTCTCTTGAGCAGTTTTTATATTCAGTGCTGTTTCGTTTTAACCCCGTTTGTTTTAGCTTTCTTCTTTCTTCAATTAACTTCAGTGTTTGTTTCAGTTATGTAGACCTGTTTCTTGTGTACTTTCCTGGGTATGATGTTTTGTGCGGTGGAGAGTAATATATCTCTTGCCTATGTTGCCAGTTCGTCAGTTGTCATGTCCTCTTGAGCCGCCAATACAAAATATAGAATATGTTGTATTCTAGTGAAATGGCATTTGTATCAAAACATATAGGGCCAGCTGCTTTCTTTGTTGTCTTCAGTCTTAATTTAAACTCTGCCACCAGCAATTCATGGTCGGAGTTACAGTCTGCTCCGGGTAGTGTCTTTACTGATAGAATACCTGTTATCCATCTTCTTTGGACCAAGATGTAATCTATTTAAGAACATGTATACCTTGAACATTTGTTTGGTAGGCCCCTAAACGCATAGAATTGTACACGTTTAGGACACGTACATCCGATTTCAGCCAAACCTCCTTAGTCGACTCTTACGACATACGTGGCAGATAACAGTGGTTCTATTCTTTACACCCCAAATTTGGGCCCCGGTAACCACTCGGGCGAGAATTTTCTTCATTTAGTGTGCTTATTTAGCTCACACATAACAATAAACCACATGATAAACCGTTCTGGCCGTAATAATTTTCCGACGAACCATCTCACGAGCCATACACTACAAAAAGTAGTAAAAAATATTGATTACATTATTGTGTTGGTATTTATATATAATTCCTTGTAAAATGTAGCAGGAGAATTTATAAAATAAAGATAATGACTTTGCACATTATTATATATGAACTAGGGCTCTGTTGCATAACATAAGGAACTAATAACATGTTTTGTTAGACCGCTCTCCTTTCAAAAGTATATGATTGATTGATTGATATGTCATTGCACTTCGGTGAGTAACCATGTGTGTTCTGATCTCTATCTTACACAGGAAGATTTAAGCTTCAGTGCACGAATTTGAAGCACCGGTGAGGTCCCGATGAAATTTGAAGATAGTGAAGATATTAATGTAAGAATTTTGTTTTAATCTTTTCAAATGAAATTTTCCCGGGCAGCGACTTTAAAGCTTATTTTTTTTTATTTTGAACTGTCAAGAGTTATTTTACGTGCTCAAATTGAACACGGAACCTATGTTTTATCGTTCGTCTCCGATAGGACTAGGAACTCGATCTCACCTACACTGAGAACGGGATCTCTGGAAAAATATCCAGCTGGCTCACGAGGATCGAACCTGGTACATTTTGCACGAGAGACGAGCACCTAACCACTACGCCACAGTCTCCTTTCAAAAATATATAGGGTTCTGTTGCTTAACATAAGAAACTAATAGCATGTTTTGTTAGACCCTCTCATTTCAAAAGTATATGGGGTTCTGTTGCTAACATAGAAACTAATGCATGTTTGTTAGACCCTTTCAAAATATATGGGGTTCTGTTGCTTAACATAAGAAACTAATAGCATGTTTTGTTAGACCCCTCTCATTTCAAAAGTATATGGGGTTCTGTTGCTTAACATAAGAAACTAATAGCTTTGTTTTGTTTTGGTGGTCTCTGTTGAGGGTCTCTGTTTTGGGGATCGGACCGCGCCGTTCTGTTCACGAGTGCAATTTTTTTCAGAGACCCTAGGATTGTTGCTGGAACTACGGAGTTCGTGCTTTCTGCAATACTCTCGGCAAGTGGCTTGCCATTTCTGCGGAGAGGGACCGAGCCATATGGGGTAAAACCCGTGCAATGAAGTCAATCCTTCGGCTTTAAAACCCTGTTTTAATCCCTTTTTGTTAGACCACTCTAACTCTTACCATTCCAAAACAGTGCTTAAAAATGAGATTTTAGTGCACGCATACTATTTCGTTAATCTTGTGAATAAAATCTTACTTGAACCAGGAGCCACAATAAGTGACGTTTTTACTCTTAAATGGCTTTTGCCCTGGTCCACTAAGAGTTAATATACCACATGTAATTTAAACGAGTTCCTTTATTTTTGTTTCTGGATTACATTTTTGCTTTTTTTTGAATGAATCAATGAAGAGCAACAATGGTAGAAATTAATATTAAGCGTAGTGTTTATATATATTTATATATTAGAAACTTATAATATATTACCATCATCAGGATGATTACATAAACTGATAATTATAGTTGTCTAATCATGTGACAAACAGAAGTGAAATATTTTGGTCGCAAAACGTTATGAAGGCAGGTAGAGCACAGTCATGTAAGTGTGTATGCCAGGTATGAGAAAGAAAGGGTAGGCGTAGGAAAATATTATTAAAATATCTGATAATTATTCACGTAATAAAAAAACAACAACTATTACAAATCTGTTATTACTGCATGTAGTAGCGATTTTTAGGGCGCTGTAGTACAGGTGGGACGTGAGCTTGAGAAACTTAATGGCCGAATGGCTAGTGCAGTCATCGCGAAGCTGTTCAGGTTAGGAATTTTCATTTATGCCCACGACAGAAAAATATCCGTGGCCCATACCGTGAATTGAACACGGCTCTCCTCAAGTGATAGCCTACAGTTAGATCAGTTAGTTAGTTAGTCTTTCCTCTTGGGCCTGTGGTCGGCGAATAGGGCAGAGGTCATAGCTCTCCATGTCTCGCGGTTCGTTGCTATCTGTTTTAGGTCTTTAATGTTTGCTAGGCCCATCGTTGAGCCTTCTCTGATGATGGTTCTACGCAGAGTCTCTCTTGGTCTTCCTCGTTTTCTTTTTCCTCTGGTGTCCATATGAGGGATTGGTAAGGGAGTCTTCTCTCATCCATTCTAAGTGTGTGGCCGATGTAGTTCCAGCGACGCTACAGTCATCCTCGAAAAATCTTTAAATTTAAAAATAATAGAAGAAAACGTTATTCTGACTTCATATTTTCATTTTTGTTTTAAAATTAAGTATTTGCGCGTTCGAAAAAACTGAAACATACTGTTACTCAAAAATATATATTTTTTCATAAAGTTCTGATTAGCGTTAAAGACAGTGGAGTAAAATATGGCGTCAATGATGTATCACACAGGCGTCATGGCGCCCGTTGGCGCCGCGTGAGACAGCATTGCAGTATCAGATACCATTGGAAAAATATCCACTGTGTTTATGAAACGTATCGATTGCTTTGAAGTTGTTTCTGTTATCTGTGAGAGGTTGAGAGGTAACTTGGACGTCCATAGATATGTATAGAAACCGCTTTCTAGCTCTCACAGACTTAGAGATCTCGAGGTCGGCTGGGAATGTGTACTAGGTGAAGAGAAAATGCAGCCGAGATTGGCGACACGCAAGCGAAAGGATTGACTGAAGCAGAAATGGATTGACTCTTTAGATTGTATGTTTGTGCTTTTTCAAAATAGAACAGAGGAAACTCTTGTTTGTTGTTTTTTTTGTTTGTTTAATGTGAGACTTAGAACGGAGAGAACAGTTAAGATGTATCAATATACGAGTTGTATTTACACAAATTTGATTTACTTATCTTGATGAATATGCGAACAACATATACTGCAGTACTGATAAAGAAAATGTCTTCCACTGGCGCAGTTTGGGTGTCCTATCATAAAAGACATGATTTATTTTATTTGTTTGTTTTGATTTTAGATGTGCAAAATAAAACATGTCCCAAAGAAGAATTCTTAAATTGTAAACATATCTTATTGTATCTTCATCGTTGACACGATAGTTATTATCTTTTTTTGAGTAGAAAGGTTTCATCGTGCGATATTTCCATGTCCCTGGGTGTAGGAGTCTTCAGCGTAGAAGGGTTTAGTAGAATGGTATTGTCCATGTCCCTGGGTGTAGGAGTCTTCAGAGTAGAAGGATTTAGTCCATGTCCCTGGGTGCAGAAATCTTCTGGTTAGAAAGGTTTAATAGAACGGTATTGTCCATGTTCCTGGGTGTAGAAGTCCTCAGAGTAGAAGGGTTTATTCGTATGGTATTGTCCATGTCCCTGGGTGTAGGAGTCCTCAGAGTAGAAGGGTTTATTCGTACGGTATTGTTTTTGTCCCTGAGTGTAGAAGTCCTCAGAGTAGAAGGGTTTAGTCGATGGTATTGTCCATGTCCCTAAGTGTAGGAGTCCTCAGAGTAGAAGGGTTTATTCGTACGGTATTGTCCATGTCCCTGGGTGTAAGAGTTTTCAGAGTAGAAGGGTTTAATAGAATGGTATTGTCCATGTCCCTGGGTGAAGGAGTCTTCAGAGTAGAAGGGGCTTAGTCGTTCGGTATTGTCTATGTCTCTGAGTGTAGTAGTCTTTAGAGCAGAAGAGCTTCATCGCAAGATGTTGTCCACATCCCTGAGAGTATGAATCTTCAAAATAGAAGGGTTTCATCGCATGGTATTGTCCGAGTCCCTAAGTGTAGTAGTCTTCAAAGGTGTTTTCACCTCACTCCACTATATTGCCACTTCGCTGGCGTAGAAAATTCGATCAGATGGTTTATCTCACAGTGTTGTCCACTATTCTGAATGTGAGTGTCTTATAAGAAGTATTGTTTCATCTCACAGTATTGTACACGTCTCTGAGTGTAACATTCTTGCAAGTATGAGGGTTTCTCATCACGGTATTGTACCAGTCTCTGAGTGTAATATTCTTGCTAGTATGAGGGTTTCTCATCACGGTATTGTAAACGTCTCTGAGTGTTATATTCTTTCAAGTAAGAGGGTTTTCATCACTATATTGTACACGTCTCTGAGTGTTATATTCTTGCAAGTATGAGGGTTTCTCATCACGAGTATTGTACACTCTCTGAGTGTAATATTCTTGCTAGTATGAGGGTTTCTCATCACGGTATTGTAAACGTCTCTGAGTGTTATATTCTTGAAAGTATGAGGGTTTCTCATCACAGTATTGTACACGTCTCTGAGTGTAATATTCTTGAAAGTATGAGGGTTTCTCATCACTGTATTGTAAACGTCTCTGAGTGTAATATTCTTGAAAGTATGAGGGCTTTTCATCACTGTATTGTACACGTCTCTGAGTGTAATATTCTTGCTAGTATGAGGGTTTCTCATCACAGTATTGTACACGTCTCTGAGTGTAATATTCTTGAAAGTATGATGGTTTCTCATCACGGTATTGTACAAGTCTCTGAGTGTAATATTCTTGCTAGTATGATGGTTTCTCATCACTGTATTGGGCACTGCGGTAAGTGCAGGTGTCTTCTGAGAAGAGTTTCATCTTACGGATTGTCCATCTACCTAGTAAATCGATATTTTGAGGAGAGTTTCATATTACGACTGATCCATTGATCTAGTCAAGGAGTCTTATGAGAAGAGTTTCATCACACGTATTGTCTACTGATCTAATATATGTGTCTTCTGAGTTTGAAAGAAAGTTTTAGAGACACCACTTTGAAAAAATGAATAGAAAGACATTTTATCCTTCGTCGATTTCTTTAATATTACTACTTACACACAATGAGATTTTCTTTGGTGATTTCTGCCTTCAGAGCGTAATTAGGCTCGGCTATTTTATTCTTCCCCTTTCCCTTCTTTATACATATGTGAATTATTGGGGGATATGTAAGGATCTTTTGTGCACCTTGTCTAATGCGCTATGTAAGTTTGAATTCATTTCTCCAAAGTTGTTCTTGGTGTCGTTATTTCATTTTCAGTCTTCTCTTGTTCTATATTCATTGCAAGTTTTTTATTTTAATTGTCACCTTTTTGTGGTAGACGATATCAGTGCATTCTTGAAGAGTGACCAGACAATTTAATCTGTTTTACAAAAATATAAAATTGTATGACTGATCTTTTTTTCGTAATCTTTTTAATAATGCCTTTATTTCTGATTTAATATTTTACTGTAACTAGTGCAGCTCTTCTAAGACATATTCTTTCTGTTGTTATGTTTACTAAGATATGCACTATGCTCACAGCAAAGATACGATATATGTGCCTTTAAGTTCATCACATCGGAATTAGCCATAGACTTTTTCATGACTGGTTCCATTTTGCTCTTTGTAATATCAATGCAACAAACACACAAAAAAACTGAAATTCTAAAATGTCTTGCGGATAGAAAAAAATAAGCATGAGGCATTTTTCTTTTTTCCCAAATATGACAACATAAGGTTGAATAGTCAATTCAGAATAATTATTGGAATATGAATTTTGTGTTTAACTAAAATCAAATACTGATAAAACTTCAATTACGATATACGTTTCTACGATAATGAAGATATGATAGTACTATTACTGCAAACATTGCTTTGTGACTACTTCTATAGTCTCTCTCTCTCTCTTTATCTCTCTATGTAGAACAGCATGTGCAATGGATCATACTCATTTACAACATAGTAAAATCAGTATTATTGCCCAGTATTTTACAAATGTGCGTTTGAATATTAGTGTTACAGCAGAGTCCTCCGTATAACAAGGACAAAGAAGAGAACAAATAGATCTATCCAGAAAGAAATCAAAATTAAAGAAAATTTGCTCATGCTACAAATAAGAATGAGGAAATTGAAGTATTTTTGACATATACAGATACGAAAGGTTGGAGGCTCCCGGCAAAGTCCATCATGGAAGGAGGCATCCCGGCAAAGAGAAGAATGGGAAGACTACGGAGATGGATTCAGGATGTAACTGATGGTTTGAGGATGGCGGCTGCAGAGGCGGGACATCTGGCCTATGAGATGTACATATAAATATATATGTATATTCCGAATGACTGTTAGAGTAGCACAGTTCTGCTCAGGATACGCCTTTTGATGATTTTATTAATAGTGACAGAATACAACTAATAATTGTCTTCTTCTTCTTTACGTTCGTTCTTTACGACCAATTTTAATCACTCTTTGTGATATGTTTGATCTTTGCCAAGAACGTGTATACGTTGCACATTGGTTTGGTAGGCCCCTAAACGCATAGAATTTTACACGTTTAGGACACGTGCATCCGATTTCAGCCAAATCTCATTACTCGCATCTTCCGACATGCGTGGCAGGTAACAGTGGTTCTATTCTTTACACCCCAAATTTGGGCCCCGGTAACCACTCGGGAGATAATTTTATTAATATGGACAGTAATATTAACCAATTATGTTATTAATAAGAAAAATTAAATATGATGACAAGAAATGCAGATATCACCCTGGAATCTAAAATGATAAAGTTAACAGTTTTTTTCGTGATTTTGCCATTGAATAATCATTAAAAATTTGAATTCGGCATTTTAATTCATCTTATGCCCATCTTACACGATCCAATTTTTTCATAAATTTTATATTTCATGTATATAATCATTTGAAAATTGACCGTGTATAACATAAATATATATCAATTTCTATGTCAAAGAGAAAATAGAGCATGTATATATGTATGGAGAGGGGCGTTGGCAAACTGTTATAATGGGGAGGGGGCGTTACAAAGTTTATGTCGTGCAAAAAGTTAGTCGTGCAAAGTGGGCAGAAGGGCCAACAAGTTTGGGAATCTATGGTTTACAGTGTGCAGGTCTTTTTCTTTTTTTTTTTTAAATCGCGTTTGACTTCACATTGTCTATATAAGAAGAGATTTCTAGAATGGGATTTTGTCTGTGCTGTGTAATAGAGTTTTCACCACGTCTGTCGCCCGAGTGGTTACCGGGCCCAAATTTGGGGTGTAAAGAATATAACCACTGTTACCTGCCACGCATGTTGTAAGAGGCGACTAAGGAGGTTTAGCTGAAATCGGATGCATGTGTCCTAAGCGTGTAGAAGTCTATGCGTTTAGGGGCCTACCAAACCAATATGCAACGTATACACGTTCTTGACAGAGATCAAACATATCACAAAGAGAGATTAAAATTGGTCATAAAGAACGAACGCAAAGAAGAAGAAGACCGCGTCTGTTATTTATGAGGTCCACCTTTTGTGTTGACCTCCTTTTGCTTTGTATTCAATGTATGAGTAACATTGTTCTTTGAGGACCTCCTTTTGCTTTGTATTCAATGTATGAGTAACATTGCTCTTTGAGGGCCTCCTTTTGCTTTGTATTCAATGTATGAGTAACTGCTCTTTGAGGACCTCCTTTTGCTTTGTATTCAATGTATGAGTAACATTGCTCTTTGAGGACCTCCTTTTGCTTTGTATTCAATGTATGAGTAGCATTGCTCTTTGAGACGCGCTGTATGTTGGTAATCTGTTTTTGTAGCAGAAGCATTTAATTTGTTGTTTCTTGATGAAGTTCGGTTGTACCCACTTTTTGCCCTATGTCTTCATTTCTAAACCGGTCTCTTTTTGATACTCCCAGTATTCTGCGTAGAAATTTCATCTCTGTCGTGACTAATTATATTCTATCATATGATATCAGCGTCCATGTTTGGCACTGATAGCATAATGTTGGACGAAATATTGTGTTGTACAATGCTCTTTTAGTGCTCATGGTGACATTTTTGCATTTCAAAATTGGCGCCATTTGCTCTATAATGTGATTTTTTATTGTATCTATGTTGGATTTTGTTAGTTATTCTTACATTTGCTGAAAAAACTGCTATCTAGGTTTGTAAAGTCCTTGACTGTTTTTAATGGGCGTTTGCCGATGGAGTTATTGTTAGTGTTTTTCTCACTTCTTTTTCACCCAACGTCCCAAGGAAAGCATAGGTACGAAGCAAAGGCCTCCCACGCCCGCCTATCCAAGGCCATCTTGTCCAGATATCTCCACTCTTTCCCCCCTTTTTTTGCATTCCATCTCTAACTCTGTTTTCGTCTCTAGCGAATATAATTACTTTGGTTTTGTGGATGTTTATTCTCATATTGTATTCATTGCATGAAGTCTGCGTGAGAGAGAGAGAGAGAGAGAGAGAGAGAGAGTTTTGTGGATGTTTATTCTCATATTGTATTTATTGTATGTTAACTGAAGTCGCGTCAGCTGTAGAAAGAGTCCGAGTCTGACCGATGTGAGAAAAAACTCCAAAGACTGTTAAGGAGTCAAAGTTCTACACCGGAAAAGCTATTTGATGAGACGATCAAGCGTTTACAACACTTTATTACATCAGTGCTGAAAAATAGTATACTCATACACATTTATTTTTGACATATAAAAAAGACACGAAAGGTTGGAGAAGATCATCATGGAATGAGGCATCTATGAGTAATGGAGAAGAGGAAGACTACGGAGAAGATGG
Source organism: Arion vulgaris (assembly GCA_020796225.1). NCBI lineage: Eukaryota > Metazoa > Mollusca > Gastropoda > Stylommatophora > Arionidae > Arion > Arion vulgaris. The sequence continues at coordinate 26,563,779 of CM036761.1, read as the reverse complement.
ATTCAGGATGTAACTGACGATTTAAACGTGACGACCGCAGAGGCTGGACATCTGGATTATGAGGAGAGAAATTTCGATTGACTGGTAAGGGACACAGTTTTGCCAGAACAAGCTATTTGATGACGATGGAAGTTTATGTGCTGTAAAGTCTAGTTAAAACAGTGGGAAACAAAATTATATTTAGTTAATTTAAAAAAATAATATATTGTTATATATTGCCCTGGTTTCAAATTCATATTTACATGATGTCATCTATAACCAGTGGCGGCTCGTGCTCGTATTTATTGGTGGGGCAGACACAATTTTCGGAAAAATCATTGTTTTAGGTTAGGTTATATTTTAATTTATAAAATAATAAATACATGTTAGAGATTATTTTGGTGGGCATGGCCCACTGCCCCTTAATGACGAGCGCACTCAGTTTTAACCGGAATTTATTTCTTATCTCAAATTTGGGCATTTCTTGATTAATACTATTAGTGTTTCACAATTTCTTTTCATGTTTGTCTATGTTCACAAAAAGTGCATTGATTTGGTTGTCTATGTTCACAAAAAGTGAACATAGACAACCAAATCAATGCAACTATTTTACAAACCTAATTACAATTTAGCTAAAAATAAAAGAAAACTGGCTGATGCTACAAAGACGAAAGAGAAAATTGACATATTTTGGACATATAAAAAGATATGAAGGGCTGGAGAAGACCATCCTGGAAGGAGGCATACCGGCAAAGAGAGGTAGAAGAAGACCACGGAGAAGATGGATTCAGGATGTAACTGATAGTCTGAACATGACGGCTGCAGAGGCAGGACATCTGGTCTATGAGAGAGAGAAATTCCGAAGGACTGTTGGGGTGGCAAAGTTCTGCTCAGGACAAGCTATTTGATGATGATGGTTTACAATTTACGAGCTTATTCATATCTTGCTTTGCCCGTGTGATGCCGGAGTCCACATGTGGAGTAAAGAATAGTAACACTGCGACCTACAATGCATGATGTAAGAGGCGACTGGGTAGGGGCCTAGGAAGCTACCTTAGTTAATAAAAAGCGTAGCAGAAATCGGATGTGCTGGCCTACTTGTTGGTGCATAGCTGGCACAATGTACAATCGCTCTTAGGCTAAGATCACATACAAATCACAAAGAGTGGTTAACAAGTGGTCGATATGGAACGTTCGAAGAAGAAGAAGAAGATATCTTGCTTTGTCATGTAGTCAGTCCATCAAAATCCGTTCTAACACTTTTCATAATATTCCAGATGTTGTAGATTGTTTTCATAAAGATTTGACTATTACAAATAGTGTTGCTATATATCACTTCTTCTTTGCGTTCGTTCTTTACGACCAATTTTAATCACTCTTTGTGATATGTTTGATCTTTGCCAAGAATGTGTATACGTTGCACATTGGTTTGGTAGGCCCCTAAACGCATAGACTTCTACACGATTAGGACACATGCATCAGATTTCAGCCAAACCTCCTTAGTCGCCTCTTACGACATGCGCGCAGGTAACAGTGGTTCTATTCTTTACACCCCAAATTTGGGCCTCTGTAACCACTCGGGCGTATATCCTCTTCTATGCTTGCTGTTGAATATTGTTTACATGTTTCTATATTTTCTGACATTCATATCATAATTTATATTCACATTAGAAACGTTTGTATTTGGTCGTCCATTTGTTTTTAAAATTTGTCACTCCTGTTGTTCGTTTGCTTGATAAAGGCCTTGTTGGTCGAAACGTTGCTGTATTTTGTCATTGTTCTTGTAATTTGTAAAATTACAGTACTTTGTGATTACGTGTTTTATATTTTCTGACAATGCTAGTCAACTAATTTATAAGATGTTTATTGTATTTTTTTCTGTCTCATATATGGTACAATTTAATTACCAAATCCTATCAAAGGATCTTTAAGAATTCACAGTCTTACAATATGTTGATGCCTGCCTGTGTTCAGACTACTTGTTCAGTACGTAAACAAAACTGTAAGTTCCTGCTTCTAAAAGCATTTTTTTAAGGATCTTTTTTCATTGTTGAATCAAATTCCAAAAAATCTTTGCAAATTAAGTTTGGATTGAGTCGTTGCCAGAACTATCTACCGTAAAAGTAAGTGCGTTGTTGATGACATTTTCAACTAACAATCTGAAAGCTGTAAAAGACCTTATGCGGGTGCATTTAGTGTAGAATTGTCTCCTTCATAATATTCTACGGTTTGGTGTTGTAATTTGAAGTGAATATCACAAAGGCGTCACTTTCAGGTATAAGTTTGTGAGAATGAATGCTGTCGCCTCCTACCAAATTTGCAATTTTGAGTAATTATTTTGCTTCTTCGATCACTTTTTAAGTTTGACTGATTGATAAGACCATCAACATTGCACTTCGGGGGAGGGGGCTATGCGTGCTCGGGTAACTATCTTATAAAGAAAGATCTCAACTGCAGTGTACACATTCCGTAGCTCTTGCGAGAGTTTCCAACATGATTTGAAGATCGTAGAAACCTTTTGGTGGCGTCTGTCGCCTAGGGGATAGTAATACGGTCTATTAACACCGACGTTCTGAGTTCGAATCACGCTGCGGACAGTTTGACTGTAAATTGTTTCGCGTGGATTTTTACAAAAGGACAATGGTACCACCCGTTCAGAAAGCAATGGCAAACTACTGAACGTAATAATGCTTAGAAAAAACCCAAACAGCGTTAAAAAGCTGGGGTTGATTCGCAAAGTCCTGTAAAGGATATGCAATTAACTTTTAGAAACCTGTTTAATATTTAATAAATATCCGTGTTGTTGAGTTGTAACATACTGTTATTGGATTTCAACTACTAAGAGTAACTTTCTCTTGCGTACTCAACTGGAACATGGGACCTAAATTGTATCGTCCGTCTCCGATATGACAAGGTACTCAGTATCCAGACTAGAGGTCACTGAAAATATCCTGCTCGCTTCAACCGGGAAAACGAACCGAGTACTTTTGGAGATATAAACAATCACTTTACCTTCATGCCACAGATACCCAATGTAGCTATTATTTAGAATGTTTTATTGGCTACAATACCAATTCAATTATGTTTTAATATTTGACTTTCCTAATTTATTATCTAACAGAACCGATGCCAATACGCTACATGTAGACCCCATATTTGTCAACACTCTTTCAGTCGATGGAGAAAAGTTTACATTCTAATAGTTCCTTTAACTCGATGCTGATTTCCACGTCTAATTCACTCATGCATGAATCACATCAAGTGTTGACAAACATATTTTGATTTTAAACAACGCAATATAACTACTATTTACCTGCAAAACCAGCTCTGGATTGATCATATGTCAGAACTATTGCTTATTGAACAAGGACAATTTCTTCAACAGTGATTACTTCGAATTTTAGTCGGGATTTGTTAACAATTATCGATATTTATATGATGAACAATGATCATATCAGAAAAATAAATTGACAATATCTCAAATGTCTCCTGCAATGGCGAACTCAGTGAAACGTCTTAGGCCAGAAGAAGTCAACCTCCAATCAGATCTAGGATCGCAGCATATTGAAAGTGTACTCAAAATAGGTAGGTAACCTTTTATACTTGATAATACGAGTTGTTGATTTAAATTGTAATGTGTATTTATGGCGAAACAGTAATAACAATATACTGTAGTTTACAAAATACAATACACAGCAACGTTTCGACCAAAAGGCCTTTATCAAGCAAACAATACCAATTAGGGTCTCTGTGGCTGAGTGGTTAAGCCCTTTGCCTTGCGAGTCGAATGTCGTGTGTCTGAATCCGGATGAAAGTTTTTGTTCACGAGTGCAGTTTTTTCCAGAGGCCCCTAGGACTTTTTAGCTACGATTTTGTGCTTTGTGCAATACTCTCCGCAGGTGGCGTGCTATTTCTGCGGAGAGGGACCGAGCCATATAGAGTAAACACCCGGTGCAATGGAGCCAATTCTTCGGTTTTTAAACCCTTTTTAAACGATACAACAGGAGTGACGAATTTTACATCACACTACATATAGACTACGACAGATATATATTCCATCGGGCATAAAATGTACTTTGTTATTACGTATTTCGCCATTTTTAAAATAGTTTTACTGCAGTCTCCCCCTATATCGATAAATGTCTATTTATTTATATGTCCCTATACATTGCACGTTTACTTTCATTCAAGAAATTCGTGTAAATCATATTCATTTAATCTGAAGGGTTTAAAACCAAAGGATTTACTTTATTGCAGGCGGTTTCTAAACACGGTCCCCTCTACAGTAGTCGCACACGTCATAAGTAGAGAGTATTGTACAAAGCATGAACCACGTAGCTCTGACAACAATCTTAGGGCTCTCTAGAATAAAAAAAACGTTTGTCAAAAGAACAGCTCGGGTCCGTATTCGAAAAACCTACCTTCGGAATGCATGGCAACGGCTTAGCTACTTTGCCACAGAGACCACCGAAATTAAATAATCGATACATATAATCCCATCCACTTGAACTATACATGTTAATCGAACAATTGTTTTAGTAGCAAAAAAAAACCCAAAACAACTGCTTAAGATGATTTTGTTAACGTAAATCTCAAATTACACCAATAAACAAAAATGCTTTTTTGATAACTAAATCCTGTAACGGCTTGTTCTTAACTGCTCTTTAATGTATTTTTAACAATGCTATTAAAACAATTTTACATGCGTGGAAACCGTTTACAAATTTTCGCCAAAATATTTCATTTAGTAGCATTTTAGAATTATAATCAAACCTCGTTTTTCTATGTTGCATTCTTCATATTTAGTAATATTTCATTTAGTAGCATTTTAGAATTATAATCAAACCTCGTTTTTCTATGTTGCATTCTTCATATTTAGTAATATTTCATTTAGTAGCATTTTAGAATTATAATCAAACCTCGTTTTTCTATGTTGCATTCTTCATATTTAGTAATATTTCATTTAGTAGCATTTTAGAATTATAATCAAACCTCGTTTTTATATGTTGCATTCTTCATATTTAGTAATATTTCATTTAGTAGCATTTTAGAATTATAATCAAACCTCGTTTTTCTATGTTGCATTCTTCATATTTAGTACATTATTTATTTTAATGATAATTATGAATTTTCGCAAGAAATTAGCTTTAACAGTTAATGAAAAAGAAAATTTACGAAAAATTGTTTGTTTAAATGTTTTTTGACACGCTAATTTGAGTAGTTTGTGATATCTTTTAGTTGGTATTGCTGTTGGGATTTTGTCTCCTTTTCGTATCAACGAAAGTTATTCTGTATCAGTTTTTCCCTTTGCTGTTCTGTCTTGTTGTGCTCATTGAACAACATCAGGATGAAGTATGATTTTCGCATCATCTTTAGTAGTACGACGATTTTCAGTTATGCGAATTTCTTTTGTGTTGTATTTTATATTTTTTCCTATGTAGTAAAAACAACCAAGACATGCAAAGAAAAACATACAATTTGCCATCCATAACAACAAAAGTTGAATTGTAGATAAACTTGAAAAGATAATGAAGATACTAAAAAAAGGGCAATAAAGCCGACGGATTGATTTCTTTGCACTGATTTTACCCCATATGGTTCGGTCCATCTCCTCAGAAATGACACGCCATATGCCGAGAGTATTGCACAGACCACGAACTCCGTAGCTCCAGTAACAATCCTAGGGTCTCTGGAAAAAGCTGCACTCGCGAACAGAACGGCGCGGTCTGGATTTGAACCCACGACTTTCGACTCGAAAGACAAAGGTCTTAACCACTTAGCCACAGAGAATGAAGATACTACTGACAAGTAATGCAGATATGACGTTGTAATCCAGAATAATACAAACAAACACCCCATAGAAGTTCACCTACTTGGGCAGCAATTTTCACTGAAGGATACTTAAGAAAAAAATGTATGCTACTAATTGTCAAAGCATCATCAACTTTTAAAAGCCTAAATAGACTTTGTAATTACAAGTTATATAGTTTTATTAAACTAAAGTGCCCATTTTCAACTCCAATGTTATCACAGTCTTAATATATGTCACAGGCTTGGATCAACAGCATCGATTGTTGGGAGTTGAAGGTGGATAATGTGGATGCTTTCGGTCTCTTCGTGACTGCCTGTTGGATGAAGACACTAAAATATATTTTGAATCGATCCACCGATTTAAACAGTTTGAAGTTACCCGTTGTAAAAGTAGAACTGGATGCCTGAGGGGAAGAGTGAGGAATGTGTTTAATCAGCGAGCACGGGAACTATCAGTATGCATACTCTTCGATATCTGTTGGGGGAAATTGAGCACCTACCCGGAGTACAATGACTGTCAGTTTAGTAACCAATAACCGATAATATATGTAGCAGATAGTTGGTGAATAACTAATATATAGAACATAATTTGAATACGTTAAAAAAAGACGTCTACGAAAAAGGACCATAAAATGGGACGAATATTTTTTTCGATCCAGAAGCACTTGAGCTTTCAGCTCTTCGACTCGGTACCATGGACACCGTAAATCTGGAGAATCTGTGGCTTTTCTGCCAGCCCGCGGAATTTAACCGCACTCACAAGGGGTTTGTCACCCGTCGTCCAACACGCTACGAACACTCTGGGCAGGCCGGCAAAAATGGGACGAATTAAAGAGAGACGATGAAATCAGACAACTGTTTGAGCAATCAATATTAACAAGTGTTATACAAAAGAGAAGACAGAAATGAATTGGGTATACTATGAGAAGAAATAATCAAAGAATCACAAAGCTAGTATTGAAGTGGGTGGCACGTAGTTCAGGAAATACTCAAAGAATCACAAAGCTAATATTGAAGTGGATGGCAGTCGAAATATAAGAATTAAGCAATAAATGGATAACGTATTCGAATATCAAAGAATTACAAAGCTAGTATTGAAGTGGATGGCACGTAGTTCAGGAAATACTCAAAGAATCACAAAGCTAGTATTGAAGTGGATGGCACGTAGTTCAGGAAATACTCAAAGAATTACAAAGCTAGTATTGAAGTGGATGGCACGTAGTTCAGGAATACTCAAAGAATCACAAGCTAGTATGATGATGGCAGTAGTTCAGAAATACTCTATAACTAAAACGTGAATTACTAAGAGAGGTGAGAAATATCGCGCTTAATTCCATAGAAGAGATTGAACGAGTTGTCCAGGATGAAGCGGTGTGAAGAAATTGGTTGCAGACTATGTATCGCGTAACTGTACGCAAAGAATATAATACAATACAATACGCTTTGTGTAGACGGTTTTTGATGTGACATGATATGAATATTAGCTAGCAATATAGTAAGGCGGGCCTTGTTCTGGAATCCACAGCGCAATAAAAAATAAAAGGATTTAAATAATTTAAAAAAAAACTGATCACAAAAATATCTTTACTCAATATTTAGGTGAGTGGGAAAAAATGGAAAGATTTGAATGGATAAACACAGAACGAGAAAAAAAATGTAAGCATATTTTATACAAGTTCTCTTGCGGAGCAAAAAAGGAATATTATAATATTAATTAAAAGAAAGTTCGTGTACTTATTTTCAATTGTGTGACTGATAATATGACTATACTGAGAATTGTTCCCCTTTCAATTAGTGATATCTGCCAGTAAACCACATGCAGTGTCACCCGTGATGAAGTTTACTTACTAATTATATATAACAGTGGCGGCTGGTGGTCATTTTTCTTGGTGGAGGCCGGCAAAAAATTGTGGTTTTTGGACTACTTACTATTGTCTATTCCGGGAAGTTATTACCCTTTCAGGAAAAGAACAAATGCTTCTGTTCTGCAACAGCTTGATACTAAAGAGAGTTGGCTATTAAATAATATAAAATCTAGGACAATTAAACATCTTGGACACACCAAACGACAGGAGCGCATAGAGATTTAAAAAAAAAAAACTTGCATGGAACGCAAATTGAACATGCGTCACCCGCATGAAAAAACAAAACTAGAAACGCGAATTTATCAACGAGTCTAGTGCGTATTATACATATTAAGGTGATTTTGTAATATATAATCTCTGAGGCAGATGACTACGTCCTGTAAAGAATTTTGTATGTATGGTACTGTAAAGAAGTGAAATTCTCACTTCTGTTGTATTTTTTGCTTGATAAAGGCAATTTGGTTGAAACGTTTCTGTGCATTGTTACTGTTTTTGTATTTTGTAAATCTCTAGTACTTTGTTATTGTTAAAAATGTTTTTTCGTTTTTCGCTCAACTCAGTTGACAACTAACTCAAATTAGTCAAATCAAATAAATATACGAAAGAAAATTGCTGTAGACAAGGTGTGTTAATTCAAGAGACAATTTCCTAAAACTAATCTTTTTCTATGATGATGTGTTACTTATTACTATTATTTTCTATAATTTTATATTATTTTATATAGTCAGAGGTAGCAATGTTACATCTTAGATAGGAATCTTGTAAACTAGCCCCAGAAATAGTGCATGGGACAATGCGCAAAGTATTAGAGGCAAAATGATGAATTTCAATATTTATAATATTGTTTAATAAGGAAATGTTATATATTAATATGATTGTTATATTATTCTTATATAATATTTATATTTTAGTGTTATATATTCAACTATCAAAGCTAATCAGTGTCAAGTTAAAAGTAATAATTACGAAAAAATAATTTATAAAATAATAAGTACATGTTAATTATTTTTGGTTTGGAGGGACCGGTTCTTACTGGCCAATAATGACCAGGGACGTATACTAATTAGGGAGGAAAGATGCTGAATTTCAGATTCAGACTGTGTGTGATTTTTTTCGCGTTATATATCAACTTTCAAAGCTAATCAGTATCCCGTTGAAAGTAATAATTATGAACAAATAATGTCTACAATAATAAGTACACTTTACTGAATATTTTTGGTGGGACCGGGCCCTACTGGCCCTTAATGACGAGCTGCCCCTGATATATTCGCATTTAAATACTTTGAATACTCCCTGGTTTCCCATCCATACTTTTATATCATTAAACAATGCAGCCTCAGAGCACATCCTACAGTCCTGTACATCATAAATACATCAGTGAAATTAAACATAGCCCACGAACGAAGCTCACACAGCTATGGTGTATTCACTAGGGAAATCTGACATGCAATGTCTTAAAGGCAACCAGTCTCATGGTTTAGACGAGCATACAAAACCGATTATAGAAATAAGAAGAATCACATTAAACAAGATTCAATAAACATTCAATTTTCTCCCTTGATTTTCTTGTCACAAAATTGTCACTAATTTTATTTTCAAATATTATTTAATTGTACTTTCTTGCCTTTGTTGTAATTTTAGATATCATTGATTTAACTTTGTCGTTTAAAAGAATATTGAGAGTGGCCATTGCACTTATTATATATCCAAACAGATCCAGATATAAAGAGCAGTACGATCTCATCGGACGGGGAAGCAGACGAAGAGATGGATAAGGTAGATAATGCAGTTGGTCATGTCATAGAAAACAGGGAGCAACAGAATCAGCAGCAGAACGTAAAGAAAACAGTTGCTCAGATAATGAGAGATAAGAAGAAGCAAGCACAGCTAACACTACAATGGTGAGTCTTTACACTCAAACATTTGGCTTTAGTAAGCACGTGTGTTGCACATGTTCTAGATTACATACATATATGTACAATATATATTCTTCTTCTCGTTCGCAATTGCATTTCACTGAGATGTTGGGGGTGTAAAGATCTTATATGAACCTTGTTCAATACGCCTTGTAAGTTTGTATTCATTTCTTTAAACTTGTTGGCGATGTCGTTATTTCTCCTTTTCCTTGGTCTTCGTTGTGCTATGTATTCCCTATATGTTTGTAATTTAACTCTCTGATGTACACAATACCAAGGTATTCTTATCAGGTGATCAAGACATTTATTATATTGTTCCTTGATCAATTGAATGACTGGTTTCACTCTTAGTCTTCTTATACTTTCCTCATTTATAATTTAATCTATCATTATTACTCCTACAGCTTTTCTCGTCTCTGTTATAATTGTCAGATTATTAGCTGCTGGGAACAATCTCACAGATTGTTATGTTGACCGGCGTCTGCGATGTCTCATCGCATCCTCACATTCAATTAAGGAGTGATCGTTGTCCCTAAAACGTTTGTTCTCATACCAAGGCGATGGTGTTGAGAAGAATAAAGGTATGGATTCGGCTTCCGTGTTTGACATTAGTCTCATGTTAGAATCTCATTACCTGTGCAGTGTTAGTTAGTTAGCATGACCACTTATCGTTCCATTTGCTTGTCTTAGTTCTTCCCTGAGTGTTCTTTTGACTCTCAATTCACCCAAAAGCGTTTCCTGAGCAGAACTTTGCCACCATAAGAGTCCTTCCGAATTTCTCTCTTTCATAGGCCAGATCTTCCGTTACGCATGTGATGCCATTATGATGAAATAATCAGTCACATTCTGAATTCATCTTTTCCGTGATCTTACAAGTATATTTAATCAGTGAGACGCGTAAAAAAGAACATTCATTCGCTTCGACATTTTCTGGGAAAGACAGAACACTTATAGATTTGCCCAGAGTGATGTGACCACATCTTCACAATCCCCAATCAATAACCAATGTCATGAGATCAAAATTAGTTATGTTTTTCCTATGCAAGTGTTCCTATTGTTAAAATGTCTTTTACTTATGTTCTTCTCATGATATGCACTATTATTGATGAAAGTTTCTGTTTTACTATGGTAACAAATTTCCACTTTGATTTGAATGACTGAGGTAGTGGCAACATGAGTTGGCGAACATCTATTACACAGATGTCCAAACTTTGAACTGTAGATATGAATGACTTCTTCTTTTGCATCTGTTCTAGAATAACCAATTATAACCCACTCTGCGTTATTTATTTCTTTTTAAGCTAATTATCACGAAGTGCATAGTGTTTCGGATTTACAAAGCCGAAAAACTGTCTAAAGCGACGTTTCAACCAAAGGGTCTTTATCAATTACAAGATACAAGACACTAAGGGGACTCAAAACGATGGTGCTATATCAACATTACGATCACAACGACACAGAAGTTCAACTTAGACGCCTACTTTATCGATACATTATTAGCTATTGCTACATATTATATATAACTTTTTCTGTGGTTAGTGACGTAATTGAAGTCACACAACTTGAGCAACTTGAGTTAAGAGCAATTTATTTCATTCCTAATAATATGTTCTATTATTTATATTTTTTACTCGTAACTCACAATAGTTCCTAATTAGATCTCCAAAACATAATGTAGTCGGTCGTTGATAATATTCAGATAATATCTTCTGTCGTCAATGGGATAATTCTATATAGTCACATTCAGCTAGGAATATATGATACTAAACTTGATATTCGATACAAATATCAACCACCCAGCAGAAATACAGCATAACAGAGTTTGGAAATTATGCTTAGAATTACCTTTTATCGCTCTGTAAATAACAAAACTATTTTTCAAAGGGTCAGGAAGAACATGACGTAGTAGTCGGTGTAAGTGACATCGAAACAAAACAGATTCGTCGCTCTAGCGATCAAAAGTTTGTAGCTTCAAGATATTCGTCGAGAATAAACATTGCAAACAAGAGAGGAATCATTTCCCATTTTGAAAATGTATGATTCAGTGACACTATTTCTGGCGATCGTATGAAAATTTGCTGTTTAGTAGCTGTATCTGCACAAAATGTAAGTAAAAGTAAAGGAACCTCGTGGTATATAGGTCAATACAGTGTTAGGCCTGTTTTTTCATTGACCGTCGCCACACGATGGGTGATGTGGTCAGCATCACGCCGGCCGCCTTTACTTTCCCAGAGCATGTCTGGTACCCAGTTGAGGCTGGGTCAACCTGAGAGCCGTCGCGGTCGGGAAAAATTCCACGCACAAAATGTAGCTGTGTACAAATAATTGCGGTGACCCTTCGTAAATGTCTCGTTATAGGTAGCTTTCCCTTATGAAATGTTTATAAAATATTTTGGTAATATGGAATACTTTAAAGTTTATAATAAATTTCAGATTTTCTGAAAAAACGGGACATACAAGTATACTAACATGATTTATTTTAAACAGTTTCACCGATTCACTATACATTCAAAATGGATGCTATTATGAATTTTTTTATTACCTAGTATTCAATGCGCGAAGAATTGTCTTGGATCTTCCTAAAAGAGCGGTATCTCAATGCAAATGTGACGTAGTGTATCTAGCAACAGTGGTATTTTTGCGTTTCAACCCAAAACATCCCAGTTCAACTTTCGTTTTGTTCGGGTGACATTATTTATCACGTGACAGTCTCCATAATATTTACAGGTCAGACCTGTGTTTGATCTACGTAAAATCGGTATGCATCGCTGTCCTAGACACTTCAGTTTGCCGGTATGAATTCAGGCATATTCATGGCACATCTGACTGTTTTTTGCTTGAAGGTTTGCTTTCCTTATCATCAATGTCCTTCGTCATTCAGGCAAGCTTTACTGCTACTTGAGAGGGACTTGTAATTTAGATACCCAAGTAAAGGATCAGAGTGCCATGTGCACACTGACAACATTTAGTCTATACTGTACTCGAACAGCGGAATTTCACCAGCACATGACCACTAGCACAACGTGTTATCAACATCGTTATCGGCGACCCCGTCAGGGACATTGAGCCGCTCTTTTTGGGAACGTGATTTTATAAGGATCATCGCTACAGTCGTTTGGAACTTGAGTCTAGTGTGATATTTCGAAGCTAGAAATGGGACGGATTAGCGTAACGCGTAGGCGTTTGCCTACATACTCAGGTCCAAGTGGGTTGTGGATTCTATCCTACACTCGATGTTCGTTTCACACGTGAGGAAAGGCATAGGCCCTTCTACCACCTGCACACTAGAAGCTAGAAGGGAAGTGACTTCATACCCTAAGCTCTGAAAAGGCTACACTGCATTTGTTTATATATAGTAGTCTATCCTGTCTATATTGACTCGTTACTTCTCGACGTTGAAAAGTTGACACATCTGATCCATTACTAAATAACTTTTTTTTGTCGGCATGCGTGAGAATCACATCACCTTTCATTTGCTTGTTTGGTAATCACATGTTTAGATTTAATTTGATAGATTGATAACCTGAGAGATTGATAATTGACTTGCAGCTGCTGGGGTACAATTATGCAGTACGATATCGTAGAATGACAGAAAAATATCGAACAAACTTGTAGATTAAATGCCGGTGAAAGGCAGGTCACATACATGATGGTAACATGATTAGAAAAACAGAATAAAACAAGCAGTAGAATGAAAGAATAATAAACACATCAATCATAAACAATGCTATAAGAAGGTATGCACTTATTCGACCAACAGCAACAGATACAAATATGCAGGGTTTTTATAAACTCGCTGTACAGTGAAATTTACGCGCGGGCGAGACTACGTGACAAGAAATTTGGTTTTCAAAGCAACTAAAAAATTGTAACGTATATTGGTATTATTCACCTAGAATCTAGATATTACTGCTCTTGGCTGACTTGTACTCGGTAAAGTGGCCGTGAACACGACTGTGAGTCCAGAAATTTCAGCACATATTGTGGAATTACTTCTTAAGTATATTTGTCACCATTACGAAAGACATGTTGCACAAAAAATACCCTGTTGTTGGATATACAAGACTATTTTGCTATCGGCGACTTTAACAACCGTTATAGTTTGAAAAATCCCATCAAATTTGGATAATTGTATCCATGGACAACGGGTATTCTAGACAAAGGTATTAACGATCTCTTCTCTCAGATATTTAATATATGTAGACAGTGCCGGATTAGGCCAACGCGGGGCCTGTAGCAAATTTTAGCGCGGGGCCCTATGTTTTGTGTGATAATAAATAATAAAACACAACTTTTACAAACAAATTTGTCTCGATTTAATGTCAGCAAATTTAGAGATAACACTAGACAAATCAATTTCTATAAGTAAATTACATTCAATGTTCATTAAGGTGAGGTTATTTAGACGATCTTGTCCCATCATGTTCCTTAACTCACTTTTTATACTCTTTAATGTTGAAAAAGAACGTTCTCCGCTGCATTTAGTAACCATTAAAGACAAGTAAATTCGTTAACTATTTATACATTTGGGAAACACGACTTTAATGAATTTTTCCATTATAAGTTTATAAAATTACAGTTCAAGAGCCTCATGCTTTTCGATGTTAATGGCAGCAGCTACATTAGTTTTAAGAAGTTCAGCGAACTGCACAAGTTTGTCACCTAGACTTTCTTTCAAATCCTCTTGGTAAGAGCTGACAATATTTGAAGTTCTTTTCAAGATTTTTTCTGCTGTAAGAGATTTTAAATACCGAAGTATTCCAAATACAACAATCACTATATGGTACGATCCCAGCTAAGGCAGAGAGAACATTATCAATGATGACAATAAACACCTGACTTTCAAATTTTTGTTTGGGTGATTGATTTTCTACAACTTCATCGAGCGTAGTAGAGCCGCTGAAATCGTCGTACTTAGTATTTCGCTTGCGTCGTCTTGAAGTTTGTTGCTGATATTCTTGACAGTCAGGATTTTGACTTTGGCCTCAATATCTGAAAATGTATGCCGCATTGCTTGAACATACCCGTGTAACGATTCATAAAGGGCACATCCCGTGTTAAGGTCTGGACCAGGTGACTGTAGTGAAGCGCCAGACACTTGAAAGCGTTCTAGAATTCCGTTCCATAAAATGGTCATTATTCCCGTTTCCAACTTACTCATCTCCAAAACTAGTCCATACGCCTGATTACGACACTTGACCTTTTGATCTATGTTATTTGAGATGTCATCCAAAACTTGTTTGAGCCTTTGTCGCATCAGCTCGGGCAGACCACCTGGTGTCCGAGAGTCTCTTAAAAGTAGGGAGTTTTGAACCTGTATCTTCCAGTGCTTTTGTAAGAATGCTCCATCGATAGGTAGAAGCGGAAAAGAATATATAGAGGCTTTAAAAAATCGAAAATGGATGCTTCTATACAATATTCTGCAACACACTTAGCAACCAAATTCAGTGAATGTGCAAAGCAGGGAATGTATTCTGCGTACTTATTTATCTCAATGAGTGTTTGTACGCCGTAGTATTTCCCACTCATGTTGCTGGCATTGTCATAGCTTTGACCCCGACAGTCTTTGATATCGATGCCATTTTTCTTTAAAAAATCAAGTAAGCTTTGAGCGAGTTGTTCAACAGTATGACCTTCCATATCCAAGAACTTCACATACCTTTCCACTGATCCAGATGGTAACACATAGCGCACCATTAGAGTGAGTTGATCCACATGCAAAATGTCTGGAGAAGAGTCCAGTGATACTGAAAAGTACTTGTATTTATTAATTTCGCAAATAAAATGATCCAGTAAGTTTGAATCAATTAGATAGATAAATTCTCACATGTTTTTTTGATAAGTGTGTTATATGTCCCTTTCCTTTATTTGCATAAGTATTTATATGCTGAGCCAGAAAAATGTCAAATTTGGCTATTAATTCCAACAAACCTAATTAATTTCCATAATGTGGTGAACCAATAGATTCATTACTACCCAGAAATGAAAGACCTCGTTCTGCTAACATTTTGATAACTGAAGTAATTCGCTCTAAAAGTGTTCGCCAATATTTTTGTTCAGTTTTAATTTGGCTTACAAGTTGATAATCGACAGCCGCATTCTTTTTTTTGCAAACTAACAGCGAAATTATCGCTTGTCTATGGGAGGTGCTTTCTTCATGTCTTTTCAACAAATTATTTGCATTTTTCCAGTCGTCAAGTCCTTCTTTAGTAAACCGTGACGAACAGTCTGAATCAGTAACTTTGCAAACAAAAGAGAAAAGTTGTCCTTTAGTTTCTGAATAACACAACCAATCTCTCACATGAGTTTTGTTTGTTGGTTTATGTGTATATGTGAAAACGACTTTCGACAAAATCGTGGATTGTTTTCTTTATCGTATGTTGTTGTTGTTGTTTTTTTTTTTGAAGACAATAAATAACTGCTCATATGTTGCACTTCGCTACATCCTTTCGCAATCTAATAATCTCGATTGAAGTTGCTTGGCCATTCACCAATATCGTTGGAGTACATTTTACTTTCGTTGTGTTTTCGGCCTGTAGAAGATGTTGCTACTTGGAAGCATGTGCTGTGTTTTCTGCCTCTCGTTGGCTTGGAGATGATGTGGCTAAATTGGAAGGACTTGCTGTACATTCGACTTCAGTTTGTCTTGTGGAAATGTGACTAAATCGTGAAGAGTTGCTGACCTTAATGGTAATATTGGTAATGATGATGCTTCTATAGCACTGCCTTCATCTACCTACACAGTGAGACGAGACTTCTGTGTTTTCTGCTTCGATTTCTTTGGATTCAGCACCATCACATACGACATTAAAAATTCAGACAGCTTGCGTGTTTTTGATATCACATCTTGTTTATTTTCTTTCATTTCATCTCTGTCACATAGGCGCGGGGCTCCAGAAGCGCCGGGCCTGTAGCATTTGCTACTTCTGCTACTAGGCTAATCCGGCGTTGTATGTAGACAATAATAAAGAGAGCTACTATAACCGACTTGATTGAACTCGGGACAAACCAATAGATGGTGATTTTCTTTTGTTTAAATTCAATTTTCTCCGTATCTCCTGCAGAGATACGTAATTTTGTCCCGATAAATCATCAAATCATATACAATACGTTTTTCAACTACAACTTTAACCCCAGCCTGTAAGAATTATAATATTCTGTAGTTCAACGTTGTATTTGTAGTATTATACTATTTGAACAATTAATTTCTTATTCCTGTTTGTATTCTTTTGTTTGGGCCACGAATACACTATGGTAATCTTGCATCATAGTACTCGAAACCTCTTCTACAATACGGCACTTTAGCACTTGAAATCACACGTTAAATGTGAGAGATCATTAGTGCGTATCGATAAATCCTTCAAAGATACTACTGAACCCAATTCAAACTCGTGAAACTAAGGATATCAGTGATGCCGATTGATGGCTATATTTCCCTTATAACTGCTTCAAACAAACTTAATTGCCATCTGCTGTTTGGAGTTATGGAGCCTTAGAGGCGGCGAAAAGGAACATAAATTACATAGAGAATAAAATGTGTTTACAAAAGCAAAAAAAATGAATTATGAATGAAAAAAAGTAACGAGGAATAAAGAGCAATTATTGATTGATTTATGTATTGATATGACCATTGTCATTGCACTTTGGTGAGTAACTATATGTACCCCGAGCTCTTTATTACACGGGATTGTATCATAGGCATCACAAGAACTCCGCATCACCGACGAGGGCACCGGATGTAGTAATGAAGAGGGTGAAAATATTGTTCAGAATTATATTTTTACATTTTTTATTTTCATAAAATTGTGTTTGACAGCAGGTTTTCCAGATACTTTCTCCATTTTAACTATAGGTTTCTAGTGCTCAAATTGAACGAACCGAGCGGAAGGAAGCGAACCGAGTATCTTTGGAACGGGAAGCGAGCACATAACTTATACGTCTCATAGACTCCTGAGTACAATTAAATATTAATAAACTAACAATAATGTACCAGACGTGAAATGTGATAAAATGTGTACAATATAAGCTAGATCTATATACTGAGTTCTCTAATATACCTCACTGCAGTGGCGGTTCGTCATTAGGGGACAGTGGGGCCAGGCCCTCCAAAAATAATGTGCAACATGTATATATTATTTTAAATATTGAAATATAACCTAACCCAAAACCATGATTTTTTCGAAAATATGTGTCTGGCCCCACCAACAAAAATGATAACGAGCCGCCACTGCCTCACTGTATGAAAAAGAGTTCTCTTTTTCAAGTTACGCAACAATGATAATAGTAATGATTCAGACACATTGTAATGCTAATGTTACTGACAAACTCTGAATACAGGCTGGAGGAAAATTACTGTATCTGTGATGGTGTATGTCTGCCACGGTGTATTCTCTACTCTCACTACCTAGATTTCTGCAGAAAGGAGCAGTTGGAGCCAGCCTGTGCCGCTACTTTTGGAAAGGTAAGACATTATGAAGTAATTGCACAAACTATTTCTTCTGTTAATTATACTGGTATTGTTATATTTAGTACCTGGTCATTAGCTGTAATTTAGTAAATTATCCGCCCATGTGATGCCGGGCCCTACAAGGGAAGCAAAGAATAGTACCACGGCGACCTACAAGGGATGTCGTAAGAGGCGACTGAGTTAATGGCCTAGGGAAGCTAGCCTAATAAATAAAAATGATTATCCATTACATTTAACTTATTTTTCAGTAGATATATATCTTTAGTAATTTTCTAACTCACACTGGCACCCGAGTGGTTACCGGGGCCCACATTTGGGGTGTAAAGAATGGAACCAATGTTACCTGCCACGCATGTCGTAAGAGGCGACTAAGGATGTTTGGCTGAAATCGGATGCATGTGTCCTAAACATGTAGAAGTCTTATGCGTTTAGGAGCCTACCAAACCAATGTGCAACGTATACACGTTCTTGGCAAAGATCAAACATATCACAAAGAGTGATTAAATTGATCGTAAAGAACAACGCAAAGTAGAAGAGAACTCACACTGGCATACGATAGAATTGATAGAACAATGACTTGTAAATATATAGTTTAAATTTAAAAATAATTTAACTTAGAGCAGCATATTGCATTTCGATATTTTTAAGATCATGGATCTTTGTATTACTAACGGTATAATGAACCACACAAAATTAAATAACTCAAAACAGTATGGAACGGAACTGATAAGAAAACAAAGATCAGAATACTAAGAGCATGCATATTCCCAGTGGCAATGTATGGGTGTGAAGCATGGACATTTAATAAAGCAGTGGAAAAACATACATGTGCATTTCATTTGAATATAAGTGTTACAGAAGAGTCCTTCGTATATCTTGGACAGAGAAGAGGACAAATATATCTATCCAGAAAGAACTCAAGATCAGAGAAAACTGGCTGATGCTACAAATAATAAAGAGAAAATTGAGATATTTTGGACATATAAAAAGACATGATGGGCTGGAGAAGACCATCATGGAGGGAGGCATACCAGCAAAAGAGAAGAAGAGGAAGACCACGGAGAAGATGGATTCAGGATGTGACTGATGGTTTAAACATGACGGCTGCAGAGGCGGGACATCTGGTCTATGAGAGAGAGAAATTCCGGAGGACTGTTGGGGTAGCAAAGTTCTGCTCAGGACAAGCTATTTGATAATGATAATGGACCAAGACACATTCCAGAGAACAGTTATGGAGATGAGATAAGTAGAAAATGTGTTACATTTTTGTATATATACCTTGTTTATACCTTTTTTAGTATAACTATCTTACTACACACATCTTGGTGGGTGTGTTAATGATTTTGTGATCGCTCTTCAGTTGAATTATGCAAACAATTTTGCAACTAGCGGATATACTGAATAAAGCAACCATAATCCATTAGATTAATCTCATACTGTTCAAATGCTGAACGGAAACAGCTTGAGTTTAAACCTTATTAAAATACGTTGTTAACGTGTGTCGCATTCTTCAGTTTTGGAATCTAATGGTTATCAGTTAGTAACAACGGCGTCTGTGGCCTAGGGTTAGTGACTCTGTCTATTAACCCCGACGTTCTGAGTTCAAATCACGCTGCGGACTTGTTTCCGTTGATTTTAACAAAGGACGATGGCGCCACCCGTTCAGAAAGCAATGGTAAACTACTGAACGTATAAGTGGTGCCTAGAAAATCAACGACTTGTTTACTGTGGTTGATGGCTACGTCCTTTGGGATATGCCACGATTTTCAACAACACATGTAAATATGGCACGGGGATGTATTATTTTATATATTCCTCTCGTCTCGTTAAACGTTACATAGGCCCTGCAAGTAATTTCTCCATACCGCTCTGTCCTGGGCAACTCGCTCACTCTCTTTCATGTAACCGAGTCCAATATTTTGCCTCTCTCAACAAAGTTCGTTTCAGTGTTTCCATATGTCGTGCTCAATAATTAGAAATATCTAAATTGTTTATATAACAAGAAAAAAAAAGTAAGTAAAGGAACCCTTTCATACTTCGTGGTATATAGGTCAATACAGTGTTAGGCCTGTATTTTTCATTGACCCTCGACACACGATGGGTGATGTGGTCAGCATCACTCCGGCCGCCTTTACTTTCCCAGAGCATGTCTGGGACCCAGTTGAGGCTGCGTCGACCTGAGAGCCGTTGTGGTCGGGAAAAATTCCACGCGCATTGCGGAGCTGAACCCAGACCACCAGCCTTGCGAAGCGAGTTCACTAACAACTACGCTACAGCGGCTCTCAAAAATTGTTTATATACCACACTGATATTATGATCAGGTTCTCTCTTAATTATTAATAGCGCTATCGCCCACGTGTTGCCGGGTTCCCAAGGTGAGCAAAGAATAGTAAAATTACGACATACAAAGCATGTCGTAAGAGGTGACTGATCATCGGGATGTTTAGGAAGGATAAGGGTTGTTTTTGGTTTCTTGACTGCCTCTTCTTGGATGAACACACTAAATTTAATGTCGAATTTATCCAGCAATTTAAAGAGTTTTGAATTACACGTTGTACAATGAGAAATGGATGTAGGGAGTGTTTAAACAGTTTGCCATGGAAACCATCAGTATGCATACCCGTCGACATCTTTTGAAGAATAATGGGCACCTATGGGTCTGCCCAGAGTGCTGTGAAGTTGGCTCAGTAACAAATAACCAATAACAATGAGCATACTTTTTATCGGCCTCGGTAGCTCACTAGGTGTCGTGGTAGTCTCATTATCACAACTAATGAGAACACTTTAATAGACACTTGCGATTCTCTTTCAATATGTCAGAGACATCATTGATTTATATTTCTTCATGTGCGGGCTGTAAATGAAAAGGAAATAATTTTTTATTGCAAGTGTTCAATTTAAAAAAGGCATATTACACAAACAATATAATCATAATATGCAAACAGTGAAGACCGTGAGGGAAAGGGGTGTAATAAAAAATTGTCGATGAAATCGTATTCCTTCCCGTTCCAAAATGTAGCCTGCAGTTGAGAACGTTCATTTATATTAGTTTTTCAATTCTTCGTACCCACTGAAGAACAGTGTTGAAGTAGTTTTAACCCTACATCCTTTATTTATTGCAGCTTAAGTAACAACGCCATATTGTACAATATATTTTACTTGTTAGGTCTAACTTTAATCAACCTCACGATAATCGTGGGCATCATCATCAGTGTGCGTATCCTTTATAGGATGTTGCTCTCTTTGCAGAGCATCTGAAATTAACTGTCTCTTGCCAGTTCACCCACTTCGCTGATGGTCATATTTATTGTTTATTTAATATCTTGTAGCCATTTTCTTCTTGGTCTCCTCTGCCTATGCGTCCAGGGACCCTGCCCTCTAATATTGTTCTCTCCAAGCCATCGTTATTGGTTACTAAACTATCGTCATTGCACTCCGGGCAGACCCATAGGTGCTCAGTCTCCCCAACAGATATCGAAGAGTATGCATACTGATGGTTCCTGTGGCCTCGCTGATTAAACACACCTTTCACTCTGCCTCTCAGGTATCCAGTTCAACTTGAACAACGGGTAACTCCAAACTGCCTAAATCGCTTGATCGATTCAACATCGATTTGTGTGTCCTCATCCAACAGACAGCCGCGAAAAGACCGAAGAATATCCCCTTATCCATCTTCAACTCCCCAACAATCGATGCTGTTGATGCAAGCCATCCTGACGCTTGATGTGACCAAAGTATCTAATTTTTCTGGATAGTATATTGTTTATCAGCAAATTATCTTTAACATTCAGTTCTTTCAGGACATCAGTGTTTTTCCCCTTTAATGTCATGTTCTGCAACAGGTTCTTGGCAACAAACAATGAGTAGTTTGCCGTTGCTTTCTGATTGGTTCTGGCCACTTAACCATAATAATTTCTGGTGTGCCCTGAGCCCGACACCAGGATGTTTCAGCTCCCGCCTTCGAAGCCGTTGTTGACATTGTCAATCTTCCGCCTTTTCTGCCGGCAACTGTGTGTACTGTAGATGGGAAACTTCCTTCTAATTTTGTTCTACGTATTTTTGCCGGCTAGTCGAATCGTGGACAATTTTGTCAAATAGAACACGCATTTATATATATAACAGATTACTGGTGAGATTTTTCTAGCATGAAACCTAACATTTTAGTACCATAACTACTGAATTGTATTAGTACAATGACACAATACACAATTCATCATCATCAAGGTGCGTATACTTTATAGAACGTTGCTCTCTTTGCAGCACATCTGAAATTCAATCTGTCTCTAGCCAGTTCACCCACTTCCAATACACAATTATCATTGCAATATATGTCGTGCTAGAGTTCTAGAGAAAGAAATATATATAAATAATTCAGATTGAAAGGTGGGGCGAATCTGTGTTAAAATGTGTGCCATTTTTAATATATTGTGCACAAAAAAAATATTAAGAGCAAATGAATTGAAGTCAAGACAAAGAACTAGATAATAAAAGTCCAAACAAAAGTAAATAAAGTCTAAAGGGAGATGAGACAATTAGTCTCACCTCAAGCAGGACGACAGAAGACGGTGCTCACAGTTATTTGCTTGACTCCCGCTTTGCTGTTCCTGATCTGTGGCTCGGATGGGGAAGTGATGCCGATCAGTAGGCTAGCGTCTACTAGTACTAAAGCACTTGAAACGTGATTACCATGTTTGTGTTTTCTTTACTATATTCTTTCAATGTGTGATTTCAAAAGTATATAGCATCATTATCACAATCATCTCACAAGACTGTAAAGCTCACCATCTCATATTTCATTTCACAGGCAAAATCACATAAGTCTACACATGTTTGTAAATTATGGAATATTGACATTATCATGTACAAAGGAAAATAAACACTTCAAAAAACTTTTGAGAGTGGTAACTCTCCCCCAAAATACAGATGTATGATTAAAAAAAAAAACTTTACTGAATTGTAATGCAACATTATGTCAGATCCGATTTACAGTAGAAGAGACTTACACAACTGACTTATGTTTGGAAACGAAATACTATGTTGTAATTTATCATCATCATCAACATGTGCCATGTCGGATGTCGTAGATGATAGATGAAACGTCTGTCCTTGGTGCTGATTATCAGTCCGATTGTTCACACCCCTCCCTGTCACAAAAATCGACTGTCCAGAGTTGCTCTCTTTTTGACTGTTTGTCGCCCTTCAACATTAGCATACAACATGATTCTTTCTTTCTTCTTTCTTTCTTTCTCGAATCCTGTATGCCTCACAGCGTCAGGTCAGGAAGAGATTTCTAAAACGGGCCCTAGTATGCGCTTCGTAGATAGTCTCTTTCGTCGCCTCTGTTATCTCTGAGGTCCATCTTTGCGTGGCCGGCCTTTTGCTTTGTACCCATTGTATCGGAGCAGCATTGCTCTTTGGGGTGCACTGTCTGATGGTAATCTGCTTATGTGACCGAACCATTTAATTTGTTGTTTCTGATGAAGTCTAGTACTGATGTTGTACCCACTTTTTTCCTGATGTCTTCATTTCTCAACCGGTCTCTTCTTGTTACACCCAGCATTCTGCGTAGACACTTCATCTCTGTTGTGACTAATTTTCTTCTATCGTTTGTTGTCAGCGTCCAGGTTTGGCACTGGTAACATAATGTGGGAGAAAGATTGTGTTGAACATTGCTCTTTTTGTGTTCATGGTGACGTGTTTGCATCTTAAAATTGGCGCCATTTGCCCTATCATTTGATTTGCTTTGTTGCATCTGTGTTGAATTTCATTAGTTATTCTTCCATTTGCTGAAAAAATGCTCCCAGGTATGTGAAATCTTTTGCTTGATTTAGTAGATGATTATCGATGGAGATGTTGGTAGTGTTTTCCTCTCTGGCGAATGTCATTACTTTGTTTTGTCGATGTTAATTCTCATGTTGTATTCGTTACATGCTAACTGGAGTCTGTTGATGTGTTGTTGTAGCTGTTCTTCTGTTGTTGATATGATTGCCTGATCGTCTGCAAACATAAATTCATTTAAGAGTTCTCCGAGGTTGTTTCCTTCGCTGGTGTTAGCTATTTTACAAATGTGGTCAATGTACGTGATGAATAGCAGCGGGGATAGTACGCAACCTTGTCTTACTCCTGACCCTACGTGAAACTTTTCTGATAATCCTGTATTTGTTCTAATCGTACATTGGCTGTCAGTATAAATGTTCTTGCAAAGGTTGATTAGGTGTTCATTAACCCCATAGGTTGTTAGTATTTTCCACAACTTGTGCCTATCTACGCGGTCGAACGCTTTTTCCTGATCTACAAATGCAACGTGTAAATGTTTGTCCGATTCGATAGTCCTTTCTACTAACTGTCTGAGGGCGAATATTGCGTCTGTACAGCTTTTGTTCTTCCTGAATCCCATTTGGGAGTCATTAAGCTGTGGCTCGATGATGTGGCGGAGCCTTTTCTCAAGTATTTTGCAGAATATTTTCCCAGTGTGGCTCAGTAGCGCTATGCCTCTATACTTTGTACAGTCCCTCTTGCTACCTTCTTCTTCCAGATGGGAACAATTGTAGCATTCCTCCAATCTTCTGGTGTTTCTTGTGTGATCCAGACTTGGTTGAATAGTCTATAGAGCCAGCTGATTCCTACCTCTTTAGTTGCTTTGATTTCTTTCTTTTATTGATAAAACGTTTTCGTTCTACATTGACTTCTTTACCACATCAACCTTAGTCCTTTTATCAGTTCATAGGATTCTTAATGTTCTCCTGCTAAACGAAAGCTATGTTGCTTCCATAGATATTGCTTTCTGTTCATTTACTGTCCATGATTCCCATCGATGTTTAGTATTAGATGTATGTATGTAGGACTGAATAACTCATGTATTTGAAAATAGATGTTTGCTAAAAATAATGAACATGAAATGAGGAGAATTCAAGAGGTGATGAAATGAGGAGAATTCAAGAGGTGATGAAATGAAAG
Organism: Arion vulgaris; assembly: GCA_020796225.1. Classification (NCBI taxonomy): domain Eukaryota; kingdom Metazoa; phylum Mollusca; class Gastropoda; order Stylommatophora; family Arionidae; genus Arion; species Arion vulgaris. The sequence continues at coordinate 26,538,784 of CM036761.1, read as the reverse complement.
AAACATCTGATAAACTACTAGAAACTGCTGCTATAGGAAGTAAAAGATGCAGGTATGTTGGACATACTCCTGAGAAACAATTATCAAAGTATCACAAAGCAGGCCTTGAAGTAGGAAACAAAGATTTCAAGAAAGAAAGACACATTTGGAAACCCCGAAAAGAGCTTTAATGAGATAGACGACAAATATCAAACTCATTTTCACAGAAGAGATTAAACAAGATGCATCGGATAGAGCGCTATGCAGAAATTACTTAAGTACATATGTAAAATAAAACAGCACTAGAAGAATAGAATCCATTTAACTCTTTATGTTTGTTATTTTCATTACCTATCTGATGTTAGCAGGGTTGAAAGAAAGTTCAATCGCTACACTTGTCTTATTTTCCTATCTGATGTTAGCAGGGTTGAATGAAAGTTCAATCGCTGGACTTGTCTTATTTTCCTCCAATTTACTTTGATGCTGAATTACAAAGTTTCCTTAACACTTTCCTCCGTAATTTTTTTTTTTACTTATGGACACATTTGTATTGCAGTGTTAACTGAATAAGCCTAGTATACTGGCTTTGCGTCATCTCAAAATATACTGCGAGCCATTATATCGGTTTAGAAAGGTGAATGGGTTAATCAGGATGATTTGGGGAATTAAAGTCAGAACTGCAACGAGAACTACGGAGAACGTGTTGTCTTTTTGGTACTTTCATCAATCCTCTGTAATTTTCTGTGCGTCAGTGTGCCCAGTCTGAATGCAATATCATTGATTTTAATTTTCGTTTTTATAATGTACATTGTCTTGCAAGTTAAAGTATATACACATTGAATACGGTAGTTTTACAAAGTATAAAAACAAGACACAACAACATTTCAATCAACAGGATTTATGAAGAAAGGATTTAAACAAACGAAATATAGACGATTGTTCTATACAGTGGACATCATAGACACTGTGACTGAAACGATTAATTCCTTGTATCGTTAAGTTGAAAATTGTAATTGTTCAAACGAAATTTATTCTCCAGACTATTCGTCAAAAGTTTCCTCACCTGACTACCAGACGGCTTGGTACACGAGGCCATTCCAAGTAAGTAAAACGTTTCATAAGAGTTAGTTAGTGAATTATTAGATCATCCTCATTGCACGAAGAATAAGTTGATTAGTGCTAAAATCTCTCAACTTCAGTATAACCATCAGAACGTGGTGACTTCTTCTTCTTTTGTGTCACACTGCTACCGGTTGTTGCCCAGTGTCGTGGTTTTCTGTTTTTGTCTTGCGCTGTTCTGGTGGCTTGTGTGATTGTTATTTTTGCTCTTTCACAAGATTCTGCTACGCCATCTAACCATCTTTTCCTGTAGTTTTCCTCTTGCCTTCTTTCCGATGTTCTGTTGTAGAAGACTCTGTATACTGTGGAGTTTGGATGCATTCTTATTAAGTGGCCAACCCACTTCATTCTTTGTTTCTCAATGTAATTCAAGCAAGGTTCTGTGCCAACTTTCTTTCTTATGCTGATGTTGGTGACTCTGTATTTTCTGGTGTTGTTGGTAACTTTTCGCAGGCAACGCATTTCACAATCATGTGCTGGATGATTGTTAATGCCGGTAGTACTGATTTTTAGGGCGATATAAATGTGGCTTAGGGATAGTGACTCGGTCTATTAACCACGACGTTCTGAGTTCGAATCTCGCTGCAGACAATTTGGTTGCAAATTGTTTCGCGTGGATTTTACAAAAGGACGATGGCGCCAACCGTTCAGACAGCAATGACAAACTACTGAACGTAATAATGTCTGAAAAATCACAAACAGAAAAATTAAAAACTAGGTTGATTCGCAAAGTCATGTAAAGGATATGCAATTAACATAACATAGGATAGGGGACAGAGCCTGAGGAATTTACCGGCGACTGCACTAGTCATGCGGCCATTAAATTCCCCAGGCTCTCGTCAATAATTATGTTTTTGAGCGTTATTACATACCTGGTTCTATATGAAACGTTTATGACCCTTTTAAATACAATATGGTTAATACAAAATTTCGCCTGCTTTAAATGTCGGGTTTTTGTATTACAGATATCACTATTACGGGATTGGAATACGAGAAACGAGTCAATATTATCACTCAGTTTATTCTGACTAAAGGTTTGCCCAAAGTCACGTCTGGACTGAAATACATAACTCATCACTACTTGCTACACAGCACAGTCATATACATCACACCATTACTACCACTATCATTACTCTGAGGTTACAGCACCATAATCACGATCAGTAATCCTTTCAAAACTAAAAACCGTCATCAACACCTACTATTTCTACCATCATCATCTCTAACACTAAAATTCACCATCCCTACTGACTCTAAACCATCAACATTGACTTAAAATCACTATCATTCGTATTTAAACCTCACCATCACTACTGGGTTTAAAACCCCAATTTTCTAGAAATATATTGTAACCTCTCCTTCTATCGTGCAGTATAATTCACAAATATAAGAAATGCAAAGAATGCCAAACTAGCATATGATGTACATATCTAATTATAGCATGAACGTTCACTTTTTTGTAGATATTGCTGTTCTAATTTGATTTTTTGTATTTTATTTGGAAGGGTAATATTGCAAGAGTCATATCTACAAAACCAATTGGGTTAGACATTCTTTCAAGGTTCATGTTATAATTATAGGTAATATGTACATCCAATACTAGTTTGACATTCGTTCACTTTTATATTTGTGAAGTCCACTGCACGATGAAAGGGGGAGGGGGAATTTCTAAATATAATTTCAAGAAAATTAATTATTTTTAAATTAATAATTACAATGCATACACTAAGCTATATTTATCATTAAAAAATGTCTTTTGCAACATGTGTTTAAATTGCACAACAGTATGTTTGTAAGTTTGTTTTCTGTTAATTTAAAAAAAGACACGCTTGTTCTGGGTGGGCCTCCCACCTTAGAAACATTAGCGATACGTAAAGAGGTCTGGCACCTGATCGTGTCCTGCACATTTGAACTGAGTAGATAGCATTCCAATAACTTGTTTATATACAAATAATTTTTAATCAGCTCCGAATACGCTTGTTATCTTTCGTTTCAGGTTTTCCGGATGTAAGTTAAAAAATGAGGTAAGAAAAGTCATCTTTTATTTTTATTTTTAAAAAAGCATTGAGACAAAGAAAAGCAACGACTGAATGAATATATATTGTAGGTCGCAATACTTGTATTTTTGATGAGTGTTCATATATTGTTGGTCGTTATACTTGTATTTATGATGTGTGTTCATTTATTGGTGGTCGTTATACTTGTATTTATGATGTGTGTTCATTTATTGTTGGTCGTTATACTTGTATTTGTGATGTGTGTTCATTTATTGTTGGTCGTTATACTTGTATTTGAGATGTGTGTTCATTTATTGTTGGTCGTTATATTTGTATTTATGATGTGTGTTCATTTATTGTTGGTTATTTATATTAGTATTGAGCTGAGTAACGTACTGAAGGCAGAGAAAGAGAAGAGGTTGTACAAACCTGAAATGAACTAAGCTGATCTGTTCACGAAAGATGAAATTAGATAAAATGTGTGATGTCCAATGCTTCAACGAAAGTTAAGAGAAGAAGACATTACGGCGCAGGATTGCCTTTCATGGACTGAGTTTCTTATATACTCGGTCACTATGCACATAAATGGGGACTGTCTAGAGTAGGTTGATAGTAGCTCGGCCTGCTAGCTGTGAGACGCCTCATAGCGCGGGTTCGAACCTACTGTCCGGCATTTTTCGAGTCCCCTGGTCTTACTCAGGACGATAACGTGAGTACCTCTGAAGTCGGAGAAAATCTGTCTGTATGGCGAGGGAATACTAATTACAGTACATTGAGCACACGGCTGCCAGTGTAAGATTTACAATGTGCACGCTTTGCCATGTAAGAAATTGGAAAATCGGATTTCAGCAAAATCAGTTTCAGAGATGAAACTTCGTCCGAGTTGAAAGCGGACGAAAGAAAGAAAAAAAAATGCACATAAATGACATATCATCTGCTTAGAGTATTGCACATACTTCATAACACCAGTAAACGTTCTTAGGAACTCCGAGAAAATGCACTCGTGAACCGAACGGCAAGGTCCAGATTCGATCCCACGAGCTTCAGATTACAAGACCTAACTTCTTCGCCATATAGACATCCCTTGCAAATTTTGGTTAAAATAAAACAAACATCAATTAAATGTATACCTTTCAAACATATCGCTTAGAAATATTTATGAATACCTTGTGACTGTGAAGATATCAATGAAAATGTTATGATACTGTGTACATAACAAAGTGTTTGCTTGTTTTACAAACGATGTATTTCTCTCTACGTTGAAAAACTCGTTTTGATGGCAGTGCACGAAACTTATTGTCCCGACGAGGGTTTTCTCTGTAATGATGAGAATGATTACAATTTACATATTGTATGTTAATTGCTATTTATGCCTTTCGCAATTCTTAGTATTTCGATCTTTATTTTTTTATCGTTTTCACTTCATACTGTCTTTAGTTGCTTACATTTTGTAAAGCTATTGTTTATTATTCTTCTGATTTTCTTCATCCCACTTCTATCTCTTGTTAGCAGTAAACCGTGCTATTCAAACCATTCACATTTTCTATTTTGATCCTTTGATGAAATTTCATTTGCTATGTTTAGTAATTATAGTAGCTACATAGAACATGTAGTTAGCAGGTACAATTCAGCCCTACAAACAATGGATAATAGTTAACAGTCTTGCTACTAAGAGGAATATTATGTTGATGAAACAAATTAGTTAAGACTTAGAAAGAAGTTATATATGAAAGCTGTCGACACTTCTAGCGAACAGTATGCATGATGATCCTGAGTTTCTCTAACATATACATATCAGCGTTCAGCACGTTTAAAGCAAGGAAGGGGGACGGAAAGTGTCACTCCTGGTCATGTTTGTGTGTGGGAAACAATTTTATGTGAATCTGTTCTTCTCATTTCGCATAGTAAACTACCACCGAAAATGTTGTTATTCCTTTTGTCACCCCCTGATAAAGTTTTTATGAACGCGAAAGCATATCGATACCAGGAGAGAAAGGAACAGCTGTGATCAGCCAAGCGTCCAAGGCTGTATCGAGCGACCAGTTAGTTTCCTTAAAGATTATATTTAATCTGAGTGTATCTCTGTGCTCTGAACGCTAATCCTTTGCGAGGCGGGTGGTCGTGCCATACTAAACAGATTACAATATTAGCTCTTTGTTTTTATCTCACATACTTTCAAAGTAACGTTCCTTTGCTAGTCAGGAAAATATAGTGGTTGTCAGATGAATTTGTACACAATCAAACATTGTTATATTCCGAATACAGTCGATTATCCAGTCACCCACATAAAATAATGGACTCGACTTTTTGAGTTGGCTGAATATTCAGAATTATCGTTGAAGTTATTATAATGCGGACACTTTTATTTAGTTGTATGGTACAAAACACTCACGTGGGAGTCCTGAAATGGCATGAATGACGATTCAGTCCATATATCCTATGTTTCTTGCCATTTTTATTCATTGTTTTCCATTTTTTGTCTTTATTTATATTTATCTTTTTCTGTTCTTTTATTTATATAATCATTAATATAGTCTTTCCTGTCCTTTTTATTCTGACATCTATTTCAGGTATTCGTTTCTTCGATTATTTGTTAATATGTCCATTATAGTTTTTTTCAAGTTTTCTTTCTTTATATATTTATTTCTTAAATTTCTTCTGATTTATTTATTCATATATTTATATAAACTATGTTTTCTCTGTCTTCTTTTATAATTTATATAAACTATATTTTCTGTCTTCATTCAAAATTTTATATAAACTTTTCTCTGCTTCTTTTTTCATATATTTTAAAAAAAACTAGTTTTTCTGTCTTCTTTATTCATATATTTATATAAACTATTTTTCTCTGTCTTCTTTATTCTATATTTATATAAACGATTTTTGTTCTGTCTTTTTATTCTATATTTATATAAACTATGTTTTCTTTGTCTTCTTTATTCATATATTTATATAAACTATGTTTTCTTTTTCTTTATTCTATATTTATATAAACTATTTTTTTCTCTGTCTTCTTTATTCATATTTTTATAAAAACTATGTTTTCTCTGTTTTTTTTATATATATATAAAGTACACGATTCTCAAATTTATATAACCTTTTTTCTTTTTGTCTTTTTTTTTTATATTTATACAAACTATGTTTTCTCTGTCTTCTTTATTCATATATTTATAAAAAAACTATTTTTTTCTTTGTCTTTTTATTCATATTTTAAAACTATGTTTTTTTGTTTTCTTTATTCATATATTTATATAAACTTTTTTTTTCCTTGTTTTTTTTTTGTGGGAAGTTTATTTTTATAAAAATTGTTTTTCTTCTTCTTTTTTTTTTTAAAAATATGTTTTTTTGTTTTTTTTCAATATTTATAAAACTTGTTTTTCTTTTTTTTTATTCATATTTTATATAAACTATGTTTTCTTTGTTTCTTTTTATATATATATGAAAGTCAATTTTAATTTTTAATATAAACTATTTTCTTCTCTTTTTTTAAATATATGAAAAATGATGTCTCATATATTTATATAAACTATTTTCTTATCTGTCTTCTTTTATATATTTTGAAGTCATGATGTCTCATATATTTTATAAACTATTTTCTTTTTGTCTTTTTTATATATATGAAATTTTGAGCTCATATATTTATATAAATTTTTTCTTCTTTCCTTTACTCATATATTTATTCAAACTTTTTGTTCTCATATTCATTTTCTTAAACAATTTTTCTTCTTCTCTTTTTATTATTTTTATTCAAACTGTATTTCATCTCTTTATTCAAATTTATTAGCTTTTTTTCTCTCCTGTTATTCCTATTTTTTAAATTTGTTCATTTTTCCCCTGCCTTTTTATTCTTTTCTCTTCCAGATTTTCTTATTCATCAATTTATATATTTTTCCCCCGTGTTTTATTATCAATGACACAACTTTTACATACAGATCAACATCAAAATTAACTTTAAACGCATATTCTGTTCAAAACCATTACTTATTCTTAACCCCTCTGCCATGACACAGGGGGCTTAGAAAGGACTTTCCATGCCCCCTGTCCCGTGCAACCTTCCCCGGGGGCCCCCCGTCAGAGATGCGGTGCCCGGGTTCCTCTTCCATCAGGCCTCCATGTTGTCCGTGGTCTGCCTTTTTTCTTTTTCCCCTCTGGTGCCCAAGTGGGGGCATCCTTGCAGACATTTCTTGTCTCATTCCCCAAACATGTCACCATTTCCATCTTCTTTTTATATGTCATTCTTTGGGCTCTTGTTTTGTGTCTTGGGTAGTTTTATTGGATATTTTACTGGCCCAAAGTTTCCCCAAGATTCTGAAGACAGGGGGGAAAAAACTGACAGCCTGCTAGATCCCCTTTTGGTCATCCCCCAACACTGATCCGTAGGCAAAACTGGAAAAACAATGTTTTTATAGAGTTGTTTTGGGTCCTTTTAATTTTGGGACTTCCATACTTTTACTGGCAAAATTCGGCCTTACTCAGACGTGTTTTTTTATATCTTCCTCTGTGCCACCTTTATCAGTACGCTACAAGATATGTAAACTCCCAAACCCCTTTCGTGTTTCATTTTCATTCTGGGTTGTTGGATTTCACGTTTGTCATAATTTTTTTTTTTCCTGTGTTTATTTTGGGCCTACTGTCTTTGCCATGCTGTGAAGATTGTACTTTTCTCTTGATATGTTCATTTTGGGGAACCAAGGGCTTTTGTCTGCAAAGTCCAGGCCCCCAAAAACATCTCGAAAGGGTCCATCTTATTCCCTCTTGGTGCTTGTTTTTTTTGGCTTTTTTTTGCCCCAGTAAATTTGTAATACTAAAAAAAAGAGGGACATTACGCATCCCTGTCTTACACCAGATTTTACTGGGAATGTTTTTTTGGGAATTCTTTGGTTGCAGGAGAAATCTTTATAAAGAGGGCTATGATGTTGAAAAGCTTCTGCGGCCTTTTTCTCAGATCTTCCATAGGCTGTCTCGTGGACCCGTCAATCCTTTTCAAAAAATATGGTTGATAATTTAAATCCTTTGCCACTCCACATTGTTCTAAAAAAGTTACGCAGGGGAAATATATGTTCATTTTTTCCCCTTCCTTTCCTAAATCCTTTCCATTCGGCACTTGTCTACTGCTTCTTTTATTCGCATTATGACAATTTTGGAATATCTTACTTGGGATTAAACAACGGGTTCCTCTCCCGTTATTGCAATCTGTTAGGTCTCCTTTCTTTGGGGGTTTTTACCAAGTCCCCTAGTCCAATCCTTAGGCAATTTTCTTTCTCCAGAATTCAAACAATGGCTCTATGTTTTAGCTGATGGGGTCGATCTTGAAAACTCCTGTCATTTCATCATTTCGGTGCTTTTTTTTTCTCAGGGGTCAATAGCTTTTACTATTTCTTTTTTTCTGGAATTTGAGGTTGATATCAATATCCTGTGCAGGGGGGGATATCCGGGGGATGTTCAGGATCAGGGCTGTTTTGCTCTTCAAAGTGGGATGTCCATCTCAAACCTGTCCTGTCTGTTGTCAACAGTTGTCCAGGGTGTTTCTGACTGGCATGTTATGGTTTGTCTTTTTTCCCCATAATTGTTTGGAATCTTTTACAGTGTGTGCAGATCATTCTTTGGGTTTTTTTGATTTCGCTGTCTTTTCCCTAAATTTCTTGTCTGTTCTAATTCTTTTACCATTTTTTTTTATTCTGTTTTTCTTTTCGCCTTTTCTTTTGACGTTCTGATCTAATGCTATTGATGAGATTTTTTTCCTTTCGCTTTTGGATGTTTTTAAGGGGCTGGGCCCCTTCCCCCTTTTTTTTGTCCCTTTTCTGGGTTCCCTACACTACTGCTAACTATTTTATATTTCCTTTTATGATCCCCTTTTTCTTGGGTATTGTTGGTTTGGCTGACTGCTCTGACAGGTTTAAACTGTTCTTTATTCCCTATATATTTTGTAAATTTTCTGTCTTTAATAGGTTTAAAGTATTCTGTTCTTGTCTTGGCTTTTTTAAAAGTTTTCTTCATTTGAGCCTGATCATAACGCAAGGTGGGGGGTCCTGCCCCTCACTCCTCTTTTCCCTTTTCATCAAGTTTTTTGCCATTTACGTTGAATTTAAATGGTCTATCTGGTTTCATTTTTCCATTTGGGGGTATCCCTTTTACTTGTGTATGGTCCCGTTGGGGAAAAATGGCCTTATGATCGTCTGTTTCAGACAAAAATCTAACATTTCTCCATTTTCTTTGGTGCCACATCCCTCTTTCCCCATTATTGCTTCTCTGTGTCTGTTATTTTTCAACCGTTTAGGTCTCCCATTAACAAAACGTCTGAGCTGGAACAATGGCCACTATTTCCTGTAACCTTCTATAAAATGTTTTTGTCCCTTTTTCGGGTTCTTAGTGGGGTAAATTTAATGATGGGTTTGCTTTCCTTTTTTCCATTAAATCGGGGCCCAATCTTTCATTAATCGGGGGGACTCAAAAGGATTCAATCCTTTCCCTTTTTATTAGTGCAACCCGGAATGATTCCCTGCTCTTCCCGAGTTAAGATGGTTTCCCCCGTTCTAGTTGTCGTCTGTCCAGCCTGTCCATCTACTTTCCAGACCCCCAGAATTTTAATTTATGTGTTTATTCTTTTTCCACCTGTGATGTCTTTGTGGCTCAACATTGTTCTGACGTTCCAGAATCCTATTCTTGTTTGTTTTGACATCCAGCAGACTTGAATTCCCCGCGTGGGCTTCCCCTTTCGCTTTCCCCATCTGTTCATGCTGACAGTGGTACTCTGTCTCAAGACCGCTGGACATCGAGAGCATTTTTTCCTTTTGAAGTTTCTGTAACATTTTTTCTTTTTTATGGGGCAGAGTTGTTAGCACTGTGCCCAACCCCCAACCTGGAGGACCAGGAGGCCACATTTAGTCTGACCTCTCACCTTGGACCTGTCAGGCATGGGTAACCCTTCCAGGAACAGAACGTTCCTGCCGGCATAGCTTTCTGGATCATTGAGGCACGCAAGCCCCCCACCACTACAAGGTAATGGCCTCATGGGGGTTCAAACCATTATTGCTATTAAATAGTTTTCCTTGTAGGCAAAAGGTAGGCAAGAACGCTTTTTCACAGCGTATAGTATATTGAGTAATATATTGTCAGATTCGTGTTTTTCCGTGACAAGCGGTATGCGATGTGTGATGTGATGAGTCAGTCACTTCGGCCCGTCATTACTTCCCAGTTTTTCTATGTTCCCCAAATTGAGTCTATCTCGACTTGAGAGACGTTGCAGTCTGAAGACAATTCCATTTCACGTAGGGAATTTCATTCTATATATATATATATATATATATATATATATGTATATATATATATATATATATATATATATATTTATTTATATTCTATAGGAGATATAGAAACTAAGGTAATGCAATTCAAAATAGATCTCTGGAAAATAATTAACTTAAAATGGAGCGAATATAGGAGAAATGATTACATCAGAGAAATGTCTGTCAATCACTAGTAATAACTGTTATAAGAAGGTGAAGATGGAGATATGTTGGACACACCTTGAGAAGAAATAATCAAAGAATATCAAAGCAGGCATTGAAGTGGGATGCAAAGGGTTCAAGAAAGAGAGGACAACCTAAAGAGACCCTGAAACGAACTTTGCTAAGAGAGGCAAGAAATATCGATCTCAGTTCAATGGGAGAGATTGAGCGAGTTTTCCAAGATAAAGCGGTATGGAGAAATTGCTTGCAGGCCCTATGTAACGTATAACGGTACGAGAGGATTATTATTATTATTATCTAAGTATTCTTATTTTTCAATTCTCATGCAGCTTGAGTGGTTGTCGGGCCCAAATTTGGAATGTAAAGAATAGAACCACTGTTACCTGCCACTTATGTCGTAAGATGCGAGTAAGGAGGTTTGGCTGAAATCGATGCACGTGTCCTAAACGTGTAGAAGTCTATGCGTTTATGGGCCTACAAACCAATGTGCAACGTATACACGTTCTTGGTAAAGATCAAACATATCACAAAGAGTGATTAAAATTGGTCGTAAAGAGCGAACGCAAAGAAGAAGAAGAATTCGCATGTTTCTACTATTTTACTTTGTGCTTTTGTCTCATTGTAAATGTTTTGGGTTTTTCTTTGTTCGTTTCTGTGAGCTATGCAAATGTTTCACGACTCCATTATGTATTTAAGGTGCCATGCACATGTCTTTGTGTTGACCATTCCAATGTTAAAACAATTTCATTATTTATTAGGTGTGTACCAGGCACATTTTTATATATCATTTAAAATGATTCTACTATTTTAATAATTTATTTGTCATTCTAAATGTTTCTACTGCTTTACTATTTGTTTATGTGTCATTATAAGTGTTCCCAGTGCTTCATTTACTATTTATGTGTCCCTATAAAAGTTTCTAGTAGTTCTCATTTTATGTATGTGCTCAGAAATATACTAAATTGTTCTTTAATTCACATCTTAAAGTCTTTCTAAGCCTATATGACCACTACTTCGTGTTTTTCTTTGCAAAAAGTCTTCGATTTCAAGGACTATATCTGCATTTTAATCTTCAGTTGATCCTATTCTACACTAATCCTGCTTGTCAAAAGATTATAAGCTGACTTGGTTCCAGGTGTCCCAACAATCTGGTATATTAACATGTTAAGAGCTTTAATCCTATATTATAGATCCCATCTTTTGCAAGCTATTACAATCTACAGCATACATCTGATAACAATCTTCAAGGTTAGGAAAAAAATATGTTCACAATATAACATCAGTCACATGCAACATTTGAATATCACTACATTCAAAAAAAAAAGTAAAAAAACAATTCAAAAACAGCAGAACCACGAGGATGTGTTCTTATTTGAAACGATCGGGGTATTTTCCAAGATTGTTGAATCTTAGTGTAGATGAGATTTAGTTCCTAATCCTATAGGAGATGGACGATAAAAGGCATGTCTCTGTCTCAAGATGATCATGTAAAAAACCAATTGGAAGTACAAAATCGATAAAAGTAGATTGCAAAGTCGCTGTCAAAGCACAATTCATTAAAACTTGATAATATACAATTTTGACAAACATTTTCAGTATCTTAAAAATTACTTCCTGGACACTAGCCGGTATTGTGGAGTTCATGTATTGTCGCTGAGATCATGTGATAGACAGCAATCGGATCACATATTTTCATTTACCGATGTGCAATAATGGTGTTCCTGTCAATCAATCAATTAATCCATCAAAGCAGCAGCCATCTATTTCCTCAAATCATTCCTTCCTTATTTTCGTTTGCTTGTAATATAAATATTGTCTAATATTCAACGTTGTCTCCTGCATAAACTTCGCTGTCCTTTGTAGCTCACACAGAGGTCCGTATAGTTTTCTGTCGAGTGTTGTTTCGTTAAACCAGTGAGTTTGCCCCTGTATATCATATTTGGTGCAGCCCTGAAGTACCTACTCTGCAGTCTGATGTGCCTGCCCACATGTATACGTGGCTGAGTTGCAAATCTTGAATTTTGTATACATGTGGCTGCGGAGTCGATTGTGTCCTGTTCTGAGGCATAAAATGATAACATGTTCCAATCTGCTCAAAGTTTAGTCGTCGTCTTGTGTTGTTTTCTCAAATGATCTCCATGGGAACAAAACAACAGATTAGCATCAAATTTGTTCTGAATTTGTTATAGTTAAGGACCTGGACAGTTTGGTTAGGGCTTTTTATATCTAATTTGGAGTCATTTAAATAATAAAAATTATGTCAACTATATTCTTGGTTGTGTATATTGGCGAAACACGTAAAACAAAGTACTGTAGTTTTACAAAATACAAAAAACAATAACGATACACAACAACGTTTCGACCAAAAGGCCTTTATCAAGAAAAGGATACAACAGAAGTGACGAATTTCAATCCTTTCACAGCACTTATATAGACTACGACAATAACACCATAACGGCCCCAAAATAAAAATCTGTTACTAAAAACCAATAACAAAATTAATGCTAACAACTAGAAGTGGATAAAAGAAGAGAAACATTAAAAATCAAATATATATATATATATATAACTTCTATATATTTAACATATGCACATATAGAATATGTGTATATACACAAACATACATATGCACACGCATGCACAGATACACACATAGGTGAGTAATAATTGGGAAAACACTGGAATGTTCAAATAGAACGTTATGTATTTGACAAAAATGATCTAGATCCCTGGTCATTGAAGCAAGGGAAAACTATAAATCAAGTGTGTTATACACGCAAGCACACACACAAGCTTAAATAAATAATAATTCTCGAACACCGTGGAATGTTAAAAATAAAATTATCATTACAGGAATGTTATATATCCCTGGTTATATTGCTGCAGGTGAGAACTATAAATCAAATGTATTCAACGTTCTTTAAGGTACACCTCCCTCAAGAAGTATAAATGACTATTACTCAAAATTCTAAGTTACCTATTTGTGAATATTTATCCGCAAGTGACTTAGTACTATTTTTAATTACGGTTTTGTATTCAAGATTGCAACAAACTAATGCAAATCTGACTTAAGGCTGGTCAATGTTTTTGAAAATCGTGTAGCTGTGATATATACCACACAGCGCGCACACACATAGAGTAAGACGCATATAAGCGTTTACAAGATCTTGCGTAGTCTTATCTCTTCAAGAAATCTGATTTATATCACCTGGGTTAAATATCACATGAGAAACACCTGATTATTTGTACATCTCATTGAATTAAAGTAGATTATCCCTGGTTCGTGCAACACCTGGACACAATTTCTATAGAAAACTACCCTTAAGATAATGTTTAATTTTGTTTTTTTATGTTTCATACTCTTCAGGATACATGCTATTCTTGTCAACACTCATCGAACTTTGATTTATTGGAAAAATAGGAATTTAATTAACTATTTCATGTTATATTGTTTCCAGATATCATAAAGTTCCCAGACTAAAAATTAGGAAATATTTTCTTTAGATATTTTAGCCATGAGTAGAATCAATTGTTAGGGTCACAACGATTAATAAACACCAATATTGATTGATTGATTAATCTGATATGGCCATCATCATGGCACTTCGGTGAGTAACCATGTGTGCTACGATATCTTTTTTACACAATAAGATATCAGCGACAGTTCACACATTCCGTAGCACTTAGCGAGGGTCCTCGATGTAAACTTTAAGTGCCATTAACATATAAAAAACACCACTAATATCTACACAATAATTACTAATGATAATAATACAGCTATAACTAGAACTACTAGTGTTATTACTGCGTCTAGCAACATTGCTGCTACTGTTAATGCTGCCACTACCGTCAGTACTACCATCTGCTACTAGCACTGCCGCTACTGCAACAATCATTACCCCTATTATAACGTCCAAGACTCTTACTACTACTGCAACAAACAGACTACAATAACTACCAACATAATAGCAACGATTACTACAAACTCATCCCAACTTATACTTCGACTACTGCTGTTACTAAAATGTAACATCTGCAACTACTATTGCTAATACTACTACTACTACAACTACTGCTCTGCTGCTCCTGCTGACTACTACTTACTACTTATTCCTCTCCGTTCCTCGTGGTATATATCCTCAACAGTTGTTCGCCACTTCTTTCGGTTTCTTGCTGTTTTCTTTATGGTCTCCCAGGATAGTCGAGCACTCTTCAGTTCCTCAAGAAAACTACGTCTCCGGGTCTGATTAGAGCGTCCTCTTTAAGTTTTCCTTGCGTATTTCACTCAAGTGCTTGCCTAGTGACATTCGACTGTGTCTTTCGAAGGGTATGCCCGACTCATCGAAATGTTTTCCTCTTAATCTGGTTCATCATAGATTCCTGTCCAGTTCTTACTACAACTAATACTATCTATATCCTCTTCCTGTCACTTTTGACACATAAGGCTTCTACATACGATTTTCATTGTTGCCAGTTCTGCCGCATTTTTATTAATTGTTTCCCACGTCAGGCCAAAATCTGTGAACTCTGCTTCCATCTGTTCTTTTCCCTGTCTTCTTTGGACGTCCAGGCCAACTTTTCCTATCCGCTGTTTATTGGAGAGATGTCCTAGCTAATGCTTCTACTAGTATACGACATGCATGCCCAACATATCTCCATCTGTTTCTTTTAATAATGGTCTTCAATGAAGCACAGTTTCTTTGTTGAAAAAACCTCTTCATTTGCTATTGTGTTTGGTTATTTCACCATACTTTTTACTTCTTCGAACGCTCCATATCGACCCCATGTTAACCACTTTGTGTGATTTGTATGCCATCTGAGCTTAAGAGCAAATGCACGCTGTGGCACTTATGCTCCTAGAAGTAGGTCAGCACATCCGATTTCTACGATGGTTTTTATTTACTAGGGTAGCTTCCCTAGGTCCTACATCAGCCCACCTCTTACGGCACGTCTTGTAGGTCACAGTGGTACTATTCTTTGCTTCCTTGCGGGTCCCGGTACCACACGGGCTCTTTGACCATATGACATTGATAATGATCCCATCAAACAATCAATCAATCAGTCAAACAATCAATCAATCAGAATTCTTTAACAAAATGTAACCAATAGCAAGAAGATTGTAATCATGATGTGCAATGATATGATAAAGCATATAGCGTAGTGGTTAGTGCACTCGCTTCTTACGCTAGTGGTCATGGTTCGATTCTACAGTAGGAGTAGAATTCTTTTCCGACCGTAACGGCTGTCAGGTAGGAAAAGCACTGGGAAATAAAGACACAGGTCTGCTGTTACACACATCACCCACAGTGTGTCAATGATCAATGAAAAATACGGGTACAAACCGGTATTCCCCAATACACCCAATAATATAAAAAATGGTTCACTTTTAATTTATTTCACTGCATTTTGATATAAAAATGTATTGTGAACTTACATGCTATATTTGTCTTGTATTCTTATGTACTAATGATATGGTAATCACACAGGGTGGCTTCACTAGGAAGTATTCCCTCACAGCAAAAACTGGAACTTTACTACCGGACTTCCCTAATGCAAGATTTCTCATTCTGCCGCTATCTGTTCCTAGGGACAAGGTAATGTGAATAACATTATATTAGTATTTTTTTAATGTATGAAAATGAAAATCGTGGAATGTCCTTTACAGGACGTAAACTAGTCGTTTATTTTCTAGGCACCCCTTGTACGTTCAGTACTTTGCCATTGCTTTCTGAAACGGTGAGGTCTATTTTTACCTTTCGTAAAACTCCCATGGAAACGAATTTGTTTCCAAACTGCCTGCCGTGGAATTTGAACCAGGCACGCTTGGGTTGTGATCGAGCTCACTATGACTTAAGCTACAGACGCCCACTAATGTATACGAAGTGTTCAACTCTGAAAACTTGGGAGCACTATAAAGTTTTAAATTGTGAATGCTATTACTACCAAACGAATGAATGATAATGAATGTGTTTAACAAGGATACATTTTGCTGCCAGTGTCAACGCTGACATCAAATGAAAGAAGAAAAACTAGTCAAGACAGAAATGTAGTCACTACGAATAGTTATGGGAGTATCAAGAATAGACCGGTTTATGAATGAAGACATCATGGGGGGGAAATGGGTACAACCTTTATTTGGTTTTACAGAGGAATGATGAGAATCTCATGGACTGCTAAAATGGTACAACTCTATTTGGTTTTACAGAGGAATGATGAGAATCTCATGGACTGCTAAAATGGGTACAACCTCTATTTGGTTTTACAGAGGAATGATGAGAATCTCATGGACTGCTAAAATGGGTACAACCTCTATTTGGTTTTACAGAGGAATGATGAGAATCTCATGGACTGCTAATGGGTACAACTCTATTTGGTTTTACAGAGGAATGATGAGAATCTCATGGACTGCTAAAATGGGTACAACCTCTATTTGGTTTTACAGAGGAATGATGAGAATCTCATGGACAGCTAAAATGGGTACAACCTCTATTTGGTTTTACAGAGGAATGATGAGAATCTCATGGACAGCTAAAATGGGTACAACCTCTATTTGGTTTTACAGAGGAATGATGAGAATCTCATGGACAGCTAAAATGGGTACAACCTCTATTTGGTTTTACAGAGGAATGATGAGAATCTCATGGACAGCTAAAATGGGTACAACCTCTATTTGGTTTTACAGAGGAATGATGAGAATCTCATGGACAGCTAAAATGGGTACAACCTCTATTTGGTTTTACAGAGGAAAGATGAGAATCTCATGGACAGCTAAATTGGGTACAACCTCTATTTGGTTTTACAGAGGAAAGATGAGAATCTCATGGACAGCTAAAATGGGTACAACTTCTATTTGGTTTTACAGAGGAAAGATGAGAATCTCATGGACTGCTAAAATCACTAATATTGAGGTGTTGAATGAGGTCAAGACACAAAGAAAACTTATTATCAATATAAGAAAGAGGCAGTCATTATTTTTCGGGTATGTAATGAGGAGGGGAGATTTAGAACGCATTGTAACAACTGGTAAAATCGAGGGTAGACGAGACAGGGGAAGATAGAGAGAGAACATTTTGGATAACCTGACTTCCTGACACAGTAGAACGTCAACATCTGAGTTGATAGCAAACACCAAAGATAGAGATTTGTGGAGATATATGATCGCCTACGCCAGCCGGCACGGCACCTGATGGTGATGACAACCTCAATACTGAGCTTCATCAAGAAATACAAATTTAAATTGTCCGGCCACATAAGCAGATTACCAACAGACAGTGTACATAAAAGGCAAATTCTACTCAGAAACAGTGCATACAAAGAACCACATCATAGCGCAAAATGTGGACTATAGAAATAACAGAAACATTGAAAGACACCATTCACGAAACGTAAACAAGAGTCAATTCCAGAAATCTCATTTAAACCTGCCGCTAGGAAGCAAACACAATTAGAGAATGAAAAAGATACAAGAGAAAGTAATTCAAGCAGTTAAATTAAATGGAGGATTAGACAAACACAACAACAAGCAAATATATTTCTATAGATGCATCATTTATACGAGTATTTCAAAATATAATTGTGAGATCTGAACATTTAACAAATAAACTGTGATCTGTGCATTTTAATATAAATGCTGTCAATGGTTTCTTAAAATAACAGGAAAAAATCTTATACATTTGTATTATGAAGATTAGGAAGTGTAGCTTTTATTATCTTTCTTGCCAGCCTGACCAACGTGTTCGTAGCGCGTTGTACGACGGTGGCAAGTCCCTGTGAGTACGGTTCAATTCCACGGGCTGGAAGAAAAGCCACAAGTTCTCCAGATTTAAGATGTTCGTGGCACCGAACCGGAGGGTTACGATGTCCATGGCACCGAGCCGAAGAGCTGAAAGCTCAAGTGCTTCTGGTTTGAAACAAAATATTATCTTTCTTTATTCATATAGAGGTTGAAATAAGCAATTTTCAATTGCATGAAAGATAAGCGATTAGAAGTAACAATTGGTGTAGAGTTCATTTCATCGAAAATCATAACACAATAGTTTCTTAAGATGAGATGAAGTCGTTTGTCAGGCTGCCTTCAAATGTCTGGAGAGCAGGTGACTAGGATTTCTTCTTAAGTTTTTGAAAATGTTGTTTTTTCCGCAGTACTTATACAAATAGTTTTGTTGTTTTAAAACTACTAGACTTAACTTATTACTTGCATCAACACTAATGCCATGAGGTGGTCGTACTTGGACTGTCAAGTACAAATGACCAAGAACAGCTGTGAAGATTACGTCTGAGTGCTATTACACACGTATTTCCTGTCGTCTATACATTTGTTGACAAGCCTTGATTTCAATCATGTTGCTGCCTTTCGATTGTGATGGTCAAACGATAGTGAAATATTATACATTAGAACCGGACACGTTATCTTCACTTTGATACCTGTACCCGATATCTAAGACAGGTCGCGCCATCGCGTTTGAGATTTGAGTTATCTTTATCAAGTTCTCTGGCTTGTCATTGTAGAAGCATTCATCATCTAGCTCCATTCAATGGTACACGGGTTTGAGGACACGTGATATCATGCTCTTCGGTGCAAAGTAAACATGCTCTGTGGTCTGGGCCATATCTTGACGTCCACCATGTGAAAGTTGGGGAAACATCAGTTGACGATTTATCACATGAAATCCCATCGTATCATTCGGAGATTTGTCAAAATTCTCGGTGTTAGTTTTGGCTCAAGGATTAATATTGCTAGCGAGCTGCCATGAATGAAAGGTCTGCCACTTTTGCAATATATTTAGAGTGATATTTCCTCTCACATTTCTTTCTCCTAGTCTCTTGATAGTATTTATCAATATAAGGGAAGACTGCAGTAAAACTATGTAGCAATGGCGAAACACGTAAAAACAAAGTAGTTTAATTTTACAAATTACAAAAACAATAACAATACACAGCAACGTTTAGATCAAAAGGCCTTTATCAAGCAAAGGATACAAGAAAGGTAAAAAAATTATCTTCTAACACAACATTTAACATGCAGAATCAAACAATACGTTTCTAACGGCCCTAAAACAAAAAATATATGACTAAAAGCGAATAACGAAATAAATGCAAAAACTAGAAGTGGAAAAAGAAGATATACAATACATATCATATATATATATATATATATATATATATATATATATATATATATATATATATATATATATATAAAACTTACATACATTCAACGTAGCACATAAAGATAAAGAGTAATAGTCTCTTAATATGTCCTCGTTCTTATATTTCCATTATAATGTTTCGTTTAGATTTTTCTTGTTAGTTTTTGTATTTAGTTAAGTTTAATTCTTCGATAGTTCCACATATTTTATCCATGCATTACTTATTATTTGTACACATATAGAGACAAAGGTCAAGTTTGAAGTTGTGACCTGTGTGTTACCATTGAGAGAAATTAAAACGTAAATAAAATATATGAGTTACGAAATGTGGAAGCAACAAATAAATTAAATAAAAAACCATCCTACACCTTAGACTTAAAGGTGATGGAGTTCTTGAATTACTGCAGAGCTCATAGATTTCAATATTTGAATATTACAAGTACTGTTTCTGTTATGATCCGCCAGTAAATAGTAGTCTTCTCCTTTATATCTTTTATATTTCTCTTTCGTTTTGGAGAATATACCAAACTATAAAGATTCGCCAATGGCAAATGCAGCTGAAAATAGACTTTGAATACACGTCTGATATTTTATGTTGCTAGCTAAGACAGCTCGGGGGTAACTGTAGCTAAGAAATAGCACGCCACCTGCCTAGAGCATTCCACAAAGCACGAACTCCGTAGCTCTGGGAACAATCCTAACGGTATCTGGAAAAAATGCACTCGTGAACAGAATGGCGCCGTTAATATTCGAACCCACAAGCTTAAGTTCGCAAGGCAAGGGTTTAACTACTTAGCTACAGAGACCACCCTTCACTAATACTGTTCGGTTACTGTAGAAAAACCAGCCACCTAGAAACATCTTTGACTAACTGAACCACTATAATGAGAAAGGAGATAATATACTGAATATATTTTTGATTTCTACAACACACAAATTGTACCCATACATCATAGACGGATATGTTCTCGTTAATGAGCAATTTACCGCAACTAAAATGGAATAAATCTCTGGTTACTCGTTCAACAGGAGGATGAACTCCTAACCCTACACAAAGTCTTCGAAAAAAATAACACCATTACAAGAACAGAAAGCAAACCAATGTTGGTGGTAACACACAAAGTCTTCGGAACACATCATAGGCATAACAGAATACAAATAAATGTTGGTGATAACACACAAAGTCTTCGGAACACCATACATAACAGAACACAAATAAATGTTGGTGATAACACACAAAGTCTTCGGAACACCATACATAACAGAATACAAATAAATGTTGGTAGTTAAAGTCTGGTGAAGATTAGTAGAAGTTTACGAGTGCATGAAGAGAGGTAGAACATGCTACGACACCCAATAAATGTGTTAAGTAGTTGAGTAAATGAACTACATAGTTGATTTTATATAAAGCTGTATTGTTTAAACCAATTTTGGTGAGAAAGAAAATCTGTAGAGTGACAAAAGCAATAGTAGCAGCCAGGGAGTATCTGTGACTAAGTGGTTAAGGCGTTTATCGTGCATTCTGAAAAGCCACAGGAACTATCAGTATGCATACTCTTCGATATCTGTTGGGGAGACTGAGCACCTATGGGTCTGCCCGGAGTACATGACGCAGAGTTTGTAACAATAACCAATACCAATCTGAAAGTTGCGGGTTCGATTCCGGACTGTATCGATCAGTTCGCATGTGCATTTTTTTTCAGATCACTAAGATAGTTGCTAGAGCAGCGGAGTTCGTGCTTTGTGCAACATTCTCGTCTTTCAGGTCATTCCCCCCTCTACTCTTTCTCTGTCGTTTCCATATCTCTCTATGCCTTCCCCAACCTCTCTTGCATCCCGGATTGCACTTCAAAATCACATGTTAGTTTCTGGTCTTCTGCATTCTTAACGTATGTCCCAACCACTTCTATCTCCTTTTTATTTCCTTGTTGATATTGTTGATGTCTCTGCGCTGGATGATCTCAGTATTTGGTGATCTCAACAAATTAATCTTCATTAAACCAGAAATAAGTGTTTTAATTTAATTTCATATTCATGATTATATACAATTTATCGCTGTGGTGGTTAATTGTTGATTATTGCCATACCAGCTAAGACTGTTACTTATTTGTTGATTATTGTCATACCAGCTAAGACTGTTACTTATTTGTTGATTGACTTATATACACAAGACTCACTTCATTGTCTGTCTGATATAATTGTCATCCAGCAAGACTGATCTTTTTTGAATTAGTTGCCATAACCGGGCTCCTATTTGTTGATTATTGCCATACCAGCTAAGACTGTTACTTATTTTGTTCCAGGTTGAGACCCTTATTATGATGTACAAGACTCACTGTCAATGTGTCCTAGATACTGCTATCAATGGAAGTTTTGAAGAGGTAGAGCTTCTCTAGCCATGGTTGATCTTTTTCTAGCAATTGTTGGTCTTTTAACCGAGGTCTTCTTCTTCTTCTTCGTTCATTCTTCACGGCCAATTTGATCATTCTTGTTGTGATGTATAATTGGACCACTGGCAAGAACGGAGTGATCTACGTCGGGACGATTGTGGCCGCCTCACTGGTACTATGCCTGCCCTAATCGAGGTCTATGTTTTATTGTCTGTATCCAATAATTATTATAAGAAGGAGAAGATGAAGATATGTTGGGCACACCTTGAGAAGAAATGATCAAATAATATCAAAGCAGACAGTAAAGTGGGATGCAGAGGGTTGAAGAAAGATAGGACGACCTAAGGAGAATCTGAAACGAACTTTGCTGAGAGAGGCAAGAAATATCGGTCTCAGGTTCATGGAGGAGATTGAGCGAGTTGCCTAGGATAGAGCGGTTTGGAAAATTACTTGCAGGCCATATATATATGGCCTTTTCGTTTTACAGACGGTCAATTGGCAAGTGTTTTACTGTGACAACTTCTGAGTTTTCGCTTTTCTCTCTTGTCGTTCAGCTCGTATATAAGTCTCTTCTCAAAAGACTCTGCGCCCTTTCGTAATTTGGCTTTCCACACAACTCTGTCATTAGCTAGTCCCTCCCATGTGCTGGGATCTATAGAAACATTTTTCATTGAGACTTTGCAGACATCTTTATATCTGAGCAGTGGTCTGCCCTGGTGCCTCTTCCTCCGAAAGTTCACAGAACAACATTTGTTTTGGTATGCGACAAGTTTCCATTCTTCTCACATGTCCGAACCATCTTAGTCGTCTACTGCTGATCATGCCCATGATGGAAGGCAGTTTTGCACGTTGCAGTACTTCAGAGTTGGTTATCTTGTCGTACCACCTGATGTTCATAATCTTGCGGAGACATCGAAGGTGAAAGATGTTAAGTCTCCTCTCGTGTCTTGAGTAGGCTTTCCATGTTTCTAAGCCATATAGTAAAGAACTAATTACACAGGCTCGATATATTTGGATCTTCGTCTGCAATGTCAGTTTTGTGTTGTCCCATGCTCGCTTTGATAGTATGCGAATGTATTAGCGCACTCCTACACGATCGTTGATTTCTTCATCAAGAGAAAGGCTGGCAAGTAATACTATTCGAGAGGAATTATTATTATTATTATTAATATTTCTCATTTGGGATAGAGTAGCGTAACGTATAAGCGTTCGCCTTCCGACTCGGACACAATACGATTGTGGGTTTATTTCCACACTCGACGTTTCACACTCGACATTCCACACGTGAAGAAAGAAATTGACCCTTCTTCCTCCTGCACACTCGACATTCCACACGTGAAGAAAGAAATTAACCCTCCTTCCTCCTGCACACTCGAACCTAGAAATGTAGTGTTAAGTGACTTCATACCATTAAGTCTGAAAAAGCTGAGGGAGATTTTTGTAAAGAAAAGCTGATAGTTGTAGGAACACAACAGTGAGATCAGTGATCGCTCGAACAAAATATCCTGGTCACCACTGGCGGTTAATGAACCAAGTAACTTTGTTTCCCTCAATTAGCAAACATGAAAAATATCAACAACTGTAACTACCTATACAACGAAACGGAAGCACACTTAATGAGGATTTAATGTTGCCTTCGAGACAACATCAAGCATGATTATGGAGATCACCGCTGTCTCCAGTGCTCTCTCGTGGGTGACTGAGCAACAGACCAGCTATACGATTATCATGTCAGACTCGATGAATAGGCTTTAAATGATTGAATCGCCCGTCTGCCCAGCGTGTTCGTAGCTCGTTGGACTACGGGTGACTATCCTCTGTGTGTGCGGGTTCAATTCCGCGGGATGGCAGAAAAGCCACAGATTCCCCAGATTTACGATGTCCGTGGCACCGAACCGAAGAGCTGAAAAGCTCAAGTGCTTCTGGATCGGAAAATAAAAAAATAATTGAATCTGGAAGTCATCTTGTGACACCCTGGTCATATCCATCAATTCGTGTCTCTCTGACCATTGGGTAGTTGTGCTTGAGGGATCTCTGTAGCGTAGAGGTTAGGTGCTCGGATATCGTGCCAATGGTAACCGGTTCGCTCCCTCGTGGAGCCATCGGGTTATTTTTTCAGAGATCTCTGTTCTCAGTGTAGGTGAGATCGAGTTCCTAATCCTTTCGGAGAAGGACGATAAAACGTAGGTCATGTGTTCAATTTGAGCATGTAAAAGAATCTTGGCAGTTCAAACTCGAGAAAAGCAGCTGGTAAGCTTGCTGCCAGAGCAACACTTATTTAAAAAAAAATTAAAAGTAAAGGTCCTACAAAATATCTTTACCATTTTCAAAATTATATCGAAGACCCTCGCCGGTGTTAAGGAGTTAGTGCACTGCAGCTGATATCTTCCTGTGTAAGAAAGAGATTGGGGCATACATTGTTACTCACCGAAGTGCAATGATGATGGTCCTGCTTTATATCTCTACATGGTACTTGCAGGTCTCTAGGACTCCATACATTATACTCCTATGTTTCTAGATCGAAAAAATCATGACATATCCTTTACAAGACGTAGCCATCAACCACAGTAAACGAGTCGTTGATTTTCTAGGCACCACTTATACGTTCAGTAGTTTGACATCGCTTTCAGAACTGTGAAGTCTATTTTTACCTTTCGTAAAAATTCCACGGAAACGATTTGCTTCCAAACTGCCTGCCGCGAAGTTTACGGCGTCTTTTACTATTGAATCTAATATGTTCACATTGTGAATACTTTTTATAATTTTTCACATACATTTTTTTTAAAGTCACAACTTCTCATCGCTGCTGCAAAAACATTAACATTTTTTACTGTTTTTGTTGTGTATTTCATATAGAAAGATCGTTTCATATTCGGTACTGTTTTGTTGAATGCCATTTGGTGGAAAAGTTCATGTTTAAGCATTTTGTAAAACTACACTACTTTATGTTTTCATATGTTGGTTTTAATTATATTTGTACTGCTTTTGTTTGGATTTACAGATTCAGAATTTCCTACTTCATTTTTGGCAAGGTCTTCCTGAGCATTTGCTTAGTCTGGTCGAGAATGATGTCATCATTGACATTATCTGTGTGTGTGACTCAATATTGTATAAGGTTAGTTAGTTAATACTTGTAAAGAACAATATTTATGAACAAAACTGGCTAATGAACAATTTTAAAAGCATAGAAAAACACAGATGCAATAAGTACGAAATGATGATAGTATTATTTCTTGTGTTTGGATGTCTTCGATGTTGCGCAGGTAACTAGGAAAGCAAATATTTATCCGGGGTCTTGACTCATGAAGATGGTAAAATTTACAAGAATCTCCTTTATGGAGATCTGATCGATGGAAAGACAAGGGTTGAAAACCAAAATGTGATATAAATACGCATGTAAGTAAGATTTGAAGGCTCTTGACACAGATACAATCACTTTAGGAAACAATTGCCAATGACAGGATATACCTGGCGAGGAAGATGCGGAGTGATCTGTTTCATTTTAAGCACAGGTTGATTAGACAAGCAGAAGAAACAAGATTTATTCCAAGGTGCAATTCCATCTTAATTAAGAGACATGCATCATCATTTTAGTGTGAGAATTGTAACAGATTGTCTCTCCCGCATTGAACTTTACTTTCGTCAACAGAGCTGCTAAATATTTATCCAGCAAGGCTCTGTCTTCGTGACAGAAATAGACAAACTAATAAATATTTGATAAATAGTTCATTTGAATCTAAGGCTGAAAAGCCACTTCCAGTGCAAAATTCATTTGAAAAACATAAAAATTAAAATTCTCGCATAATATCTTTACCATTTTCAAATTACATCGGAGACCCACGCAGGTGCTACCGAGTTTTTTGCCATTGAGATCCTCCTGTGTAAAAAAGAAATCGGAGCACACATGGTTACTTACCATGATGATACCAAGTGCAATGATGATGGTAATATCAATCAATCAATCAATCAATCAATCTCATGACACTCAACTGGAAAACGGTAATGAGAAATAAATGTTAAAAATATTTTAAACTAGTAACATACATACAATTTAATGCCTTAAAGTATCTAGTTTCAAGAAATTAAAAACAGTACAAATGTGTGTTATAAATATACTGTACATGTTCACAGGTTCTCACGGATGTGCTAATTCCTTCCACGATGCAAGAAATGCCCGAAACGTAAGTGCTATCTATCTTTTTCTTCTTCTATTGTAGTCACAAAGTTAGATTCTTCTTTCGCATTTAGACCAATCTAGACACATAATAGCCGTCCATTGCAAGATATGACGACAACAACCTCAGTCGTGTGTTGTTGCACCTTTTTAGTGTGTGCGGAGGTGACTAAAGTCCAATCCTAGAACACAATCCCTACCACAGGTGGAGCATACATGATCAAGGTTAGACATGTGGGTGTTGTGTTTTCTGCTTTTTTTTCGCGCAGTTCGTTTTCTCTGTACCTAACGGCACGACGATTCTCAGCTAAGCGAGTTCCTCTTGTGTTGTTAGAGCGCCATATTTGGCGATCTTGCGCCAGTGGTTCCCAGCACGTGGTGTCTATATCGAATCATTTCAGAGGCACTTTAAAGTGTCTTTAAAGCGTTTTTTTCTATCCACCAGCTGAACGTCTGCTCCCTTCAAGCTCGCATCTAGACACATAAGTAAATAACGAGTATTACATTTTGAACATGTTGAGCAGTACCAGGAAAAAAACCAATGTTCTATTTAACTTGAAAGTGTATGTCTAATTATTTTACATTTTATGACAGTTTATTATATTTTACTTCATCAGACTTCTTTGTGATATTCGAAATGTCGCTAAAAACTGGGAAAGCTGGGTGACATCCACACTTGAGAATCTCCCAGAGAAACTTCTAGAACAAAAGCTTCCTGTGGCTCGAAGATTTGCTCAGTCGCTCAAAAGACAGACGTCATTTCTTCACTTAGCTCAGGTGATTGTTCATGTATGCCATATATCATGGGTAAAAACCCAAACAAATAATGATATTACTGCATTTAAATTGTATAGGATCATATGTTAGTATACGCCCGAGTGGTACCGGGGCCCACATTTGGGGTGTAAAGAATAGAACCACTGTTACCTGCCATGTATGTCGTAAGAGGCTACTCAGGAGATCTGGCTGAAATCGGATGCACGTGTCCGCTAGGGAATGCTAACCCGAAACAAATGCTTGCAGAAAACGGATACACCAGGCCGTAAGGCGCATAACATGGTGCAACGACCCCTCACGGTGATGAATGGGTTAGCGGATTCTACGGTCGCCAATCTGTCTCGGAGATTTAACCACACAGTAAGAATATCAGACCTACCATCACGAGGGTGGCCAAAACGGGAAGCAGAAATCATAGGAATTATATCCTACAGAACTGACCCCAGTATGCAGGCTTGAGAAGAAAGAGGTGGGCCACTTACACCAACGTCCAAGACAAACTGTATGGCGTGGCTGATAATCTGAGGCAGACGGCTGCCTTTGTTGGAGAATCCGAGGTCATAATCTAGTGAAAATGCAGAAGAAGAAGATACGTTAGTATGATAATACAAGGAAGATATAAAAACAAAACTTCTGAGTACACCCATTTTCCTGTGGCTTCATAAGGAGATGGACCATTAACCATTTTACAGACATTAATGAAGTGTCACAAAGTGCAACATAAAACTGTCTTAGAATGTCTTGGATAAAGAAAAGACAAAATACAGATATTTTAACATACCTGAACATCAAGGGACATTGTCTCATAAACAATGTCTTGTACCAGATACTGAAATAAGAGTATTTTGGTTACATCAACCCTTCAAATTGATTTATAACGAATATTAAAGGAGGGCATTTGTTCTGAAAAACGAGACAGGGAACGACAAACATGACGGTGGCAGTAGGATATTAAAACAAAACATGTAACGATTGAATATGTGAAAGAAGTGTATAGAAAGTAATAGTATTTTAAGATCTGCAAAGGATTTGTTACACAAAGAGAGACACATTATTTACACACACTCACAAACGTTTCTATTAATATACACTCTTGCACACATGTGTACATGCACATGGAAATTCACTTACCAATGCGCAAATTTAGACACATGAATACATATGCGCATACTCTGATTGCATACCTCCATCAACTTTGTCATCAAATTCGTTAATTTCTTGTATGTTTACCTACATGTCATACAGACTGCCCGTCCTGTATTGTACGATGCTAGTCTCGTGAACGCTATGATTGCCGATGTAGACCGCATAGATATCAACAGCATAACGTCACAAGCGTTTAACAGTTGTAGCAGCAACACAAGTGCTGACGATGAGGATATTCAACTGAACGCAGAATGTAAGCTTAAAAACATTTCAAAACTTACCAATCAAAAATTATTTTCATTGTCATTTTTTTGAAGCTTCTGTTGTGCAAGTATTGAACAAGATGATGTATACATATGCGCATTTCCTGAGTGTCTTGATGTTCATTGCAATAGTTATATTGGGGAGATTGAGCTCCTAAAGGAGTCTGCCTGGAGTGCAATGACGTCGGTTCAGTAAAGAATAACCAATAATCAATAATAATCACAGAACATTCAATCTGCTTCCATATCTCATTTAAGTTGATATTTACTATACGAATCTAATCTCTGACTCTCTTCAGTTCACAATGGAACAAAAAGTTGAAACTCACAAGCAACATACATATTACTTTTCTAACTCATTATTCCCAGGTGATTCTTTTTTCTTCTTTTCTCGTCACACTGTTACCAGGTTGTTACCAGTGTCGTGTCTGTGGCTTAGGGGATAGTGACTCTTTCTATTAACCACGACGTTCTGAGTTCGAATCACGCTGCGGACAGTTTAGATGCAAATTGTTACGCGTGGATTTTTACAAAGGACGATGGCACCACCCGTTCAGAAAGCAATGACAAACTACTGAACGTAATAATGTCTAGAAAAATCACAAACAGCGTTAAAAGCTGAGGTTGGTTCGTAAAGTCCTGTAAAGGATATGCAATTAACTTTTGCCAGTGTCGTGGTCTTATGTATTTTTGTCTTTCGCTGCTCTAATGGCTTGGTTGATAGTTATTTTGTGCTCTTTGACCAGATTCTGCAATGCTATCTTTTTCGTGGTCTTTCTCTCGCTTCCTTTCCTTGTTTGTTTTCTCTATAAGTCTCTGTACACAGTATAGATTTTGCATTCTTACTAAGTGGCCGTACTCCTTGATTCTTTGTTTCTCAATGTAGTTTATGCAATGTTTTCTCTCAACTTTATTTCTAGTGCTGATGTTGGTGACTGTCTTTCGTACAGTTGTTGGTAGCTTTTAGTAGACATAATATTTCCCATGCAGTTATTATTTGCGACTGTGCTTTGCTTATTGTCCATGTTTGGCTTTGGTAACACATGTAACAGCGTGTTCTATTGGTGCTACTCTTCTTCTTCTTTCCTTGGTCACGGAATCATCTTGTAAGCGTGTATCTGCTCCTTCTTCTATATTCTATCCTTGTTTCTGTTTCTGGCCTGTGATCGTATCTCTTTCTTATTACTTCTATCCTACTCATTCTATCCTATATTACTTTATCCTACTCAATTCTATCTATATTACTTCTATCCTACTAATTATATCCTATATTACTTATTTTCTAATCAATTTCTTATCTAATCATTTATCCTAATTATTAATCATATGTCATCCTAATTATATCTCATAAATTAATTACTTTTATTTTTCTATCAAACTACATAATATATCATATATTTATCTACATAGCATTTTCTATCCTACATTCTACATAACATTTCATTATACATATACCATCATATCATCAATAACCCACTTTCTATCATTTCTCTCCAATATCCATTACTTCTAATCTCTCACTATATAGGCACAATATTATTTTACCACAATCTTCTTGATTTCTCTCTCATTGGTCAAGATGTAGTTCTATCTACATGTCTACAATTGACTTCTTTCTTGATTTATGCTATTAGTTTTAGTCCTACATCTATCTATATTCTATTCTATGCGATAGTCTCTTAGCTTTTGCTATTGTTGATTTTTCTATTAACTACATATACTTGATCTCTCTTGTATAGTTACCACTGACTCATTCATCTATACTTCTCTATCTTCTTTTCTAAACACACTCATTTACCGGGTTTTTAACACAGTGTTGTGTTTTATTTTATTTATTCTTGCCTTCTTCTGTTACTTGTGTCTATGGTTTTCTTAGAATTCATACTCCAAAATTCAACTACTTATCTATCCTTTTCTTCTGTCTTCTCTCCCTTTCTTCCTGATATTCTGTTTTAAAGTTTTATTCATATCAGTTTGGTCTATGTTCTTAATTCTCTTCTACTATAGTTGCACCTACCATTCTTCATTTCTCTTTCCTATAATTCTATAATACGTCTTGTTTCAACACTTCTATCTCTATGCTGGTATTCATCATCTCTATCTATTACTTTATTGCTCATAACCTTTACGATGACATCTCATTTTCCATTTGCTATTTCCAAAATGTACATTTATCTAATAGCTAACTATGAACTCACCATATTATATCATATACTCTAACATCAAAATTCCTACAGTAATTATCCTAATTTTACAATAACAATTCATTCTCATTTTGCTGACATACAAACAGGACAGACAAAATCAAGCACACTGAGAACTTAGTAGTTATTAGTTAAAAAGAATTTAATCAAAATAAAATCAATACCAGCAATATGTACTAACATCATTTTCAAACATTCATAAACGTTCATGATTTCTCTAGAGGCAAGTTCCACATTGAGCCTATATCTACAAATGTTCTTGATTTTTCTGTTGAGCAAAAGTGTTACAGATTGTTCTGAAATCTGATCTTCTCTTGATTTCGATGCTGATTAGTTGTCATGAGACAGGCGTCTGTATATTCTATGATATCTCTTAGCTTTGTGTATTTTGATTATTTCTAGAACTCGAAACTGATTCTGCTTGTATGGTTACCACTGAAGGCTCTAAGTCATAACATGACTCTTCTTCTTCTTTTGTAAACACACTGTTACCGGGTTGTTAACACAGTGTTGTGGTTTTATGTATTTGTCTTGCGCTTCTCTGGTGACTTGTGTGATGGTTTTCTTAGAATTCAACTACGGCAGAATTCAACTACGTTATCTATCCACCTTTTCCTCTGTCTTCCTCTCGCCTTCCTTCCTGATATTCTGTTTTGGAAAGATTCATATGCAGTTTGGTCTGTTCGAATTCTTACTAAGTGGCCCAGCCACTTCATTCTCTGTTTCGCTATATAATTCAAGAACGGTCTTGTTTCAACATTTTCTCTGATGCTGGTATTCGTAACTCTGTCGATTCTTGTGTTGCTGGTAACTTTACGGAGACATCTCATTTCGCATGTTGCTATTTTCGCATGTACATTTATCAAAAGCTAACAGAACGTGAAAATAATTAAAGAAAGAACTGCTAACGGTCAAAATTCGCTACGGTAAATGTTGCGCTAATTTTACAATGAGACAATTCATTTCTCATTTTGCTGCACATGACCAAACGGGACAGACAAAAACGAGCACATGCTGGGGAACTTAGTAGTTATTAGGTTAAAGAGAATTTAATCAAATATAAATCAAACCAACAATATTTTCTACGTTTTTCCAACAGTTCTTCGAGAATTCAAGGATTTGCTTAGAAGGCAAGCCACAGTTGAGGCTTTTACTGAGTGGCTAGACATTGTTGTTGAGCAGAAAGTGATTAAGGTATGCTGTTTGAAATGTGATACGTTCTCTCTGAATTTCATTGTTATTGTTTCATGGAAATGGACGATCAATAAATTCTATGAATCTCCTTTAATTACTTGATATGTTCATAATATTTCCAGTCTTTACTTGTTTCACATAAACTTTACTAATTAGTCTACATGTTTTCTGATCATAAAATCATCTATAATATCGATTATCGATAAAGTTATTATATATAACTTATCAATTTTTTAACATGCTCATCATAATGAATCTTTCCACTCCATCCGGAACAATATTGGAAGTACTTACTACATGTAGTTGCAATAATTTATTTACATGTTCAATTTTGTTTCAGCCCAGCAAACAAAACGGTAAAACATTCAAAAAGAGAGCGCAAGATTATCTCCTCAAGTGGTCCTTCTTTGGAGCTCGAGTCATGCATAACTTGACACTTAACAATGCTCAAAGCTTTGGTAAGTCCCATCTTCAAGTATGATACGTATTAATGAAAAAGACCCTTGTGGTGTTGAGCTATGGTGATCATCTCACTCCAACAACGTATTCGGTTCTCGTCTGAAGCGATCGAGTTATTTTCCATTTCCTAGTTTATTTCGAAGGAGTATGATAAGATATGACTTCCATGATCAACATTTTACTCTTAATCTCTTCTCAAGTATCAATTCCTTGTGACTCGATTCGTTTACAAAAATGTTTAACTTTTTAATTATCAATTTTGTATGACTCGACTAGTGCATGAAACGTTTAGCTTTTTTCGTTTTTAAGTACCAATTTCATGTGACTTGATTAGTTCCCTAATTTTCAGCTTGCTCACTTTCCATATATGAATGCCATGTATCTTGAATAGTTTCATAGTTTACCGCATGATCACTTCCCAAATATGAATTCCATGTATCTTGAATAGTTTCCTAGTTTACCGTATGATCACTCCCCAAATATGAATTCCATGTATCTTGAATAGTTTCCTAGTTTACCGCATTATCACTTCCCAAATATGAATTCCGTGTGTATAGTCTGATTCACAAATATTCAGCCTCATCACTTCTAATTTACTAATTCGATGTGTATTTACTAGTTCCATAATTTTCAATTTCATTACTTCTCATATATTCATTCTGTATGACTTTGCCAGTTCCCTAATTTTCAGCTTCATTTCACTTGATTCGGATGTTGCTTGATGAATACGTCCTGCTGGCCGTTGAGTCACAACTGCATGTTGAGAAAGATCAAGAACTTCAGTCCCTGCTGGAGAAGCACATGAAACCAGGTAGATCTATTACTTCCAAAAGTACCATCTCATTAAGTTACGTAACATTTTCTAAGCATAACATCGTTCACATTTGTAATATTGTTTTGAAAACTTGGAAATAGTTAAAACTCTTCTCGCCAGAACAACTGTACCACACTCATAATAGAAGCTTGGTGTTTTTAATCTTGCTGAGTATATGTTATCATTGAGTGCCAGAAAAGATCATAGAGGTACACATGAACCCCACCACTACAAGATAATGACTTATATATATGATACCACAGTCTTAAGACAACATAAGACGGAAGTTCTGCCAAGAATATGCTACATGAATTAATGAGCTAGAAGTTGTTTTTATATTTCTAATAATTTTAACTCAGGAAGTGAAAGTTTTATTTAAATTTCTAATGCATTTATATCCATGAAGTAGAAATTGTATTTAAATTTCTAATAAATTTCTAATTATGAAGTAGAAGTTGTATTTATATTTCAAATGAATTTATACTCATTAAGTAGAAGTTGTATTTACATTTTTTATATTTTATACAATGACAAAAATAAGGTTAAGATGCATTTGAAAACTATTGTAAAATCAAACAATGTTTCTGAAATATTATATTAAATAATTGTTGACATTCACAGATGATATAGGAGCCAAGCTAAATTTGCAACAACCAGCAGGAACATGTTTCGTGGCCAATCAGAACAAAATACCTTCTCACACAGACACTCTTAAGAGAAAAATGTACGGAGACACAATTACGTCAGCGTCACAGTGTTCTCATAGACAAGCATCAGGACGTGACGTTTTTACTTTATCTCCACATTTATCTTCGTTATCGTCTGTAGCGCAGGTTGGTAGATGAAAGTTATTTTAATTTGTGCATGAAATGAAAATCGTGGCATATCCCAAAGGACGTAGCCATCAACCACAGTAAACAAGTCGTTGATTTTCTAGGCACCACTTATACGTTCAGTAGTTTGCCATTGCTTTCTGAACGGGTGGCGCCATCGTCCTTTGTTAAAATCAACGGAAACAATTTGCAAGCAAACTGTCCGCAGCGTGATTCGAACTCAGAACGTCGGGGTTAATAGACAGAGTCACTAACCCCTAGGCCACAGACGCTACGTCCTTTAGGATATGCCACGATTTTCAATTTGTGCATACCATATCTATATAATTGACCCTAGTCTGTTTTGAAGTAAATCATCGTCATCGCTAAGTGCAATTCCAGAATGCTTTGATAATCATTAATTTTCCCAACACCAGTTTTTGAAATCAGCACAGTGCTGAAGTCACAAACCTACACTTAGGCGTGCATTCTGAGTGATTCATTGAGTATGATCCGAAAGGTAGAAGTTGGTCCGGTGCGCAGGCAATGGACAGAATCACTACAAGCGTCAACAATTTGCAGAATTACACTTATTATAATTCCGGGGCACGTGGGTGTCGTTGGCAATGAGAGAGCAGACAGGCTGGATGAATCTGCAACTCTATCAGGAGGTCAGCCAATGGATAGAGCTGATATTTTGAACGCCCTCATAGAATGTAGCCACAAAGAAGATTTTCATTTAAACCAATCTCGTCAACTACTAGATTGCAGAAGCTGGGATTGAAGATTGAACTAGCAAAAAAAAACAACATCGCAACAGGTATATGCGTAGGCTCAACAATCAAATTCGAACTGGTACGGTCAGTCACTGGACGCAGTTGGGGATAACGAGAAGATCGGAACACCTATGCACATGTCCGGAATACAAAAAAAGATATTCCAAACTGAAACTGTAAATACTCTTCAATTTCATTCTGTCCATCAGATATCTGAATTTCACAAAGTATCCCTGTGACATTCTCAATACTTGTGCACGACATCTCAATTTCAGTCTGTCCATCAGATATCTGAATTTCACAAAGTGTCCCTTGGCATTCTCAATACTTGTGCACGACATCTCAATTTATTTTTCTCTAATCTTTGTTATAAAACATGGGCAATTTGTTCCATACACAACTCATAATTTGTGATATTCTCTGACCAACATAGTCACGTAATTCTAAAAAAATATATTTTAAATAGTCTCTAATTTATGTTGTTGTGACAATCATACTTTTCAGTTATTTCATGAATATTTATTACTTTAATCCCAGACAACAGCATCAACTGGCAATCTTATGTTGACACCCCCTGTATCACCAATCGTGGTCAATCCAGTGAACTCTCGTTCAAGTGTCATTACACAAGGGCCAGTAGCTTCATTTGCCAATTCGCTGCAGCCACCCATGCTAGGACCTCCCTCTCTTACATATTTTGGTAAGCGAGTCAGATACAGGAGAATATCACGTTTTGTTATGTATTGATCATTCATTCATACATATTTATATTTATTCGTTCATCGTTATAGTTCATTATTCAGTAATTCATCGTACATAATTATTCATTTATCGAAAACCCCGAGTTTTACATATAAATAATCATATCGATCTCAGTGTAGATAAGATCCAGTTCCCAGTCATTTTGGGGACGGACGATAAAAGGTAGGTTCTGTGCTCAGGTTGAGTACGTAAAAGAACAATTGCCAGTACAAAATAGATAAAATTCGGCTGGAAAGCCATTGCCGGACAGCGCCGTTCTGCTCACGGGTTCATTTTTTCCAGAGACCCCTATGAATGCTGCCAGAGCTACGGAGTTTGTGTTATGTGTAATACTCTCGGCAGGTGGTTGCCCTTTCTGTGGAGAGGGACCGAGTAATATGGAGTAAAACCCGGTGCAATGAAGTGAATCCTTTGGATCTAAAACTAAACCCTTTTTATTCTACTGAAGAAGTGTAATTTGTTAATTTCATCTTTGATTTATTACAAATATTACAATCGTCCAAATTGTTGTTCATTGTTAATGTATTGCAAAATATGATAATTACTAATTTTATGTGATCGTCCACAAATCTGCTTCAGGTTCACAAAGAAACGACTGTGGTCAGGATTCGAGCCAGACATCCAGTTATGTCTCAACCTTCAATTCAGGTTCCCACAGCAGTGCTTTCCGTAGTCATCATTCAGTTCTTAATGACAACGGTAATATTCAAAGCAATCATGGCAGTAGCAGCAGCAGTAGGAATACCACTCAAGAAAACTCTAGTACCAGTAACTACGCACCCTCCATCAGTAACTGCAACAATAGTAGTAGTTCTGTGGGTAACATCTACGCTCCACATCCTTACCATCATGCAGGTTTCCTTCCTCATCATCCGAGCAGTTTCACGAGCAGTCTTTACCATCACCAATCACAGTACGGGTTAAAATCTGACCTTGATCCTGCACATTTTACTTCAGCTTATCCTGATGGACCACAATACTACACTGACGTCCCGCCATACTTTTCTTCTTTCTGTCACACGCCATCCATGCAACATGGATACACGTTAAGCGGAGCTGGAAGTCCAATGGCCAGCTTTGGTGGAGGAGCTCCCACAGGAGCGATTGGAGGAAATACAACAAGCTCTGGGAGTGCTTTTAATTTTGTACAAAGTCCACATTTGGGGACAAGTTTTTACGGTCAAACACACGCAGTATACCAGAACCCAGGTGAGTTGATATATGTATGGAAGTGCTGCAAAATATTTTTTTTTAAATACGTTTTTTAACTATTTGTTTCTAATCTTCTTTGTCAATGATCCAGAAACTCTTGAACACTTGTCATTCTGCTCAATGTTAATTAGCATTTATGTTCCAGGGGCGTAGTCTCCATGTGTGCTAGGCGTGCACCGCACACCTATGCCAGGCCAACAGAAAAACTTTTCTGTTAAGTATTGACAACAATATTTACTAGAAAATATTTGTAGAGTATCTATAAGTAGCTGTCTATTATTGAATTGATGCGACTGAGTAAACTGAAAGTATCTATGGACACGCGTTCCCGTATGTTAATAATTAAGAGTTGCGACCCTTGTTCTCCGAGCATCGCTCGGTTTTTTCCGCCCTACACATGCTGGTCTCTCGATTCTAACACCGAACTATGATGTTGTGTACAGCAAGTGAGGGAGAGATTGGTGGACAGGTTGTGGTTTTACATAGCGAATGCGGGCGGGAGAAAAACAGCACTAACAATAAAGGTACTTGGTGTTTAAAAGACGTTTATGTTGGAATGTTCGACTATTTAAGATTGAAAAATGAACTTGGGGTACTCCATTGTTCGGAGGAGTACTACAGTAAGTCAGTTCATGACTTACTGCAGTTTTTAGTTGAAAATGATCTCAGTTCAGGCTTTAAAGAAATGTTCAAACTGGCAGAGTCGATCGTGACTATTTCAGCAACCACTGTTGAAATGTCGTTTTCAGCATTAAAGCGAATCCACAGTTGCTGCAGAGCCACACACGGTCAATATAGACTCTCCAATCTTAGCCTTTAGTTTTTTCTTCGAATGTTCCATAACGACCACCTGTTAAACCACTCTTTATGAGTTGTATGTGATCTGAGCCTATGAGTAATTGTACGTTGTGCCAGTTATGCGGCCACATTTAGGCCAGCACATCCGATTTCTGCGACGCTTTTTATTTACCAAGGAAGCTTCCCCAGACCCCTACCTCAGTCGCCTCTTATGACATGCCTTGTAGGTGACACTGTTACTATTATGTGCTCCCCATGACAGCCTGGCAACACATGGACGTGTCTTTTGTTTATTGAATATGAACTTTGAGCAAGGTTAGAATGGAGAATATATTTTACGATGCCGTCACAGAGAAGTTTCTGCAAAAAGAAAGAAGAATGGATCTGATCTTTAAGTGAAACAAACATGTAAGTGGAAATATCTTTCTTTCGTTCTCGAATCCTGTTGCCTCACAGCGTCAGGTCAAGAAGAGATTTCTAAAACGGGCCCTAGTATGCGCTTCGTAGATAGTCTCTTTCGTCGCCTCTGTTATCTTTGAGGTCCTTTTCTGTCTGGCCGGCCTTTTGCTTTGTACCCATTGTATTGGAGCAGCATTGCTCTTTGAGGTGCACTGTCTGATGGTAATCTGCTTACGTGGCCGAACCATTTAATTTATTGTTTCTTGATGAAGTCTAGTACTGATGTTGTACCCACTTTTTCCTGATGTCTTCATTTCTCAACCTTTCTCTTCTTGTTACACCCAGCATTCTGTGTAGACACTTCATCTCTGTTGTGACTAGTTTTCTTCTATCGTTTGTTGTCAGCGTCCAGGTTTGGCACTGGTAACATAATGTGGGGAGAAAAGATTGTGTTGAACATTGCTCTTTTGTGTTCATGGTGACATGTTTGCATCTTAAAATTGGCGCCATTTGCCTTATCATTTGATTTGCTTTGTTGCATCTGTATTGAATTTCATTATTTATTCTTCCATTTGCTGAAAAATGCTCCCCAGGTATGTGAAGTCTTTTACTTGATTTAGTGGGCGCTTGTCGATGGAGATATTGGTAGTGTTTTCCTCTCTGGCGAATGTTATTACTTCTGTTTTGTTGATGGAAATATGTACTATTTACAAAATATGTTTTTCCCAGTTCATTAATTATCGGTGCGTAATCGAATATAACTGGCTTTTCAATTAAAAGGGAAAATGGGTTAAATAGGATGGGCACATATTCAT
This sequence comes from Arion vulgaris, assembly GCA_020796225.1. NCBI lineage: Eukaryota > Metazoa > Mollusca > Gastropoda > Stylommatophora > Arionidae > Arion > Arion vulgaris. The sequence continues at coordinate 26,500,076 of CM036761.1, read as the reverse complement.
GTTAAGTAGCAGCACCCCTATCTCGCATTATCAGGATACGCCACTGTTATGTTCTACATGTCATTGTAGAAGTGGACTGTTTGTAGGATATTCTAGCCACTTGGAAAATTATCTAGAACTCAATTACACACTCTACTAAAAGAAGAGAAAGAGCTCTGTGCTGTCCAGTGATGCAGAAGTTAAAGTACGATTCACTGCGCAAATTTCCCGCTAACAAATTGCAAAATGGTCATGCCAAGCACTACTACACTCTTGAAATGTGCCAAAACATTTTAGACAAGATAATTTTTGCATCATTATTCACTGCGCCTTTACGTCAAGTGTCAGTCTTCTGAAACTGCACATATTGGTTCTCTATCCACAGGTCAACTTATGGGTGTGAAGCATGGACATTTAATAAAGCGGTGAAAAAACATATATTTGCTTTTAAATATATTATAGAATAATTCTCCTATATCATGGACAGAGAAGAGAACAAATATATCTATCTAGAAAAAAACTCAAAATCAAAGAATATTTTCTTTGCTACAAATAAGAATGAGAAAATTGAAGTATTTTGGATATATAAAGAGACACGAAGGGCTAGAGAAGACCATCATGGCAGCAGGCATCCCGGCAAAAAAGGAGAAGAGAAAGACCAAGGGGAAGATGGATTCAGGATGTTACTGATGGTCATAAGCTGAAATCGGATGCACATGTCCTAAACGTGCAGAAGTCTATGCGTTTAGGGGCCTACCAAACCAATGTGCAACGTATACACGTTCTTGGCAATGATCAAACATATCACAAAGAGTGATTAAAATTGTTCGTAAAGAAGGAACGCAAAGAAGAAGAAAAAGAAACTGATGGTCTGAGCATGATCGCTGCAGATGCGGGACATCTGGCCTATGAGAAAGAGAAATTCCCAAAGACTGTTGGGGTGGCAAAGTTCTGATCATGACAAGCTATTTGATGATGCTCCACAGGACTAATCAATATATTTCTAACTTCTGACCAACCACAGAAGGTAAATGCATATTATCCGATATGAGACCGATTTATAAATATGAGATGCTGGTAATCTTAATATTGTTTTCAAATATGTGATTTGTTAATTGAGTGATAGTTTCATGATCATTACACTTCGGGGATAATCCACATGTACTCTAATCTCTTCTTCTTCTTTGTGTTCGTTCTTTACGATCAATTTTAATCCCTCACATGATACGCACATGATACTCACATAAAACTCACATGAAACTTACACGAAACTCACATGAAACTCACATGATATTCACATGATACTCACATGATACTCACATGATCTGTTCGTTTCCCCCAACAGATTACATATCAAATTCCTCGTTTCCAGCTGCTCCTAAACCTCTGGCAGAGCATGTTCCTGTCATTCAACAACGTCTTCCAGGATCTTCCTCTCACTTTCACAACGAGGCTCGTGACCCCCTTAACCTTCTGGATAAAACATACCGTGGCAAAGATAGTTTGAACGTTTGCAGTACAGTTTCTAAAGATGCAACGGGCGTGTACGGTGGAATGTCCAATGGGGCTTCAGGTAAACAACTTATGCCAGAACTATTGTTTACTTGAATATATCTGCCTGTTATTGTCCACAGAACAGTAGAATACATCTTTCTTTTCCTCACCCTGCTTTTGTATTCCTTTTTATTTAGCAAATGTAAGAAAAAGAAGATGAAGAAATGTTGGGCATACTCTGAGTAAAAATAATCAGTCACAAAGACGTTATTGAAGTGGGGAACTGTGGGAGGTGGAAAATTAGTTCAATAAAGAAAGAACTCGCTAGAGAAACCCTGAAAAGAAACTTTATAACGAGATGTGAGAAATAACGGACTTAGTACCATAAAATATATTGAACGAGTTACACAGGATAGAGCGATATATAGAAATTGTTTGAAGTCCCTATGTAACGTATGCATAACTATAATAGATGAATATAATAATAATAATAATATTATGCATGAAAAGTAAAAGGTAATATATAAAATGTGAAAATATATAATTACATTAGAACAAAGCTGTCCAACATGGCATCTTAATCGCTAAGGTGCCGGTGTTGTATAGGGTTGCCATATTTTGATCTTCCAAAATGAGGACACTTCTCCTAACATTAAATTCCATTTACATTGTGTTCCGTGTAAATTTTTCTGATGACCTTATCTCTTTTTAGAATGTCTTTCTTTTGCATAGATGCCCAAAAAACGCAACCATTAAATGTTGAAATTAAATTTTACAAGTGAAGTTGGCGACTGAATCCAAATAACACAATCTCTCCATTGGTCCATTGGACATGGATTCAAGAAAATAGTCTCTATCCAAGCATTGTGTGCTAGAATAGCAATGCAGAACCGTGCTATTTTTCAGATTTCAAGTACTTATTACTACTCCAACAGTTTTCAATATTCACACCACTATTTTTGCGATTGTTATCACAAGATGTCGCTGACATAGTGTTAATTTTGTCATGCCATTTACAATTGCATTACCAATACTTATGTATGGCAGCGAATCATGGACAATTGTAGTATGGGGTCCATATTGTAGTGATGATTGTGGTATTTAATGATGGTATACTTGGACGATAATATAGACAAACACTGTCTTTCAGACTTCATATATATTTATTTTTGTGATGTTCATCATGAGTAGACACACGTTCGTCCATCTGTCTCTATGTTTTCTAATTGTTACTAACTCGTCACTCTCTAACTACGCAAAACGTCATAGTCTCGTATTAGTGTTTGCCCTTCTGTTTGGAGAGTGCAAACACTAAGTCTCTACTAATATATCCTACCAACTATACTATAAACTAAAGCTACTTGTCTGTACCTCAGCTGCCACCTGGGGGAGGGGGCTATGACACAATGAACAAACAATCAATACGATCATTGGAAGCCACAGAGATGTGGTTTTAGAGAAGAATGCTGAAATTCATTGGACAGCAAAGAAAACAAATGCGGAGGTTTTAAATCAGGCCTGCACACAAAGAAACTTTATCAAAAGAGTAAGAATCCGACAATCAAGGTTCTTCGGGCATATAGTGCGAAGGGCGCAAAAACTCCCATTATCGGTTCAAACCTATTACAAAAGTGGTATGGTATAATTTGAAAGTCTGCATAACGAGGCAATACAATAACAACCGAGGGCAAATAGCAATAACAACGAGGGCAAATAGCAATAACAACCGGCAAGGGCAAATGCTCCCTCATCAACGAGGCAAATAGCATCAACACAATCTCTCATACGATGACGAATGTTACAGGAATTCCTGGAGACGGGATTTGGAGACGGAATGCAAGAAAATGCGGAGAGAGTGGAGAGATCTGAAAAAGATGGTCTTGGATAGGGCAGGTTTGGAAGTTCTTTGTTGCGGACCTGTGCCTCCTTAGGGGCGAAGGAAGAAGAAGAAAAAGAAGAATATTAGCATTGACACAAGTTTATGCGTGCATATATATATATATATCATGAGAGCCACTGTAGCGTAGTTGTTTGTGAACTCGCTTCTCAAGGCTGGTGATCTGGGTTCAACTCCGCAGTGTCCGTGGAATTTTCCCGACCGCGACGGCTCTCAGGTCGACCCAGCATCAACTGGGTACCAGACATGCTCTGGGAAAGTAAAGGCGGCCGGCGTGATGCTGACCACATCACCCATCGTGTGCCGGTGGTCAATGAAAAATACAGGCCTAACACTGTAGTGACCTATATACCACAAATTATGAAAGGGTTCCTTTACCTTATATATATATATATATCATGTTTTAATATCTTCATTTTTGTGTCATTTTTCAGTGTATGCTCATACTCCAGGGTTTGCTCATTTTGCTGGAGATGATTACTATACCAGCATGGGTCTTGGTATGACGACAATGTTTACTGCTGACACGGATATGTATTCCTCATATTCGGAGAGTGGACAACATCCTTCTCTTAACTCTGTATACATATCATGAAAGTATTGTTGCCAGAGCTACGGAGTTCGTCCTTTGTGCAAAACTCTCGGCAAATTGCATGCCATCTTTGACAACATGGACGTGCCATATGGGGAAACCAGGTGCAAGGAAGTCAATCCTTTGCCTTTAGAAACTTTCGTCATATCATCAACACTGTTTGTATATCCCCGCTAATGAAATTCGTTTCGCCTTTAGATGATAAAGACTCGCCTTTCGTCCCTTCTTCTGTTAATGTAAACAATTCCAACAAAAAAGTTCAAGTGTTGGGACCTCATTGTTAAAGTCTTAAATGCCTCTGTTGCGATGCGGTGAAGACTTTTGACTTACGTTATGAAGGTCGCGAGTTCGAATCCAAACAGCGCAGATCAGTTCGCACGTGTATTTTTTTACACATATCCGTTGGATTGTTGGTGGAGTTACAGAGTTCGTGCTTTGTGCAATACTCTCGGCAGGGAGCGTGTCTTTTCTGCGGAGAAAGACACAAATATGGGGAAAAAAACCGGTGCAATGAAGTCATTCTTTCACCGTTAAACTCTCTTTTATGTTACAGTATATTCGAGATACAAGTCTTAGTGATCCTCACATTTAGATAAAATATTAATGGTCTCTGTTATATAGAGTTTAAGTGTTCATCTCTCGTGCCAAAGGTACCAGGTTCGCTCCCTCGTTGAGCCATCTGGATATTTTTCCAAAGATCCTTGATCTCAGTGTAGGTAAGATCTCGTTCCTAGTCTTATCGGAGACGGACGATAAAAAGTAGACCCCACGTTCAATTTGAGCACGTAAAATAACCTCTGGCAGTTGAAAATCGAGAAGAGCAGCCTGGAAAGTCGCTATCCAGGCAAAATGCGATGTACGAAAATCAACAAATCTGAGGTGGTTAGACTGGATCAGATCAGATCTGGAGAAAATCGTTAGGGTGGCTGCGGTAATACTGAGAAATAGGCGATAGAGCAAAGACTGGTATATACAGTATTACATAAGAAGAGAAAAATTAATTATAAGATATGAAAAAACCCACACTCAACGTTTCGGTGCTTAAGACCTTTATCAAGAACACAAAAACTAAATTAACTAAAACATGATACTAACAAATGTACTGAATCAAAAGATACTGGCATACGTACCTGCGTGGCTCTGTGGTCGTCGAGACATTCCTAGTTTAGTCACTGGGACCCGTTCTAGTATCATGTTCTACTTGCATACTTATCTTCTGCACGTTATCGTCTGGTATACATATCTGTGGACACTTACAGTGTGATACTGTTGACCAACCCCTCCCCGGAACATTGGAGTACATACCCGCCTTTGTTATCGGAGAGTATGCAATCCATATTAGCCGAATAGGGCTCATGTTGTATGGGGGTGTACGTGTTTACACATCAGTATGCTATGTCGGTCATTAACGCTATTATCTCACGTTTCTTCCACCTACCTCTCCTGCTCTTCCCACGTGGGGTCTTTGTTCCCACCTGTACAAACAATATCTTACGTAACCTGCCACTGACCCTTTCCGATTGACCAGCCAATCGGTAACCTAATAATCTTCCTATTTCCTGTCCTTTCTATCATTCACGAGATGCTGACCATGAGCCACGCAGGTACGTATGCCAGTATCTTTTGATTCAGATCATTTGTTATATAGTATCATGTTTTAGTTAATTTAGTTTTTGTGTTCTTGATAAAGGTCTTAAGCACCGAAACGTTGAGTGTGGTTTTTTCATATCTTATAATTAATTTTTCTCTTCTAATGTAATACTGTATATACCAGTTTATCCAGGCAAAATTAATTAGGAAAACATTAAAATATAAAATTCCTACAAAAACATTTTACCATCTTCAAAATTACATCGGGGACCGTCGCCGGTGCTATGGAGTTCGTGCACTGCAGCTGAGATCTTCATGTGTAAGAAAGAGATTGAAGCACACATAGCTACTCACCGAAGTGCAATAATGATGATGTCCTAGCACTCAATCAATCAATCAATCAATCAATCAGAATAAAAATTGCTGTCCCGTTGTCGAGTATAAAAACACACATTTCACATCCTTTTTTAGAAGTAAAAATAAATAGGATCGTTAATATGGTAACATCTACTTACACTGTTTCTACTCTGAACTGTAACTGTCTGTTCCACTTCTGGGAAGTTCACATCATGTGGTAGCCGGTTTCTTAAAGCAGAGTCGGTTCAGATGTGTTATTTGTTGGAAATAATGAGCATGCTATGTGACGCTTTCTCTAATGATAAAACAAATGATGGGCTTAGAAAGTAGTAGATTAGTTACAAAAGAAAACTGGTTGCATCAGTTCCTTATTATTAAAGGTAATGGAATGTTGCATTTTTTATTTTTGTTATGCAGTTGTTTTATACATGTGTTTGTGTGTATGTATTCTAAATTATTTGTTTAACCAAGAAGTAGAAGTGTATATCAACACTAAGCCACTGTCAAATTTGTTTTGGACGGTAGGTTTAGGAAGTTATATGGTATTAGGACCCCGTGGATTGGACGCTCCTGGATTAGTCATGACTTTGAAATCGAATGGGACGAACATGTCTTTCCAGTTCTGGTACACTATACTCGACACAACTTGAGCTATTGCTGAAAATTAAATATAATAAAAACCAAAAAAACAACAACAAAAAATGAAAATTAAATATAAGGAACTGTTCAAAGTACCAGCAGATACTTAAATGTGTAATGTCTCACACATTTCAGATCACTGTGTCATTTATGTATGATGAATGTCCCATTACCATCCATCGTCAGTCATTTTTATTGTATTCTTAAAAAGGGAGATAATCAAAGCTGATAGAATAACAGTCCCGATCTTGTGATTTCCCTTCCCTGTTCTTGTTGACCTGTTATTGTTTCTTTTTTGTTTTGTTTGTTAAGTATGGGATTAAGCCTCTGTATGGCCGAGACACGCTCTTTAAAACTAAGACATGCCCGCCTGCCAGCGTGTTCGTAGCGCGTTGGACGACGGGTGACAAGCTCCTGTGAGTGCGGTTCAATTCCCAGGGCTGGCAGAAAAGTCATAGATTCTCCAGATTTACGGTGTTCGTGAGCGATCGTCCATGACACCGAGCCGAAGAGCTGAAAAAGCTCAAGTGCTTCTGGATCGGAAAAAAACCAAAGATATGTGTCTTTTTTATTGTTCTTGTGATGTGGTTTACGTTGATAACTTTTGCATTTCCCTCTCTTGTGATTGGTTAGCTGTAACTGTTCTTGTGATTGGTTAGCTGTAACTGTTCTTGTGATTGTTTTAGCTCTTAACTGTTCTGTTAGATTGTTATCTGTAACTGTTCTTGTGATTGGTTAGCTTAACTTTAGTTCTTTGAATTGGTTAGCTGTAACTGTTCTTGTGGTTGGTTAGCTGTAACTGTTCTTGTGATTGGTTAGCTGTAACTGTTCTTGTGATTGGTTAGCTGTAACTGTTCTTGTGATTGGTTAGCTGTAACTGTTCTTGTGGTTGGTTAGCTGTAACTGTTCTTGTGATTGGTTAGCTGTAACTATTCTTGTGGTTGGTTAGCTGTAACTATTCTTGTGATTGGTTAGCTGTAACTGTTCTTGTGATTGGTTAGCTGTAACTGTTATTGTGGTTACCTGTTGTTTTTCATGTCGCTACTTATACCTGCTCATGTTCAAACCAGATTTTGTTCCATATTTTGTAAGTGCTTGATACCTTTTCTAATTTAGCTATCTTTGTAATTTATCAAGATTAGAAAGAGATCATCATCATCATTTTTTTTCAGGAGCGCAGAACACATAGTGACAACAAGCAAATTCAGGAGCGCAGAACACATAGTGACAACAAGCAAATTCAGTAGTGCAGAACACATAGTGACAACAAGCAAATTCAGTAGTGCAGAACACATAGTGGCAACAAGCAAATTCAGTAGTGCAGAACACATAGTGACAACAAGCAAATTCAGTAGTGCAGAACACATAGTGACAACAAGCAAATTCAGTAGTGCAGAACACATAGTGACACCAAGCAAATTCAGTAGTGCAGAACACATAGTGACAATAAGCAAATTCAGTAGTGGGAACACATAGTGACAACAAGCAAATTCAGTAGTGCAGAACACATAGTGACAACAAGCAAATTCAGTAGTGCAGAACAAGAGAGAAAACGACAAGGAAAGAACATGCTGGATAAACTAAAATATATAGCAATGTCAACTGATATTCAGTACGTACATTATTGTGATGTTTTACAATTGACTACAATCAACCAAGTGCAAGAATTCAAATACATAGGAAGCATATTCAGAGAAGATGGAAGAGTACACATAGAGATATATTCTAAAATGCAAAAAACGAATGTTGTAAGTTAACAGCTAGTCCCATTGGTGAGGTACATAAACATCTCACTGGCAGTTAAACAACATATGATCAACATGATTGTCATGCCTATTCTGTGTTACCACAGCCAAATATGGAATATGAACAACGCGCAGCGACAAAAATTAACGTGTGAAATGCTATGCTTACGAAACGTTGTCAACAACAAAAGAAAAAAACAAAGTCCCCAACATCAGTATAAGAAAGAACGTTGAGACGGATCCTTGCTTAAATTACATTGAGAAACAAAGAATGGAGTAGTTCGGCCAATTAATAGAATGCAAACAAACCTTCACTGTATACATAGTCTTCCATAAACAGAACATCAAGAAAGAAGACGAGAGGTGGATAGATGGCGTAGAAGAAACATTTCAAGAAGGAAGACGAGAGGTGGATAGATGGCGTAGAAGAAACCTTTCAAGAAGGAAGACGAGAGGTGGATAGATGGCGTAGAAGAAACCTTTCAAGAAGGAAGACGAGAGGTGGATAGATGGCGTAGAAGAAACATTTCAAGAAAGAAGACGAGAGGTGGATAGATGGCGTAGAAGAAACATTTCAAGAAAGAAGACGAGAGGTGGATAGATGGTGTAGAAGAAACATTTCAAGAAGGAAGACGAGAGGTGGATAGATGGCGTAGAAGAAACCTTTCAAGAAGGAAGACGAGACGTGGATAGATGGTGTAGAAGAAACATTTCAAGAAGGAAGACGAGACGTGGATAGATGGTGTAGAAGAAACATTTCAAGAAGGAAGACGAGAGGTGGATAGATGGCGTAGAAGAAACATTTCAAGAAGGAAGACGAGAGGTAGATAGATGGCGTAGAAGAAACATTTCAAGAAGGAAGACGAGACGTGGATAGATGGTGTAGAAGAAACATTTCAAGAAGGAAGACGAGAGGTGGATAGATGGCGTAGAAGAAACATTTCAAGAAGGAAGACGAGAGGTGGATAGATGGCGTAGAAGAAACATTTCAAGAAAGAAGACGAGAGGTGGATAGATGGCGTAGAAGAAACATTTCAAGAAAGAAGACGAGAGGTGGATAGATGGTGTAGAAGAAACATTTCAAGAAGGAAGACGAGAGGTGGATAGATGGCGTAGAAGAAACATTTCAAGAAAGAAGACGAGAGGTGGATAGATGGCGTAGAAGAAACATTTCAAGAAAGAAGACGAGAGGTGGATAGATGGCGTAGAAGAAACCTTTCAAGAAGAAAGAATAACTATCATCAAAGCCACCAAAGTAGCACAATTCAAAAACAGAAAAATCACGACACTGGGTAACAATCCGGTAACAGTGTGACGACACTGAGTAACAATCCGGTAATAGTGTGACGACACTGAGTAACAATCCGGTAACAGTGTGACGACACTGGGTAACAATCCGGTAACAGTGTGACGACAAAAGAAGAAGAAGAAGAGAGATGTTTATTATAGCCTTCATAATGTTTACATAAATTATTTTACAATCAGTACATTTCAATAAACCAATACTGACATACAGATGAGAGTCATGGACAATAAACAAACAGATCGAACAATCTCTGAGGGCAATAGAGATGTGGTTTTACAGAAGAGTGATGAGAATCCCATGGACTGCTAAAATGACTAATATGGGGGTGTTGAGTGAGATCAAGACACAGAGAAACCTTATCATCAATATAAGAAAGAGGAAGTCATAATTTTTCGGGCATGTGATGAGGAGAGGAGGTTTAGAACACATTGTGACAACCGGTAAAATCGAGGACAGACGAGACCGAGGAAGAAAGTGAAAGACAATTTTGAATAGCCTGACTTCCTGGCACGGTAGAGCGTCAACATCTGAGATGATAGCAAACACAAAAGACAGAGATTTGTGGAGATCCATGATCGCCTTCCCCCTCCGGCACGGCACCTGATGATGATGTCATTTCACTATCTAAGTCGAACTATTACTACCTGCAGTGTTAAAATTTTGTAATATATTTATTATATACTTTCTGTCTGATGATCAGTTAGTTTGAGCTTGCAGAAATGGTTCATTTATAAAATAACTGATTTTAAAATAAACTTGTCAGAATTCCATGAGCTTAATTTGTTTTAGTTTGTTACGATAAAACTGACTGTATTTGATGCTTGTTTTTTGTTTGGTGGTATTTTCTAAAATGTCTTATCATAACTTACCATCTAAAGGGAAAAAAAGAAGTTAACCAAGGTCGTGTACAATAAATCTACCAAGTTCACAATACAAAACGGTTCAACTCTGCACTACACGACTGCCAAGCTGACATATTAACTTTGTGGATTTTAATTATACTCATTCTTTGTTTCTTTCTTTGTTATGTATTGAATTAAAGCCTCTTTAAGCACAGAGGCACTTCTTTCAACCTAAGGACGAGCCTTTTATTTGATACATCAGAACGTATCGGTCAACAAACATGAACAAGAAGAATTAACTCCTTTTTGGAAAATCCAAGTTATTACACTCTTTGTAACTCATCTTTAACTATATATAGAATACAGTATTCCAGGTCCGTGGGGTGTATTTTCTCAGTATGATGCAAGTCTTCGAACTGCCGCCTCTTAAATGTTTTTTCCTTAAAATAACCTTCAATTGTAATTTTGATTTCGCCTCTTATGCCGTACTCCTTACAGTTACGTCTGATGAGGTCGCCTCTCTGTATCATATCACGGCCCGGCCTTGCTGTGGTCAATATTCAAGGCGACTTACGATATGTGTCAAGATCGTGTAATACTCGGTTTGAAAGTAAGCCACATATTTACATAAACGTGATGTGTAAATCACGTGATGTTGAAAATATCCTTCGCCAAGAAGTTTTAATTTGGGACAACTGCATCTATCTGACACACGAACAATGAGTTCCACACCAGGTTATCAAAGATATGTGGTGTAACTTTGCTTTGATCATATTGATTTATTGACTGTGATCGTCTAACTACGACATGGCAGCAGCAGATCCTGTTTTCCTCGCATGCCCCAAGAAAAGAAGATATTTATGCACTTTCTAATTAGTATCTTTCACCACCTCTGTTATTTTTGAGGTCCACCTTTTGCGTGGACGTTCTTTTGCTTTTTTGTCAACTGTATCGGAGCAGATTTTTCTTCTTCTTCGACGAACGCTTCATATCGACCACGTATGTTAACAAATCTTGCTTTGATTTGTATGTAATCAGCCTAAGGGATGTGGATTGTAGGCGATTGTGACTCAGCTATGCATGCAACAATTACTGATCATCAGCATCTGATTCCGTGATGATGTTTTTATTTACTAGGGTAGCTTCCCTAGGTCCTACATCAGTTGCCTCTAACGACATGTCTTGTAGGTTGCAGAGGTACTATTCTTTTCTTCTCTTGCGGTTCCAGCACCACACGGACGTCGAAGCAGCAATGCTCTTTGAGGCGTACCGCCTGTTAGTAATCTGTTTATGTGAAATTTAATTCGTTTCTCTTGATGAAGCTCGATACTGATGCCGTCCACTTTTTCAGTCTTATTTCTAAACAGTATTCCTTGAAACTCCCAGCGTACTGAGTATTCTGAGCATTCACCAAAAAAATATTAGCACCATCTACTAAATATACGATGGAAATGGATCGGACATGTGATATATAAGATGACTAACTTCTTTCGTGAAAACTGCACTGAGATGGACACCAGAGAGTAAATTAAAACGCCCAAAACTAACAAATAGGACCACATAGAGAACGGTAGAGATGGAAGTATGGGCGACTCGTCACTGAAGGCCAGTGGGGTCCGGCCCCACCAATAATCAAAAAGGAGAATAACTTCTCGGAATAGACAATAATAGTAAACCCCAAAAACCACGATTTTCCGAAAATTTGTGTCTGGCCCCACCAAGAAAACTGACCACGAGCCGCCACTGGATGGAAGTGTAAGAAATGAATCACAGCTGGAACACAATACATATAACTGAAAGAACGATGAAGAATTGAGTGCATTAGTTATTGCCCTACGCGCCAAGGGCGTCACAGCTTATACATATAGAAATAATATCGACGTTGTATGGGATAAGGAAACAACATGCAGATTCTCAACAATTGATCAATGTATGATGACACCTTTGGTGATGTTGATGAAGAAAACATTAGCAGATATGTCAATTGTGAAGCTATTATAGTCTACGATGAAAACATGATAAATTAAATTTTATAAATGAATGCTCGTGAAAAAAACCCCAGCGATTACAATTTAATCTTTCTATAAAATGTTTTAAATGTCGTTTAGTATTAGCCATTAACAGTATGTATATTTTACTGTTGTTTAACCACGACACTGCGCAACAACCGGTAACAGTGGGACTACAAATAGAGAAGATTGATTGATTGATTTGATGCATAGGACCAAGATCATTGCACTTCGGTGAGTAACCATGTGCGCTCTGATCTCTTTCTTATACAGAAAGATCTCAGCGGCAGCGTACGAACTCCTTAGCAACGGCGAGGGTCCCCCAGGTTAAGCTTTGAAGATGATGAAAAGAAGAAGAAGAACTTGGATAAACTATTACATAGAAGAGAAGCTATAGAAAATCTCTCTACATCTTTGATCAGCATTGTGATCATCAAGATGCTTTCAGAAGAAAACACACAATTCTTTATCTCTTAAATTGTCCGCCTGCCCAGCGTGTTCACAGCGCGTGGGACGACGGGTGACAAGCCACATGTGAGTACGGTTCAATTCCGTGGGCTGGCAGAAAAGAAACATTTACGGTGTTCGTGGCACCGAACTGAAGGAATACGATGTCCATGGCACCGAGCCGAAAAGCTGAAAGCTCAAGTGCTTCTGGATCGAAAAAAAAATCTTTTAAAATAGATGAATGCACAAATAACTACTGTAGAAGAAGATCAATTCTCAAATATTGATATATTGATTTCCAGTAACAAAGTCTGCTACAGTGGTGATCGAAGCAAAGATAGAATATAATGATGATGATTCCTACTACATTCAATTAAAAAAATTGGAAAAGGTTGTGCAATTTAAGAAGCGATTTAGCAAACAACGCATGTAAAATTTCTCTATATCCTATCTCTCTCACTCTCTCTCTCTCTTTCTCCCTCTCTCTCTCTCTCTCTCTCTCTCCCTCTCTCCTGATCTTTTTAAAACTCCGGCTGGGACATATGTACTCAACCAAAAAATAAGTGTTCCTATCTTTAGCCGTCTCTAGGAACTCCTTCCATGTCTTCCGTATATCGCTAATCTCTCACTTCAAATCTTTTCTCTATTTATAGATATCCCTGGCAAAATACGTGTATTAAACAAAACCACAATGGTAAACCAATCAATGAACCAAATAATCAATAAATCAATAATAGTTTTTGTTTTAAAGATAGAGAGCGCGTTCCAAAACAAAAAAAAATTAACCTTCTCCAAGCTTTGGTTGGGAGCTAAACAACCTACTTTTCGTTTGTGAATTTGCCATGTTTGTTTATGTTGGAATTCTAATTGTTCTTAAATACGAGTTCTCAATCAATAATTATTGTCTCGGTATTACAAAGCAATTGATCAGGAAATACTGTTGTTCTCGTTCTAACATTCCCTACTTATTGAAGAACACAGGATTCGTCAATCAGAAATCGATATTTTCCATATGGAAGATCGAACTAGTGCCTGTAAGAGAGGAGTAGGGAAAAACCTCAAAGCACGCACATTGTTCATAGACTGCGTTTTACAGAGTGGACGTGGAATTAAAACTTGGTGACAGGTATTTTTTTCAAAATAGTTTTCAGGTAATAAGTCTACTTGTTCTTATTTTCTTTCTCATATTACAAATGTGATGACTGTTGTGTAGTACATTATATCTTCAATAATAACTTGCTCATAACTGTTGTGTAGTACATTATATCTTCAATAATAACATGCTTATAACTGTTGTGTAGTACATTATATCTTCAATAATAACTTGCTCATAACGGTTGTGTAGTACATTATATCTTCAATAATAACTTGCTATAACGTTGTGTAGTACATTTATCTTCAATAATAACTATGCTTAGTAACTTGTGTTAGTACATAATGATATCTTCAACTAATAACATCCTATATAATGTTTGTAGTACATATAATCTTCAATAATAACACTTATAACTGTTTCACTAGTACATTATATCTTCAATAACTAACTTGCTCATAACTGTTGTGTAGTACATATATCGTCAATAATAACTTCCTTATAACTTGTTCTTAGTAGTTAGATTATATCTTCTAATAATAACATGCAATTATGAACAGGTTGTGAGTACTCATATCTTCAATATAAATCCATCATAACTGTATGTGCTAGTACATTTATCTTCAATAAAATGCATGAATATATAACGATTATGATTAGTTACATTATATGTTAATAATAACATGCTTATAACGGTTGTGTAGTACATTATATCTTCAATAATAACTTGCTTATAACTGTTTTAGCTGACAGTTAATCTTCAACTAATCAACTGCTTATAACGGTTGTGATTACAATTTATATCCTTCAATACAACAGTCGCTATAACTGTGAGAGAACATTATATCTTCAATCAATATGCTGTTATAACCGGTTTTGTAAAGCATGTCACATTATATCTTCAATTGTAATAACTTCTATATATCACTGTTGAATTGTCACTTATATCTTCAATAATACAGATACAAACATGTGTGTAAGTCATAATATCTTCAATAATAACTATCTTACTAACGGTTGTGATGTACATTTCTTCAAAACCTACGCTTATAACGGTTGATGTAGACATTATATGTAATGAATAACATTGCTTATAAATTCGTTTTGAGCTGACTTAATTGTTCAAAATAACTTGCTTTTAACGGTTTGTAGTACATATCATTTCCAATAATAACTTCTTATAACTGTTGTGATACATTCATTCTTCAATAATACTTGCTATAACTGTTGTGTAGTACATTATATCTTCAATAATAACTTGCTTATAACGTTGTGTATACATTATATCTTCAATAATAACATGCTTATAACGGTTGTGTAGTACATTATATCTTCAATAATAACATCCTTATAACTGTTGTGTAGTACATTATATCTTCAATAATAACATGCTTATAACTGTTGTGTAGTACATTATATCTTCAATAATAACTTGCTCATAACTGTTGTGTAGTACATTATATCTTCAATAATAACATCCTTATAACTGTTGTGTAGTACATTATATCTTCAATAATAACATGCTTATAACGGTTGTGTAGTACATTATATCTTCAATAATAACATCCTTATAACTGTTGTGTAGTACATTATATCTTCAATAATAACATGCTTATAACGGTTGTGTAGTACATTATATCTTCAATAATAACATGCTTATAACGGTTGTGTAGTACATTATATCTTCAATAATAACTTGCTTATAACTGTTGTGTAGTACATTATATCTTCAATAATAACTTGCTTATAACGGTTGTGTAGTACATTATATCTTCAATAATAACTTGCTTATAACTGTTGTGTAGTACATTATATCTTCAATAATAACTTGCTTATAACGGTTGTGTAGTACATTATATCTTCAATAATAACTTGCTTATAACTGTTGTGTAGTACATTATATCTTCAATAATAACTTGCTCATAACTGTTGTGTAGTACATTATATCTTCAATAATAACATGCTTATAACGGTTGTGTAGTACATTATATCTTCAATAATAACTTGCTTATAACGGTTGTGTAGTACATTATATCTTCAATAATAACTTGCTTATAACTGTTGTGTAGTACATTATATCTTCAATAATAACTTGCTTATAACGGTTGTGTAGTACATTATATCTTCAATAATAACTTGCTTATAACTGTTGTGTAGTACATTATATCTTCAATAATAACTTGCTTATAACTGTTGTGTAGTACATTATATCTTCAATAATAACTTGCTTATAACGGTTGTGTAGTACATTATATCTTCAATAATAACATGCTTATAACTGTTGTGTAGTACATTATATCTTCAATAATAACTTGCTTATAACGGTTGTGTAGTACATTATATCTTCAATAATAACTTGCTTATAACGGTTGTGTAGTACATTATATCTTCAATAATAACTTGCTTATAACTGTTGTGTAGTACATTATATCTTCAATAATAACTTGCTTATAACGGTTGTGTAGTACATTGTGTATAGGCAACAAATAAGATGAGTGTGATTCCCCTACAAATTACTAGTAAATGCGAAACACGTAAAATCAAAGTAAAATAGTCTTATAAAGTACAAAAACAAGATACAGTGACTAAAAAAGACCATTACCAAGAAAAAGATACATAACAAACGATAGAATGTTCCTATACACTAGACATCACAGACATAGTCAGACGAGAAATTCCTAACCTAATTCCTAGAATATTCATTAATACTGGTGTTATCAACAGAAAAAAAAGAGAGTATGGTCGAATAAATTAGAGCGCGTCTCCCATGCTGGAGACCTGTGTTCAATTAACGGTAAGGTTAAGGATTTTTTTTCTGTTGTGGGCATAAATGACAAATTCTAAGCTGAACAGTTTCGTGACGAGCGGCTGCAATAGCTAGCGGGGATTAAATTCATCATGCTCTTGTCCCACCTGTCCTATGACATTTTTTAAATCAAAAGAAAATACACTGAAAATATAGTAACCGATATTATGATTAGTTATTGGTTATTGGTTATAGGTTACTAAACTGATGTCATTGCACTCCGGGCAGACCCATAGGTGCTCAGTCTCCACCAACAGATATCGAAGAGTATGCATACTGATGGTTCCCGTGACTCACTGATTAAACACTCCTCTCACTCTGCCTTTCAGGCATCCAGTTCGACCTGCACAACGGGTAACTCCAAACTGCTTAAATCGCTTGATCGATTCAACATCGATTTTAGTGTCCTCATCCAGCAGACAGTCGCGAAGAGACCGAAGAACATCCCCTTATCCATCTTCAACTCCCCAACAATCGATGCTGTTGATGCAAGCCTGGCCACTCTCTCATTACCGTAAACACCCAGCATGTCCAGGGCAGTATATCCACTTAAGCCTCTGGAGTTTAGAAACTTCTATAGACGATATCCACTCATATCGAAACGTGTCCTTCTGGATCTTGTGAAGCATCGACTGAGAGTCAGATACAAGAACGGCCCCAGTAAATGAAGTCCCAGAAATCTATTGGAGGTCAGCAGTAACGGCCTCAACCTCCATCCTCATACTAGAAGTAGTTGTCTTGTATGCCTCACTTCGCTCAGCAACAACCCTACAAGCGCATTAGCCGAGAAACCCGAGCCGGACATCTCAACACAATATTATGAAAATGAATGAAAAACAATTTATTATAATATTCAGAAAATAATAATTTTTGAAGACTGACTTTAATTTGTCTCCAACAACCTGTGTCTTATGTCATCGTGATACATTTAGACAGCATGCCATGTTTCCAAGTACTACTGTTTATTTTCTCTTATGACACTACTGTCCTCTTTCTGCCTATTTCCTTCATATAACGTTGTAGTTTTGCTATTTATTTTTCAATTATAAAACTTGTGTCATTTTGATGTTTCTTTCTTACTTATAACACTCTGTTGTCTCCTTGCTAGTTCTTTCTAAATTATAAATATGTTATCCGTTTATTGCTTCTATCGTTAACTATCGTTACTACATGTAGTACTACTGTTTATGGTGGTGTGTATGACAGGTGAGACGAGAGCCGGAGGAATTTAATGACTGCATGGCTAGTATAGTCGCCGCGATGCTGTTCAGGTTAGGATTTTTCTTTCATGCCCACAACAGAAAATAATCCTTTGCCTTATCGGGGATCGAGCTCGAATAAGCATGACGTTTGCAGATACGGGATATATGTTTTATGGGAGAGAAAAATTTCGAAGGACTGTTAATGTGGCAATGTTCTGTTCAAGACAAGCTACTGGATGATGATTGATGACTGATATATCATTTCCGTTTTGATGTGTTATGTCAGCGTTTTCAAACTAAAATGACTCATGAGACCCACGGGAGTCTGCAGGTACTCATCGAAGGTCTTCAAGCGCTGTAGATGTTATGTCGTGACTTTTCAAACTGAAAAATAAATTTAAAAACATGTATTTTTCCGATCCAGAACACGAGCTGAAAGTCTTTCGGCCAGGTTCTGCAGTCGACATCGTGACACCCCTCTGGATACCCTGTCTGCCGTCCGCTACCCGCAGATGCGCACTAAGATCACCCGCACTTGAGGACTGTAATTCTAGCTCTGTCCCAGGAACCGCCTACAGAGGACTAGTCCCCATTTGGATAGCGTAAAAGCCTTCGCTCGTGTCATGGATATCGAACCTTCGGCTCGTGCCACGAACACCGTAAATCTGGGGAACCTGTAGCTTTTCTGTCAGTCCGCGGAGTTGAACCCGCACTTACAGAGGACTAGCCACCCGTAGTCCAACGCGCTACGAACACGCTGGGCACGCGGGCAAAAACATGTATAAAGCTGTGGTAAACTAGTTGCGCTGCGAAATCAAAGGACCCGGACAAGACCGGGGTATAAATGTCTGACAGGACAAAATCAAAGATCATTTGAAGTTTCACACAGTCTGAGAAATTGGAGCAAGTTTGACTGTTGGTGTAATAATAACTCAATCGCTAGAAGATTTTCGAATAAAGAAACTTTTGGGGGTCCGGTGCAGCAAAATGTATTTAAAAGGAGGTCTGCGGTAATGCAAAGTTTGGGAACCGCTGTGTTATGTTATTGATCACATTTATTTAAATTGATTTACTTGCAAAACAGAAGATAAATGTGATAATTTGTACGTCTAAGCCATACATATTCACACAGGTAAACATACAGACAGAATATGATGATAATTGACAGAAAGACATCCTTACCAATGATGTATGCGATGGGAACAGTCATTCTACTTTTCATCGCAAGTTTTATTGAAGGTATGTGTAGGTACATATATACGAATGCAAAGATGTCATTGTTGAGTTTAGTAGTGACATATAGATTAGAAACTACACTGAATTGGATCTCCAAAATTAGAGTTAGTTTATTTTATTTAAATTTTAAGGGTCTAATGGGTTAAGGAACGGCCTTGCCCGTCTACCCAGCGTGTTCGTAGCGCGTTGGACTATGGGTGACTATCCCTCTGTGTGTGCGGGTTCAATTCCGCGGATGGCAGAAAAAGCCACAGATTTCCCAGATTTACGGTGTTCGTGGTACCGAACCGAAGGGTTACGATGTCCATGGCACCGAGCCGAAAAGCTGAAAAGCTCAGTGCTTCTGGATCGGGGAAAAAAAGGAACGACCTTCTCATAATATTTCTATATTATAGAGAAGGCAGTGTTAAGAGTTAAGCTTTTGCCTTGCATTCCGAAGGTCGTGAATTCGAACCCGGGACCGCGTGTAGTTTTACGAGTGTATTTTTTCCCCTGAGGATTGTTGCTGAGCTACGACGTTCGTGCTTTGGGTAATACTCTCGGCAGGTGGAGTGCCATTTCTGTGGAGACGGACCAAGCCATATGGGGTAAAACCCGGTGCAATGAAGTCAATCCTTCGGCTTTCTACTATTTAGTCCTATCTCTTTCAAAGTTCGTATATATCTCTGTAGAAGACACATAATCTACGTGCATGTATTGTATACACAAACTTCGTATATATCTCTCTGTAGAAGACATAATCTACGTGCATGTACACACACACACACAGAACACACACACACACACACGCAAACATACACACATTTTATATATCATGCTCCTACATTTATATATATATATATATATATATATAGTCTTTTTCGTCTTTACAGACGGTCAATTGGTAAGTGATTTTACTGTGAGAACTTCTCAGTTTGCGCTTGTCTCTCTTGTCTTTCAGCTCATCCCTAAGTTTCTCGTGACTGTTGTTTTCCCTGTTGTGTCTAAGACAAAAGCAGGGATTAAGTGTCATCTCCATTTATTTTTAACCTGGGCAGCTGATGTGGGAATGTGCTTTGTCCATTTTGCACAAGCTCCTCACTACGTACTGTTTCACCATACATTTGAAATCAGGGATGGTTTTTGCAGGGAATGTCAGAAGATGGAATGTAATACACATAACCACCAACTGCCTTACTGTCTCCCTCCTTCCGGATTTTTGGTCAATGTTTGCTCATTTAACCTTCTGTATAATTGTTCTGATCCACAATGCAGTGGGGATTTCTATCAGGGTTTACTCCCCTAGCCTTTAGCTCTTTCGAGCCCCCCTCTACAAGGCATTGGGTTTAACAGTTGCAGATGGTACCGTCTACTGCCATAAGGTAGTAGATGAAACTTCTGATCTGACCCACTGATATATTAATACACTAATCACGGCGTCATATTTGCATTGAGATACCGCTCTTTTAGTAATTTGCACTACTTTTTTTCAGCGCAGTTCGTGACGGTAAATAAATTTAACACAAGTTAGCCATTGTGTTTTTCGATCGAATCGATGAAACAGCGTGTAAACAATTGCTTCATATGAAATATGTGTCATTCATATAGTAAAATCCATTGTTCTACGCGTAACTGTAACATATTCTACAGATCTGGAAAATTATATGATTATATGTTAAGTAGAAGCTATTTTGAACGAAATTTTTTCGATGGTCACTACCATTATTTTGGAACCTTGAAAATTTCGCTTGGGTACTACCCATAAACATCGTATTTACGTGAAACGACATTATTAACT
This sequence comes from Arion vulgaris, assembly GCA_020796225.1. Classification (NCBI taxonomy): domain Eukaryota; kingdom Metazoa; phylum Mollusca; class Gastropoda; order Stylommatophora; family Arionidae; genus Arion; species Arion vulgaris. Next base: position 26,479,065 of record CM036761.1, on the reverse strand, counting down.
TTTCTTTACTCATAAATTTTCATTACTAGAAACATTTTTCTCTTCTAATGGCAACTTTACGTCTGCAACTCGTCAATAACCTACCAGACTTACCATTTCTCTGTGCTACGAAGCCGGTTTTCTATATAGTTGAAGTACAGGTAAATGATTTACCAGTGTGTTTTCATTATTGTCAAAAACTTTCTTGATTGTTTAAAAAATGTATTGACTACTAGATCAACAATTTCATTGAATAATATCCTTTCTAATTTTCCCATGCATTGACCTTAGTCTTGCAATGATGGTCAAGCTTTAACACTTTCTGAGTAAATTATTCACACAACCTCTATCTCCAGTTTTTAAAATAAAGTAATAAATATATTTCATGTTATTGCAAGGTTGAAGCCAGTTGCATGGGGAGATCATAATGAATATTATTTATTGAAACTGTTGATCTAGTGCTCATTATATGTTCCACACAACCAAAACAATTTAGAAAATAATAAAAGCATATTGGTAAATTATTCACTCTAGCATCAGAGGTTAATTTTTGTATTCATATATTTCTTGATTTATCTGCAATATGTTGTGCTGTTCTGAGTGACTCTTTGAATAGTGTGAGTTTTATATATTTACTTATGTATGCACATCTCACATACAAACATGCTGGATACTTATTTGGTAAATCATTTATATATGTTGAGTAAATATAAATGATCACATTTAGTTCAACCACTAACAAATTGAAAGTCACAGAAGAAGTTTACATAAAAAGAAAATGTAGATGATCTTGCAATAGTTACATTTGAAATTGCTACTAGACTATATTTTGTCACAAAGCTTCATTGCAGCTAAGCAATGAGTGCAGTTTAAATGGCACAACTTTTAAACATGAAATGCCTATAATTAAGAAAGACAACTAACAGAATACTGAAATGATTCACTAGTTATTTTAATTCTGAAATCACAGTACAATAATATGAGACTTCTCAAGTAAATCTGAATAGTGTACGATAAAGATCGGTCCAATCATTATTGCCGTCTATCGCTGACGAATGGTTCACTTTGGACAGCTAGATATAGTGTGGGATATTTAATATTACCGTTGATACTCGCTACAAAAGTCAACTGAAAGGCATACATAATGTTTGAAAAATAAAATTAAAAATTTGTATTTAGCATTGCTGGATATCGTTGACACAAGTAAAATGACGAAAAGAATTCACGAGAAGATCGCAAACTGCAGCGATTGTTATGGGCGTCAAAAGCAAACCGGCTTCGTAGCACAGAGAAATGGTAAGTCTGGTAGGTTATTGACGAGTTGCAGACGTAAAGTTGCCCTTAGAAGAGAGAAAATGTTTCTAGTAATGAAAATTTATGAGTAAAGAGAAGTTAATAATGTCGTTTCACGTAAATACGATGTTTATGGGTAGTACCTAAGCGAAATTTTCAAGGTTCCAAAATAATGGTAGTGACCATCGAAAAAAAATTTCGTTCAAAATAGCTTCTACTTAACATATAATCATATAATTTTCCAGATTTGTAGAATATGTTACAGTTACACGTAGAACAATCGGTTTTACTATATGAATGACATATTTCATATGAAGCAATTGTTTACACGCTGTTTCATCGATTCGATCGAAAAACACAATGGCTGACTTGTGTTCCGTCGCGGACTGCGCTGAAAAAAGTAGTGCAAATTACTAAAAGAGCGGTGTTGGTTCGCGGTGTAATACATGAAAAAGTGAAAGACCGTTTTCCTAGAAGTGCTATGAACAAAATAATGAAACATACTGTTATTTAGTGTTTTTATTTCTTGAAATACTGAATAACGTTAGTGTCGTGAAGATGAAATCGCAAGGAATGTACAAGAAGGACGTCATGACGCTAATTGTTGCCCCTCTGCCAAGTGCTGTGTTCGAAAGTATAGCTTCAATCCCGGCTTAGACATAATTACTCACGTGACTCTGGACGTTCGTTGTTAGTCACTAAGTCCATATAGCTGCGATGTTGCTACTAACATTTCGGGGTCGAAGGGCAACACTATTGTACTGTATTGATTTTGTTGATCGATTGATTTACCTGCTTTGTTGGTGTTCCTAAGGTCTCTTGCGTTAGCATTAAAGAAATACATCTAATAAAAACAAAAGGAACATTTGATGGATGTGCTACAGGAAATGTTTACCAGTTATCGATCAAACTTAAGGTTGTGAAGGGTAAACTTTTATGAACTATGGAATTATTGTTCTTGATGGTTTGTTGTGGTACACATAACAAAATCTGAGGGGTGGTGACGACCAACTGGGATGGGAATCGATATTTTATCGACAGTACCAGACATTGAGCTGATATTCCCAGGCTACATGTCCATGGACGAGTTTTGCGGTATACGTGTGGGCAGTCGTTGATGTAACACTAAGCAAAATGTTGTACCTAATTTATTCTAGTGTTTCAATTTTCATGATCCGTTTTTTGGTGTCGTACTTCCACTTGTGTCTAATCTGTTGTTGATGTTTTTCTATTTATTTTCTTTTTCTTCTTTGAACGCTCCATATTCCCCACAAGTTAAATCACTCTGTGTGATTTGTATGTGATCTGAGCCTAAGAGGGATTGTACTAGTTATGCGCTTACAAGTAGGCCAGCACATCCAATTTCTGCGACCGTTTTTACCTTACTAGGTAGCTTCCTAGACCTTAAGGCAACCTTACGACATGCCTTGTAGGTCGCAGTGTTACTAATCTTTGCCTTGTGGGCTCCGGCAACGCATAGGCCACATTTGTTCTCTGAATATTTCTGAAGTTATTTCACTTGTTGTCTGGTCTTTCTCTTGTTATTATACTTGTCACAATGTAAGTTCTAAGTTTATAACATATACATATCGTTATTATACTTTCTATTTGACTTGTTTCTTTTCTTGTTATTCCACTAATTATTTGACTTTTCTCTTGTTGTCATTCTCTTAAAATTTGACTTTTCTATTATTGTTCTTCTTGATATTTGACTTTTCTCTTATTGTTCTACTTGCTATCTGACTTTTCACTTATTGTTCTACTTGCTATCATACTTTTCTATTATTGTTCTACTTGATATTTGACTTTTCTCTATTGTTCTACTTGATATTTTGACTTTTCACTTATTGTTCTACTTGCTATCATACTTTTCTTTATTGTTCTACTTGTATTAGACTTTTCTCTTATTGTTCTACTTGATATCTACTTTTCTCTTATTGTTATCTAGCAGACATTTTTTCCTTATTGTTTCTGATATATGACTTTTTCTTATTATTCTCTTGCTATCTCCCTTTTCTGTTATTGTATTTGTTCCTGACTTTTTTTGTTTTTTACTTGATATCTGACTTTTCTTGTTTGCTATTGATATTTTGAATTTTTCTCTTAGTTGTTCTATTAATTTGAATCTTCTCTTATTATTCTACTTGATATTTGAATTTTCTCTATTTTATCTCTTGATATTTGAATTTTCTTTTTTATTCTTCTTGATATTGACATTTTTCTCTTGTTCTACTTGTATTAGAGTTATTTTTATTGTTTTCATGAATTTTCTCTATTGTTTTCTGTTTGTTATTTGACTTTTATTGTTATTCCTCTTGATATCTCCCTTTTTCTTGCTCTTATTATATTTGTTGCCTGACATTTTTGTTTTGTTATTTTACTTGTTATCTAACATTTTCTTGATGCTATTAGACATTATCTGACTTTTCTCTTTTATCTGAAGTTGCTCTAGTTATCTGAATCTGTCTTGTAATTATTATTCTTGCTACCTGACATTTTCTTATTTTTATTCTTCTTGCTACCTGACATTTTCTTGCTGTTCTTCTGCTTGTCATTAGAGTTATTTTATTATTTCACTTGCATTTTTCTGAGTTTTTCTACTTGCTTTCCCACTTTTCTCTTGAACTATTTTTTTTTCTTCTTATTTTTCTACAAATGATCTGACTTCTTGCTGATGTTTAAGAGAGGTGTGGGTTAAATCCCACACTCGATTTTCCACTCATAAGGAAAGTAATGTGTCCATTAGTAATGTGTAAGGAAACTACTACGTCCAGCACACCAGGGCATAGAAATATGAAGTGACAGCCACGTCATACCAAAAGTTCTGAAAATGTTCGAAAATTGTATTATAATAGTGAATGTTTGGTAAATTTGTGGATAAATATATTGGTATTTTTAATAGTTTTAACTCTTTCATAGAGGTGGTTGGAGTAACGTGCTATAGAGACGAAAGCCTGGGAGAGAGAGAGGGTAACGTCTATCAATGCGACTCAAAGGATCTTTCCAGATGTTGTAACAAGGACGGTCTGCAGACGTGCTGTATGGCAGAGAGTAAGAAGAATATGTAAGTGAACGTTAAAGACGGTGTCATTCCTCCTCTTCCACCTCTTCTTCTCTTTCACCATTTTTTTCTTTATAGAAATATTGTGGTGGGGGCAAGGGAAGTAGTGATCTTGTGTGTGCTTGTTCTAATGTACTTTGTAAGCTGTTATTCATTTTTTAAAGACTGTTTCTATTGTTGTAGTTCCATCCTTACTGTGTTTTAGGGGATAGTGGCTTGGTATATTAACCCCTACGTTCTGAGTTCGAATCACGGTTGCAAATTGTTTCGCGTGCATTTTACAAAGGACGATGGCACCACACGTTCAGAAAGCAATGGTAAACTACTGAACGTAATACTGCCTAGAAAAATCACAAACACCGTTAAAAAGCTTGGTTTGATTCGAAAAAGTCCTGTAATGGATATGCAATTAACTTTAACTTTTAGCTCCATTTTTTGCATGGTCTTCCTCTTGCTCTGTACTCGTATACGAGACGATAAATGCAATGTTTATTATAATTAACAGACATAATAAATCACATTACAGTAAACCCAATGCAGGTACGTATATGCTAAGTTGCCTCTATCAGATGGTGAATGGTATGCATGCTGAGAGTTCCTCTGTCTTTCTTGTTTCAAACCCGGAATGCGGTACATTTTAGTTGCACCATTTTTGACAACATATCCCTACAGTATCAATACAGCTTCTTTATAAAATAATACTGACCAACTTATTCCTCGTCTCGATGAGCATTGGGCCTCAATAGTTGTTTTCTATCCCGCCTGCCCAGCGTGTTCGTTGCACGTTGGACGACGGCTGACAAGCCCCTGTGACCGCAGGTGGACAGAAAAGCCACAGGTTCTCCAGATTTACGGTGTTCTTGGTGCCGAATCGAACGGTTACGATGTTCATGGCACTGAGGCGAAGAGCTGAAAGCTCAAGTGCTTCTGGATCGGCAAAAAAATAGTTGTTTTTAACTTTTCCTGATCTCTGGCCGCTTTCTTCATGATTTATCAATTGATTGATTGGTTGATTTATAGGACCATCATCATTGCACTTCTGTGAGTAAACATGTGTGCTCCGATCTCTTTCTTACACAAGAAGATCTCAGCCGCAGAGCACGAACTCCTTAGCACCGGCAAGGGTCCCCGATGTAATTTTAAAGATGGTGAAGCTATTTTTACAGGAGTTTTATTTTTGATCATTTTCAAATGAATTTTACCGGCAGCGGCTTTCCAGCCTACTCTTCTCGATTTTGAACGGCTAAGGGTTTTTTACGTACTCAAATTGAACACGGGTACCTATATTTTATTGTTCGTCTCCGATAGGACTTGGAACTCGATCTAAACTACGATGAGATCAGGGATCTCTGCAAAAATATCAAGATGGCTCCACGAAGGAGTGAACCTGGCACCTTTATGACTTCTCAATAAAAACCAGCATCCTTCAGTTCATCAATAAAACCCCGGCATCAGGTATGTTAAGGACGTCCCTTTTCCCGTCTCCCTTACGGGTTTTACTCAATGGCTTGTCTAGTGACACTCGACTGTCTTCCGTAGGGTATGCAAACCCACTGCCCTTTTCTCCTCCTGACCTGGGTCGTAATGAGTTCCTGCCCAGTTCCTATCCACTGGTCTGTGTTTGTCATAGACATACAATTTCAGTCTGAGAATATGCCAGTAACGTTTGTAAAGTTAATCAGTTAATGCTGCCAATCAACGTTTGACTTCACATTTCTATTGTTTCAGCACGTATGCTTTCTTAACTACTACTACAATTTGTCGTCAAGCATGAGTTCTACAATTTCGGATAGTCCCACGTGCTCATCTCCTACATACCAATCATACCCACTTTCAAATCAAACTTTCCGACATCTCAATCATACCCACTTTCAAATCAAACTTTCATACATATCAATTACAGCTGCTTTCTAATCGAACTTTCCTACATTCCAATTACACGTACCAGAATCTTCGACATTCCGATTATACGAGCTTTCGAAATAAGCACTTCAACTATTTGTGGAAGATGTGAACAAATTCATTTCTAGTATAGTACATGATGTTTATCTAGATAAGTATCTTGAACTGTGGACATCTGCTGCAAATGGAATTCATTAGCTCTCTGAAATAAGAAACAATGAAATTATATATATATATATCATCATCATCATCAAGGTTCGTATCCTTTATAGAATGTTGCTCTCTTTGCAGCACATCTGTCTCTTGCCAGTTCACCCACTTCGTCGATGGTCATGTATATATATTCACCGTCCTACGCTTTGGAAACTACTCAAAAACTATGGTTTCCCTGCTAAATTCATCAGCATCATAAAATCCTTCTACAGTGAATCGCGCTGCAGTGTAAGAACAGATTTCGGTAACTCTGACTGGTTCCCAGTGGAAACAGGAGTGAAACAAGGCTGCGTCTTATCGCCAATGCTCTTTGGAATAGCAATTGACTGGGTCATGCGAAAATGCACCAATAACGCAAATATGGGCATCAAGTGGGTTGATAAAATTTTAGAAGACCTTGATTTTGCCGACGATATAGCCCTTTGAGTTCATCACATCAAGATATTCAAATGAAAACAAACATTCTCCAAAATATCTCAGGACAAATTGGTCTCCAAATAAACACCACAAAAACAAAAATTGTTGACCTTACCAGCAGTCCAGAAAATATTCAACTAAAAACTACACTCTTGAAAAAGTCAAAAGTTTTACATACCTAGGGAGTATGATGACATCTACGGGGATACAGCGCCAGAAATTCCACACAGAATCGCATTGGCATCAAGTGCTTTTAACAAATTGTCAAATATATGGAAGTCCAATTCACCCAGCAAGCACTTAAAATTAAAGATCTTTAACTCTTGTGTGATTCCAGTATTAACTTATGGATGGAGAGTTGGAAAGCAACAAAGCTCTAGAAAGAAAATTAGATAACTTTGAGAATAAATGTCTTAGAAGAATATTGAACCTCAAATGGTCAGATTTCAGACCCAATACACAAATAAGACAAGAGACCAAGCAAGAAAATGTATCAAATTTTATAAGAAAGCGCCGCTGGAACTACATCGGCCACACACTTAGAATGGATGAGAGAAGACTCCTTACCAATCCATCATATGGACACCAGAGGAAAAGAAAACGGGAAGACCAAGAGAGACTCTGCGTAGAACCATCACCAGAGAAGGCTCAACGATGGGCCTAGTAAACATTAAAGACCTAAAACAGATAGCAACGAACCGCGAGACATGGAGAACTATGACCTCTGCCCTATGCTCCGCCCACAGGCCCAAGAGGAAAGACTAACTAACTATATATGTATATATATGTATATATATATATATATATATATATATATATATATATATATACATATATATATATGACAGACAAGCATGGCGAGCGGCAGTGAGAGGCGGCTCAAAAAGAAAGAAGAAAAACAGCATCACATGTGGAGGTAAAAGAGAGAACAGAGAGCAGAGAAAACACCCTATGTATCAACTCCAGTCTCCAATTTTACCTGCAGCAAATGTGGCAAGGATTGCCACTCCAGAATAGGCCATTACAGCCACAAGGAACATTGTGATTCAGCGCAGAACATACTACGTGACGCAAGACCTATTGTCTTCTGAGACAAAGAGGCCAATGCATGAATGATATGTATATAACTTTTTTCGTCTTTACATACGGTCAATTGGCAAGTGACAACCTCTGAGTTTTCTCTCTTTTCTTTCAGCTCATACATAAGTCTCTTCTCAAAGGACTGCGCCCTTGCTCATTATCGATTTTCACACAACTCAGTCATCAGCTAGTTTTCCCCATGTGCTGGTACCTATATAAAAGTTTTTCATTGAGACTTTGCAGGCATCTTTATATCTGAGCAGTGGTCTAACCTGTTACCTCTTCACCTCCGAAAGTTCACAGAACATTTCTTTTGGTATGCGACAAATTTCAATTCTTTTCCCATGCCCCAACCATCTTAGCAGTCTACTGCTGAGTATGCCCATGATGGAAGGCAGGTTTGCATCTTGCAGAGAGGGAAATGGAGCAACATAATTTGTAGAAGATATATCAGGAAAAATTGAAAACAGTTTTTAAAATGTAGATAACATTACTTGAAGAAATTAGAAATGAAGCTTGACAAAAAGTGATAACATGAAAAGGAAAAACAAGATTTAAAAAAAACGATGATGTTGATAATAATAATTAACAAGAGCACGATTCACTAGAAGCTTGGAAAAAATACAGAGAATCTGTATTATACTCAAAGAAATCATCATCATCTAGTGCCGTCTCTGCATCGCAAGTTGATTGCAATGAACCTCCATCATCCCTTTAGCAGTTATTTTGTTACTTCAATCTACCATGCTATAACTTGTTCACGTCTTGATGTGTTCCCTCTCACTTATGTTTCAATCTTTCTCTGGTTTGACATCCCTCAACCTATCCTGCCATTAAGTTTTTTAACAAGTTTTACGAAATATTCTATTCTTTTTTTAATTACAAAAATAAATAATTCATGTTGTAATTCTTTCTTCATTTCTTTACTTGTCTGTTTTTCCAGTACTTAAACTTTTTACTCCGTAATATTTTGTTTTTCCCTCCGTAATATGTCCATCATGGAAGGAGGCATACCGGCAAAGAGAAGAAGAGGAAGACCAGGAAGAAGGTGAATTCAGGATATAACTGATGGTTTAAATTCAGGATATAACTGATGGTTTGAACATGACGGCTTCAGAGGCCTATGGAGAAAATTCGGAGAACTGTTGGTGTGGCAGATTACAGTTCAGGACAAGCTATTTGATGATGCATTTTCTTTGAATACACAAGTATATAAATTTATACAGTATACTAGCTTTGAATTCAGGCTACCTTTAAGAAATATGATTAGCTAGTATATCGGCTCTGAAAAGCGAAAGGGTTAAAATACTCAGAGAAGTAACTTACTTATTTTAAAACAATGATAACGTGAACTTATAATTGTTCTGTTAGTTTACCATTCTTTAACTCTATTGCTGGTATATAACTTTTTTGTTGAAAGAGCTGAACAGCTGCAATTATGGGGGGCAGTAGCCGGAGTTATGCTGCTGATTGGAATTCTCTTCCTGTGCTGCAAGAATGACATTAGCTTCTGTAACAGTGAATTGTCTCTTAAAGACAGATGGAACAACTGCAGGTAATACATTTCATTGTGTTTTAATAGTTTATCTCTTATTGACAATTAAATCGAGCATATCCGTTACAGGACTTAGCCATCAACCACAGATAACAAGTGGTCGATTTTATAGGCACCTCTTATATGTTCAGTAGTGTTCCATTGCTTTCTGAACCGTGAAGCATATTTTTACAGTTCTTTCCACGGAAACGAATTTGTTTCCAAAATGCACGATGCGGAGCTTGAATCAGGTACGCTTGGGTTGCGAACGAGCTCACTATCGCCTCTATCAGACGCTACAGACTCTATCATCATGATAATGTTAGCAACAACAATGCGTTAACAACGAACGGTCCAGTATAAGACACTTGATTGTGTTATAATTGTCAAAACCGACACAGACAAAAAAGTATGGTCATTGAACTATTCATATGTGTCAATTTGTTCCCGCCAATAATATCTGACACATTCCGTTTCTGGGTACATTGTTTTTGAGTTTGCTCTCTCAGTTTCAGACCACATCTGACCAGATCTGCCTTCCCAGGTTTGTCCTGATTCGTCCTGCTCTATGTGATTCCAGCCTTGAGCCGTCCGGCTCATCATGACGAGCTTTTGGGCAGGGTGTGTTCCCTGGGCACTATAGTTTAATCCCATTTACTTGGAAAAAAAATGTAAGAGAAGCAGAAGACCAAAAAAAAAAAAAAGATGGAATCCTCAATGGAGAGAGACAACTGCTCTCTGTCCCATAGTTAGGGATGGGTTGGTTGCAGCCATATCATTTACCACTAGCTAGCCGGTTCTGCGCTGTCATCTTATGGGGCGCATCCTGCTCGCCGTCCTTTGATTTGTCCTTTCATCTTCAGTCTGCTCGGCTTGCAAGAGTAAGTCTCCCCCGACATAACCTGAACGATCATCAAGACATACATACACAAAAATCACGCTAAGGCAGGCCAGATGGGAGAAAAGGGGATTATAAAGGATAAAGGGTAAAGATAAAGTTTAAAAGTAACAGCAGACAAACAAAATAGAAGACGAGACAGAGGACGACACAGAAAAAAGAGAGAAAGAAAGAGCTGTCCGGCTTCAAGGCACGAAAGAATATTAACATATGCACAAATGGTAGACATTTGTGGAGATTCATGATTGCATATATCAGCTAGCATAATGCAATGTTCTTTATCATTATAAGTCTAACGCCTTCTTCTTCTTTGCGTTCGTTCTTTACGACCAATTTTAATCACTCTTTGTGATATGTTTGATCTTTGCCAGGAACGTGTTTGGTAGACCCCTAAACGCATAGACTTTTACACGTTTAGGACACATGCATCTGATTTCTGCCAAACCTCTTTGGTCGCCACTTACGACATGCGTGGCAGGTAACAGTGGTTAAATTCTTTACACCCCAAATTTGGGCCCTGGTAACCACTCGGACAAGTCTAACGTTATTTTGCTGTCTGTGATAATCTTCTTCTTCGTCTTTACGACCAATTTGAATCACTCTTTGTGATATGTTTGATCTTTGCCAAGAACGTTATACGTTGCACATTGGTTTGGTAGACCCCTAAACGCATAGACTCGGGTGAGTCTAACGTTATTTGCTGTCTGTGATAATAATGTTGAAAGGTTGATTAATTAATTTGGTTATTGGTTACTGAACAGTTGTCATAACACTCCAGTCAGACCCAAAGGTACTCAGTATCTTTCATCACGCTGGATACATTTTTGTCCTACCAGAGACACAAAAGTGTGCCGGCTATTGACTGCTTTATCGTTCCATGTCCAGGTAAAATAAGAAGACTATTGAATAAGATTGAAAGAAGTGTCACCGAGTGGTTTCCGGGTCCAAATTGGGGTGTAAAGAATAGAACCACTGTTACCTGCCACGCATGTAGTAAGAGGCGACTAAGGAGGTTGGTCATGGGGCTAGCTACCCCACAACGTAAAAAACACTAGATGGCTACAGAACGGAGAGCGAACCTAGTAAACGCTGGCTGAAACTGGACACATCACCAAAGGATAAGCACCAGAGCTCCAAATGGTGCTGAAGATGTGAGGTAAAACACGCCAATGCTAAGGCTGCATGAATCAGATTCCCACATGAATAGAATTTATGGGGAGGTCTGGTGCATCGGTCTGGGCAGTGATCGGAGAGACAGATTGAAAAAAGTGTGAGAACATTTTCTTCATTTAAAGATGAACTTATTCAGAATTGCCTACTTTTGTTTCCAGACATAAAGACAAGAACAGAGAAGCGCATATAGTGGAGAATGATGAACATATTCGTGGAGCGTACTATGATAACCCAGCAGGAGACTTTGAAGGTCCTAGCAACTTTTACCCACCAATGAAGGATCCCTACCATTTTCCTCCACTGTCACTTGATAAGAAAACGGGAGAGTACGCTAACATGAACCAGTCGTATGCCTAGAGCAGGGACTCTGATCATTTGTATTCTCGCGTCTGCTCTTATGAAAGTATACATTCTTCTTTTACAAACAAACCCCCCAAAAGACGCATCAAAATAAATATTAAGTCCCTATTATAGTACCACATTTCAGTTCTCTTGTTGAGATTTACTGTGTCCAGGTTCAGAAGAAACCTACAGTTGCTGATATCTCTTGCACATCCATCGAATATTAGATCAGATCCAGTGGTCTCAGTGTTGTCCTAAATTCACAAAAAACAATAGTATCACGCATCTCACGCTTATATATGATGATTATAATAATATAATAATTCCTCTCATACCGTTATATGTTACATAGAGCCTGCAAGCAATTTCTCCATACTGCTCTATCCTGGGCAACTCGCTCAATCTCCTCCATGGAACTGTGACCGATATTTCTTGCCTCTCTCAGTAAAGTTCATTTTAGTGTCTCCTTAGGTCGTCCTCTCTTTTTGAACCCTTTGCATCCCACTTCAATGCCTGCTTTGATATTCTTTGATCATTTCTCCTCAAGGTGTGTCCAACATATCTCTATCTTCTCTTTCTTATAACAGTTGTCACTAGTGATTGACCAGACATATGGTGATTATACCATCGTATAACAATTAGTATGTACCCTCAAAAGTTGTTTGTTGTAGGATAGGCCCAACAATTTTATTTGTATTACTGAAGGTAAAGATTTAATGCACGAAGCACCTCAATTATATTTCCAGCGAAAACAATAATTAGCCAAGCGGTGAAACAAGCTCAGTAAGTGCCGTTTGTCCAGAGCTAGAATTTCAAACCATATAATCGACCATGACCGGTAGTAACCTTTGGCCTATAAACATATCTAGTATTTGGTGTTTAGGTATAGGATGTAGTTAATAGTAATATGTAGTTTTATCTATGACATATCAGCCATTTTAATAAATGTAATGTTTGTTATTATAAATGTATTGCAATGTCACAACAGAAGAATACACAACATTTAATATGTAGACACTATTTCAAGAGAACAAAAGGAAGGAAAGAACTGTATTTTAAATGTTGGAGGATATTCTACTCTCAACTTACAGGACACATTGGCAGACGGCCAGCCAATGGATAGAGCTGATATTTTGAGCGCCCTCATAGAGTGTAGCAAAAAGAAGATTTTCATTTAAAACAATCCACATCAACTACTAGATTGCAGGAGCTGGGTTTGAAGATTGGAGTAGCACGAAAAGAACAGCATAACAGATACGTGAGAAGGTTCATCAATCAAAATCGAACTGGTACGGTCATTCGCTGGGCGCTGTTGGAGATATTGCGAAGGAGATCGGAGCACCTATGGACATGTCTAGAGTGCAATGAAGATATTCCAAACTGAAACTGAAATTGCCAACAATAAGGCAGATCGCTTTTGGGAAAGATCATAGTTTACTGCCCACTTCATCACGGTGGTAAAAGGGTGGAGACTTCATAGAGCTAATGAAATGAAAATAGTAGCATATCCTTTACAGGATGTAGCCATCAACCACAGTAAACGAGTCACTGATTTTCTAGGCACCACTTAAACGTTCAATAGTTTGCCATAGCTTTCTGAACAGTGAGGTCTATTTTTACCTTATGTAAAAATCCCATAGAGACGAATTTGCTTCTAAACTTGCCCACTGCAGAGTTTGAACCAGGTATGCTTGGGTTGTGATCGAGCTCACTTTCGCTTAAGCTACAGACGCCCACCATAGAGCTAATAGGCATCTAATTACATTAAAAAAAATTTGAGCCTCTCTTATTCGTAAGAATGAAAAATTGAATACCCCAGCGTAAGACGATAAACAACAAAGTAGCAATAAACATATAGTATGCACAAAGATTTGTCACTTCCACATGCTTTTGAACATGTTTTTTTAATGTCAATTATGAATAAATAGAAAGAAGTTAGTAGCTAATAAAATTTCCCTTTGTAACATCCCAAACATTGACTTATTACGTGAGTTTAATATAAAATTGGATCATAGAAGAAGTCATGTTTTAGAAATGTATGATAAATACAGTTTTCTAGCTCTTATTATACCATGTCTTGTTGTATTGTATGAGTTAATTGCATGGTGTCATTATCATTTATAAAATGGGATGAATTCAAGAGAAGTGATGAAAGCAGAGAAGTGTGTGGTCAACCACTAGCAACAACCATAACAAAAAAAGAGAAGATATGTTTGACCTACTCTGAGAAGAAATGATCTAAAATAAAAAACAGACACTGAAGTAGGAGGCAAAGGGTTAAAGAAAGAGAGGACAGCCTAGGAAAGCCCTGATAAGAACTCTACTGAGAGAGGCGAAAGTATCAAACTCAATTCCACAGAAAAGACTGTACGAGTTGGTCAGGATAGAAGGTTAGGGAGAAATTGCATAAGGCCGTATATAATGTATAATGGTACAAGAGTAATATAATCAATATAATTGATCACATTATGATGTCTAATCAGAATGAAGTATTTCGGTCGTGTTAAACGGCACAGTGGTTTGGAAAAAAAAGTAATGGAAGGCATAGTTCCTGTGGTTAGAGGCAGGGGAAGACTAAGACAAAGGTGGCAGCAGGACATTAAAGAAACCTTGAAAATGATGTTAGAAGAAGTGGGAGAAGTTGCTAGAGACAGAGAGTTATTCAGACAAGTTGTGATGAAAGCGACATTCTGCAAGGAACTTGATGCTGAACGTCTAGAGACTGTAGTGTAGCATTTAAAATCATTCACACATCTTGAAACTGTCCAAATTTAACAGAGTTATTGTGAAAAATGACAAACGGCAGATGAAAGAGAAACTGGAATGTCAAGGTGTGAGAGATTATAAATGTTAAATGGATATCTGAGACTGTATATTGTATACAAACCTTCACTTTGGTTTTGATGTAAGATTAGTAACCATTGCTATGCATTATGTCTAATGATGAAGATGGTCGATTCCTTCCATAACCATCATATCGTTGGGCATTTTAGTACTTTTAGATGGTTACTGTTTTACCTATAATATTACCATAATATCTAAGCTGCTTTCTCTGTAAAAATAATGAACATAAAATGGAACAAATTCAGGAAAAGTGATGAAATCAGAGAAATGTCTGATCAACCAATAGTAACAACTGTTATAAGAGGCAGAAGATGGGAGATATGTTGCACATACCTTGAGAAGAAATGATCAAAGAATATCAAAGCAGGCATTGAAATGGGATGTCAAGGGTTCAAGAAAGAGAGGATGACCTAGGGAGACCCTGAAACAAACATTACAAAGACAGGAAAGAAATATTGGTCTCAATTCCATGGAAGAGATTGAGCGAGTTCCCAGGATAAAGCGGTATGGAGAAATTACTTGCAGGCCCTTTTTAACGTATAAAGGTAGGAGAGGAATTATTATTATTATTTTTTCTGTAAGCACATTTCAGCACAAAAGTATCTCTTTCAGTAAACTTTATTTGTTTATCCTTCTCCACACATTATTATATCTTATGAATGTCATTTCCACCATAATGACATATATTCAAACTTTATTCAAAATCACCAACAAAATAATATAACTTATGACATTAAAAACATCCCAGAAATTCGTTAACAAATCTATATATTTAAATATATCTCAATCACAGACAAATAATCCCTCAAATTATATATTTGTAAAAAAAACTGTCGTTAATGCCTGTAGTACCGCTTGTTAGGGCGATGTAGGACAGGCAGGACAAAGAGACTGAGGAATTTAATGGCCACATGGCTGGTGTAGTCACAGCGAAGCTGTTCAGGTTAGGATTTTTCATTTATGCCCACAACAGAAAACAATCAGGAGCCTTACCGTGAATTAAACAAGGGCCTCCCGTATGGGAGCCACCGTCTAATCCATTCAGTCAGATGCTCCTCTTTCAAATTATATAACCATGCTAAAATATAGTGAATTACACCATAGAAGTCAGTGAACCTGAGCTCACCAAGATTCTACTCCACCTGACTCTGGAAACAGGCTGAATTACTGCAGTATGGCTAAGTGAGTAAGAATCATAGAAGTAAATCAAAAATAGTCCCAAAATAGCATGTTGATAATGGATCTGCCGTTGATATGCAGTGTAACAAAAGCTCTTTCCAAAGCCAATGATGAACAGAAATAAAACAATATGAAATACATGTCATAATGTAGACATGAAACAAAATTGGTTACAGCAGGTTGTAGTATATGTGGATGTCATCTATAGAGGTTTCCAACCTCCAGAGACTCATGTAGATCTACTGTCTTGGGCATGCAGGTATTCAAGGCAACTAGAGAGCAGACAGGTCTGCATCAAAGGTATCGATTGTCGTGGAGTTTGGGATAGATACGGAAGTGTTTCTGTCTTTCGGCGACCTGATGTTGTATGAGGACACTAACAATTGTGTTAAATCAATCCAGCGATTTAAGGAATTTGGAATTACACATTGCACAAGTAGAGCAACAAAGTTTGATGGGCAGAGAGAAGAGTGTATTTAACCA
The DNA here is from genome assembly GCA_020796225.1 of Arion vulgaris. Taxonomy (NCBI): domain Eukaryota; kingdom Metazoa; phylum Mollusca; class Gastropoda; order Stylommatophora; family Arionidae; genus Arion; species Arion vulgaris. The sequence goes on along the minus strand of CM036761.1, from coordinate 26,462,667 downwards.
GCGATCCACAGGATCCCTCAAGATGCATACCCTTTGACATATGTTACAGGAGACTGAGCACCTATGGATCTGCCCAGAGTGCTGTGACATCATTTCAGTAACCAATAACCAATCATACATCCCATTAAACAATTAATAATTCTAAAAGCATAAAATAACTTAACATATGAAGTTGCATTAGTCTCTGTTGTGTCCAAGGGCACACAAAGCGGAGACTGAAACATTTCCACTAAATTTGATCTTGTGCCTTTCTGTAAATCTCAAACCTAGTCCTATGCATGTCTTTGAGTGCATAATTGTTTCTTCATGTGCCCTTAGACCAACAATTTTTTCCCCCTGTGTTCCCTGATATGAAGTTTGGGATACCATTTGTCTTAAAAGGATTTACTAATGATTAACTCTTTCATTGCACCTTGGTTTTTCTTAACCTCCGGAGACACTTATATTGCAATGTATGCTGAATTCGCTAATCTACTGGCTGTTCGATATCTTAAAATATACAGCAAGTCAGTATATCAGCTTGGAGGATCGAAGGGGTTAACATATAGATGTGCATATTCTTGAATTCAAATAATAACAATGAATACACTGAAGTGTTCCCTGACTAAACACAACCAGAATCACATTAGGAGAAATATTCTCATTAAATAAACACAGAATATATTACATGACCAGGCACTTAATCTTATACGATAATAGTAACAAAACCTGTCGTTATATTTTAAATGTTACATTTATGTTACCACTCAAATGAAAAAAAAATGTACAAGAATATAATGCATATGGTATAGTGTTAGATACCTTGCAATATTGGGTCTTAGAATTTAGAAGTGAGGAAGCCAGTCCCCTTCCGTACTAACTTTTACTGTCCTTAAATTAATGAGCCAGGTACCAACTCTTCCAAGGTAGTAAATCTGAGCTGGGACGCAAACACCAGCTTTGTTGCTTCTGAATAAAGTGTTCTAACTTTTTCTTCCTCTTTGTGTTAATTCTTAAGTGACCACCCTTTGTGATCTGTGTGGTATGTGCTTCTTCTTCTTTTGTCAGCACACTGTTACCGGATTGTTAACCCAGTGTCGTGGTTTTATGTATTTGTCTTGCGCTTCTCTGGTGACTTGTGTGATGGTTTTGTGGTATGTGCTGAGAACATGAATACGATGTGGTCCAGATCATAGGCTCCGAAGTAAGTAGGACAGACACAACTGGAAAAATTTGGTCTAAAGTAATGCTCTATACAGAATGCTGGGAGTATCAAGAAGAGACTGGTTTATAAATAAAGACATCAGGAAAAAATGGGTACAACATCAGTACTGAACTTCATCAAGAATCAACAAATTAAATGGTTCAGCCACATAAGCAGATTACCAACACACAGCGCGCCCAAAGAGCAACGCTACTCTGATACAGTGGATACAAAGCAAAAAGCTGGACATCAGAAATAACAGAGACAGTGAAAAATACTTTTTATGAAGCGCAGACAAAAACTCATTCTAGAAGTCTCTTCTTATTCTGATGATGTGATGCAAAATTTATTAAAGAAAAGCAAGAAGACTTAAACGGGAAATACAACAATGAATGAGAGGGCAGAGGTCAGCAATCCAGAGCTGACCAAGATCTAGCTCAACCTTCATGTGTTTGCTCTAGTAACAGTCTTCATTAATAGTAGTTTGGCTAATCAAGCAGGAATTGAAGTTGGGAGGCAAAAATTTTCCCAGAAATACCACACAGAAAACACATGTGTAGAGTTAAAAAAGAAATTGTTATCATAGCTTTATTTAAACTAGAAGTGAAAATGCGGAAAACAAAAATCATAAGAGGTACTTCTTTTGCACAATAGCAACCAAACAAATAGCAATGTTTGAAGCAGAATTATACAAAATAAACCACTACAGTAGCTAAAGTAACTAAATGCAGGGTGGGGGTGGAGAGTCATCAGACATCAGAGACTGGCAAAGGAGACTGCTAGAAGGTCATGGCAGAGAGCCAGAAAGAAGCGACCGAGAAATATGTGTGATGTGGCTGAAAAGACTGCTGTCCGATAGAAAGCTACTAATGATTTCAAAGAATTTACCAGGGAAGCAAAGAGGGACTTATTGGAGGCTTTCATAATACAGGTCTGTGGTGACAAGTCACTGCAAAAATTCTGGCAGTTTCAGCGCAGAATGAACTGGACAATGAGGAATGTGAATGGTTAACCTTTTTTGTGTGTGTGCATAATGTGCATGCTTTGTTTTTAATTTTAAATTCCCATTCTGCTAAACTTATACATTTTATAGGGTCAATATGGGACACATTCAAACAAAAATATGACTAAAATTTGGTCAACCAAGAAAATCTTTCAGATCGTCACTTGTTAAAGCATTACTAGTACTTCCTGGGTTCTGCTGGACTGTTTTCATCGGTTGCATTACTCCATGTGTTGATCCGAATCCACTACCCATTACTCCTGACTGACCCATACCTATTCCTCCGCCTGGCTGACCTATCCAAGAATTATTGGTCTGTGGATTTATAAACCCCCCAACAGGAATCTGTTGAGGAAACGCAGATATTGATGGAGAAAAGCCAGTACCACCACTCCAAGCCATGTTAGGATTTCCTTGTGCACTTCTAGGACCTGGTATGTTTGGATAAGCGTTTGTCATCATTGACTGTTGTGGATTGGGCTGGACACCAGGTCTATTAGCACCTGTCATAGACATCTGGTTTAATGGAACTTTTTTACTGGATGAACTGGGAAGCAATGAATCAAATGAAGAAACATCTACTGCTCTTCCACCTGATGATAATGAAGGTGCTGAAGATGAAATAGATGACTGTGGACTTACATACTGAGATGATTGTGATGGTGAACCCCAGTTCATTGCTGGAGAAGCTGTCATGGTACCAGGACCTTGCCAGTTAACTGTCCCTGGAGTCATAGAATTCATACCCCCACTTACTGTTTTATTATATGAACCAGAACCAATGTTGCTAACTGAGTTAGACTGAGGAGCAGTACTTATATTTCGTATGTTTGACTCCATTAACGTTGATGTCAAATCTCGAGGACCAGCGGAAGAAAGTGTAGATTTGCTTAGTGTAGGACTGGAAGCATTAGCTGGAGGTATAAGCGCCTTTTGAGATTTCAACATTCTCTCCTGTTCCTGTTGCTTTGCAAGTCTCTGTTTTTCCTCAATTGAAAGAGTTGCCTAAATGAATAGAAGTTTAAAATAAGAAGTATGTGTATGTAAAATATATGGTGATAGGGGAAGACTGCAGTAAAACTTGGTAAATAGTGAAACACGTACAAACAAAGTACTATAGTTTTACAAAATACATAAACAGTGACGATAAACAGCAACGTTTCGACCAACAAGGCCTTTATCAAGCAACGAACAAACAGGAGTGACAAATTAAAATGAAACACAAATGGACGACCAAATACCAACGTATCTAAGGAAAATCTGGAATAAAACGAATAACGAAATAAATGTAACACAAAAACACACATAAAAACTAGAAATAGAAAAGAAACAATGAAACATCTAGTAAATATATAACTTGAATACATGCAACATATACCCATATAGATTATAAAGCATGGGAAGAGAAAGTACTAAGAAGCATAAGAATGTAATACGTTGAGCCGCGTGGTCGCAAGGTACCATACAAAGAAATCAACCGATTCTCCAGAGCAAATCGACTACGATCATCAGAGGAACATGATCGGATGGCTGTGACCTGGACATCGCAAGCTCCTGAATGGCCAGTATCATTGAAATGGGTAGCTACAGGGTCACAGAGCATTGGCGTATATCGCGCAAGTGTTGGGCGAATCGGTCACTGAGTCTCCTGCCGGTTTCCCAATATAGGCCTTGTTGCACCGCTTGCAGATAATGGCATAGATAATATTACGGGACTCGCACGTGAAACTGTCTTCAACAACGAACGTGGCTTTGGAAAAGACACCGTGCGGGTCTGTATTACACAAGCACAAGTGTTGCAGCGCCGACGGAATGGGAAGAGGTATAAAGAAGAAAACTATGTGCATCAGTAGGCTTGTAGTACCTTGTATGGTACCTTGCGACCACGCGGCTCAACGTATTACATTCTTATGCTTCTTAGTACTTTCTCTTCCCATGCTTTGTAATCTCTATGGGTATATGTTGCATGTATTACATTCTTATGCTTCTTAGTACTTTCTCTTCCCATGCTTTATAATCTATATTTATAATTGATGCACATAGTTTTCTTCTTTATACCTCTTCCCATTCCCAGGCTTGTCGTGATTCTTTACCATTCTCTCAACTCTTGCGCCTTCGTCGCCTCTGTAGCGAGGACGACGAATTTCTCGATAGAGCTCACGAGATGCTGGATTTCTTTCGTAGCGCTTATACCCGGATAAGGTGCTTGCTTCTGCTATGCGGCGCGTTCAGCAAATTTCTTGCCAGGAGGCTCTCTCTAACCAGCATAGAACTTCCAATTCTGACAGGGTGAAACTTGTCTTAACTTTCCACCCTCATAGTTCCCTTGTGAAGAAAGTCTTATTCCGTCATCTCTCCATTCTTCAGTCTGATCCTGATACACGTTCAATCTTCCAACACTATCCTTTGGTGGCGTACAGACGGGACAGAAGCCTTAAGGATATGTTGGTTCACAGTCGCCTCAAGCCTAACATCCAGAGTCATTTTGGCACCATCCAGTGTGGCGTCGGCGCTGCAACACTTGTGCTTATGTAATACAGACCCGCACGGTGTCTTTTCCAAAAGCCACGTTCGTTGTTGAAGACAGTTTCACGTGCGAGTCCGTAATATTATCTATGCCATTATCTGCAAGCGGTGCAACAAGGCCTATATTGGGAAACCGGCAGGAGACTCAGTGACCGATTCGCCCAACACTTGCGCGATATACGCCAATGCTCTGTGACCCCTGTAGCTACCCATTTCAATGATACTGGCCATTCAGGAGCTTGCGATGTCCAGGTCACAGCCATCCGATCATGTTCCTCTGATGATCGTAATCGATTTGCTCTGGAGAATCGGTTGATTTCTTTGTATGGTACCTTGCGACCACGCGGCTCAACGTATTACATTCTTATGCTTCTTAGTACTTTCTCTTCCCATGCTTTGTAATCTCTATGGGTATATGTTGCATGTATTACATTCTTATGCTTCTTAGTACTTTCTCTTCCCATGCTTTATAATCTATATGGGTATATGTTGCATGTATTCAAGTTATATATTTACTAGATGTTTCATTGTTTCTTTCTATTTCTAGTTTTTATGTGTGTTTTTGTGTTACATTTATTTCGTTATTCGTTTTTATTCCAGATTTTCCTTAGATACGTTGGTATTTGGTCGTCCATTTGTGTTTCATTTTAATTTGTCACTCCTGTTTGTTCGTTGCTTGATAAAGGCCTTGTTGGTCGAAACGTTGCTGTTTATCGTCACTGTTTATGTATTTTGTAAAACTATAGTACTTTGTTTGTACGTGTTTCACTAAAATATATGGTGCATAACATAATGAAGATAACAGAAATGAAGATGTCTTCTCCTTGTTCTCCTGCCTTCTAACTTCTCTTCCAAGATGGTTTTCAATAGGGTCATGTCTTTTAATAATAATAATAATAATAATAATAATAATTCCTCTCGTACCGTTATACGTTACATAGGGCTTGCAAGTAATTTCTCCATACCACTCTATCCTGGGCAACTCGCTCAATCTCCTCCATGGAACTGAGACCGATATTTCCTGCCTCTCTTAGCAAAGTTCATTTCAGGGTCTCTTTAGGTCGACCTCTCTTTCTTGAACCCTTTGCATCCCACTTCAATGCCTGCTTTGATATTCGTTGATCATTTCTCCTCAAGGTGTGCCCAACATATTTCCATCTTATCTTTCTTATAACAGTTGTCACTTGTGGTTGACCAGACATGTCTCTGATTTCATCACTTTTTCTGAATTCGTTCCATTTTATATTCATTATTTTTCGAAGACATCTATTTTTAAATGCATTCAACTTGCTTTCTATATCTTTAGTCCTTTTCCAACTCTTGCTGGCATATGTTAGGATTGATACAACATTTGAATTGAAAATTCGTAATTTAGTTTTAATACTATATAACTTGCAGTTCCATATTTTATTTAGATTTTTAAAAGCTGATGTTGCTTTGCCAATTGTATCATAATTTCTTTTTTAACATTTCCTGTGCAATCAAAATCGCTACCTAAATAGGTGAACTGCTCTGTTATTTTTTTCATTTTAGATTCCAGTGTGATATCTGCATTACTTGCCATAGGTGTCTTCATTATATTTGTTTTTCATAGCTTATCTGCAATCCAACTTTTGATGCTATAGATGACAAGTTGTCTGTTTTCTTTGCATATCTTGGTTGTTTCTACTTAACAAGGCAATATCATCTGCAAAATCCAAATCTTCTAGTTGACTATTTTCTACCCAATCGATGCCAGTTTCGCCCCTGCAACATTTTCGCATCACCCAGTCAATGGCCACTCCAAACAATAGCGGAGATAGAATACAGCCTTGCTTTACTCCGGTTTCAACCATAAACCAGTCGCTGTGTCCACCATCAGTGCGAACTGCACACTGTGAACCATCATAGAGGCTCTTAATAACTTCATGTCTTTTAGTGTAACCAAAATACCTTAAATGTCTTCTTCTTCGAACACTCCATATTGACCCCTTGTTAACCACTCGTTGCGATTTGTATGTGATCCGAGCCTAAGACCGATTGTATGTTGTGCCAGTTATGCGCCTACAAGTAGCCCAGCACATCCGATTTCTGTGACTTTTTATTTACTAGGGTAGCTTCCGTAGGCCCTACCTCAGTCGCCTCTGACGGCATGCCTTGTAAGTCGCAGTGTTACTATTCTTTGCTCCTTCGAGCCCCGTAACACACAGGCAAAATACCTCAATTGTAAAATTTTTAACTAACTGTTATATAATTTTTTTATGATATTTTATTTGTTTAAGCATATTTTCTAGGAAACTAAATAACAACAAACACTTACTTTCTTTGGAGTTGCGACATCTGAACCATTGCTTTTTGGTGTATCTGAGACAGAGGTTGGGGTTTTAGTCACATCACCTGACGCAGACTGTTGTGGCACACCACCAAAGCCAACACTCATCAAAAACTTATCCATCTGCAAAAAATATGACAAATGTGATATTTAGGTTCAAGTCTGACTCCTGTTATCTTTAATGAAAACAAATGTATCAATACTGAATTGTTTTTCTTCTTTTACTTAGACATGAACTGAGGTTCAACGTGGTGAGAAGTCCAGCTGGGGTTTCTTGGCTAATGCGCATGGTAGGGTTGTTGCAGAGCGAAGTGGGGCATACAGGACAACTACTTCTAGTATGAGGATGGAGGTTGAGGCCATTACTGCTGCCCTCCATTGGATTTCTGGGACTTCATTTACTGGGGCAGTTGTTGTATCTGACTCTCAGTCGATGCTTCACAAGATCCAGAAGGGCAGGTTTCGGTATGAGTGGATGTCGTTTATAGAAGTTTCTAACCTCCAGCGGCTTACGTGGATATACTGTCCTGGGCATGCGGGTGTTTACAGTAATGAGAGAGCGGACAGCTTGCATCAACAGCATCGATTGTTGGGGAGTTAAAGATGGATAGGGGGGATATTCCTCTGTCTCTTCGCGACTGTCTGTTGGATGAGGACACTAAAATCGATGTTGAATCGCTTAAGCGATTTAAGCAGTTTGGAGTTACCCGTTGTTCAAGTCGAACTGGATGCCTGAGAGGCAGAGTGAGAGGTGTGTTTAATCAGCGAGCCACAGGAACCATCAGTATGCATACTCTTCGATATCTGTTTGGGAGACTGAGCACCTATGGGTCTGCCCGGAGTGCAATGACGTCAGTTCAGTAACCAATAACCAATGAACTGAGGACGCAGTCTGTGGCCGACAGACTTTGTGGTATATTGTAGGGCAACAAGAAGATCTCTCAATCATGCTTGATCCATGACCATTCTTTGCAGAGAACCTCAAGACTCTTCCACACTGTGCAATTCCTCCATCACTATTTTTTCAACAGGTTGTTTTTGGTCTTCAAATAATTAGAAAACTTATTTTCATGTCAGTGGCTTTCTGATGGCATGCACTGTTGAATCAAACAAGTTCACCTCTGGATATTAACCCCACGGAAAAATGTGATTTCTTGTTGTTTGTGTGAAGATGATAATTTTTCTTATGTAGACAGGGTTGTTAGTATTGTTTTTCAATCCCCAACTTATACGACTGGAATGCTATTTTAGTCTGTCTTTCTCCCCAAGACCCATTTGGCTTAGGTAAACCTGCCATACAAGCTTCTGTTGGCATGGCTCTGAGAATCATTGAAGCACACAAACCCTCCAGCAGCTATATAACACTAACATCATGGGAGAGTGAAATGTTGTATTACTGAAGATCTGATATTGTCTTAGAGACAAAAAATATATGATTTGGTCATTGTATGAGAAAGATGCCAATTCAGTTATCACTTGTGCCTTCAACAGAAATAGGTCTGGTCATGGAGTATAGCAAAGACTAAAATGCACAAACAAAAGAAATTCTACAACTCTAGTTCATAAGTCACGGTTCCAACTTCACTGCAACGGGTCACCCCATAATTGCTTCGTTCCTGTGCCAATGAAAATCACACAAAATGCTAACAACTGTGAAATGTTTCCTGTGTGAACTAATTCCAGAATGAAACAGCCGCGTACCGCCACAAAAAGCAACCTGCACCACATAAAATGCATATGGCCGTCGCTAATGTAGCAACACAAAACTGTTCATCACTTGAATTGCAATTCTTGTCGAAGGAACATCAATCATGACAAAATCCAGCTTTCTGCACTCGCAATATAACTGCATACGGCAGATTGAGCTTGTTCGTCATAACCGCTGTCCGCCATTTTCTGAATGAGCTCTCAACAATCTTGGCTCAAAAGGAGAAAATAAGCTTCTGTCAACGCTTCTCAACATAAGTGGCCAGACAACAAAAAATTTAGAACACTAGGACTAATTCATTTTAGTGATATCCTGCTCAAACAAATACCAGAATTATTTTAATTTTTCTGCAATCAACTACTGCTGTGCTTCTAATCCAGCATGTCTTGCAGAAAATACTATGCAGAAGTATTTTCGTTATTTGTCTGGCAAAGATAGAGCAGTACAGTAAAATGTGTTCTGGGGGTCTGCCAGGTGCTCTACAGTCACGACAGAGTATATGAGACTCGTTTTGTGCAAATGGGCTCTGAGATTACAATGTCAATTTCTGAGTCTGAATACTTTTGTCTGTTCATTTCTGTCTAACCAGCTTGTCTTTATTTATTTTCATGCGACAAGAAAAGGAGGTTTAGAACACATTGTAACAAATGGTAAAATCAAGGGCAGACAAGACAGAGGAAGACAAAGAGAGAAAATTTTTGATATCCTGACTGCATGGCATGGAAGAGCATTAACATCTGAGATGATAGCAAACACCAGAGACAGAGATTTGTGGAGATCCATGATCGCCTATGCCATCTGACACTGCAGTTGATGATTTATTGTCATGGATTGTTTCAGGAGTGTCTTTACTTCTTTGTAACTCTGGGACAGGTGAGACTGTTCCAAGTTTCCTCTAGTTCTTACCAGCTCATTTATCTTCTCGCTTCCATAAAAATGAGAGTCGGCCATGATTCTCTACAAAACCAGTTATATTTTCTGAACAATCCAATAATGAGTTATAATGACTTGGGGTCTCAACGGCGAACTGGTAAAGTTATTTGTTATACTGAAGGCTGTGAGTTTGAATCCAAACTGAGACACATGTGCAATTTTGTCATGAGATCCTAGGATTATTGTCAGAGCTACGGAATAAGGGCTTTGTGCAATGCTCTCGATGGATTGCATGCCGTCTCTGCCGACAGGGATAGAGCCATATGGAGAAACCCGGTGCAATGAAGTCAATCCTTCGCCTATAGACCCTTTTAGACTTATGATTATTAGTTGATATGCTAAATAAATAAATACCAACTGATTCCAGAATTTAAAAAGTTATCGGTAAAGATCCTGCGTTTTGTTTTCCTTGGCACCATATGATTGTGAGACATGGACCATTAACAAGGCAGCTGAGGAGATCATTAATGCCTTTGAATGCAAATGCTACAAAAGAATACTTAGAATATCATGGACAGAGAAAAGAACAAATGCTTCTGTTCTGCAACTTGATATTAAGAAGATTTGGCAATTAAAGAGCATAACATTAAGGAAAAATAAGTATTTCGCACATCAAACGACATGAGTGTCTAGAGAAGATAATTTTGGAGGGAATGGTGCCTGCCTGGAAGAAGAATGAGAGGAAGACCTAGAAGCCGATGGGTGCAAGATGTCATTGACGATCTGTAAATGACTGCTGCTGACGTCGGTCAACTTGCACAGAACAAAGAGTTTTTGAGGAATGCTGTCATGAGAGCCAAGTTCCGGAAGGGACAAGCTATTTGATGATGATGATGATCGGTACAGAAAAAAACAACTTGTACCAATCATCAAGTTCACCCATGGCTAACTACAAACTAGACTAAATATGCATATTAGAAAGATAAGCATCCATGTGGTGTCAGGGCCTGAAAAGGAAGCAAAGAATAGCGTCACTGTGACCTACAAGGCCCGTTGTAAGAGGCGACTGAGGTAGGAGCCTAGGAAGCTACCTAGTAAAAAAAACACGTTGCAGAAATCGGATGTGCTGGCCTACATGTAGGCGCATAACTGGTACAACGTACAATCATTCTTAGGCTCAGATCACATACAAACCACACAGAGTGGTTAACAAGTGGTCGATATGGAGCGTTGAAGAAGAAGAAAAAGAGAGAAGAAAGATAAGAGTTACAAACAGTACAAGATATATCAACCCGTGCTTACAAAAGATTTTCCCTCTTCTTGTTTTCCATGTGTACTATTTTCTCCTGTAGTAAACTTTGTAATTTCTAGAGTTCTGAAATTTCAAAGAAAAAAAAACCATATCATAATGAGAGCAAATAAAACCCCAAAAGTTGACTTTGGACAACTCAATCTCAGTCTACTGGCAATCTGCATATGTGACAGATGGATTTCTGTGGCGTAAAGGTTAGGTGCTAGTCTCTAGTGCCAAAGATACCAAGTTTGCTTCCACGTGGAGCCATCTGGATATTTTTCCAGCGTTTCCTGATCTCAGTGCAGGTGAGATGAGTTCCTAGTCCTATCGGAGACGCACGATAAAACGTAGGTCCCATGCTAAATTTGAGAATGTGAAAGAACTATTGGCAGTTCAAAATCGAGAAGAGCAGGCCGGAAAGCCACAGCCCTGGTAAAATTCATTAGAATTATTAAAAATAAAAGCAGACAAAAATATCTTACAAAAATATCTTCACCATCTTCAAAATTACATCAGGGACCCTTGCCGCTGCTACGGAGTTCGTGCACTGAAACTGAGACCTTCCTGTGCAAGAAAGAGATCGGATCACACATGTTACTCACCGAAGTCAGAAGAGATCGGATCATGTTACTCACCGAGTGCAAGAAAGAGATCGATCACCATGTTACTCACGAGTGCAAGAAAGAGATCGGATCACAATGTTACTTCACCGGTAAGAAAGAGATCGATCAACATGTTATCACCGGTGCAAGAAAGGATCGGATCACACATGTTATTTCACGAAGTCAGAAAGAGATCGGATACACATGTTACCACAAGTGAAGAAAGAGGCGATCACATGTTACTCACCGGTGCAAGAAGAGATCGATCACTGTTACTCACCGTCAAGAAAGAGATCGGATCACATAGTTACTCACCGCGTAAGAAGAGATCGGATCACAATGTTACCACAACGTGCTAAGAAAGAGATCGATCCACATGTTACTCACAAGTGCAAGAAAGAGATCGATCACCATGTTACTCACGGTCAAGAAAGAGTGCGATCACATGTTACCACGGTGCAAGAAAGAGATCGATCACAATGTTACTCACGTGCAAGAAAGAGATCGATCACACATGTTACCACCGAGTAAGAAAGAGATCGATCACACATGTTACTCACGGGAAGAAGAGATCGGATCACACATGTTACTCACCGGCAAGAAAGAGATCGGATCACATGTTACTCACCGGTCAAGAAGAGATCGATCACATGTTACTCACCGGGAAGAAAGAGATCGATCACATGTTACTCACGTAGAAGAGATCGGATCACACATGTTACTCACGGTGCAATAATGATGGTCTTATCAATCAGCCATCAAATCATATGTGACCGAAACCATTTAGTTCATTGTTTCTTGATAAAGTTCAGTACAGATGTACTTTTGTGTAGGTAGCATCATCTAGCTTGTTATTGGTTGCTGAGCTGATGTATAGCACTTCAGACAGACCCATAGATGCCAGTTTTACAAGTAGATCTTGAAAGATGAGCTTGTTGATGGTTCCCATGGCTGGCTTGTTAAGTACATTTCATATTCAGCCCTCAGATATCTAGTCTTGCTACATAGTTTTATTTCAAATTGCTTTAAACTCTGTATAAATCCATCATCAATCGCCACCAACAACTGGTTGCTGAACAACAAAATACATCCCCATTTTTGATTTGCAACTAACAAAAATAGTAAAGAACTGCTGTCTCAGGTCTTACTAAAAACAAAGTAAGCATTCAATTAAGCATATTATTATTTGAAAATTATAATTCTGCTAATTTCCTTTAACTCTGTGGGTTCTTTGTGGGTTTCCTGGTTCTCTTTGGTACTAGTTCTAAATATCGCAACATACTAAGGATGTAGCCTTAGAGATTACAGCTAGTTCTTACCTATGTTCCTGATGTATCTGATCCAACTGCTCCAATTTGGTTCGATGTTCTGTTTCCACTTTGCTTAACATTTCTTTGATAACATTCATGTAGGCATTAAACTAATGAGAAAATATATAATAGTAATTTAGAAACTATCATCATGCAGTATAAGATTCATAAAAATGATGTGAAGTAATCATTAACGAATGTATGTATATACTTAAAGCACATAGCAACAAGTAAGAGGGTGGACTTGTTAGAGGCCTGATAATATTTATTCAAAAAAACTTGAACAATTGCTAAAATGATGTACTTAAATTTAATTTCCATGATAATAAAGCTACATGCTGCACATTTCCAGTCTGTTCAAAATGTGATTTCTATAATTTAAGTTGATAAAAAAACAATAGGAAAACAGTGTATTAGTAAATAACGTATTTGGAGATTATGTGGTCAGTTCCCTTGCTTGATAGCTTCCCATTCTCTAACACAGATCTTTCTTTAATTTGCATTAAATGTCTATATATTCAATGATGTCTCTTGTATAAACTTCATTGTCTTGTGTAGCTCACACAGAGGTCAGTGTAGTTTTATTTTTAGTGTTGTTTTACTGTGAAAGTGAGTTTGTCTTAGTTTATAACATTCTGAGCAGTCTTGAAATATGTACTCTGCTGTGTGAAGTGCATATCCCCATAGCTGAAATGTCAATCTTTAATTCTGAATACATGTGGCTGCAGAGTTGATTGTGTCCTGTTCTGAAGCGTTAAATAACATCTTGTTTTAATCTGCCCATATTTTGGTAAATGTACTGCTGTAACTCAAGCTGTAGTGAGCTTGATCCCAAACCCAAGCATACCTGGTTCAAACCCCACAGTGGGTAAGTTTGGTAGCAAATTCGTTTCTGTAGAATTTTTACACAAGGTAAAAATAGACCTCACCGTCCAGAAAGCAATGGGAAACTACTGAGCGTATAAGTGGTGTCTAGAAAATCAACGACTCGTTTACTGTGGTTGATGGCTACGTCCTTTAGAATATGCCACGATTTTTCACTGTGTTAGCATTGAGGACTTTCGGGGTGATATAATCATCCATTTCTTCCGATGATACACACTGGCACATAAGGTTGCTCATCTGCATTACTTTCTTTCACCAGTCATTCTGTTGTTTTACTTCCTGGTATTTCACAGTGAGAACATATCCTTTTCATCGCAACCTTGCGCTAGATGCACAGTTTAGACAGTAAGGTATGTAGACTATTAGTTTTCCTGATGGGTGTACTTGGAATGCTTATCTTGCATCTGTCAAGAACAGAACAGATTGTCAACCAGGATTGGTGTACATCTAACACTGTGAGTTAGGCATGCTTTAGAGCTGAGTCAGATCAGATGTTTCATCTGCTACCGCATGACAATTGTCAGTATTGTCTATTAAACACACTTAACACTTTCGCTGCTACGGACGACAAAATACACAGTTCCTTTCACTACCATGGTAGACTTTTGTTGTCCTGGAGTATGTCAGTTTTTCGTGGAAAGTTTCGCTGACCATATACCGGTATTACTTTACGCACTACTACCGTATTGCTCAGAAGAGCTCTCCAAAATGGCGGATCTAGCGTACAATGTATTAAAAATACAATAAAGTCCGATTTTGAACATATTTTTTCTTGATTATTGTAAGTAAACAAAGATTTTCAAAATGAGTGATGTAGCTGATGATAGTCGGGTCCAAAATGACTCTGATTCGGACTTCTTAGCCAGTGATAGTGATAAAACAGGCTCGGAATGTGAAACAAATTTGAAGTTTGATTCATGTGACGATGTTTATAGATCAATAGCAGATATTTACAGGGGTACAGAAGTAGCTGATAGATCCCCACCTCAAAAACGGGGGCGTATCATACTGTGAATAGGTATGGGAAGTGACGCCAACAGCAATTGCTGCAATAGCTTGTGGATCATGATGATTATACTCTACATATAGACAGGTCAGTAGCTCATTAATATATGAACATTATCCCATAGTCTTAAAGTCCTAAGTTTATTAGTGTATGTTTTATGATTTTTTGAAATTATCACCCTGAAAACTGATTATGCCCCAAAACAAGTGTTGCAGTGAGTCAGACTTGGTAGAAAAATGGGTGGCAACAACAGTGTTAAACCCACTGCTTGTGGAGGATGGCTTCGGAGTGTTACAGGCTAGGGAGTAAACCCTGATAGAAAATCCCCACTGCCTTGTGGGTCAACATGGTTAGCTGAAGGTTAATTAGCTCTTTACTATACAGCAAAAAACATGGACTCTAGGACCCTGCTCTAGGCGTGAGAGGAGACGTAACATCTTTTTACTTTCAGTGTCTCCACAAGATTATGAACATCAGGTGGTATGACAAGATAACCAATTTGGAAGTGCTGCAAAGTTCAAACTTATTTTCCATCATGAACATGCTCAGCAAAAGAGACTAAGATGGCTAGGATATGTGAGAAGAATGGACAACATCCGCATACTTCAACAGAGGTTGTTCTGTGAACTTTCAGAAGGGAAAAGGCTCCAAAGCAGACTACTGATCAAATATAAGGATGTCTGCAAGGCCTAAATAAGCAACTTTTCTATTTGCTCTAACAGATGGGAAAATAGCTGATGACTGAATAATGTGGAAAACAATATTACCCAAAGGTGTAGAATCATTTGAAAAGAGACTTACTGATCTGCTGAAAGGAAAGAGAGACAAGCTAAAACTCAGAAGTCGTCACAGTAAAACATTTGCCAATTGACCATATGCGAAGACGAAAAAGGCCTGGGGTATTCCAGAACTTGCAAGTGTTAAAACCACAGGTTAGATTGCAAACCATCTTTAAGTACATTGATTCCGACAGTAGAACTACTTAATGAGACAGTGTGATATGAGCTCAGATTTATTATCATCAACTCACAACAGTATCAGGGTATACTCACCTGTGACAGGTTCAAGTTATTATCAATACTTAGAGGAATGATGAAAGGTAAGACTTTGTTGGCCATGACATCCTTGGTAATTCCAAGCTTAGCTTCTGAAAGTGCTACTTTGTGGATTCCTGGAGATATCAAATGAGTAATATTTTACTTAGTTACTTACTTAGCTATTAATGTCACTAGAACAGACAAATAAGAAAGAGAAAATTGAGGTATTTTGGACATAAAAAGACAGGAAGGGCTGGAGACCATCATGGAAGTAGGCACACCGGCAAAGAGGAAGACCACGGAGTCGAAGTATTCAAGGTGTAACTGATGGTTTGAGCATGACGGCTGCAGAGGCGGGATTTCTGACCTATGAGAGAGAGCGAAATTACGAAGGACTGTTGGGGTGGCAAAGTTCTGCTCAGGATGAGCTATTTGATGATGAGAACAGATATAGTGTTACAATGTGTTATCCTTATATTGTATTCACCCTTATATTCTGTTTTCTGTTTATATTGCATTCACCCTTACAGTGTGTTCATCTTCACATTGTGCTTTCTTACATTGTGGTCACACTTACATTGTTCTTACCCTTGCATTGTGCTTATCCTTATATTGTATTCACCCTTATATTCTGTTTGTTGTTTATATTGCATTCACCCTTACAGTGTGTTCATCTTCACATTGTGCTATCTTACATTGTGGTCACACTTACATTGTTCTTATCCTTGCATTGTGCTTATCTTTATATTGTGTTTACTCCAATCTTGTGTTTACCTGTTAAATTGATGTCTAAAATTTCCTGAATGTAATTCTATTTCTCAACTGCATTAACAAAATTTATTTTCAATAAACTCATTCAGTTCAGCAAAATAATTTCTTTGTTTTCACATGTGTAAATATGTTTCTTTAGAGAAATACTTAATGCAGGAACTTGTGACTTACCCAGAATGCTCATGAGTACCGCAGGTTCCCTTGTTGGAATCTCCCGAAGGAAAGGAAGGATTTCATCCAAGACAAACCATTTGTCCATCTGATCCATCAATTTTCCAATACACAACAAACAGTTGACTCGAACCTGGTAATAGACCAACACTTTCAGTCAAAGATCTGTATATCTTGTTATTACTTTGAAACATAGGTTAACAACTTAGACTGAAAAATATTCACTAATGCTATCAGTTATCAGAGGACTATCGTCACAGCACTCCGGGAAAAGTCCATAGATGTTCTGATCTCTACCTCAGCAAATCCAGAAGCGCCAGCGCCCAACACGCCAGTTTGATGTTGCCAAATTTATATTAACACATTTTGATATTTACTGGTTTTAAATTAATTCTTTGAAGTTTTTTTTTTCTGACTTGTGATAAAAGTACATTCATTAATCTTCAAAATTACATTTCATTCATCAAATTTCATTTAAAAGATACATAAAAATTAGTTTGTACATACACCTGCAGAATAAAAAAATGAACATAAAATTAATTCAGCCACCACATGTCTTTCAATGTGGCAGTGGGGTCAACAATAGTGAAGTAGACACTAGTGACCACATGACAGGAGAATTCTGAGGTTCAAGGTCATCCTGGGTCAAGGTCAAATAAAAACAATAAATTTGGTGTGCACACAGTATGTAGTTTTACTACAGGAAACCCTGTTATGCTCAAATCAGTTATATCCTGAATTTGTCTTCCTTTTTTCCTCTTTGCAGGGATACATCCTTCTATAATTGTCTTCTCCAACCCTTTGTCTTTTTATATGTACAAAATACTTCAATTTTCTTATTTATAGCATCAGCCAGTCTTTGTTTATTTTGAGTTCTTTCTGGATATACTATGTACTCTCTTTTACATCATTGATATATGGAGGACTCTTCTGTAACACTTCTATTCAAAAGCACATATGTTTTTCCATTGGCTTGTTAAATCTCTATGCTTCCCACCAATATGTTGCCACTGGGAATATGCATGCTCCTAGTACTCTGATATTTGTTTTCCTATCAGTTCCATTTCATACTGTTTTTAGTTATTAAGTTTTCTTTTAATGCAATGTTTTGTACTTTTAATTTCCTTCAGTCCATTTCCATCTCTTGTAAGCAGTGAACTGAGTTATTAAAAACTGTTCACATTGTCTATCCTTCAATACAAAAATATCCTTGATTATGTCTGTTTTATAAGTTGCCATTATTTTTGTTTTTGCCACACATTAAGATATAGAAATTAAACTACATGATTAAAATCAAGCAAAAATCCTTGCATAAATAAAGATACTCAAAGAAGAATACTTACTGTCAGCACTGAGGTTCCTAAACATAGTTTCTTGATCCTGGGTAAAAGGGATTTCTTTAGTGTTGTATACTCAATAAGATCAGCAAATGTGGGAATAATGTTCAAGCATAGTTCCTGTAGAAAATATATAAGAAACATCAAGATTACAGGAAAATACACAGAAATATGGCTTCATTGTTATGGCAATGTTAATCATATAATGATGATGGAATGTGTAAAACACAGATCAAGAAAAAAATATATATGGCCTTTTTCGTATTTACAGACGGTTAATTGGCAAGTGTTTTACTGTGACAACTTCTGAGTTTTCGCTTGTTTCTCTTGTCTTTCAGCTCATCCCTAAGTCTTTATTCAAAAGATTCTGCACCTTTGCGTAATGTTGTTTTCCATATAACTCGATCATCAGCTAGTTTTTCCCACTTGCTGGGGCCGATAGAAAAGTTATTCACTAAGGCCTTGCAGACATCTTTATATCTGAGCAGGTCCTCTTTATTTGTGCCTAGCCTGGGCAGCTGATATGGGGAATGTGCCTTGCCCATTTTGCACAAACCCCCTCTACCCTACTGTTTAAATCAAGGGAGATACAAAGTCCATACATTTAGAATCAAGCAGGGGATGTCAGAAGATGGAATGGAATACATACATAGCCATCAACTGCCTTAGGGTCCCTCCTTCTGGATTTGTGGTCAAGGTTTACTCCTCTAGTCCTCATATCCATGCTAACCCATAAGGCAGTGGGGATTTTCTATTAGGGTTTACTACCGTAGCCTTTGTGGCATCTGTGGCCTAAGGGATAGTGACTCGTTCTATTAACCCCAACGTTTTGAGTTCGAATCACGCTGCGGACAGTTTGGTTGCAAATTGTTTCGCGTGGATTCTTGCAAAAGGACGATGGCACCACCCGTTCAGAAAGCAATGGCAAACTACTGAACGTAATAATGCCTAGAAAAATCACAAACAGCGTTAAAAGCTGGGGTTGATTCACAAAGTCCTGTAAAGGATATGCAATTAACTTTTTTTTAACCGTAGCCTTTAGCTCTCTAGAGCCACCCTCCATAAAGCAGTGGGTTTATCACTTGATTAAAATATTTCTGCATCGTCTAAATAATCATCTCACAATCAGAATAATCACACTTTAAATATAATTCATCTTCAGATTCATTCAAACCTAGTTCAACAGCTTGTTCTATTGTTATCCTTTGAGAGTTATCATCTCCAAAAAGTTCAGCATGTATTTTCATCATGAAACTAATTACCTCATCATCATCATCATCAAGGTGCGTATCCTTTATAGGACGTTGCTCTTTTTGCAGCACATCTGAAATTCACTCTGTCATTTACCTCATTACCTCATTAGCAAAAAATATTACACAACAGCATCCACCATCTTGCTAAACCATGTAGAACACATGGGTTGTGTTTGATGTCACATATCTACACAATTTATCTTCGATCACCGACAAATAACAATGGAGTCTTCTCAGACCGGTATTTCAGGAGGTCGGGATATGCAATGTTTTCATTCAATATAGAAATATCGTGATCACAGGTTTTAAGAGTTAAAGCAGAAACATGCATGTTTTTTGTGTTCAATTTGAGACAATTTTCTTCATTTTTTTGATGTGTAAAACATGAGCAAACATTCGTCATAAAGTAAAAAATATGTTTATGCTGTGCAAGCTTGAGTATTGTTAGATTAAATTATGACTTGCGATAGTAGTGAAGAAGCTTTCACTGATAGTTAATCAATAAGAGTCTGTGTGGTTAAGACTGTGAAAATAAGAACATCAACGTTCATTTTGTACAGGCAAAAAATGAGAATGATCAAATGCTATATATGTCCTATATATTTATATATGGCTCGGAAACAAGGACAATGAAAAAACAGAAGACAGAATTGATGCATTTGAGATGTGGATATATAGAAGAATAGGCAAGGTTTCAGGGACAGAAAAACAGACAAATAAACAATTTTAGGAAAACTAGGCATGAAGAAATAACTATTAAGAGAAATAAAATTCAGACAAGTAAAGTATTTTGGGCACATAAAAAGGCATGACACCATGATCAAATCTTTACTAGAGGAGAAAGTTGGGAGGTGAAGAGCAAGAGGAAGACCGAGAGATGAGTGGAAGGAATATTTAAAGTAATGGACAGGATATAGTCTGGCAGAGTGCAACATCAAGGCGCAAGACAGAGGATGCTGGAGATTCATTGCAGCCAACCCTCAATGCGGAGATGGCACCTGATGATGATGATAATGAAGAAGATTTCACTGATAGATAACCAATAAGAGCCTGTGTAGTTAAGACTGTGAAAATAAGAACATTAACACTCATTTTACTTATCTCTGTCAAGTCTCTATCTTTATTTATTCAGATAGTGGTTCTCTACGGCAAAGTGGTTAAGACAATTGTCTATCGTTCAGAAGATGGTTCTCTTCTTCTTCTTCTTAGCGTTTGTTCTTTGCAACCAATTTGATCATTCTTATTGTGATGTATAATTCATCATTGACAAGAACGATTAACGTTAAACCTCGGTTCTTAGACCCTTCCTGAGTAGGGTCTTCTCTACAGCACTACATGCTTAGAGTTGTTGGAGGTTTCTGGGTTTGAAAGAAAGCCGGTACTCCCGATGCACTATAGGAAAAAGAGTGAAAAATCATAATGCCTGTGGTTCGAAGAAGAAGAAACACCGGTTCTTAGGCCCCTGCTTGTGTATAGTGCCATACACATGTAGGGCAGGGCTTCCGGTTTTATCCTACAGGAAATTGTTGAGTGTGTCTCAATGACAGTCAGTCCCCCACAATTTCCCTTCCTTTGTGTATTCATCACTCTTTAACGATTATTGTTGCTGTATATTTGGGCTTTATGATCTTCACCTAAGAGTATGTCTACACTGTGCACCCTTTCTGACTATGTGAGGTTGTTCATTGTAGGTTCTAATCAAGACTGAGTAATTTGTGCAATTTTTTGAATGAGATCCTAGGAATGTTGCTGGAGCTACATAGTAATTGCTCTAGGCAATACTGTCTGCATTTCTGCCGACAGGGATGGAATGGAGCCATATGAGGAAACCCGGTGCAACGAAGTCAATCTTTCACTTTTAGACCTATTCAGGTATGCCGCATATCTTTAAGATCTTAAAGCATGCTCTTTTCAATCTCTTTCTTAGTTTTCACCTTTATCCTTTCGTTAAGATTAGATACACTTCTACTTTCATCCAAGATCTACTGTCTATTCCCAGGTGGAAGATGTAGTTGACTGTTCACTCTTGCCGTTAAGCTTAGGGATGGAAGCTTTAATTTGCGTTCTAGGGCCAGATGAGTCGCCTTGTTGTGTTATATCCATGTTTATGTAGTCTTGATATTGTCTATCCATATTTTTCTTGGTCTTCCCTTAGGTCTAGTACCTGATCTCTTTTTATTGTATGCTGTTATTGGTGGTTGGTTGTATTCCATTCTCATTAAATGTCCAATCTACTGCTTTTGTTGTCTTCCAATCTATTCGGTGCATGACGTTATACCCACTCTGCTTCTGATGCCCTCGTTTCATAGTCTATCTTTCCTGGTGACTCCCACGGTCTCCCTCAAGCATTTCATTTTACATGTGGTGAGCTTTCTGTCATTTGTTGCTGTCAGAGACCAAGTTTGGCACTGATACCAAAGTGTTGGTAGAAAATATGCTTTCTAAATATCTTGATCAAGATTTGTGTTATGTTAATAAATATTAGAAAACAGATTCTATTATGTAGATTATGTGAGCTAATATTATTATTTGAACAAAGTCTGTCTAAATGGTTCTGAAATTAAAAAGATGCATTCTAGCGATGTTAAGCGATTACATCTGCAAATGTTAAGCAATTGTGTCTTGCAATGTTAAGCGATTATGTCTGGCAATGTTAAGTCATTCAAAATGGCAATCTATAGTAGTTGTATCTGGTAATGTATAGTGATTACGTCTGGCAATGTATAATGATTAAATATGGCAATGTATAGTGATTAAGCATGGACATTTAATAAAGCAGTGGAAAAACATATATGTGCTTTGAATATAAGTGTTACAGAAGAGTCCTCCATTTTTTTTTCAACAGAGAAGAGAACAAATAGATGTATCCAGAAAGAACTCAAAATCAAAGAAAACTGGCTGATGCTACAAATAAGAAAGAGAAATTGAGATATTTTGGACATATAAAAAGACATAAAGGACTGGAGAAGACCACCATGGAAGGAGGCCTACTGGCAAAGAGAAGAAGAGGAAGACCACGGAGAAGATGGATTCAGGATGTATCTGATGGTTTGAACATGACGGCTACAGAGGCAGGATATCTGTCCTATGAGAGAGAGAAATTCAGGAGAACTATTGGGGTGGCAAAGTTCTGCTTAAGACAAGCTATTTGATGATGATAGTGACTAAATATGGCAATTTATAGTAGTGTTATCTGGCAATGTATAGTGATTATATCTGGCAATGTATAGTGATTGAATCTGGCAATGTATAGTGATTATATCTGGCAATGTATAGTGATTTTATCTGGCAATGTATAGTGATTATATCTGGCAATGTATAGTGATTATATCTGGCAATGTATAGTGATTATATCTGGCAATGTATAGTGATTATATCTGGTAATGTATAGTATTATATCTGGCAATTATAGTGAATTATATCTGGCAATGTATAGTGATTATATCTGGCAATATATAGTGATTATATCTGGTAATATATAGTGATTTTATCTGGCAATGTATAGTGATTATATCTGGCAATGTATAGTGATTATATCTGGCAATGTATAGTGATTATATCTGGCAATGTATAGTGATTATATCTGGTAATGTATAGTGACTATATCTGGCAATATATAGTGATTATATCTGGCAATATATAGTGATTATATCTGGCAATATATAGTAATTATATCTGGCAATGTATAGTAATTATATCTGGCAATGTATAGTAATTATATCTGGCAATATATAGTATTATATCTGGCAAATGTATAGTAATTATATCTGGCAATGTATAGTGATTATATCTGGCAATATATAGTGATTATATCTGGCAATGTATAGTGATTATATCTGGCAATATATAGTGATTATATCTGGCAATATATAGTAATTATATCTGGCAATGTATAGTAATTATATCTGGCAATGTATAGTAATTATATCTGGCAATTATAGTAAATTTTATCTGGCAATGTATAGTGACTATATCTGGCAATGTATAGTGATTATATCTGGTAATGTATAGTGATTATATCTGGCAATGTATAGTGATTATATCTGGTAATGTATAGTGACTATATCTGGCAATTATAGTGACTTATATCTGGAATGTATAGTGATTATATCTGGTAATGTATAGTAATTATATCTGGCAATGTATAGTAATTATATCTGGCAATATATAGTAATTATATCTGGCAATGTATAGTAATTATATCTGGCAATGTATAGTGATTATATCTGGCAATGTATAGTGATTATATCTGGCAATGTATAGTGATTATATCTGGTAATGTATAGTAATTATATCTGGCAATGTATAGTGATTATATCTGGCAATGTATAGTGATTATATCTGGTAATGTATAGTGATTATATCTGGCAATGTATAGTAATTATATCTGGCAATGTATAGTATTATATCTGGCAATTATAGTAAATTTTATCTGGCAATGTATAGTGATTATATCTGGTAATGTATAGTGATTATATCTGGCAATGTATAGTGATTATATCTGGCAATGTATAGTAATTATATCTGGCAATATATAGTAATTATATCTGGCAATGTATAGTGATTATATCTGGCAATGTATAGTGACTATATCTGGTAATGTATAGTGACTATATCTGGCAATGTATAGTGACTATATCTGGTAATGTATAGTGATTATATCTGGTAATGTATAGTGATTATATCTGGCAATGTAAAGGGATTAAATCTGGCAATACATAGCGATTAAATTATGCAAATACAAAAAATATCACCTGCATTGCCATTCCTTCTGGGGTCTAAATATACATACATATATATATATATATATAGTGAGTAGTGTGTATGTACGGCTAAGAATGTTGGACATAAGTAGCAAGTTCAGAAATGACTCTTGGACCAAAGTGTTTTAGTTTCAGTTTGGAATATCTTCAATGCACTCCAGACATGTCCATAGTTGCTCTACTCTGCTTTGCAATATCTCCAACAGAGTCCATCGACTGACCATAATAGTTCGATTCTGATTGCTGAGCCTATGCATACACATGTTGTGATGTTCTTTTCTGGCCACTTCAATCTTTAATCCCAGTTCTTGCAATCTAGCAATTGACATGGATTAGTTTAAATAAAAATCATCTTTGCTGTCACACTCTATGTTGGTGTTCAGAATGTCAGCTCTATCCATTGTCTGGCCCCATGGTATGGTGGCAGAGTCAGCCAGCCTGTCTGCTCTCTCTCTCATTGCCGACACCTGGTGTGCACCAGAAAGAAGATAAGTGTAATTCAGCAAATTGTTGACGCTTAGTTGTGATTCAGTCCATTGCCTGCGCACCAAACCAGCCTCCATCTTTCAAATCATTCTCAATGAATCACTCAGAATGCATTGCATAAGTATAGTTTTGTGACTCTAGCCAGAATAGTGCCTTAGTCACCGTCAGTACTGACGTTCTAACTCTAAATGTTAACACTAAATAGTTTAATATCAATGAAAGAGAATGTGTATTTTTTAAATAGATAAGAATTAAAACAAACGTATGAAACAATTCTCCTTTCAAAAGGTGTTAAAGAATGGAAACTGCTACTATTGCCTGTTAGCAGAACACAGAGAGAAACAGGAACATTTTTTCTGAATACAAAAAAGAATTAAGAATATCTACTGATAAAAAAAAAAACTCACCCAAAATTACTATCAACAATTAAGACATTGAAAATGTTACAAATTTCGAATATCTTGGCCATGTAATTGAAAACAATGGAGATTGTACAAAAGATATCAGAAGAAGATCAGCCATGACAATTCAGAAAGTGGTTAGTGTGAAGAAACTGGCACAACACAGGCAAGAAAACAAAAAGTAAACCTTATGAAGACATACATTTTTATGTGGCAACATATAGATGTAAATCATGGACCATAATACAAACATTAACTCATAGAATACACCAATGCGAGATGGTATGCAATGTTCCTTGAGTGTCTTGGATCATGTCAATCCAATCCAGTCATATATGTTTGCTTTGCAGTGGTATGTATGAAGTACAAGTGTTCATTTCGTAGATACACAGAGCGGGTGGGCGAATGGTTAAATGCAGTGGGGTTTACTGACAAAAACATAGTGTTCAACCCCTAGGTAAAACCAACAGTTACTTTCTGTTGGAGAGAAAATAAAATTGATGACCTACACATGCGTGATGAAAGTCTTGAGAAAGCAGCCTTAATTCTTCTACTGTATAGATGAGGTGCTGTATGAGATTATTTGTTTTTTATATGCAGAAGAATGATATTTTTCTTTGTATTTAGTTACATGTTTGCAGTTGATGTCCCTTTTTTTGTAGCAATATCTATATAGTTCTTTCTGAATCCTTCTTCTTATAAGCAAAATAAATGTCTACTGTTCTTCTTTTTGATCGCTCGCTGTGAATTCAGGCATTAGTATTGCGCTTCTGAGTTTTGCGTGAGGCCTGCATTTGGCTGGTTTCCTCACCATAAAGGCGAGCCATTGCCGTCTTTAGAGGTACATGTCTACTAACTGCATTCTCTTTAATATCCTTCAATAAAGTACAGTTGCTGTGCTACAAAGAAATAAAGAAAATGATATGGTGTACCTGTATCTGAGGGCTGTCAGACTCCAGTGCAGAGAAGATCAATGGGAATACATAGGTCTGGATTTGTTGGGTAGGTGTCTTACTTAATAGCAGGCTCATATTTTGAAGGAACATCAGCATAACCTATGAGAAATATGAAATATTGACAAAATTTAGTCAAAATTATAACCAGCAGAAAATAGGAGGTATTGATCTAATTGAGTCTTTCTTGTTTTCAGCAGACAATGTGAGGCATTGTCCTGACTGGCTTTTCTTGATTCCAGTGAAATACATATTACATTATGTATTAACTCTTTCCACGCTAATTACCACACACTGCGTGACAGTGTATGTCGTTGAATGCCATTTGCAGTACACTGGGTCATTCCAGTTGTTTCCCTAATAAGAAGTCTTTGTAGTTTTACTTCTACTATTTTACTTCTACTACTTTTTAACCCTGTTATTCTAATATGTTGTCCAGTTTTCTTAAAAATAGTATATTATCAGATATATATATATATATATATATATATGCTATTTATTGATAAGTAGTTATGATTTTATTTGTTAAATTTCTTTACCTCCTTGAATTAACTGTAAAACTGAGAAATAACTCTTCTCTTCCACCATTTACTTTATAGAAGTGTTGGGGTGAACGTAGTGATCTGTGTGCTTGTTCTTCTTCTTCTTCCACCATTTACTTTATAGAAGTGTTGGGTGCGAGTGATCTTGTGTGTGCTTGTTCTTCTTCTTCCACCATTTACTTCTTTATAGAAGTGTTGGGTGAAACGTAGTATCTTGTTGCTTGTTCTTCTTCTCTTCCACCATTTACTTTTTATAGTGTTGTGAAACGGTGATCTTGTGTGCTTGTTCTTCCTTCTACATTTACTTTTATGGAAGTGTTGGGTGAAATAGTGATCTTGTGTGTGCTTGTTCTTCTCTTCTACCATTTACTTCTTTATGGAAGTGTTGGGGGTGAAACGCAGTGATCTTGTGTGTGCTTGTTCTTCTTCTCTCTTCCACCATTTACTTCTTTATGGAAGTGTTGGGGGTGAAACGTAGTGATCTTGTGTGTGCTTGTTTTAAGGCACTTTGTAAGCTGATATTCATGTTCGTAAGGCTGTTCTTGATGCCTCACTCCATCTTTGCGTGGTCTTCCTTTGCCTTGTACTCATTATATTTTTCTGTGTAGCTCTCGTGGTAGGCAATACCAGGGCATTCTGGTCAGGTGTCCAAACCATTTAATCTGTTGTTCTTTTATGAATTGCATAACTGGTTTCACATCCAGTCTCCTTCTGATTTCTTCATTTCTAATTTTGTCTCTTATTGTCACACCTGCAGCTCTTCTAAGACACCTCATCTCTGTCGTTATGATTTTCCGCTCATTAACTGTTGTTATTGGCCATGTTTGACACTGGTAACATAGTGTTGGCCAGAAAATCATTCTTATGAGATTTGCTTTAGTTGTTAGCAGTATCTCTTTGTGTGACAACAGTGGTGTTAACTGTCCCAGTACTTGGTTAGCTTTTGTGTAAAAATTGAGGAAATAACTGCATGCGAAAAAAGTTATATGAATTTAGTAATTTTAAATTTCAGTAGAATGAATCAGGTATTGGCCTAAAATTGTCCTGCTTGTTTCCAGTGGAAAATATGAGATATTTACCTGAGAAAGAACATCTTGTTTAGAGTGGAATATATGAGATATTGACCTGAGAATACCTTGTTTCCAGTAGAAAATATGAAATATTGATCTGAGAAAGAGTATCTTGTGTTGTCTCATACAATCTATTTTGGTTCTCGTGAAAAACATGAGGTATTAGTCCAGTTAGAAAGCAGCGATAGCTCAATGACGTGGACAGAATTGGAAGGGATGGCAAGAGAGAGAAAGGGCTGGAGTACGCTTGTTGCAGACCTGTGTTCCATTGGGAGTTGAATTGTGAAGAAGAAGAAAATAGCTCAACTTGTTTCATAGACATGTGGTCCATGGTTTGAAAAACTCAGTTTGAGTGGGATGTTTTTCCTACCGTAACAATTCTCATGTCGAAACAGTTTCAATTGGATACCAGACACACACTGGGTTCAACTCCCACAGTGTGCATGGAATTTTTCCAGACCTCGACGGCTCTCAGGTCGACCCAGCCTCAAGTGGGTACCAGACATGCTCTGGGAAAATAAAGGCGGCCGGCGTGATGCTGAACACATCACCCATCGTGTGCCGATGGTCAATGAAAAATACAGGCCTAACACTGTATTGCCCTATATACCACGAGGCATGAAAGGGTTCCTTTACTTACTTTACTTACTACCAGACACACACTGGAAAGTGAAAGCTGCCACTATGATGTTGACCATATCACCCACATTGTGTGCCATCAGTCAAATCATTATCAACAAGTCATAAACTATATTCTCTTCATGTCACAGTTGACATATAAGGCATTGACAAATAATCTCCATTGCTGCTAGTCTGCTGCCTTTCTACCCATGGCGTAACATGTCAGTTCACACTCACTCATTTCCCTTTTTCCCTGTGTGTTCCAGGTTTGCTTTGGCCTGCCTTATTCCTTCTTTCCATCTGCTGTTCATCAGAGGGCTATCTTTGCGAAAGTGTCCTATAGTATTTTACACACATGTCCTAGTCAACTCCTTTCATTGTGGTTGTCAATAATGTGCAATTGGTTTTTACTGCCCTTTTCCTGGTTTCCTTTGTTCTGCCTTGTTTCTTTTCTCTCTCTGCTGTTCATCTGGGAGCTTTCTTTGCTAAAGTGCCCCATAGTATTTTACACACATGTCATAGTCATCTCATTTCACTCATTTTGGTTGTCAATAATGTGCAATTAGTTTTCTTCTGCATCTTTTCAATTGTGGTATTTTCCGGTCAACTTATTTGCAGGATTTTCCTCAGATCTTTGTGTTGTAAGGTTTCTAATTTGCGTACAATATCTGTGGTCATTTTCTAGCCCTCGCTTTCTGTATAGCATTATTCGGAGAACAAATCACAATACTTTATTGTTTATTCTATTCTATTTTATTTGTAACATGTGATCTGCATAGCAAATATCACAAATGAAATGTGCAATCAACAACATAAATACCTGAACAGGTTCTCGAATCTTGAAAAATGGGATAAGTTCTGGCAATACAAGGGACTGGTACTCTTCTTTGGTGGACTGTTCCGAGATAAGGAAAATGCTTGGCAGGACGAATGGAACCATGTTGTTGTTTACTCCTTCTTTGAATAGTGCAGGCAAAATTCTTTGTTGACTCACACGCTATAATATATTTTTGAAAGCAAATTAAAAAATATTAATGACAATAATAATAATAATTCCTCTAGTACTGTTATACGTTATAAAGGGCTTACAAGTAATTTCTCCATACCGCTCTATCCTAGGCAAACTCACCCAATCTCTTCCATGGAATTGAGACCAATATTTCTTGCCTTTCTCAGCAAAGTTCATTTCAGGGTCTCCCTACAGCAGTGGTTCTTAACCTTCTTAATGCCGTGACCCTTTAATACAGTTCCTCACGTTGTGGTGACCGCCAACAACATAATTATTTTAGTTGCTAAAATGTTGGTACTGTTATGAATCGTAATGTAAATATCTGATATGCAGGATGTATTTTTATTGTTACACATTGAACATAAATAAAGCATAGTGATTAATCACAAAAACAATATGTATTGATATATTGTGAAATATTAATTTCTAATTACAAATAAATGAAATGTTGTATTGAAACATGGACCCGCTTGGAGATGGACAGAGGAGCGGTGTCTCAGTTCCTAAGACAATTGAAAATATGTGTTTTCTGATGGTCTTAGGCAACCCCTGTAAAAGGGCCGTTCGACCCCCACCCACCCAAAACGGTTGCGACACACAGGTTGAGAACCACTGCCCTAGAGTGTCCTCTCTTTCTTGATTTCTTTCCCTCCCACTTCAATGCCTGCTTTGGTATTCTTTGATCATTTATTTCCAATATATTTCATGTATTTCCAATATATCTGCATCTTCTCCCTCTTATAACAGTTGTTACTAGTGGCTGACCAGACATTTCTCTGATTTCATCACTTCTGAATTCATCCAAATTTATGTCGATTATTATTCGCATACATCTATTTTTAAATGCATTCACCTTGCTATCTATATATTTATTGTCTCTGATATAATGACATACAGTTTTCCATTTACAATTTGTATACTGTTTACAATATTGATGTGCTAGCTAAAAGAGGTCAACGCAGAGAAAACAATCATCACATTTTGGGAACATCATGAAAAAAGGATGTTTACATACATGGCAATATCCCAGAAATAAATGGGGAAAGAAAAATAAGAATGACAGAGAGTGAAAATAGTGAACATCTTAAATTTCATGTTACATCTCAAACCTAGTCCTATGAATGTCTTTCAAATCTACTTCAAAAGTTCTCCTCCGTGTGCTCCTAGGTTTCCCTTTTTTCAAGCTGTCCCTGCAGTGTCCTCTGCATTGCATATATTGGCCATCTTTCTTGTCTTATTCTTGTCTTAATCACAATAAACAAGTAGATATGATGACATACCTTAGGAAGATGTTCTATGACTTTTGGCAGGCCTTTAAAAAAGTTGGACTTTTCAATATTTTCATGCTGATATAAGGAATCAATATATTGTAGCGCAATGCAGGCCATGTCTTCAAAAAATCGAATCTGAAAGCAAAGTTCAGTCATATAAATGTAAGAATAATATGTGCTGTTACTTACAAGGTGAATGTACATACATATATATATATCTTAAATATATATATATATATATATATATATATATATATATATATATATATATATATATATATGAACATTGAAAAACCTGTCTTTGCTGCCTGTGTAACCATTTTTTAGGGTGGTACGACACTGGGCAACAACCCGGTAGCAGTGTGACGACAAAAGAAGAAAGAAGTAAGACAGGGGGACATGAGTCTGAGGAATTCAATGGTCGATGGCTAGTGCATTCACCCCAAAACTGTGTGTTAGATATTTCTTTTATTTCCCCCAACAGAAAAACAACTCTCAGGCCTTACCAGGGTTTGAACCCGGTTCTCCCGAGGAAGCATATGCTCTAATCCCTTCAACTAGACATTCCTCTCCATATACATACAATAACATTATTGCTGAAGTGTTGGAGCAATCACAGTACTATGTAGTGATTGGGCAAATAATAACTACTTATTACTTGAAGACATATTATTGCCTGAGTCTGAAAGTACAAAACAGCCACTAGGAAAATGTATTTGTTACTTCATCACTAATAGGTCATCAGCTTGTGTCTCCACATGATGATATGTTATGTAATTCGATCAACGTCATGGCAAATTTGGCATTCCTATGTGTGCTTCATCCTCCGCTGCAGCAGCCATCTCAAAGTCCACTTGCTCACCGTACCCATGAGAAATGAATTAGTATATCTTTTCTCTCTACCATTGAAAGACGACACTGTGTGGCATGTCCAAACTTAACTCCTAACTCTCGCAATCGGTCCAATGTTTGAGACTAGCCCATATCACATCATAAAATGCTGTGGCTCTCAAGGGAGCAAAGAATAGTAACACTGCGACCTACAAGGCATCTCGTAAGAGACGACTGAGGTAGGGGCCTAGGGAATCTATCCTAGTAAATAAAAAGCATAGCAGAAATCAGATGTGCTGGCCTACTTGTAGGCGATAACTGGCACAATGCACAATCGCTCTTAGGCTCAGATAACATATAAATGACACAGAGTGTTTAACAAGTGGTCGATATGGAGAGTTCGAAGAAGAATATATTATATTAAATTCCTTATTATTTTATTATTAATAAGTTATGTTAGAGCAAATAAACACACAACTATCTACTGTGCATCATAATCTGGTAATTAAACAGTTAATTGCATATCCTTTACAGGACTTTGCGAATCAACTCCAGTTTTTCAACCCTGTTTTGTGATTTTTCTAGGCTTTATTACGCTCAGTAGTTTGCCATTGCTTTCTGAACGGGTGGTGCCATTGTCCTTTTGTAAAAATCCACACAAAACAATTTGCAACCAAACTGTCCGCAGCGTGATTCGAACTCAGAACGCCCGGGTTAATAGACCGAGTCACTATCCCCTAAGCCACAGACGCCACCTATCTGGTAATTACATAACTGTAAATGGGATCTATTGTGTGCTGTTGATCCCCCACAAGTGATTACTATTACTCTCTTCAACCAATAGACTAGAAAGATTACTTGGGTCTAGTCAATCTATGTGTGCGTAGACGACTGACGGGTCCTATAGGGCCTGGAAGGAGTTGGACAGAGTATGCAGGAATGTTTGGAATTATTGGATATTGTACTGCTGCTGCAGTTCTGAATAAATACTGGAAATCTGACTGCCTAACAACTGGTTAGCCATTGAGTAAAAAGGTGTATCTATCTATCTTGACATAAAATAAATACAAAATTAAAGAATAAAATGGAATAATGTATTTATCTATGCTCTAATCTTGTTTGCCTTTCAGCGTCAGGTCGAAAAAGCAGACACATGGAGCAAGCCTCTCTAGGCACCTTGTCTTTCTTACTCTTCACCAATCCTGATTTGCCTCACAGCTTCAGGGTAAGAAGAGTTTTCTAGCACAGGCTTTTGTGTGTGCTTCATAAATTATCTCTGAGGTCCACCTTTTGCGTAGCCGGCCTTTTGCTTTGTATCCACTGTATCGGAGGAACATTGCTCTCTGTGGTACACTGCCTGTTGGTAATCTGCTTATGTGGCTGAACCATTTAATTTGTTGCTCCTTGTTAAAGTTTAGTACTGATATTGTACCCACATTTTTCCTGATGTCTTCATTTCTAAGACAGTCTCTTATTTGGAATAATAATGGAATAATAAAATCTACAAAGCAGGTTTTTAAAATATTTAACATCTAATTTATAATCATGAAATAATTGAAGGAATCTGTATATAGTAATTGGTGTCTTGCTTATAAAAATTATACTGGGTGTTCAAGATGAAAGTAGCCTGTCAAATGAACCAATCTGGCATATCTATCTATCTATCTATCTATCTAATCTATGTCTATTCCCAGTTGGATGATGTAGTTGGCTGTCCACTTGTGCTGTTAAGCGTAGGGATGGGAGCTTTAATTTGCATCCTATGGCCAGATGAATCGACCCTGTTGTGTTAGATCCATGTTTATGTAGTGTAGTCTTGATATTGTCTATCCATCTTTTTCTTGGTCTTCTCTTAGCTCTAGTACCCGATCTCTTTTTATTGTATGCTGTTATTGGTGGTTGGTTGTATTTCATTCTCATTTCATTCATGCAGTGAACTACCAACTGGCACCATTACTACAACACCCAAAGATCAAGGTGGAAGTGAAAAGACAGAATCTGGCATGTATTTATGAAAATGAGAAGGTTCAATTATGATGTAGTGTAGGTCAAGTATGTCTTTTTTTGTGATGGTGTGTAATTAAGGGACAATGAACCAATGTGACGAAAAGACAAACTAGTCAGAACCGGTTTAAATAGTAATTAGACAAAATGCAATGCGTAACTGGCAACTTTTGATTTGTCAATCAGGCTACTTTATCTTGAACACCCATATAAGTTGAATTAACCAGAAATAATTGGATGTTATTGTCTATATGTACATGTATAAACTATTTATATACAGTACGTCTCTTGTCTATACAAATAAATGAATGTATATAAACTGACCCTCATCATTTGAGCAGTGTCTGGACGTACAGTTGGCTCTATATTCAGTAACAACTTCACATGGTCAGTCAGTTCTGGTGGTATGCTGGTTAACAATGAACCTCGTGTGCTGCTGAGCTGCAGGTATTGAAAACAATTATCAATTAATGATGTGGCACATACATTTCTTATGTAATAAATTTATGCAGTATCATGATTTCAGTTTTGCTATTACAAAGGTTTTCTTCTTATGCTCCATACTAACCACTTGTTAACCACCCTTTGTGATTTTTATGTTATCCGAAAATACCGGAATAACATGGCGAAAATGCGCTAGCAAAGTCGTGTTCAGAATCAAATTGTTCTGACTCTGAATGGCCCTCCCGCATTCCGCCATTGCTGGCCAGACTTTTTTTCATTTGCCGAGCTTGAGCAACGCTGTGAGCTATGACTGTTACATGGAATGTTTTTTGCTGTGTCAACCGAGTGTTTGTTGTGTGTATTCAGAAAATGGCGGACAGCGGTTATGCGAACAAGCTCAACGCGTATGCAGTTATATTGCGAGTGCAGAAAGCTGGATTTTGTCATGATTGATGTTCCCTTCGACAAGAATTGCAATTCAAGTGATGAACAGTTTTGTGTTGCTACATTAGCGACGGCCATATGCATTTCATGCGGTGCAGGTTGCTTTTTGTGGCGGTACGCAGCTGTTTCATTCTGGAATTAGTTCACACAGGAAACATTTCACAGTTGTTAGCATTTCATGTGATTTTCATTGGCACAGGAAAGGAGCAATTATGGGGTGACCCGTTGCAGTGAAGTCAGAACTATACTTATGAATATGTGATCCAAGCCTAAGAGGGATTGTGTGTTGCGCGCCTACAAGTAGGCCAGCACATCTGGTTTCGGCAATGATTTTTATTTATTAGGGTAGCTTCCCTAGGCTCCTATCTCAGTCGCCTCTTACGACATGTCTTGTAGGTTGCAGTGTTACTATTCTTTGCTCCACCTGTGGGGAAGCTTTAGCAGAATCTATTATTAACTATTTTATGTTAAGCCCCTGCCCACAAAGAAACCTTATCAAAAGAATAACAATCAGACAATCAAGGTTTATTGGGCAATGCAATACAAAGAGGAGGATTAGGACATTTGGTGACAGCGGGTACAATTCTGGAAAGAAAAGATTGTGGAAGGCAGAGGGAGAAGATGTTGGATGGTCTGATATAGTGGTTCGATGAAAGATCAACGCCAGAACTAATTAGCTGCACCAAGGAGAGAGAGTTGTGGAGAGACATGATCGCCTATGCCTGCAAATGTGACACTTGATTGATTGATACTAAGCCTCAGAACACTATTTCATATAATAGAATGCACACAATTAGAAGCTGTATGGTCATTAAGTTATTCATATGTGTCGATTCCTCCCTGTTAACAATAGCTGACACATTCTATTTCTGTCACTTTATTCCAGTGAAAAAATCCAGGTTTAAATATATCATTGAAAACAGAGAGCTGTCTGGTCAACCCGTAATAACAACTGTTATAAGAAAGAGAAGATTAACAAGCATAGATTTCATCTGTAAAATTGAAATTTACAATAACAATTTAATTTACATGCTTATCTCCTCAGAATTCGATTGAAAACGATCGTTTCATTTTCCCGAATGCTGTTTTGGTTTACAGCATCAGGATAAGAAGAGATTTCTAGAAGTCTTTTGTATTCTTCTTCTTCTTTTGTCGTCACACTGCTACCGGGTTGTTGCCCAGTGTCGTGGTTTTCTGTTTTGTCTTGCGCTGTTCTGGTGGCTTGGGTGATTGTTATTTTGCTCTTTCACAGGATTTTGTATGCTCTTCATAAATAGTGTTTTTCTCCACCTCTGTTATTTCTGAGGTCCACCTTTTGCATGGACGACCTTTTACTTTGAGGTGCAATGTCTGTTGGTAATCTGCTTATGTAGTCGAACAAGTTAATTTGTTGTTTCTCAATGAAGTTCAATACTGATGTTGCACCCACTTTTTTCCTTATGTCTTCATTTCTAAACTGGTCTCTTCTTGATACTCTCAGCATTTTGCATAAACACTTCATCTCTGTTGTGACAAAATTTCTCTTATCATTTGATGTCAGCATCCAAGTTTGGCACTAATAGCATAATGTTGGTAGAAAGATGTGTTGAACAATACTTTTTTAGTGTTCATATCACACAATAAATATGAACATCCATACATCATCATAAACTACACATAAATATACTAACCTCTTCAGCATTTTGTCTAAAAGCTCTCAATTCTCCTCGACACTCGTACAATGGTTTGCCCTTATTATAGAGGGAATACATAAGGATGCCAAAAGAAAACATGTCACTGGCAGGTGAACATTCATGAATTATCTCATACTCTGGTGCCATAAAATCCAAATTAGGCTGGGCTTCCCTTGGTATAGCATCTCTCCATTCTGTGCAAGTGTATGAAACCTGGAGAAAATAAAGGTATCATTATGTCGTCCTGCATGGAGATTAACAAAGATTGCCTGATGCATTAACAAGTATGTTTTCAGATGTTAACTAAATTGTCTGTGCATATAAACTTGTTATGTAAAAAATACTAAATAATATACATGCATACAAAACCTTTGAAATTTGCTAGAGAAGACCAAACACTTATAGGTCTGCCTGGAGTGCTAAAACATCGGTTTAAAAATCAATAACAAAATATGCAGCAGTTGCTTATTGGCTATCATTCTACTTCTTTCTTGGCACTGATAAGGACATTATGCTGCGTTGTGGGTTACAGAGAGACCGCATTATCTGCACTCTTCAGCATCACACATCTATTCTCAATACTGCATCTTGGAATGAGGTTTGACTTATATCTTTGATCCCTACTTATTTAGAAAGACTGCAGAGATGCAGCCTGATTTCTAAAAAAAAAGCACTGACAATCTATCATACAAATAAACATCTAGGAGAATCACTATGCAAAAAATCTGAAAGTAAAAATTCAAAATCTAGGACATGAAAGCAAAGAGTAAAACACAAATACTCGGGGATTAGAAACCCAAGCAACCACAGAACAAAAATTAAGGTGATTTCTCTGATCATGTTTGGACCACTTTCTCCACCAGTTTCATTTCACCATTTCTGTTTCGAGCTTACGAGTCATGCTTTTTTTTTTTTTTGTGATCCAGAAGCACTTGAGCTTCCAGCTCTTCGGCTCAGTGCCGTGGACATCGTAACCCTTTGGTTCAGTGCCACGAACACCGTTAATCTGGAGAACCTGTGGGTTTTCTGCCAGCCCGCGGAATTGAACTGCACTCACAGGGGGCTTGTCACCAGTCGTTCAACGCGCTATGAGCACGCTGGCACAAATCATGCTTATGGAGTCATTGAGTTTAAATGTAAATATAATAAATTTTAAACAATCCTCATGAAATACACTAGAAAGTTCCTAGACCACTCATTTATTAGTATCATCTCCATTCTCTCTCTCTCTCTCTTTATCTCTCTGTGTTTCATGTGCTATGCTAGCTATGAAGATTATCTTATCTGTATCTATATCCTCTTAGTGTCCTGTTTGAGACATAAGGCCTCTACAAGAGATTCAAATTGTTGCAGTTCTGCTGTCTATCTACTAATGGTTTCCCCTGTCAAGCCACAATCTTTCAACTCTCACATTTCTTTTTCACATTTCCTTTGGCTTTCTTCTATCATCCACTATTCAATGGAGAGCTGTATTAGCCAATGCCCTACTGGGATATGATGCTAGTTAAGATGATCATGTAACTCAACAACTTCCTGCTCCTTGCTAATTTTGATTTTCCTGCGGATATTTTTATGCGGATATGTTGTTCATAATCTTCTCTACTTGAGATCTCAAGACTCATTCAGCACTAACTATATCTTTTTTCCTATGTTGTATTACAACCAGCTGCAAACCTCTCTTTGTAATACTTTGCAAAAGTTGTTTCAGCATGATTATGTTGTGCAATGTTTAAAGCTGCAATAACTGCACCTTTCGACAAAGCAAATCAAATTTTGAAAAATGTGTATTTTTGTTCGGAAGGTTGAATCAAAAATGCAGATTTGGTAGGCAGAAAATGTAATTTAAAACACAGCCTATTCTTAATTCTATTTTTAATTGCCAAGGGTTCATGTACTTGCACAATTTGTACTCGGGGAAAATATTTTTGTGTGTTTTTTTTATACATCTTCAATAGTATCAGACACTTGATCTCCCCTACTTGACGTTAGGAGTAAATGCACATTTTTCTGAAAGTGGAAACACACTCAGGAACATTAGTGTGGAAGGTCGATGTCTAAATTTCACATAAGAGTGATCCCTAAAATGTATCTGATGTTATGATGAACATATTTTTTTCATTACACATCCACAATATGTGGACTGTATCTACCTGATCTGAGCGATCAATTTACATTTGTGCATTAGTTCTACCCAACAACTCCTCAATTTATCTTTTCAGATGTTTATGGTATTCTTAATAGTCTTCTGTAACACAAAATGTGGTCTCATAAAATCTTCTTCCACACAGAAACTCTCAATAATGCAACAGAACGTAAATAAAGCTATTTTTTTAAACATGCAAGGCACAAATTGATGAAGCATTCATAAAAATATAGCTGACCTTCTGGTCTTGTGATTCAACAAGCTGCTGCACAAACTCACAGCCAGCAAGTTTCCATGTGCCAGTCTTAGCGAGAACAATGGAAGTTGGACAAATGTTGCGGTGAATCATCTTGGCATCATTGTGGAGAAAGCCTAGGCCTTCTAAAACCTGCAAAGTCATAAAGTATAAAACCAAATAAGGCAAATACTTCTACATGCATAAAGACACACCCACACAAATATTTTTTTTAAAACAGTCATTCAATCTTAAATCTAAATATTTTCACGCTTCTGTCTGTTGGAGACACCAACAAAACAAACATTAAAAAATCATAATTCAACAACATAAAAAAAAGCTTAAACAACCCTACAGACACAACATTAAAAAACAGTTAAGACCTTCCAGAACCTGAAAATGATCACAAACATATTGGGGACCTTTAAAAAGCCTTTAGGAGGTACATCAAATGTAGGTATCCTGAATAATTTGAAGTAAAATACAAGCAAACAACTCATTGATTGATTAAGTACAAGATAGATAATATTTGCAAGCAGAAATGGAGGATGTTTCTGAGGAATCAGGAATGTGTTTTAAAAAGCGAGTCACAGGAACCATCAGTATTCATACCCTTCGACATCTGCTGGTGGAGATTGAGAACCTATAGGTGTGTCCAGACTGCGATGACATCAGTTCAGAAACTAATAACCAATAAAATAATACTGACCTGTAAATTAATTATATCAGTTATCAGTTATATGATAATAGGTGCTCCATAGATGTTCCGATATCTGCCTCACCAAATCCAGCAGCGTCCAGTAGCCTAACACGCCAGTTTGATGTTGATTAATCAGTCTCTTTGCATATTTGGTATGCCGTTCTTTATGGGCTGTACCAATATTGACATCCTCAGGTTTTCTCAAGGTGTGTATTTTCCAGCGCCAGAGTCTTTTCTTCACTTCTTGGTTCCCTGGGATCTGTTACGTCTTTACATAAGCTCCACATTTGTGACCCTGTCATACCATCTCAGTCCTTCTATTCTGTGCAAGCACCAGTTGAAAATTATTTGCAATTTATTAGTTATTGTTTTAGTTATTTTCCATGTTTCTGACCCATACAACAGGACTACTTTAACATTAGAGTTAAATATTCCAATTTTTATTCTAGATTTGAAGAAAGATTTTTAAAACTGTAAATAGATCTCAGGTTGACACGGCATCTGCTGAGCACCAGAGAAACACTGAGAAGTGAAGTCAGCTGGTGTGATGTTGACCACATCATTCATCATGTGCCATTGCTCGCAGACAACCACAGACCTAACACAATATTCTCCAATATACAATACTGTATGAAAACGGGTTCTTTACTTGTCTCTATATTTAACTTAGAAAGAGCCTGCGTGCCCAGCGTGTTCGTAACGCGTTGGACTACGGGTGACTAGTCCTCTGTAAGTGCGGGTTCAACTCCGCGGACTGGCAGAAAAGCTACAGGTTCCCCAGATTTACGGTGTTCGTGGCACCGAGCGAAGGGTTACGATGTCCATGACACCGAGCCAAGAGCTTTCAGCTCAAGTGCTTCTGGATCGGAAAAAAAAAAAACTTAGAGAGAAAAAATAGTACCATTGCACCATACTAGCAACTCTATCGCATTGAAAAGACTGCTAGAAAAACCTCTACTGTAAGAGCATTTATGTTGATAAATGCAGGTATAACAAGAAGCCAACAAAGTGGTGAGCTTCACATTTCTATTGGAATCAATCAAGAAATTTGATGGTGAAATACAATAGTTAAACAACGTATATGCTAATATTAACAATAGAAATGATGTATAGGATTAAAACAACAACCATACTAAACTGGGAAAAAGTTAATGTGATACCTGCAGCAGGCCATGTTTAATCTCCACTTCATAAAGTTGAAAATCTTGCAGGAATTTGGAAAGTCCACTGATATTGTCATGAGCACCTAATACATTGGCCAAACTGGCAAATACTGGTTCTGTTGCAAATGCCAAGGCCTCACTTTGAAAAAAAAAATAGGTAGCAAAAATGTATAATTATTTACAGATAAAGATACAGTAATAATAATGAATTGTAACAAACAGATAATGTTTCACCTATAATATAATTAGGATTGAAACACCGCACGAGTGAGTAGTTACCGGGCCCAAATTTGGGGTGTAAAGAATAGAACCACTGTTACCTGCCACGCATGTCACAAAAGACGACTAAGGAGATTAGGCTTAAATCGGATGCACGTGTCTGCTAGGGAATGCTAACCCAAACAAATGCTTGCAGAAAACGGATGCACCAGGCTGTAAGGAGCATACATAGTGCAACGACCCTCACAATGAGGAATGGGATAACGGATTCTACGGTCGCCAATCTGTCTCTGAGATTTAGCCATGCAGTAAGAATGTCAAACCTACTATCACGAGAGTGGCCAAAACTTACTGCGGGAAGAGGTCGGAACAAACGGGAAGCAGAAATCATAGGAATTATATCTTCAGAACTGCCCCCAGTATGCAGACTTGAGAAGAAAGAGGTAGCCCACTTACACTAGTGTCCAAGACAAACTGTATGGCGTAGCTGATAATCTGAGGCAGACGGCTGCCTTTATTAGAGAATCCAAAACCCCAATCTAGTGAGAACCCAGAAGACGAAAATTGAAACACAAACAACAGAAATGGTAGTAACAATGGATAGTACAATTCAGTCCAGTTTCAATATGGAATATCTTCATTGCACTCCAGACATGTCCATAGGTGCTCCGATCTCCTTAGTAATATTTCCAAAAGCATCCAGCAACTAACTGCACCAGTTTGATGTTGATTGATGAGCCGATTCATAAGCTTATTGTGCTGTTCTTTTTTGGCTGCTCCAATCTTCTATCCAGGTTCTTGCAATTAAGCACTTGATGTGGATTGGTTAACTCTTTCCACGGCTCTCGCCGCACACTGTGCCACGTCGGAAGTCCGTTGAACGCCATTAACCGCACACTGCGCAATAGAGTTGCTTCCCTTATAAGAAGTCTTTCTCGGTTTACTTCTACTGTTTTACTTCTATTACTTTTCAACCTTGTTATTCTAGTAGGTTATCCAGTTTGCTTCAATTTAGTATATAATAATATATATATGTTTATTTATTGAGTGGCGTCTGTGGCTTAGGGGATAGTGATTCGGTCTATTAACCCCGACGTTCTCAGTTTGAGTCACGCTGTGGACAGTTTGGTTGCAAATTATTTCGCATGGATTTTTACAAAAGGACAATGGCACCACCCATTTGAAAGCAATGGCAAACTACTGAACGTAATAATGCCTAGAAAAATATAAAAACAGCTTTAAAAGATGGGGTTGATTCGCAAAGTCCTGTAAAGGATATGCAATTACCTTTTTATTTATTGACGAGTAGTTAGGATTTTTTTACCTCCCTTGAATTAATTGTTTAAAAATTGAGGAAATAACTCCTGGGAAAGAGTTAAGATGAAAATCGTCTTCCGATCCCACTCTATGAGGCATTCAAAATTAGCTCTAAATATACATATGAGACCATAAGAAAACTGCAGACCGTAAATGTATGTTTACATAGAATAGAGGGACTGAGATCGTATGATAAGATTACAAACAAGGAATTCAGAGAAAGAACAAAGCAGATATCAGTGGAGAAAGAGCTCAGGAAGAGATGCTGATGATAGATAGGACATACTTTGAGAAGACCGTCTGGAAGCATCGCAAGACAGGCACTGTTTGTGAACCCGCAGAGAAAGAGGAGTAGGGGAAGGCCTAGACAGACCTGGAGATGAGAGCTGAAGGCTGATATTAAAAGGATAGGTAAAACATGGAAAGAATTGGAAGGGATGGCAAGAGAGAGGAAGAGCTGGAAGAAGTTTGTTGAAGACCTGTGCCCCGTAGGGAGTTGAAAGGTGAGAAGAAGAAGAAAACATATACACATATTAGAAGGTAAAGGACAATAGAAATAATATATATGTTGAATGAAGTAGTCACTGAAAAATTAAGACAATATGGGCTCACAACAACTACTGTTGGATGTTTATGTAGAATAGAGGGACTGAGATAAGATTACGAAAGATGAACTCAGAGAAAGAAATAAGCAGATAATAGTGGGAAAAGAACTAAGGAATAGACGCTTGCAATGGATAGGACACACTTTGAGAAGGCCGACCATAAGCATTGCAAGACATGCCCTGTTTTAGAAGTCACAGGGAAAGAGGAGTAGGGGCAGGCCTATTAATATCTGGAGAAGAGAGCTAGAGACCGATATTAAAAGGATAGGCAAGATGTGGAAATATTTGGAAGAGATGGCAAGAGAGAGGAAGGGCTGGAAGAAGTTTGTTAAAGACCTGTGCTCCATTGGAAGTTGAAAGGTGAAGAAGAAGAAGAAGAACAACTGCTGTGACACACTTGACCCAATAATGTGCACCTAAAATTCAGAGGATGCTTCACTGCGCAAATGGTTGATGGCAGAAATGACAGACCACTAAAAGAGTTTATAATAGTTTATAAAAACTAACAATTTACAATGAATAAAATACCCAATGTATGAAAACCATTTTGAAACATAATAATTGTCTGTGTACCGTGTTTCCTCAAGAGGGTGAATGACTGATAGAATCTTAGGATGCCTGAGTCTGGTGAGTTGTTGTACACCTCGTCGCAAAGATTCTATAATTAGTTCTCTGTCTTTTTTATTGTGTTTCTCTATGCTCTTTTTCTCAAAGTAAAACACAGAAGCTTCCTAATCAAGATAAAATGTAAAATGGAAATGATTAAGTCTTTTGTTGGTTTCAAAACTGGAGGGAGGTTATTAACTTTGTTCTGCAAAGAAATTGAAATATAATTAATTTTTTTTTAACTAAACTCAAGTTTTCTTCTTTCAAGTATGTGGTTAAACCCTTGATTTGTGTTCTGAAGGTTGTGTGTTTGAATCTGAGGCACACCGTTCTGTTCATGAGTGTATTTTTTGCCAGAGACACTTAGGATTGTTGCCGGAGCTACAGAGTTTGTGCTTACACCCGGCAGATGATGTGCTATTTCTGCAGAGAGGGACAGAGTCAAATGCAGTAATTACCAGTGAAGTCAATCCTTTAGTCTCATAAATTTTCATGTCCACTAGGGCAAAGACCATCATCTTTTCCTGGTGAATGTGGCAGCACCATAGCTTCTGCCTGAGTTCCGAGTCCGTTAGCCATATTTGATTCCCTTACTATAAAGCTTTTATGTGTGGTCATATTTTAGTCGGGTGTCCATCTGTTTTTTCCAGGTTATAACCGAAAGGAATGATGTCATGACTAAAAATTAAGTCTTTCTGAACAGTGGAGTTTCATGATTGTGAATCCCAGTCTCTGAGCACATTGAGAGAGATGGGTGTGAGATAGTGAGAGAGATATTGGTACAGTCTGAAAAGAATGACATACCAAATATGCAAAAAGATTGATTAATCAACATTAAACTGGTGTGTTGGACTGCTGGATTTATTGAGGTGGAGATCAAAGCACCTATAGACATGTCCGGAGTGTCATGATGATAGTCCTCATATAATTGATAACTGACAAAATATACCATTGTTGCATGACTTCATTTCTTTAATTGTGTCAAGTCCTGATTTTTCACAGCATCAGAACCATAGATGACACATTTAATCTTTGCC
Source organism: Arion vulgaris (assembly GCA_020796225.1). Lineage (NCBI taxonomy): Eukaryota > Metazoa > Mollusca > Gastropoda > Stylommatophora > Arionidae > Arion > Arion vulgaris. The sequence goes on along the minus strand of CM036761.1, from coordinate 26,418,860 downwards.
TCCGCTGAATAACAAATATTCAGCATATATGAAAATTACACATGGTGCTATCCAATATTACTCAAATTGGCTACATCGAACACTATTTTATTTCTATGTTAACCATTATCGATATAGGGAAGACTGCAATAAAACTATGTAGCAATGACAAAACACGTACAAAGTACTGTAGTTTAACAAAATCCAAAAACAATAACAATACACAGCAAGGTTTTAACCAAAAGGCCTTTATCGAACAAAGGATAGAACAGAAGTGAAGACTTTCACTTCTTTCACAGCACCATAGGTTTCAGCACCATACAAAAAAAAAAAGATATCTAGAAGTAAAGAGAATTGACTTCATTGTCCCAGCTTGTACCCTATGGCCAGTGGCGTAGCTAAGGGGGTGAGGGGCGGACCGCCCCGGGTGACAACATATGGAGGGTGACACTGTCACCTCCAACAAAATTTTTCAGCCAGGCTAAGGTGCGAAAATAGTCTGAAAATAGAATTGTGATAAAAACCCAACCAACACAGGAAATGTGACCGTTATGACGTCACATATTTCAAATTTGAATCTATAAACCGTCGAAAATATTGTCTGAGCGAGTACAGCTCTTTTGGTGAGTCATTTTTCTTTTATTTTTATTATAATTTATTTCGAACAATGTTCGAAATAAATGACGACCATGGCTTTGTCGAATTATATGAAAGAACGTCGACAACAGCATAATATCAATGGAAGTTGTCGAAAGACGACAGCTTCCATTGATATTATGCTGGGCATGTACAGTCCGCAAGATGTAAGGATGTACATTTTACAAAGCAGTTGTTTACCATTTACAAACTACAATGGACATTTATGAAATTTTTGTCAAATTTATAGGACTAAAAAACAGAAAGTAAAATATAAATAACAGAACTTTTTTAAAAATCTCCTTTTGCTAATGGACTAAAAAGCAGGTAACTTCTTGGAGCTTGTTGAATTGTTATCTCACTACGATGTAGCGTTAAGAGAACATCTTGTCAGACTCCAGGAAAGAACAGACATTGTCGGATCTGGCTGTTCTGTCCATTGAACACGAGCTTACAAGACAAATAGATTTTGACGATGTCATTGACCTGTTTGCCACAATGAAAACAAGAAGACATTCCTTCTAGGACTATAGTGTAGAAGGACATTCTTTTGGTCTGTGCATTGCCGTGTTTTGCATTTAGATGTTCTGAAAGTGAACAGTTGCATTTTAAAAATCTTTGGATTTGAACTATTTGTTTTGTGGTATTGGATTCGGATTTTGTCTTGGATCATACATGTAAGCAGTAACGTCACGGTCAGTAGAGTAAAGTAGCGCCTAGAGGTAGAGTATGTATGAAAATTTAGCTACACCTAACCATTCAGCATAGGGTCATGTGGGGTCACAGGGGTGACATTTGAACCGACCGCCCCGGGTGACGTTTACTCTAGCTACGCCAATGCCTATGGCTGTCATTTTCCACACAAATAGCCTGCTACATGCTGAGAGTATTGCAAAAAGCAGGAACTATCATCCAAGCAACAATCATGAGGGATCTTCAAAAAAATGAACTTGTAAACCTAACATCTTGCTCCAGATTTCAACTCACAACCTTCAAAATGCAAGGCAAACTGCTTAATCACAAATAACATTAGTTAATTAGTTTGTTCCTTTCGTGCCAAAGGCAGTACATAGGGCAGAGGTTTTAAATCTCCATGTGATATGGTTTGTTGCTACATATAACATACAAACTAAATATCAACTCTGACATACATAGCCTTCAGAACAGGACATAATTGACTCAGCAGCTACAGGTATACATCATTTTAGATAGATAATTCAGCACATGGACAGCAACCCAAACTGCACAGCACATACTTCCAGACTACTCAGAATTTAATATACAAAGGCAAACTCAGTGAGACAGCCAGGAAAAGAAAACTACTTGGATCTCTGTCTGAGCTAAAAAATATACAGTGAAGTTTATTCAAGAAATAACATTGAATCTATATAGACAATATTTCAAGTGAACGAAAGAAATGAGGACATATATATAAAATTATAAAAATATTTAAAAAGGTCGTTACTGCTTGTAATACTGCTTTTTTATGACGGTGTAGGACAGGGGGCAACATGTGCCTGTGGAATTTAACCACAGCATGGCTAGTGCAGCCACCACGAAAATGTTCAGGTCAGGATTTTTTCTATATGCCCCCTACAGAAAAAGAACTCCTTGACCTTACCAGGAAGTAAACCCATTTCTTCCGTGTTCTAATCCATTCGGCCAGATGCTCAACGAAGGACATATGTAACATACATATTAGGTCATGCAGACTAAAAAATAAAGCTTGCAATCTTGCGACAAATCTTACCTCTTTTGTGCTTTTCTTCACTGCTGTAAATACTTTCCACAGCAAACCTGGCCCAATACTAGCCACTTGTCCTTGTATATCAAAGTCACGAGATAAAGGGTTGCCTGGTATCACACTGGTAACAGCACTTTTTAAGCGATTGATTACATCCATTTTCACAGGTTCTGTCTTTGCTTCACTGAGAGGTTTGGTTTTCAAATCTGCAAAGTGCTTCTTTCTCTGCTTCCTTTCGTCCTGTTCAAATTTATTTTAAAAAGACCAGACTAATAAGCACTAATAAAAAATATGATAACACCGGCGTCCAAAACAGCCACACTATAACAAAGCGGATACAAGACAAAAACATAGAACCACAACACTCTGCAACAGCCCAGTCACAGTGTAACAACAAAAGAAGAAGAAGAATTAATGATGTGTCATGTACAGCTTGCCAGGGCAAACAATGAGAGTAACATTAATAGGCTTGAAAGTGCACTAGAACAAAGCTAAAAATAAATAGATAATCATTTAACATAAACAACTATACAACACATTCTACAATACATAAGCACTGTTACATAACAGGGAATAGTAATTATTATGTTTTATTGTACATAATTTGAAAATAATTAGGAAAGATATCAAAAAAATTGTAATGTGGACACGTCAGATCCACATCGCTAACAAAGTAACAAGACGTTTATAAATAAGTCAATTTAGCAAAGTAGTGAAACAAAAGCTGATTTAATTTATAAAATCTACAATCATAATGAACAGGTGCCATGTCAGCTGGCATAGGTGATCATGGATCTCCACAAATCTCTGCTCCTGGTATTTGGTATCATCTCAGATGTTAACGATCGTCTGTGCCATGAAATCTAAAATTTTATCTCACTGTCTTCCTCTGTCTTGTCTCCTTTCAATTTTACTGGTTGTCACAATGTGTTCTAAACCTCCCTTTCTCATTACATGTCCGAAAAATGATGACTGTTTCTTCCTTATATTGACAATAAGTTTTCTCTGTGTCTTGGCTTCATTCAAAAGTTCCGTATTCGTCATTTTAGCAGTCCATGTGATTCTCATCATTATTTGGTAAAACCGAAGCCTATGTGGCCTCCAGAGATTTTACTATCTGTTAGTTTACCATCCATGACTAAAATCTATAATACTTATCTGCATTTATAACTCACCAGCCATCTGTCTATTATATTTGTCCTCTTGGGCACTTCCATTGCAGTTTTCAGAAGAGTAGATCTCAGTATAGTTTATTAACTATAGTTATGACTAGTTATATGTTGGTTTATCACTGTACTGACTAGCTATGTGTTGGTTTATCACAGTTCTGACTAGTTAAATGTTCGTTTCGCCTGTGTGTTGCCGGGCTCTCAAGGGAAGAAAAGAATAGTAACACTGCGACCTACAAGGCATGTCGTAAGAGGCGACTGAGGTAGGGGCCTATGGAAGCTACCCTAATAAATAAAATGCGTCACAGAAATCTGATGTGCTGGCCTACTTGTAGGTGCATAACTGGCACACAGCACAATCGCTCTTAGGCTTGGATCCCATACAAATCACAAAGAGTGGTTAACAAGTAGTCGATATGTAGCGTTCGTAGAAAAATAAGATATATTAGTTTATCATTGTACTGACTAGCTATATGTTAGTTTATGACTGTACTGACTAGTTATATGTTAGTTTATCACTGGATTATCGATATGTTAGTTTACACTGTACTGATTAGCTATGTTAGTATCATGTACTGACCAGTTTATGTTAGTTCATCTGTCTACTAGTTATTGTTAGTTATGTCTTAATTATATGTTAGTTCAGCACTGTCCTTTATGTTAGTTCAGCACTGTCGTTTATGTTAGTTCAGCACTGTCCTTTATGTTAGTTCAGCACTGTTCTGATTAGTTATATGTTAGTTCACCACTGTTCTTATTAGTTATATGTTAGTTCACCACTGTCCTTTATGTTAGTTCACCACTGTTCTGATTAGTTATATGTTAGTTCACAGTCTACTATGTTAGTTCAGCATTGTCCTGACTAGTCATATGTTAGTTCCCCACTTTCCTGATAAGCTATATATATATATATATATATATATATATTAATTCACCACTGTTTTAATTAGTTATATATTAGTTCATCACTATCCTGATAAGTAGTATATATATATATATATATATATATATATATATATATATATATATATATATATATATATATATATTAGTTCACCAGTGTCCTGACTCATTATATATTACTTTACCACTGCCCTGATTCGTTATATATTAGTTTACCCTGTCCTGATTAGCTAGTTATATGTTTGCCTACCATTGCCATGACAAGTTATTTAAATCTAACACGACATTAAAACAGACACATGTTGGTATACTATTTAATACTTATCTATACGCTAATATAGCATTTCAACAGTATCATCAGAATATGTTATATCTGCCTCTGATTATTAAATATCCCCTACACATATGTCTAATTTCCTACATAAATTAATTTAACAATAACTATATTCCAAAACATTTCAGAACAAGATGACAACCATTATTATTGGTTCTCAACTGTCGCTGCCTGAATCAAAATGAAAGACACTGTACGCCTATGTTAGTCATGAAGCCTGAATATTAATGAGGACAATTCACAGCTGTTTCATCGGTATTACATATATCACTTAACAAATAGAATTTAGTACAGTTCTATGCCAACTGTACCCATACCACTCACAGCTACACATGACATGGCTAGCATAAAGTATTATGCAGTTAGGTTGCATCACTGTTTTCCCATCACTAAATAATATGATAAATCTAAATGTCATTCCGATAAGGTTGTTAAATGTATACTCTTTCATGTTCTTAAAACACATATTATATTGTCTTAACTTTTCCACGCTTTAAGCGCACACTGTGCCACGCGGAAGTCCGTTGCACGTTATTAGCCGTACACTGCGCCATAGAGTTGCTTCATTTATAAGAAGTCTTTCTAGTTTTGATTCTACTGTTTTACTTATACTACTTTTCAACCTTGTTATTCTATTGGGTTGTCCAGTTTTCTTCAATTTAGTATACAATATTATAAATATTTATTGACGAGTAGTTGGGATGGTCATTTTTGTGTGTGGGTACTTCCCTTTAATTAACTGCTTAAAAATTTAGGAAATAACTGCGTGTGGAAAGAGTTCATCATGTCTATGTCTTCTGCATGTTTATATGTTAAGTAAACACTGTCAACAGTGGAGTTAGTGGCGTTAGTTTGTTCCTTTCGTGCCAAAGACAGCACATAGGGCAGAGGTTTTAGATCTCCATGTGATGCAGTTCTTTGCAAGCAGTTGGAGATCTTGTTTGGTTTTACATCCCAAATAGTTTACTTTCTTGTTGGATGGTTCTTCGAAGAGAGGTCTTTGGTCTTCCACGTTTTCTTTTCCCAACTGGTGTCCACATAAGGACTTGTCGATTTATTTTATTTTCGTTTGATCTAAGAACATGACCTAAATATTTCCACCTTCGTTTTCTTATAATATTTTATATGGGTTGTTGGTGTGTTCTATCTCTCATTGTGTTGTTAGAAACGAAATCACTCCATTTTACTTTTAATAATTTTCGGAGACATTTATTCTCAAAGCTGTCCAGTTTCTTATCAATTTTCTTTGTTGATTTCCAACTTTCACAACCGTAGGTCAGTACAGGAATCACACATGTGGGAGTCTGGTCGAATATATTAGAGTGTGGCTCCCATGTGGGAGTCCCTTGTTCAATCCAAGGTAAGACCAAGAAGTTTTTTTCTGTCGGGGCATAAAGAAACATGATAACATAAACAGTTTTGTGGCGACTGCATTAGCCATGTCTTTCTAGGTCATCCCCTACCTCTCTTGCACCCTGGATTATATTCCAGTGCCACATGTGGGTGCCTGGTCTTCTGCATTCTTAATATATGTCCCAATCACTTTCATCCCCTCCTTTATAACTCCTACATATACCGTTAGGATAAACTGTGCACTGTTTCCTGTGTTTACGATATGACTGATGCAGTTTCTGGTAATGTCAAGCACTTCTACCAATTATTTTTTTATGTCAGGTCACAATCTTTCAACTTCATTGCAGCAGTTCTTCTCCATATTTCCCTTGAACATCCAGGCCTTCACTTACAATGCAATAAATATCAGAGAGTTTCCCTAGCCAATGCTCCTAATTGCATATGACATACATGCCAAATTCATCTTCCTTTTTTAAATGATGATCTCCAATGTTACTGTGCGTATAGTAAAGTTATCAATAAACTACTAATTTCTTCTGTATATTTACACATTTCTTTCACACAGCATAATAGTAATACAAATAAACTACAATATGCTGTACGACAGAGATGAAGTGTCTACGCAGAATGCTGAGGGTAACTAGAAGAGACCAGTTGAGAAATGAAGACATCAGGAAAAAAGTGGGTACAACATCAGTACTGAACTTCATGAAGAAACAACAAATAAAATGGTTTGGCCACATAAGCAGATTTTCAACAGACAGTGCACCTCAAAGAACAATGTTGCTCCGATACAATGGATACAAAGTAAAAGGCCGGCCACGCAAAAGGTGGACCTCAAAGATAACAAAGGCGATGAAAGACACTAATTATGAAGCACACACAAGGGCTCATTCTAGACATCTCTTCTTATCCTGACGCTGTAAGGAAAAACAGGATTGGAGAAAAGAAAAAGAAATAAAAGAACTGTCTTGATACTGAAAAATGAAATCAATCTTCAGCAACTAGTTAATATGACAGTGAGTAACAATAAAGATCTAAGTCTGAATGGCAAGAAGACAGAAGTTATGGTTGTCTCAAAAATGGTGATTCCATAAAAATATAAAATCAATGTACATAGGATAAATCTATGACATATCTATCAATTTAAATACAATCGAACACAGATAACTTTAGATGATAGATGCATAGCAGAAATAAAGAGTATTATCAATATAGGGGATGACTGCAGTAAAACTATGTAGCTATGGCAAAACACGTAAAAACAAAGTACTGTAGTTTTATAAAACAGTAACAATACACAGCAACGTTTCGACCAAAAGGCCTTTATCAAGCGAAACGTTGCTGTGTATTGTTATTGTTTTTGTTATTGGTTACTAAACTGACGTCATTGCACTCCGGGCAGACCCATAGGTGCTCAGTTTCCCCCAACAGGTATCGAAGAGTATGCATACTGATGGTTCCGTGGCTCACTGATTAAACACACCTCTCACTCTGCCTCGCAGGCATCCAGTTCAACTTGTACAATGGGTAACTCCAAACTGCCTAAATCGCTTGATCGATTCAACATCGATTTTAGTTTAACAGACAGTCGCGAAGAGACCAAAGAACATCCCCTTATCCATCTTCAACTCCCCAACAAATGATGCTGCTGATGCATATTGTTTTTTTTGTAAAACTAGAGAACATTGATTTTACATGTTTCACCACTGAAATAAAGAGTAAAATAGACAATAACAGCATTCAAATAATAGTGGTGAATCTACAACCCTAACCAGACTACAATAATACCAAGTCAAATGTAGTGTAGCTATACAAGAGCACTAAACTGGTAGCCAAAGAAGAATAGTAAACCAAGAAAGAACCAGTGTCGTTAGTCGCCACATGCTGATATGCTCAGGAGGAGATCGGAGTACTTATGGACTAATTGGTTGGATGTATACTGATGATATACATACAAATAAATGACCAAACGCTAAAGCAGGTGAAAGAATTCAAATACCTTGGAAGTATCTTCACATCTGATAGTAGACTGGACAAAGAGATCGAAACTAGAATCCAGCAAGCCAACAACATTACATACCAGCTTACCCCAATTTTGAAACACCCAGCTATTCCAGTAGTGACTAAAAGACAGATTATAAATTCAATCTTTATACCAACACTGTGCTACCAGAGCCAAACATGGGCACTGACAAAAGAACAAGAAAGGAAAATTACCACATGCGAAATGAGATGCCTGAGGAAAGCAGTAAATAAAACAAGAAGAGACCATATAAGAAATGAGGAAATTAGAAGAACAGTCGGAACAACACCTGCTATTAGTTTTAGTTTAGTCGTCGGATCACCATCACTGCACGTCGAACAAATTAGTCCATAAGTGCTCCGATCTCTCCCTCAGTATGTCCATCAGCGTGTGACAACTAACGACACCGGTTCTTTGTTGGTTTACAATTCTTCTTTGTCTGCCAGCATAGCATTCTTGTCAGCTACACCACACTTAACTTTGAGTTCTTGCAGTCTGGTTAGTGTTGTGGATTCACCGCTATTACGTGAATCATGTACACGCCATCTCTCCCTTAAGGAATTTATAATATCAGCCTGGTCCATTGCTCGTCCGCTTTGGACAGTAGCCATACCTGCAAGCCTATCCCACGTTCATTCCCCTTACTCCTGCATGCCCTGGCACAAAAATAAAACCGATCTTTGTCAGCTTAGACCTCCCCAGCGATTCTATCCAATGTCTCCTAGCCCATCCTGTTTCAATCTTCCTGAGCATACTCATTGAGTCACTGAGAAAACATGCATAGATAAAAGTCTGTGATTCTAGCCAAATCATCGCTTTGGTAACCGCCATGATTTCCATAGTGAAACTGCTCGTAGTCACGGCAAAACCACCACTGTCTTCCTTCACAACATCACCTCCGACCTGAGCAGAGAAAGCCCACGAGCTCCGCACATGTTATTAGATTTATTGAAAAACAGAGACTCAAATGGTTTGGCCACTTGGTGAGAATGAACCCGAATACACCAGTTGAAGAGCGTACAACCTGAAAATGGAATCATCAAGAGGAAGGGGCAGACCAAGGAAAAGATGGGTTGATGGAGTTACAGACATCTTAAAACTCCACAACACCACACCATATCAAGCGACCGAGCGTGCATTATCTCGGAAACCAATCATCAGTTAAACCTGTACGCCTAGCGGCAAAAAAGCAGAGAAGGACAAAAGAAAAGAAAGATACTGATGATGATCTGATGACTAAACTAAACTAAGTATTCCAGAAAATGAAAGGCGTTATAGGCAACAAGTTGCTATCTGTTGAAGTCAGAAAGAGATTGCTTTAATACTACATAGAGCCAGTACTGACAATTGGATGCACGTCATGGACAATAAATAAACACAGCAAATGCTCTGAAGGCTACAGAGATGTGAATTTACAAGAAAATGTTAACAATTCCATGGACTCAAAATGATTAATGTTGATGTGCTGAAAAATGCCACGGCACAAGGAGAACTCATTATCAATATAAGACAGAAGGAATCATCACTTTTGGGCATATAATGAGAAAGGAAGATTTAGAACACATAGTGACATCTGGTAAAACCTACTATGGTTTTTTTTAATACGTTTTTTCTATCAGTCAAGATACATACAATTTACATTTTATCTTGACTATGGAGATCACCACTTCCTCCAAGGCTCTCTTTCGAGAGAGAGAGTGGTTGAGCAACAAGCCACCCATTTGATTATATCAGACTTGATGCACATGTTCAAAGGATTGAATATGGAAGTATGCACGCTGAATGTGTGGACAGCATTCAGGGGTTACATCTCAAGAGAATTACTTGGCTGCACACACCTTCGCTGGACTTTGGGATGGCCGCTGCAGTGGATAACAGAGCATGCATGGGAATGCCCAATGTGCCGATCGCATAACATATCATACATAGAGACTCTAATATCTTTTCGTTCAGTGGACATCGAAATGGAGTAGTATCCAGATGTGTAGTTCAAATTGCGATTTTTTTATTGAATTCTTAAAAGTGGAACATGCTCCTGGAAGTAAAATTCACAAATGTATGCAAGCCAATTATGGTTATCAGTGTGTTGATCTGAGTACAGTATGATGCTGGATAAAATGTTTCACAGATGGAGAAGTTGGGCAATCAGATGTGAATGACCAACCATGAATTAGGAGACCTACTTTGTATGTATAACTGTTTATTGTTAGATCAACCAGAATTTAGTTCTGCATCTTTTGATACCAAACGTATAAATTTAGCTCATACAGATCTGAAGTTATAGGTATAATTCCAAGATCACTCTACTTTGAAATTATTTTTGCTAAAAAAATGCTCTGGCAGAGCATACAAAACTCCAAAGTTTTGCTGGAGTTTAATAGTAAAGATTGAAGTATTATCTTAAATTTTGTACTATATAAATCAGAATGCTGGAAAATGAACAAAAATGACATTCACAGATATTTTACCACTTATGTACATTGACATAGCCACAAGTTATCTCGCCAAACAAAGTGTGAAACAGTAAAGTTATCTTAGATACCAGTCTAGAAAGCATGGAGACATCTTTAAGAAAAGCAAATATTGTAAGAATGAACATTGATATATCTGCGAGATCAGCCATTAATTGGACACCAGAGGAAAAAAAAAGGAAATGGAAGACAAAAAGAAGCACGATGTAGGATGAAACGTACAGAGCAACTCTGCATATATTATTCAGTACTGGGCTGAAGGCAGCAAAAACAAAAAAGCATGAAGAGTCCTTGTAGAAACTGCACGTGCCACAATACATAATGGGAACTATTTCATTCGCAGTGACAGTTGACTTGAGTTGAGTGACTTGAAACATTGAACACCTAAACTATTTTAAATTGCCATTCTAATCATTCTTGTTTTTGACCTCTCCCAGTAGAATCACTTCACTACAATGAAGTAATGAAGTCTTGCATAAAATCTTAAAGTAAATATGCCAGATGGTCCGAACTAACTCTACAAAACAAGATTGTTATTGTTGATTGTTATTGAAATGTGGATGTGGGCGGTGATTTATGATGTTTGAATACTTTGACGGCACTGTCAGTGTTATGTACTGAGTACTGTGAGAATTAAACTGATAGCTCACAGAAAACATTAAATATCAGATTATATCGAACGGAACACAATGGATGAACAACAAATAAACTCAAACATACCCACAGAGTTGTAGAATATATATTTAACTTGGACATAGGAGTGTAAATTGGTAAAATCGATTCAATCTTGAATCAGTGTCCCAATTGACGACACCGGGTTAGTTTGTTTTGTATTTCATTTACTAAGTATCAACAATGACTAACTGAAATATCATTAACAAACTTACAAGTGTAGCTTGTTCCTGTTATTTACATGATAATACTGACTTTAACATTACAATCCAAGAGATATCATAGTTATTATCATAGTATTTGTTGCAGAGATGTGAAAGAAACAGTAGCGGTGTGTCATTTATTTCCGTTTTATGTTTTATTACTGTCTGCTGTGTTTTGACCGGAAGTTTGTATACGATGAAAAAGAAACGAAACAAATCCATTAGCTACTTAGTTATTGTGTATGTTTGAGACTACAGTCCGTTGATTTTCAACTAGATGATTGTCTTCTTCTATTGTTCTGTGTCGTGTAAAAAGGGAAGAAATTCTTTTCTGTTGTATCCTTTGTTTGATAAAGGCCTTTTGGTAGAAAGTTGTTGTGTATCGTTATAATCACAATATAACAAATTTCTAGTGAAACATTTGAATGCCTCCGTATCTAGTCGTCCATATTAATTGTTTTTGTTTGTTTTTTAATTCGTCACTCCTGTTGTTCATTTGCTTGATAAAGGCCTTGTTGGTCGAAACGTTGAGGAATATTGTCATTGTTTTTGTAATTTGTAAAACTCAATACTTTGTGATTACGTGTTTTGTGTAACGTTACTGTTTTTGTCTTTTGTAACCTACAGTACCTTGTTTTTACGTGTTTCGCAATGATTTGCATGGCTAAATTACTAGCTATATCAAACCGTTAAGAATGACAATGGAAATAACAAATAAATCAGAAGACTGACTATGGCAACGCAGAATTGAATTTTATGAAGAGGCTATGACTCATCACAGGCAAAATAAGAACAGTAAAACTTTGGATGACATAGATTCTTCATCTGGCAACGACCATTGTAATTAAAGAAGCAATTAAAGAATCTATTTGGTTCCATGTGCTGCAAAAAGAAAATACTGATCAAACGTTATGGTACTATTCATATCAGTTGCGTGCAATGATATAACAAATCGTCTCCGTCCGTAAACCATTTATAAACAAAAATCTATCATTCGTTATATTGCTGCTCATGACAGCCAAAACTAGTTGGAATCAGGAAATTGTTTCTTAACTTATGGATTAAATTGACAGATTTGTTTGTTTGAAGCCTAAGGGATATCGTCGTTTTTTGTGTTTTTTGTTGTTGAATTATTGATAATTTCTTTTCTTTTATACTAAAGATTAAAAGTGTTTACTTGAGGGAGCATTTATATAAACAACTAGTGTACGGTTAGAAGAAACACAGGTCTATCAGAAAAGTTCCACGTTGAGTCAGGAGTAAGACAAGGATGCGTACTACTATCACCGCTGCTATTCATGACATATATCGTTAAAATCTGTAAATATAGCTATGACAAGTGAAGGGAATAACCTTTGGGAACTCTTAAACGACTTTCTTATTGTCAACGATCGGATAATCATATCAACAACAGAGGAACGACTACAGCAACACATTAACAGACTCCAGTTAACAAGCAATGTAGGCATATACTATTTGTCTTGTCTATTGTCTTTCCCAGGTGGATGATGGAATGTGTCCACCTTTGCCATTAAGGTAGGGTGGGAGCTTTAATTTGGGTTCCAGGGTTAGATGAGTCGTACTTGTTGTGTTATATCCTTGTTTATTTGTTGTCTTTGATATTGTCTTTCCCTCTTTCTTTTCTTGGTCTTCCCTTAGCACTAGTACCAGCTCTCTTTTTGTTGTATGTTGTTATTAGTGGTTGTAATCCATTCTCATGACGAACCACTGTATTTGTTGTCTTTCAATGTATTCGATGCGTGACTTATGCTCACTCTGTTTCTGATGTCCTCGTTTCGTAGTCTATCTTTCCTGGACGAATACAATAAGGGAAGAAACATCGACAAAACCGAAGAAAGGGTAACTAGAGAGGAAAACGCTACCAATATCTCCATCGACATACACCCATTAAAACAAGTCAAAGTCTTTACATACCTATTTAGCATTTTTTCAGCAAGCGGTAGAATTACTAAACACGCAATAACAAAGTACTATAGTTTTACAAATTACAAAAACGATGACAATATACAGCAACGTTTCAACCAACAAGCCCTTTATTAAGCAAACGAACGACAGGAGTGACGAATTTAAAAAAAAAACACGAACATATGGACGTTAGCCAGCAGGCTCTTACCAGCTAGCATATGACTACTAACTCTGACAGAGTAAAAGTTATCTTAACTTTCCACCCCCATAGTTCTTGGTGAAAAATGTTTTATTCCGTCATCTGTCAGATCCTGAGACCCGTTCAGTCTTCCCCAACTATCCTTTGGTGACTTACAGACGGGACAGAAGTCTTAAGTATATGTTGGTACACAGTCGCCTCAAGTCCAATATCCAGTCATTTTGGCACTGTCCAGTGTGGCCGTCGGCGTTGCAATACGTGTTCTTATGTGATACAGACTCGTACTGTATATTTCCTTTAGCCACGTTTGTTATTGAAGATGGTTTCACATGCGAGTCCCGTAATCTTATCTATGCCATTATCTGTAAGCGGTGTAACAAGACTTATATCGACGAGACAGGCAAGAGACTCAGTGATCGATTCGCCCACCACTTGCACGACATATGCCAATGCTCTATGACCCCTGTAGCCACCCATTTTAATTATACTGGCCATTTAGGAGCTCACGATGTCCACGCCACTGCCATCCGATCATGTTCCTCGGATAATCGCAGTCGATTTGCTCTGGAGAATCGGTTGATTTTGTTGTATGGTACCTTGCGACCACGTGGGCTTAACGTATTACATTCACATGCTTCTTAGTACTTTCTCTTCCCATGCCTTGTAATCTATATGTGCATATGTTGCATGTAATCAAGCTGTATATTTACTTGATTTTTTTTTTCTCTTCTTTTCTATTTCTAGTTTTTATGTGTGTTTTTGTGTTACATTTATTTCGTTACTCGTTTTTATTTCCAGATTTTCATTAGAATCATTTGAATGTCTCCGTATGTAGTCGTCCATATGTTAGTGGTTTTTTAATTCGTCACTCCTGTTGTTCGTTTGCTTGATAAAGGCCTTGTTAGTGGAAACGTTGCTGTATATTGTCATTGTTTTTGTAATTTGTAAAACTTTAGTACTTTGTACAGTACGTGTTTCGCCAATCAAATAGATTTATTGCAGTCTCATCTATATTAGAATTACTAACAAAATACAACATAGATGCAATAAAGTTCATCAAATCATATGGAAAATGGCGTCAATTTTGAAATGCAAACATGTCATCAAAAACACTAAAAGAGCATTGTTCAACACAATATTTCTCTCAACATTATGATATCATTGCCAAACCTGGACACTGGCATCACATGATAGAAGAAAACTAATCACGATAGAGATGAAATGTCTACGCAGAATGCTCTAAGTATCAAGAATAGACCGGTTTAGAAAAGAAGACATCAAAAAAACATTGGACACAATATCATTACTAAACTTCATCAAGAAGCAACAAATTAAATGGGTCGGCTACATAAGCAAATTACCAACAGACAGTGCGCCCCAAAGAGCAATGCTACTACAATACAGTGGATACAAAGCAAAAGGCCATCCAGGGATAAGGCGGACCTCAGAAATAACAGATGTAGTGAAATACACTGTTTATGAAGCGCACACAAAAGCCTGTTCTAGAAATCTATTTTTATCCCGACACTGTGAGGAAAAACAGGACTAGAGAAAAGTAAGAAGAAGACGTATTGAGAGAGTCTTGTTATTATTTGTAAGATAATCGAAATTCTTTCTGATTTATTCAGACCCAGGACAGTAAATGCGAACAAAAAGAAAGAGAAGGATAATGCTGGGAAATCAAGAAGCGGAAACTTGCAGTATTTTGAAAACAAACCTGATTAAAATTTAATTTCTAACTTATTTTGCAGTGTTATTATCTGCCGTTGACATTCGGCAAAGCTTCCATACAAATAATTAAACAACATATAAATTAAACGTCGCATTTTTCCTTGTCTTGTGATAGAAAACTCATATTTTTATATCCTTCTCTTACTTGTCTAACAAAATGTAGGGAGAAACTAATATCGGTAATGGAACTAAATGTTATTTGATATCTAGATATTGTGACACATAAGTACGGTTATCTTTTGTTATCAAGAATGTCAATCGCGACTGTGATGCGAAGTAAACAGTAACAAAGTCACATTGTAACCGTTATGACTAATAAATATATATGTCCATAACATATTTGTTCCCTTTTGACACAATAGGTTTTCACAAAAGATTTCAATGGTTTCTGTTCTTCCGTTTTTCTACCAGTTGTTTCATATGTCAGGTCACAATCTTTCAACTCTCTTTCCACAGTTCTTAACCAATGTTTTCTTAGGATGCACATGCCCTCTTTTCCCATCCGCTGTTCACCGGAGTGCTTTCATAGCCAAGGCAGAGCCAACTATAAACGTATGGACCTTCGGACTCAGGTAAGAATTATGAGAAATGAGACCCCAACTACACCACGTGACCTCGTATTCCAATATTGGTGTATATGGATGAATTAATTCTAGAATCAACATGAAATGCTAAATCGAAGTTATATTATGCAACAAGTTAAATTTAACAATAAGGAATATCAATATTATGAATATTTTTCACCAATAAATAACCATAGACTCATAGAATTAAGTAAAATTGCAAAAAAGCTTGCAGTGCTCTATCAAGCATCTATATTTAACGGCCCCCTTTTCTGATCTAGGTCAGGGAACCACTTGTCAGTTGTCTGTCTAGTTATCTAGAGTTGGCTGTGGCCAAGGGTAATACATAATATGGCAATTATAGCAAGTTTCGAGCAGCTAATATCATGGAGACTAGCGGATTAGACCGTGCTAGTCCCATTCGCACCGTCCTGTTACGGATCCATACCGGAGCAGTCGCATGTTAGACATTGATCACATTACAGAAGACAGTACTGTAATTTTGAGATAGAAATATTGAAGTAAATTGTTCCTGGAAGATAACGCAAGGGATAACTAAGACGACAGTGGCAACAATATATACCAGGAACAATAAAGATGACGATGAACCAGGCGGAGAACTGGCTAGAGACTGAGAGACAACAGGATGAATGTAATAAGAGCCACGCTTTGCAGACAAGGCGTATAGAGCTATATTTAATCAGTGTATTATATTTGGGTGGCGTCTGTGGCTTAGGGGATAGTGACCCTGTCTGTTAGCCCCGACGTTCTGAGTTCAAATTCCGCTGCGTACAGTTTGGTTGAAAATTGTTTTGCGTGGATTTTTACAAAAAGGGACGATCGCACCACCCGTTCAGAAAGCAATGGTAAACAGATGTAATAATGCCTAGAAAAATCACAAACAGCGTTAAACAGCTGGGGTTGATTCGCAAAGGATATACAATTAACTTTTTTAAATATTATATTTGATACCTTACAAGGGTAACAGTGTTATTGGTGCTGTCCAGACACATATGTAGGCGTTATGATGCCTCATTATTAAGCCCCACTGTTAAGGTCCCCCAAACATTTCACAGGCAGCTAAGCAACAGATGATCAACAGCATTTTTAGAACCTACTTTGTTTGACCAGAGCCAAACATGGACAATGAACAAAGCGCAGTCACAAAAATAGCTACATGTGAAATGCGTTGCCTGCGAAAAGTTACCAACAACACAAGAAAAGTCAGAATCACCAACATCAGCATAAGAAAGAAAGTTGGCACAAAACCGTGCTTGAATTACATAGATAAACAAAGAATGAAGTGGTTTGGCCACTTAATAAGAATGTATCCAAACTCCACAGTATACAGAGTCTTCTACAACAGAACATCGGGAAAGAAGGCAAGAGGAAGACCACGGAAAAGATGGTTAGATGGCGTAGCAGAATCCAGTGAAAGAGCAAAAATAACAATCACACAAGCCACCAGAACAGCGCAGGACAAAAACAGAAAACCACGACACTGGACAATAACCTGGTAGCAGTGTGACGACAAAAGAAGAAGACTGATGGTTCCTGTGACTCGATGGTTAACTCACACTTTTCTCTCTTTTCCATCAAGCAACAACTTCAACTTTGACAACGAGTTATTCTCATCTCATGAAATAGCTGAACAGATTCAATATGAATTTTAGTGACTTAACTCATTATGGACCAATCTCTACACGTGGCATTGGGTTGGACACCATTTTACCAGGAGCCACACTAAAGGGTTCTTTTATTCCCCCAAAAATGGCTTGTAAACACATGGCCACTAAGAGTTAATCCAATAGAAGATCGCCAAGAGACCGAAGAACATCTCCCTTATCCATTATCAACACCCCGACTATCAATGTTGTCGTTGCAAGTCTGTACGCTTTCTTATTGCTGTAAACACTAGCTTTTTTCTGTCTTTTCTCCATTCCTGTTTTGCCTCACAGCGTTATGATAATAAGAGATTTACAAAAAGAACTTCTGTGTGTGCTTCATAAACGGTGTCTTTCGTCGCCTCTGTTATCTCTGAGGTTCCCTTTTTGCATGGCTGGCCTTTTGGTTTGTTTCCATTGTATCGGAATAACATTGCGAACAATAGCATACACAAGAAATAGATTTTCTGAGTATCTATTGTACCATCACCAGAGAAGGCTCAACGATGGGCCTAGTAAACATTAAAGACCTAAAACAGATAGCAACGAACCGCGAGACATGGAGAACTATGACCTCTGCCCTATGCGCCGCCCACAGGCCCAAGAGGAAAGACTAACTAACTATTGTGATGACCGTGTTGAAGGAATTCCAAGGAAACTAAAAATACGACTATACTTTGAGACAAAAAACAATCGGAAAAAAAGAAGAAAAACAAACTGACATTTGAGTAGAAGACCAAAAAAAAGACATCATAAACTCAAAAGATTAAATTCAAAGAATGTTCTAGCTATACTGTCTTGGACATGGACCAGATAATCTATTAAAGAGTCATTTCGACAACAGCAAAATTGTAATTCTATATTCGAATTCCTGTTTAAGACTGAGCTATATCTAAAAAAAAATATAACGAGGATATACTTAATGCATTCAACGTGTTTTGAAGATCGTGGCACATACCGCATATTGGAAACAAAAATAATAGGGCTAATTATATGTGTTGTGAACTTTTAGCAGTATCTCAAAGACCTCTAAAATCGATGAGGTCACAGGGTGTACTGTTTTTCATATTACAACAAAAACAGCTGTACAATATGCAGCTAAACTCTCCGATGTTTTTAAAATTTTTTTCATAACTTCAGTATCAGCGTAAGTTATGATCATACTTTCATAAAGCTGAAAATTATTTTTAAAACAAACTAGCACGCAACATTTTAGTTTCATGTTTCAGTTTGGAATATCTTCACTGTAATTTGGACATTGTGAAGATGAAATAAATACATACCTATTGTCACTACATTTTGTCATGATATATTTGCCATGCATATAGACGTATTACAGCAGACCAGTGACACTCAGTACACAAAAATGCTTATGATATTCAATCAAGTGCCATGCCTGTCTTTCACTATCTCTTCTTTCCTGAATTTTACCTGTTGTCACCAATCATTCTAAACCTTCTCTTAGTATTTATGTCCGAAGAACCTTGATTGTCTGATTCGTCTTGTTTTCATAAGATTTCTTTGTGTGCAGGTCTGATAATGATAATATGGAAACAATAATCAAGCACGATATGTCCTGGTGGGATCATTCTGAAATGAAATTAGGCTAGACGACCACAGATACATATATGTAAATGTTAGAAGCCTTGATACAAACAAGATGGCAATTTGATAAACTTTTACAGTTGTTTTTACTCCGAAAGGAAAGCTGTGATTAAGACAATGGAAATTACAGCCTCGTAATCCAGCATTAATATATAATATTCATTACTATGCGTACTCTTCTACTTCTTCTGGGTAGAGTGAGCGCCATTGGGGCTTCCCGAAGCGCTTTGACCTCTTGTCTGTTAGGCTACGTAATCAATAATTAACATCCAAGGCATCAACACATTATTTGATCTAAATGGTAACACAATTCGCCAAAGAAAAGACACGTAAGGTGAGATGTTGATGGTCATTCTGCCATTGACAGGATATATGCTCACAGTTCTCAGCCAAAGTTATTGAGTAGCTATTTATTTATATGTTTTGGAGTAAGATAATCAAAGATGGAAATTTTACCTGACAATTTAAAATCAATATAAGAGTTTTAAAATGTAGCGTTCATTTCTAAATGTCTACTATAAAACATATTTTTATTACATTCCGAGACATGGTGTGGAGGCAAGTAAGTACTCATGTCTATGTCGTATATTGCCTGGTGTCGAATCTAGTTCCAGTGATAAGTCTATGTTCAAAAACCAGTTTCGCCCGTGTGGTGCCGGAGTCCGCAAGGGAAACACAGAATAGTACGACTGATACCTAAAAGGCGTAAGAGGCGACTGATGTAGGACCTAGAGAAGCTACCCTAGTAAAAATAAAAGCATCGCGAAAATCGGATGTGATGGCCTACTTGTAGGCGCATAACTGATACAACGTACAATCGCTCTTAGGCTCAGTTCACATACAAGTAACACAGAGTGGTTAGCAAGTGGTCGATATGGAGCGTTTGAAGAAGAAGAACTAAGACCAGTTTGCAATCAGTAATCCTACGGGTTACATAAATGACTTAAAGTTGTAACATTTAATTACATTTTTTCTTATTCAATTCTGTACTCATTACTGATGTTGTTATTTCCAGTCAACTAAACACTCATTATCGATCTCTCGTTGTTCTACGTAACACAAATTATACCGGTTATTAACTTCTTTGTTAAATATTCTGACAAACATTGCACTTCACTTTAGGCTTCCAACATTGCCACAAAAATGTTTTTTTCAACCTAAAAAAAAAAGAAATTGCTATCGTATAACACGTAAACAACGTTAAAATTGCTACGTACACAATTTGAAATGTATTTCGAAGCATCGTCATTCCTGGTATTATCACAAATAGACTCACTATAAAGCATGTGCGTTGAAATTATGCTAATTGTATTGCTACTATATTAGCTTTAAGACATTGAAACAGTATTTCAAAACCAGAAATATGGAATTTCCCTACAATGCATTGTACATTTAGTTGCTTAGATACGTAAAATAACTGACTGGCTGGCACAAATTAATAGGCAAATTTACTCTATCGATTAGAATGTTGAAATAAAATGCATGTCTAGTAGAAGGTCAATTTAATGTGTCTCATAACACTATTAACATTTGTAGATATGTCGTAGGCTATGTAACTCAGTATATGGCTCGTGATTTAGTTTCTTTCTTTATGTTGACATCACGAGAGCGATAATTTCCTGTTTTGGTTTTGTCGGGAGATTATATTCTGTCAAGAACTATGTATATTTCTTTGTTTTAAATGGTAAATTCAGTATTTGGTGTAGTCAGCGTTTAAGAACAGATGCCACTGCACTCGGGCATACCATTAAGTGATCAGTCTCTCTCAGTAGGTGGTATATATATATATATATATATATATATATATATATATTTCATAAGTGCTTTTAAATACAAGTGTTACAGAAGAGTCCTTCGTATATCTTGGACAGAGAAGAGAACAAATAGATCTATCCATAAAGAACTCAAAATCAAAGAAAACTGGCTGATGCTACAAATAAGGAGAAAATTGAGATATTTTGGACATATAAAAGACATGAAGGGCTGGAGAAGACCATCATGGAAGGAGGCATACCGGCAAAGAGAAGAAGAGGAAGACCACGGAGAAGATGGATTCAAGATGTAACTGATGGTTTGAACATGACAGCTGCAGAGGCAGGACATCTGGCCTAGAGAGAGAAAATCCGGAGGACTGTTGGAGTGGTAAAGTTCTGCTCAGGACAAGCTATTTGATGATGATGATATATTTCATTTTCCAATTGACCGCCTTTAAAAACGAGAAGACAATATATATATATATATATATATATATATATATATATATATATATATATATATATATATATATATCTGTTGATTGTTCTCGTGGAATGCTGTTTGATCTTGAATCTATACCGTTATGTCTTATGTCCCATGTGTATCAAGGCTTGATTTCAAACTCCTTCATACTCATCCCTGATGATCCATTTATTGCACTGTCCTCCTCCAGCAATTGGTCATTTATTGATGGCAATACTTTAACGAAGAAGATAAAGGGTGTTCCATATCTCGGTTGCGCAAGTTCTGCATACCGATAGGTGTGGCAAGACGGAAAAACCATGAGAAAAACCTCATTAGATACATCAACCAACAAAGAACGGAAGTTGTCATTCTAAACAAGTCTATGTGGTGTTCTATGACATTCGTCACTTTTGTTGAATCGTTTGCTTGATAAAGGCCTTTTTTGGGCGAAACGTTGTTGTGTATTGTCATTGTTTTTTTATTTTGTAAAACTACAGTACTTTGTTATTACGTGTTTTGCCATTCTAAAACACGCTAAAATACGTGCTTGGGAAGAGATCGGAACAATTATGGACCTGTCGGATATGTGATTAAGATGATCCTCAAATGAGCAATGATTGCAACATGCAAAGAACAACATTTTAAAAAATAGTCAACAATTGTGTGTATCTTTCGACTCTGAAAAACTATAAGTTTTCAATATTTTCTATATGTCAAGCAGTGAAGATGGCAATCTTTTTTCCCAACAGATTTTTATCCAGGCGCATCGTTTGCGGAATGTTGACCTCCAGAGATAATTAAAATTGTATGTGCTGCTAGCTTCAATGTAGGATTGATTGTAATATCATGAGCAGAACATTTCTCTACTGCCTGCGGTTGTGAAGTTGTTCTGCGATTAACTGACAATCTGGTATTGTGTTGTATTCTTCTCGTATCGATATACGTTACATACGGCCTGTAATACATTTCTCCATACCTCTCTATCCTGAGCTTTCAAATAAAACTCATTTATTTTTGTCTGTCGAATTGAGTTTGATATTTCTCACCCTCTTGGTAAAGTTCGTTTCACATTTTCCTTATGTTGTCTTTTTTTCTTCTCTTGAACATGATACGCTAAAAATAATAACAAAATATGACACTGAGAATCAAAATATTATATTTTCAACAAGCATGTTGGTGATGAAGAGTGTGCAAGTTTTCGCTTCATAGAAACACATCCCTATTACGAGGATACCCGTGATGAGATTAGGATAGGTCTTGGAAAACATGTGTCTATTATCGGAACAGAATGTCTATGCATATATTATCAATAATAAATATGAAGACATTAATTAAACTTTTTTTAATGCTCAGCACGAACTCTCGTGTGTTGTCAGGACCTTCAAATGGGAGCAAAGAATAGTACCACTGCGACGTATAAGGCATGTCGTAAGAGGCAACTGTGGTATGGGTCTAAGGAAGCTATTCGAGTAAATAAAAAGCGTCGCAGAAATCGGATATGCTGGTTTACTTTTAGGTGCAAAACTGGCACAATGTATAATCGGTCTTAGCCCCAGATCCCTTCATCATCATCATCTGGTGCCGTCTCCACATCGAAGGTTGGCTGCAATGAATCTCCAGCATACTCTGTCTTTCGCCTTGGTGTTGCACGCTGCCAGACTGTAACCTGTCCATTTCTTAAAGTTTCCCTCCCACTTATCTCTCGGTCTTCCTCTTGTTCTTCTCCCCTCAACTTTCCCTCTAGTAAATGTTTTATCATGGTGTCATGTCTTTTTATGTGCCCAAAATACTTTACTTGTCTGAATTTTATTTCTCTTAATAATTGTTTCTTCATGCCTAGTTTTCCTAAAATTTGTTTGTCTGTTTTTCTGTCCATGAAACTCTGCCTATTCTTCTATATATCCACATCTCAAATGCATCAATTCTGTCTTCTAACTGCTTGTTCATTGTCCATGTTTCCGAGCCATACATTAATATAGGATATATATAGCATTTGATCATTCTCATTTTTAGCATGTTTGTGATTTGTTTGGATGTCAGTAACTTTCTCATACTATTGAAATTATCCTTGGCCATTCCTATTCTCTTATTAATTTCTGTTATACATCTGCCATCATCTGTTATCATCTGACCAAGATATAAGAAGCTTTTACTTGATGTAGTAATTCTCCATGTATTTTTATATTCATTTTAGGTTTTTCCATTTCCTTGTTGATTACCATAGTTTTTGTTTTCTGTATGTTAATGTCTAATCCATATTCCTTGCTAGTTCTGTCCAATTGGTCCACTAGTTCTTGTAGATCTTGTTCATTTTCCCTTACAGATCACAAAAAATGGGTTTAATAGGTGATCGATATGGAGCGTTCTAAGACGAAGAGGAAGTAGCTCAACACACAGAATAAATTTTTTTTTCATATACATACAACCAATAGCGGCTCGTGGTCAATTTTCTTGGTGGGGCCCGGCAAAAATTTCAGAAAAATCGAGGTTTTTGGAGTATTTACTATTATTTGTCTATTCCGGGAAGCTATTACCACTTTCAGGAAAAGAACAAATGCTTCTGTTCTGCAACAGCTTGATACTAAAGAGAGTTGGCTATTAAATAATATAAAATCAAGAACAATTAAATATTTCTAGATATTGCATTTCCTATGTAATGATTTTGTGCTTGTTTTATATTATGTGTCCATATTTGACCCTGACAGATTAAAATGTAAATGAAAATTGTTTTAATAATTTGTTGTCTTGCAAGTAGAGAGATGTAGGAGTAGTTAGTCTAGTTAGTCTAGTTAGTCTAGTTAGTCTAGTTAGTCTAGTTAGTCTAGTTAGTCTAGTTAGTCTAGTTAGTCTAGTTGGTATAGTTAGTCTAGTTAGTCTAGTTAGTCTAGTTAGTCTAGTTAGTATAGTTAGTCTAGTTAGTAGGTGATATAATTTGAGTTCTGGACCTTTGTTTTCTTTGTCTAGTTTCCTTTGTTCTGTCAAATGTTCCATTTTCTACAAATATGCTTCCAATCTATTTGGATTCTTCTACTTGTTTGATATGGTCGTCTGTAGTTTAAGCGGCAGTGAGCTCAATCACAACATAAAGTGTACCTGGTTCAAATCCCGCTGCATGCAGCATGGAGAGAAATTTGTTCCTGTGAATTTTTACGAACGGTAAAAAGAGACCTCACCGTTCAGAAAGCAATGGTAAACTACTGAACGTATAAGTGGTGCCTAGAAGATCGGCGACTCGATTACTAAGGTTGATAACGACGTAAATGATATGCAGCGATTGTAATTTCATTTGTGATAATGACGTTTAATTTATCATGTTATATATATATATATATATATATATATATATATATATATATATATGGGCACATATATTATAATATATTAAAACTGTCGAAGGAAAATTGTTTCAATGGCCCATGTGTTCCCGGAACTCACAAGGGAAGCAAAGAATAGTACCACTGAGGTAGGCAAGAGGCAACTGGTGTAGGACCTAGGCAAGCTACCCTAGTAAATAAAAAGCATCGGATGTGCTGAAATACTTTTAGGCGCATAACTGGCAAAAAGTACAATCGCTCCTAGGCTCAGATCACATACAAATCACGCCGAGTGGTTAACAAGTGGTCGATATGCAGCGTTTCAAGAAGAAGTGTTTCAATAATCTCGACATACGACGTGCCGTTTCTGCGGTGAGGGACCGAACCATAAGATGGGGTGTCGGTATAAATAGGGTTAATACTTCACTGTTTCTCTGTGTTTCTAATTTTGGTTTAACTGAAACGTGATACCTTAGTAAAGGTGCCCATCAATTACAAAATGAAATAATCTGAAATAGAATTTAATCAACTACAAACATCTGTAACATAATAATGATATTATAGCAAATTATATTCCCTTGAGAGTGAAATTAGTTATTAACATCCACATAAAATAGATATTTGTGGTATCTCTTAAAGCGGTTGCGCTGACATTGCGTGTTAATGAATTCTTCCACAATTCAGAGACGTCTGTGAAACTTAGAAGAAGTGAAAATCAAGGAATCACAAGGTCAATCATATGATTTCTTTTGGATTTGTCATTAGTCACGGTCTTTTATGTTGTAGTATATATATATCATCATCATCAGGTTCCATGCCAGCTGGCGTAGGTGATCATGGACCTCCACATATCTCTGTCTCTGATGTTTGCTATCATTTCAGATGTTGACGATTTTCAGTGCCATGAAGTCAGGCTGGCCAAAATGTTATCTCTCTGTCTTTATCTGTCTCTTCTCCCCTCGATTTTGCCGGTTGTCACACTGTGTGTAAGCCTTTCCTCCTCATTATATGTCTGAAAAAGGATGATTGTCTCTTTCTTATATTGATAATACGGTTTCTATGTGTCTTGCGCCTCATCCAACTACTCAACATTTGTCATATATATATATATATATATATATATATATATATATATATATATATATATATATATAATCTCCAAAAGACAGAACGTACAGCTAAATTAAATGAGGGAAGTCTATAAATTTAACTACATATGAATCTTGTTAATAGATGTAGTTCATAAATAAAGTATAGAGATGCTCAAGAAGAACATCATTCTAGAAAATGAATAGCATTATACGCAATGAGTTAAAGTTATACTTGGAATTCTTAAATCAGAATTCATAGCGACATAGTACCCTGAGCGTGCATGGACACACGTGTACACCGACAGAGCGGCAAAGAACGCGATTAGCGATGGAGGAGGAGGAATAGTGCTTAAACTTCCAAAGAAAGTGAAGTTCACGAAGGCGATAGCCACAGAAAAGTACTCAATAAGCTACCGTGCAGAGACGGAGGCACTAAGAATAGCCGCTGAAATGATCCTAGAGAGAAGAAGCGCCTCACGCAACAAAGTAGTGATATTCACCGACGCTCTGTCGGCCATCGCGGTACTAAAAAGCTCAGCCAGAACACAAGCTGAAAACGATCCTCGGAGTATTAACAAACTCTTTCAATTGCACAGTCATACAGTTGATATCATTACACCTCAGTATAAGTGGTAACGAAGAGGCATACAAGCTGGCGAAGGCACGAGGGCGACTGCCACAGACTGATTACGAAATCAGCTACGAGGAGGCTAAAACAACCATCGGATGGCGAAATAAAGAAAAATGGTCGCAAGACCACCCTCAAAACAGCGTCAAAAATTGGTACTATGGTCTGTCCCATAGCGAACAAGTTGTTATATTCCGCCTCCGTGCCGGCCATAACAGACTCCGGGCCCACATGTACAACAAATTTAAAATTGGTATAACTATCCTCTGCCACTGCGAAAAGGCGGACATGATGGCAGAGCACCTACTGCAAAAATGCCAACTGCTAGCATGTATGAGAAACGAAACCTGGCCGGAAAATACCGAGTTTATTGAAAAGCTGTACGGAGGGACGGCCCCTAAAAACAACAGCAGAACTTATGAGAAAATATGGTACATCAGTCTAAGCGGGATCACGAGAGAGAGAGAAATCATAGCTCCATGCCAGAATAATTACTTATTGATCACTGGGAACCAGACTTAATAGAACTAAATTTCTTTCCCCCATTTCTAAATTGTCAAGCAAACAAGCTAAGCCTAAGTTAGTTAATAAAACTGCGACAATGAAACATCTTCATGACAAGTTTCCAGAAGACCCATGAACAAAAATTGACATAGATGGATTGTCAATGAAGTCAACCATGTATGGTAGGGAAGAAGTTTATTTCAAGCACCCAGTTTCGACTATTGTGAAATTGGCGGCCTCCAATGGATGAATATGTTTCAACTACAAAATAAAACCCTCAACCCACCTGATGGCAACACGACACATGAATAAGCATCAATCATCTGCAACCAAGATGATCTTTCTAAGAGAGTCACTGTAGTCAGCTATACAAGTTATGGAGTCTAAGCCCGTTAGCAGCACAGTGCAGAATCTAGAAAGAGAACTTGCTAGGCGGAAAAAGGATACATTCCCCTGCAGTGGATTAAATCATAATGTAGCATTGAAGACAATGAGCGCGTCGATGTCATAGCTAAGGAGGCAGTGCTAAAGATGAAATCTACTAACCACCGTCTTTTTAAGAGATCCAAACCCCATAAAGAAAAATTATGCAGTAGACTGGAAGACAAAGACCGGATATGATTAAGCAAAAATACTTTCTCAAAGAGCTCGGTGGAACAGACGAGGTCATTATATTTCGCCTACGTACCGGACACTGTAGACTTAACAAATTAGACTCGGAAAACGTCAAACTGCTCGCTGCCAATATCAGAAGGTGGTACATACACCGGAGCATGTCCTGCAAGACTATTTTCTACTGGGGGAGTTGAGGAAAAACATTCGACCTGAACACTAAACTTTGTGAAAACATTACAAACTTGAAGCTGACTGCTTTGAAGCTTTGAAGTGCTAAAATGTTGATGCGCTAAAATAGGTCAAGGTGCAAAGAAAATTATTTTAAATATAAAAATGAGACAGTTATTATTTTTTCGAGCATGTGATGAAAAAGCAACGGGTAAAATCAATGGAAGACGAGACATTTGAAAATAGAGAAATAGAAACAATTAGGACAATATGGCTTCATTTCACGTAAGATTGTCAACATCCAAACTGATAATCAGCACCAAGGACATATATTGGTGGAGATCCATGAACGCCTACGCCGACACACGCGTGGTAATGATGATATATATATATATAGATATATAGATTTATATATATATATATTAGCCTACGATCCTAAAGCTCACATATTAGTAGTTATTAACGTCAATGCTCCTCTTCACATCACATCGGAGACTCCAACACCAGTTCTTGTCCTGTTATGTATTTCTTCAAACATCTTTGCACAATATATCAATACAAAAAGGAAAGATGCACTACATGGCACATTCCTTAGCTGACCTTGTTTGCAATAAAGTTTGGGTGTCTAGTTTTTGTTTTAAAAGCGGTTTTAAAGTCGAAGGTGGAATACATTGCACCGGGTTTCATCAATATTGCTCGGTTCTCCCCGCAGATATGACCCGCCACTAGGACAAAGCAGAAACTCCATAGCTCCGGCTACAACCCTTTGTGTCCCTGAAAATTTTTTTTCTTGTAAACAGAACGGCGCGGTCCGAATTCGAACTCTCGACATTCGACTCGCAAAGCCAAGGCAACCACCTAGTCACAGACACCCCCGACTATAGTCTAGCTTATGTAGTAGGTGAAAACCATGACGCATACATTACTCGTTTAATCTCAGAGGTATGCAGATTGAGCCCCGAGTAATTGTTGTCAAGTAATGTCCATAATTTTTAAAAGTAATGTGATAGTTTGTTTAAGCAAGGTACAGTAAACAGGTGTCGTAATCCTAACTCACCAGATCAATGAGTCATAGTCTATATTTTAAGTTTCTAGAGGTGCAGGCAAAAGAAATTCCTTGACACAAATCCTGACAAAATAAGGAGATTGAGAACCGTACAGTGCAGGCTTGGATATTTCCCTATTCTAGGTAAAGTAGGTTGACTACATTTCTTATATATATGAACAGCAGCTATTTACTTGTTCTTTTAATTTTTTCAACACAAGGTGTCGTGCATGGTGATGTTGAGCAGAGTATGTTCAAATTACTGTAGGTAGCTATGGTTGGTGTAGGGTTTCTCTGTGCTCTTAAACCATGTCGTCCTTTACTGTAACTACGGAGTGTCAGCTAATTGGGCTTCATTCCTCATTAAATGTTTAAACCCTTTACGTTTTTGTCCCTTGATATATTTAATGCAAAGTATTGTTCACAACAAATTGTATGTCACTATTTTTAATTACGACTCTCATAGAATTGTTTATGACTTTTCTTAATCCCTCACTTAAAAAACAAATACGTTTTTTTCTCCCCTACATTAAGTATATATTGAGAGAAACGATTTCTCAAATCTCTATCTCTTCTCTCTCTCTCTCTCTTATATTTATATATATATATATTTTCATACATATTTATGTATTATAATAGTGATACTTGTATTATATTTCATATATAATACTGTTGGCATCTGCATGTCCAACACAGATGCAATAACGCAAATCAAATCATAGGACCCTCCGTTTTGTGCTGGGACCAGCAAGGGAAGCAAAGAATAGTACCACTGCGACCTAAAAGGCATTTCGTAAGAGGCGGCTGATGTAGAGTATGGGAAGTACCTAATAAATAAAAACATCGCAGAAATCAAATGTGCTAGGCCTACTTGTAGGCGCATAACTGGCACAACGTACAATCGCTCTTAGGCTCAGATCACATACAAATCACATAGAGTGATTAACAAGTGGTCGATAATGAGCGCTTCGAAGAAGAAGAGGAAATCATAGAACAAGTAGAAAAATTTTTGAAATGCTAACATGCCAATCTTAACACTAAACGAGAATTGTACAATATCATTTTTCATCCTGTAAAATGCTACTAGTGCCAAATATGTACGTTGACATCAAACGATCAAATAAATTAGTCACACCGAAGACGAAGTATCTACGCAGAATGCTGGGAGTATAAAGAAGAGACCGGTGTAGAAATTAAACATCAGGAAAAAGCAGGAACACCATCAGTTCGAACTTCATCAAGAAACAACACGTTGAATGGTTCTGTCACATACGCAGATTACCAACAGGTAGTACTTCTCAGAGGGCAATGATACTCAGAAACAGGTGATACAAAGCAATAGGTTGTCCACTAAAAGATGTATTGCAAAATAACAAATCACAGAAAATCACCATGCACTAATCACACGCAAGCTCTTTCTCTAGACGTCACTACTAAACCTGATGCTATAAGGCAAAACATTATTAGAGAAGGAAAGAAATGATACGTCATTCCATTTATTTGATTCTCATCTTATTATCGTGTATTTTCCAAGTTTTCAGTCGCATGTAAACATGTTTTTAAGGTATTTAAATATTATAACGTTTTTTTGTTTATTTTAACTTAAGGGCTTGAACTTTACAAACATTCGCCATTTTAATATTTGCGCAGTTCAGTGTTACTTCTTCTATTAGCTTTATTTTAGCCCACATATTTTTATATAAAAATGATTGTCTTCAATGCTAAATCTGGCAGCTTGCTAAATTTAAATGACAAACATTATATATATATCTCAGTTATCCGTTTCTATTTATAAATATAAATATATTTATATATGCACTGTTATCTATGTTGTGATTTACAAACGTAACGGCTCTTAGATTGACCAAGCTTTAATTGTGTACCAGAACAGTTAGTTAGTCTTTCCTCTTGGGCCTGTGGGCGGCGCATTGGGCAGAGGTCATAGCTCTCCATGTCTCGCGGTTCGTTGCTGTCTATTTTAGGTCTTTAATGTTTACTGGGCCCCATCGTGGTGTCCATATGAGGGATTGGTAAGGGAGTCTTCTCTCATCCATTCTAAGTGTGGGGCGATGTAGTTCCAGAACAGTGCTTGAAGTAAAGGGGGCAAGCAGACTACACCACTAATTGTACGCAGATGTCAATGAAAAATACGGTTCTAACACCATTGTCCCCATAACAAATAGTAAAATCGAGGGAAGACGAGACAGAGAAAGACAGAGAGAGAAAATTTGTAATGGCCTGACTTCATGGCGCGGAAGAGCGTCAACATCTGAAATGATAGCAAACACCAGCGACAGAGATTTGTGGAGATCCATGATCGCCTACGCCAGCCGGCACTGCAACTCATGATGATATCATAACAGGAAGAAATATTGCTTTACTTTTACATTTTTTATATCGCTTAGTTTTATCCCGCATGATTTTCAAACCATACGTCCATTCGAAGCAAGAACATCATCTAATTGTTACGCTTCACCCTTTTATCCATGACACTAACTAACTAAGACGCTAGGGGTTTTTGACAGATATAGACATGTCGTATCAACAATACTTGCGTGGTAAGTGAACGTACTTACCAGGAAGCCAAAACTGATTTCGCAACTATTGCATTGTTTGTTAGAGTTTTTCCTTTGATTTTAGCATTTAATCTACATAAAGTAACTAGATTTCAAATATACGATTGTTAGTTTTTCGAACGTCACGATATCTTTATAAAGTAAATTCATTTCTATTAGTGTCTAACTGATGTAAACTGGGTGGTATTTGTGGTTTAGAGTAAGGTCCCGGGCCCTCTCGTTTCCACATGTGTCGGTTCGTTTCCAAATGAAACAATCATTATATATTTTCCTGAGATTCCTGGTATCGGTGTAGTTGAGATCAAGTTCCTAGTCTTATCGGAGACGAAAGTTAAAACATAGGTCCCATGTTCAAGTTGAGAATGGTAAAGACCCGTGGCGGTTGAAAATGGTATAGGCTGCAAAGCCGCTACCTGGGAAAAAAATAAAACATTTTAAAATAACAATTCTTAAATGTCCACATCTTCAAATGAATTAGGAACCTCATCGCTGCTTTAGAGTTCGTTCACAGCCGCTGAGATCTCCTTGTGTAAGAAAGAATATCGACACGCATGGTCTTTCCCCTTAAAGAAATGGGTGTACTATCAATCAATCAATGATTCAATCAATCAATCAGTCATGTCGTAAATTTCATATCACATGGTTTTTACTGCAATACAATATCGACGTTTTTTCTTATTGAGTCGCAAGCTTTAAACAATATTCTTCTTCTTCTTCTTTGTCGTCACATTGCTACGGGTTGTTGCCCAGTGTCGTGGTTTTCTGTTTTTGTCTTGCGCTGTTCTGGGTGGCTTGTGTGATTGTTATCTTTCCCTTTTTCACAGGATTCTGCTAATCTAACCATCTTTCCGGGGTTTTCCCCTTTTGCCTTCTTTCCCGATGTTCTGTTGTAGAAGACTCTGTATACTGTGGAGTTTGGATGCATTCTTATTAAGTGGCCAAACCACTTCATTCTTGTTTATCTATGAAATTTCAGCACGGTTTTGTGCCAACTTTCTTTCTTATGCTGATGTTGGTGATTCTGTCTTTTCTTGAACACAATACTATCATGGTAAAAACATGAACAATACTAAAGAATGCCATTTACGTTTTAGATAAGGATTGTCTATACAATTTTGAATTCACATATATTATTCCAACAATAGTTATAGCATATCGTCATAAGCAGATTACCCCTTTACTAACGTCATGGATCAGACGGTCTAATAACTTAACCGTCATAATATATTGGTACATTTATAGATTGTAAAAATGCTACGAAATGTCAAAATAACATCAGTTTTCTAAAGTCTAAATAAATAGAACCCCATTTAAAGAAGATTTAAAATTAAATTACGAATTTTAAATTCCAATGTTGTATAAAACCCCTAGCATATGCCAACGAGATTTGAAAAATGACTGAATATATAAAAGATAAGTTTAATACATTTAGCAATAGATGTCTGCGAAAAATAATGGACATAAAATGAGACGAATTCAGGAGAAGGTGATGAATTAGATAAATATGGGTAGTGCTAATAGCAACTGTTATTAGATATTGATTATGAAGATATGTTTGGCGCAGTGGCGGCTCGTCATTAAGGGGAGTAGCGCCGGGCCCCACCAAAAATAAGGTGTAACGTGTATTTATTATTTTATACATGAAAATATAACCTAACCGAAACCATGATTTTTTCGCAAATTTCTGTCTGGCCCCACCAACAAACATGATCACGAGCCGCCACTGGTTTGGCGTACTCTGAGATTAGTTATTGGTTTTTATCTACTGAACCAATGTCACAGTACTCCGCGCAAACCCATTTGTGCATTCTCAAGATTGACCTGAGAGCAACTCTCTACACCAAAACTAGATGACATGCCTTGTTCTTTTATGTCTTCGACCACCTCTCGTTTATCTGATCCAGACATATATATTGGGGATGTCATCTGTAAACAGAAGAAATAATCAAAATTCCCCTAATTAGACATTGAAGTGGAAGACACATTTTCAAGAAAGAAATGACGCCCAATGGGAAAACCCGAAACCAACGTTATATTTTAGAGGCCAGAAATATCGTTTAAATTCATATAGAGTTTGGAAGTTGTGCTGATAGTGAAGATCAGAACAAGGAGTTTTTTGCAAAAACCCAGAGAACAACGAAACAAGAATATGATCAACAAAAACAATGTACATGTTAAGAGCTTCCGGGAAAAAAAAAGACAAACACAGGATTGAACCACTTACATCATTAATATATACATGCACAATATAGCATTATAGCTTATAGCATTTGTTTGTGTAAACACTGTTCGATCGAACCTTACATGATTATTATGTGTCCAGTTGTAATGAAGCGTTTGAGAAGAACTTCCGGTGAACCATTTTTAGAATGACTCACTGGTTGTGTTGTAAAAACGCCCCGTATTGCTAGGCTAGCGATGAGTGTCGTAAGAAATCAGGAAAAAGTGGTACAACATCAGTACTAGACTTCATCAAGAAACAACACATTAAAAAGGTTCGGCCACTAAGCAGATTACCAACAGACAGTGCACCTCAAAGAGCAATGCTGCTTCGATACAATGGGGACAAAGCAAAGACCGGCACGTAAAGATGGATCTCAGAGTTAACAGAGGCGACGAAAAGACTTTACGAAGCACATACAAGGGGCCCCTTTTAGAAATTCTAATTGACCTGATGCTATGAGGCAAACAGGATTGGAAAAAGAAAGAAAGAGAAGTAAGTTGTGCCTAGAAAACTCGTTACTGTGGTTGATGGTTACGTTCTGTAAAAATATGCCACGATTTTCATTTCAGATGAGTAGTCATGGAGTTTCGGTTGTAATCCCAGCTCACTGCCTCTAAGCTACAGAGCCCACTTTATTATATGAGTTAAAAAACCTATTTACTGATTGGAAAAAAACAAAGGAAGTTTATATACGGAATCTATCAAACATTTCTTAGAAAATACGACAGGGAAAAATCAGCCACATGTAATTATAGATTGTAGTCTCGGGGTTACATTTTTTTTGGGTGTACATATGTGAAGTGGTAGGGTAGATTTATTATTCCGGGGAAACCAGAAGAAGGAGTTTTAAAACGGGAAGAAATATGTTAGGTTTAAAATAGAACTGAAACTTATTTGTGTCTCACAAATTAGTTTGTATATTCATTCATTTTCAGTTGACCGGATATAAAAACACATAATAGTAATATGCAGTGGGGGCTCGCGATCATTTTGTTGGTGGGGCCAGACATAATTTTCGGAAAATCATGGTTTCTGTTAGGGTATATTTTAATGTATAAAATGTAAATACAAGTTACACCTTATATTTGGTGGGGGCCCCGGGACCACTGGCCCATTATGACGAGCCGCCACTGTCTATATGTGCTCATATTTTCGCAGTATCCCCAGCAGCGGCCAGTTACAAACCATACCAGTTCGATTTTGATTGATATGCACATATACCTGTTTGTTGTACTGTTGTTTTTGCCCGGTTACCCCCAATCTTCAGTCGAAAATCTTGTAATCTAACAGTTGATTTGAATTAGTTTAAATGGAAAACCTCTTTGCAGCCACACTCGATGAGGGCGTTCAGAATGTCAGTCATCCATTGGCTGACCCTGATATGATAGCAGAGCCTGCTAGCTGTCTCCTCTCACGCCATCAACACCCATGAAGACTATGTCACAGAAATTACAATGAGATGGACACCAGAGAATGAACGAAAACGTAGAGGCCCTAAAACCACCTGGAGAAGAACAGTAGAACTGGAACTGAAAGAAACGGCTGGAACACAATACAGAGGACGGCCAAGAACAGAGAAGAATTGTGTGCATTTATTGCTACTCTACGCGTCAACGAGAGAGAGAGAGAGAGAGAGAGAGAGAGAGATCGTTATTTATTGTTCAAGCCGTTAGTAGGAAGAAATTATTACATACGAGCTCGTATGACGTGCTCGTAATACAAGCATGAAAACTAAAATATCGTCTGTGTTGCGAGCGGATCTCATCCAATGTAACTAGCTGCGTCTGCATCATTACTTATACCAGAGTTGCTCTCCCTCGATCGCTACTCACTTAGCCAGATAAGAACCGCCAGTGGCGATTCGTAGTCATTTTTGGTGGTGGGGCCAGACACAAATGTCGGAAAAATCATAGTTTTTAGGCTGGTTTATATTTTAGTATTTACTATTATTTGTCTATTCCGCGAAGTTATTCCACCTTTACTATAATGATCTGGCGCCGCATGCACAAATAACAAACGGGACAACGTTGCGCTAGGGAAAGTGAGCTGGCACTGATCAAGACCCTACTTCACCTCCTCGTGGTGACTCTGGAAATAGATAAAAGATCATGTCTGGCTAAGTGGATAAAGGGTCGAGAGACAGCTACTCTGGTATAGGTAATAAAGCAAACGCAGACACGCTTCTTGGGTCCTAATTACTAGTGAATGCACTCAGCTTCTGCCGATGTCTAATGAAAAAGTTGCATAAATGCAAAGCAAATGTAAGAAGTAACAATGTACGAGTCCGGTGTAAGCGATACTCTCCTCCTAAATCAATGGTCAACCATAATTGCCAGCTCTCATTGCAAGAAAGCCGGGAACTCTCCTCCACGCACTATAGGCAAAATGGTGAAAACTCATAATTCCTGGGGTTCAACAACAACTAAAATATATACCATACAACTAAGGTACAAAAGAGATCCCTACAACCTACTGTTGATCACAGTCCTTCACCATGAAATAGCAAACAATAAAAACAAAACGAAACTTTGCTTTTCCTCACTGACAGTTATCCACGATTTTTTACTAAACCACTTATTATTGAAAGTCCTCTTTTCTTGCCATCTTGTTGCACATATACAAAGCTATTTGGCTGATGTGCACCTAGCCGTTTAATTCAAGCTTTTTTTCTTTCTTTAACGAAGGAAACGGATTTCGTAATAAATAATCCATGTGATTCATTTTGAATTTCGAGTAAGCCACAACTTGAAAAGTAGGACACATCTTGTCAAAAACCCAAACGAGTGTACGTTGTAGAAGACATGTGTATATTGAATACGAAACGGACGATTACCGTTAACGATTATAATAATAGTTAGTTACATATTTCTATTAATGCATATCCTTTTCTACTATTTTTATATAATTTGTGATTCAATCGATAATTATACAAATTACTATTTAATCAAGAGTCGTCGTTTCACTGTTAACTGGTTGATCGCGTAGGAATTTAGCTTCCGGTGAATAAAAAGGCTAAATTGTTTTGACAATTATTATTAAGGACAGACCGCACCCCTATATTTAACGATTTTTCTTTAAAAAATGAAATTTGAGGTTTTTTTTAATTTTAGGTAATACATCCAATTTCGAACAAGAATCTATCTTTAATTTGAGAAAAAAATGTAGT
The DNA here is from genome assembly GCA_020796225.1 of Arion vulgaris. NCBI lineage: Eukaryota > Metazoa > Mollusca > Gastropoda > Stylommatophora > Arionidae > Arion > Arion vulgaris. The sequence continues at coordinate 26,382,131 of CM036761.1, read as the reverse complement.
TTTGTATTTTAATTAATTTTTTTAACTAGGCATGTATATGTTTTTTAGCTAATTATATAGGAAATATCATAACTTTGCTTCAACAGATGGTAGCAAAGTGTTTATAGTAATATGGTAGTGCAGATAGATTAACTAATAGCATCATTAAACTTATGCAGTGTGATTATGATGTAACGTGTATGAAAAATTCTGGAAAATTAGAGAACATTGGTTGGATAAATAGTATTTGAGCCATATTTAAACATCACAAAGATAACCATGAGAACTGCAATAGGCTGAGTAGCTTGTGCCCTAAAGATAAAGTTTTAGTTGATTGAGAACAAACTTCTAATTTTATTTTTGGCAACATATGCAAGTATTGTCAAGCTATTTTGCGACTTCGTTGACAAAATATATTCATGGTGGTTCTCACAATGCTAATTAATCTTTCCATAATCTTATATGGACTTGGTGTCCTAAGATCTCATTTACTTGAGGAGAGCTAAAATAACTGTCAATGATGCCAATTTTGTAGTTAAAAATTGAAATTGTCCTATAGAAACTTTTTTTTAGTTTAATTTTTCCTTTGGAAAACATTATTTTAAAGTATTTTGCTGTCATCTATAAAAACCATGTCTTCCTTGTTTTTTTAGAATTTAGGCAAAAAAAGATAGAAAGATGTAAAACAACTAGCATGACATCAAAAAGCATGTGATAGGCAAGTTTGTATGCTCCTGGGGATCTTAAAGTAAATTAATTTGGTCAATAATTGAAAATATGTTAGTTTTTTGGCTTTTCTCAAAATTGTTATTTTCCATAAATGTATGTCACTAAATACACGTTTTTCCAAAAACTACTCAAAGGATTGTTATATAAAAGTGCATACTTCTTTCTTATGCATATTTAATCATCCCTACCACTTTAAAAGAATTAATTGAACAGTTTTTTTTCTCATGAAAAAGAATATCCCCTCCCCCATATTTTTTAGTAAAAAATCTGGTTTTGCATTAAAAATTCAGAAAAACTCATTTTATTATACTTTATAAATATTTTGCTACCAGTTGTTCAAGATATGCCGATTTACAATAACATCTGAAAGTTCTATAGTGCTAACCTGAATAGAACATAATCATCCTGTATTTGCAAGGTTACTTTTGGGCTTTTTTCCCTTAAAAACCCTCTATATTAAAATTTTCATAAAATATACATGCTTGATTTTTGAAATTTTTCCGAGTTTAACATCAAGTTGATCATTTAGAATCATTAACACAACCTCAATGATCAATATTTCTTTTTGGGTGCCGTCTGTCTTTAAAGGTAGCGGTCAAATGTCAGGTCGCAATGTTACTTCGTCAGTAGAATTTTAAAACGCCCCGATAAAACATAGTGCGCTGATATATACGTCAAGTAAAAGGAGAAGCTGAATATGAGATCGTACATAATAGTATTTTAAATAATAATATTTATATATTACTAGCTGTACCCTGCGCGTTGTTTTCCCTTCAAAAGAAAATGAATTTAAAGGAAACTTGCTATAACAATATGTAGTAATTATTTGTTTATCATTGTCCTTTTGTTCATTTTCTTGGAGAAAAAAACTTACAATTTAACGTTTCATTTCAAGTCTGTTTATTGAAGTGCTTTTGGATATACAATATTTTTTTGTTTTTCCATCTGGTGCATACACGAATAAATCAGAATGTTTTCCGACGTGAACAGGCCACATATAGCTGTCCATGTAAAAGCAGGGTTTTTCCCAAATGTAGTCCACACACTTGTGTGATTGTCCTTGTGATTTGTTGATGGTCATTGCAAGGCAGTCGCACCGGAAACTGCAAGCGTTTGAATTCGAATGGCATGTCTGTTGGAATTATTGGGATGCGTGGCAATAGTATATCTTCTCCTTTAAATTTTCCATTTAAAATTGTACCTTCGATGATATTGTTCATCATATTTTTCACTAAAAGTCTAGTACCGTTGCAAAGTCGTGGTGGATTAATGTTTCTGAGAAGAATGATAGGCAGCCAATTTTCAATGTTAAAACAGGGTGGCATGCCTGGCAAATCAAGTGAATTCAAGAATTCAGTTGGATAATTGACAACTTCGTCTTGAATCATTACAGTATCGATGGACTTATACTTTGTCACTTCGCCTGGTATTTTGTTTTGAATGCTCAAATTCATGTCATATACATCCTTGTTTTTTGCTGCTAATATTGCACGTGCACTGAGCCACTGATGATTTTTGTAATTATGTGTAATATTTGGGAAAACTTTATGAATCAATTCGTCTGTGGTCGCTATGATGTTACAGAAGTTTGTTGGCAATGTGATACATTGTGTGGAATCATCGATTGGCATTTTCCCATTCCCAATATCCAACAATTGTTTGCGAAACGTTCAGAGGTTTCATCATGTTGTAGTTGTATACGCATATTGGTCTTCAAAGTCAATTTCTGTATGTGTCGTCATAAACGATGATTTCAGGCATGCATTAAGTTCATCAGCGGGTGTTGATCTTGGTATATCTGGTAGAGTTTGGGGAAATCGCCAGACAATAAAATGAGTGCGCCACCGAAGAGCTGGTCTTTTCCCTCTCAAATCTTTCAGTGTACGATGAAGCGCTTCTAATGCTTTTTATGCGCCATAGTACATTCATCCCATATAATGAGTTGACATAATTGGAGTACTTTACCCATTGCAGAATTTTTGTTGATATTGCATGTTGGTGTCTCAGTGATTTGCATATTCAATGGCAATTTCAGCGCTGAATGCGCTGTTCGGCCACCATCTAAAGAGTTGCTGCAATTCCAGAAGATGCGATTGCCATGCAATATTATTTCGTGATCGTTGGTTGCCAAAATAAGTGAAATGGGAAAAATTTTGCCTGTGCCTCCGGGCGCATCTTTAAATACAATCCACCGTTTGACTTTAATTGCATGCATAATTCTGTCATATGCTATGCGTTGTTCCGGAATCAATTTGGAAGATTCGTTTGAACAAATGTACTCAATTCGTTGATATCAAAGTGTGTTTCTCGTTCCAACTCACAATCGAAAAGGTTGTTTGCAGATCGTTCTGGCGCATCCATTCCCAATTGCACCAGTGCTTTATTTGTGATTGCCAAACATATGTCCCCAATTGAAACCAATGCCTCATTATATACTTTGGTTGAATTGAATGTCAGGATTTTGATTCTCGCACGCAAGCGATGTGGATTCTTCACTCATATAGTCTTTGTATTTTCCCAAAATTCTTTTGGGTTGGATGGAAGCACGTTTTAATATTACTGCAAATAGTGTGCGTATTTGCTGTGGGCGTGCAGTATTGGGTGCATCAGCAGTGAAGTGTCCCAATGTGCATCGTTTTTAAGAAGATTTAATTCTTGGCAAGCTTCACGATAATGCCAACTGACCGTTAACTGTTCTCAATTCTTGGGAAAGGGTGTTGGTCCACGTTTGTTGATTAACAGTAATCGCAAGTAAAAGCATTCTGCATTGTTTGGATGAACAGTGTACAAACGACCTAACGCATTGGTCGAATATAAATTGGAATGTCCTTCACTACTTTACCTTGTTTCGACGTTGAAACTTTTCGCTGCTGCATTCCATGTATATTTGGGAGTTCAAGTAAAGTAGCGTCTTTCAAATATATCATCTCTAAAAATAGAAAAATGCAGTTAACGTTGTTGGCGATGGTGACAATGCTCTATGTGCATTATCTGTTAGAAGTACACGCCTGTCCATTTTCAAGGTGCACTGCCAAATGAACAACTGTTGGATGTCGTTCATAATTAAATGTAAATCGCCTACTGCTTCATTGCTACTAATGTAACGTCCCAGTTGATAATCTGTTTCATCGATGGATGTAGTTATATTTGCCACTCCAAAAACTGCCATATTGCTTCCTTTGTTGACATATTTGCAAATGTATTGATCGATTTCACCGATTGCACAAACAGATGATGAACAACGAATGTCAGATTTTGATTAAAACTGTTGCAATACATGCATAATCTATCCATTTTTCCAATAACCACATTTGGATGAAGACTGTAATCATAATTAGTATTGTAATGGAATGCACCTAGATTTAAATCAGCGTGCAGTGTTAGTCTGGATAGAGTAGTGCGTATCCGAACGGTTTGCAGACTTGCTTCCCCTTGCTCGATTGTTTCAGCTGAACGGACTTGAGCAGTGCGTACTCGATTGGTTCCCAGTCTTGCTTCACGTTGCTCGTCTGTTTCAGGACGAACGGGCTTCAGCAGTGCGTACTCGAACAGTTTGCAGTCTTGCTTTCTGTTGCTCATCTGTTTCTGGGAAACAGTAATGCCTTTCTTTCGTGCTCTAGGTGTAGATGGGCCAATGGGTTTTTTGTTTGGGAGGCATAATTGCAAATATGTGGAAAATTCGTGAAGAGCGTGTGGAAATAACTGCAGCTTGTTTGTCTTCACACACGGAATCAAATATCACTGTTGATGTTTCGCTGGAATAAATAAAAAAATTAGCATTTGATTAAATTCTATTATGAAATGCATAGAAACTGCGAGTAAAATGTTTTGAAAAATCAGGAAAAATGTATGAATCATTTGTCGAAACTACTCACGCGCCACCTATTGCGAAATGGTTGTACTAATTTAGAATTGCACGCCGCTATAGCGGTCAATGGTATGGGTTGATTTACAAAATAATAAATGGTAACCCCGTTTCTGTCGTGTAATCTAATATTGGGTAATATTCATACATATAACGTGTACATTGTACATCAGGTAAACGTTGATGGCAAAATAACCATCTTGCCATTTATAGAAATGCCGGCCAATAGCTTCCCCCAAATGAACGTATTCCTCGGGTCGTAGTTTTGTTTGGGTTTTAAACGAATATAGAGCAATTTTTGCCAACGTAGCTAACAAACATTGATGGAATAGATGGAACTAAAATATGATTTGCAGTATCTTGATCATGATTGAAACAAACCCAGGCCCTTTTAACGGCTTGTTTGAAATATTGACTTTAACGCTATTTGAAATATTGACTTGAATCATACGTCATCGAATCGTGTAGATGCGCATACTGTAAACTTCCGGAAGAAACTCTCGATGAAATTTGCGTTTTTCGCCGGAAACGTTAATGGCAATTTGGTTAGAAACTCTCGATGAAATGAGCGTGTTATTATTTTTTAGATTTTTCGAAAAGCTTCAGCGCTACCTATTTCAAACTGTGACAGGTAGCATCCCGACATTAAAACAAACATATCCTGTAAATTTCAGCTACATCTGTTCAGTAGTTTCCGAGTCTATAGGTCACAAACATACATACATACACACACTCATTTTTATAATAGGTATAGATTATGATTGTTATATTATTATGATCTAATATTTATAGTTTAGTGTTAAATATTCAACTTTCAAAGATAATCAGTGTCAAGTTAACAATAATAATTACGAACACAATTTAAAAAAATAATATTAACGTTAATTATTTTGGTTTGGTAGCCTGTTCTTACTGGCCCTAATGACCATGGTGTATACTAATTAGAGAAAAAATATGCTGAATTTTAGAGTTCAGAATGTGTATGATATTTTAGCGTTATCTATCAACTTTCAAAGCTAATCAGTATCCTGTTGAAAGTAATAAATATAAACAAATAATGTCTGAAATAATAAGTACACGTTACTCAATATTTTTGGTGGGGCCTAGCCCCACTGGCCTTAATGACAAACCGCCCCTAGTAATATGAATAGACATGTAAAGCTAAGAGAATGAATGTTTTCTAATTTCGTTTCGTTACTTTAATCTGTTTTGTCTCACAGCCTCAGGATAAAAATATTTTTCTAGGACTGTCTATTGTGTGCTTTTTCATGGTGTCTTTTACCTTGTATCAATATATCCAGTAGTCTTGCCATTTTAAGGGCGTTGTCTGTTAGGCTACTTAAGTTGTCAACCCTTTAATTTGTTGTTTTTTGATGAAGTTCAGGACTGATGTTATACCCACGTTTTTCAGAGTTGTCTTCATTTATAAACCAGATTTCTACTGAAAGTTCCAGTATTCTGCGTAGGTACATAATCTCCGTCGTAACTAGCTTTCTTCTATCGTTCGATATCAACGTCCAGGCGTGGCACTGATAACATAATGTTGGTAGAAATATCATGCTGTACAATGTTCTTTTAGTGCTAACTTTGACATTCTGGAATTTCAAAACTGATGCAATTTGCCGTATAATTTGATTTGTTTATCGCGTCTCTGTTGGCTTTCGTTGATTATTCTTTAATTTCCTTAAACAATTTTCCCCAGAAAGGTAAAGTTTTTAACTTGTTTTAATTGATATTTGTCGATGAAGATAGTGATGATGATTTCCTCTCTAGCAGATGTTATTACTTCGGTTTGTCCGTGTTCTTCTTCTTCTTCTTCAGATGTTCCATATCGACCACTTGTTAACACTCTGTGGGATTGTATGTGATCCGAGCCTAAAAGCGATTGCACGTTGTGATAGTTATGCACCTACAAGTAGGCCAGCACATTCAAATTCTGCGACCTTTTTTACTAGGGTAGCTTCCTATGCCCCTACCTCAGTGGTCTCTTACAGCATGCCCGATGGTCGCGGCAGTGTTACTATTCTTTGCTCCCCTTTGCGCACCGTTAAGCCACATGCGATGTTTTCTATGTTGAGTTTTAAGTTGTAGTCATCGCATGTTAACCTTCACTACTTATTTTTTACCTTCTGACGCATTGCAGTGTATACTGTATTAGCCAGTATACCTTCTTTGCGTCATCTTAAAATACTGTGAGCCAGCATTTTGTCTCCGAGGGCGAAGGATTAACTGGAACCTTTGAAACCCATTTCTTAAATTGTCCCTTGTTTTTAAAAAAGATACTTTAAAATACTGAGACTTTTGGTTAGTGTTTATCTTAATATAAAATAGTGGAAATATGATAGCTTGATAAAGATAAATTTATGCATTAAAAAAGCAAACAACAGTTTTGAAGTTTCTTCTTTAAACATTGAAACTGTAATTTTTATTGTTCCATAACTAATGTTTGTTCTCTACATTATTAGATTTCCCATTATTCTTTATTTATTTCTCACAACTCTAGATTTGCCAATGTAACTTGGAAGAACGCTTAAAAGCCAGTTTCAAAACCGATGGTCTAAACTCTAAACTGTTCTCTCTCTCTCTCTCTCTCTCGTTTTTCCAAACTCGTCTCATTCTTGATTTCCATTTCTTTTATGCCCATCATGGCTAGATCATCTACTGCGGTTGACATTACCTGCAGACTAAATAATAAAAACGACAGAAGCGGCGATGGTCTTTGAATAGAAACAAAGATTAAAAAAGACTTGGTATTGTGCTGAAAAGTAGGATATCCCCTATATATTAGTAAAATTTATATGAACTTAATAACGTTTAATGGGAGATATATTCAGAAATAAATAGCAGTAATAATAGAAAAAGCAATTCCAGTAAATGTAGAACATCTTTGCTTGATGTCTGTGCTATTAGAATGTTGAAATAAGTTTCTAAGTTTCTCGATTTCCAGCAAACAATAGACTACATTTTACATAGAAAAGTAGCGCTATTTACTAGAAGAATGTTAGTATTACGACAAATGGATAAAGTTTAAAAAAAGAAAAGAATGAGTGTTGATGTAGACGAATGAAGATGAAGATGAAGAACCCAGGGTTTAGTTTTTAAAATCTACAGTGTGTTTGTAAAGTCTCACAACACTTCATTTATAGGTCAGCTTGAAAAAAAATATGAAGTAATGACGTCATAAAAAATGTGCCAAAACAAAGTAGCAAAATTAGACTCAGTAGTTACTGCTATGGTCCACTGTTGTTCTTGGTAAACTAGAAAGAACAAATGAAATATTTATTACATCAGATGTTGGAAATACCACAACGGCTTCAATTTATGTCCACGTTTCTTCAGATTCTCAAATATTCTTTTTTTTCAGTTGAAAACACCACTATGGTTTGAGTGAAAATAATTACCCCAGCAGACACCAGTAATCCACTGTAGAGTGGTATATGTATATTAAATAAATTTAGCTGTAAATATGACTTTTATATGCTGTTCTTGCGTGCTCAATGATACAGTGAGCTAGGACGGCGGGAACTTATGTTCCCGGAAGGGTTACCTAAGCCGGAAAGGTCACTGAAGAGGGGACAGACGAAGCATGGTCTCCTGGTCCTCCAGGTTGGGGGTTGGGCTTAGGACTAACGATCCCATCCTTTAAAAAAATTAAAGTTACGGAAACAACAACAAACATACAACCTATCTACGGGCATGAAGGGCTACCAGAGTCATTGACTCACATGACTGGAAGTGGTGAAAGCCGAAAGGAAGCTACTTTCATGAGGACGGAAGTCCTGAATGCCAAAACCAAGACCAGAATTGGATGCTGGAATGTAAGAACAATGTACGAAACCGGAAAACTGTCACAAATAACAGCAGAAATGAGAAGATATAATCTACATATCCTAAGGTTGGAGAGCAGATGGACAGGAAATGGAAGAAGTACCACTGCAACAGGTGAAACAGTCCTTTTCTGGACGAGACGATGACCTACACCATGAAGGAGTAGCAGTAATCCTAAGGAAAGGCGTGGAAAAGTGTCTGTTAGAATGGAAACCTATCAGTAGCCGCTTGATTAAGATCAGACTAAAGGGGAAGCATTCAAACATCACAATCCTACAATGCTATGCGCCAACTAATGATAGCGAAGATACCAAGAAAGACTCTTACTACGAAAACCTACAAGCAGAATTAGACAAGTCACCATCCCATGATGTTATCATTGTTATGGGAGATCTAAATGCGAAGGTCGGACAAGACAACATGCATAGTTATAGAACTATGGGAAAATATGGATGTGGTATGATGAACGAAAATGGGGAAAGTTTAGTAAACTTCTGCAGCATGAACAATCTCGTTATAGGAGGAACCCTATTTCAACATTTAGATATCCACAAATTAACATGGTATTCCCCTAATGGCAGAGATAAAAACCAATAGACCATATAATGATCAATGGACCCTGGAGACGCTCGCTGCTAGATGTTGTAGTCAAGAGAGGTGCAGATGTTGGTAACGACCACCACCTAGTCACAGCTTATGTCAAACTTAAACTAAGAAAAACAGGACAACAGAAAAACTTTCAAAAGAGGTTCGATGTGGATAGACTAAAAGACAAGTAAGGGATAAGTTTATAATGCAGATAAAGAACAGATTCCAAGCCCTAGAAGTAATGAAACTACGGATGAAACTGACAACATAGATAGAACATGGGACAACATAGCATCTATATATGCAAGAGCAATGAAACATGTCTAGGTACCGCACAAAGAAAAGAAAAGAATGGATAACACCAACAACATGGAAATAATAGACAGCCGAAGAATATTAAAAAGAAATTGTTAGAAGCAAAGTCCGAAAGACTGAAAGCAAGATACCAAGAACAGTACAAAAGCGCAAGTAAAGAAATCAAACGGGCTGTGAGAGCTGACAAAGAATGTATGTTGAAGACCTGGCAGTGCAGGCAGAAGAAGCAGCAAAAAGTGTGATCTAGGGAACAGGTGTACACAATTACAAAGCTAATAAGCGGGAAACATTACAGGAGATCAAATACTCTCATAAAGGATAAGAATGGAATACTATTGACAACGGAAAAGGAACAAGAAATACAATGGACAGAGCATTTTAAAGAATTGCTAAATAGACCACCGCCAACGGTAGTAGCAGACATACCAGAACCAACAGAGGAATTAGAAATTGGCATTGAAACACCCAGCCAGGATGAAATCATTACAGCAATTAAATCTCTTAAGAATAACAAGGCACCAGGGAATGATAACTTAAACGCAGAACTATTCAAAATAGACCCAGAACTTGCAGCTAATATATTGCAACCCTTGTTTACTACTATATGGAATACCCAAATAATACCTGATGCATGGAACAGAGGAGTCATCATCAAGATCCCCAAGAAGGGCTCCCTTGCCGATTGTAATAATTGGCGTGGAATAACACTGCTTTCTGTCCCAAGTAAAATCTTAAGCAAAATCATCGTACAACGTATTACTGATGCTGTGGATAAGAAACTAAGAAAGGAACAAGCAGGATTTCATGAGGACGGAGCTGTATAGGCCAAATATTTGCTCTTAGAAATATCATAGAGCAATGCACAGAATGGCAAAGCAAACTTAATATCAACTTTGTAGATTTTGAAAAAGCTTTTGATAGCATACACCGCGAAAGTCTATGGCGTATCTTAAGATGGTATGGAATCCCACTGTGTTTTATAAATATTATAAAAGCTGCTACAGCAAGTTTGCATGCAGTGTTGAAACTTCAGAACTAAAGTTTGAAGTAAAACAGGCGTGCGACAAGGATGTTATGTCAGCCTATTATTCAACACTGTCATAGATTGGGTGATGCGTAAATCAACGGAAGATAAGGCAAGAGGTATTAGATGGACGCTCACATCCACTTTGGGAGACCTAGATTTTGCAGATGACATCGCACTCCAATCTCATACACATAGAGATATCCAGGAAAAGACCTGCCGCCTTAACCAATATAGTGAGATGGTTGGGCTGAAAATAAATCATAAGAAAACTGAAGTAATGACTCTGAACATAGCAACCCCAGCACCAGTCAAACTAGAAGGTAAAACCCTCCGAGATACAACCGCTTTCCCATACCTTGGAAGTGTTATTAGCAATGAAGGAGGCGCTGGATCTGACATTAAAAACAGACTGAGTAAAGCACGCAGTGCATTCATGACCCTTCAGACCGCCTTGAAATCTGCCCAATACAGCATCAGAACCAAGACTAGTATCTATAACAGCTGTGTGCTGTCAACATTGCTGTACGGATCGGAATGCTGGAGAATGACAGAACAGGATATGTCCAGACTCTCCGCCTTTCATACAATTTGTCTGCGAAAAATCTTACTCCTGTACTGGCCGACTACTATCTCGAATCAAGAATTGCTTGCACGATGTCAACAAGAGAATATGGGCACTATCATCCGAAGACGACGCTGGAGATGGATTGGACATGTGATGCGCATGGAGACTGGCTCCGACACGAAAACTGCACTGAGATGGACTCCAGAGGGTAGGCGAAAGCGTGGAAGACCCAAGACGACCTGGAGAGAACGATAGAGCAAGAACTGAAGAAATGAATCATAGCTGGAACACAATACAGAGGAAGGCCATGAACAGGGAAGAATGGTGTACGTTTGTTGCTGGCCTAAACGCCAAGGGCGTAACAGGCTAAAGAGAGAGAGATATGCTGTTCTGAAGTTTATGATTGGTTTTGCCATCACTTCACATAAAGAAGAAAGGGAAATAGTGCGAACAAAATATTCTTGGTCAAACTTACTATAGATAAAACAGTGATATTTAAGCGACATATAACTGGGTTCCAATATTATTATAAGTTAAGAATACTGAATTTATAGCTATCTAAATTTATTGATTTTTTAGGCTGTTGATTCGACCTTATAGTATTCAGGCCTGATGTTTAGGGCGCAGTCTTTCACAGAAAATGTCGAGAAATATGTATGTTGATGGCTGTAGTGGCCTGAAACACCACGTCATTGTGTCCTAAAAATATTCAAAATGTTGTCTTTAGTGAGAAATGTCTATCATTTTACATATTTATTCCGAAAATACAAGGGGGCAGGCGATACAATTCTTTTTCTCACTAACTTGCTGGGCACAGTTGCGTGAATTGAACAAGTAACCCCTTCTTTCTTGACTCGGAAAACCAACGCTATAATCGTTGTGACTTCGATGCAAATACAGTTTATATACAAATTATCATTTTGCTGGTTATAATGCATCTCGTAGTTAAAGTTGTGCGTTACCTAGTATTCCGCTGATACCACTTTGTATCCTTATTAGGAGTTTACTCAAACATCACGTCCAAAAATATGTCCAAGCTAGGGAAAGCCAACCCTACCGTTTCAATACTGTTACATAATCTGTTATAACTCACCCTTTAGAATAATCTTACACACAAACACTGTTGGTTAGTATTGCCTTTGTAAATCAAACCTCATCTGACCTGCTCAATGTCCATAGACATAGTTCTCTCGCTGACACTATGTCAGCACATACATTTTCAAACCCTTCCTATCCACAATGGACTGCCCTCATGTAAGCTAGAAAACAAACATGATATTTAGAACAAGTAAACACACGCTTGTCAGTTTAAACATTGACTAACTTAACAATAAAATCGATACGAAATGTTCTTACAATAAAATGAAATTATTCAATTGCTGCATTTAAATATCTGAAACTAGTTATCTAGTTTCACACATTATACAAATTAAAAACAAAACGAGTCCTAGAAATGCATGGTTTGCACCAAACTGTAGAGGGGGATAAAGTAAAAACACAACAAATAAATATATATATATATGTATACAGTGACGGCTCGTGATAATTTTTGTTGATGGGGCCAGACACAAATTTTCGGAATAAATTATGTTTTTGGGTTGTTATGTTTTAATTTATAAAATAATAAATGCACGTCACACATAATTTTTGGTGGGGCCTGTCCCCAGTGGTCCTTAATGACGAGCCGCCACTGTATGTATACATTATTTACCACTGCAGAAAGTGAGTTAAAAAAATTCAGTATTGTGTGATCTACTCCTGATCAACCCAAGAGAGTTAAGTCTTTATCATCGATCGCAAACAGTAATATATAATGATACAATGTATGGGACTTCGAATTATTTTGCAAACCTCACGTTAGCATGGCGATTGTAAGCGTAGCGAATAAATACACTGAAAATTATAGTTTGGAAAATGTGTCATGAAATTCTCATCAACGAATAACTGATTCTGTAATACAGGTTTATTATTGACAGCGAAGATTGCTTATTGTATGATTTGTGTTGATTAAATTATGCGGAGAAAATGAGAATCTAAATGGAAATTTGGAGAAAATCAAGATTAATGATAAAATATTTGCTATATAATTTCTAGTGCCCCAGGAAAAATGAAATTCTGCTCACCTCTCGGTCTAAATGTGCTCTGTTCGTTCCTTGAATACAGCGATTGGGTGTTCTTTCAATAATCACTGATGTCACTGCAGGTAAAATATAATTCATAGTCCCATTGGAAATGAAAGATAAAGCGTGGGTCCCCTGTTTAAGTGAAGAACATGAAAAATCCTTTGGCAAATGAACATGGATTAAAGTAGGCTGTAAGTTACTGCCGAGCAACCTCATTAGAAGAGATTAAAGAAAAGTTCCTGCTAAAATTTTCACCATTGTCAAAATTACATAGGGTACGCTCAGTAATGCTACGGAGTTCGGCCACTACCACTTAGATCTTCCTGTGTAAGAAAGAGATCGGAGCAAACATGCATTTTTACCGAAGTTCAATGATGATGGCTATATCAATCAATCAATAAATCAATTAATACGTCAGTGAACAGATAACAAAGGAAATTCATAATATTATTCTTTTTAATATCGCAAACTAGTATGTATTCACATTTTCTATTTGCAATTGCAAAACACCTACAGCAATTTTTTTTAAATGATAATCTACAGGGCCGTGCTGTGCTTATGATACAGAGAGGTTGCCGCATCAGGCAGAATTGTAAGAGCGGCGATATACTCAGCGACAAAGCATATGCCAATTTAAAGCATTTCGAAGTATTTCGAAGACTTGAAACCATACTGAGAACATACACCGCACTGTTCTGGTCATCTACTTTAGTAACATTTATCCAACAAATGAAACACGTCCGTGTAACTATTCTCGTTGACAACCCTCTACGGTTACGACAAATGGGGTAGGACTTGCTTTAGTTCTATCTAGTTTTTTTCTGAGGTTGTGTCTCTTAAACTAGACGAAGGAGTAAGTGGAGGAATTACCAATGGACAGTTTTTCATATATACTGCAAATACTAACGTCGTTTCTAGAGACAAACTAAACAATTTAAAACAAACAAGCAGATAACCATACTGTTTACGACACATGTATATGACACAAGCAAACAGAAACACACACATATACAAATACTCATACAATTATTGACAATCAATATTCTCCTAACGTTTAGTACTGCTGGTATGTATATACAAACAACCAACCACCACTAACAGGCATACACTAAATGTAGCAGGGAATATGACACCAGATTTTTCCCTAGTCCCAAGCTTCAACTAAGCACGTATTTTCAATTAAACAAAGGGGTAACCATGTACCTGGTCTGTGGACGTAGGATAACATACAAGATATATTAGCATGTTTGTGTTCCCTAACTGGGGTTTTGAACTTATGCCCTGCCTTTATTTCTCCTGCAGTCAACTCGAGGTTAATTGTATTCTTGTTTTCTAGAAATTCCATAGGTCACAAATATCAAATTAGCTGGGATTTTCCCAACCAGCTTTGACCGTGAGAATTATAATAACAGGACAATGACTGATTTTGAGACAAAGAAAATTGCCAGCGGTTAAATAGAATGCTTTTTGTATACTTCACACAGACTTCGCACAACTCTAGACTCTGCACAGACACTTCACATAGACAGAGGGGCAGAGAGGTACCCAGGGACAGGCAGTGAGGGTAGTCGATTTCTCGTTTCAGACAGAGGGACAGAGAGTAGGTAGTCTGAAATAAGCAATAACAACACTCAGAAAGAGTGAAGACACACTTCATAGACACAACCTCAGCGAGACACACTCTGCAGAAACACTTGGCAGAGGGACAACTTTAGACACACTTAGCAGAACACTTTAGACGGATTCGGATAGAGACAGAGGGACAGTGAGGTACCCAGGAACAGTCAGTGAGGGTAGTCTGAGACAGTTACAGACAGAAAGAATTGACTTGTCCAGAAGTGTTGTCTAGAATAAGAGACACACACATACAACTTTAGATACACTTCACAGAGCCAGAGGAACAGAGAGGTACCCACAGACAGACAGTTTGAAGAGAGAATAGTGAGGCCAGAACAGGATAACAGACAGTTAATTGATAGGAGGAAAGATTAGCCAGTGCTTGGTAGTCTACAGTTGGTGACATCATTCAGAACTTAGTATTATCAACAAGACAGCCCTGACGGTGTTGACTTTGACCTAAATAGAGAGACAGTTGCAACTAAATCGAAAAAGAGACATTCTAAGAAGGACTTCTGGACAGAAACATTCATGTTCATATTTTTTGGCAGAAGAGATAAGTAGACCATAATAGTTAATACGATTATATTTACGGTTGTATTTTTAGATATAGAGATAGAGGTGTCTTATTATGATGAGGTAATATACTTTTATTTTTTTCAGGAAGATTGGTTGTTTTAAATTAGATAAGGAAATTGCCAATTGCTAAACAGAACCATAAATAATCAACTGATTTTGTATATATATATATATATATATATATATATATATATATATATATATGTATATATATATATATGAATGTATACTTTTGTATTGAAATAAGCAAATGAATAAATAAAAGTTGAGAATCAGGTTTGATTCTCACATAGAGATACAATATCTTTGACGGTCGTTTAAATTGGATTATATTCTATGTTAGAGTGTGATAGTTGTCGAGTAAGTGTAGATTGGTGTCGTGTCCAAGAATATGTAGTAGAGATCACAAGCCTAACTATTACATAAAATGAGATCAGGTACTAGAGGAAAGGAAGACCAAGAAAAAGATGGATAGACAATATCAAGACCACACTACATAAACACGGATATAACACAACAAGATTGACTCATCTGGCCTTGAAACGCAAATTAAAGCTCCTATCCCTACGCTTAACCGCAAGAGTGAACAACCAATTCTATCATCCACCTGGGAATAGACAATTCACAATAGGTATGTGTATTGATTATAACAAGCTAAATAGCTGTTATGGAACTAATAACAAGCTAACTAAATATTAAGGAGCTAATAAATGATACGGAACTGATAACAGACTCATCACCATCATCATCAAATAGCTTGTCCTGAGCAGAACTTTGCCACCCCAACAACCCTCCAGAATTTCTCTCATAGGCCAGATGTCCTGCCTCTGCAGCCGTCGTGTTCAAACCTTCACTTCAGCTACATCATGAATCCATCTTCTCCGTGTTCTTCTTCTTCTTCTCTTTGCCAGTATGTCTCCTTCCATGATGGTCTTCTCCAGCCCTTCATGTCTTTTTATATGTCCAAATTATCTCAAATTTCTCTTTCTTATTTGTAGCATCAGCCAATTTTCTTTGATTTTGAGTTCTTTCTGGATATATCTATTTGTAACAAACTAGCTAGCTGTTACAGGACTATTAACAAGTTAACTAGCTATTAAGGAACCAATATTATCTCTCTTCAGCTATATCACCATTTTTCTTAGTGAGTGATTGTTTTCTATAAATGTGATTTTCAATTTATGTCCCTTACAAATAAAGAAAATAAAGATTTAGGAAATATTACATATATAAACTACAATAGATCTTAAGTCGAAACGTTGCTGTGTATTGTAATTGTTTTTATATTTTGTAAAACTACAGTACTTTGTTATTAGGTGTTTCGCGATTTGCCATATTTTTACTGCAGTCTCCCCTATATCGAGATTTAGATGTTGAGTACAGAATAACAAAGGCAGGACGGATATATAATAGGGAGAGAACTATTTAAAGGTGGACAGGTACTGGTTTCTCAGAGTGTACATACATGAAAGGGAAAATAATTTGCTGAAAATCAATTGTAGTCATCCTTCGATAAGAATATGGCACTTGCTAATGATGATGATATATGAAAAACTACATTTCTAATCTCTCTATATTACATTTGTTTTTCATTAATTATGTTAGGAACCGGACAATACAACAATTATCCTTCTTAACGGAAGGATTAATTTATATGTTCTTGAGAGGCTAGCGCCAGGGCAGAAAATATACAAACACCAAGCATATAATCAGATTGATTAGAACGGTTCATGATTGGTGAAATGTTCTCTGATGAAATACATTTGAGAGATAAAATGCTATAGAAAAGGATGAGATGAAAGTGGTTGGGATATAAATTAAGAATACAGAAGACCAGACATCCACTTGACTCCTGGAAGCAGGAGTAGTAGGGGAAGATATCGGGAGGCATGTAGATGAACTGTGGACAGAACAAGAAAAGTGGCGAGAAAAGACCTGTAATAAACTAGGCAGGATGGCTTAAGACTGATCTGGTTATCGGAAATGTGTTGTTGTATTATGCTTCAAGAGGAGTTAAGAGAAGAAGATGACGATTAATAAAATATTTCTTCTTCCAAAGCATAATTAAACACAGAAATGCAAATAGACATTGACAGTAATTACCTGAAAACACATACACTACACAAAGAGAAATCAACAAGTTGTGCTTAAGAGCAAACGCAGACTAAGAAGGACACCAAGTCCGTCAAAAACAGCACTTTTTTCAGATATACATAACTTCTTCTTCTTTGCATTCGTTCTTTACAACCAATTTTAATCACTTTTTGTGATATGTTTGATCTTTGCCAAGAACGTGATACGTTGAACATTGGTTTGGCAGACCCCCAAACGCATAGACTTCTACACGTTTAGGACATGTGCATCTGATTTCAGACAAACCTCCTTAGTCGCCTCTTACGACATGCGTGGCAAGTAACAGTGGTTCTATTCTTTACACCCCAAATTTAGGCCCCGTAACCACTCGGGCGAGATATACATAACAAAATAGTGAGAAACAAACTAGAAACATAATGAGAACATGGACATATTCACGCACTTATTATAAAAAAAACGAAATAAATGGTTACAATCCATGACACTGCGGACGGAAAATGTCTCTGTTTACATTGATATTTAATACTTCTACAACATAACATCTGGAAAGAAGGCAAGAGGAAGACCACGAAAAAGATGGTTAGATGGCATAGCAGAATCCTGTCAAAGAGCAAACATAACAATCACCCAAGCCACCAGAACAGCGGAAGACAAAAACATAAAACCACAACACTGGGCAACAACCCTGTATCAGTGACGACAAAAGAAAAAGAAGATTTAATACTTGCAAAATATGCCAATATCATAGCGCTCCCAGAGTTGCCAACTTGAATGAATATTTTGGCATATAACTCAACACATAAATCGGCAACCAATATTATGCTGAGTGCACTGAGAAAGTGCTGCACACAGATTTAAATTATTTACAAAGAATCACAAAAAGCAGAGAATGGACAAAAATATTAAGGTGGCAGATCCTAGTGCTAGTGTATCACCCGTGTGGTGCCGGGACCCGCAATGGAAGCAAAGAATAGTACCACTGCGACGTACATGCATGTCGTAAGAGGCGACTGAGGTAGTCCCTAGGGATGATACCCTAGTAAATAAAATGCAGCGTACAGATCCGATGTGCTGGCCTACTTGTAGACGGAGATCTGGCAGAACATACAGTCGCTCTTAGGCTCAGATCACATACAAATCACACAGAGTGGTTGACAAGTGATCGATGCGGAGAGTTTGAAGGAGAAGAAGTGCTAGTGCATAAAAATAAAATAAATTACCATTGTCTATTCATATCTTAAAGTATGACATGTCTATCACTTCACATATCTAGACCGTATTTTGCATGAGGTAGAAGGGCCAATTCCTTTCATCACGTGTGGAACATCGAGTGTGGAATTGAACAAACAGAACTCTTGTGTCCTAGTCGATAGGTGAACGCGTATGCGTAACACGAATCTGTTGCACTCGTGCTAATGTATATACACAATTATATGACTTGCTTCTGAATTGACACCGTACTAAGTTGAAATGCTAAAGAACGTGTTTTCATACCTTGTGGTATACTGGGAAATACGGTGTTGGACTCGTATTTTTCGATGATCAACAACACACGATTGGTGATGTGTCCATCCTCAGCCCGGTTGTATTTAATTCCCAGTGTTTGGTTAGTATTCATGTAAAGCTTGGCTCACTAAAGAGCGTTTGTTGTCGGAATAATTACACTTCAACTAGGAATCTAACCACATCTTTGGAACAAGCACTCCAACCGTAATGCCACTGCGGCTTTTATTTTAATGTGACCTTATTTTATGATGTCAACGTATGTCATTATGCATTCTGAAGAGTCGTAGATTTCAATCTTGGACCAGATGTTTTGCATCCTGTAGCTGACATTTATATTCAAATGCATTCAACTTACTTCTTCAACTTTATTAATAATTTTCTAACTCTCGCTGGCATATATGTTAGGACTGATAAAACATTGGAATTGAAAATTCATAATTTATTTCTAAAACTATATATCTTGAAGTTCCATATATTAATTAATTAATTAATTTTTTTTAACGTTGCTCCGACAATTCCAGGCATACGTTCTTTTTTAGTATCTACAGCGCTGTCAAAATTGCTACCCTAGTAGGTGAGCTGCTCTGTTTAAGAAAAAAAATCATTTGGATTTCTGCGTGATGTATGCATTAATTGTCATTAGTAACTTCAACAAATGTGACTTAGCGTTGCTTATCTGCAGCCAACGTACAGTTTCTGTTTAAAGTTTTACATCGATTAGGTGCAACTGGCATCTGGTGTCAGCAACGCAGTATTTAATTTTTACCATACAATTAACCAGTGTCGATCGTGTCGTGTCAATCCTTGCTTTTCACATATAGCACTTTGTTTTATTCTGTACTAAGCCTGTCAAGCTTTTAGCGTAACTAAAGAAGTCAAATAAATGTACCACTGGCTTCATTAACTTTGGACACAATATGTTTTGAGTCATGTTGTTCTGTGCTGAATTACAACGTCTGTTGTGGATGTAATGGCCTATTCTGGAGTGACAATTCTTGTCACAGTTGCTGTAGACTGTAGGCGAAACAGGAGATTTGAGCTGATACAAAGGATGGTCTCTCTGCCCTCAACGTTCTCTTTGCCTCCTTGTGTGATGGTGTGTTTCTTCTTTTCTTATTGAGCCATCCTCGTTGCTGCTCGTCTTTGGTCATCCGCTCCCAATTTTTCTGTTTATACTTCATGAAATTACGCTTGCAGTTGTCAATGACATTATACATATACATATACACACACACATATATATATATATATATATATATTTATCATCATCATCAAGGTGCGTATCCTTTATAGGAAGTTGCTCTCTTTGCAGCGCATCTGAAATTCACTCTGTATCTAGCCAGATCACCCACTTCGTCAATGGTCATATTCATGGTTTCTTTAATATCTTGTAGCCATCACCTTCTTGGTCTGCCTCTGCGTCCTGGTATCCTTCCCTCTAATATTGTTCTTTCCAGGCCATCGTGACGCTTGATGTGACCAAAGTATCTAATTTTCCTGTCTAGTATGTTGTTTATCAGCCAATTCTCTTTAACATTTAGTTCTTTCAGGACATCAGTGTTCTTTCTTTTTCTGTCCATGTTATTCGTAGGAATTTTCTGTCACATTTAGTTTCGAAGGACTGGATTTTCGTTCTTGTTATTCTATATATATATATATATATATATATATATATATATATATATATATATAGCATAGTGGATGATAACTATTTATGTGATACCTACTGCAAACAGTATACAAACAAACCTTTGTGTGATAAAAATGTCTGCATCATAAAATACTTGCAGTCACAACGAAGAAACATTCACGGTAGGTATCAAAGGAGATAGATCAACAAAAACAGTAAAGATTTCACATTATATTTAACTATATCATTTCTAAATTGTTCACCAAAGTGTTACAGAAGAGCTCTTCGTATATCTTGGACAGAGAAGAGAACAAATAGATATATGCAGAAAGAACTCAAAATCAAAGAAAACTGGCTGATGCTACAAATAAGAAAGAGAAAATTGAGATAATTTAGACATATAAAAAGACATGAAGGGTTGGAGAAGACCATCATGGAAGGAGGCATACCGGCAAAGACAAGAAGAGGAAGACCACGGAGAAGATAGATTCAGGATGTAAGTGATGGTTTGAACATGACGGATGCAGAAGCAGGACATCTGGCCTGTGAGAGAGAGAAATTCCGAAGGACTGTTGGGGTGGCAAAAATCTGCTCAAGACAGGCTATTTGATGATGATGATGATTGTTCACAAAGGTTATTCACTCTATTCAGATGCAATATTTTGTTATTTGTTTTTTTATTTTGTTTTCCGAACTAGAAGCACTTGAGCTGTTAGCTCTTCTGCTCGGTGCCATGGACATCGTAACCCTTCGGTTCGGTGCCACGAACACCGTAAATCTGGAGAAACTGTAGTTTTTATACCAGCCTTGGAATTGAACCGCATTCACAGGAGGCTTGTCACACGTCGTCCAACGCGCTACGAACACGCGAGGCAGGCGGGCTATGTCATATTTCGAAAGATATTAATGTTTTTCTTGCAAACGTTATGCTGAATGCTATTGTCAATCTTTATTTCTTCCGAAAGTTTTTAAACATTAATGAATCATTTTCCTTTCGGGCATGTATGTGTTCTAATCATAATATTTTGCTATTGAATAACAGCTGATTTTGCAATATGATAACTTTGTTACTGTGCTCTATTTTCGATCTGTTAATCTAAATGACATATGTCTTTATTCTGCTTTACGCCTTTTGATTTACATCTCTTATTTCTTCTTTCTGTCATGCTAATATATTGTTAAACATTTATTATTGTGTCTTGATTTCTACTTTTATTATGTCTCTTTCATAGCTATCAAGTTAGACCGAAAGCATCTCTTTGCACAAATAGAAGTGTATATTCTGAAATTATACCAGATGCTGATTTTGTTCAAACATTAACCATTCTGAGAGCCGCGGTAGCGTAGTTGTTTGTGAACTCGCTTCTCAAAGGCTGGTGGTCTGGGTTAAACTCCTGCAGTGCGCGTGGAATTTTTCCCGACGGCTCTCAGGTCGACCCAGCCTCAACTGGGTAAAAGACTTGCTCTGGGAAAGTAAAGGCGGCCGGCGTGATGCTGACCACATCACCCATCGTGTGCCGATGGTCAATGAAAAATACAGGCCTAACACTGTATTGACCTATATACCACGAGGTATGAAAGGGTTCCTTTACTTTACTTTTATTAACCATTCTATTTTCAGTTACACATTTGCTGTTTTATGTTTTGGCGATACATTCTTCTTCTTTAGGGATCGTTGATCACGTGTTTAAATTACTGTGGACCACAAACGGGATAGTTAGATTTAGTTCTGTAGGTTTCCGTACATCGAAGAAGAAAAACCCCACATAAACAGAGGCATTGTTTGTTTGTTTAGTAGGGATTAAAGCCTCTTTAAGCCGAGGCACGCCCCTTTCAACCTAAGGCGAACCTTTTATTGGTTATATCAGAGCGTGTAGGCCAACAAACATGAAAAATAAGAATTAACTCTTTTCGGAGAATTTAGATTTACTCTATAAGAAGCGATTACAGAGGCATTGAAACTCAAACTATTTATTTGAATACAAATGTTTTGTCTCGGTCTTATATGCCATTGGGCACGACGAGGAACGTTACATGTGAAGTCGGAGAACGCACGCCTGTATGTCAAGGGTTACAGTTAATAAGGAAAGCATGCCTTCACGCAAAAATCAGCCAGAAGTGCAATACCAGTCGTCATGAGTACGCGTGAATTCATAGCGGGTGAACGAAAAAGAATAATTAGTCAAGGAACAATGATGATAATAAGCGTTGAAATGTGAAACAATTGATGTGAACAACGGGAAACAAATATCGTTAATCTTGATAATCATTACGAATTGAAATAGACCTGTTTGATGGAAGTATGTTAATGAGTGATTAATTGATTGATATTACCATCATCGTTGCATTTCGGCGAGTAACCATGTATGCTCCAATCTCTTTCTTACACAGGAAGATCTTAGCTGCAGTGCATGAGCTCCGTAGCACCGGCGAGGGTCCCCGATGTAATTTGTTCAAGATGGTGAAAACAATTTTTGTATACATTTTACTTTAAATGTTTTTCTAATGAATTTTGTCCGGTCAGCGAATTTTCAGAATGTTCTACTCAATTTTGAACTACCAAGGGTTCTTTTACGTGCTCAAATTGAATACGGGAAGTACGTTTGATCGTCCGTCTCCGATATGATTAGTAACTCGATCTCACCTACACTGAGATTAGAGATCTCTGGAAAAATATCACGATCACTCCAGGAGGGAGCGAACCTTTTACCTTTGGCACGAGAACCTAGCACCTAACCTCTACATCACAGAGACTCCTAAATAGTTCTTTAAAACCATCATCAATGTTTGTATTGAATATTTTCTATATTATTCCTATCACAATGTTTTGTAATTGTTTAGCTCAAATAGTCAAACCCATTGTACTTCTGAGTTATTGTTACTTTATTCTGCATAATTCTCAGTGTTTTCTAATTGTATTTAGTTCTTTGTTTGATTTTGCTCCAGAATAACTATCTTCTAACAAAACATTCTTTGTTACTTGTGAAAACGCCCGTGTTTTACTGGTGCTCGCAAGGGGAGCAACGAATAGTAACACTGCAACTTACAATGCATGTCGTAAGTGGCGACTGAGGTGTCCGTTTGTCATGGTAAGAGAAGTGTTCTGGCAAGTGCGTTTTAGTGTGTCTGGTGTATTGTGTTTTCTACTGCTTCTAATATTTCAGTGTCCTGCCGTTTGCGTAGGCAACCATTGATCTTGAAACTATTGTAACTAAATAGCATTGCTTGGTTGTGTTGTATTGTTGGGAGGTAATCGTGTTACAACCCATTTGGTTTGTTGTTGGGAATGTAGGGAGGTAATGTACCTTAGTATAGTAAATATAACGTGTCGCAGAAATAGGATGTGCTGACCTACATGTAGGCGCATAACTGTCATAATGTGTATGTATGGCCTTTTTCGTCTTTACAAACGAACAATTGGTAAATGTTTTACTGTGACAACCTCTGAGTTTTCGTTTTTCTCTCTTGTCTTTCACCTCATACATAAGCTCTTATCTTCTTCTTCTTTTGCGATCGTTCTTTACGACCAATTGTAATCACTCTTTGTGATATGTTTGATCTTTGCCAAGAACGTGTATACATTGCACATTGGTTTGATAGGCCCCTAAACACATAGACTTCTACACGTTTAGGACACATGCATCCGATTTCAGCCAAACCTCCTTAGGCGTCTCTTACGACATGCGTGGCAGGTAACAGTGGTTCTATTCTTTACACCCCAAATTTGGGCCCCGGTAACCACTCGGGCAATAAGCTCTTATCAAAAGACTGCGCACGTGCGCAAAATCGCTTTCAACTCATCTCTGCCATCAGATAGTTTTTTCCCATTTTCTGGGACCTATACAAAAGTTCTTCATTGAGGTCTTGCAGACATCTTTGTATCTTAGCAGTGGCCGCATGCCCAACGTGTTTGTAGCGCGTTGGACTACAGGTGACTAGCCCTCTATGAGTGCGGGTTCAATTCCGCGGACTGGCAGAAAAGCCACAGGTTCTCCAGATTCCCGGTGTTCGTTGCACCGAACCGAAGGGTTACGATGTCCATGGCACGGAGCCGAAGAGCTGATAGCTCAAGTACTTCTGGATCGGGAAAACAAATATCTTAGCAGTGATCTACCCTGGTGCCACTGCCCCTCCGAAAGTTCACAGAACATTTACCGTACAAAGCACAATCGTTCTTAGGCTCGGATCGCATACAGACAAGAAAGAGTGGTTTAACAAGTGGTAGATATGGAGTAATTCGAAAAAGAAAAGGAACTTGTGAAAAAACTGGTAAGTTGTGTTGTTGCTTCCACCTGCTATATTATCGTTCGTTTGGACAAAGACATATAGTTGTTATACTTTTATTTGCAGTTTCCTCCATAGCAAGTTTTAAAGTTGTTTGGAGACCTACATGTGCTTATTGGAAACCAACATAATTCGAATGACATGTATGCTAGCTGTTCCTGCTTCTTACTGGTTACACATTCAATACCTGTCCGAACACCTTTCTCGTTTCTCGTGAGCAACGACTAATTCCTAACTCCCTTAACCACAGTATATATATATATACATATATATATATATATATATATATATATATATGTATATGAGAGGCAGGAAATATCGGTCTCAGTTCCATGGAGGAGATTGAGCGAGTTGCCCAGGATAAAGCGGTATGGAGAAATTACTTGCAGGCCCTATGTAACGTATAACGGTACGAGAGGAATTATTATAATATATATATATACTGTGTTTAATTGCGGTATTACTTGCTCCATTAATTGCGGTGTCACAATGCATCAAGATTTCGTTCATAAACTACATGTTCCACCTTGTTCATATGCAACAGTCTTGTTGACTTGTTGACTTGTTCCTAACAAGTGTTTATTAATTTCGTGTGGATTAAACACCACACTATGTGGTTTTTGGTTGGGCGCCTTTTTACAAGAAGCCACACTAAAGGGCATTTTGTTATTCGAAAAGCTAATGGCTTGTAAAAACATGGCTTTTACCCTATGACTTGTTAAAAAAAGGATCAGTCTGAAAAGGAAGTTTGTATTCTGCAGGAATATATGCATAATCTTGTTGTGAACAGAAGCATAGAAGGAAAGTATAGACATAAGTAGAAGTTGTCTCATTTGCACAATCGGTTTAATCGAATTTTAGCTTGTCTTCAGCCAGAATGCGTTGCAGGTGGTTCCATTCTGTTCGTGATATCTTGAATATGCACAGTCTATTCAGGAGCGTCTGGCAGAATGAGTTATAGCGAGGTTCCCAAACCGGAGACCTGTGTTCCATCCACGGTAAGGTCAATTATTTTTTGTTGTTGAGGGCATAAAGGTAAAATCATCATAATCTGAACAGTTTCGGTAGCCATGCGACCATTAAATTCATCAGGTATTCGTAACACGTGACATACACCCCCCTAAAAGCGGGTACTACAAGCAGTAACGACATTCTATTGACGACAACACATACACTTTAGTGATAGAACTGTACAAAGCCCTATGATGGAACTGTAGTACACTTAACCCTGTCACTCTGTAATTTATTTTACCTCTAGACACTCTTACATTACAATGTATATTGAATTAGCCGATGTACTGGCGTTGCGTCTTCTTAAAAGACACACTGAGACAGATCTGAAGATCGAAAGGGTTAATAAAGTTTCAGGTGTGCATCTATTCTAGTTTTAAATTCTAGAATATATTGTTTGCATTGCTGTTTTGCTTAGTCATTGTTGCATTTGTAAGATAAAGGACTGACTTTTTCTTTATTTTTTTTCTATATCTGTTTGTGTCATGGTAAGAGAAGTGCTCTGGAAAGTGCGTTTTAGTGTGTCTGGTGTATTGTGTTTTCTACTGCTTCTAATATTTCAGTGTCCTGCTGTTTGCGTAGGCAACCATTGATCTTGAAACTATTGTATCTAAATAGCAGTGCGTGGTTGTGTTGTATTGTTGGGAGGTAATCGTGTTACACGGCCAACCCATTTGGTTTGTTGTTTCTTAACCCTTTAGCTGCTAAGGACGTATATATACGTTTTTCCCATTAACTTCTAAAGACGCATTAACACGTCTGTAATTATCTCTCCTCTTTGAGCTAAAGACGTGTTAACACGTTATACATTGCTACTGTCACTGCTATAGGCGTACATTCACGTTTGTGACCTAGAAACAAAGAGTAGCTATTTTTAGCTCAGCCTTCATAAAGTATGTAGCAGCGAAAGGGTTAAAGGACCAAACGATTGAGTTGTTCCTAACAAGTGTTTATTAATTTCGTGTGGACTAAACGACAGACTATGTGGTTTTTGGTTGGGCGCCTTTTAACCAGAAGCCACCCTAAAGGGAATGTTTTATTCGACAAACTAATGGCTTGTAAAAACATGGCGTTTACCCTGGTCCACTGAAAGTTAATCTCATTTTTTATCTTACCGCTCTTTGTTTTGCTCACTGATTTCTGCAAGAATTTCATCTCTGTTGTGATTTTTCATTTTAAAAAAAAAATTGCTCTAAGTACCCAGTTTTAACACATGTAGGACAAAGTTAAAAGAGCATATCAATACCATCATCTGAAAAAAACACTGGAGATGGATCAGAATGTCTCAAGTAAAGTGGCTAAGTCCGAACACTACATTGAGATTGACACCAGAGGGTAAGCGAAAAACTAGAAATACACAAAACGAGCTGGAAAAGAACAGTAGAACAAAAACTGAAAGAAAAGAATCACAGATGAGACACAATACAGATGAGGTCCAAAGCGGAGAAGAATGGCCTGGTTTCGTTGCTGATTTATTGCTGAGGGCGTCACAGGCTAGAGAGAGAGAGAGAGTGAAAGAGCGAAAGTGTGTCGGAGAGTTAGTGAAAGAGAAACGATGAACAGAGTACAGAGATGCGCAGGACCGCGTGGTATATTTTCTTAGTATGATGCAAGTCTTCAAAATGCCGCCCTTAAATATTTTTCATTTAAATAACCTTCAATTGTAATTTTAATTTTGCTGCTTATGCCGCCCTCTTATGGTCTCGCCTGATGCGGGCTCCTCTCTGTATCATAGCCCGGCGGACGATATAAACGCGTTAAATTGGTGAAAGCTTCAACATATGTGTAAATGTACAATTGAAGTGTACATCCTCAATGTGTTCTATAGTTGGGAAAGCATCATCATGTGTTACATACAAAAGTCAGCCGGCTCACGATATTTAATTTTTAACGGGATTGTGTGCGTGTCGTCAAGTATTTTAAGAATGGGTAAAGAATACGATTTTTGTAGTTTTTTTTTTTACATACGGGATCCGATTTTTCTAAGAGATGGATAAGTTACAGCCTGGCATAGTGTAACGGGAAAGCAAGAGACTAGGAATGTTTGAAATCCATTGCAGCCAAACTTCGACGCAGACATTTTTTAAACACACTATATCAATATCACTGTGTTCGGTTTCCGGTGTAGCGAAGACAGGAATCACATGTCTCCTCTTATATATCGTAAAGGACGATTAAGAGAGTCTGTGTGGGTTAGCTGACACACTGCACTGTTAAAAAAAAAGTATGCAGCTACAGAAATCGAGACATAACTAATCAAAACTGTTGATTAGTGTGGTCATCTTTTGTCTCTTGTCTTATGTTAGTCATCGATTGTTGAGGAGTTTAGAAAGGATAAGCAAGATGTTTTTCGGTCTCTTGGCGACCTACTGTTGGATTTACTTCTTCTTGGCGACCTACTGTTGGATTTACTTCTTCTTGGCGACCTATTGTTGGATTTACTTCTTCTTGGCGACCTACTGTTGGATTTACTTCTTCTTGGCGACCTACTGTTGGATTTACTTCTTCTTGGCGACCTACTATTGGATTTACTTCTTCTTGGCGACCTACTGTTGGATTTACTTCTTCTTGGCGACCTACTGTTGGATTTACTTCTTCTTGGCGACCTACTGTTGGATTTACTTCTTCTTGGCTACCTACTGTTGGATTTACTTCTTCTTGGCGACCTACTATTGGATTTACTTCTTCTTGGCTACCTACTGTTGGATTTACTTCTTCTTGGCGACCTACTATTGGATTTACTTCTTCTTGGCGACCTACTGTTGGATTTACTTCTTCTTGGCGACCTACTGTTGGATTTACTTCTTCTTGGCGACCTACTATTGAATTTACTTCTTCTTGGCGACCTACTATTGGATTTACTTCTTCTTGGCTACCTACTATTGGATTTACTTCTTCTTGGCGACCTACTGTTGGATTTACTTCTTCTTGGCGACCTACTGTTGGATTTACTTCTTCTTGGCTACCTACTGTTGGATTTACTTCTTCTTGGCTACCTACTGTTGGATTTACTTCTTCTTGGCTACCTACTGTTGAATTTACTTCTTCTTCTTCTTCTTTTGCGTTCGTTCGCTATGAATTCACGCGCGGTCATGGCATCTGGTATTTAGCTTCTGACTGATTTTTGCGTGAAAGCTTGTTTACCGTTTTACTGTTGTCCCTTGCCATGCAGGTGGGCCTTCTCCAACTTCAGAGGTGATGAGTACACTAAAATTGACGTTGAGACGTCACGCAATTTAATGAGGTTTGAATTACACGCTGCACAAGTAGAACTGGATGTTTGAAGCTCAGAGATATGAGTGTATCTAACCAACGAGCAGACACAGGAACCATCAGTATGCATACTCTTTGACATCTGGTGGGGAGACAGAGCATCTATGAGTCTACCCGGAGTACTGCGACGTCAGTTCAGTAAACCACTTCCCAGTCTTTTAGATTTTTGAAGCAATGATGATGATGATATATTGATAACGCTACAAACAATCATTAATCTAACATTCGTACCACAAACAATCATTAATCTAACATTCGTACCACAAACAATCATTAATCTAACATCTTTCATTGCATTTTTTCACTTCACATTCAGTGAAGATAGTTTTATTAATATAACAACTATCATTCTTCTACTAGTCATAACAACGTTTTGGATTTAATTATATTTTTAATACTCGTATTATTCATCTGTGAGCGATCTGTAGTTTAAGCGGTTAAGCCAATGTGTGTGCTCGATCAGAACACAAGCGTATCTGGTTCAAACTCCGCGGTGGATAAGTTTGGAAACAAATTAGTTCCCTTGGATTTTTACGAACAATCAAATTTAGACCTCACCACCGTTCAGAAAGCAATAACAAACTACTGAACGTATAAGTGGTGCCTAGAAAATCGACGACTCGTTTACTGTTGTTGATGACTAAGTCTTGTAAAGTAAATGCAACGATTTTCATTTTTCATTGTTTAGCTTGTACATCCCATCAATACAAAACTGCTTCAACATTCCTCACGATTTTCTTCTAACATTGCTCTTCTTGAAATGAGGTCTGTAAGTGCCACTTACTACACTATCTATTGTTGGTTATCTTCTTGAGATCTGAAATGTTTACGGATAGCTGTGATTAACTACTTTATTACTAGAGATAACTAAATGTAAAATATTAAACACCACTGCAGGCCCGTGCGGTATATTTTCTCAGTATGATGCAAGTCTTCGAAATGCCGCCCTTAAATGTTTTTTTTTAAAATAACCTTCAATTGTGATTTTGATTTCGCTGCTTATGTCGCCCCCTTACCGTCCTGCCTGATGCGACCGCCTCTCTGTATCACAGCACGGCACGGCCCTGCATCTCTGAAATGGACAGACTTGGGGATCTTCTAAATAAATATGGTTTTTTTTACCGACGATCGAGACCTCTGACCTATGGAGAGAGAGAGAGAAATAATGAATGACTGTAAAGGTAACAAAGTTGTGCCAGGACAAGCTATTTGATGATGATTATGGCGACAATCGAGCATTAGTATCATCAATAGAATCCAGTTAACAAGCGAGGACAATAAATAACATAAAATTGCTCGTAGACTTTTAAGATTTTAGTGTATGATGTGCCAGTCACTTCATATTTCTAGGAACTAGTGTGCATGAGGTATGAGGGCAAATTCCTTACCTCACGTTTGGGATTGAACAACAATCCTCCTGTCCAAATCGATAGGTGAACCCGAATGCATTACGCTAGCCCGTCCTACATGCGACGATTACAACATCTAAATCAACATATACAGCCATGGAATGGTATATACCAGGAAAGAGAAATACTGGAAGTACAAGAAGAAAATTGATAAATAAAATGAAACTGGATTCTTCATATAGGGCCTACATGGCATTGTTCATATGATAGAATGGTTTTGAAGAAGGCTGTTTTGAAACTGAACTTCCATAACGGAAATGTTACTGAATGAATGAAGAGATTAATGCTGAGCTATCCCGACAAGCCATAAGGAAAACAGTCAGAGACCGGGAAAAATGGTGTACGACTGTTAAGACCATATGTCCGACGAAGAGCGGAGATGAATAAGTAAGCAAGTATGCAGCGAATCACAGGAACCATCAGCATGCATATACTTTAGTATACAGTTATAGTAACAAGCTCGATGAGTATGCCATGGATCAGAACTGTTCAACGTGGTGCCTACAACGCCATGGCGCCATATGCTTTTCTGGCGCCCAAGTTACTCAGCTGGCGCTAACGTTAAACAGGACTTTAAGAGAGAAAAATGCATTTCTGAATAACGGAATGTTTCCTTTTTTGTCAAAGCACTCCCGAGAAATCCTGTCTCAGGAAGATGTTTTGGCACTACACTACTGGACATGCTGGTGTGAAAGGAAATGAAAAGGACTATGATTTCGCTGGAACGACGTTCGTTGCAAGTGGGAGATGCATATAGAGTGTGGATATAAAAATAGCTAAATGTTCCCCATATATGGAAACATAATAAGAGACATTGAATTTGTTGGTTGCAAATGAGCAAATTCTAGACAAGACTGCTGATGCTGTCTGCTGGCTAAAGAAAAAATATGTGTCTACAAATGTCCCGTTGGTCTAGTAAGTAAGGGAACATTTCGATTATTGTTGCATTGAAGGAGGGAGAAAATGTGGACTTGTACAATGTACAATGGTGTCGATCTGGAGAACTGAAGTGCAATATCTGCAGCAGGAGACCATTTACTGGTCTGCCAGGAGCCAGATGGGGCTGGTTAAACAACCAATAACTGTTGAAGTTTCGCTATAATCATGTTGGTTACTCTCGTAGTTTAGATAAATCCCTCATTATCAATGCCATTTATTGGTTAGTTAGTACTGAGACGAGTCCGTGGATCCCATGCTGAAGACCCGTGTTCAATATACGGTAAAGTCAAGGATTTGTTATTTTGTTCTGGGCATACATTAAAAATCATAACCTGAGCAGTCTCGCTGCGAGTGCACTAGTCATGCGGCCATTAAATTCCGACGACTATCGTCCCACATGTGTCCTACAACGCCCTAAAAAAAGCGGTACTGCAGGGAGTAACGACAGTTGTTTTTTACTGAACAGTGACCCCCATAATGCGTTCAGTATCCGAAGTCAGAAGTTAATCTTTAAGCATGTCGATGATTTAAGTGACTCACTGGTTAAAACAACTCATATTTGCCCCTTATGCTTCCATTCTGTTCATACAATCTGAGATTCCAAATCTCTTAACACACTATATATAGATAGATATTAGTCGCCGTGTCCAAGTGTTTTCATTCAACTGACATTCGCTCCCTGAGCAACTGAATGGTGCTTCGACATTCAATCATCATTATCCACTGATCTGGGCGTTCGATGGAAGCATGCCTGCTCTTCTTAACTATGACGGCCAAAATGGCCCTAACACTATATCCATTCAAGTCGCCCGTGTGTTGTTGGGCCCCAGAAGGGGAGCAAAGAATAGTAACACATTACGATCTACAACGTATGTTGTAAGAGGCGACTAAGGTAGGGGCCTAGGGAAGCTACTCTAGTTAATAAAAAGCATTGCAGAAATCGGATGTGCTGGCCTACTTGTATGCGCATAAGTGGCACAACGTACACTCGCCCTTAGGCTCAGCTCGCATACAAATCATACAGAGTAGTTTACAAATGGTCGACATGGAGAGTTTGCATAAGAAGAAGATATCCATTCAAGTCACTATAATTTGAAAAACTTCGATAGACGTCTTCCACTCTCATCGCAATCCGGTATTACAAATAACTATATTCATCCCTATATCCGTTAAGCTGCTTACTATTCAATTCTAGAATAATAAATGTATTTATTTGTCAGTAAAGCTTCCGATGACAAAATATATACAGACATATTGGAATGTATTAGAATACTTATTTTAAATGGCTTTTACAAAATGTGCAAACCGTAAATTATTGGTGTCGTGTTAGTTATTCGTAAACTGTCTGGTATGCATTTGTAAGCATCACCCCAATATTTTACAGATGTCGATACGTCGAATTCAAAGCATCGTGCATGCAGGATTAAGTTCAATATAAAATAAATACGGAGCAGATTGTAAATGCTTTGTTTTTGAGACTAGATCTACATATGGAAGCGACATGAATAATAATAATGATAATAATTCTCGTAATATAGAAGTCCTGGATAGTGCTGGCATTCCAAGCATGTATGCCTTTGCTGGGTCAGTGACGTCTGAGATAGCTGGGACACGCGTGCCCCGTATGAGCGATGATAGAATCCCAAAGAACATTCTATATGGTCAACTCGCAATTGGTACTAGACAGCAAGGGCGCCCATTATTACGCTTCTTTGACAACTGCAAACGTGATCTAACTGTATCGTTTGCTTGATAAAGGCCTTTTGGTCGAAACGTTGCTGTATATTGTCATTGTTTTTGTACGTTGTAAAACTACAGTACTTTGTTATTACATGTGTCGGCATTTTACCTAGTTTTACTGCAGTCTTCACCTATATCGATATTATTATTTGTTCCGCAACCACCCAATTAAAAACCTCATTGTTGAAATGTTTTGCTAGTGTGGTTTGCATGACATCAACCGAAGTCGTTGTAACGAACTGTATCACTTCAAAGATAGTAATCATCTTTATTGTTTTATGGAAAGCCAACATATTCTTAACTGGTTTCAACCGTATTTTTGTTTCATACCTGTTCTGATGTTTTGTTCGAGCGGCTTAAGATTGTGTGTGCTGTTTGCCGAAAAACACTACATTTAAATTTCTTTAAAACGATTTACATTTATCCTGCGCTGGTCAGTAAATATTACTAATTTTTTTTCCAACACTCAACCTCAAGTCTCACTTACGTAAGATGTTAAATACTGATAAATTTATTCAGACTTTCGTATTTGATGCATATGTGAAACTAGCTGTGAACATCTTTAAAAAAACATCATTTAAACTCGCTTCTTAAGCACCTGTTCCGGGGTTCAATTCCACAGTAAGACTAATTTTTTCCCTACCGTAACGGCAAGCATGTCGACCCAACCTCAAATGTATACCAGGAAAGGATTTATGAAGTTATGGCGGCCTGCGTCATGTTGACCACATCACCCATCGTGTGCTAATGATTAAACGAATATGAACCTAACATATTGTTCTCCGATATGCCAGGAGGTATAAAACGGATTCCTTTACTTTTATTTTAGAGACTATTTACTTTTCAAATTTTTACAACTTTTCTGTTGCAGTTTTATCCAATCACAATTGACACCTCGTATAAATCATGAAAGTGGTTGGCTACTGGAGATAGAGACTGGATATAGAATGACAAGCCTCCAAGCGTATCAGAATAGGAAAAAGAGGTTAGTGTCTGAGATCTCACACTCGACGTTCCATACGTTAGGAATGGAAACGGTCCCATACCTCCCGGACATCAGGGACTGAAATGTGAAATGAAATCCAGAGATTGAAATGTGAAATGAAATCCAGAGATTGAAATGTGAAATGAAATCCAGAGATTGAAATGTGAAATGAAATCCAGCGATTGAAATGTAATGAAATCAGAGATTGAAATGTGAAATGAAATCCAGAGATTGAAATGTGAAATGAAATCCAGAGATTGAAATGTGAAATGAAATTTCTTCACATCCTAAGGTTTGAAAAATTTACGGCAAATTTTCTTTATTAATAAGGAGAACTAGTGCCCAAATAAGATTCAGACCCTTGTCAACGGATGTTTTCGGCAGATTCTCAAACTAAGATGGTATGATGGAGTTATAAACACAGACCTGTGGATAAGAACCGGACAGGAACCAATGATGACCCAGGTCAAGAGGAGAAAAAGGCAATGGATCGGACATACCCTACGGAAGACACAATCGAGTGTGACTAGACAAGCACTTGAGTGGAAACCGCAAAGAAAATGAAAAAGAGGACGCTCGAAACAGACCTGGAGACGAAGCTTTCTTGAGAAAATGAAGAGTTCTCTACTATCCGGGGAGACCATGAAGAAAACAGCCAGAGACCGAAACGAATGGCGAACGGGGTGGGGGGTCACAGGCGCATGGGGACAACGCTGCGCCTACATTAGTGAGCTGGCACTAATCAAGATCCTACTTCACCTCCACGTGGTGACCCTGGTAACAGACACTAGTTCCTGTCTGGCAACGCGTGTAGGGATCGAGGGAGAGCTACACTGGTGTAGGTAGAGATGCAGAGGTAGTCACGCTGGATGGGATCTGCTCTCAACACAGACGAGCGGAACCCCAGAGTGACTATTAATGCTCGTCTCTCCCAGCCGATGGAAAAAGCTGGACGGATAAACATCAAGGGATGAGGGATGCATCCAAAAAAGAGTCGTCGCCCACATGAGATAAAACTCTTTGAGTCCGAAGGCAGGGACTCGAGTTGAGTTGCACGCTGCGAAACTCCAAGCCCTGAGAGGGTGGGGGGCGAACAAATAAACATATAGGATGAGAGGTGCATCCAGCAAAGAGACGTAGGCCCACATAAGGCGAAACTCGGGATCCCATCTCAGGGGTGGGGGCCGGTGTTAAGCCCCAGGTCAGGACAGCCTAGAGGCAAATGTGAGCACGGTGAGAACTGACGGAAATGCTGAGGCAGGAACCAGGGCAGAGAGAGCACGGATGCGGACGATGCACGAGTGAGCACACCGGTGGGCAAACGTGTACCGCGCAAATGGTGCAGCGAAGAGAAGGCTTGGCAGGCGTGAGGGTCAGTGGACCACCCAGGTGAGCAGAGAACTGGAGGACCCAACAGTGTTTGAAGCCAGTGCACGTTTTCGCTCGCAAGGAACTACTGCTGCCTTGTAGTTTGATTGGGGACAATCAAAGGCTAGCGGAGTAAACCGTACACAAAACTGGACGACAGGAAAACCAAGGAGTCCAAAAAAGACAGGTTTTCTGGGAAGATGACGCTCAACAGCCCGTGAGGGTATGTCGTCTAAGGGTCGCTACCCTAAAAGATAATAGTAAACCGCTGCCTTGTAGGTTGGCTAGGGACAGAAAAAAACTAACGGAGAACGAACCTAGTAAACGCTGGTTGAAATCGGACACTTCACCGAAGGATAAGCACTAGAACGCCAAATAGTACTGATCGTTGTGACGTAAAATTGCGTTCTTGACAAAGGTTGTGTATATATCACAATAAGAATGATAAATATGGCGAAAAAGAACGATCGCGAGAGAGAGAGAGAGAGAGAGAGACTGTCGAATAACTGTTGAGGCTCTATGCTCCAAGAGGAGCGGGAAGGAATATATCAAGTCAAGAACTGGTGCCCTATTGGTTAAAAATGATGGTGTTTTCTTGCGTCAACAACTCTCTTTTCGACCTTTCCCTTAAAGTCAACAAGTTTTTTCCTGATATGAAGAATATCTATCCAATGACCAGCACATACGTTGATACATCAGGTATGTGTCTTGAATTCATCTGAGCTTGATAATTCCCCATCCAGTTATCCGGGACAAAGCGACAACGACGTAATGACAGTTACAGTTTGTGAACCAGTTTTGTGTATTTTAAAATGCTTGTTTTATAAGTTCGTGCTTTGCATCTTAAGTACACATGAAAATGACGAGACATTTCATGATCAAACCAACTTTATTTGCTTTCAAATGTCGCGTCTATTTTAAGATAAACATTTTTCATGAATTTGATAACAGCAATTTTTAAACAGCATTTGTTCGAAAAATTAATTCTAAATAAATTAAATTTTATTCATTTTTTGCTGACTTTTGAAACAATTTTTAAAATAATCAAAAAATTAAATCTAAAATATGAGACGAAGAAAAATTAATTAAAGAACTACCACCTTGACATTTAAAAAAAAATAGTTAAGAAATGAAATATAAAATATGAGACGAAAAAAAATTAATTAAAGAACTGCAACTGGTATTTGTCTTGAGTCCTTTTTCTTCTGAAATTTCGACAAATTATCAACATATAAGCTTGCCAGTTTTCTTAGATATAGCTAGTTTGTCTTAGATGGTAACAAATAGTCACCACAAAGCAAGTATATTCAATTATTTTCAAATATTTTAAGATAATAAATGCATCACCATCATCCTGTTTCTTTTATAGAGAATTTAAATGACTTAAGTTACTCAGGATAAAAATTGCAACCCGAAATACGTTAACCAATCAATAAATAAATAGGTTCTTTATACACATAACATGTTTAGTAATTATTGAATCAGACCTTGATAGTGCTATAACAAAATCAACAAATTTATCAGCAATTGAACTCAAGTAAAACAGTTGCACATATTTAAATAACGTGAGCAAAACAGCGTTAGTAGTGCTTGAATGCTGTCAGAGAGCTCGCGTGTCTCAAATCCTGCTTACAAAGTCGATACACCTTCTGGAATGGCACTTTTCACATGTGAAGCATCTGCCAACTGTCGTCTTTTTCTTGATGCTGAGGATGACATAAGAAATAAAATATAATTACGATTTATCCAATATAGTTGATTGGTTAATTGAATGATTGCAAATTATATAGTCATTGCAATTTGGTGACTAAATACATGTACTTTCGTACGCAAGAAGATCTCAACCGTAATGCATTAACTCTGTTACACCGGCGAGGATCCCGGAAGTACTTTTGAAAATAATAAAAATATGTAGGAATTGTATATCTCTTGTTATTACCCATTTGAAATAATGATTAAGACTCTCAGGTTAACCATTATTGATTTTCAACTGATATGGAGAATTCCCAGTTATCATCCTTCTCACGTCACGTGACAATTGAATACATGTTTGTTAGATTAAGACAGATTTCATTTACAAACAACATAACCTGTGTACTTTTGATTTTCTGATGTCACAAATTTAACTTAACGCTTAAGAATATTAGAATACTATTCATTTTTAATTTCAAATAACCAGGGACTGAAAGATCGTGAAAATTTACTAAAAAATCATTCAATTTCCTATTAAACATAAGTAAAAGTCAGCCTTCCCTGATTTGAAGTTCCGATTTCCCTACTGAGCCCGTCTGCCCAGCGTGTTCGTAGCGCGTTGGACTACGGTGACTATCCCTCTGTGTGTGCGGGTTCAATTCCGGGATGGCAGAAAAGGCCACAGATTCCCCAGATTTACGGTGTTCGTGGCACCGAACCGAAGGATTATGATGTCCATGGCACCGAGCCGAAGAGCTGAAAAGTTTAAGTGCTTCTGGATCCGAAAAAAAATGTCCCTACTGAACTAATCAGCATTTTGCTAGAGTTGACCGTACACAATTTTAAATTTATGATTTCTTCATAATCTCTAACTGTATTGTTTTCTATCCTTTTCTCTTTCGCAAATTTAAGTTTGGTAATACGTCCCCTATTTTCTGACTCTACTACTTTTTGTATTCATCTCATTTTCCAGCCTGTACTGTTTTATTACATCCGGAAATCTCACACAAAGTAGCAATTTAACAGGAGCCCATACACATTGAAGTTATCAACCATATGATTGTGAAACCTGAGAAATTGAAGTGAAAAAGCGAAGGGTCACCGCAACCGTTTAGCAATATTTAATAAGATACAAGATTTAATATTAATACAGATAGAGCAAGAGTTTAGGAAGAAATCGCTATGAAATTGTTGAGGAAACATAGCAAGTAAATTTTCAAAACATATAATGGAGATCTGAAATTCAAGAACGAAATAATTTTATTTTCAGATTTTTAAATATTATTTTAATTATTAGTAATTATTTATTACTTACATTTATTGCGGTCCTGCAATAGACGTATACTGAAAGAGATTTTATGTTAGGTTTAATTTAGTTAGTTTCTGTCTCAAGTCTCTCGGTTTGTGTTATATCCTGTCCATTTTTTGTTTTATCAGCAAATCATTTATGGCAATACATCTACATTCAGCTAAATATGAAGATGGAAACGGTAACAATAGTTTTCTTGCACATTTAAATAAACTTAGTTAGATGAAACTTATAGAATATGTTCGCACATGGATTATCTTCATTAAACTGCTACTTCTGGAAACATCTATGAATATTAAGATGTAATACAAACCCAAAAGTAAAAATATTTTATGATTTTTTTACAAAATAATCATGCTACAATAATCTAATTTTCTCAAACTTTTATCAACTGATGTAAAATATTATTATGTTAATGTATCCACATCCAATTCGCAACAATTTAATATATAATATGTCATACTTTAGAGAAACAGTACTAGAGTTATAAAGGTTTAAACTAATTGACATTGAATGTTAAATTTGAATTGAAAAATAAATGCGTCCAGAGGTCAAAATAATAAGAGCGAAAGGTTAAATAAAGTTTTTAGTGACTCATCATTTTGCATTTCTGCGAGTTGTTCTTGATACTGCATATTTGAAATATCAGATAAATCCACTAACTTTGGTTGCATCATCCAAGTTCGAAAATAAATCTGTTCAAACCTGAAATCTTTCTTTCAAAAAAAAGACGATATAATTTTCAAATGATCGACAATAACAAGTATAGCTGTATCAGTCACTTAACATTTCTCCAATGAAAATTTCAATATTTTTGTTATAAATATATTTCTGACATAATTCAACAAAGGTAATGAAATCAAATATCTTCACTTTTGCATCGACAAGAGTAATATTTGTTTTTTGAAGTTGGTTATTTAATATATTTCGTTTTTCCAAAGATATCATCCAGATATCTCACAAATGTTTTACCATCGGCCGTTAACAGATACTTCATTTCAAGTTTGCCACTTACAAAACCACTAAGAGTATCAAATAGTTCCATAAATCTTTTCAATCTGTTCCCTTTCGAGAACCATCTTACTTCAGTGCGAAGTAAAAACCTCCCATGGTCTGCATTTTATCTTCACAAAATAGCATGCAGAGACTCTCACATTTGGCATTATCTTTAATAGCATTGAAACACTTTATAACTGAATTTAGTACTTCAATTAGAACAGGCAAAATATAGTTAGATACCAAATTTAACCAGGTGATATAGGTTTGAGAAAATTCGATTATTATAGCATGACTTTTGAAAAAAAAATCATGAAAAATATTTACACACACGCGTTTGTATTACATCTTAATATATATACATTTTTTTCCCCAAAGTAGTAGATAAATGACGAAAATCCAAGTGAGCACATATTCTATAAGTTTCATCTCATTAGGTGCAGTCGTCTTTATGATATTCACTTTTTAGTGCGGACACATCAACAAATGGAAACTTCCAAACGAAATTATCATAAAAAGATAACATTAAATAACGTAACCAAAGAAAGATGGAACACGAAATTCATGAAGTTCAGGAAGGTTTCAGACATGGCAGAGACACCAGAGACCATATTTTCAACATGAGAGACATTATTGAAAAATGTAGAGAATATAATGTGAATCTCCATTCCTGTTTTGTGAATTACACCAAAGCTTATGACGATGTGCAAAGTCAGAAATTATGGAACAATATGAAAGTACCCATCACATTTGACACATCTAATAGAGACACTTTATTACGAACAACAAGCAGCAGTCAGGATAGTTGGAGAAACATCAGAATGGTTCGATGTGCAAAAGGAGTAAGGCAAGGATGCATATTCTCCCATATTTATTCAACATCTATGCAGAACATATAATGCGAAATGTTAAGAAGGACGAAAACTGTACATTTTTTTACCCATTTACAATTGGGGAAATATGATTCCAGAACTAAGGTACGCAGACGACACAGTACTACTCTCAAATAGTGCCACCGGCTTGGAACATCTAGTTCAATCTGTCAAGAAGCATAGAGAAGATCATAACTTTTTTCTGAATATAAAGAAAATGAAAATTATGCCCACCGACAAAGCAAAATCTCAACCCAAAATTACCATCAATAATGAAGACATTGAGAACGTCACAAATGTTGAATATCTTGGCTCTATAATGACCAACAATGGAGATTGTACGAAAGAAGTTAAAAGAAGACTAGCCATGGTTTTCCAGAGGGCGGTGAGAATGAAGAAACTTTGACACGACGCAGACAAAGAAACGAAAGTAAGACTTCTGAGAACATGCATATTCCATGTGCCAACATTTGATCTATCAATACTCAAGATTGCACTCTATAAATTCATTTTGATCTTCATGACAAGGTTGGGAAATGTCGGACACATTGCCGTTTAAAAAAAAAATGACTCGATTTTAACGCAAAAACATATGCTTTTCCGCTTACAAATCTTTGTTAAAAGGAGATAGAAATGCACCTAGTTATAAGTACTTTTGGTTTCCTGAAGATTGTTAAACTTTAGTAACGTGATTGTGAAGTAGCATTCGTTTATGTCAAGATATCCAAAAACCGATATATCAGTTGTGCAACATCATGAACATTAGTTAAACTCTAAACGAGTCTATTGCCCTCCCCCTAAGCAATGAAAATGTCCCCCTGTGGGGTGTGGGCACCAGGTTGAGAAACAAGGCTCTAACCCATTGTGACGTTTAATGTGAACACAAGTTGTTAATATCCGAAACATGATATTATTTATGAATAAATGCTCTTGATGTCCAGGTATTGGGAAATGTCTGCATTTTCGACACTTATTTTATTCATGAGTGTCTGCTTCTTTTCTGCAGCAATATATTTATAAAACATTTGCTGACTTACTGAGCTGTTGTAGTTACTATCGTTACTGCCTTTAGTACCGGTTTTTAGGGCGTGGTAGGGCAGGGGAGGCAGAGCCAGAGAGATTTAATTGCTGCATGGCAAGAGCAGTCGCCACGAAGCTGTTCAGGTTGGGAGTTTTCCTCTATGTCAGCTGTTCAGGTTGGAAGTTTTCCTCTATGTCCAATGTTGTTGTTGTTACAGATAGAAACGGGGTTTAAAAGCTAAGAATTGACTTCATTTCCCGGTTTGTCCATATGTCTCAGTCCACAGCCAACTCTAGATAACTAGGCCAGACAACTGGATGGGGTTCCCTGACCTAGATCAGAAAAGGGGCCGGAAAATATAGATGTTTGATAGAACACTGCAAGCTTTTTGCAATTTTACTCAATTCTGTGAGTCTATGGTTATTTATTGCTGAAAAATATTCATAATATTGAAATTCCTTATTGTTAAACTTAACTTGTTGCATAATATAACTTCGAGTTAGCATTTTGCGTTGATTTTAAAATAAATTCGTCTATATACACCAATACTAGAATACGAGGTGGCGTCTGATTTCACATAATTCTTACCTGATTCCGAAGGCCCATAAGTTTATAGTTGGGTCTGCTCAGTCCCTCTCTACAGAAATGGCATATTACCTGCCGGGACTACTACATACATCACGAGCTCGTAGCTCTTACATGAATTCTTAAGTATCTCCTACTCAAAATTCACTTATGAATAGAACGACGCTATCCGAATTCGAATCCACGACTTTCAGGACGCGAGGAAGGCTGATTAGTCACTTCATTTTCATACATAACGACATTGTATTCAAATACATCAAAAGATCAGTCTACTAGACCAGGGGTTCCCAAACTTTGCATTACCAACTTTTTAAATACATTGTGCTTCCAGGGACCACAACATTTTCTATATATGAAAAGGGATAGGCGTGAATTA
Source organism: Arion vulgaris (assembly GCA_020796225.1). NCBI lineage: Eukaryota > Metazoa > Mollusca > Gastropoda > Stylommatophora > Arionidae > Arion > Arion vulgaris. The sequence continues at coordinate 26,339,826 of CM036761.1, read as the reverse complement.
TTTGTGTTTTACGATAGTAAACAATATCTGCAATTTAACATTTTAATAAACAGGAAGAGGTTTCATTTTGTCTTTAACAAGACGCGCCATACTTATCATCATGAGTACATTTGCATTTCAATTTCAGCCAGAGATTCATCCTGAAGCTCAGTCAAAATGTATTGTAGCAATATCCAATGCGCACACTTTATTTATCCTATCTTTCAAAAGATCGTTTCAGCCACTTACTTTAATTTAATTCTTCTAGCGATGGAGTCATTATTACACCACATCAACATTCAAGCTGGCTCCAATTTCTCAGACTGCAAGAAACTTCAAATGATGGTTCGCGCACCCTGGTTGGGAAAAGGCTGCACTAGACCTAAGGATACAATTGACCTAATTATAAAGAGACGTCGCCCGAGTGGTTACCGAGGCCCATATTTGGGGTGTAAAGAATAGAACCATTGTTACCTGCCATGCATGTCGTAAGAGGCGCCTAAGGAGGTTTGGCTGAAATCGGATGCATATGTCCTAAACGTGTAGAAGTCTATACGTTTAGGGGCTACCAAACCAATGTGCAACGTATACACGTTCTTGGCAAAGATCAAACATATTACAAATAGTGATTAAAATTGGTCGTAATGAACGAACGCAAAGAAGAAGAAGATAAACAGACGTTCACAATGTTGTTTGTGAACAGTGGTTTAGTAAGTTTGTTGTTTTCACCAAAAATATAGGGTCTGAATACTGGTTAATTCTAAGTTCCTCTTTCATACATCTCAAAAATATCACAATATTTACTTTGGGAAAAATGTTAAAATTATTTTTTACAGGGTGTGCTATGAGCCTCTGTTAAAATAACGCAAGTGCCGCACACTGCGCCAAGCATTATTTCATGTTAAGTTAGCGCTAAATTAACATCAAAGCATTCTGATACAATTTCCGGATTTTATCTACCGCAAATCTATTTATTTGTACATCATGGTCGGATTAGAAGTTTGATAAAAATGCGTGTTAATTGGATGAAATTTATTGATATATTTCAAGCGTGAAATTAATTCAACCAGATCGTGTTTTCCCACTATGACTTCTTTTTCTTTAAACGCTACATATTAACCACTTGTTAATCACTATGTGTGATTTGTATGTGATCTGAGATTAAGAACGATTGTACGTTGTGACAGTTATTCGCCTACAAGTAGGCCAACACATCCGATTTCTGCGATGCTTTTTTATTTATTAGGGTAACTTCTCTAGGCGCTACATCAGTCGCCTCTTACGACATGTCTTGGAGTGGTACAATCATTTGCTTCCCTTGCGGATCCTGGCACCACATGGGCGACACTTTGGTAATGAATGTAGTCATCTTATTCTAAGCTACATGTAAGAGCTATCATACAAGGTGCGTATCCTTTATAGGACGTTGCTCTCTTTCCAGCGCATCTGAAATTCATTCTGTCTCTTGCCAGTTCACACACTTCGTCGATGGTCATGTTCATGGTTTTTTTAATATCTTGTAGTCATCTTCTTCTTGGTCTGCCTCTGCGTCCTGGGACCAATCCCTCTAATATTGTTATCTCCAGGCCATCGTGACGCTTTATGAGACCAAAGTATCTAATTTTTCTGTATAGTATATTGTTTATCAGTCAATTGTCTTTAACATTCAGTTCTTTCAGCACATCAGTGTTCATTCTTTTTTTCTGTCTATGGTATTCGTTGGATCTTTAAAATCAAGAAAAGTAAAAGGTATCACTTTCTGAAAACTTAAAGTGACTGAGCATACATAGGTGTGCCCTTAGCGCAACTAATGTAAAGTTTTCAGTTTTCACCTTTGGCTATTTTCGTAAACGTAGACGGAAATATATGTGCTTTCGAATATACGTGTTACAGAAGAGTCCTTCGTATATCTTGGACAGAGAATAGAACAAATAGATTTATCCAGAAAGAACTCAAAATCAAAGAAAACAGGCCGATGCTATAAATAAGAAGAAAAATTGAGATATTTGGACATATAAAAAGACATGAAGGGGTGGAGAAGACCATCATGGAAGGAGGCATGCGGCAAAGAGAAGAAGAGGAAGACCACGGTCAAGATGGATTCAGGATGTAAGTGATGGTTTGAACATGATGGCTGCAGAGGCAGGACAGGCTATGCAGAGAGAGAAATTCCGGAGTACTGTTGGGGTGGCAAAGTTCTGCTCAGGACAAGTTATTTGATGATGATGATGAGACGGAAAACTCTTATAAACAACATATTATAAAACAAGAAGCTCACTAAAGACAAGATGACATTGACAAGAGCAAAAAATTAGAAGAAAGATAGCTAGTGAAAGAAAGCTACATAGCTTTTTGTCGAATTTCAATAAATATTTGGAATCCATGCTTTCGCACACCTAATCAGCAAATATCGTTTATCTTTTTCTTATCTATTTGTCTCTTGTCATGATGTTAATTCCATTTCATTTCCTTCTTTAACCCTTTGCGAACTCGACAAAAATTAACCAATTTTTTTTTCACGCCATTCTGAATAACCCCTGCTTATTTTTTTCGTTCGTTTTTTTTTTACTGTTCAATCCTTTATTCGTAATTTGTTTCAACATTTCTGTATCGCCCACTGTTTTCTTCATTTTCAATTTGCAGTTTTCCTAAAGTTAGTTAGTGTATATGCTATTATTTTGTGTAAACACGACTGTTTATTATATTCAATAGAAGCCCTTGTTTTCCTTTTCTCGAATCGCTGACGTAAACTAGCGCATTTAGTATTCCATTTACATATATGATTATTATGACACCAGGCAGATAATATCAATTACACCACCAAAAAACAATTGCATGAAAATAAAATAGAAAGACTCAGTGTCTGGTCATTGTTAGTTTTGTTTAGTTAACAGTTAAACAAACAAATACAGAAGTCATTGGCAGCTTAGAAACAAAAAAGTAATTATTGAAAGATATTAAATTACGAAAATGAGAATGTTTCGTTGTCCTTGTAGATCGAAGAGAGTAACATTCATGTTTCCTCAAATTTCTGAACCACAGCATACGGGAAGTAGGCAGGCATGTTCCTTATCGTCAGATGTGGAGCGGCCAAAAAATTTATTGACAAATATAAGAGACACGACTCTCTTCTGAAGATCGTACTAGATTTAGACTTTTTATGGAAGTGGGAAAAATGATGAGAACAATGCTAAATGCGAGGACACATTAGAAGATGGATTGGCTTCATGGCTACGATATCAGAGGGAACTACAATGAACCGAAATGATATTCTTAACACAATGGGATGCCCGTCTGCCCAACGTGTTCGTAGCGCGTTGGACTACAGGTGACTAGTCCTCTGTAAGAGCGGGTTCAACACCGCGGACTGGCAGAAAAGCTACAGGTTCCCCAGATTTACGGTGTTCGTGGCACCGAGCCGAAGGGTTACGATGTCCATGACACCGAGCCGAAGAGCTTTCAGCTCAAGTGCTTCTGGATCGGAAAAAAAAACACAATGGGATATTTCATATAAAAACAAATGGTCTTTCCAAACAGAGGAATTTCAGGGATGTGATTCTTAGTCGCTGAACAGATTGAGAAAGATGGTTGTCGATATTGGTACAGCCCGAAAAGAACGACACACCAAATATGCACAAATATTGATTTAATCAACATCGAACTAGCATGTTGGGCCTCTGGACACTGCTGGATTTATTTAGGCGGGGATCGGAGCACTTATGAACATGTTCGGAGTGCTATGATGATTGTCGTAATATAAATGGTAATGGATAGATGATAGACAGATAACATTTTGACAACATGTCCCACACTTGCAAGAGATAAGACCAGATTCAGTACAACCGACCTTCCACATAGAGATGATATCAGAGATAATCGAACATTTATCATCATCATCATCAGTTAGTGTTGCGAGCACGTCCACATAACGCAGAGACAAAATATGTCCACCTAAATGAACAGTTTGCATTATTTTCTTTCCCTGTCTGTGTTTCTGTATTGTGGGGGCACCGGCCTCACGTTCAACTTCTCTAAATATTCTTTTATCACTTGCGAAAAAAAGACAGTGGTTATACTTTTCCATATCCTGGAAAGAACACAGTGTTATGTAATATTCTTCTTTTTTTTCCACCCTTCGTCCCTAGGGAAGCATAGGTCCGCAACCACGGCCTTCAAGCCCTCCCTAGGAAGCATAGGTCCACACGCTTCAAGCCCTCCTAGGAAGATAGGTCCACCACGCTTCAAGCCCTCCCTAGGGAAGCATAGGTCCGCAACCACGGCCTTCCAAGCCTGCCTATCCAAGGCCATCTTTCCCAGATCTCTTCGCTCTCTCCTCATTCGCTTGCGTTCCGTCTCCCTCCTAGCGCAATCCATCTTCTTCCTCGGGTGACGAGCTATGAATTTTCTTGGCTGTGGTTTCTTTTTTTTAAAAAGTTTTAAAAGCTGAAGGATTGACTTCCTTGCACCGGGTTTTACCCCATACGGCTCGGGCCATCTCCGCAGAACTGACACGCCCCTTGCCAAGAGTATTGCACAAAGCACGAACTCCGTAGCTCCAGCAACAATCCTAGGTGTCTCTGGAAAAACTGCACATGTGAACAGAATTGGCGGTCGGGCTCGAACCCACGATCAAGGGTTCGGGTTTCTGTAGCTATCTAGTGTTTTTTACGGTTTGGGGTAGCTAGCCTCCCCTCCTATCTCCTTTGTCACCTCTTTCAATATTCGTGGCAGGTAACAGTGGTACTATTCTTTACACCCCTAATTTGGTCCCCGATAACCACTTGGGAGTTCATAAAAATATTAACAATACATAATTATCCCCACTTTCTAACCGAAAAACGATATATTACTTGATGCATAACATGTCATGATGTGTGTAACTTTGCAATTGTCTGTTATGAAACGTGTGTACATTGATGTGCGTTCGCGTCGTTAGCAACGATGCAGATCTGGTGATATGATGTAAATTTGTCCAATGCGAAGGGTTAGACAATCGGCGATATGTAAACACCATTAGTATGTTTCCATTACAAATAAAAGACACACATTATTTGAACTTGTCACAAAAGCAAACGTTGTAATGTGTGCCCAAGCAACGTTTAACGAATATGATCTGCTTTTGGATAGACAATAAATACATCACCACATGTAGGAGTCTCTGTGGCTAAGTGGTTAAGCCATTGCCTTGCAAGTCAAATGTCGGGGGTTCGAATCCGGACCGCGCTGTTCTGTCTCAGGAAGGCATTTTTTGCAGAGCCAACTAGGATTAGTGATGTAGCTACTGAGTTCGTGCTTTGGGCAATACTCTCAGAAGGTGGCGTCCTATTTCTGTGGAGAGGGACCGAGCTATAAGATCAAAACCCGGTGCAATGAAATAAATCCGTGGTTTTTAAAACCTCCTTTAAACATGTATGTAAAAACAGGCGGTGTGTACCACGAAACGAGGACACCAGAAGCAGAGTGAGCATAACTTCATGCACCGAATATATTTAAAGACAACAAATGCTGTGGTTCGGACATTTAGTGAAAATGGAATACAACCATTCACCAACAACATCATACAATAAAAAGAGACCAGGTACTAGAGTCAAGGGAAGACCAAGAAGAAGATGGAAAGACAATATCACAGCCACACTAAATAAAAAATGATATAACACAACAGGGACGACTCATCTGGCCCTCGAGCGCATATTAAAGCTCCCACCCCTACGCTTAACGGCAAGAGAGGACAACCAATTGCCTCATCGATGTGGGGAAAGCAAATAGACAATAAATAAAGCACAAATAACAAGTGTTTAATATATAAGTTCTATCAGCTTGTGTCACAAATGTAGCAAATATGAACACAACAAGATGAGAAATAAATGATATGCTAAACCAGCGTTTCCCAAAGTGGGCGGTACCGCCCCTTAGTGGGTGCTGAAGCGTTCTAGGGGAAGCGATAGGGGGTTCAGAAGAATTTCGGTGGTGTTCAGGCGATTAGGGGTTGGTGGTTCCTTAAAGAAGAAATTAATAATAAATATTTTAAAATAAATTATTTTCGTGATTTTGCGATTGAATAATCATTTAAAATGTGAATTCTGCATTTTAATTCATCTTATGCCCGTCTTACACGATCCTTTTTTCATCAATTTTCTATTTGATGCAAATAATCATTTGAAAATTGACCATGTATGACATAAATACATATTAATTTTCTATGTCAATGAAAAATAGAGAATGTATATATGTGGGGCGGGGGTGGGGCATTGGCAAACTGTCATAATGTGGGGGGCGTATGTGTTACAAAGTTTATGTTGTGCAAAGTGGGTGGCGGGCCGAAAAAGTTTGGGAAGCTCTGTGCTAAACTAGCTATTATCTTCTTAGTGACGTGTTGTCAGGAGAAGTATCAAATGATAGAATGGATATCAAAATGATAATGGTATGTGTTTAGAACATCCGGTACGGTCGCTGGCTGATTATATTTGCATATTCTTTACTGTGGAATTGTGCAAATATACAACACCGGTTCATTCGGAAGTAAAATGTAGGTCTTTGCTGTTAGAAGGCGGGTAGGAATAATATTCTACATTTTAACTATGCAATTGTTTGTACTGCAAACATATATACATGTTTTACAGAGAACTCTATGATTGTTGGCGGACCTACGGAGTTCGTGCTTTGTGCAATACGGTTAGAAGGTGGACGGGAATAATATTCCGCATTTAAACTATGCAATTGTTTATACTGCACTTATATAAATATATAGATGTTTTTCTGCGAACCATATGATTGTTGTCGGAAATACAGTGTACGTACTTTTGTGCAATACGGTTGGCATGCTCGGTGCCATTACTGTGGATAGGGACCCAGCCATGTACGATAGAACCTGGTGAAATGAAGTAAATTCTTGGGACTTAGGCCCTTCATGTATAAATACATAAAGCCGGTGTGTTGCCGGGACTTGCAACAGGAGCAAAGAATAGTAACACTGCAACCTACAAGGCATGTCGTAAGAGGCGACTGAGGTAGGGGCCTAGAGAAGCTACTCTAATAAATAAAAACATCGCAGAAATCGGATGTGCTAGCCTACATGTAGACGCATAACTGGCACGACATACAATCGCTCTTAGGCTCAGATCACATACAAAACACAAAGAGTGGTTAATAAGTGAACGATGTGGAGGGTTGCAAGAGGAAGAAAGTATTTATACATGTACACAGAACAGCATAGATGAACACCAACATTCAATAATTTGACTATACAATTCTATATAGCTAAGATGACACACGCACATGCATGCGTGTATAGACAAAGCATCAACATACAACATTTTAAACTATACAACTTAATATTGTTCTAAGATATACATACACTCACTTGTTGAAGAGCATCGACAAATCATTAACACTTCAACTATATTTATTTATATATATTCGTAATCTCCGATAACATATAGTGGGTCAATGGCAGGTGAAACGGGAGATAAAGAGAAGAAGGTGATAATGGATAGACCACACAGTGGGGAAATCCTGACAGCATCACGAGACAGGCTCTCCGAATGTACCCCCATGGCAATAGAGGTAAGGGGAGATCCATGAACACATGGAGACGCAAGTTGGAGTTGGAATGCAAGAAAATGGTGAGAGAGTTGAGAGATCTGGGAAAGATGATCCTGGATAGGCGGGCCCGCCCATGTGGTGCCAGGGCCGCAAGCAAGAAATAATATATTAGCTAATGCGATCTACAAGGCATTTCATAGAGGCCACTCATTATAGGACCTAGGAGGCTACCTAGTAAATAAAAACATAGTAGAAATTGAATGTGCCTATCTATTTGTAGGCTCATAACTGCCACACCTGTACAATCGCTCTTACGCTCAGATCACATACAAAACACAAAGAGTGGTTAACAAGTGGTCGTTGTGGAGAGATTGAAGAAAAAGAAGGATAGGCAGGCTTAGAAGGCCTTGGTTGCGGACCTATGCCTTCCTTGGGGCGAAGGATGAAGAAGAAGAATTATTATTAGTAATACTGCATATGTCACATGGCGCCCGCGTCTCTATAACCATCACTCAGATGCGCCCCTCATATATAAAAACGTTGGGCAGCACTCTGGAAACAATGCAGATGAATGGAAAACTGAATATATTGTTTATAAGGTAGTGTAAATCTATCAACATAACATAAAAATAGTGCAAAAGAACAGTAGAAAAATAACTACATGTTACACCCAGTGGTTACCGGGGCCCACATTTGGGGTGTAAAGAATAGAACCACTGTTACCTGCCACGCATGTCGTAAGAGGCGACTAAGGAGGTTTGGCTGAAATCGGATGCATGTGTCTTAAGAGTGTAGAAGTCTATGCGTTTAGGGGCCTACCAAACCAATGTGCAACGTATACACGTTCTTGGCAAAGATCAAACATATCACACAGAGTGATTAAAATTGGTCATAAAGAACGAACGCAAAGAAGAAGAAGAAGACTACATGTTAAATGCGATGTCTATGAAAAGTTACCAACATCAGTATAAAAGCGAAAACGTTGGGACATAACATTTCTTGAGTTACACATATAAACAAACAAAACAAACCATTGGATAGCACTACTCGAAAACAATTCACAGCATTTCCCAAAGTCAGGTACTGCCCCAGTGGTCGCTAAAGCTTTCTGGGGAGGAATAATAGTGGGTTTAGAAGAATTTTGGAGTTGTTCAGGCGATTAAGGGTCGGTGGCTCCATAAAGAAGAAATTAATAATAAATATTTTAAAATAAATTATTTTCGTGATTTTGCGATTGAGATATTTACAATTTGAATTCTGCATTTGAATTCATCTTACACGATCCATTTTTTCATCAATTTTCTATTTCATGCATATAATCATTTGAAAACTGACCATGTATTACATAAATATATATCAATTTTCTAAGTCAAAGAGAAAATAGAGCATGTATATATGTGAGAGGGGGAGTTGGCAAAGTGTTATAATGTGGAGCGGGGCGTTACAAAGTATATGTTGTGCAAAGTGAACGGTGGGCCGACAAAGTTTGGGGATCTATGATCCAGAAGAATGGAAAATTGAAAATGTTGTTTGTGGGGTAGTGTTAGGCTATCATCATAACATAAATATAGTTGCAAAACATAAAATGAACAATATCGAATGGTGTCAGATGAGCCAATCAGAATATCGGGAAATCAGCTGTAAATTTAAACAAAGCAATATGATCACAGACAGGGATCGCCTCTGCATAAATATTTCAAATATAATCAGAAATTGGCACGTGGATGTAATAATTGCAATGTCTCTAGCGACCGTATCTTGAATGGTTGGAGAGAATGTGGAGGTGGACTTAAATTTTATATAATTGAGGAGAGAGAGTGTTTATGTTATATTATATATCATTGAGAAAGAGAGAGAGTGTTATATTATATTATATATCATTGAGAAGTAGAGAGAGAGAGTGTTATATTATATATCATTGAGAAGGAGAGAGAGTGTTATGTTATATTATATATCATTGAGAAGGAGAGAGTGTTATATTATATATCATTGAGAAGGAGAGAGAGAGTGTTATGTTAAATATCATTGAGAAGGAGAGTGGTATGTTATATTATATATCATTGAGAAGGATAGAGAGTGTTATATTATATATCATTGAGAAAGAGAAAGAGTTTTATAGTATATATCATTGAGAAAAAGAGAGTGTTATGTTATATATCATTGAGGAGAGAGAGAGTGTTAGATTATATTATTATATATCATTGAGAAGGAAAGTGGTATGTTATATTATATAGCATTGAGAAGGACAGAGAATGTTATATTATATATCATTGAGAAGAAGAGAGAGTGTTATGTTATATTTTATATCATTGAGAAGGAGAGAGAGAGAGTTATATTATATATCATTGAGAAGGAAAGAGAGAGTGTTATATTATATTATATATCATTGAGAAGGAGAGAGAGTGTTATATTATATTATATATCATTGAGAAGGAGAGAGAGTGTTATATTATATTATATATCATTGAGAAGGAGAGAGAATGTTATATTATATTATATATCATTGAGAAGGAGAGAGAGAGAGTTATATTATATTATATATCATTGAGAAGGAGAGAGAGAGAGTTATATTATATTATATATCATTGAGAAGGAGCGAGAGTGTTATGTTATATTATATATCATTGAGAAGAAGAGAGTTATATTATATATCATTGAGAAGGAGAGAGAGAGTTATATTATATTATATATCATAGAGAAGGAGAGAGAGAGAGTTATATTATATATCATTGAGAAGGAGAGAGAGAGTTATGTTATATATCATTGAGGAGAGTGTTTTGTTATATATCATTGAGAAGGAGAGAGAGTTATGTTATATTATATATCATTGAGAAGGAGAGGGCTTAATGTTATATTTTATATCATTGAGAAGGAGATGACGTTATACCGGGTGTTCAAGATAATTGCAGCCCGTAAATGGAGCTAATCTGGCATATATGTATGGAAATGGGAAGGTTCAGTTATGACGTAGTATAGATCAAGGTTGTGTGACGGTGTGTAATTGTAGTGCAGGAAGGGGCGATGAACAAATGTGACGTAGGACGAGCTAGTCAGAACCGGTTTAAATAGTAAATAAACACAACTCAATTTGTACCTAGCAACTTTCAAATTATCAATGGGGCTGCAATTATCTTGAACACCCTGTATTATATGGTATATCATTGAGAAAGAGATGATGAAACTAAATTAAAATGTACCTTATTATGTGCAGACCTGTTAAATGTCATAATTTCACACTGCTAAGATCTAGAATGCGGATGTATGAAGTTAAAAGCTCGTGCTATTTTTATTTTCTAACTTGATTTATGTGCCATTTTAAAACTAGTGAACCTGAAACGATCTTGCAACGGCAAGCAGCATCTCGGTTAGGTTGGGATTGCCAAGCTATCGCTCTATTTACTCGACAACGTTAGCTCCTCTTTAACTCTACGGCTCGTATCAAGTCAAAATTAAACTTAGACAGTGTTCTGTTAGCTATACAATTCGTAGCCTGCACGATAAAGTGTGCTTCGTGTGTCTAAAGTTGTGTTCAGAACAATACATCATGTGGAGTCATGATACACAATAATTCATATATATATATATATATTATATATAAATTATATCTGAAGAACATGTGAAAATGAATGTAAAACTTAGATCATTTCAGCGATCAAAAAAGATGCACATGATACATTAACTCAAGCTGTGCAAGATATACAATTCAGAAAACAATTATTTTCTTCAGCGATATCTGGACACGCGCTTATCCACTTCTAATTTATTTCTTCTTTTATCGTCCCACTACTACCGAGTTGTTGCTCAGCGTCGTGGTTTTCTGTTTTGTCTTGCGCTGTTCTGGTGGCTTGGGTGATTGTTATTTTTGCTCTTTGACAGGTTTCTGCTATGCCAGCTAACCATTTTTCTTAATCTTTCTTTGCCTTCTTTCCTGATGTTCTGTTGTAGTAGATTCTGGAGTTTGGATGCATCCTTATTAAGTGGCCAAATCACTTTATTCTTTCTTTCTCAATGTAATTCAAACAAGGTTCTGTGTCAACTTTCTTTCTTATGCTGATGTTGGTGACTCTGTCGTTTCTGGTATTTCTTAACTTTTCGCAGGCAGCGCATTTCACATGTAGTTATTTTTGTGACTGCACTTTGCTGCTTGCACATATTTGGCTCTGGTATCACAATGTAAGTATGAAAATGCTGTTGATCATCTGGTATTTAGCTGTGTGTGAGATTTTTGGGTTCCTTAACAATAGGGCTAGCTGCTAGGTTACATCATTTGCATTTTGCACATCATTTGCTTTTAGCCTATGTTCACTTTGAATCACAAACGTGACAGTAAGCTTCAAGTATGTCATTTTTCACGAAAGCTTAGTTCTAAGGCAGACAGTGTGGCCGCATAATGCTTCTAAGAGCATTCAGGATAGGACATTCTTGTTGATGATGTTTCGGTTTCTCTTTCTCCTGTTGACACTAAAAGAGTGTTGTTTTACTTATTCCTAATCTAGAACTGCACGGATAGTTCAAACCGACAAAACAACAAAGGCGGTATAAAACTCCCCACAAGTGCAAATATTCCTTGCCCACATTGCAAACAAACATTTCAAGCCCGAGTAGTCACCTACGCACACACAGACAAGCATAATGCACCTACATTCTCTAGGATAAAAATGGTGGTTATTATCACCTGTGACGGACGAGCATCATATCAGTCTATGTGTCTATGAGTCTGCAGTGTTCGGTACATAGGCGAAATATAACGACCTGGTCGGTTTTATTACATTGTTATATGAGTCAAGAGTTGAATTAACACATTACAAAATCAATTGTACAGACACAAGCACATGAGCTTAATAGAAGCTCCCACATTAACATTATATTTACAGACTGGTTGATGGCTACGCCTTTGATATGCCACGATTTTCATTTCTATTTTACAGTGACTGGTTCACTGTTATGTTCTAACTGTCGCTCACTTCTGTTTTACTATTTTACTACTAGTTATCGTATCGACATCACTACACGTTTCATTATCATGTATACCATTAACTGGGATACTTTGAATCGATGCAAGTTTGGTTATTTGACGAAACGTCACGAAGTTATTAAACAAACGAGGCATCAAGTTCCAGATTTCGTGTTATTTCAGATTGCCTTAAGGCACACATTTTTTTTTATCTCTCTCTGTCTTAATCCCTATAATACAAGACACCGCTAGTTATCCAATCATCTTATATCAATAGACATCTTATTCCTACAAATGCACTACTTGACTTAACTTATAGAAGTCTAAAGATATAGTAATTATTAGCTAGTACTGGATATACAGAGTTGTATTAACTGAACAAAATCATTGGGAAGGTGACCACTATGAGAAAGAAAACATACGTATAATAAAATATAAACAAGAAAAAGTGTTGATACTATTATCGTTGGATAGTGATGTCCTCTTGTTGCTGTTAATAGAAATTGATTAGTTTTTGATGATACTATCAATATCTATTGTTATCTATATATGTGCGGCTTTTTCGTCTTGACAACCCTTTAGAACAATGTCCTATCCATTTATGGTCCATGTCTATCCTAGCAAGCTAATATGGTCAATGTGTCTTGTCAATTTTGCACGTACACCCACTAGAATCTACTGTTCTCATCCACAGAAAAGAAAGAGTTCATTTGTTTGAGTTTGAGCAGTGTTTACAAGAGATGGCGGAAGATGGAATAGATTATACCTAATCATCAACTGCCTTAGGGTACCTCCCAGCCAGATTTGTGGCCAAGGCTTACTCTTCTAGTCTTCATCATAACGTACTGAATATCATACTATGGAAGAGGATATTCAAGAACCAATTTGAATCCTCATCCTATATCTACTATCAGAGGCGGCTCGTTATTTAGAGCCAGTGGGACCCAGCCCACCAAAAATGGAAAGGGATAATAACTTCCCAGAATAGACAAATAATAGAAAATACTCAAAAAATTATAATTTTCCGAAAATGTGTTTTGTAGCCCCACCAAGAAAACTGACCACGAGCCGTCACTGTCTAGCATTATATGACCTCTATGACGTTAACGTAAACTATTCCTTTCACGCTTAAAAATAATTTGTTTATATTCCATGTGGAACGATCCAGATATTTTCTACTGATACTTGATCTCAATGTAGGTGAGGTCGAGTCTCTAGACCTATCGGTTACAGTTGATACGTTATAGACTGTGTTCAAATCGAACACATAAATAAACAATAACAGTTAAAAATCGATTCGAGTGGGTTTGAAAGACACTGATCTAGCAACCTTAATTATCAACAGTAAAAAATAAATCCTACAAATGTCAACTGTGTTAATATTTACGTCAGGTATCCTTGCCGATTCTACTAATTTCGTGCACTGTCGCTAAGATCGTCCTGCATAGACAATACATCCAAGCACACATGATTGGCTATTCATCGAATTGCAATAATGCTGGTTCTATCAATTAATAAATCATTCGATACTTAGTCAATGTAGGACCCCACTAATATTTCTTCTACACGGCTTTGGTCACTACAAGGGTAACAGTCTTCGCTGACTGACTAAATTACAAGAGTTCGGTATGCGAAATTATACTTTGGAAATCCAATGCACATGACAATTAACACAACAAATGAGACCGCGAAGTGTGCAACACTTAATATGAACACTTATGTGCAACACTTATCGAGAAAAATGCAAGAAATTCAACATATAATTTAACAACTATATAAAATAGTATGACACTTCCATATTGGAACCATAAATGAGAAAAGGAGACATATAATAAAGGAAAAAATATAGGCGCGTGGACCGGGTTCTATTCCACAGTGGGAGTGGATTTTATTTTTTCAAACAGTAACAGTTCTCATGTCGACCTAGAGTAAATTGGGTATAACGAAGCAAAGCAAAGTAAAGGAGGCCGATGAGATGTTGGCACCATCACTCATCGGGTGCCGAAGGTTAATGAAAAATACGGACATAACACATAATTTCCCATTATATCACAAGTTATGCTACCAGTGTCAAACCTGGACGCTGACATCAAATGATAGAAGAAAGCTAGTCACGACAGAGATGAAAAGTGTCTACGCAGAATGCTGGGGGAAACAAGAAGAGACCGGTTGAGAAATTAAGACATCAGGAAAAAAGTGGGTACAACATCAATACTACACTTCATCAAGAAGCAACAAATTAAATGGTTCGGCCACATAAGCAGATTACCAACAGATAGTGAACCTCAAAGAGCTATGTTGCTACGATACAAGTGGTACAAAACAAAAGGCAGGCCACGCAAAGATGGATCTCAGAGATAACAGAGGCGACGAAAGACACTATTTATGAAGCGAACAAAAAAGCCCGTTCTAGAAATCTCTTCTTATTCTGACGCTGTGAGGCAAAACAGAATTGGAGAAAAGAAAGGAAAGATCATACGTTTCCTGTACCACTTAATTTACTTATTTGTAGCTAGAGTCCACTTCGTGGATACATGAAATAATCAAAGCAATTAAAACCACGGAATATCGGATAAACAAAACAACAGCAACAACGCCTGCACAATCCACAACGTTAGCATCTAGTTAAATCGTTAATTTAGACAAACTTCTTGAAGAAACTCATTGCAATCGATGCAGATTCATAAAATGTCTGAAAAAATGCAAGTCCAGACAACAAGTGTCTTTGGCCTGATCTCGTAGACGTCTATTCAGATATCTGATTCGTCTCAACCTTGTGCTCTCGTCTGGAACACGCTACTCTTGTCAGCCGATAACAACAGATGTCAGAGGAAGGTGAAGACATTTCCGGACGATCTCTCAGATTGCTGCCAATTTCGAAGCGTTCGAATAGCTCCATGGATCCTCAAATGAATAATGGGTTATTTGCAAATTCATTCCAAGACGTTTGGGTGTTATTTAGGTGCGTTCCAATGGCTATCCTTGTTTATATAACATATATACGGTCATAGAAATGACGCTCCTAAAGATATGCATGTACATATATTTAAATGTACACAATACATTATTTTAAAGTTATGTGTTGTTTATGCTTTCAAATATTTAGAGCAGATGATACTGCTTCATTTAATTGCTGATACATCTTTCAGTAAGTTACATTGAGAAACAAAGAATGAAGTGGTTTGGCCACTTTATAAGAATGCACCCAAACTACATATTATCCATAGTCTTCTACAACAGCGCATCAAGAAAGAAGGCGAGAGGAAGCCCACGAAAAAGATGGTTAGATGGCATAGCAGAATCCTGTCAAAGAGCAAAAATAACAAAGAAGGCGATAGGAAGACCACGAAAAAATGGTTAGATGGCATAGCAGAGAATCCTGTCAAAGAGCAAAAATAACAATCACATAAGCCACCAGAAAAGCTAAAGACATAAACAGAAAACCCCGACACTTGGCAACAACCCGGTAGCAGTGTGACGATAAAAGAAGAAGAATTAATTAGTAAATGTGCTAAAGAAGTTAAAAAATATAATAATATACATGTATTACTTCTACATTCTTAAGTGAATTATCAGATTGCGTAATATGACCAAGTGTGAACCCTTGAGATAAGAGAAGTAAAAATTGAAGTTGGTTGAACAGATGTACACAATATTGGCTATAACATCTGGAAAAATCAATGCTAGCGATAGAACATTAAATATCAGAGCAATGTTTGAGCCATTTTGACCGAACCAGTTGGAATGTCTAATGTTTGCACACCACTGATCGCCATATGCCCAACTCGACACAGCAAACGATGGGTCCATTTGTCCACGAGATGCCATTAAATATACAAGAGGCAGCTTTCACTTCTGCAACATAATATTGGTAAATCAATAGTCGAACGACGTAAGGATGTATTTGGCCCCAATCTAGGAAAGACTGGTGAAAATTTATGGAACCTCCAGGGCAAATTCGAGTCAAATGGAGATTTAATATTTTTTTTACATTTGAGATCAAAACTATCCAACACAGAGACATTATTTGTTTTGCCAAATCGTAAGTGAAAGTGCGTTTATAAACTTGTAAAATAGTTTGCATAGCTTTCATGTCCAAACTTCTAACTACTTTAGGTCACCAGAACATGTAATGTTTTTGCCTTTCATATGATATTGACCAACATTTCCTCTGACGTTCAATTCAGAAAATGTTGTTTTTTGCTTTGCAATTGTGTTCATTTGTAGTATCATGTCGCTTCTCCCTGTCAATAATTATCGACACAGCTATCATCATCATTATTATTCAGTATTATATTCACTCTTATTCAGTAATATAAAATCTCTGAGGGCCTTAGAGATGTGGTTTTACAGAAGAATGATGAGAATCCCATTGACTACTAAAATTACAATTGTGGAGGTGTTGGATGAGGTCAAGACACAGAGAAAGCGTATCATCAATATAAAAAAGAGACAGTCATCATTTTTCGGACATGTGATGAGGAAGGCAGGTTTAGAACACATTGTGACAACCGGTAAAATCGAGGGTAGACGAGACGGAGAAGACAGCGAGACACAATTTTGGATAGTCTGACTTCATGGCACGGTAGAGCGTCAACATCTGAGTTGATAGCAAACACCAAAGACAGAGATTTGTGGAGATCCATGATCGCCTACACCAGCCGGCACAACACCTGATGATGATGATTATATTCACCTTTCATTTCTTCCATTCTTCAATGAAAATATGATCGCAAATATTTCTCATCAACCCTTTCTTGTTTGGTTATCTTTTTCAACTAAATCATGAAAAACATAGATAATAGATACACGATTTAGCGTCATATAAAGAATAGACGTCTATTAATAAACTATGAAATAGTATAGTTGGAAGATTAGCATAAATACAAGTTCTGAAGTACTGGGAGACAACAGCAAGAAGTGTTGCGATGCAGGTTCTCATTGTAATTGAATATAGAGTCAACAACAATACTTTAGACATAATTTCGACCATGTCTTGCCGGGTTCCGCAAGGGAAGCAAAGAATAGTAACACTGCGATCTACAAGGCATGTCGTAAGAGTCGATTAAGGTAAGGGTCTAGGAAGCTACCTAGTAAATAAAAAGCGTCGCAGAAATCGGAGATGCTTGCCTACATTAGGCGCATAACTGACACAACGTACACTCGCTTTTAGGCTCGGATCACATACAAATAACAAAGAGTGGTTGACAAGTGGTCGATATGAAGCGTTCTAAGATAACGAAGTGGGCGAGAGTATATGTATGTGAGGGCTAGAGTAGTAGAACATATGTTGGTAGTATTTGTGTAATTGTTATGCATGTGCGTGGGAGTACGCCTATTATTGTGTACGTGTGTGTACACTCATTTGAGAGCATGTATATACATATATACCATACTTCACATACAAATAAAGTGACTTGTATTCACAAACTTCCAACTCTTCCAGTATCTCTAAGTGAAAAATATCAACAATTGTCAAAACTCATTACAACACTAAACATAAAACAACTCATAATGATGTGGAATTATTAATGACTAAATTTAATGTTTTGTCAGATCTGTCTCATCTTTATCAGCCTACTGGCATTAATCGTTGATATCATCTTTTATCACATTGTCTGATATCAGGGAAAACATCATTAATGCGTATCAACTTTTCATCGAAAGTGAAAACTCCAGCAATAATTTCAGTGATTACTTTCCAAACATAAACTGTTGTTATCAAAGAAGAGATCGCCGCCCATGTATTGCTGGGGCTCGAAATGGATAGTCAAAGAATAGTAACACTGTGACCTACACATTATATCAAAAGAGGCGACTGAGGTAGGTGCCTAGGGAAGCTACACTAGTAAATGAAAAGCGTAGCAGAAATCGGATGTGCTAGCCTACTTGTAGGCTCAAAACTGGCACAATGTACAATCTCTCTTTGGCTCGGATGACATACAAATCACAAAGAGTGGTTAACAAGTGGTCGATATGGAACGTCTAAATAAGAAGAAAAATGTAGAGATTACGCTAAGTCATGGTATATCTCCGAACTTAGTCAAATTCTACGAGTAACTAATAATGAATATTTGAAATATGGATAAACAAAACCAACATAAATTTACGGATAGAGATGGAACACAAAGATAACTATTGAAACAAATATAAATATATTTAAGGATTTTGAACACACGAAGAGACGTGGCGATCTGTAACAAAAATATTCATTCTTTTCAGATGAGTTCTCCCAATCGACTATCTTCACTATTTCACAAATTGGTCAAGGCAATCCATGGTCTACTCTTCAATGCCGCAATCATCTCATTATTTTCAGATATAATATGTCTAACTGGTGTTGATAAGCACATTTTCTATCTCTACCCCTCCTACAGTATCAGCGTGATTGTTAGGAGCTTAACCCGCAATTTAATCAGAAGGTTAATTGTATATAGTTATTTGTCCACATATGTGTAGGAGACTCTCTCTAAGAACGCATTAGTTTGTACTCGTGTATAGGCTTGCGAGCTTCAATACTACAGTGGACTGGAACGTTGTAAACATGATACTGGCAGTATCATTCAGGTCGGATAGGTCACTGTGGAGGTGCCAGGCTGGCTTCCTGGTCCTCCATGTTGAGTTTAAAAACTTTATCTAACAATCTCATCATGTAGGGGTCTCTGTGTCGTAGATGTTAGGCGCTTTTCTCTAGTGCCAACAGTTCCAGGTTCGCTCCTGGGAAGCCATCTATATATTTTCCAGATACCTAATCTCAGTGTAGGTGAGATCAAGTTCCAAGTTCTATCGGACATGGACAATAAAACGTAGGTCCCGTGTTCAATCTCAGTACGTACAAGAACCCTTGACAGTTCACAATCGAGAAGAGCAGGCTGGAAAGCCGCTGCCCAGGCATAACTCATCAGAAAAGATTTAAAATGAAATGTATACAAAAATATCTTCATCATCTTCAGAAAAGATACTGGAAAGTTAATTATTCCCCTAGCATGAAGGGCTACTTATTCGCAGACAGGAAGAGCTACTTATTCCCTGGTATGAAGGACTACTTATTCCCTGGCATGAAGTTATATTTATACACATGCATGAAGGGCTACTTATTCCCAGGCATGAATTTCTATTTATTTCCAGACATGAAGTTCTATTTATTCACAGGCATGAAGTTCTATTTATTCCCAGGCATGAAGGGCTACATATTCCCTGACATGAAGGGTTACTTATTCACAGGAACGAAGGGCTACTTATTCACAGACATGAAGGGCTACTTATGCACAGGCATGAAGGGCACTAGAATCATCGGATCATGTGAATAGAAGTGGTGAAAGTTAAAAAAGTTACCTTTACCAGGATGGAAGTTCTGAATACAAAAAAACCAAAACCAGAATTGGAGATCTGTAGAACGGGAACTGCAAGAAGTGACAAATATTTGGAAGACAGTACACTGAGCGATCAAGAACATAGAAGAACTACGTGCATTTGTTGCTGCTTTAAGCGTCGATGGCGTCACATGCTATTGAGAAAGAGAAAGAGAGAGGGAGACAAAAGATAAATAAATGGATATATGAAGCATAGTATATCTATTATATCTGCTTTGTACATACTATCTCCACTTCGAATAGATATTTCTATTTGATACTTAATTTCCTCTCCCCCATGATATCTATCTAGGTTCATAACATTTAATACATTTTATGAAGGCATGACTAACGAATCATACCTTATGAAAAAGTTGAAACAATAAGGTTGGATACAGATTTCATTATAAATATCAGTAGGAGCATCGAGAGGGGAACAAGTAACATGTTATTAGAATGTATCCCATGCGCAATGCCCGGACATTTTACTTTCCCGGCCACATAATAGTTTAGTAGAGAATGTAACGGAGTGGATAGGAAGATCGATCTCTTGAGTTATGAGGGAACAGGATCGAATAGCAGGTAACTTATGGGGTTGGTTTCTGCTGGATGTACAAAATGAATATCCATATGTGCAGTACGAGGGAGCGTCTATAGCTTAAGCGGTAATCAGCTAAATCTCAACCCAAGCGTTCCTGGTTCAAACTCCGTTGCGGGTATGTTTAGAAGAAAATGAGATCCCTTAGAGTTTTACGTATGATAAAAATACACCGGCGTGATGCTGACCCCGGCGTGATGCTGACCACATCACCCATCGTGTGCCGACGGTCAATGAAAATACAGGCCTAACACTGTATTGCCCTATATACCCCAACGTATGAAAGGGTTCCTTTACTTTTACTTAAAATATACCTTACCGTTCAGAAAGCAATGGCAAACTACTGAGAGTATAAATGTTGGCTAGAAAATCGACAACTCGTTTTCTGTTGTTGATGGCTAAGTCCTGTAAAGGATATGCCACGACTTTATTTCACAAATCGAGGGGACAGCTTAGGCATAGTGGTCATTAATACCTCCAGCCTGTAAAAAATTCCTATAGCTAACTTCCCAACCAGAAGATATAAGCACTACCACATTTCTTTCTCTACAGCCAATATTTGAGGCGGAGATGCTACTACATCTGATATGATTGTGTACCGTCCCCCAAAAATACGTTTTAATGATCACATATCAGAACATTGTTTTTTTGAAAGATTGTGTGAAAGAAACCTCAAGAATTGTTTCCATATAAATTATCTTGTAATACAAGTTTTTGATATTTCTAATTTAACATGTCATTTTTACAGTTGCAAATTTTCTATTAGCTTGAGTGTTAGATATAAAAAAGTTTCAAGTACCATTTTTAATGTAATTGTGATATATATGTGCATACCAGATGGCGGGTTCAAAAGAGGTGGTAGGTTAAAAGGCCAATAATATTAATAAATATTTAAATTCAACTATTATAATTACATGAAAAGATCAAGGTGATAACTGTGGTTTTCTTTGTACTAGTTGAGTAAACAGAAGTGCACAAGTCTACGAATACTGTTAGATTCAATGAATATGAATAAGAACACACTTAAAGTTAGTTACATAGACATGCGATGTACACAAATTTACAAATCTGAGGTAGTCAGACCGGATCAGATCAGATCTGGAGAAAATCGTGGGGGTGGCTGTGGTAATACTGAGTAAATGGGCAATTGAACAACGATAGGTATATACAGTATTACAATAAGAAAAATTAATGATTGATTGTTGATTATTACATAGACATGAAGAGATTAATGAATTAAAAACATTCCAAATGCCACAGCTTTTATTTTTGTACCGGAACAGGGAGCACAATATAACGAGCGAGCAGATAACTAGATTCTTACATCTGTTGTCATGGAAGAACAGGCTATTAATGGTGAAGATATCATCGCTGTTTTGAGAGAAGCAGGTCGAATTAATACTTTTAAACACATGTGTGAATCTGTGTCATCAGCGAAAGTGAAGGAAATAAGATTGAAACTTATATCTGCCAAGCATATACATGTTGTTAAAGGAACAAACTATTTGACTAATCAACATTGAACGTGTGAGTTCAGTAAAGTCACGCAGATGACCGTGTTAAGGAAATGATTGTAACACAGTGGACTTGTCTGGAGTTCTGTGATGGTGTTTTTGACTAATCACTAACAACTTATTCTAGGAAAATAATTACAAATTAAAAGTTTATTAGATATTGGTACCACCTTCTGAAACTGTAATTATTCTTCTATATCATATTAACAAGCTAAGACACAATCCCTAGGCAACATACATGATCTAGATCAGTCTAAATCTGCAGTACGCGGTTACTAAGCCAACCTATTTCGTTTCAGGATACTTTAAAATCAATTGATATCTTCTGAAACTTGAAAAACTTAAAATAATTAAGAACTCAACGCACAAAGAGAAACATCGTGTATCAGTGCACGAGGTAGCAACAGTCTTGCAACAGTTTTGGATGACTTACTGACACTAGATTGTTCTTGTTAATCAGGTACACACGCCTCATTGTCAGGAACTATATTTTTTAACTAATTAGAGCAGGGGCTTCCGTGTACATTTTAACGAGTGAAGGAGTGGCAAACTGATAAAAACAATTGCAATTAGTAGCTTACATCGCAGAAATGGAGAGATCAGATTCAGAACATATTTTGATTATTGGCTCCAGGTATAGACTATAAAAATCTTATAAATGTTTAATCCATAGCTAGTATGAAACAGTCAATAAGAAGGTGTTATCAAAAAATCCTTTTCTAGGATTTGGGGGATGGCGCCACTTACCACTCCACCCATATCTTAACGTGTGCACGCCCATGCTTTATAGCAAAGCTGAGACGCTAACGTCTTCAAATACTGAAAAGTGCCAACTAACTCATCATACTGTAATAATATTAAATCAACACAATCATACATAAATTTGGAGAACCTAAATATTACATGTACCGCTCCTCTATCATATCGCATATGTATGAATATTGTCACTATGTTGTATCTTTGTGTATTCTCACAAAATAAATACAAATAAATTTAGAACTTCCTAATGATAATAATATATCAGTCTAATTTTGTTCCTTGTTCTCATCTTCCATTTTGACTGTTTGTTATTTCCAGAAACGAATCAAGAAACCCATCCACTGTGTTTGCACAATGATAATCTTTTGAGTATTCGCTTAATCCGAATTTCATGTTTCCGAATTTATTCTCAGAAGCGGTCATATTTTTGTTGAATATTTGCTGCTTTGGGTTGTCATTATTCTGTTTTTCTGATTTAGCTGAATTTGAGTGTTTTTCTGTCAATAAATGACGTATGACTAGCAGGGTAGGAAGTAGGGATATAATGAATATGAAAATCGTGTCATCTCCTTCATATGACGTGAAAGCCTAAGATAACCCTAATTGTTCATGCCAGATGGACTTTAGTGAAACTTCGATAGACCCAGATTGTCGGCAGTGGACTGTGTACGGCTCAGATATTAGATAACACGTATTTACGTAAACCTGAACTCGAAATGATTCAAAGAGTAGAACGTTTACAGCAGCGCATCAGCAACAAAATATAACACATGTAAGGATTTCAAAATGAAAAATAACTTTGATAAGACCAAGGTTAAGACATACTCGAATAGGAAATAAACAAAACTATTTTCATGGCAAACCAACAACTAAAACAGGTCTAACGGGGTATAACCGGCTAAAAAACTAACTTCAACGTAACTAGTCTCATCACCAGATGACTATGTTTATGCAAACTATAAGACATGTTTACAAGTCCGTATTTGGAAAATCCGAAATCAGCAGATAGAAGAGTCAATACCAAAGTACAACAAAGTTGCCATGCATTCCAGCGTGAACTCGCGCTGTATCAAATAACAACCAGTCATTCAGTGCTTAGTATTACATCATGCGCATGCTATGTGTCAAACTTTCTATTTTTAGTACAGTGACCGACAAGCAAACAACGGGAATTTGAATTATGAAGGTACAAAAAGTGATGAAATCCGTCAGACAGTTTAACTTATTAAAAGATGTCAATCGAAATGAACCCAGATCCATGCCATCATTTTTTTATTTTGGTTCACAATTAGAACAGTTAATATTAACATAACACAGTGCGAACTTTATTTATCGTTAATCATCTACAAATATTTGGTTACCAGATATAGTGTCCGTGGGTGTTTAATGAGAAAATACACAAAACGAGCTGCATAGCAAGTATACGCGCTCTTCTGCACGTTTTAGTGCAGTATTTATACATGTATGATTAAATCGGGGGATTCCACCGCAAATCATGAATGATCGGGGCGCATATTTTTGTTTAGTTTAGTTAGGGTGTGTATGTTTGAGTATGTCGAAAAGACAATATATTTTGTGTTGCCGAACGCACATAATGTCACGTAGTAACCCAAGTACACATGTCACGTGAAGGTTAGTCGCTGAGTGTACCGAGTTACAGTTCGTTTATTTTCAACGTAAATAATAAATTGTTGTTTTTACGGTTTTTTCCTATACTTGTCGTGAGAGACACAATTTAATTTTTAATGTCTGGTTATTTTAGGGTGTTTCATCTGTTTTCTTTGCGAGGTCGGGGCTTAACCGTTAGGAGCAGTGTTATTTTTGAGTTTGTTAAATAATATTCCATGGAAATGCTGTCCAACTGTTTTATGTACTGTGCGCCTCAGATTGATGGTTGTGATGGTGCGGAAGCCATGTGTGACGATTGTAATAACATAACTTCTAAATATAACAATAGTAATTTTAATATAGTTAATATGCCGACACTGTCTACAGTGAAAAAAGTAAATGATTGGGCTAGAAGGGATGTCGAATGGTTACAAGATAAAACACGATTGTTACAAGATAAAACACGACTGTTACAAGATAACAAACGGGAAGATCATCTTCATGGGAGTGTTACTGTTTTCTTGAAATATGAATAATGTTGAATCCAGAAGAGTAAAATAGGACGCCATGAATGAATGAGACGGACGCCATATGACTCAACATAGGACTCCGCATAGGACTCCACATAGGACTCCACATAGGATTCCGCATAGCACTCCGCATAGCACTCCGCATAGGACTCGGCATATGACTCGCATAGCACTCGCATATGACTCTGCATAGGACTCTGCATAGAACTCCGCATAGGACTCTGCATATAACCTCACATAGAGCTCTGCAAAGGACTCTGTATAGGACTCGCATCGGATTCAGCATAGGACTCCGCAAAGGACTCCGTATAGGACTTCGCATCGGACACCGCATAGGACTAAGCATAAACTCCGCACTAGGACTAAGCACAGGACTCCGCATAGGAATAAGCATAGGACTAAGCATAGAATTCTGCATAGGACTCCACATAGAACTCAGCAAAGGACTTAGCATAGGACTGGCATAGGACTAAGCATAGGACTCCACATAGACTCCACATATGACTTCGCATAGGACTCCGTGTTGGTAGAACGTTGGACATCGTTGTCCTATGCCATATTCGATCTATGTAAACAGAGTATTACTTGTATTGGATACTGGAAAAAGACTTGCATGTTAAAAACTACTACCAATATCTCAAGTTGTAGCTTGTCCATTGAGGAACGCAATAATCAGATGTAAAGGCCTACATATCTGGCACAACGTATAATCACTCTTACGCTCAGATCACATACAAATCCGAAAGAGTGTTTTAACAAGTGGTCGATATGGAGAGATCGAGGAAGACGAAGTTTAGTTATCATGAATATAGAAGTGAATTATTATCAGTGGCGGCTCGTCATTAAGGGCCAGTGGGGCCGGGCTCCACCAAAAATAATGTATAACGTGTATTTATTCATTTATACATTAAAATATAGCAACCAAAACCATGATTTATCCGGAAAAAATGTCTGGCCCCACCAACAAAAATGATCATGAGCCGCCACTGATTATTATCTATAAACATTATCAACTGCTTTTTGTATCAAAGGCACACCTCTCTGACGTTCAAACTACACAAATACATGAGTATATGAATGAATAGAAGGTGAAAAATACTTTAGTCTCGTTTGTACTTTTGCAGCGCCGGATGTTTATGGGCACGCCCGTCATGTCAATAGTACAGGACACCTGTTAGAAGGGTTAACATGTAGCTTAGTACACCTTTCTATTTTTGTATTTTTTATGTCAACTTTCTTTTTTACTTAAGCTTTATTTTGGTTAAGTGTTGCAGAGATACTCAATAGGAGTCTTCAAAGTTATGTTCACTGACATGTCTGTATAACCTTTATAAACACGTAGATCATTATATAAACACTTGGATCGTTACATGACCATTTAGATCATTACATGAACACTTAGATTATTATATAAACAGTTTTTTGTGGGGGTTTTTTCCCGATCCAGAAGCACTTGAGCTTTCAGCTCTTTGGCTCGGTGCCATGGACATTGTAACCCTTCGGTTCGGTGCCACGAACACCGTAAATCTGGGGAACCTGTGGATTTTCTGCTAGTCCGCGGAATTGAACACGCACTCTCAGAGGGCTAGTCACCCGTATTCCAACGCGCAACGAACACGCTGGACAGGCGGACATATAAACAGTTAGATCATTATATAAACACGTAGATCATTATATAAACACGTAGATCACTATATAAACACGTAGATCACTATATAAACACGTAGATAATTACAGGAACGCTTAGATCATTACTAAGACCACGCGGCTCAACGTATTACATTCTTATGCTTCTTAGTACTTTCTCTTCCATGCTTTGTAATCTCTATGGGTATATGTTGCATGTATTACATTCTTATGTTTCTTAGTACTTTCTCTTCCCATGCTTTATAATCTATATGGGTATATGTTGCATGTATTCAAGTTATATATTTACTAGATGTTTCATTGTTCTTTTCTATTTCTAGTTTTATGTGTGTTTTTTGTGTTACATTTATTTCGTTATCGTTTTTATTCCAGATTTTCCTAGAACGTTGGTATTTGGTCGTCCATTTGTGTTTCATTTTAATTTGTCACTCCTGTTTTTCGTTTGGATAAAGGCCTTGTTGGTCGAAACGTGCGTTATCGTCACGTTTATGTATTTTGTAAAACTTAGTACTTTGTTTGTACGTATTTCACTATTACAAGTTTTACTGCAGTTTCCTTATTTCGAGTTAGATCATTACTTAAACAGTTAGATCATTATATAAACACTTGATTCAGTTATAAAAAGTTAGAACAATGTAAACACTAAGATCAGTATATAATCACTTAGAACATTATATAACGAACTCGGGCTTTATATAAAAACTTAGATCATGATATAAACCCTTTAATCCTTATATAAATACTTAGATAAGTATATAAACACGTAGATCAAAAATGATAATATTTCTTCAAACGCTTGAGGACTCACTGTGAGCACCTCACGAACCCCTGGGTTCCGCGGACCGCAGTTTGGGAAACGTTGGCTTAGATATAACTCTTTATTTATGAGATGACAAGAACCGAAAAGTCACTAGATCAATAATAAAGAAATTATTGTGCGAGTGTACCGAAGTTGCACTTATTGCCAACTAGGAAGCGTGTCAACATAACTTTACATAAAAATAACGGAACGGTACCAAAGACGGATGCCTACATTCTGCGAAATGATTTTGACACAGGATTCTGTAAAAGTTGATCTCTACTGTTGCTAACAAGACGGACGAAACGAATATGTCCCAACTGTTGTCACGTTCCAGTGGAGAATCACGGTTCAGAGTCAGTGACTTCTATAAATATCTGACAAGGAAAACTGTTATATTGTCCCACAAACAGTAACTTTCCGTATATGCACGCAATGTGTGTACGGATATATCTGACAAGGAAAACTGCCATATTGTCCCACAAACAGTAACTTTCCGTAATATGGACGCAATGTGTGTACGGATATATCTGACAAGGAAAACTGCTATATTGTCTCACAAACAGTAACTTTCCGTATATGCACGCAATGTGTGTACGGATATATCTGACAAGGAAAACTGCTATATTGTCTCACAAACAGTAACTTTCCGTATATGCACGCAATGTGTGTACGGATATATCTGACAAGGAAAACTGTTATATTGTCCCACAAACAGTAACTTTCCGTAATATGCACGCAATGTGTGTACGGATATATCTGACAAGGAAAACTGTTATATTGTCTCACAAACAGTAACTTTCCGTAATATGCACGCAATGTGTGTACGGATATATCTGACAAGGAAAACTATTATATTGTCCCACAAACAGTAACTTTCCGTATATGCACGCAATGTGTGTACGGATATATCTGACAAGGAAAACTGTTATATTGTCTCACAAACAGTAACTTTCCGTAATATGGACGCAATGTGTGTACGGATATATCTGACAAGGAAAACTGTTATATTGTCCACAAACAGTAACTTTCCGTATATGCACGCAATGTGTGACGGATATATCTGACAAGGAAAACTGTTATATTGTCCACAAACAGTAACTTTCCGTATATGCACGCAATGTGTGTACGGATATATCTGACAAGGAAAACTGTTATATTGTCTCACAAACAGTAACTTTCCGTAATATGGACGCAATGTGTGTACGGATATATCTGACAAGGAAAACTGTTATATTGTCCACAAACAGTAACTTTCCGTATATGGACGCAATGTGTGTACGGATATAAATCTGACAAATTGTTATATTGTTCACAGTAACTTAATTCCATATTTATACAGATATACTGAAATGAATTGATCTATATTTCCAGAACTTTTTTACCGCATGTGTTACGTTATCGAAAGAAACTGATTTGTCTACAAACAGTACTTTCTGTATATGAGCAATTACTTAAAATTAATTTTGACAAAATTTATATTGTTCTAAAAAAGTCTTTCTATACAATAAGTCTGTACGGATATATCTGACAAGGAAAACTGTTATATTGTCCCACAAACAGTAACTTTCCGTATATACACGCAATGTGTGTACGGATATATCTGACAAGGAAAACTGTTATATTGTCTCACAAACAGTAACTTTCCGTAAAATGGACGCAATGTGTGTACGGATATATCTGACAAGGAAAACTGTTATATTGTCCCACAAACAGTAACTTTCCGTATATGCACGCAATGTGTGTACGGATATATCTGACAAGGAAAACTGTTATATTGTCCCACAAACAGTAACTTTCCGTAATATGGACGCAATGTGTGTACGGATATATCTGACAAGGAAAACTGTTATATTGTCTCACAAACAGTAACTTTCCGTAATATGGACGCAATGTGTGTACGGATATATCTGACAAGGAAAACTGTTATATTGTCCCACAAACAGTAACTTTCCGTAATATGGACGCAATGTGTGTACGGATAGAATCTTGATTTAACATGTTGTGTTGTTATTAAAATCAATTCGTATTTATACAACGATACTGAAATTCGAGATTGAAGTCTTATTTCTAGAATTTTACCGGACTCGCTAGTCTTATGTTATCGAAAGCCATGATTTTACTATAGTCTTTCTGATATTGAAATTACATTATAATTAAGTCTTATCTAATTTCATTTAGATTCTAAACAATCTTCTATAAATAAGTCTGGACATTACAAAAGATAAAAAAAAAACGTTACTCCCTTTGTGCACTTTCCCTGCACTGTTCACAACACAAATACAATTATGTCTAAATTAGGAATAAATCTTTGCAATATTTTACATTCAGTTGGAACAAATATGTTTACTATTGTTTGCAAACTGTTGAAAAAATATGTTTACTATTAATTGCAAACTGTTTACAATGACTAACAATTACGATGTCACAAGTTGTAAATTGGAAAGCGGAGAGAAGCTATAAATGGTGTCTTTGTTCTTTGTTAATTTGTAATTGCTGTTATCAATGCTTGTAAATATTGCTTGTCTTGATTCATTTAAAAGATGCGACAAGTTTTATATGTTGCAATATTGATATATTATATGTTATCTCGTATCAATGATTTGTTTCGATTGATCTCCCAACATTTCCTTTCATATGCCTCGGTAATTTATGATCATCCATTTCGTAATGGTTCCCTATTAATACAGAGTCTTCAACAACAGAGCGTCAGGAAAGAAGGCGAGAGGAAGACCACGATGGAAAGTTGACATATCAGAGTCCTGTCACGAAGCAAAAATAACTATCACCCTAGCCACTATAGCAGCACACGACAAAAACAGAAAATTAAGACACTAGGCAACAACACGGTAACAGTTTGACGAAAAAGAAAGAAAACAGAAGAAAGTTTCCTTTACTATCAACTTTTTTCACATTTTCTATTGTTTGAACAGAAGAT
The DNA here is from genome assembly GCA_020796225.1 of Arion vulgaris. Lineage (NCBI taxonomy): Eukaryota > Metazoa > Mollusca > Gastropoda > Stylommatophora > Arionidae > Arion > Arion vulgaris. The sequence goes on along the minus strand of CM036761.1, from coordinate 26,309,606 downwards.
CAAATCACTGCTTGTACCCATCATTTGTAATTTATCTTTTATTTTATCTTCTATAATCCTTTCTTTATTTTTAACTTCTTCAGGATGTATTCAATTTTATTTTATCTTCTATAATCCTTTCTTTATTTCTAACTTATTCAGGACGTATTCAATTTAATTTTATTTTTGTATCACATCATCAAATATCTTGTCCTGAGCAGAACTTTGCCACCCCAACAGTCCTCCAGAACTTCTCTCTCTTATAGGCCAGATATCCTGCCTCTGTAGCCGTCATGTTCAAACCGTTAGTTACATCCTGAATCCATCTTCTCCGTCGTCTTTCTATTCTTTCTTTGCGGTATGCCTCCTTCCATGATGGTCTTCTCCAGCCCTTCATGTCTTTTTATATGTCCAAAATATCTCAATTTTCTCTTTCATATTTTTGTATACATGATTTAAATTCAAGTTTTCTATAAATTGATTGAATGATTGATATGATCAATCATTACTGCACTTCAGTGAGTAACCATGAGTATTGCGATCTCTTTCTTGCACAGGATGATCTCAGCTGCACTGCACGAACCCTGTAGCATCGGCGAGGGTCCGGGCGATGTAATTTTTAAGATGATGAATATATTTTTGTAGGAATTTTTATTTTAAATATTTTCTAATAAATTTTGCCCGGGCGGCTTCTTTCCCGCCTGCTCTTCTCGATTATGAACTGCAAAGGGTTCTTTTATGGCTCAAATTGAACACGGGACATACGCTTTATCGTCCATCTTCATTAGGACTAGGAACTCGATCTCACCTACACTGAAAACATGGATCTCTGGAAACAATGTCCAGATAGCTACACAAGTGAGCGAACCAGGTACCTTTGGCACTATAGACGAGCACCTAAACTCTACGCCACATAGATACAGATCTCAAAGACTGCAATTTGGTCTTCCAACCGCTTGACCAGTAACCATGTTTCTCTGGTAGGGGGAAGTAATTAATATATAACATATAGGAAATTGTAAAGTAGTAAATTTAAAGTCACCGATTGTCATAAAACTATCGTTACTGCCCGTAGTACCGCTTGTTAGGGCTGTGTAGGACAGGTGGGACGATATCCTGAGGAATTTAAAGGTCGCAAGGCTAGTGCAGTCGCCACGAAGCCACTCAGGTTAGGATTTTGGATGTATGCCCACAACTTATCTGACTCTCAGTCGATGCTTCACAAGATCCAGAAGGGCAGGTTTCGGTATGAGTGGATGTCGTCTATAGAAGTTTCTAACCTCCAGCGGCTTACGTGGATATACTGTCCTGGGCATGCGGGTGTTTACGGTAATGAGAGAGCGGACAGGCTTGCATCAACAGCATCGATTGTTGGGGAGTTGAAGATGGATAAGGGGATATTCTTCGGTCTCTTCGAGACTCTCTGTTGGATGAGGACACTAAAATCGATATTGAATCGATCAAGCGATTTAAGTAGTTTGGAGTTACCCGTTGTTCAAGTCGAACTGGATGCCTGAGAGGCAGAGTGAGAGGTGTGTTTAATCCGCGAGCCACATGAACCATCAGTATGCATACTCTTCGATATCTGTTGGGGAGACTGAGCACCTATGGGTCTGCCCGGAGTGCAATGACGTCAGTTTAGTAACCAATAACCAATAACCAAGCCCACAACAGAAAAGATTCATTAGCCTTACCGTAGATTGAACACGGGTCTCCCACATGGGAGCCACGCTCTAATCCATGCGACCAGGCGCTCCTCCTCCGATTTTCATAACATTAGGTAAATTTGAGAATACGTTTGTCAGGCCAGTATTTTTGCTTTACCTTCGAAACACGAGCGACGATGTTAACAATACCACTTAGATCAGCTTTATTTCCAAGTGTTTCTCTGGTACCAAATTAAGACTGGGTCGACCAGAGAGACGATTATGGTCACAAGAAAAACGAACACTCTCACCATGGAATTCAAGCTTGGAACATACGTCTAAGTATCAGGTGCATATTAACTGGTTGCACTTTTTATATTAATATTGTTTCAACGTTAGTATAACTGTTGTTATTGTCTGTAGTACCACTTTTTAGGGCTGTATAAGACAAGGGGGACGAGAACCTGAGAAATTGAATGGCTAGTGTAGTCACATCGAAGCTGTTTAGGTTAGGATTTTTCTCTTATGCCTCTGACAGAAACAAATCCATATCATTAGCGTGTATTGAACACTACATGTTAGCCACGCTCTAATCCTATCGGTCAGACACCCATCATAACGTTAGTATGCGTCTAATAATGTTGATTTCGCTTTAGTCATCCGTACTTCTTTCCGGATCTTGCTTTCACATCTTATATCCTTTGTTATTCTGTTTTCAAGTTACAGGACACATTTTCCTGTTCTTATTTCTCTCCATTTATTCTCATATTTAATTTTAGTTTCCCGTTTATTATATTTAGTATCCTGGTATTTGCTATCAAAATATAATATGCAATCCAAATTTACCACTTCTACATGTTGGTTCTTTCAAAATTTCTTATAAATCCTGTTCCCTGTCGGTAAATCTCTTCCAATTTTTTTTTCCCAATCCTGTTTTGGCCTCACAGCGTCAGAACAAAAAGATATTTCTAAAGCGGATTTTTGTGCGCATTCATAAAGAGTGTCCTTCACAAAATATTTATTTATAATGTCCACCTTTTGAGTGGCCGGACATTTTGCTTTGTATCCACTGTATCGGAGTCGCATTGCTTATTGATGCTCAATGTCTGTTTGGTAATCTGCTTATGAAGCTGAACCATTTATATTGTTGTTTCTTGACGAAGTTGAGTACTTCTTCGAAAACTTCACATCGATCACTTGTCAATCACTCTTTGTGATTTGTATGTGATCTGAGCCTAAGAGCGATTGTACGTTGTTCCAGTTATGCGCCTACAAGTAGGCAAGCACATCCAATTTATGCAACGATTTTTATTACTTTTACTAGGGTAGCTTTCCAAGGTCTCTCACCTTTCGCCTTGTACTTTGCAGTCGTATTATTGGTTGCTTTCCTTGCGGGCCCTGGCACTTGCTTTCCTTGCGGGCACTGGCACCACACGTGCGAGTTGAGTACTAATGTTGTACCCACTTTTTTCCTGATATCTTTATTTCTAAACTGGTCTCTTCTTGATACTCCGTGTAGAGAATTCATCTCAGTCGTAACTAGTTTTCTTCTGTCAGTGAGCAATACTATATTTTGAAAACTTATGGGATTTGTTAATATCTTTTCCTCAATATCCGATAATCAATGTTACATAGAAGTACACCGCATACCATGGGTAGAGAAGAGAATAAATAGATCTCCCCAGGAGAATCTCAAAATCAAGAGAAAACTGGCTGATGTTACAAATAAAAGTAAAAATGTTGAAACATTTTGAACATATAAAGAGTCTAGAAGGTTTGGGGATGACCATTATGGAAAAAAAGTCATCAGAGCAGAAGAGCAAGACGACGGAGAAGATAAATTGCAGAATGAAACTGATGATGTGCTGCAGGGACGGAACATCTGTCCTATGAGAGAGGAAATTCCGTTGGACTGTTAGGTGGCATATTCTTTCAGTACAGCTACAAAAATAACTACATGTGAAATGCGTTCCTGGAAAAGTTACCAATAACACCAGAAAAGACAGAGTCACCAACATCAGCATAAGAAGAAAGTTGGCACAGAACCTTGCTTGAATTACATTGAGAAACAAAGAATGAAGTGGTTTGGCCATTAATAAGAATGCATCCAAACTCCACAGTATACAGAGTCTTTACAACAGAACATCGGGAAAGAAGGCAAGAGGAAGGCCACGAAAAGATGGTTAGATGGCGTAGCAGAATCCTGTGAACGAGCAAAAATAAGAATCACCACAAGCTACCAGAGCAGCGCAAGACAAAACAAAAACCACGACACTGGGCAACAACACGGTAGCAGTGTGACGACAAAAGAAGAAGAAGAAGACAAGCTATTTGAAGATGTAGTAGTCATATGCCATCAATTTTGTTTTAAAACTTGTTCAGTGTATAATTTACAATAAATCATGGTTATTTCACCAAAATGTAATTAATTTCTCTTTTCATGTCAAGAAATAACGAACTACTATTCTTAATTTCTACTGTTATTATATATATATATATATATATATATATATATATATACATATTATTAATATTTAGAGAGAGATATATATGGGGGCGTCATTGGTGAAGTGATTTAATCGTTTGCCTGTCGTACTGAAAGTTGTGGGTTGGAATCCGCACCGAGAAACACGTGCAGTTTTTTCTAGAAATTTTTGATACAGCCACTGAATTCGTACAATGCTCTTGTCATATGCACGCCATCTCTATCAACACTGATGGAGCCATGTGAGAAAACACAGTTCCGTGAAGTCAATCCTTCACCATTATAATGTTTGAGATATATAGATATATATGTAAGGACGGAAAAAATAAGCTATATAGAAATTGAATTAGAAACTGCTACAAAAGTCAGTACATTAACATAACCCAAGCAACGCTCTCCTTAGAAACAATTAACATTTATCTCATTGTATGTGTGTACCTGCTTCCGTGTGTAACTGTCTATACGTGATATCAACAATTTATCGCAAACAGTGTGCTAAGACACATAATAGTAAACTCTTAAACTATTTGTTTTGTATCTGCAAGGGTTAAAAAAAATATTCCATTCCTAGTGTTATCTTGACCACCCGTCACTTTTGACTACCTTGTCGACAACCGTTGAATTACCGGGGAAACCACTTGTCTTATCAGGGGACTCTTATTCAATATAAGGGTTTGATGTCGCCTTTTTTTTGTCTTTTCTTATTGACTTAAGAAAGGTGTCAATAAAATACAGTCAACGAAGAAAAAGATATAAAATAATGAACTAGCAATAAGATTGCTAGAAAATTGTACTTTCATGATTCATTAACATCATTGAAGAGCTTGTCATGAGAAGATGTTTCGCACTACCAGTCTTTCTGAATGTCTAGTGATATCACGACTAACGGTGTATGTATGCTCCATTCATCAATTACATCATGCATCCATCTTCACTGTGGTCTACCTCTTATTCTTTTGTTTTCATTCTTCAGTAAGTGTATCTTCTAGTCTTTCATGCTTTTTTATGTGTCCATAATACGTACATTTTCTCATTCTGTATAGTTCAAATAGTAGCAAGTCCCCTGCGGACCATCACATTCATCCCAGCCCGCCTGAAAAGCTCTATGTCTTCTGCAAGTTCTCCTGCCTCTTCCAGCGTCATGTTCAAGGTTTCTTTGATATCCTGCTACCATCTTCGTCTTGGTCTCGTCTTCCAGAAATCATGTCTTCCATTACCATTCTCTCCAGACAACTTCGGCGTTTAATGTGGCCAAAATATTTCATCTTCCGGGACATGACGTTATTTATGAACCAATGCTTCTTGATATTCAGGGCTTGTAGAATGTCTTTGTTTCTTCTCTTCTCCGTCCAGGATGTTCTAAGAATTTTTCTATAGCACCTTGTTTCAAAAGCTTCAATTTTGTTTTTTTATGTTTGTGTTATGGTTCATGATTCACATCAATATGTTGCCACAGAGAATATACATGCTCTCAGATGTCTTACTTTTGTTTCTTTGCTTGCATCGTGCCATAGTCTGTACAGTATGATCTTAAGATATTGAACCGTAAATTTAAATAAAAATCTTTAGAACATTTTGATTGAAGAGCAGTCAAGTGTATGCTGTGTGTAACATATTCCCTGGAATTCTCTTAACATACTTTCTTTTCTCCTGTATGTTTTCTAAGTCGCTGATCAATTTAGAAGGACTTTCCAAACACACGTTTTGTATAGAAGAAGTTTCGTCTTAGTGCCGTAAATGCTAAGTCTTCAAATATGTCGAAGTCCATTTCGTCCATAATGTTTGCATGTGAAGACAACAGTACTGCCTCGTTCTTAAAATATATCACTTGTTTAACCTATAATAATTCAGCTATATTCCCCCGAACATAATGGGTTGAGCTGCGTATTGTGAGCATCCTCTACAAAGCATACATCTTTGTTTACTATCTCTTGTATTAGCCGTATCATATTCGAACCTGGTATCGATACTTTTAATGAATAAATCATTACACAACACGATCTGCGATAATTAAACTCGTAAATTGTTGAGACCGATTACCAGGTCTGACAGCGAGGCGGCTTCTTCAAGCCTGGCTTGTCTAAACACTTAAGTCAGTTTGGGAGAGTTCAAGACACGTGAGTTAGTGAGCGCTAACAATACTACCTTATTATATCGTAACTTCCTGTTACGCAAAGTCTCTTTTAAGTGATGTTTCGACTGTTGTACTATTGCATACACAGATAACTGAATAATATAACCAGTCATAGAAATAGTTTACCATAGTGCAGAACAATACTTAAGGATCTTAACTTCAATAGTTTACCATAGTGCAGATCAATATTTAAGGATCTTAACTTCAATAGTTTACCATAATGCAGATCAATACTTAAGGATCTTAACTTCAAGTTATTCTGAAGTCGGAGAAGCCGTCATATGGCGTTGTACATTATTAAAAAGGAAAGTAGGCGTCCAAGCAACAATCAGTAGAAGCGTCATACCATGCGCTCCGACAACGCCTGGATTCCTAGCGGGTAAACGTAGAAGACGAAGAAGTGTACCATAGTTGAATGGTAATAAACGATTACAAATAGTAGATGTAGATAAAAAGATAAATCTGAAATGAAATTACTAGACTTACGTGGAGAACAGTACGGATTTTTAGAGCACTCCAAGTAATATTTGTAGAGAGCCTGTTGTAATGTAATCCCACCTGCATGACCACTGATATGGGATTGCGAACACATGTAGCCATGACATACACGTTTTTCTCGAAGTTGTCTGCAAGAAATAAAAACAATGAACTCTTAATATACGCAAACAAAAACAATGTTTTTACACGATGTTCTTTTAGAACACAATTTTATCTCTGTAAAGGTAGCCTACTAATGTATATCATTAATTAAGCATCAGAGCAATAATTCATACATTAGAACAGTGGTTCTCAACCTATGGGTCGCGACCCCTTTGGGGTCGAACGACCATTTCACAGGGGTCGCCTAAGACCATCGGAAAACACATGTTTTTTTTATAATTAGAAATACATACTGTTACATAATTGTATGGTTCTTGTCAGCACAACATCAGGAACTGTATTAAAGGGTCGCGGCATCAAGAAAATTGAGAACCGCTGCATTAGAATGTCCATTGTTGTATGCTACATTTCTAGATATGTTTTTGTTGTATTCAACACAAAATAATACACACATATCATCAAATGAAAATTGTGTATGTTTGCTTAAAGAGGAAACAATTTTGGGTTTTTTGATTTGGCTTGACGATAAATTGGTACCACTCGTACGATTTGTCATGTGATTTGTCGTACTATAGAGTAAATAATGCTTATTGATGTTTCATATTACTTGACAATAGCTTAAAACGTGTGACCTATATATCATTTTCATCATCATCATATGCAGTGACTTTATAACATTAGAGATCATGGATCTAAACAACGTTCTGTCTCAGTGTTGGAGGTCTACTCAGTTGTTGACATATTTCCATGTCAAGATCTCAGGCTGCTCAGTATCTTCTCACTATGTCGTTCATAAAACTCACTTTTCATCCATTTTTCTGTTGTCACATTGTGTTTTATATCCATGTCTTTATGTCTAGATGCAAGCTTAACAAACGATTACTGCTTTCTTTGAATGTTTATTATGATTGATTTCATTGTCCTACCATCATTGCTCTTCAGTGAGTAACCATGTGTGCTCCGATCTTTTATTACACAGGAAGAATTCAGCTGCAGGGTATGAAATTGATATAACCGGCGTGAGTCCTCAATGTAATTTTGAAGATGGTGAAGATATTTTTGCAGGAATTTGAATTTGTCTCTGTTCCTATACATTATTCCCGGACAACGGCTTCCCACGTTTTATCGTCCGTCTCCGATATAACTAGGAACTCGATCTAACCTACACTGAGATCAGGAATCTCTGGAAAAAAATCCTCGTGGCTCCATGAGGCAACGAACCGAGTACCTTTGACACGATAGTCTAGCATCTAACATCTACGCCACATATACGTCTAATGTGTGATACATTATAAGGATAGGTAAAGAGTGATTTAATGTGTAATTAAGTTTCAATAACAGATGAAACTACGACATCATCATCATCAGGTGCCATGTCCGCTGGTATAGGCAATCATAGATCTTCACAAATCTATGTCTATAGTGTATGGTATTATCTTAGATGTTGACGCTCTTACGTGCCATGAAGTCATGCTGTCAAAAATGTTCTCTTTCTGTTTTCCTCTATCTTGTCTACCCTCGATTTTACTGGTTATCACAATGTGTTCTAAACCTCCCTTCCTCATTACATGTCCGAAAATTGATGACGCCCTCTTTCTTATATTGATGACAAACTTTCTCTGTGTCGTATCCTCATTCAGCAAAGAGGACAAAGGGATTAAATATTACAAACAGATAGAAGATTTAATTATTCACAGAAAATTACTACATAAATACATGTACATACTAGCATGTTAGCATGTACATACTAGCATGTTAGCATGTACATACTAGCATGTTAGCATGTACATACTAGCATAGCTATAGCATGTACATACTAGCATGTTAATAAACTACATAAGTTTGCGAAAAATAAACTAAATAAAAACTGCTACACTATAATTAGTGGACGATATTGTTAGTATCAATAATAGCCATCCATCGCAAACAATGATAACAACAGCCTCAGACGTGTGCCGCTGCATCTCTCTGACATGTGCGGAGGTGACTGCAGAGTCCAATCATAGAACACAATCCCCTACCACAGGTGGGGCATACAAGATCATGGTTAGACATGTGGGTGTTGTGTGTTCTGTAATTGCGAGTAGTTGTCTGAAACTGTTGCTAGTGCTGTATTTGGATTAAAGTGACCAAAAGGTGCACTATTCGTCAACCTTACTCTCTCATCCAGGATTATCTGTACACGATGATTATTACACATCGCAAAAATAACTATTGATGCACATGTCAGCAAGTTTAACATAACACAGTCGATCAATCTGTCAGCTAGTTCAAATAAATTGTCAAGATGTCGCAACAATTGTATTTTTTTTCTGATCACGATAGTAACATCGGTACCATCGGCATTTTCAAATGTAATTGTTGACTCTTAACTTCAGACATATTCATCTTCGATCTTTGGTGTTTTGTTTTACTATTTGTGAACCAGGCGTGATATAATGAAAGCTGTAGTGTGGTAATCTCTCATTGCCATCGCCAGAGAGTCACGAAGGACCTTTGGCTAGTGATACTACAACCCCTTCGGCATCTGCGTTATAAAATTAGCGTTGTTGTATTATTCAGTTTTGTCGAAATTAGCCACATTAACTTCATTGGCAATGAGAAGAAACGAACGCTTCTGTTCAGTTTCCAGCAGCTGTGAGCAAGATCGTGTTGACGTGGTCTTTCTAGTTCAACGACTGAAAGGTAGTGTTTGCCCGAAGGGTAATAGACACAGTTGGGTTAGTTACTAAACAAAATTTAATACTGTACAACGGATTCAACCTTTATATAATCCTCTGTAACAAACGATGATATAGCCACGATAATATTACACAAACTCCGTATCTTGCCGAGGCTTGCAAGGGAGCAAAGAATAGTAACACTGCGACCTTCAAGGCATGTCGTAAGTGACAACTGAGGTAGTTGCCTAGGAAAACTACACTAGTAAATAAAAAGCGTTGCAGAAATTGAATGTGCTGGCCTACTTATAGACGCATAATTGGTTATCGTAAAATCGCTCTTAGACAATCACATACAAATCACAAACTGTGGTTAACAAGTGATCGATATGGAGCATTCGAAGAAGAAAAAATTATTACAACAATAAAATATGTTCAATAATAATCTACTAGATATCTATGTGAGAAATACCCAATAAAATCGATTTTGTTAATAATTGTTTATAAAAGCTGACAGTGTCACGAATCACTTTGGTTTACAGTGGTGTTTATTATATATAGACTGTGTTATGAAATTGTCAAGATACAATAGAAGGGATATGAAACATGTTTCCCTCAATGCTGCACTCAAATAAACGGTCTTTCGGTAATTTTGAACGACATTCTTTCCTTTTAATTCGTTACATTGCGGGTTTACTGTACCTTTTATTTACATTGCAGTTTCATAGCCTAGAATAGCGGCCTAGTAACTTTTGAACCGGGACTTTGTCATTCCAAAGTATGCGTTTATATTATAATAAGAAATATATCATATTTCTCATATAAAATACACACACACACACACGCATATATACACACCAACAATCACCCACGGATTATGTAAGATTAGGAGGACCTGTACTTCAATCAATCTAGTGCCATCTCCGCATCGAAGGTTGCCTGTAATATCTCTCAAACATATTATGTCTCTTGTCATGGCGGTACACTCTGTCAGTCTATTGTCTGCCTCTTCAAGATGTTCACTTATCCAATTGTATCTCTGTTGTTCCTTTAATTTCCTGCCTTATACCTTCTCTCACAGAATTGTCTTGAGCAGAGTGTTATTTTTGTTATTGTGATCAAAATATTGCATTTTTCTACTGCCTATTTTCGGTTTATCTACGTTTCACACTCTTTAATTCTTCTCTCAATTTATTTCTTCACTGTCCACACTTTCACACCATACAACAAAGACGGTTATACGTTATGCTTGACCACTAATGTGCACTCAACGTTAATTGCATATCCTTTACAGGACTTTGCGAATCAACCCCAGCTTTTTAACTCTGTTTGTGATTTTTCTAGGCATTATTACGTTCAGTAGTTTGCCATTGCTTTCTGAACGGTTAGTGTCATCGTCATTTTGTAAAAATCCACGCAAAACAATTTGCAACCAAACTGTCCGCAGCGTGATTCGAACTCAGAACGTCGGGGTTAATAAAACGAGCCACTATCCCCTAGGCCACAGACGCCACCAATGTGCACTCAACGTGCCGTTAAATTGCTGTTTCAGTTTCAGTTTGGAATATCTTCATTGTACTCCTAACATGGCCAAAGAAAAGTTGCATATTTACTCAGCAGCCTAGAAGAACCATTATCATGTTTACATGTGGCAATCTTCAAGGGGATGCAGAGATATGAGCACATTTGGCTCTGCCATGTGTATTATTACGTTTATTCTATAAAAAATAACAAATATTTCTATGACCTTTTTCGTCTTTATAGATGGCCATTTGACAAGTGTGTAACTGTTGCGACTTTTGAATGAGTTTCAGTGTGTCTTTTCTTGTCTTCAAGCTTATCCGTAAATTTCTCTTTGAAAGATTATGCACCTTTGTGCATTGTTGTTTTCTGTATAGCTCAGACATCAGCTATTTTTTTTCCATTTGACGGGGTCGATAGAAATCTCCTGCGTTGACGTCTTATATATAAGCACTGTTCTGCAGCTTATATATAAGCACTGTTCTGCAGCTTATATATAAGCACTGTTCTGCAGCTTATATATAAGCACTGGTCTGCAGCTTATATATAAGCACTGTTCTGCAGCTTATATATAAGCACTGGTCTGCAGCTTATATATAAGCACTGGTCTGCAGTTTATATATAAGCACTGGTCTGCAGTTTATATATAAGCACTGGTCTGCAGTTTATATATAAGCACTGGTCTGCAGTTTATATATAAGCACTGGTCTGTAGTTTATATATAAGCACTGGTCTGCAGCTTATATATAAGCACTGATCTGCAGCTTATATATAAGCACTGGTCTGCAGTGGAGGGTCTTACCTTCCGATAGTTCACATAACAGCCTCATTTTGTATATGTCTCTATTATCCATTCTTCTTTTTTAACCCTTGGCCCACAGGATGGCATAGGTCCGCAACAGCAACCTTCCAAGCCCGGCTATCCAAGACAATCTTTTACCAATCTTCTATTTGCAGTGTCCTTCTTCTTCCTCGGGTGTGAAGCTATGAATTATCCTGGTTGTGGTTTCTGTAGATATATAGTGTTTTTTATGTGGTGGGGTAGCTAGCCCCACGTCCATCCTCCTTAGTCGCCTCTTACGACATGCGTTGCAGGTAATAGTTGTTTTATTACTTACACCACAATTTGGGCCCCAGTAACCACTCGGGCGTTATCCATTCTTAGTGATAGTGAAATGGTTGGTATCTCATAACTACTCTCGTGTTTTCATACTCAGTGACTCCATTAGCATCATTTGTAAAGTGGAATCAGAAATGGTGAAACGAAGCTTCCTTGAGTTACTGGTACAGACAGAGATCAGAGAAGCAATCTTAATTTTTATCCCTGGGCACGCAGGAGTCAGTGATAATAAACGAGCTGATAGATTGACTGGCATGGATACAATACCTGAGGGAGCTGCAATGGACCGAAATGACATTATTAACGCACTGAGAGAGTCTTTACGAACAGAGGAATTTGAGCGTTGTGAATCCCAGTCGCTGACCAGATTCAGAGTGCATGGTGTCGATATTGGTGCAGCCCGAAACGAACGACATACCAAGTATGCAAAGAAATTGATTAATCCACATCGAACTGGCGTGTTGGGGCGCTGGACACTGCTGGATTTGTTGAGACGGAGATCAGAGCACATATGGACGGGTCTGGAGTGATCTGACGATAGTTAGTTAGTTTGTTACTTTCGTGCCAAAGGCGGCACATAGGGCAGAGGTTTTAGATCTCCATGTGATGCGGTTCGTTGCTAGCAGTTGGAGATCTTGTATGGTTTTACATCCCAATAGTTTACTTTCTTGTTGGATGGTTCTTCGAAGAGTGGTCTTTGGTCTTCCACGTTTTCTTTTCCCAACTGGTGACCACATAAGGACTTGTCGATTTAGTCTCGTTTCCTCTGATCTAAGAACATGTCCTAAATATTTCCACCTTCGTTTCCTTATAATATTTGATACGGGTTGTTGGTGTGTTCTATCTCTCACTGTGTTGTTAGAAATGAAATCACTCCATTTTACTTTTAATAATTTTCGGAAACATTTATTCTCAAAGCTGTCCAGTTTCTTATCAATTTTCTTTGTTGATTTTCAACTTTCACAACCATATGACGATAGTCTTCCAATAATTGATTATTGATAACTGATCCATTCTTCCCCAAACTCAAAGCCATATAATCAATAACTTTAAACCATCTATGCACACACCTTTATCAATCAAATATATGTTGCTTTTGTCTACATTTCGCAAGCTGTAACTCTTATCTTCACTTATGTGTTCACTGTCCACGTTCATTTAATCTATTTATAAAACCACAATTTAAAACAAAAGAAAAGAAATGATAGTGCTAAAGTCTAGTAAGAAACGAACACGGATACGCGATGTCTTAAACAAAAGTAGGAATGCAGAAAACTTGAAAAGATTTTTAGAATCTGAACTAATAAGGCTAATATATTTATCAGAGCTGGTCTATCTCTTCAACTGTTCTATCAATAGTTATCAATTACAGGATACACGAGACAACGAAGCTATTCCATAGCTAACTTACCTTCTCGAGGTTTAGATAAGTGAACAGAGAAAGATTCTGTGTCTTACATATACAAAAAAATGTTAATATTCAAGGAATAATGTGATTTAAATAAAGGTTATTAAAGGTATATGTGAAGATGCTTGAAAATTCTAGTAGAATCAGCGGGATCTGTTCCATTTTTAACACAGTTTTATCATTCTTTCTCATGTACTTACCCACAAAGTAGCTATATCTGCAAATTGACAGAAGTGTACGATGTATCGAGTAATATGGTTATTACAAGTTTCCTTGTGTATGTTTTATATAACTAGTTACTGTTATAAATAACCTCCACTAGAAATGTAACAATTCGTGATATCATTGATTGTTGTGCAGTTATTGGAAAGACAGATTCCTTGTTTTTAACATATGGTAAACTAACTGTACAGGTGCAAACACAATTTAAAAAAAAACACGTATACGTGTTGTCCAGTTATTTATTATATTAACGTATTAACGCTAACTTATGAGATGCCTTAGAAGAGCTGCACGTGTGACAATATCAGACAAAATTGGAAACCAATAAATCAGAAGAAGACTGGATGTGAAACCAGTCATGAAGTTCTTAAAAGAACAACGGATTAAATGGTTCGGACACCTGACAAGAATACTCTTATATCCTCTACCACACGAGTATAGAGCAAGAGGTAGACAACGCAAATGATGGAAGAATAGAAGAAGTGAAGAGATGTGAAAAGAAATAAAATATGCATCATTGGAGACCATGATGAAAAGATGGAGATGGATTGAGCAGTATGTTATATAAAGTAGAATCAATGTCTAGGACAACTCTCAATGACATCAGATGGAAGACAGAAGGTATGTACGTCAACCAGATGGAAGACAGAAGGTATGACGAACAGATGGAAGACAGAAGGTGTATGTCAACAGATGGAAGACAGAAGGTATGTAGTCACAGAGGGAAACAGAGTATGTACGTCAGCAGATGGAAGACAGAAGGTATGTACGTCAACCAGATGGAAGACATAAGTATGGACTCAACCAGATGGAAGACAGAATATGAGTCAACCAGATGGAAGACAGAAGGTATGGACGTCAACCAGATGGAAGACAGAAGGTATGGACGTCAACATCAAACATGGAGAAGAACTGTAGAAAGAGAGTTTAAATATTGTGACGGTACGTTGGGACACAATTGATAGAAAGAAGGCAGAAGGTATGGACGTCAACATCAAACATGGAGAAGAACTGTAGAAAGAGAGTTTAAATATTGTGACGGTACGTTGGGACACAATTGATAGAAAGAAGGCAGAACGACAATAATGGAAATGTCATGTGGAAGTTTATTTTCTCTGTCGAACGAGATCCAAAAAGGACATAGATAGATATATTAACGGTCATGGTATATACATGGAAATACAAATATAATGATGATTTGAATAACGTTCATCTATTGATGAAAAAAGGGATCGTGTAAGACGAATTTAAGGATCGGTAAGACGTAATATATGAATTTAAATGCAGAATTCAAATTTTAAATGATTATTCAATCGCAAAATCATGAAATTAGTTTATTTAAAATATATTATATTATATTTTTTCTTTAAGGAATCACATACCCTAATCGCCTGAACACCCTACATTCTTCTCAACCTACTATCGCCCCCGAACGCTTCAGCGCCGATTAATGGGCGGTACCGCCTACTTTGGGAAATGCTGATCTATATCCTCTCTCCAGTTTAGGTTGCACAAGTCTCCACTCCGTTTGTCTGCTACTGAAAACATCTCTGCATACTGCCAGATTGATATCATCTGATATTATTAATTCATGACACATCATACACTCAATGACATGATTTTATCAGATCACACACTCTTTTATTTTAGCATATAACGTGGTGCCTTCACTAAGAACAGGACACGCTGTTAATATATCAATCAATCAAGTACCATGCCTGCTGGTGTAGGCGATCATGCCTCTCTACAAGTTTCTCTACTTCGTGCAGATAATCAGTTCTGATGTCAATCTTTTGTCGAACCAAGAAGTTAGATCATCCAACATCTTTTCCCTCTGTCTTCCACGACCTCTCTTTGCCTGAATTTTACATGTTGTCATCAAATGTTCTAAACCTGCTCTGCCCATTATATGCCCGAAGAACCTTGATTGCCTGTTTCTTATTCTTTTGATAAGGTTTCTTTGTGTGCAGGCCTGATTTAAAATGTCATCATTTATTTTCTATGCTGTTCATGTAATTTTCACCATTCTTCTGTAAAACCACATCTTTGTGGCTTCCAGTAATCTTATTGATTGTTTGTTCATTGTCTATGATTCGCTGCCATACATGTTAATATATAGTTTAGTAAATGTGATATGCCATGCTAACATATATTGCATTACTTCTGCTATTCATTATCATCATCATCAGTCCGTGACGCGCCCAAGAACAGAGATAAAACGATTTCCCTTCAATTCGATAGTGTGTCATCTAGCGTGTGGTGCCGGTGCCCGCAAGGGAATCAAGGAATAGTACTACTGCGACCTACAAGGCGACTGATGTAGGCCCTATGAACGCTCTACTACGAAATAAAAATCGTCGCAGAAATAAGATGTAGGCGCATAACTGGCACAGCATGCAATCACTCTTATTCTTAGATCACATACAAATCACAAAAAGTGGTTAACAAGTGGTGGATGTGGAAAGTTTGAAGAAGTACCAAGCATATCAAACACTGAATTTTCCAGTATATTCTAGCCAATACCTATTATTGTCATTATAGTCAGCGTCCAAAACTTTCAACTACAACTATGAATAAACAAAATGTTAACTTTATATTGTGTCAAGCACTGTTATTTCATCTTCTCGACAGGGAACCTGGAAATCCCAAGAATTATAATGACTACACATTAATCGGTTACGCTATAGGAAAGTGCAATTATAATGCATTATAATGGAATTTGCCATAAACTTTTAGTTGACATTAATGTCAGGATTTTTCTAACAAAACTAGCTGGATTTTTTTTCTATTTTGGCAATTTTACACTTGTCATCTGTCACAAGTTATATCGGGTTTATGTTATTATTTATTACATACAAAATTATCATTTATCAATGTTTACTTAAATAGTTGCTTTATTTACAATTGCGGAATACTTGTACAAGAACAACGTCACGCGAAATTGATTTTAATTGTTATTAGAAACAAATTACGTGAAGCAGCACTTCGTACAGTTGAAACTAATTTGTGGCACGCAAGGTGGTTTCCTGTCTGCTATAAATTAAATATATAATAAGTTAATCTAAGCAAAGAGGAAGTATTGTTACGAAGATATACAATTGCATTCATTGCATTGCTCAAATTGGTGTACATTTGAGGGTGTGTATAATTTGAAAAACATACAATGGGAAGAAATGAGGTGAAGTGGGTGAAGTGATGAAATCAGAGAAATATATGGCCAACCACTAGTAACAACTATCATACGAAAGAGAAGATGGAGATATGTTGGTCATAATAGCCGTCCATCGCAAGCGATGATGACAACAACATCAGACGTGTGCTGTTACATCTCTCTGATGTGTGCGGAGGAGACTGTAGAGTCCAATCATTGAACACAATCGCCTACCAGAGACACCACTTATAAAAACTTGACATTTAACAATCGATAAAAAGTTGCAATGTCGCTGTGCGGGAAATACTTTTTAAATAAATGTACGAGATAACAATTTCATAATTTTCAAAATTACATCGAAAAATCTCGCCGGTACTACAGAGTTCATCCACTGCAGCTAAATTGATTATGTGTAAAAAAAAAAATACACCGGATCACACATGACTATTCACCAAAGTGTAATTATGATGGTCCAATAGATCAATCAATCCATAAGGGATAAGTGAGAAGCTTAAGAGAAAAACAGCATGATAGCTAATTCACTCCTATCTATGATTGATATTCGTTTAACTCATCAATGAATGCACTAATGTTGACTATTGTGTTCAGAATTATGCACATTTCACATGTCAAAATGTTATATCTAAATCAGTCGTTCTTAAACTGTGGGTCGCGACCCTATGGGGGTCGAACTACCATTTCACAGAGATCGCCTTAAACCATCGGAAACACAACATTATCATAATTAGAAATAACTATTGTTACACAATTTTATTATTGGGGGTCGCCACAACATGAGGAACTTTATTAAAGGGTCAGAGCATTAGGAAGATTGAGAACCTTTGATCTAGATCGATAACTAGTAATAATATGAACCTAAACATTTGCCATTTCTAGTTCTTCTAATGTTTTACAAATAGCGATATGTACAAGTAGTTATACATATCACCTGTGTGTTGCCGAGACTTGCAAGAGAAACAACACATGTGTGTTGCCGAGACTTGCAAGGGAAACAACACATGTGTGTTGCCGAGACTTGCAAGGGAAGTAACACCTGTGTGTTGCAGAGACTTGCAAGGGAAGTAACACCTGTGTGTTGCAGAGACTTGCAAGGGAAGTAACACCTGTGTGTTGCCGAGACTCAAAGGAAGCAACACATGTGTGTTGCCGAGACTTAAGGAAGCAACACATGTGTGTTGCCGAGACTTGCAAGAGAAACAACACATGTGTGTTGCCGAGACTTGCAAGGGAAACAACACATGTGTGTTGCCGAGACTTGCAAGGGAAGCAACACATGTGTGTTGCCGAGACTTGCAAGGGAAGCAACACCTGTGTGTTACCGAGACTCGCAAGGAAGAAACACCTGTGTGTTGCCGAGACTCGAAGGAAGCAACACCTGTGTGTTGCCGAGACTCAAGGGAAGTAACACATGTGTGTTAGCGAGACTTGCAAGGAAGCAACACATGTGTGTTGCCGAGACTTCAAGGGAAGCAACACCTGTGTGTTGCCGAGACTTCAAGGAAGTAACACAGTGTGTTGCCGAGACTTGCAAGGAAGCAACACCTGTGTGTTGCCGAGACTTGCAAGGAAGTAACACCTGTGTGTTGCCGAGACTCGAAGGAAGCAACACCTGTGTGTTGCCGAGACTTAGGCAGACACCTGTGTGTTGTCGATACTGAATATAGAACAACATCATCTGTTCTCCATATACAATCTATGTACAAGTAGAACATATCACCTGTGTGTTGCCGAGACTGCAAGGGAAGTAACACTGTGTGTTGCCGAGACTGCAAGGAAGCAACACATGTGTGTTGCCGAGACTTGCAAGGGAAGCAACACCTGTGTGTTGCCGAGACTCGCAAGGGAAGCAACACCTGTGTGTTGCCGAGACTTGCAAGGAAGTAACACCTGTGTGTTGCCGAGACTTGCAAGGAAGAACACCTGTGTGTTGCCGAGACTCAAGGAAGTAACACTGTGTGTTGCCGAGACTTGCAAGGAAGTAACACATGTGTGTTGTCGAGACTTGCAAGGAAGTAACACTGTGTGTTGCCGAGACTGCAAGGGGAAACAACACCTGTGTGTTGCCGAGACTTGCAAGGAAGTAACACATGTGTGTTACCGAGACTTGCAAGGAAGCAACACTGTGTGTTGCCGAGACTTGCAAGGGAAGCAAAGATTAGTAACACTGCAACCTACAAGGGGTGTCGTAAGAGGAGATTGGGGTAGGGGTCCAGGGAACCTACTCTTGTAAATCTTCGTCTTCATATACGAACGTTTCATATCGATTACTTGATAAAAGTTAAGGTTAATTGCATATTCCTTTACATGACTATGTGAATCAACCCATCTTTTAACGCTGTTTGTGATTTTTCTAGGCATTATTACGTTCAATAGTTTGCCATTGCTTTCTAAATGCGTAGTGCCATCGTCCTTTTGTAAACATCCACGCGAAACAATTTGCAATCAAATTGTACGCAGCGTGACTCGAACTCTGAACGTCAGGGTTAATAGACCTAGTCACTATCCCCTAAGCCACATACGTCACCAGATTTATATATGATCTAAGACTTAGAACGATTGTATGCGCCAGTTAAGCACTTACAAGTAAGCAGCACATCCGATTTCTGCGACGATTTTAATTTAGTTGGATAGCTTTCCTAGATCCTACATCAGTCGCCTCTTACGAATGCATTGTAGGAATCAGTGGTACTTTTTTTGCTTCCTTTCGAGCCCCGCACCACACGAGGCTGTAGTAAAAAAATGTGTCTTGTAGTCGCATTACTGGCACAACGTACAAACGCTGTTAGGCTCAGATCACATAAAATCACAAATAGTGGTTTAACAAATTGGAGCGTTTGAAGAAGAAAAATAATATTGATACATATAATACTTAATGTCTGGTACTGCTATTATGCCCTCATCATTTACAACTACTATTTTCTGTTCATGTTGTACGTTCTATTTGTTCACATTACAATATGATTATTTTCGTATCAGTTAATCCGACAATGTTCGCAGTTCTCGTGATCCGTCTCTTATAAGCTTGATTACGTTGTGTTTATTTTATTCATTGATCCGTACCTAATCTGTTAACTCCTTCTAATCATGAACGCCAAATCAGAATGTTAACTTAATACTCAAGCTTCTAGACATTTTTATTCTGTGTATTAATACTAATTATAATACATAATTCATCGTATTGTGTATGTGTTGAGTGAATGTGGTAATAATGGAATAACGATTAGTCGTGCTGTACCAATCTGTGTCTTATTTGATAATATGTTATGCATCTTCTGTGGTTGGAAAAATGCCAGAATGATACTGACCGTATCATAAAGAAACAATCGCCATCACCAGGAAAGGACTCATCATGTTATATTCCCTTCAGGTTTTCGCAAAGTGTGTCCTATCCAGCGTCAGCGTTATTTTTAACCTCTTGGTTCACTGGAATATGCTTGTTGTGTCCATACGTTCCTCATTTGTGACACTAACATATTCTCTCAGTGCCTATATTCTGCGCAGACACTAGTTGGTGAATGTTTGCAATCTTTGCGTTATTATTTTAGACGTTTTCCATATTTCTGACCCATACAACAAAACTGCTTTAACATTAGAGTTAAATATCCGAATTTGTATTCTAGATTTGATTTCTTTAGACTTCCATATGTTTCCCAGTTCCATAAAAGCTCCTCTTGCCTTCTGTACTCTTATTTTGAGATCTCTCTATCTAGATCCACCCTCTGTATCTAGATTTCTTTGCCCGAAAAGTATCGCCAAATGATTCTACCATGACCCAAGCTGATAATATATTGTTTAATGATATCATTTAAAGTTGAATCCACTCACGTTAACAAAGAAACTTCAAAGTGAGTATGTGAGAAGCGGGCAATGCCAAGTTCGCATAAATGCGTACAAATTGGTAAACCCTAGGGAAGTAGGAAATTTAAAAATACAAATATTTTGCCGGTTCTGAGGACAAATCGATATCAATTATCCCTCAAACAATATCAAAATGAAGTTACGTTGATGTCACGAGCACCTTCTTAGTTTGCATTCTTAAAGTTAGTGGTTACAACGACTCGATATGAGGTCAAATATAGCTAGATCTGCTGGTTCAACATGGAAGCTGCAACACACATTCTTCTGTTATTATTTTTTAAACTATCACTTCAATGATGAAATATATTATTTGTATTTCTGTCAGTTTCTCGTCAGGATTAATGTTCTTGCAAAATGACGAGCAGACAAGATTGGAGGATTTTCATTTAAACTGGCGGTTTACTCTCAGACAATGTGCAGAACAACAACATCACTAGCAGTAATTTCACAGAATTTCACAGAATTTCACAGAATGTCATGGAGAAATAAAAGAGAGAGAAGATAAGAGAAGGAGGTTTATAAATATATATATTCCATAATTGTTTAATTTGTATATAAAATTACATGAATATAAAAGGAAAGAAGTAGAGCGAGGCAGAGAAAAAGAAAAGAAGAGATGAAGGTTAAACAAAAGTAAAGAATAAGATACATCTAGTTAGTTGGTTCAAGAAAAAAAGTAAAGAGCTCTATTGGGAAGAAAGACTTGAAGATAAAAAAAAAGTGGCTAAAGTTAAAAATTGACATAATTTAGAAAGAGAAGAACGTTGAGTATAAAAGTAAACAATATGTATAAAGATAGTAAGAGTGTTAAACAGAAAGATATGAGTAAAGGGTGAATAAGAGTGTTAAGTGGAAAGAGAGAGAACAACTGAAGCACGTGGAAACAATACTATTAGAAATGAAAGTCTAGACAAAACGTATCCTGATAAGATTCAAGTGTAGCCATACGATCCACGTGTAGCCAATAAGCAAATACTTGAATAAAAGGACTTCTATTGAGCACTATTTCACCAATTGCCCTAAAGATTTGATTCACAATTCGAGACTTACTGAAATTACTACTAGCAGACTATGGATGGGATCTGTACAAAGCGTATAATCGTTTGACTTGTTTTCTAAAATTAGTGGTTTTGAATGAGAATCGCGTTGTTCTTTTTGTAAGTACATTTTCTTCATTATTGCTGGATCTACTGAGCTTAATTAAGAGATATAGAAACTTGAAAGAAAGGGAAATCAGAGAAATGTATGCTCAAACACCAGTATCACTGTTATAAGAAAGAGAAGAAATGATCAAAGAATATCAAAGCAGGCATTGAAGTGGGATGAAGGTAACTGAAAGAAAGAATAGAGAAATGTGTCAAACACCATATCCGTTATAGAAGAAGAAATGATCAAAGAATATCAAAGCAGGCATTGAAGTGGGATGAAGGAAATCAAGAGAAAGTAGAAAATGTTGTATCACTTTATGAGAAGAAATGATCAAAGAATATCAAAGCAGGCATTGAAGTGGGATGCAGTAACTTAAAGAAAGGAAATCAGAAAATGTATGTCAACACGTATCACTGTATAGAAGAGAAGAAATGATCAAGAATAGCAGGCATGAAGGATATATCAAAGCAGGCATTGAAGTGGGATGACAACAGGATGGTGGGATCAAGGTTCAAAAAGGAGAACAACCTAATGAGATCCTGAAACAAACTTTTCTGAGAGAGGCAAGAAAAGTCGGCCTCAGTTCCATGGAGGAGATTGCGCGAATTACCCAGGATAGAGAGGTATGGAGACATTTCTTGCAGGCCCTATGTAACGCATAACAATACAAGCGGAATTAATAGTATCGAGCTCATGGCCTACAAAACTACTTGCAGAGGGCATGTAATTTCTACAGAGTGTTTGAGCTACATGGGGAAACCCGTTACATTCAAGTCAATACTTCGTTGTTAGTTCTATTTAGACAATATCTACTATTTGCCTAACGTCTACACCTTCTTATTTATTTTTTCAAAAGAAAGCATTTATAAAGAGTGCTTTGTAGACTTTGATTCTTAATGTTTTACTATATTCTGTTCATGACATGAATGCACAGGAGGTCATTTTGGAAGGAATGGTGCCTGGCAGAAAAATGAGAGAAAGCACTAGAAGACGATGGGTGCAAGATGCCATTGACGATCTGAGAATGACTGCTGCTGACGCCAGCCAATTTGCACAGAACATAGAGTTTTTCAGGACAGCTGTCATGGGAGTCAAGTTCCAGCTACTTGATAATGATATCCTGTTCAAGTTTCAAATAATTTTGACAGTGTCACCATAAATTGTTGCAACTAAGCATAACTGTTGAAGTTGCGCCACAACTTTGAAATGCAGATTGGAATTAGAATTGGTATTTGACAAGTCAGATTTCGAGAAACAGTTGTTGAGTTACACAGAATCCACGTTATGGATTTTCTGTAAGTCTCTGATCCCGTCATCACAGATATCAGACTCTGTAACATGTAATAGATAGGACCTGTGAGTCACCGGAAATACTTTGTTCTAAGCTGACGTCAAGGCGTATAACTTTTTACTGTCTAATTGGTCAATTATTCTTGGTATGTTAGAAGAGAACACAAAGATAGTTTAATACCATGTCGTGAAGTCTAAATATAAATGGGCGTGTGAGTGTGTACGTGCGCGTAGTCCAATTAATTTCGTAGAATACGCAGACTTCCTGCTTCTTCCTCTTCGTCATGGTCAACGTGTGGCGCATATGCCATGAACGAAATCCTTTCAAAATATAAATATAAATGGGCGTGTGAGTGTGTACGTGCGTAGTCAATTAATTTCGTAGAATACGCAGACTTCCTGCTTCTTCCTCTTCGTCATGGTCAACGTGTGGCGCATATGCCATGAACGAAATCCTTTCAAAATATAAATATAAATGGGCGTGTGAGTGTGTACGTGCGCGTAGTCCAATTAATTTCGTAGAATACGCAGACTTCCTGCTTCTTCCTCTTCGTCATGGTCAACGTGTGGCGCATATGCCATGAACGAAATCCTTTCAAAATATAAAAATGTGCATTTCTATGCAACCATCTAAATCTGTTCCTTGTTCTTTATCGGTCTTAATAATTGTTTTTCAATTTATTTCTGGTAAATCTTCTTCATCTTCTATTTCGAACGTTCCATATCAACAACTTGTTAAACCACTCTTTGCAATATGAATGTGATCTGAGCCTAAGAGAGATTGTACGTTGTGCCAGTTATACGCTTGCAAATAGGTCAGCACATCTGATTTCTGCAACGCTTTTTATTTACTAAGGTAGCTTCCCTAGGCATCTACCTTAATCGCCTCTTAATAATAATAATTCCTCTCGTACCGTTATACGTTACATAGGGCTTGCAAGTAATTTCTCCACACTGCTCTATCCTGAGCAACTCGCTCAATCTCCTCCATGGAACTGAGACCGATATTTTCTGCCTCTCTCAGCAAAGCTCGTTTCAGGGTCTCCTTAGGTCGACCTCTCTTTCTTGAAGGCTTTGCATTCCACTTCAATGCCTGCTTTGATATTAACATACAAAGTATTCTTTGCATTCAGTATTCTTTGCATTCAGTATTCTTTGCATTCAGTATTCTTTGCATTCAGTATTCTTTGCATTCAGTATTCTTTGCCCTCAGTATGTTTTGCATTAAGTATTCTTTGCACGCAGTATTCTTTGCATTCAGTATTCTTTGCATTCAGTATTCTTTGCATTCAGTATTTTTTGCATTCAGTATTCTCTGCACTCAGTATTCTTTGCATTCAGTATTTTTTGATCATTTCTCCTCAATGTGTGTCCAACATATCTCATCTTCTCTTTCTTATAACAGTTGTCACTAGTGGTTGACCAGACATGTCTCTGATTTCATCACTTCTCCTGAATTCGATCCATTTTATATTCATTATTTTTCGTAGACATCTATTTTCAAATGCATTCAACTTGCTTTCTGTATCTTTAGTCATTTTCCAACTCTCGATGGCATATGTTAGCATTGATACAACATTTTAATTGAAAATTCGTAATTTAGTTTTAATATTATATAACTTGCAGTTTCATATTTTATTTATTATTTAGACTTTTAAAAGCTGATGCTTTACCAATTCGTATCATAATTTCTTTTTAACATTTCCTGTGCAATCAAAATTGTTACCTAAATAGGTGAACTGCTCTGTTATTTTTATCATTTTATATTCCAGAGCGATATCTGCATTACTTGCCATAGGTGTCTTCATTATATTTGTTTTTCATAGCTTATCTGCAGTCAACTTTTGATGCTATAGATGACAAGTTGTCTGTTTTTCTTTGCATATCTTGGTTTTTTCTACTTAACAAGGCAATATCATCTCCAAAATCCAAATCTCTAGTTGACTATTTTCTACCCAATCGATGCCAGATTGGCCCCTGCAACATTTTGCATCACCCAGTCAATGGCCATTCAAAGAATAGCGGAATAGAATACAGCCTTACTTTACTCCGGTTTCAACCATAAACCAGTCGCCGTGTCCACCGTCAGTGCGAACTGCACACTGTGATCCATCATAGATGCTCTTTATAATGTTTATTATTTTGTCTGGTATTCCATAGCATCTCAGAATATTCCACAGGAAGATTCTGTGTAGACTATCAAAGACTTTTTTAAAAATCGAAGAAATTTAGTATAAGTGGTTGTTGCTTTTCAATATGTTCCTCCAAAATTAGTCGTAGGGTAATTATTTGGTATAAGCAGCTTCTCCCAGGTCTAAAACCAGCTTGTTCTTCTCTCAGGGTTGTGTCCACTGCTCCTTTGATTCTATTAAGAATGATTTTGCAGAAAGTCTTGGTCATTACTGTTAATAAGGTGATCCCTCTTCAGTTGTTGCAATCTTTGAGATCACCTTTTTGGGGGGGATCTTAACCATTATTCCCTTTTTCCATTGATCTGGGACAGTTTCTTCTTCCCATACTTTATTAAATAGTTCAGTTTGCTGAGTTGAACTGCAAAACTGCTGGAGAGAGTGATAACCACTAGACTCCAGTGGTTTTAGAATCCAACCATAAACTGGATCCAGCCCAGACAGGCTACAGGCAGCATAGAAGCACTGATGACCAAGTGGCATACCTCGCACAGGACATAGAAAATGGCTTCCAAGAAAGAAGAAAACCCTCACAGTGTTCTTCGACATGTCTAAGGCCTTCGACAAAGTCTGGAAAGATGGTTTGCTACTCAAGCTCTTACGCAGTGGAATACAGGGTAGAATGTACTATTGGATAAAAGACTTTCTTACCCATAGACAAGCATCTGTAAATTGGATGGAGTGCACAGTCCCAGATTCAAATTAAGAGCAGGAGTCCCACAGGAGTTACTGTCCCCATTGCTTTTCCTAGTATATATTAATGATCTGCCACAAACTCTGCCCAGACATGTATCACACTCTCTCCATGCTGATGATCTAGCTGTGTGGTACACCTTCGAGTTTCTGGGTCCTGCCATCTTTAAACTCCAGGCCAGCCTGAACAGCGTCATAATGTGGGCAAGTAAATGGGGTCTAGAAATAAACCGGAGCAAAACTATAGCAAACGCTTTTCTCATTGTCAACAAAGGAAGAACACTTCAGACTGAAATTTAACGATGATATCGTTCCCCGTTCCCATACTCCAACCTTTTTGGGAGTTAAACGACAGTCGTCTGACATGGAAACATCACATAATGGAAACAAACAGAAAGGCTATGAGGAAACAAAGTGTGATGCGGAAGCTGGCTGGAACTACCTGGGGAGCTGATATTCGAATCCTGAGTCAGGTGTACACTGGTGAAGTTAGACCGACCCTCGAATATGCATCATCGACATGGATATCAGCAGCCCATTCAAACAAATCGATACTGGAAAAAACACAAAACAGGTGTCTGCGTACTATTTTGGGAGCCATGAAATCTACACCAATTGTAGAAATGGAAAAGGCAGCCAACATCCAGCCCTTGGAAGACAGAAGAAGGAGAAAAGTGATTCTACAGACTGAAAGGATCAAAGAATGCCTCACCATCCACTGCATGAACAAATGGCGGCTAGAACAAAGAACAGACTAAAGCGTACAAGTCTAAACCACAAAGCAAAAGAAATAGGAAAGTCATACTTGGAACTACTAAATCATAATTCCATACCTGAATAATTGCTTTTTGATCACTGGGAACCAGACTCAGTACCACTAAACTTCTCAACCTCCATCCCTAAATTATTAAGCAAAGATGCCGAGCCTAATCTAGTGAAAAAAGCAATTACAATGGAACATCTCATTACATGTTTCCAGAAGACAGCTGGATAAGAATTTACACAGATGGATAGGCAATGGAGGCAACCATGAATGGTGGAGCAGGAGTGTACATTAGGTACCCAGATGCTACCACTGTGTCTCTAGCGGCTCCTACTGGAAGAATATGTTCCAACTACAAAGCAGAACTCATAGCCCTTCTGATGGCAGCACAGCACATGAATAAGCTGCAAGCAGCTGCAAGCAAGATGGTATTTCTTACAGACTCATTGTCAGCTATACAAGCCCTAGAGGCTAAATCCACTGACAGCACAGTACAAAAACTACAAAGAGAACTTGCTCAGCTTTCAGAAAAGGCAGAAATTCACTTGCAGTGGATTCCATCTCACTGTGGCATTGCAGGCAATGAGAGTGCTGATGTCTTAGCTAAGGAGGGCAGTGCCAAAGAGCAAATTTACCAACCCTTGTCTTTTCAAGAGGTCAAAACCCTCATACAGAGAAAATCTGCAGTAGACTGGAAGACAAACACTGGATATGATTATGGAAAAGACTCCTCAAAGACCTAAGCAGAACAGACCAGGTCATTATATTTCGACTACGCACCGGACACTGCAGACTCAACAAACACTTATACAGACTAGGAATAAGTCAAACAGCTCTCTGCCAGTGTCAGCAGGCAGAACAGACACCAGAGCATATCCTGCAAGACTGTCCTCTTCTGGTGGAGCTGAGAAGCAACATGTGGCCACACCCAGTCGACCTGAAAACTAAGCTTTGGGGAAACCTGACAGACCTGAAGCTGTCTGCCCAGTTTGTGGTCCACAGTAAATTAAGCGCATGACCAGAGATCGCTGAAGAAGAAGAAGATTAAATAGTTCTTGCACCTGGCTAATAGTTGTATCATCAGCCGCTTTGAGCATTTCTGCAGTAATGTTGTCATCACCCGCTGCCTTATTGTTTATCAAGGAATGGATTGCCTCTTTGACCTCAGCTACACTTATCATTTCTTTGTTAATTCGTAGAGCTGTTTTTGCCTCTTCGTCAAACTTGAGTAGTACTGGTGGATCAGGTCTATTTAATATTTCTTCAAAATGTTCTGCCCATCTTTTCTTCTGCTCGTATTTAGCCCACAGAGGAGAGATAATAACATACATGTTAATGCGTCTTTAGAAGTGAATGGGAAAAACCTATATATACACGTCCTTAGCAAAAGGTTAAACGTCATTTTTTAGTCTAAAAACAGTGGGAATTGTTATGCTTCTGTAGTATTCTATCCAGTTTGAATTAGCCAATCACGTGACTACATTCCCAAGTGACCTGAAAAGGATGTCCAGTATTATACCCTTGGATATCAGATATCTCTGGGATTGATGTAACACAAACCAAGACAGAGAATCTATAAAAGTCATTGCAGCCAATTTTCTAGTGATAGACGACATTCCGTTACATTCATTGATCGTCAATGGTATGAGTCAGCTTTGACAGTTACCCTATGACCAATCATATCTGATTGATTTATTCATTGATATGACCATCATCATTGCGATTTGGTGAATAAAAATGTGTCATCTGATCTCTTTCTTACACAGGGAGATCTCAGCTGCAGTGCGCAAACTCCGTAGCACCGGCGAGGGTCCCGATGTAATTTTCAAAATTGTGATGATATTTTGTAGGAATTTGTATTTGTAATTCATTTTTCTCATAAATTTTGTACGGGCAGCGGCTTTCCAGCCTGCTCTTCTCAATTTTGAACTACCAAAGTTTATTTTAAGAGCTCAAATTGAACACTGGGCATACGTTTTATCGTCCGTCTCAGATAAGACTAGGAACTCGATCTCACCTACAATGAGATCAGAAATCTCTTGAAAAATATCCAGATGGCTCCTCGAGGGAACGAACTTTGTATCTTTGGCACTAGAAGCGAGCAACTAACCTATGTGCCACAGAGACACCCTAAGATTCAATCTTGTTCCTCGCAACCAGCTGTTGTAATATGCAGTCTTGTTCCTTGCAATCAGTGTTCCTTACATTCAATTGTACCTTCTCGCCCTAAGTCTTCTAGCTAGCATTATATGTTTCATGCTTCCAGTATTCATGTCATTCAATATTCCTTGCATTCAGTATTTTTTTAATTCAGTATTCTTCATTGACTATTCTTCATTCAGTATTCATTGTATTCAGTATTCATTGTATTCAGTATTCATTGTATTCAGTACTTCTTGCCATCTGTATTCCTTTTATTCAATATTTTTCTGTCAGTATTCCTTGTATTTAGTCTTCCCCGCCTTCAGTATTCCTTTCATTCATTATTCAGTATTCTTTGCATTCAGTATTCTTTGCATTCAGTATTCTTTGCATTTAGTATTCTTTGCATTCAGTATTCTTTGCATTCAGTATTCTTTGCATTCAGTATTCTTTGCATTCAGTATTCTTTGCATTCAGTATTCTTTGCACTCAGTATTCTTTGCATTCAGTATTCTTTGCATTCAATATTCTCTGCACTCAGTATTCTTTGCATTCAGTATTCTTTGCACTCAGTATTCTTTGCATTCAGTATTCTTTGCATTCAGTATTCTTCATTTCGCACGTTTGTTGCCTGGGTTCGCAAGGATGCAAACAATAGTTATACTGCGCCCTACAAGGCCTGTCGTATGAGGTAACTGAAGTAGGGGCATAGGGAAGCTAACCTAGTAAATAAAAAGCATAATTCGGATGTGAAGACCTACTTGTAAGTGCATAACGGACACAACATACAATCGCTCTTACGCTCAGATCACATAACAAAAGTGGTTAACAAGTAGTCGATATGGAGCGTTCGAAGAAGAAGAAGAAGTATCTTTATTCATCATTCCTCGTATTCGAGTTTCTCACCCTCTATCGGATCCTCGTATTCGAGTTTCTCTCTCTCGATCCTCGTGTTTCTCGATCCTCGATCGTTTTCTCTCTCTCGATCCTCGTATTCGAGTTTTCTCTCTCTCGATCCTCGTATTCGAGTTTTCTCTCTCTCGATCCTCGTATTCGAGTTTTCTCTCTCGTCCTCGTATTCGAGTTTTCTCTCTCTCGATTCTCGTATTCGAGTTTTCTCTCTCTCGATTCTCGTATTCGAGTTTTCTCTCTCTCGATCCTCGTATTCGAGTTTTCTCTCTCTCGATCCTCGTATTCGAGTTTTCTCTCTCTCGATCCTCGTATTCGAGTTTTCTCTCTCTCGATCCTCGTATTCGGTTTCTCTCTCTCTCTCGATCCTCGTATTCGAGTTTTCTCTCTCTCTCTCTCTCGATCCTCGTATTCGAGTTTTATCTCTCTCGATCCTCGTATTCGAGTTTTCTCTCTCTCGATCCTCGTATTCGAGTTTTATTTCTCTCTTTCTCTCGATCCTCGTATTCTAGTTGTCTAAAAAAATGTTTTATGATCATTTCAAATATACAGTTCCAAGTATATGATACATTTTGAGTGAGTTAGGTGCAGTGGCGGCTTGTGACTATTTTTGCAAGTGGGGCCAGATATATATTTTGGAAAAATCATGGTTTTTTTTTTGAATTTATAAAATAATAAATACACGTTACACATTATTTTTGGTTGGGCCCGGTCCCACTGACCCTTAATGAAGAGCCGCCTCTGGTTAGATGTACGAGGATGGATGGTGGGGAAGAAGACCAGGAACAAGCGATGTGTCATTAAAGGAAACTCGCGTAGAAACAAGTGTTGAAGATTTATGTGTCTGCTACAGCTACACACATTTAATGCTGTATTCCATCTATTGAATACAAATGTATCATACAGAATTTATTCTGCATTACTTTAAAGAAGCATGTCTGAACATATACAGTATTTATACAACAAATATATTTTGATAATCAGATCATTATTTGTATATAGAGATTGATGATGTTACTTTACTATATCTCGTTATTTTTCCATCATTGTTATTTACCATTTTCATCTACATTTTTGTCTTATTATGATGTATAATGTAATAACGTTTATTGCGTTGGTTTATCACGATTTAGGACTATTTGTCAAAACGATGATTTGTTAATTTCTCCCAGCTGCTGAGTGTAATAAAACTGTATAGTAGTAGCGTCTGTGGCTTAAGGGATAGTGACTTGGTCTATTAACCCTGACGTTCTGAGTTCGAATCACGCTGTGGACAGTTAGGTTGCAAATTGTTTCGCGTGGATTTTTACAAAGGACGATGGCACTACCCGTTCAGATAGCAATGGCAAACTACTGAACGTACTAATGCCTAGAAAATCACAAACAGCGTTAAAAAGCTGGGTTGATTCGCAAAGTCCGGTAAAGGATATGCAATTAACTTAACTATTAAAACTGTATAGATGTTCTTATTTATTTCATTTCTTCTTCGAATGCGCTATATCGACCAACTGTTAACACTCTGTGTGATCCTAGGCTCAGAGCGAGTACACGTTGTGCCAGTTATGCGCCTTTAAGTAGACCAGCACATCCGATTTCTGCGACGCCTTTTATTTACTAGTTAGATTTCCTAGGCCTCTACACAGTCGCCTCTTACGACATGCCTTTTAGATAGCAGTGATACTATTCTTTGTTTCCTTTTGGTGCCCCGGCACCAAACGGGTAATTTATTTCATTTAATTCTCTTTTTTTTTCTTTAACAATTCTCTCAAGAATTTGAACCTAAATCTGCTTCCTATTTTGCTTGATTGATTGATTGATTTAAAAGACCATGATATATAAATTTGATGAATAACCATGTGTGCTCCGATTCCTTTCTTACACAGGCAGCAATATATCAGCGACAGTTCACATACTCCGTTGTACTTGTCTCCGATGCAAGTTTGAAGATAGTGAACATTTTTTGTAATAACTATATTTTAATCTGTAGACGCCGAGTGGTTACCGGGGCCCACATTTTTGGTATAAAGAATAGAACCACTGTTACCTGTCACGCATGTCGTAAGAGGAGACTAAGGAGGTTTGTCTGAAATCGGATGCATGTGTCCTAAACGTGTAGAAGTCTATACGTTTAGAGGCCTACCAAACCAATGTGCAACGTATACACGTTCTTGCAAAGATCAAACATATCACAAAGAGTGATTAAAATTGATCGTAAAGAACGAACGCAAAGAAGAAGAGGAAGTAATCTGTATAGTGCACCCTACCTCTAAACCACAGACACCCTATGTTTGTTTTTTTAAAAGATACTGTCATTTACAAATATGAATATGTGATATGAGCTATTCTTCCATTTAAATACTAACTTCTTGTTCGTCTCTGTGGAGTTGAGAAAGAGTGCTTGTCTTCAGCTTTGAAATCACCTTCAGCTTTGAAAGCACTCTGTTCGTTCTCCGCGTTATTGATCTTACTATATTTCCAGTATTATTTAATCTCAATGCACCTGAAATCCAGTCCCTAGTTCAATCGTAGATGGACGATAAAATTTAGGTCATGTGTTCACTATGAGTGAGTATGAGAACAATAGACAGTGAAAAGCAATAGGATCAGGCTGGAAAACCACTGCTCAAACAAAAATCATGGTCAAAAACAATTATTAAAAGAAACAAATGTCCACTGCTATTTGATTACTATTTCTTAAATTTTACCTGGAGAGCTATGTCGGTTCGTGCTATGCCGGTTCGTACACTGTCGTTGGTATCTTCTTGAGTACTATGCCGGTTCGCACACTGTCGCTTGGTATCTTCTTGGAGTACTATGCCGGTTCGCACACTGTCTTTGGCATCTTCTTGAGTAACTATGCCGGTTCGCACTACCGTCGCTTCGGCATCTTCTTGCAGATACTATGCCGGTTCGCACACTCGTCGTTGGCATCTTCTTTGAGTACTTATGTCCGGTCTCGTCACACTGTCGTTGGTATCTTCTTGAGTAAACAAAGAAAGTTTGGACGATACATTTATCGAAGAGGAATGATGACGGTACTATTTAATAATAAAGTTATACATGTATATGGAAATCGTTGCATATCCTATACAGGACGTAGCCATCAACCACAGTAAACGAGTCATCGATTTTCTAGGCACCACTTATACGTTTAGTAGTTTGTCATTGCTTTCTAATTGTGAGGTCTATTTTTACCTTTATAAAATCCCAAGGAAACTAATTTACTTCCAAACTGTCTGCCGTGGGTTTGA
The DNA here is from genome assembly GCA_020796225.1 of Arion vulgaris. Taxonomy (NCBI): domain Eukaryota; kingdom Metazoa; phylum Mollusca; class Gastropoda; order Stylommatophora; family Arionidae; genus Arion; species Arion vulgaris. Next base: position 26,276,415 of record CM036761.1, on the reverse strand, counting down.
ACCAGGTACGTTGGTCGTGATCGAGCTCTCTTCCTTTTAAGCAACAGACGCTAATATACATGTATATAATTAATAATAATAAAAATGCTGGCGTAAAATACGTTAAAACATTCATTTTAAAAGTACGCAATAAGTACTAGAAAAATAATACAAAAATATAAAAAGAATAAGTCGACACAAACATGAAGTAGAACAAACATGAACCGACTAATGGAATATACAAATATAGATCAGATGAGTTACAACAAACAAGATAAAAACAGCTACATGATAAATGAAACGATATATATATACTCCCGAAAGCAAGCTCAAAATAGATTAGTCAATTAATCAGTCGAAAAATTGAGGGATTACATCATGTAAATACAATTAAGACAAGATCAGGGATAGATTGACGATATAAGTATATAAATATATATATTCATCAGACAGTTGTCGGATTCGGCTTGCGGGTTGTCGCCCGTGTGTTACCGGAGCAATCAAGGGGAGCACAGAATAGTAGCACTGCGACCTACAAGGCATGTCACAAGAGTCTACTGAGTTAGGGGACTAGGAGGTAGTTTAGTAAATAAAAGCGTCGCAAAAATCGGTTGTGCTGGACTACTTGTGGGCGCGTAACTGGAAAACGTGAATCGCTCTTAGGCTCGGTTCCCATACAATTCACAACGAGTAGTTAACATGTGATCGATATAGAGCGTTCGAAGAAGAAGAAGGTAATGGGCTGTATAATCCATTCAATAACAACATTTACTTAACGCTGTATAATCCATTCAATAACAACATTATATAAGCTGTATAATCCATTCAATCAACAACATTTAGCTTTTAAAGCTGTATATCCATTCAATAACAACATTTCGCCACGCATGTAAATCCATTCGAATAACAACATTTGACTACAGCTGTTATAATCGATTCAATAACAGACTATTTAGCTACAGCGATAACCATTCAATAACAACATTTAGCTAACGCTGTAATAATTCCATTCAATAACAAATTTAAAACGCTGTATAATCCGAAAATTCAATAACAACATTTACAACACTGCTGTATAATCCATTCAATAACAACATTTAGCTACACGCTGATAATCCATTCAATAACAACATTATCATAACGCAGTAATAATCCATTCAATAACATACATGAGCCTTATCGCCGTATAATCCATTCAATAACAAATTTTAGTTCACAGCTGTATAATCCATTCAATAACAACATTTAGCTACACGCTGTATAATCCATTCAATAACAACATTTAGCTACACGCTGTATAATCCATTCAATAACAACATTTAGCTACACGCTGTATAATCCATTCAATAACAACATTTAGCTACACGCTGTATAATCCATTCAATAACAACATTTAGCTACACGCTGTATAATCCATTCAATAACAACATTTAGCTACACGCTGTATAATCCATTCAATAACAACATTTAGCTACACAATTCAACTAAAATAAACTCATGTCAGCTGGTTCCGGTTCTATGCTACAACAAAGGCTTTAAAAGATAACGTATATATATATATATAAAAGTTAATTGCATATCCTTTACATGACTTTGCGAATCAACCTCAGCTTTTTAACGCTATTTGAGATTTTTCTAGTCATTATTACGTTCGATAGTTTGCCATTGCTTTCTGAACGGGTGGTGCCATCGTCATTTTGTAAAAATCCACGCGAAACAATTTGCAACTAAATTGTCCGAAGCGTGATTCGAACTCAGAACGTCGGGATTAATAGACCGAGTCACTATCCCTACGCCACAGACGTAACCATATATCCAATATATATATATATATATATATATATATATATATATATATATATATATATATATATATATATATATATATATATATATATATATATATATATATATATATATATATATATAAACAGCAGTCAAATTATATATGAAATAAAAACTGCAATGTGAGAAACAATGTTTCATTAAAAATAAGATTAAAAAAACCAAAATGAAATTAATCACCAACACAAAATCTATTGAAAACACAACATTACAACATTGTTAAATCTAACCTACATGGCTTCAATCGTATCTCTCGAAGACGATCAAGTATCATTTCAAGTGGAACTGTGAACAAGTATCATTCAGATAATCCAGTCAAGAATTCCATCCATCAAATAAGACACGATACAGAGTCGAACCACTTATCGTTTCGCCATATCAATGACATCGCTATTGGTGATGTGATTAAAATATCGTTCTGTTTCACAAAAGATACAATACTAGACAGTTGCTCACTAAGTTACATGATAGTCATACTTAAACATCATCATTATCATGTGCTAAATCAGCAAAAGAAGGTGATCATTGATGCACACAAACGTCTGGGATAAGTATGACTATCAGGTAAACATGTGTGCTGGAACCCGCAAGAAGCAAATAATATAGACTGTGACCTACAGGCATGTCTGAGGCGATGATGTAGACCTAGGAATCTATCTAGTAATAAAACGCATCCGAAATCGATGTTCTGGCCATTGTAGGCCCATACGGTACAACGCACATCCATGTAGGTTCAGATGACATACAAATACACAGAGTGTTAAAAGGTCATTTGAGCGTTCGTACAATAGAAGATACAAGATCGAATGAGAAATCTTGAGAAAATTAAAGATAAATAATTTTCTTGGTCTGTCGTCATCTTGTTTTTGCTCCATTTATTTCACCGGTTGTCTATAGTATTCTGCCATTTGCTTTAAGACCGAACATGATTTTCTTCTTTCTGTTATTGATAATACGACATATCAGCGTTTCTTCAGATTTACTGTGCAGTGGCACTGAACCGAAGTTACGATGTCCATGACACCGAGCCGAAGAACTAGCAGCATGCTTTGAATCGGAGAATCTATGGTTTATCGATCTCTGACATCAAACTTTAGTCATTTTAACAGTTCATGGGATTCTAAGTTTGTTTCCGTCAACACTGTATTTTATTCTGCCAATTTGAACGAATATACAACATTTAGAGTCACATATCTACTTATATAGTACTTGTACTCTGAATTCTGCTTATGTAATTACCGCTAAAACGTATAGGAGTATGGCAACTAAACATTATAAACGTTTATAAACAATAGCATTGTTCTGAAACATATATTCATCTACCAGAGTTTATGTAATGCAGCCTTTAACAAATTGGATTTAGGGTCCCATAGGGACCACGAGTACTACAGGGATCCTCCATGCTTGAAGAAATATTAGGATCTTTGACATTTCAAAGCATTTAAAAAAATATGTATAAAAATAGTGGTACATAGCTCCTGGAAATCAAATGTCTCGGACTATTTCGAGTATAAATGTCTGGCAGGACAAAATAAAGATCATTTAAGTTTCCTTTCTGAGAAATTCTTACTATTGAACACACATATAATTAATTCCTGTCCATTTTCATATATGAAACGTTTGGTGTTCCAGTAATAAAATGTATTTAAAAAGGGTCCGATGTAATGCAAATGTGAACAGCTGATGTAATGAATCGGTCATATCGTTTTTCTTTTTCGAAGGTTTCAAACTTGGACGCATCTTTCGGTTCTCAATGTTTAAAAGCATGTTCTCCCAATGAATTTTGCCGAGCTACAGTGTGTTTTTGTAACACCTTCGTCAAATTGCTTCTTCTTCTGTTAAGATGGATGTAGGCATATTTTTTTTAATTTTTTTCGATCAGAAGCCTGAGCTTTTAAGTTTTCGGCTCGGTGCCATGGACATCGTAACCTTCGTTCGTGCCACAAACATCTAAATCTGGAATCTGTGGCTTTTTCTGCATCCCGCGGAATTGAACCCGCACACAGAGGCATATCCCGTAGTCCAACGGTACGAACACGCTGGCAGACAGGCCGACTGGATATAGAAAATCAGTGCAATAAAGTCAATCAATGACCTTTAAGCTCAATTTAAAATTGACATTCTGATTATAAAAAATACTGAGAAGCTGCCAAGACAACCATGGTGTCAGAAATCAATGAAAAGTAATAGATAATGTATTACAACAACAAGACAAGCGGGTGCCATGTCAAGATTAATTAGTTCAATAGCAGACGTATCCACGGACGGACAAAAATCAAATGAAACAGTCTTCAAAAACAAATAAAACCACGAATTAATTAGAGAATTAGATGTAGACAGTCCATACTATGGCAGCTATGGGAGAAATAAAGTGGGAAAAGTTATGAGTTGCAAATGTTATAGGAAAAGGAAGAGGAAAACTAGGACATAAATAGTGTGTTCAGATCACATGACACGTATAGACGTTAGGTCTGAGTGATCGTGTGAGATGGTAAACCACGATCGCCATGGCACATGAGGATGATGAAGCAAGCTATGAAGTCTCAATGAACTCAACTGATATGCAGTTCATAGAGGCAACTCCATCCATGTTTAGACGAGCATACCAAACGATCACAAGAGAAGAAGTATTTAGAGCTATAGTAATTTTATATCGTTACTTAATAGCCTTCAGAAAATGAGAAGTATAATATGACACGTCATGTGTAAATTGATATCAGATTGAGAGTTATACAGTGCTAAATAGAACCAATACTAACATATGGAAGCGAGTCATGGACAATAAACAAACAAATCGAAAATCTCTGAGGCCACATATAAGAGGTTTACAGAAGAATGATGGGAGTCCATGCACTGCTAACGTGACTAATGGGAGTGTTGAATGAGTCAAGACACAGATACATCTTATTGTCAAAATAAGAAAGAGCAGTCATATTTGGCAGTGATGAGAAATTGAGTCTTAGAACAATAGACAACGGTAAAGTCGGGGGAGACGAGACAGAGGAAGATAGAGAAGAAAAGATTTGATGACTTACTGCATGGCAGAAGAGCGTCAACATCTGAATTGATAGCAAACACAGAGGCAGATATTTTGAGATCCAGATCGCCTACGTCAGCCGGCACGGCACCTGATGATAGTAAATTGACGTTCTATGTTCATAAACGTTATTTCGAAGCGATATTTCTCATGAATACTCTAGCTAACTCTTACTCATCTCTTTCTCAAATTTCAGTATTATCATACATTTCAATTTGTTAGACATATTTATTTTGATATTTTCTATTCTAAACGCCTGATCTTCTTCCAAATGTAGTCTATAAATGTTCAAAATAACTATATTTTAATTTACCTCGCTGTTTTTAGAGAAAGCTCATTATATCTAGTTTCCTTCACATTTCAACATTTACATCTTCTTATCGAAGGATACCATAGCACAAACAGCTTTATTTCTATTTTTCCCGACACTGAAAGTGGATTGATATACGATATGTCAGTGAAGCGTGCAGAACTGTTAGATTAAATCTATCTTTCCACTTGACATATGACGTCAAAGTACGGAAAGTGTGGTGACCTGTGGACAGAAGCTAGAGATAACAGTTTTGTATTAATGATACTTGAATCGTGACATGTCATCATATCGGGAGATAGAACATAATAAATGATGCTTCATTACGGGAAAAGTAGAATGCACTGGATTGACGGTTAAGTTGAAGATACATCAGCTTAGTAGTTGTCTCATTCCAAGTTCACAAATGTACATTGCAACAGTTGTCCCTGTGAAAGGTCGTTATGGTAAAGTTATATATATATATATATATATATATATATATATATATATATATATCAGTAGTAGTTTCCAAGTTCATAAAGGTACATTGCAACAGTGGTCCCTAAGGCTCTGTGGTTACGGTAAAGGTGACTGAATGATCAACCTAGTAGTTACAAAATAACGCATTTGATATTGTCTGGTGATGTACTTTACAAAATAACGCATTTGATATTGTCTAGTGATGTACTTTACAAAATAACGCATTTGATATTGTTGGGTTTGATGATGTCTTTTACAAAATAACGCATTTGATATTGTCTGGTGATGTACATTTACAAAATAACGCATTATATACTGTCTATTGGTGTACTTTACGAAACAATATATTTGATATTGTCTATTGATGTACATTACAAAACAACATGTTTTATGATTGCTCTTGGTGATAAAGAACATGTAGTTTCTACACAAATAAAATAATAGAAACGAGAAAAAAACTCACCAGAAAGCATGTCATCGACTTTAAAAGGAAATGAACTAATGGAGGTTTATTGCCCGTGAACTGTTCGCACAGCTACAAGTGACTGCTCAGCCAAGTGTAGCCACACGCAATATCACACCACACCAGAGCAACCAGTTGATAGAACACTGTTCTGTTATGTCATTTCATTCTAAAATGTGTTTTACTTCTCTTCGTGTCATATATATCTTCGTCTGTGTATTGCCGGTGATCGCAAGGGAAGCAAATAATAGCAACACTGCGACCTACAATGCATGTCGTAAGAGGCGACTGAGGTAGGGGCTAGGGAGCTACCCTAGAAAATAAAATGCCTCGCAGAAATCGGACGTGCTAGTCTACTTGTATGCGCATAACTGACACAACGTACACTATCTCTCAGGCTCGGATCACATACAAATCACAAATAGTGGTTAACAAGTGCATAAACATAACCACACATAAACACATAGACGTTTTTACAATTTTGGAAAACATGTATAGTCGCCTTGGAGTAGAAGGATATCCACCTTGAGGAAATAAGCACACCACTAAACTGAAAGCAGCCGCTATTGTAGGCAACTCATGGAGCAACGTCCACGAGCGACTAGATTCTGATTTGAACCCTGAACATTACAGAACGACAGGCACACGTCCTATCTACTTAACCACAAATACCACTAACATGTTGCATCAATGCTATGCCCCTCACATATTCTGAATATGGTAAATGATATAATGTGTATACTTCCTATGTCAATGAAAGTGAGAAAGATGCGTCCTCAAAGATATAGAGTATCAATTATTTGTAATCGAGTTAGACCGTGGTTACCGGGGCCCAAATTTGGGGTGTAAAGAATAGGACCACTGTTACCTGCCACGCATGTCGTAAGAGGCGACTAAGGAGTTTGGCTGAAATCGGATGCGTCCTAAACGTGTAGAAGTCTTATGCGTTTAGGGCCTACCAAACCAATGTGCACGTTTACACGTTCTTGGCAAGATCAAACATATCACAAAGAGTGATTAAAATTGGTTGTAAAGAGCGAACGCAAAGAAGAAGAAGAAGAATCGAGTTAGAAAAGTATGGACCATAGCAACATAGACATGAACAGCATACAACGCATCTGTTATTTCAAAGAAGATAATTAAGAATGCATCGGGGAAACAATATAATTGTTTTTAAAGTTACTACTGAATTGTAAAAGTTGCAACAAGACGTTAAATATTCATATATGAAAGCAGTGGTCTGTATTATTTGAGATGCATAATGAAAATAGAGTGAGGTACTGTATGGCATATTGTAATAGATTAGGAGAAATAGGACGACAGAAACAGAAGGAAATGGATAGATTAGGAGTAAGACAATAATACACGTCAACATTAAAAACACAATTGACTTCACTGCACTGAATTTCCGAATATGGATCGATCTCTCTCTGCAGAAAGGGTTGGCCATTTGTTGCGAGTATTGTACAAAGAAGGAATTCCGTTGCCCCTTGCTTCAATCTTTAGCTTTCTCGTGAAAACAATTTACTCATGAACAGAACGACGCGTTCTGGGTTGGAACCTACGACCTTCGTGACGGGAATAACGGCTTTACACCTTCGTCATAGAGACGAAATGCACGTTAACACAACAGAATATAACAAGTCCACAAAGAAAGATATGGATGACTATGATCGCCTACGCCAGCAGACATAATCCACGATAGAGAGAAATATACAAACTTATTTAGAGATACAGATACACAGATAGAGAAAGATTATGTGTGTGAATAAAGAGCTATGAAAGCCGGTTTTTCCCGACAGTTGCAAAGTGGCTGCAACGTAGATGCAACCTTTGTATCAAAATTTACCAAAACTAATTACGATATATTAAGTAACAAACCGTCAAGTGTTCAAACTAATTACGATATATTAAGTAACAAACCGTCAAGGTGTTGCAAACTAATTACGATATATTAAGAACAAACGTCAAGGTGTTACTAAGGCTCAAAGGAGCACAGAATATAAACAATGCGACCTACAAGGCATATTGTAAGATACGACTGAGGTAAGGATCTAGGGATGCTAACCTAGTAAATAAAAAGCGTTGCAGAAATCAGATGTGCTGGCCTACTTGTAGGCGCATAACTGTCACAATGTACAATAACTCTTAGGCTCAGATCACATACAGACTTACAAAGATTGATTTAACAAGTGATCGATATGAAACGTTCGAATAAGAAACAGAAGTCACTAACAAATACAAAATATTGTTCCTCATGAGCGAGACGTAATATCTATTCTTCTTTCTTATTGTTTCCTTTTTCTCGCATTATTGCTTGCCATCAAACTCATTTTCGTAACTACTTCGTTTTCTTCTTCCCCTTTCTCCATGTTAACCACTCTTTGTGATTTGTATGTGATCCGAGCTTAAGAGCGAGTGCACGTTGTTCCAGTAGCACCTACAAGTAGACCAGCACATCCGATTTATGCGACGCTCTTTATTTATTAGGATAGCTTCCTAGCCCCCTACCACAGTCGACTCTTAAGACATGCCTTGTAGATCGAAGTGTTACTACTCTTTGCTTCCCCTGCGAGCCCCTGCAACACACGCATGATCTTCTGAACATATATTAAAGTTGTGATGTCTACTCTTCTGAACATATATTAAAGTCGTGATGTCTACTCTTCTGAACATATATTAAAGTCGTGATGTCTACTCTTCTGAACATATATTAAAGTTGTGATGTCTACTCTTCATATGAAAATATTTCAATCAAGAAATCAATCAATTCATCTTCCTAGCGTCTGTTGATTGTTTAAGAACTGCATATTTGATCATTCCAACACGTAACATATGTCTTTCCGAATATTATATTATGTCTGTGTGTGCCATTTAACAACATTTACGTGCTGGACTCGAGTACTTTGATTAGCGAGTCGAGTTGAAGCATCGATGTCTTGGTGTAGCCAGACTTAGAACTAAGAGAGTATCGTTTACTGGAAACTCATTCAGAGATTGCTTGTCACAATCGGTGTTCCTTATTTCCTGAAGCAGTGGTTCTCAACCTTTTCAAGCTGGGAGATGAGACAAACCTACAAAACACACGCCTTTTTTTCTCATTTTCTCTCACCGAACTACGTTCTTTCTTAAACAGTTAACAAAAAACAATGTTTCGCATTCTTTGATTTATAATTATAAATATATTATGATTATATAACAGCACTGTTCTCTAAACGCAGTAAAGTTGACAGAGAAATGTAGAGTTTAAAATATATAATTTTTCCAAAATGTTTTATTTTAACCTTTAGCTGCTAAGGACGTATATATACATTTTTCCCCATTCACTTCAAAGACGCATTAACACGTCTGTTATTATCTCTCCCTGTGGGCTGAAGACTGTAAACGTTTACATTTCTACTGCCACTGTTATAGGCGAGATTCACGTTTGTGACCGAAACAAAGATTAGCTTTAGCCAGCTTCGAAAGTATGTAGCAGCGAAAGGGTTATAGGCCTGACCAGAAGTGCACAACGGTTGACAAGTACTAGTGAACGGGAAAACATTTTCAACTCCGAGCGTCAGCAATCTTTCGAATGAGAACGTTTGGAGTTTGTTTAGGGGTTTTATTTTGCCATTTGACGTTTATCAAAGGCGTCCACCCTTTGGTTGTGATCATAAGGGCTCTACATTTTATTCTTGGTCAAAACATTGAGAAAAATGTGAAATTAAATCAAAATCAATGATTTTTGTGATTATATTTCAAAGAAATAGGAATCTTGGTTTTAATGTAAACAATTGCCCGCCTGCCCAGCGTGTTCGTAGCGCGTTGGACTGGGGGTGACAAGCCCTCTGTGAGTGCGGGCTCAATTCCGTGGGCTGGCAGAAATAGCTACACAGATTCCCCAGATTTACGGTGCTCGTGGTACCGAACCGAAGGGTTACGATGACTATGACACCGAGCCGAGAGCTGAAAACTCAAGTGCTTCTGGATCGGAAAAAAAAATGTAAAAATTTATTTTAACGGGAAACACAAGTTAATATAAATAGTTATTAAAAAACAAAATTTACTAAATTTTCACTTCGTTTCAGCATCATCTGATGCTGCCTCACGTCTCTCTGGCAAAGAGTGCCCCCTAGATTAAGAACCACTGTTTTGAAGTATCCCCCACATTTCCTGTACATAACTCCAAGACACATTTACCTCCTTTTCTCATAAATGTCCAGGCTACTCCCCCTTACATGTCCACGTTCATTAAATAAGTAAAAAAAAGTCCATCTTATAATTGCGATATTCATTGCAACGAAAGTGCCAGCGCATGAAAAAAAAGACAATAATTTGATGTTAAATTTGCCAAAACATTGTTTCCCTGTCTACATAAGAAGCATGTCTATTGCAATAGCTGGTAACGGTTACATAATATCTATCGGAAAACAAACAAAAATAGTGCTTTAGGAAAACATTAGCAGCGAGAATGAATATTGAGTAGGTATTACCAGCAATATATAACATAGAACACATAACACCAGCTTGAGATATAATTGAACAAGCATGAACATATTAATAACAAGAGGATTCTCTGAACATTTATTGCCAGCAGAAGACATTATTCAGCAAGTATTACATCATTATATGCAGCATTGAACACACGACATAAGCCTGGGGAATGGGGTGGGTCATTGAACAATCTTCACGAGTTTGGGAGGTCATTTAACAAAAGTTACATCGTCTTCAACATTACATCGAGTGTCTTTACTGGTACCACAGAGTTCGTCCACTGTCGCTGAGATCTTAGTGCATAAGAAAAACACCAGAGCACACATGATTATTCGCATACGTGCAATGATGATGGTCATACTTTTGAAACGAAAGGCAAATTTATTGAAACTGTATTAATCGAACAGTCTTATCAATAATCAATACCGAAGCCATACTCTGCTATTGGAAAACGTATCGTCTGGCGTGGCCGTCTCCACATCTAAGATTTTCTGCAACAAAATATGCTGTGTTTCTCTCTCTCTATATATATATATATCTACTATGCAATGAGTTATCTGTATGTCTGTATCTAACATATAATACTCTCGTCTTGCATTCCTCCCTATGAAGTAATGCCCTAAATGTCTCTCTCTTACCTTAATTAATGTGGACTGTGCTACATTTTATATCTCTCTCCATCATCAAATAGCTTGTTGTCCTGGGCAGAACTTTGCCACATTAATATTCTCTCTTTCTCATAGGCCAGATTTCCTGCCTCTGTAGCCATCATGTTCAAACCATCAGCTACATCCTGAATTTATCTTCTCCGTGGTCCTTCTCTTTGCCAGGATGTCTCCTTCCATGATGTTCTTCTCTCCAGCCTGCGTGTCTCTTTATATGTCCAAAATACTTTAACTTTAATTCTCCCTCCATATTATATAATTATGACTCTATTTCTCTATCTCTCTATCTCTCTATCTCTTTCTCTAGCTACCTCTCTCGCTGATGTGATTGTATAACTTATACCCACGCATTTATGTTAGTTCTACAGACAAAAGTTACATTAACTATGTCACACATTCGCTTTTTGTAATTATATATGTCATTATTCCACATCATGTTTTGTTTTTTCATCTATACATATATAAATAGATACCCAATAAAAAGGTTTCCAAGAATGTACGTTCTTGTGACAACTATGAACACAACACTTATCCAGTTTTCTCTCAATGAACGTCATTGTAAAGATCAATCTCTAAACTAGACATGTATGGCTTCTACGTAAAATTGGAAAATGTATATATTATTATCTTTGAGAAATGAGAAAGCCTTATATTCAAAATTCATCTGAATGAATCCATTACTATAACCATTTGAATCTTATTTGGCTTATGTTTTAAATACATTTTTTTTTAAAATTCCCAAATGTGGGTTAGAATTTAAGAATTAAAACCTAATAAGGTGAAGAAACGAATAACCTCCAACGTTACCAATAATTTTCTTGCTAGGCCAAGGACATGACACTGTCTGAAGTCTGCATAAGGTCAGATGTTTAAGAAATAAAATTACGCCTTTGAAATATGTGCTCAGTTAATCAATCGATATCTTTTCAAATGATCAGTTTAGTTTTTTTGCAAGAATTATATTCTTGCTAAAAGTTCAGAAATATCATATATAACCATTCTTGTTGCAGCAGGATCAACAATATCATAATAAATATCATCATATAACCTGTCCTGAGCATAACTTTGTCAACTTAACATTCCTTCGGAATGTCTCCCTCTCATAGGTCAGATGTCCTGCCTCTCCAGCAGTCCTATTATTTGATTTGCTTTGTTTTATTTATGTTGGATTTTGCTAGTTATTCTTTCCCTGAAAGAAATGCTCGATAGGTATGTAAAGTCTTTCACTTGTTTTAATGGGGTTTGTCCATGGATACATTGACAGGTCTTTTCCTCTTAAACGAATGTCATTACTTCGGTTAATATGTTCAAATAAGCTATAACTACCATCACAATGAAAGTTAACAGACCGCGATGGATACGGCTTATTGAAAAAAATAGCACAGAACAAAGAGCCTGAAATTACATATACACAAAAAAGATGAAGTGGAAAAACCACGACGTATACCGTCAATACAAAGGAGATGTAACATTGAAGTAGACATAGAAACACTAGGAGTCAAGATTTGAGAAACAAATGAAATAATATATATGAATGAAGGCAGGTGATATCTACATCAATGAACCTCAAATATTCAGAAAGCCAAGGAAAAATAATCTAAACGAGAACGATTTATTGATATATTCGCATGTGATAACAGCAAACTGATAGAGTCACACATTTTGCAAGAGTGTTAAACATACAATAAGCAGAGAAAACACAGATGGCGAACTCCCATCTCTGTCCAAGATAATCATATGTCAGTACAAGATAATCATATGTCAGTCCAAGATAATCATATGTCAGTCCAAGATAATCATATGTCAGTCCAAGATAATCATATGTCAGTCCAAGATAATCATATGTCAGTCCAAGATAATCATATGTTAGTCAAGATAATCATATGTCAGCCAAAGATAATCATATGCAGTCCAAATAGATCATGTATCAGTCCAAAATAATCATGTCAGTCCATCATATGTCAGTCCAAGATAATCATATGTCAGTCCAAGATAATCATATGTTAGTCAAAGATAATCATATGTCAGTCCAAAGATAATCATATGTCAGTCCAAATAGTCATATGTCAGTCCAAGATAATCAATGTCAGTCCAAGTATCATATGTCAGTCCAAGATAATCAATGTCAGTCCATCATATGTCAGTCCATCATATGTCAGTCCAAGATAATCTTATGTCAGTCCAAGATAATCATATGTCAGTCCAAGATAATCATATGTCAGTCCATCATATGCCAGTCCAGTATATTCATAAGTTAGTCCAAGATAAGTCAGATATAAGTCAATGTACATAGACTTTGATTAACCACTACTTTAGAAGTATACAAGTCAACGTATGAAAACACTAAAAAAAGACGAAGCCGATTACAGATAACAATTTAATAGTCTTCAGAACTCGAGAAGAAACTGTATCGAAAACTTTAGTCTTTCACTTTTTCTTTTGTGTGTGGTACTCAATAACTATTCGTCCTATCTTTCTTGAATTGCAAGAAAAACCTGACAGCTTCTAGAATGAATTTTAAAGGTTTCACACCGATCAATACTGACACTAGGACAGTATATAAGGTGAATGAATGTAGTTTCAATATCCAGGAGTAACAGAGATAAAACAGTTGAAACTCAACCTAGGGAACAGCAAAGGAAGTTAGAATTACTACTCTAGAGTAGAGGCTATTATCTGTTGTATGTCACGGACCACTTTGACATTTTGGTGAAACCTGTGAACACATTTTAAACGTTTAAGATGGTTTTTACGTTTAAGATGGTAAGCGTATCTGGTTCAAATTCCACGGTGGGCAAGTTTGGAAGCAAATTCGTTTCGTGGATTTTACCAAAGGTAAAATAGACCTCAGCGTTCAGAAAGCAATGGCAAACTACTGAACGTATAAGTGGTGCCTAGAAAATCAACGACTTGTTTACTGTGGTTGATGGCTAAGTCCTTTAAGATATGCAACGATTTTCATTCATTTTCAAGATGGTTTTAAAACCGAAGCATTGCCTTCATTGCACAGGGTTTGACCCCATGTGACTCAGTACGTCCCCACAGAAATTGCACACCACATGAGAAGAGTATTGCGCAGTGGCGGCTCGAAGTCATTTTTGTTGGTGGGGCCAGACACAAATTTTCCTGAAAAATCATGGTTTTTGGAGTATTTACTATTATTTGTCTATTCCGGAAGCTCCCCCCCTTTCGATTATTGGTAGGGCCAGGCCCCACTGGCCCTTAATGACGAGCCGTCCCTGGTATTGCGTAAAGCACGAGTTCCATAGCCCTCAACAATATAGCGGTATCTGGAAACAATGCACTTGTAAACAGAACAGCTCATATATGATGTAAATATGATTGCCTACTTGTAGGCGCATAACTGGCACAACGTACAATAGCTCTTACCTTCAGATCACATACAAATCACACAGAGTGGGTAACACGTGTACGATATGTAGCTTACAAAGAAGAAGAAGAACTCTATCGTAGTTATAAAGAGTACTCACCTAAGTACAAGAAATAGATACTTACAGAAACATCGACACAAATTAAACTACCAATAAACGCTAGGAAACTAGGCTAATGAAACATATACAGAAAACAGATTACCAAATTACCTTCAACTAATGAGAAAAACTCAACGAATTTGTTTATATTGAAAGTAGAAGTTGATCAGAGGAGGAATCAGAAAAGTATGCAGTAACAAAAATAGACAAAGAAAACTAAGCTTTTGACGTGTTTAATTTAATCAAAAGAAATGACATTTCCAAGACAAACTTCAAAATATATGAATAATAATAACGTAATATTGATTGATGTAGCATCATAGATTACATACAAATTAGAGTATTTTCAAAACAGTTGTCTTACTAGATTCCGGAGAATATTTTGTATAAATTAGATCATACATGACAAAAACAAGGTGAACATCACTGGTAACCATCATTAGATAATAAAAATGGTGATAATTTTCTAAATGTGTGTAGTTTACAGGGACATCGGATTAACTTTCATCAAGGAAACTGAGCGAGTTACCCAATATAGAGAATTATGGGGTATCTGTGGCGTACATGTTACGTGCTCCTCTCTCGTGCCAAAGATACCAGGTTCGCTCACTCGTGGAGTCATCTGGATATTTTTCCATAAATCCTGATTTCAGTGTAGGTGAGATCGAGTTCCTAGTCCTATCAGAGACGGACGATAAAACTTAGATGCCGTGTTAAATGTGAGTACATAAAAGAGTCCCTTGTCAGTTCTATATCGAGAAGAACAGACTGGAAAGCCTCGGAAAACTCATTAGAAAATGTTTAAAAATAAATTCCTCACAAATATTTCACCATCTTAAAAAATTACATCGGGGACCCTGACCGGCAGTACGAAGTTCATGCTTTGCAGCTGAGATCTTCCCGTGTAAGAAAGAGATCCGAGCACACCTGCTTACTCACCAAAGTACAATGATGTTGATGGTCCTATCAATCAATCTATCAATCAACCAAAGCATTATGGAGAAATTACTTGCAGGCCTTATGAAGCGTTCAACGTTGTGCGAGGAATATATTTACTTTGACAAAGACAGCCATTAGATGAACAAGAAACTAAAAATAAATGAAAACTTAAGTCAATAAAATAAACACGAAGAAGAACAATGACTATAGTGCGCTAATGATGAGTGCGCTAATGTTGAGTGCGCTAATGTTGAGTGCGCTAATGTTGAGTGCGCTAATGTTGAGTGCGCTAATGTTGAGTGCGCTAATGTTGAGTGCGCTAATGTTGAGATGCATGCTAATTTAGTGAACTGTCAGGATGTACACGCTAATATTATGTGAACTGTCATGGACTGTGCACGCTAATATTATGTGAACTGTCATGGACTGTGCACGCTAATATTATGTGAACTGTCATGGACTGTGCACGCTAATATTATGTGAACTGTCATGGACTGTGCACGCTAATATTATGTGAACTGTCATGGACTGTGCACGCTAATATTATGTGAACTGTCATGGACTGTGCACGCTAATATTATGTGAACTGTCATGGACTGTGCACGCTAATATTATGTGAACTGTCATGGACTGTGCACGCTAATATTATGTGAACTGTCATGGACTGTGCACGCTAATATTATGTGAACTGTCATGGACTGTGCACGCTAATATTATGTGAACTGTCATGGACTGTGCACGCTAATATTATGTGAACTGTCATGGACTGTGCACGCTAATATTATGTGAACTGTCATGCGTGCACAATATTATGAACTGTCATGACTGTGCACGCTAATATTATGTGAACTGTCATGGACTGTGCACGCTAATATTATGTGAACTGTCATGGACTGTGCACGCTAATATTATGTGAACTGTCATGGACTGTGCACGCTAATATTATGTGAACTGTCATGGACTGTGCACGCTAATATTATGTGAACTGTCATGGACTGTGCACGCTAATATTATGTGAACTGTCATGGACTGTGCACGCTAATATTATGTGAACTGTCATGGACTGTGCACGCTAATATTATGTGAACTAGCAAGAAATACAATGTGTTAACTGAGAGCAAATACGTCTATAATGAGCTAATCTTAAGTGCAGCACCAAGATCGCTGATGAACTAATAGTGAGACAAATACCAAAGCTAGAACGTCCTAATAATGACTAATTAACCACTAACTACGACACGATAACACGGATTAAATTAACCAGGATTAAGTAAAGCTAATAATGAATAAATTAACCGCTACAATTGCGATATCAATGAATTTTAAAAAAATTAAAAAAACATAAGAAGGAAAGTTGGGACA
Source organism: Arion vulgaris (assembly GCA_020796225.1). NCBI lineage: Eukaryota > Metazoa > Mollusca > Gastropoda > Stylommatophora > Arionidae > Arion > Arion vulgaris. The sequence continues at coordinate 26,259,386 of CM036761.1, read as the reverse complement.
GAACCTTGCTTGAATTACATTGAGAAACACAGAATGAAGTGATTTTGCCACTTAACAAGAATGCATCCAACTTCACAATATACACTCTTCTACAACAGAACATCAGGAAAGAAGGCGAGAGGAAGACCACGCAAAAGATGGTTAGATGGCATAGCAGAATCCTGTCAAAGAGCAAAAATAACAATGACCCAAGCTCCCAGAACAGCGCAAGAAAAAAACCACGACAAGCAAAACCGAACAGTGGCGACAAAATAGAAAAGAAAAATCCAAGATCATTAAGCACCACTACACAACGATCATGGCTATCCACCATGGCAACAACCGGTAACAGTGTGGCGACAAAATAGAAAAAAGAAGAAGAATGAATCCAAGATCACTGTTAACAAGCACCACTACTACAACGATCACTGAAAAGCATAGTTTATAATCTATAAAGAATATGAGTATCATTGATAATGACAGTGTCAAATGTTGTTGTTGATAACAATAATATCAAACGTAGAACATAAACTGTAATTGCCTTGTATGAAAGACTTCACTGAGAAACAGTCAACAAATTAACTAGAAAATGAAACATTCACCAACAGAGGATAATGAAGACGTACATGGTAAGCAGACCAATGAAGTTAAAGTGATTCTCAATGTTACAGTATCGATGGTTCTCAACCTGTAAGGAAAGTCACATCTCATTTTAACCGCGATTTTATTAATATTTTCATAACAGCGAAAAAACGATGCATTCGGACCAAGTATATTTTCTAATGATGCGCAGTGCATTGCTGTGGAAATGTAGAAAAAAAACACAACCTAATGTTCGCTATTACTTTCATATTTATTAGTTGTAATGTCCCATCTTCCGTTGCTGTTATATATTAGAGAAATTATCCTAGTCATTAGATCAATATATTAGAGCAAAATTAAACCACATTTCTTTACTAAACTGGTTAAGAATTTATTTCTAGTGTGACATATGTGTGCAGAACCACACAAAGGAAAGTAGCGATGAAAATTTTGAGCTCCATGTGAACCTTGCATATATATTTATCGCTATAAGGGAAGACTACAGTAAAACTATATAGCAATGGTGATACATGTAAAAACAAAATAATGTAGTTTTACACAATACAAAAACAATAACAATACACAGCAACGTTTCGACCATATATATTTAGCAAGCACGCACGTGAAGTAACCCGGAACTATTATTTCACAACAGAGCACGGATTGTACGTGACCGTGTACGTGAACCACAATGTCCTTGAGTAACATATCACGTAACGTGTGTAATAATTGATGTCCTCACACGAAATAGATTAACCTGGCAGCATTATTGTGCGTAATTGAGCTGGTTAACATTCTAGGCATGGTAGAAGGATTACTCATTCTTGAGGAGGAAATGGTAGGAGCAGCAAGAAGAAATAAAATAAAAATGGAGACTATTAGAGACTTGGTAGAAACAAAATCAGTCGTCTTTCATCCCGAATTGACTAAGTGCCAGTTATTATGCTATATTCTATATCGTTTCTAAAGGGATATAGCCAATACGTATCTACACATATCTCTGTGTTTAATATCGCATCTACGCTGTGATTTCGAAGGCATCGTTGAATATAACTTATGTATTCTCTGATGCCATACAAGAAGGCTAGCGATAGATCTATAGTGGGGTCGGCGACTCCACACGGAACAAGTAAATAGTCACAAAAACAGAAACAGTCAAGTACCCAAACTGCTCATGGCAATCAATATGTTATAATATTATGATCGAATTGAATGGACATTAATCTCTTTCTGCTTTATGTGTTCTTGGGCACGTCAAATATTGATGTTTATGAATTTTTTCTAGGAGATAATTGTGGAGCAGAACTTGCTGTTATCTATGTTCCAACTATGAGATCCCTGCAAGTTCAAACCCTTTCGTAATTACACAATATGTAATTTGACAGTGTCATTCTGTTCACGAGTGCAGTTTTTCCAGAAACCCCTAGGATTGTTGCTGGAGCTACGGAGTTCGGGCTTTGTGCAATACCGTCTGCGGGTGGCGTGCTATTTCTGTGGAGAGGACTGAGCCATATGGGGCAAAACCCAGTGGAATGTAGTCAATCCTTCGGCTTAAAAACCCTTTTATAAAGAATATGTAATTAATTTTACCATTTTTATAATGCTTCAGACTAGTGTTGCGACCAGGAACATGTTGATAATGCTTCAGACTAGTGTTGCGACCAGGAACATGTTGATAATGCTTCAGACTAGTGTTGCGACCAGGAACATGTTGATAAGCCAGAACTATTAAGACTTGCTTTCACTAGGAAACATGTTGAAAGTGCTACTACAACTCAGTTTGTCATTGGTTCTGTTTGATTAGGGCTTCAGCAGAATGTCTGCGACCAGGAACATGTTGATAATGCTTCAGACTAGTGTTGCGACCAGGAACATGTTGATAATGCTTCAGACTAGTGTTGCGACCAGGAACATGTTGATAATGCTTCAGACTAGTGTTGCGACCAGGAACATGTTGATAATGCTTCAGACTAGTGTTGCGACCAGGAACATGTTGATAATGCTTCAGACTAGTGTTGCGACCAGGAACATGTTGATAATGCTTCATACTAGTGTTGCGACCAGGAACATGTTGATAATGCTTCAGACTAGTGTTGCGACCAGGAACATGTTGATAATGCTTCAGACTAGTGTTGCGACCAGGAACATGTTGATAATGCTTCAGACTAGTGTTGCGACCAGGAACATGTTGATAATGCTTCAGACTAGTGTTGCGACCAGGAACATGTTGATAATGCTTCAGACTAGTGTTGCGACCAGGAACATGTTGATAATGCTTCAGACTAGTGTTGCGACAAGGAACATGTTGATAATGCTTCATACTAGTGTTGCGACCAGGAACATGTTGATAATGCTTCATACTAGTGTTGCGACCAGGAACATGTTGATAATGCTTCAGACTAGTGTTGCGACCAGGAACATGTTGATAATGCTTCATACTAGTGTTGCGACCAGGAACATGTTGATAATGCTTCAGACTAGTGTTGCGACCAGGAACATGTTGATAATGCTTCATACTAGTGTTGCGACCAGGAACATGTTGATAATGCTTCATACTAGTGTTGCGACCAGGAACATGTTGATAATGCTTCAGACTAGTGTTGCGACCAGGAACATGTTGATAATGCTTCATACTAGTGTTGCGACCAGGAACATGTTGATAATGCTTCAGACTAGTGTTGCGACCAGGAACATGTTGATAATGCTTCAGACTAGTGTTGCGACCAGGAACATGTTGATAATGCTTCAGACTAGTGTTGCGACCAGGAACATGTTGATAATGCTTCAGACTAGTGTTGCGACCAGGAACATGTTGATAATGCTTCAGACTAGTGTTGCGACCAGGAACATGTTGATAATGCTTCAGACTAGTGTTGCGACCAGGAACATGTTGATAATGCTTCAGACTAGTGTTGCGACCAGGAACATGTTGATAATGCTTCAGACTAGTGTTGCGACCAGGAACATGTTGATAATGCTTCAGACTAGTGTTGCGACCAGGAACATGTTGATAATGCTTCAGACTAGTGTTGCGACCAGGAACATGTTGATAATGCTTCAGACTAGTGTTGCGACCAGGAACATGTTGATAATGCTTCAGACTAGTGTTGCGACCAGGAACATGTTGATAACCAGTAAACTATTAAGACTTGCTTTCACTTGAAGAAAATAATACAAACCACGAATGACGCAGGTACTACTAACTCAGTTTGTCTTATTGGTTTGCTAGTTTGATTGGATGGTCATTTCAGCGCAGAATGCTACTTGGAAATATATATGTATATACATATATCTGGGCCAGTGTTAGTATGTAGATATATGTCTGTCCACTTTCCTGTCTGTTTTTGTCTCTCTACCCATCTGCCCGTCCGTCCCCCCCCCCTCCAATCTACCTACCGACCTATCTACCTAACTATATACCTATCTATTTATCTATCTATTTATCTACAGACCTACTTAACCTACCTACCTAACCTACCTACCTGCTTACTTACCTACCTAGCTGCCTACTTAACTACCGACCTACCTAACTGCATATCTACTTAACTATCAACCTACCTACCCATCAACATAACAATATACCTACCAACATACCTACCTAACTATATACCCACCTATCTGCATATCTACCTAACTATCTACATACCTACATAACTAACTACCTACCTACCTACCTATATGTCGACCTACATGTATATCTAACAACTATCTACCTACCTACACATCTACATAACTATCTACCTACCTAACTGCCTACCTAAATACCTAGCTGTATATCTAACTATCTATCTACACGTCTGTCTGTCTATCTATCCAACCATATATACAGCTATATATCCCATCATCTTTATCTCTCCATATATATATATATATATATATACATTTTTAATATATATATATCAATGGTCACATACGCAAGTACACATATAGAAACACAAACTATATATAATATAAGTAAGTAAAGGAACCTTTTCATACCTCGTGGTATATAGGTCAATACAGTGTTAGGCCTGTATTTTTCATTGACCGTCGGCACACGATGGGTGATGTGGTGAGCATCACGCCGGCCGCTTTTACTTTCCCAGAGCATGTCTGGTACCCAGCTGCCGTCGCGCATTGCGGGAGCTGAACCCAGACCACCAGCCTTGAGAAGCGAGTTCACTAACAACTACGCTACAGCGGCTCTCATATATGATATGCACAGTTAGTTATTATGCTCTTCTTGTGTCGGTATTTAAATTAAAACAAATATTCTTTATATATTATGTTTAGACCATAGATTCCCAAACCTTTTCGGTCCACCACCCACTTTGCACGACATAAACTTTGTAACGCCCCGCTCCACATTATGACAGTTTATAACATATTACAACATATATACATGCTTTATTTTCTCTTTAATATAGAAAATTGATATATATTTCTGTAATACAAGGTTAATTTTCAAATGATTATATGTATGAAATAGAAAGAAGATGAAAAAATGGATCGTGTAAGACGGACATAAAATGAATTAAAATGCAGAATTCAAATTTTAAATGATTATTTAATCGTAAAATCCCGAAAATAATTTATTTAAAAATATTTATTATTGATTTCTTCTTTAAGGAACCACTGACCCCTAATCGCCTGAACACACCTCAAATTCTTCTGAACCCACTATCGCCTCCCTAGAGCGCTTTAGCGCCCACTGGGGGCGGCGTTACCGCCCACTTTCGGAAACGCTGGTTTAGACTCTACTTGAGTAGGAGTTTCCGCAGCGCTGAGCACATCACTAGACGCCTATAGTTATTGTGAGTTTCTGGGTCTGAAAGAAGCCGGCTGCTCTCCTCAACGAACACATAGAAAAACGAGTGAAAACTTATAATTCCTGTGGTTCGACACTAGAAAAATAATGTGTTTATTATTTTAACTTCATGACTCAGAAACAATATTCACTGCCCTACTTCTGTTCTTGGCTTGATCTGTACCTTGCAACTAGATACCCATTCTTGACAAACGCGTCTCATAAGTTGATGTTTATTTAGTCTAGAAACAAAATACATTAAATTGTCTATATGTTTATACATGTTCATTGAGATTGTGTTATTTCAAACCCCAAACGACGTATTAGTTTTCTCTTTGTTTTCATTCTAGTTTTCATGTTGTTGGTTTGTTCTCCAGAGCTTTCTTGTATGTCAAAATGAAGGGATGTGAGCATCGAATTGCAATGTGAAATTGCCACAAAGTCGATATCCTAGTCTATTATTACTGAACCTTCCTGTTCCATTTGTAACATGGGGTTACCAATGTGATTCTCTCCCGGATTCTATTTTGGGACAATCTCTTCAGCTATCTTCATGAGATTCCAATCCATCTAACTTGCTCTATCATAGTTATTCATCATGTATTCTTTGGAATCCCCAACTCTTCTCCCTTCAGGGTTCCTGTCAACTGATGTATTTACTAGGGCAATTGTACGGTTGGGATCTCTATATCGAAGTGGTTAAGTCAACTGATGTATTTACTAGGGCAATTGTACGGTTGGGATCTCTATATCGAAGTGGTTAAGTTAACTGATGTATTTACTAGGGCAATTGTACGGTTGGGATCTCTATATCGAAGTGGTTAAGTTAACTGATGTATTTACTAGGGCAATTGTACGGTTGGGATCTCTATATCGAAGTGGTTAAGTCAACTGATGTATTTACTAGGACAATTGTACGGTTGGGATCTCTATATCGAAGTGGTTAAGTCAACTGATGTATTTACTAGGACAATTGTACGGTTGGGATCTCTATATCGAAGTGGTTAAGTCAACTGATGTATTTACTAGGACAATTGTACGGTTGGGATCTCTATATCGAAGTGGTTAAGTCAACTGATGTATTTACTAGGGCAATTGTACGGTTGGGATCTCTATATCGAAGTGGTTAAGTCAACTGATGTATTTACTAGGGCAATTGTACGGTTAGGATCTCTATATCGAAGTGGTTAAGTCAACTGATGTATTTACTAGGGCAATTGTACGGTTGGGATCTCTATATCGAAGTGGTTAAGTCAACTGATGTATTTACTAGGGCAATTGTACGGTTGGGATCTCTATATCGAAGTGGTTAAGTCAACTGATGTATTTACTAGGGCAATTGTACGGTTGGGATCTCTATATCGAAGTGGTTAAGTCAACTGATGTATTTACTAGGACAATTGTACGGTTGGGATCTCTATATCGAAGTGGTTAAGTCAACTGATGTATTTACTAGGGCAATTGTACGGTTGGGATCTCTATATCGAAGTGGTTAAGTTAACTGATGTATTTACTAGGGCAATTGTACGGTTGGGATCTCTATATCGAAGTGGTTAAGTTAACTGATGTATTTACTAGGACAATTGTACGGTTGGGATCTCTATATCGAAGTGGTTAAGTCAACTGATGTATTTACTAGGACAATTGTACGGTTGGGATCTCTATATCGAAGTGGTTAAGTCAACTGATGTATTTACTAGGGCAATTGTACGGTTGGGATCTCTATATCAAAGTGGTTAAGTTAACTGATGTATTTACTAGGGCAATTGTACGGTTGGGATCTCTATATCGAAGTGGTTAAGTTAACTGATGTATTTACTAGGACAATTGTACGGTTGGGATCTCTATATCGAAGTGGTTAAGTTAACTGATGTATTTACTAGGGCAATTGTACGGTTGGGATCTCTATATCGAAGTGGTTAAGTTAACTGATGTATTTACTAGGGCAATTGTACGGTTGAGATCTCTATATCGAAGTGGTTAAGTTAACTGATGCATTTACTAGGGCAATTGTACGGTTGGGATCTCTATATCGAAGTGGTTAAGTTAACTGATGTATTTACTAGGGCAATTGTACGGTTGGGATCTCTATATCGAAGTGGTTAAGTTAACTGATGTATTTACTAGGGCAATTGTACGGTTGGGATCTCTATATCGAAGTGGTTAAGTTAACTGATGTATTTACTAGGGCAATTGTACGGTTGGGATCTCTATATCGAAGTGGTTAAGACGATTATATGTTGTTCTGAACGTTGTGGGTTTGAATCTGGACAGAGACATATCTTCAATATTTTTAATGAGATCGTTAGAATTATTTTAGGAGCTACACAATTCGTGCTATGTGCGAACACTTTCGTCATTTCCGCAGACAGGGACGGAGCCATATGGGGGAACCCGGTGCAATGAAATCAATTCTTCACCGTTACGCCCTGTTTTAGTTCATATTTAAAAACAATTTTACTGCCATGTGATGTATTGAAAGATGCAAATATTTATCAACTGGTGCCTGCACAGAATAAAGGGACTGAGATGGTATGATAGGGTCACGAATGAGGAACTTGTGGAGAGAACCCGACATATTCAAGTGAACCAAAAGGTTAAAAAAGACGCTGGAGCTGGATCGGGCACACTCTGTGAAAACCTGAGGGGAATATAACAAAAAACGTCCTTTCCTGGAACCCACATGGACAGCAAAAGAAGGGAAGACTGAGAAATACATGGAGTCGAGATTTGGATTCAGAGATCAACAATATAAAAAAGAGCTGGAGGTAGTTGCAGGAAATAGCTAGAGATTGGAATACTTGGAAGGGGTTGGTTGAGGGCCTATGACCCAATCCGGTTTAAAAAAGGCAAAGAGAAAGAGAGAGAGAGAGAGATGTATTGAGAATAAGATGATAGTCCCTTATTTGTCTTTGATCACCAGCTCACGATGGCTATGGGGTCAACATCAGACTAAAATTTCATATTAATACGAATAAACTATTCAGTCTAGTAATTTAATCTGCTTTATTTCAACAGCTTTTACTTGACGTATATACTTGGGAATAAAGTAGAACAACACGCAACGATTGTTCGTCAATGTGTCAAAAACAGTGTCAGCAATCATGTCTGTCTTTGTTTAGTATAGTGTCACGATACTGGACAACAACCCGGTAGCAGTGTGACGACAAAATAAGACGTGACATGTTGTTTGTTATATTTTGGCACCATTTGTTTTTTATGATCTCTTACTGCGATGTGTAGACTTAACAGAAAAGCGAAGACAACAGTTTTCAGACTTAGAACGGGACACTGCCGTCTCAGAGCACACCTTCATATAATGGGTCTCAGGGAAACCTGCACCCGTGGAGCACCAAAGTAGTCCCCAGAACACATCCTGCACGACTGTCCCAAAATGAGCAGTGTGAGAATGGAAATCTGGTCAACAGAAACAACCCTACAGAACAAGCTATGGAGGACAGGTGAAGACCTCAAGCACACCGCCCTGTTTATGACACATACTGGAGTAGTCCCATAGTAGGGGTTAATCGCAGAAGAAGAAGATTGCGATATAATTAAGGAGGCCGACTAGATTAAAGCGCTACTCCCATGCTGGAGTACCCTGTTCAATCCACGATAAGGCCAATGATTTTTTCTGACGGGGCATATAAGAAAAATTCTAACCTTAATAGTTTCACGGTGACCGCACTAGCCATGCGACCATTAACTTCCCCAGGCTCTCGATTGACCCCACCCCTCCACTGTCATACATCAGCCTAAACAGGGGTACTACAGTTAGTAACAACAGTAATATGATCATGAACAACATCCATACAACTCAATGCTCAGAACACAGTGTCATAATATTTGCTATAAGCAGGCACTATTTGTTTTTTTAAAGATATTTTACTCCGAACTAAGAGAACAACTGCTTCTGTTCTGCAACAGCTTGATATTAAAGAGAGTTGGTTATTAAAGAACATACACACAAGAAAATTGAATATTTCAGATACATTAAACGACATGAGTTACCGGAGAAGATAATTCTAGAAGGAATGGTACCTGGAAGAAGAATGAGAGCAAGATCTAGACGTCGATGTATGCAGGATGTCATTGACAAGCTGAAAATTAATGCTCACACAGAGCATCTTGCACAGAACGGAGAGTTTTTCAGGGCTGCTTTTATGGGAGCCAAGTTCTAGAAGGAACAAGCTACTTGATGATGTTGACTCCAATCAAATCAATATTACCATGCATAGCATCCACACAATTCAATGAATGGTACATGGTGTCACTGTTTGTCTGTTTCATACTATGGCAGGAAATGGGAAACTACATTTGTACTATTATAATGACCAAGGTAGCCAGGTACTTACTAACATATTTCAAAGGTCTAAAGGCGAGGAGTGAGTTCATTGCATTGGATTTCTCCATATGTCTCCGCCTCTGTCGGCAGAATCGACACGCTATCTACCGAGGGTGTTGCACAAAGCATAACCTCTGTAGCTTTAGCAAGAATCCTAGGGATGTGATGATAAAAATTCGAATTCGAACTTACAACCTTTAGAAAAACAGGCACATGTTTTACTACTTCGTCATAGAGACTCCTAATATGTATGTCTGTTAACGTGTCCTCAGAAATATACCAAGATTTGATTACATCATCCTGAACGTTGAGAACCGTGACAGCAAAGTTCTTGCTGAGTTTCTTCGTATAATCGTGGTCCTAGAAACTAGGTAAAGTGTTGACAACCTTTGTTCCAGTAGCAGCGACATCTAACGGCAAATAAGCTTATGTGTGACACACTTTGATTATACCTATATATATATATATATATAACCATTTTCACAACATCAGTTAGATGTTTGTGTGGGAACACAATGTTAGGCCCATATATTTCATTGACCATCGGTACACGATGTGTGTTGTGGTCAACATTACGCCGGCTAACTTTACTTCTTTATTTGCCTGTGCTTTCTGGTACCAAACTGATGCAGGGTCGACCAGAGTTGTAATGGTAGAAAAAACATGTTACAATACCACTGAAATATTATATATATATATCATTATAATAGTACAAATGCAGTTTCCTGTCATACTCTGTAATAGACATACAGTGATACCGTGTATCATTCACTGAATTGTGTGGATGCTATGCATGGTAATATTGATTTGATCGGAGTCATCATCATCATCAAGTAGCTTGTTTGTTCTGGAACGTGGCTCACAAGAAAGCAGCCATGAAAAACTCTCTGTTCTGTGCAAGATTATCTGCCTGAGCATCAATATATATTGATATATATATTGGGGTCTCTGTGTCTGAGTGGTTAAGCCCTTTGCCTTGCGAGTCGAATGTCGTGGGTTCGAATCTGGACCACGCATTTCTGTTCACGAGTGCAGTTATTTTCCCATACACCCTTGGGATTGTTGCCGGAGCTATGGATGTCGTGCTCTATGCAATACTCTAGGCAGGTGGCGTGCCATTTCTGCGGAGAGAGACCGAGTCATATGGGGTAAAACCTGGTGCAATGAAGTCAATCCTTCGGCTTTAAAAAACCGTTTTAATATATATATATATATGCGATTGATTGATAGTACCATCATTATTGCACTTCGGTTAGTTACTATTTGTGCTCCGATCTCTTTCTTACTCAGGAAGATCTCCACGACAGTGCACACACTTTGTAGCTATATATATTTATATATATATATATATATATATATATATATATATATATATATATATATATATATATATATGCATATATATTGATGTTGAATGAGTACAATTTAGTTAGGATTATGAAGTTTGCTTGCTAACATATAAATGCTACTGAATCTTATCCACGGATATGGTAGACAACAGAGAGTATGAATGGACAATCTGAACATGCAACTGAAAGATAAACCAACTTAAGTATGAATGAATTATACGTGATAAAAGTGCATCCTGGATTGCGCATCCTTAAGTAATACATATCTATTTATATCATGTATGTTAGGTTAAAATAGAAAGTATTTTTTTTCCTGAATGATATTTGAAAGTTGTTTACAACTCTATATTTAATGTGAGCGTATGTAGATTAAGCGGTAGTGAACTCTGTCACAAACCAGGCGTTAGTTAATTGCATATCCTTTACAGGATTTTAGGAATCAACACCAGCTTTTAAAGCTGTTTGTGATTTTTCTAGGCATTATTACGTTCAGTAGTTTGCCATTGCTTTCTGAACGGGTGGTGCCATCGTCTTTTGTAAAATCCACGCGAAACAATTTGCAACCAAACTGTCCACAGCGTGATTCGAACTCAAAACGTCGGGGTTAATAGACCGAGTCACTATCCCCTAAGCCACAGACGCCACCAACCCAAGCGTACCTGGTTCAAACTTGGAAGAGTTTAAATTTGGAAGCAAATTATTTCCTTGATTTCTACGAACTATGAAAATAGACCATATGGTTCAAAAGCAATGGCAAACTACTGAAAGTATAAGTGGTGCCTATAAAATCGACGACTTGTTTGCTGTTGTTCATAGCTAAGTCATGTAAAGTATATACCACGATTCTCATTTTTCATATTTATTGTTTAGTTGCAAAATAAATAGTGACATTTACTTTCAGTTAATTTTTGAGAAGGCACTTTGTTAAATTACTACCATTGTTAATTTATTGAGAAAGGCACTTTGTGTAAATTTACTACTACAGTTAATTGTTGAAGGCACTTTGTGTAAATTTCATTTAAACAATATACACATTCCTAACCATTTATCTAATAATAATCTGTTACTTCTTCGAACGCTCCATATCGACCACTTGTTAAACAACTTTTGTGACATGTATGTGATCTGAGTCTAAGAACGATTGAATGTTGTTCCAGTTATGCTCCTACGAGTAGGCCAGCACATCCGATTTCTGCGACGCTTTTTATTTTCTAGTGCAGGTTTCCCGGGGCCCCTACCTCAGTCTCCTATTACTACATCAGTGGCGGCTCGTCACTAAGGGCCTGTGGGCCGGGAACCACCAAAAATAATGTGTAACGTGTATTTATTATTTTATAAATTAAAATATAACCTGATTCAAAACCATAATTTCCCTGAAAACTTGTGTCTGGCCCCACCAACAAAACTGATTACGAGCCGCCACTGTACTACATGCAGTGAAAGTCGCAGTGTTACTTTTCTTTACTCCCCTATGCGAGGCCTGCAACACACATGTGTTTTAATATTAATAATACTACATTTTTTGTAAACTAGAAAGGCAGTTTCAACAACACTTATTGGAACAGAACGAAAAGAGGTCTTTAGCAACAGATGTTGCGCAGAGCATGTTAAAAAGGTCCTTAAAAATCGTAATCAGAATGTTTGTACAATTTAACGCAAATATGTTGCACATCCACAAGAATCAAACAAGGAGATAATTAAATGCAATATCTAATTGATAGATCGACGAGTTGTGGAACTTGGCATGATCGTTTTATATAATCTTAAGGAAAACAATGTATGAGAAAGGAGCATACACAAGTGTGTAAAGGGAATAACATAATTGCAGCTGTTTTATGCATCGGAGAGAAAGGGATAAAATTATGACAAAAAGGCAAGAACTGTCAGTCAAGATAATATAGAACAAGATTGTCATAGAGGAATAACACAATTAGAAAAATGCTAGCAATAAAATTTGATGTAGAGTTAGTTATATTATATTCTGTAATGACAATATACATGAAGACTGTAGTAAAACTATGTGGAATGGCGAAACACGTAATAACAAAGTATTGTAGTTTTACAATATACAAAAACTATGACAATACACAGCAACGTTTCGACCAAAAAGGCCTTTATCATGCAAAACGATACAACAAACCTGACGGATAACTCAGAACATTACACATAGACATATCGAGATATTGTGTAATAGCATGTTATCATTTGTAAGCTTGTAATGTAAATGTATTTTATAGCACATAATTTAAAGTTACATTTTATCATGTAATGTATTTTACAATTTATTATAATAAATTTATTTTGTAGGAGGTAATGTAGATTAATCATTTATAATGTAATTTATATTTATATGTTAGCATGTAATGTATTTATCTTATAACACGACATTAGAATTATCTTGTATCTTTCAATGCAGGTTTATTTTATTGCACTTGCTGTAAAATTATCGCATAGCAAGTAATGTGAGATTATATTATCGTATGTAATGTAGAGTAAACGTAAATCATGTATTGCAGAGTTATTACATAGCATTTAATTTATCTAAGAACATTTAATGCATATTTATTTCCCAGAAATTCTTCTCTCTTAGATACGACAGGATGCCAAGTCATTTGTTTACCTCAGTGTTCTAGTTACTTAACTATACGAGAAATCTAGTTATCTAACTATACTCCAGTGTTAGAAATTTAACTATACCATAGTTCTAGTTATTTAACAGTCTTCTTTCTTATGTCCTTCTCTGCTTTTTTGCCGCTAGGCGTAGCAGGTTTAACTGATGATCGCTTTCCGAGATAATGCACGCTCGGTCGCTTGATATGGTGTAGTATTGTGGAGTTTTAAGATGTCTGTAACTCCATCAACCCATCTTTTTTTTGGTCTGCCCTTTCCTCTTGATGATTCCCTTTTCAGGTTATACGCTCTTGCAACTGGTGTATTCGGGTTCATTCTGACCAAGTGGCCAAACCATTTGAGTCTCTGTTTTTCAATAAATCTAATAGCAGGTGTTGTTCCAACTGTTCTTCTAATTTCCTCATTTCTTATATGGTCTCTTCTTGTTTTATTTACTGCTTTCCTCAGGCATCTAATTTCGCATGTGGTAATTTTCCTTTCTTGTTCTTTTGTCAGTGCGCATGTTTATTTAACAGTACCCGAGTTTATTTACTAAATAATGTAAAGTTAAATTTAAATAGCTATACTATTGTTCTAGTCCCTTTAACTATACCCGAGTTCTAGTTACTTGACTATATCAGCATTCTATCTACTTATCTATACCAGAGTTATAGTTATTTAAGTACACCCGAGTTCTAGTTACTTGACTATACCAGGGTTCTAGTTACTTGACTATACCAGGGTTCTAGTTACTTGACTATACCAGAGTTATAGTTACTTAACTATACCAGAGTTATAGTTTCTTAACTATACCAGAGTTATAGTTACTTAACTATACCAGAGTTATAGTTTCTTAACTATACCATAATTCTAATTACGTATCTATACCAGCGTTCTAGTTACATAACTATACCAGCGTTCTAGTTACTTGACTATACCAGAGTTCTAGTTACTTGACTATACCAGAGTTCTAGTTACTTGACTATACCAGAGTTATAGTTACTTACTAACCTTCGTTCTGTTACATAACCTTCGGTTCTAGTTACTTGACTATACCAGGTTATAGTTACTTGAAATACACCTCGGGTTCTAGTTACTTAACTATACCTATAGTTCTAGTTACTTAACTATACCATAATTCTAGTTACTTAACTATACCATAATTCTAGTTACTTAAATATATCATAATTCTAGTTACTTAACTGTACCAGCGTTTTAATTACTGAACTATACCAGAGATATAGCTACCTAACCATATTCAAGTTTTAGTAATTTAACTATACCATAGTTCTAGTTTTTTTAACAGTACCCGATTTCTATATACTAAACAATTTAAAGTTAAATTTGCCTAACTATGCTATTGTTTTAGTTACTTAACTTTACCGGAGTTTTAATTATTTATCTATACTTACGTTACAATTGCATACATATACTGCTGTTCTAGTAACTTAACGAAGACAAAGCTCAAATTACTTGAATACATTATATTTCTAGTCATATTTCTATTAGCGGGTCTCTGTGGCTAAGTGGCTAACCCTTTTGCCTTGTGAGACGAAGGTCGTGGGTTCGAATCCGGACCACGCCGTTCTGTTCACGAGTGCAGTTTTTTCAAGAGATCCCTAGAATTTTTGCTGGAGCAACGGAGTTCGTGCTTTGTGCAATACTCTCGGCAGGAGGCGTGCCATTTTTTGCGGAGAAGGACCGAGCCATATGGGGTGAAACCCGGTGCAATGAAGTCTATCCTTCGGCTTTATTTTTTTTTCCGATCCAGAAGCACTTGAGTTTTTCAGCCCATTCGGCTCGGTGCCATGGACATCGTAACCCTTCCGTTCGGTGCCACGAACACCGTAAATCTGGGGAATCTGTGGCTTTTTCTGCCATCCCGCGAAATTGAACCCGCACACACAGAGGGATAGTCACCCGTAGTCCAACGCGCTACGAACACGCTGGGCAAACGGGCATCCTTCGGCTTTAAAACCCTTTATATTTCTAGTCACTTCTAAACAATCTGGAGCGTGGCAGAACATCATCAAGGAAAGTACGTTGCACAAATATGACATATTTACATGAATCTAATTATATTGTTACGCTGAAAGATAAGTGTGCTCTTAGATTTTCCACGCGATTTTGTATCCCCACCGATCACTTGGTTCTGGGTACTTGGTTTAAAAGATTAACGGGAAAATAAACCAGAAATAGCAAACGGGAGTTTAGACTTTGGATAAAATGTATGGAAAAAGAAGTAATATATTAAGAAAAGAGATGTATGTAAATAAGTGATGAATGTGAAATGGGACACATTAAGAAATCAGAGAAATGCCTGGTATTATGTATATAGATCACTAGTATTATGGTTTTACACATACAGCATCTTTCTCCCTCTGCCTTTTTAAACCCGGATTGGGGCATAGGCCCTCAACCAACTAATGCAAAATCGTATTATCTCCTGCAGCTCCTTCCAGTTCTTCTTTATATTGTAGATCTCTGTCTCGAAATCCAATATCCATGTATTTTTCTGCTTCCCTTCTTTCGCTGTACCTATGGGTTCCAGGAAAGTCCTTTCTGATATATTCCCTCAGGTTTGCAAGGGGAGATAAACTATCAAATAGTGGTAGTAACATTAGTAGTACTAGTTTAGGGGAGATAAACTATGAAGCAATAGTAATAATATGAGTAGTGTTAGTTTAAGGGCATAACAATTATCATTTAATAATAGTAATATTAGTAGCACTAGTTTAAGGACTGATAGACTGGCAGTAATTGTAGTAATATTAGTAGCACTAGTTTAAGTGGAGATAAGCTATCAAGTTCTATCTAATAGTAATAGTAGTACTAGTTTAAGGGGAGATAAGCTATCAAGTTCTAATAGTAATAGTAGTACTAGCTTAAGGGAGATAAGCTATCAAGTTCTAATAGTAATATTAATAGTACTAGTTTAAGGAGATAAGCTATCAAGTTCTAATAGTAATATAGTAGACTAGTTTAAGGAGATAAACTATCAAGTAATAGTAGTAATATTAGTAGTACTAGTTTAAGGGGAGATAAACTATCAAGTAATAGTAGTAATATTAGTAGCACTGGTTTAAGGGGAGATAAACTATCAAGTAATAGTAGTAATATTAGTAGTACTAGTTTAAGGGAGATAAGCTATCAAGTTCTAATAGTAATAGAGTACTAGTTTAGGAATAATTCAGTTCTAATAGTAATATTAGTAGTACTAGTTTAAGGGGAGATAAGCTATCAAGTTCTAATACTAATAGTAGTACTAGTTTAAGGGGAGATAAACTATCAAGTTCTAACAGTAATATAAGTAGTACTAGTTTAAGGGGAGATAAACTATCAAGTAATAGTAGTAATATTAGTAGCACTGGTTTAAGGGGAGATAAACTATCAAGTAATAGTAGTAATATTAGTAGCACTGGTTTAAGGGGAGATAAACTATCAAGTAATAGTAGTAATATTAGTAGCACTGGTTTAAGGAGGTAAATTACAAGTAACAAACATAAACATATACTTACGGTATGGCGTCTCTTATGTGAGTGAGTAGTCTTCCCATTTCTGGCTGGCTCTCCTTGTTGGGCATGCAACTAACTTTGCACACATGAATCAAAGCAACAAACAGAACCATACAGGCAACTATCAACAACCTGTTATTCATTTTTTTTATCCCTGTGAATCCCTCTCCGAAGCTACAAAAGATTAAGCTATTGAGACTGTTTAATTTCCGTTCAGAAGTCTGTACTTTGAGTTGGTGGCTGTTACGATAACTATTACTCAGAGTCGCATATATAGAAGCTAGAAACGTATTTAAATAATGTCAGTTAAATCGCTTAATAATTTATAGTAGATGCAGTTTTTCCGTTTTTGTTGTTCCCAATTTAGTTCAAGATAAACTAGTCTTTCTCTTTAACTTATTATTTCGTTCTTTGTATTTGTTTATTACTTAATATGTAATATCCAAACCGAATGTTGCAACACAATTGTAGTTTAATTGGGATTGTGTAATGTAGAAGATTTCTTGGAATTATTCTTGTTTTCTGTGGAAACAATAAACAAAAACAATTAGTAAAATCGAACAATCATCAAATAAATAGAATGTCGTCCAAATTGATGTATTTTATATTATTTATCTATTTAAAACTAGTAAATATGCTAAGTATGTTTATATACTTGACAATTATTGTTCTAATAGAAACAGATGAACAATTAGGAGTTCTTCGTAATAATGACACTATGAGCTAGTCATACTATATGTAGTGTTTTCTAGTGTGTGTTTTATTACGTACGAGTATATACATATGTATGTGTAAAATGTTTTACTGAACTATTTTAACAATATTATGGGGGAGTATCAATTTTTGTCATTCTTAGTTAGAATTATTATTTAGTATATTACTAATACTTTGGTCACATCAAGCGTCACGATGGTCTGGAAAGAACAATACTAGAGGGCAGGGTACCAGGACGCAGAGGCAGACCAAGAAGAAGATGGCTACAAGATATTAAAGAAACCATGACTATGACCATCGACGAAGTGGGTGAACTGGCTAGAGACAGAGTGAATTTCAGATGTGCTGCAGAGAGAGAAACGTCCTATAAAGGATACGCACCTTGATGATGATATTACTAATATTGACTAATGACTAATATTAAGATTCGTGACTGTGTTTGTTATCTTGATAAAAACATATGGTCGAAACGTCGAGTTATTTTTTTGTCCATATTTTATTATTTATTTTTCATAGCTTATGTACTATTGACAATTTACGTGTCTTTTGTCCCTATCGCCTTTCTACTCAGTATTATCGCAGTCTCCTCACGGTTTTCTTCAGATCTGATCTGATTATGTCAGACACCTCAGATCTATAGGCACATTGTCTAACATCGTTTAACATTATATAAAATCACGACTATAACACACAAATAGTTATTATTAAATTTTAGTCGCAATTTTTCAGTAAAAGATGCAAGAAACTGAAAATACATTTAGTTTACTTTCGAGCAAGAAATTGTTAAAAAATTCAGTTTACGCAACGTTTTGTCAACAATCTGTTTTGAAATTAATTGTGAGTTTAAAGATGATCAATTGCCCCGAGTTGTTACCGGGGTCCAAATTTGGGGTGTAAAGAATAGAACCACTGTTACCTGTCATGCATGTCGTAAGAGGCGACTAAGGAGGTTTGGCTGAAATCGGATGCATGTGTCCGCTAGGGAATGCTAACCCGAAACAAATGCTTGCAGAAAACGGATGCACCAGGCCGTAAGGCGCATACCATGGTGCAACGACCCTTCACAATGAGGAATGGGTTAACGGATTCTACGGTCGCCAATCTGCCTCGGAGATTTAGCCACGCAGTAAGAATGTCAGACCTACCATCACGAGGGTGGCCAAAACTTACTACGGGAAGAGGTCAGCACAAACGGGGAAGCAGAAATCATAGGAATTATATCCTGCAGAACTGCCCACAGTATGCAAACTTTAGAAGAAAGAGTTGGCCCACTTACACTAGCGTTCAAGACGAACTGTATGGCGTAGCTGATAATCTAAGGCAGTCGGCTGTCTTTATTAGAGAATCTGAAATACCAATCTAGTGAGAACGCAGAAGAAGAAGAAGATGATCAATTTCCTTTTTTGCGTCCGAAATGTGAGTTCGAGAACATGTTATATTACAACAGAAGGTTGTAGAGAGGTTTGAAGTTTGAAAATACTTAGAAGTTAAAATATGCAGAACCTAATGGAAACTGTGTAGCCAATCAACATGATTTCATCTTACAAGTACAGTTTTTGATATTGATGAGTACAACAGATGAACTGCGAGTGTTGCATAATAAGAATAAAGGCGATTAGTAGGTCACAGATAGATTTTTCAGTGCTTAAAGATCATTAATGAAGTGGTTAATGGTTACTGACAGTAATATAACAGATGATGAACACCTTTTTCATGCCTACTTTGAGTTACCAGAGGTCAAACATGTACAATGATCAAAGCACAGTCGCAAACAATAACTGCGCTGGAAAGACGATGCCTACGAAAAATTACCAACAACACCAGAAAAGGCAGTCACCAACATCAGCAAAAGAAAGAAAGTTGGGATAAAACATTGTATGAATTACATTAAGAACCAAAGAATGAAGTGGTTCTACCGCTTAATAAGAATGCAACCGAAATCCTATGTATGCAGAATCTTCTACATTAGAACATAAGGAAACAAGTGGAGGAAGAACACGAAAAGCTGGTTAGGTGATATAGTCAAATCCTGTCAATAAGCAAAAATAACTATGAGCCAAGCCGCTATAGCAGCGCAAGACAAAAACAGAAAACCACGACACTTTGCAACAACCCAGTAGCAGTGTGACTACAAAAGAAAGAAAGCTAACAATGGATAGAAGGTAACATGAATCCAATGTTTTTTTTATTTTGAAAAGCTACTTGCAGCTTTAGAACTTGAAACATTTTTTACAGACACATCATCATTTAACTCTTTCCATACCGTGAATGTTATTGCGTTTTAAGCACACTTGTTGTATGATACCATTGTTTCCTATTGCACTAAGATTTTGTACTTATGATGTTTGTAGTAGGTATCACATTAATATATCTCTTTTATTTTTCATATTTTGTTTATATAGGCTCTCTAAAATTATACCAACAAATGATATGGTCTTATTATTTAGAGTAGTGTTGTTCAAAGGGGTGCACCCTGGCGCTATGGCGCCCATATCAATCATTTATGACGCCATATTTTACTCTGCCATCTTTAGCGATAATCAGATTTCTCAAAGAAAACAATATTTTTCTGTGTTTCATATCATCCCCATGAACATGATTGTTCTACTTTTGCAATCTTGTTTTCATTTGTAAGCAAACATCTCTATGCCATTGTCAACAGGCGGAACAAATACCGGAGCATATCTTGAAAAACTGTCCTATCCTGGGTTAGCTGAGAAGCATCATGTGGCCACACCCAGTCAACCTGAAAACTAAGCTTGGTGGAAATCTGACCGATCTGAAGCTGACTGCCCAGTTTGTGGTCTACAGTAAAGTAAGCGCTTGTCCAGAGATCACTGAAGAAGAAGAAGTTGAAACCCAACATGTTCCCGTTTTCACTAGAGAAAATGTCTGCATCTCAATTATATTAAGGTAGATCTATCCTCACCAAATGACGAAAAAAATGCCATTTGCCATTTTTAGTTTATTGCATTTTTAGAAACTACATGCATTTGACTACAACTTCAAATTGTTTTGGAACGTCTAAATGCCTTCGTGTTTTCATTACATGCATGTTTATGTGATCACCCTCCTCACAATTTTCCTTAGCAACCATTGT
Source organism: Arion vulgaris (assembly GCA_020796225.1). Lineage (NCBI taxonomy): Eukaryota > Metazoa > Mollusca > Gastropoda > Stylommatophora > Arionidae > Arion > Arion vulgaris. The sequence continues at coordinate 26,238,406 of CM036761.1, read as the reverse complement.
TTACACTTAGTTACTATGTTTCTACCTCCACCCCTCACATAAAATGCGATTTAATTCTGAAAATTGATTTATAACAAGAACGATGACATATCCACTAAGGGACACTACTCTAATAATGTTAGATTCTCGCCAAAGTTCTCATGAAGACTGAATGAAACTAGTGGACACTTCTGAATGTAAAAATATTTTTTTTAAACTTTTGAGGCATTGCTGTTGTCATTTGAAATGAACGTTGATTCATTGTTTGGAAGGTAAATTATACTAGCTAGATATTAATATTTAATTAAAAGTAGAATGGGTAACAAACAGAAGTCTGGTAAATCAAATAAACGAAGATTCTGTGGCAACAAATATTCAAGGAAAAAAACATGAGGTTTCCGTACCTGTTATTGATACAGCTGTAAAACCTTGCCCTTCTGCAGAGAAAGTTTCCCCACAAGAACAATATTTATTGAATGAGCAGAATAGTAGACATAATGGGTTTATCCTTATTGATATGGATCATCTCTTCAACTTTCTTACTTCTACTATAAGATGTGATGTGTGCAGTCAATATACTGTGTCATGTGAACTGAATCATAAGTCACGAAATGGATTCTCACATAACACTAAGGTGCACACATTGTAATGAATGGGAGACAAAACTGGCAACTAGTGGAGAAGCAGAGACAAGTGGACACAAAGAAGTGAATTTGAGATGGTGCAGCATCAATAATCAAGTTATTTCCTAAACTTGGGCTTCCCAGTGGATACTATTCTGTGGAAAGCTGTAAAATCAAGGACACCATTCGAATAAATTGTTCGGCGGTGAAGACATCAAAAGCAACACAGAAAAGAAGAAAAACAATGAGAGCCATCAGAAAAGGCTTCCTAGATACCACAGAAGCCAGAGAAGGAGATATGTACACAACAGGTGGTCATTAGTAGCACTCTGGTAAGTAAAATAGTGGAAAGTTTTCGTTTTTTCAAGTTTCCCGTCAATTGTAATTTTTGTGTTGTTGTCAAACTTTCAAACATGATATCTCAAACAATTTTTGTCTAATTGACTTGCAATTTGGCACATATATTCTTAGATATGCAATGCTTAATGTGAAGTAAAATAATCTCAAACCAATAAAAATAGCTATATTTTCTTAAATTTAAGCAAGTTTGAACAATGGAAATTTTACCACTTTTGGGAGTGGTATATCATTTAAATTCATTTTTTAAAAAAGTTCTTTATGAAATTCAAATATTTTACTTCACATTAACCAACTGACTGTTGCGAACATGTATGCTAAAATGAAGGCTTTCAAACAATTGGCTCCTGAGTAATCTTGTTTGAAAAAGTATCTATTTTTAGTAACGGCGGCCATATTGTAATCTAATTTGCATATTAAAGAAAACATTTTTTTCATCAGATAATTTTTAAAACCCTATTAAGTGTAACTGTGTGGTTTAAATTAAGCTGGGAACTATATTAACAATTATAGCCTTCCTGAGGATAGATCTACCTTAACATTACTTTTGTTTTTTATTAAGCGTCTGTAGATCAAGCGGTTGTGAGCTCGATCACAAACCCAAGCGTACCTGGTTCAAACCCACGGGTGCAAGTTTGGAAGCAAATTCGTTTCCGTTGGATTTTTACGAAAGGTAAAATTAGACCTTACCGTTCACAAAGCAATGACAAACTACTGAACGTATATGTGGTGTCTATAAAATCAACTAATCATCCATTGTAGTTGATGTCTACGTCATGTAAGGGATATGCCAAGATTTTAAATTGTTTTTATTAACACTAGTAGTAATGCAATCATGACATACCAATAGAGCCTCCACAACTATCATCTAGATGCTCCCCGATATCTATCAACAATGGACAGAGCTGATTTATAGATTTAAATATAAAGCGTTATGGGTCTGTGTAGCTTAGAGGTTAGGTGCTCGCCTTTTGTGCTAAAGGTATCCGGTTCGCTCCGTTGTGGAACTATTGGGATATTTCTCCAGAGATCCATGATCTCAGTGTAGGTGAGATCGAGTTCTTAGTCCTATCGGAGACGGACGATAACACGTAGGTCCCGTGCTCATTTTGAGTACGTAAAAAAAAACACTTGGCAGTTTTAAATCGAGAAGAGCAGGCTGGAAAGCCGCTGCCCGGACAAAAAAAACTAGAAAGATTTTACATACAAATTTCTACAAAATGTCTTCACCATCTTCAAAATTACACCGGGAACGCTCGCCGGTGCTATGGAGTTCGTGCACTGCAGCTGAGGTCTTCATGTGTAAGAAAGAGATCGGAGCACACACGGTCACTCATCGAAGTGCAATGATGATGGTTAACTCTTATCATTCAATCAATCAATCAATACAACGTCTTACTTTTTCGAATTGATTGAGAGACAAGAACTAAGTTACAAAACATATTTATTACAAACGGAACAAATCTGAATACCAAAATAATGCACTTTTTTTCAATGTTTTTGATTTATTTCATTAGTAGTGTTGGTCTTTGACTTAGTACATAGATTCCCAAACATATTCGACCGCGCTCACTGTGCACGACATAAACTTTGTGACGCCCCTCCCCAATATAACAGTTTGCCAACGCCACACACCCCTCCCCAACAAATATATACATGCTCTATTTTCACTTTAACATAGACAATGTATATATATTTCTGTCATACACGGTCAATTTTGAAATGATTATATACATGAAATAGAAAATTGATGGAGAAATGAATCATATAAGATAGGCGTAAGATAAATTAAAATGCAGAATTCAAATTTTTAATGAATATGCAAGCGCAAAATCACGAAAAAACTCCCCAAATACTTCTGAACCCACTATCGCCCCTGAAAGCTTCGGTACCCACTGGGGGCTGTACCGCCCACTTTGTGAACCGATGATTTAGAACAATAAAATATACTCTTTTATTAATATTAGTGTTGACAAAAAGATATGCTTGAATAAGGTACGCTGAGATTACACACAATCAATCACTAATTTACTTATAAAATGTCGTTAAGGTTGATACGAATGTTAATGAAATATAGGCTACTAAAAGTGGTATTGACGCTAATAAGGAGAAACGGTTGCGTGCAAGGGAATATATGCAATGTGAGAGGCTATAGATAATAAGGAGAAACGGTTGCATGCAAGGGAATATATGCAATGTGAGAGGCAATAGATAACGACTGCGTTGCACGTGACTCTATGTAGCATGTGTGTGACGGATCTCAGGTCGACCACAGCCAACTCTAGATAACTAGGCTAGACAACTGACAAGGGGTTCCTTGACCTAGATCAGAAAAGGGGGCCGGAAATTATAGATGTTTGATAGAGCACTGTAGGCTTTTTTGCAATGTTACTCAATTCTGTGAGTCTATGGTTATTTATTGGTGAAAAATATTTATTATATTGATATTCCATATTGTTAAACTTAACTTGTTGCATAATATAACTTCGATTTAGCATTTTGTGTTGATTTTAAATGAATTCGTCTATATACACCAATACTGGAATGCGAGGTCACGTGGTGTAGTTGGGGTCTGATTTCCCATAATTCTTACCTGAGTCCGAAGGCCCATACGTTTATAGTTGGCTCTGGGTCGACCGTGCCTCAATTGGGTAAAGAAAAAACGCCAAATGGGAAGTGATTGCGATTAATGGGATGTTGACCTCATAGTATGACTATGGCCAGTGAAGTAAACGGGCCTACCACAGTATTCCCAAATATACATCTTGGTATGTAAATAGGTTCCCTTACTTTTAATTGTTTTTGTTTTGTTAATGAACTGACATCACATCATTCGGGACAGACACATAGGTGTTCAGACTTCCTCAACAGATATCGAGGGGTATGCTCATTGATAGCTAATTTGGTGCGCTGGTTAAAGACACCCCTTTATCTCTGCCCCTCAAGCATCCAGTTTTACTAGTACAACGTGTAATTCCAATCTCTTTAAATAGCGATTGATTGATTCAACGTCAATTTTAATGTCCTTCTACAAAAGTAGGTCGTCAAGAGTACAGAAAACATCAACCGTATACATCCCTAACTGCCCAACAATCAATGATTTCGATGCAAGCCTGTCCGTTCTCTGGTTCCAGTGAACACCGTCATGCCACGGCTGTAGAACCATGTGAGTCTCTGAAGGTTTCTTTCTTCTTCTTCGCGATCACCGCTTAGACTGGTGTATCAGATTTCCCCCATAAATCTCATTCATGTGGAAATCTGAATCATGCAGCCTTAGCATTGGGGTGATCTTTTTGCTTCGCATCATTCAGCGTCATTTTTCTAGTTCTGGTGCTTATCCTTCGGCAATGTGTCCGGTTTCAACCAGCGTTTACTGGGTTCGCTCCCTGTCAGCCCTTGGCTGTCCCCAGCCATCCTGCAAGGTTTGAAACCTCTATGGACAACATCAACTCACAGCAAGCTGTCATTTTGGATCTTCCAAAGCATCGACTGGGGGTCAGAAACAAAAACGTCACCAGTAAACGAAGCCACAGACACGACCTTAACCTCCATCCTATTGCTTGGAAGTAGTTGTCATGTATGCTCCAATTCACTTTACAACAACCCTACCATAATTGTCCTTATTTATATGATGTATATTATTGGTTATGCATCTTGTAATATTAACTCTCAAGCAACCATTAACTACATTTACTTGTTTTCAACTAATCTCTATAGGTATCGGTTTCGCCCGAGTGGTAACCGGGGCCCAAATTTGGGGTTAAACAATAGAGCAACTGTTACCTGCCACGCATGTCGTAAAAGGCGACTAGGAAGGTGTTACTGAAATCGGATGCAGGTGTCCTAAACTTGTAGAAGTCAGTGCGTTTTGGGGCCTACCAATCCAATGTGTAACGTATACACGTTCTTGTCAAAGGTCAAACATATCACAAAGTGTGATTAAAATTGATCGTAAAGAACGAACGCAAAGAAGAAGAAAGTATGAGTTAACTGAGAGTTTACTGTATTTATTTAGTTCAGTGGCTCTAAGCATAGCAGTAGTGCCTCCCATTGAGGTATGAGGCAGTATCAGAGAAGGCATGAAAAGTTATAACAATTTTGTTTATTTAGTGTTTATACATATTTTAGAAAATAATTTGTTTTTTTTTTATCAGTTAAAAACATAAAAGAAAAAATTAAAACCTTAAGTTCAAAATTTCTTTAAAAAAATAACCAAGAGTTGGTTTCCACCAATGTTGATATTTTTCTCCAATTTCTTGTAAAAAATGAGTTGTTTTTTAAGTGTTTACAATTTTCACTGCCAGTGTTATTTAGTTCAGGGGATCATGGCTGTTATACAGCTCAGTCGCCCATGTGTCGCCTGTGCTCGCATGGGGAGAAAATAAAAGTATCACTGCGACTTGCAAGGCATGTCGTAAGAGGCGACTGAAGTAGGGGCTATGGTAAACTACTCAAGTAAATAAAAGGCATCGCAAAAATCGGCTGTGCTGGCCTACATGCAGGCACATAATCGTCACAACGTATACTCGCTCTTAGGCTCAGATTACATACAAATCACAAAGAGTGGTTAACAAGTGACCGATTTGACACGTTCGAAGAAGAAGAAGAAGACACAGCTCGGAGTGAGAAACACATTTTTGTATTCGTTTGCTTTTTAGAAATTACAGTTAATTTGGAGAGAAATGTATCTAAAAGGTGTCTCATCTTCAAGGAGGCGAGGGCAGCTGAAAAAGTTGAGAACCACTGATTTCGTCCAATGTACAATTTGATCAGATAAACAATTAAATTGGAGATTCCTCGTACGCGTAGAAGAGAACACCGTAGTGCTTCTGGTTAAGTGTGTAGTACTTGTAGTATTTCTACATTCCAAGGGGAATTCCTGCTACAAGAGTGCTAACAATTAGTCAGGACTGTGTCATATTTCAAGTAACTGCGACCTTCTGGTAGAGTCAAGAGATTTCTACTTGAGAAATTTCCGGAAATGTAATATCTAATAATGACCGTATTTCGTCAGCCGATGTGACCTAGTTCAAGTGAGTTCGATTTGCTCACAAACAACGGTGGTAAATTCCCGATAGTGTTCAGTCTCCAGTAACCAAACTCAAAATATGTTCCACGACTTTATGCCTCTGTTTATGTGGTTTAGTGGTCAAGCACTGTTACCTTATCAGTCGAAAACCGTGGTTCTCTCTCTCCCTCTCTCGCATCCCTCAAACCGTGGTTCGAATCCCGACCGTGCCATTATGTTCACGGGTGCATTTCTTTCCAGAGACCACTAGGATTGTTACCGGAGCTATGGAGTTCTCTTTTGTGTAATACTCTCGACTGGTGACGTACCATTTTTCCGGAGTGAGACCGACGGATATGTGGCAACATCCTACCCAGGGAACTCAATCTTTCGTCTTTGGACTCTCTAATTAACGTTTACCACGGTCTACCTATTATCTATATGTCCGCCTGCCCAGCGTGTTCGTAGTACGTTAAACGACGGGTGACAAGCCCCCTGTGAGTGCGGCTCAATTCCGCAGGTTGGCAGAAAAGCAACAGGTTTATGGTGTTTGTGGCACATAACCGAAGGGTTACGATGTCCATGGCACCGAGCCAGAGCTGAAAGCTCAAGTGCTTCTGGATCGAACAAAAAACAACAAAAAACAAACTATTGTCTATATGAGTGACTGATTAATTATCATCTGTGTTAGTGTTAGTTTGTACTACTGATTAATTATCATCTGTGTTAGTGTTAGTTTGTACTACTGATTAATTATCATCTGTGTTAGTGTTAGTTTGTACTACTGATTAACTCCGTGTGGATCAAACTCCACATTATATGGTTTTGGGTTGGACGCCTTTTTACAAGTAGCTACACTAAAGGTCCTGATTGTAATAAATTGGTTTTATTCTAAAAACGAATGGCTTGTAAAAACATGGCTTTTGTCCTGGTTCACTAAGAGTTAACGTGTTTTTATCAATCAATCCATCAAGTGTCATGCCTACCAGCGTGGACGATCATGTCTTTCCAAACTCTCTCTCTTTCGTGCAGGTAATCAGTTCTGACGTTTATTTTTTGCCAAGCCATCAGACCATCCAACATCTTATCCCTCTGTCTTCAACGAACTCTCCTTCCTTGAACTTTACCTGTTGTTACCAAATGTTCTAAACTTTCTCTTCGCATTATATGCCTGAAGAACCTTGATTGTCGGATTCTTTTTCTTTTGGTAAGGTATTTTTGTGTGTGCAAGCCTGATTTAAAACCACATCATTTGTTTTCTTCGCTGTCCATAGAGCTTTAAGCATTCTTATGTAAAACTACATCTCTGTGACTTCCAGTGATTTTATTGATTGTTTGTTCATTGTCCATTATTCGCTGCCATACATAAGTATTGGTTCAATACAGAAACGGTGTACTCGTTTTCGCAGTGTCATTGGTAGTGAATTCACACATAGTGTGTTCTTCATTTTCATAAAAGCTGCTTTTGCTTGAGCTATTCTACTTCTAATCTCTGTTGTACATCTTTCATCTGTTGTTAGGAATGTTCCCAGATACTTGAATCAATGGACTTGTTTCAGTGTTGTGTTGTTATACCACACATAAATCATCGTATGGCGTTATATTGTGTTTAGTAACACCCATACAACTTAATATTATATAGTGCAAAACTGCAAATTAATTATGTCTTGTCATTTATTGACGCAGTGTAACTCCGCTGCCCCCACCTCCTCACTCTCAATCGCTTGCTTAAAAGATGTACCAGAACGGTGTCATAGTACGCATTGACAAGGCTACACCTCTGCACATTAGGTAAATGTATATTGTATTGCATTCTTCTGGTAATGGTAAGCGTTAAATAGAGAATGCAAGCAATGTCACTATTCCGCGCTATCCTGGGTAACTTGTTCAATCTCTTCAATGGAAGTGGACTCGATATTTCTTTCCTTTTTTCAGTAAACTTCCTTTAGGGGGCCCATAGAGCGTACTTTCTCTTTTTCTTAACCATTTACCTGCCACTTTAATGCATTCTTTGTGATTTTATGATGATTTCTTTTCAGAGTATGCCCAATATATCTCCATCTACTCCTTTTTTATAAGATTTGTTACTACAGATTCCTCAGACATTTTGCTGATTTCATCATCTCTCCTGAATGTACTATTTCTCAAAAGATATATTTTTTCCAAGTGCAATCAAATTACTTTCTATACATGCAGTATTGTTTCAATTCTCGCTGACTTGTGTTAGGATTAAAACAACCTTAGAATTGATATTCTGTGAATTTGTTTTAAAACTAACTATATAACGTGGCGTTTCACACGCGCTCGTGTTGTGCCGGGCGTAGGAAGCAACATGTAGTACCACTGCGACCTACAGGACATGTCGTAAGAGTCGTCTGAGGAGTTGGCCTAGAAAGCTAAGTAAATAAAAAGCTTTAGCAGAAATCGGATGTACTTGTAGGAGCATAACTAGCACAACGTACAGTGGCTATTAGACTCAGATCACATACAAATCATACATAGTGGTTAACAAGTGGTCGATATGAAGCGTTCAAAGAAGATGAAGAAGAAGGAGTTACAAACAGTTTAAAAAGACGTTTATAGTTATAGACGTAAACAGTTTTTAAGAAGTAAACACTGTAGTAAAAACGACTTGTAGTAATAGTTAACACAACTGTAACAACAGCTTACACTAAAGCTGTGTAATGACGAACATACAAGTGGAGGTCATGACATTACTTGAGCTACTCCTTCCATTTCAAGAAGGTTGTTAACAAGAAACTTCTAGAGCACAACTATTCTATGAAGTGTAATTTCTAACTAGCAATATGCCTCACTATGCCTCTTACATTCCACCGTAGTGAGCCAATCTTGCTTGAACTAAATATCCGTATTGAGTTATTTAGTTATAATTGAAAGTAAAAACATAACATTCGCAAATGAACATACTTTTCTATTGACATTGGCATTAAGACTAATGTAGGAGTTGTACACTAAATGATGAAATGCACGCAAAAATAAAAAAAAATAATAAAACGAAAAGAAAAAAATCCGAACTGCGAACATGCTTTTAAAATCGATTTGACAGAATCCAATAAAATAAAAATAGAAAAAATATTGGCAGTGATGCAGTTTCCCAGCAGTATGAAATGAAATACTGCACATGGAAAAAAAATATTGAAACGGTAATTAGAATTTCTATATTGTAAAAAAAAAAAATACTATCCTTACTGACATCCAATTTATAAACTATTAGTAAGTTAAATAAACATGCATAAATCTGCACTTGATTACGCTCGAAGGGAAGGTCAGTTTACAAAAACTAATATAATATTAAATTACAATCTTAAAACAAACAACAACAAAACGACACAAAAAAGAAACATACTCAACAAGTGCAATAAAGTTAGGTCTTACTAAAGACATCATTGCTTTTCGATATCACTAGTTGAATAAAGAAGCGAGAGAGAGAGAAAGAAATATGAAGAGACAGAGATAGAAGACAAACAAAAAAGAGAGTGATGACAGGAATAAAACTTTGATGTTGATTTACTAATTAGAGAAATAGTAACTGTATGTAGGTCTCATCTTCTCTAATAGCTTGTCTAGTTAAAAACTTGACACAATCGAGTCTTAGGATTAGCTCATCAAGCCAGAAAATCAGTCGTTAGCTCATTTCAAACCATCAGTACATCCGTAATCCATCTTCTCCGTTGTCGTCCTCTTCTTTCTTTGCAACGATACACTCCATGCCAACTGCTGGTCTTAGGTTTCTTTGTATACGTGTTATATGACGTATGGGTAGACGACAAATGCGTAGATAATATAAGCAGCTGAGACTCTAGTAAGAGAAGATGATAAGCAGATTCTGATTGATCGGTACATGACAAACGTCTATAACGTCACCATTAACGTTTGAATTGGTTATCTCTCAGATCCATCTTTTGCATAGACAGCTTTCTGCTTTGTATCCACTGTATTGGAGTAAAATTAACCTATATAGCTAATATAAACAAATTTAACCTTCTAAATATTATTTTAGAATCTACGTGTTATTTGAAGATGTAAATGAAAAACACGTAGTAACTTGTTCGATGAGAAGGTGTAACAGTCGTCCATCGCAAGCGATGATGACAACAATCTCACAAGTGTGCTGCTGCACCTCTATGGTGTGTGCGGAGGTGACTGTAGAGCCCAATCCTAGAACAGAATCCCCTACCACAGGTGGGGCATACATGATCAAGGTTAGACATGTGCGTGTTGTGTGCTCTGTCTTTTCGCGCTGCTCGTTTTCTCTGTGCCTCAACAACACGATGATTCTCAGCTATTCGGGTTCCTCTTTTGTTGTTACAGCGCCACATTTGGCGATCTTGCGCCAGGGATTCCCAGCACGTGGTGTATATATCGAAGCATTTCAGAGACAATTTAAGAGTGTCTTTAAAGCGTGTTTTCTGTCCACCAGCTGAACGTCTGCCCCCTTCAAGTTCGCCATACATCAACTGTTTTGGGATGCGTTTATCAGGCATTCGAGCAACGTGACCGACCCATTCATTTGGGCCTTCTGCAACAGGGTGTTGACGCATGGGATCTTTGCTCTTTTGAGGACTTAAAGCAAATGTGAGAAGGTACAAAATCTTAAGAAGACATACGTTGGTAATGTCATGTCTTTATTTGTATGCCTCGAATAGGACTAGGAACTCGATCTCACTAGCATTGAGATTTTTCATCACATGTAACATTGATTGTTTGATTGACTGATTGATTGATTGGTAGTGGCATCATTATTACTCTTCGGTGAGTAACCATGTGTGCTCAGATCTCTTTCTTACACAGGAATATCTCAGCTACAATGCACGAACTCCGTAGCACGGCAAGGATCACTGATATGATTTTGAAGATGGTGAATATATTTATTGTAGGACTTTTATTTTAAATTTTCTTATAAATTTTGCCCGGGCAGCGGCTTTCCAGCCTGCTCTTTTCCATTTTGAATTACCAATGCTACTTTTACGTGCTCAAACTGAACACCGGACCTACGTTTTATTGTCCGTTTCCGATAGGACTAGGAACTCGAGCTCACATACACTGAGATCAGGGATCTCTGGAAAAATATCCTTAGGACTCCACAAGGGAACGAACCGATTACCTTTAGCATAGAGACTAGCCTCACCTCTATGCTACAGTGACCCCGTCCATAAGATGTAAAATAGTCAGATCGTTTTACCCGTGATGCAAGTTGATCACTTTAAGAATTGAATACAAGCACAATTTATCAATGTCGCAATAAACGTATTAGAAAAAGGACAGCAAGCAAGGTGACCCTGTATAAACATAACACCGAGATAAAAATCAACATTATAAATGTTCATTTTTTTGTTGTGTCTCTAATGACGTCAGATATAAACGTGAACATTTATTGCCTGCGTTAACGGATGTTAAAATTAATGCAACGTGTTAATAGAGGGACATGTACTGTTAATTGTAATGTTAGGGGCAAGAAGAAATCAAGCTTATAATTGTCGTTAGATAAAAAACGCTTTTGAATATAAGTGTTACAGAAGAGTCCTTCGTATATCATGGACAGAGAAGAGAACAAATAATATAACAAGAAAGAACTCAAAATCAAAGAGAACTGGCTAATCCTAAAAAAAGGAAGAGAAATTAAAGTATGTTGAACATATACAAAAGCACAAAGTGCTGCAGAAGACCATAAGGAAGGAAGCATACCGGCAAAGATGAGACGAGAAAGACCACGGAGAAAATGTATTCAGAATGTAACTGATGGTTTGAGCATGACAGCTGTAGAAGCGGGACATGGCCTATGAGAGAGAGAAATTCCGAATGACTGCTGGGGTGTCTAAGTTCTGCTCAGGACAAGCTATTTGATTATGAAGAAGAAAAACAGGCTAGGTGTGGTTTAAACTAGTGCAAATCCTGTATTGGTATCGATAAAAGTGATGATTGTAGTAAATCTATATGTCATCGGTGATATATGTGGGTAAGTAGTTAAGTCGCTGCACCCTTGCGTTCTGGAAGCCGTGGGTTCGAATCCGCTCCATGTATTTATGTTTGTGACGAGTGGAATTTTCTGTAGATCATTGATTGATTGATATATATAATCATTATCATTTCACTTCGGCGAGTAGCCATGTGTGCTCCGGTCTCTTTCTAACACAGAAAGATCTCAGCTGCAGTGCACGAACTCCGTAGCAAAGGCGAGGATCCCTATGTAATTTTGAAGATGGTGAAGATATGTTTGTAGGAATTTTTTTATTTTGACTTTCCAGCCTGCTCTTATCAATTGTGAACTGTCAGTGGTTCTTTAACGTTCTCAAATCTAACACTGGATCTACGCTTTGTTGTCGTCTCTATGGACTAGAACTCTGATCTCACCTACAATAAGATCCGGGATCTCTGAAAATATCCAGATGACTTTATTAGAGAGAACCTGGTATCTTTGCACGGAAATGGGCACTGCTAAAACTTTCGCCACAGATCCTAGATTGTTGTCAGCTACGCAGTTCGTGATTTCATTCTGCAATACTATCGGAAAGTGATATGTCCATTATGGGATGAGAAAATCTCATATGGTAAAAACCTAGTGCAATGAAGTCAATTATTCATCATTAGATTTCAAATACATCAACATGAAGTACATTTTTATATTAGATTTTAAATACATCAAGATGAAGTCAATTTTTTATCATTAGATTTCAAATACATCAACATAAAGTACATTTTTTATCATTAGATTTCAAATACATCAACATGAAGTAAATTTTTTATCATTAGATTTCAAATACATCAACATAAAGTAAATTTTTTATCATTAGATTTCAAATACATCAACATGAAGTAAATTTTATCATTAGATTTCAAATACATCACATGAAGTCAATTATTCATCATTAGATTTAAATACATCAACATGAAGTCAATTATGTTCATATTCTTCACCGTAATCTGATGTAATTTTCAGTTTAGAATTGACATCAAAGTTGAGTATGTGTACATTGTTGTCCCGTCAAACGTTTATTTACATTTGATAAATTCGTCTTCTTGAACGCTTCTATCGACCAACTGTTCAACCAATCTTTGTGATTTGTATGTGATCTCAGCCTAAGACCGATTTTACATTATGACAGTTACGCGCCTACAATTAGACCAGCACATTCTATTTCTGCGATGCTTTTTATTTACTACGGTATGTTTCTAGACCCTACCTCAGTCAGCTCTTACGACATGCCTTTTAGATCAGATGTTTTCATTCTTTGCTCCTCTCGAGCCCTGAACACAAGAGCAATTTGATAATGGATATAAATGTATATGATTGTCAAGCTGGTTAGGACATTGCAAAAAAATAACACACAACTGTGCCGTGTCAATCAGTGATAGTGTCACAAACATTATTTGCACAACTCGACTAATTTGTTCAACAGATCAGCCAGTGTTCCGACACTGTTGACAGGTCTATCAATAACATGGATAGATAAAACACAATAGGTTCGGATTTGATTGTGTTGTTAATTTTGGTAGTACTATAATAATAGTAGTGACCATGCAAGCACTCGTCATAGTGGATAATGTTATTAATACTACGACGTATGCAAAGAATATATTGATCTTTAAAAAAAATTATTCATTGTGAATAATTTATTGAAACTCAAGAACAGCTGCTTAATTGACAGTGACAGAATATACGTTTCCTTTCATCATTAACTCTCCGCCTCGTGAGAGGCTCAACAGTTGTTCGCCACTTTTCTCGGTCTCTGGCTGTTATTTTTATGGTCTCCCAGGTCAATTGAGCACCTTCAGCCCTCAGTAAGACTCGTCTCCAAGTCTGCTTAGGGTCTCTTTCGTTCCTCGGTTCCACTCGAGCACCTGTCTAGTGACACTCGACTGTGTCTTCCGCAAGGCATGGCCTATCCCTCGCCATCTTCTCCTCTTGACCTGTGTCATCATAGGTTCCTGCCCTGTTCCTATCCACAGATACGTGTTTGTAACTCTATCATACCATTTCAATCTGAGAATCCGCCGCAAACATCCGTTGACAAGGTCTGGATCTTATTTGTATTGCTAGTGACTGCGTTCCGACCTACAGCAACACCGACTTCACATTTGAGCTGAAAATCCTGAGCTTTGTTTTCGTGGAGATGGCAGCGGACTTCACACCATGTGCAGGATCCAAAGCCTGTCGGCCTTCCTAATCCTAGCCTTAATGTCTTCATCTGTACCTCCTGATCTGCTGATCTAAAAGTTCTCCTTTGCCCCAGCGAAAGTAAAAAGACATTTTTTTCTCCAGCCATTTCGTATCTGTTTATTATGGAAAGCCGTTAGAGAAGGCACCCGATATACCCTCACTAAAACTAACTATGTCCGAGAAATAGTTAAAAAGACATTAGTTCTCCTGCAACGATCACTCTTGAAGGATCTAAGCTTCAAGTACATCGGAAGTCGGCGAGGCTGTCCATATGGTTGAGGGATGCCTGTAAAAGGGTAATATAGGCCCACGCAAAAATCAGTCAGAAGCACAATACCAGGCGTCATGACTATACGACTGAAGTAATAGCGGGTGATCGAAAGAAGAAAACAAAAATATATGTTTATGTACTCAAAACACTTCAATATTATTATTTTTCTTTGTAGCATCATGCCGTTTTCTTTAATTCTAACTTCACTATTGATTCATATATCTGTTCTCTATTATGTCAATATAAAGGAAAAACGCGTCTCTAACATTTAAATTCCAAAGTAAATTTATGCTTTTCACTACATTTTAAAACATTGTGAAATGTCCATGTCTCTGACACACATGTTGTTGCTGTGAATTCCCAAGCTCTTAGTATTATGATTTAGACGTTGGTTCTACCTCACACCGTAGAATAGAAGCCAAAAAAAGTTTCAATAAACATAGATAGTACATCTCACAGAAAAGACTTAACACCAACTTTCCGAAGGCGACCCCTCCCCCCCCCCCCACCTTAACAGTGAGGCAAATGAAGTTTTACCGGAAAAGCAGAAATGATTCGGTGATGCCGACTAACCTTCTTTCACTTCAGAAAACAGTCATAATTAGTTGCTGGAATGCAAACGATTCGTACCCAGACGATTCGTACGATACTATTTCTTACGTTTGCCTTACATATGAGCAACGTTTCCTCAGACAGAGTCCTGGAGATGCGTGCATTTTATTCAGGGTTTCGTACTTGAGGTACGTTTATGTACTTGCTCTATTACCACCATCTGTAGCATCTTCCTCGATCCCTACCCGCTTAGCCAGACAAGATCGGTTGTCTGTTTCCAGGGTCAACACGTGGAGGTAGGGTAGGATCTTGATTAGTGCCAGCTCACTAATCCTGGCGCGACGTTGTTTCTATGCGCCTTTGACCACGTTGCTTTCACTCAAAAATTTGTCAGAAGTGCCACGCCAGGCGCATGTCTACGTCTGAATTCATAGCGGGCTAACGCAGACGAAGAAGAAGAAGAAAGAAGAAATGAACACACCCAGGAAACAGTCTAGTACAGATCGGAAGCACGTACTATAGAAACTATTACTTCGCTTTGATTGCATTTTATACATTTATTTCTATCGTCTAGCAGATGTTTGAGACATAATGAATATAGCGTTGGGGGTCAAAAGGCTCATGAGGTCATGGTGGTAACATGAGCCAGGGTTAGCGAGGGGCGCGCTAACCCAAGACCCTGCCCTAACTTCCACGCGGTGACCCTTGAAACAGACTCTGGTTCCGGTCTGGCTAAGAGGGGCAGGGATCGGGAGAGAAAACTACTGGTAGTGGTAGCAGTGCAATTACGGAAATACGATAAAGATACATACAAACAAAATGCACAAATCTCCTGACCGATGTCCAACAAGATATTGTCTAAGTCCCTGAACGCAAAGAAACAGCAACGAAACGTCTCAGACATGGATGAGGTGCATCCAGTGACCAAACGTATGCCCACGTAGGGCGAAGATCGAAGCCCTAGGAGGGGCAAACACTGCCAAGCCCGTCGGAAAGAATAAATACGACAGGACCGTAACGAATAAAAGTCTACCCTCGTGTTGGTACGAGAGAAGATTGCAGCTGGCCCCGCATTGGTAGCCTGGTGCAGATACATGTACTGGGCAAGGTTTGCCGAGCGCAAAGAACAAGTTGCGTTTAGTGCATAACGAAACTACCCGCCCTGGGAAAACCGTGCAAGGTACTGTGCGATTAAAAATTAACTTTTCCGGAAGAACTGAGGTTGGTGATGCCTAACGGAACTGCCAGCCTTGGGGCAACCGGGCAAGGTTCGATTGCAGTCGTAACTAACATCCCCGGAATAACTGGGGCGGGTGATGGCGGCGAGCGCAAAATCCTCAGTTACGCTGATAGTGCCGACTGAAATGACCCTCTACATTGTTTGTACTCGACCCCATGCCAGTGCTTTCGAGGTTAATTGCAAATTGCCACGTACCAATGTGCGTCTAGAAAAGGCTGAGAATGTTCCTTCTCCGGATCAAACTCAAAATGTACGGTAAAGCAAGGCCGACAATGTACGGACCAGACAGGAAGTTCGGGTCTGAACATTGGCGAAGGCCGATACTTTACACGGTGTCTTATACGAGTAAGACGCCGTCCGAGGATAAGCTTACAAGCCCGAGAAATATTTCTCAGTCAGAAAGGGCATAAATATCGTAACTCAATGTCCCGGCGTAGATCACAAAGCCCAAAAATACGGCAAAGCTGATCGAACCCTAAGGAAAGCTCACCCTAGTAAATCAAAAGCTGGCTGAAAACGAACACCAAACCGAAGGATAAGCAACTGAGCTCCAATAGGTGCTGAAGGCTGGTGCACGTACATCACGTTCTGATGTTTGGCTGTTTATATATCACAATGAGAATGATTAAAACAGGCCTAGAACGATCGAAGAAGAAGAAGAATATAGCGTTGTATTATTAAGAACTAAATGTTAAAGAGAATTGGCTGATAAACAACATACTATACAGAAAAATTACATACTTTGGTCACATCAAGCGTTACGATGGCCTGGAAAGAACAATACTAGAAGGCAGGGTCCCGGACGCAGAAGCAGAGGCAAACCAAGAAGAAGATGGCTACAAGATATTAATAAAAACCATGAACATGATCATCGACGAAGTGGGTGAACTGGCAAGAGACAGAGTGAATTTCAGATGTGCTGTAAAGAGAGCAACGCCCTATAAAGGATACGCACCTTGATGATGATGATGATTATTGCATCGCACACATAAAAGGCTCTCAATGGCGAAGTGGTGGTTTGCTTGTAGTACTGAATGGTGTTGGTTCGAATCAAGACACATACACATGTGCAATTCTTTCGTGAGATCCCTAAGATTGTTGCCGGAGCTATGTAGTTCGTGCTGTGCGCAAGGCTCTCAGCAGATGGCATGCTATCTCTACCGACAGAGTTCGAGCCATATGGGGAAATTCGGTGCAAGCAAGTGAATCCTTCAACTTCGAACGCTCTGTTTCGGACACATAAAGGAATGTGTGTTCCCTTCTGGGATTTGATATTCCACATGTGAGGAAAGGAATTGAACTTCCTAGATACTTGGAGTTAAACATGCGAGGTGATAGACATATCATATTCCTCAATGGCTACGTGACATGCGATGCTGTTCTCATGTCTCATTTACTACAATCTGACATATCCTGAAACGCAACTAGATTATTGTGCGGTAATTTATCCTATCGATATACTTGATAAAGGCCGTTTGGTTTAAACGTTGATGAGTATTGTCTATGTTTTTGTATTTTGTATAACTATAGTACTTTGTTATTACGTGTTTCGGAAATTTCTGCTGCATTTTAAATAATTACTTAGAAAATTGGAGAATGTTTTCCCACAAAGAGGAAATATCAATTTTCCCACAAAGAGGAAATATCAGCTTTCCCACAAAGAGGAAATATCAGCTTTCCCACAAAGAGGAAATATCAATTTTCCCACTAAGCGGAAATATCAGCTTTCCCACAAAGAGGAAATATCAGCTTTCCCACAAAGAGGAAATATCAGTTTTCCCACAAAGAGGAAATATCAGCTTTTCCACAAAGAGGAAATATCAATTTTCCCACAAAGAGGAAATATCAGCTTTTCCACAAAGAGGAAATATCAATTTTCCCACAAAGAGGAAATATCAGCTTTTCCACAAAGAGGAAATATCAATTTTCCCACAAAGAGGAAATATCAGCTTTCCCACAAAGAGGAAATATCAATTTTCCCACAAAGAGAAAATATCAGTTTTCCCACAAAGAGGAAATATCAGTTTTCCCACAAAGAGGAAATATCAATTTTCCCACAAAGAGGAAATATCAGTTTTTCCAAAAAAGAAGAAATATCAGCTTTCCCACTAAGAGGAAATATCAATTTTCCCACAAAGAGGAAATATCAGCTTTCCCACAAAGAGGAAATATCCATTTTCCCACAAAGATGAAATATCAATTTTCCCACAAAGAGGAAATATCAATTTTCCCACAAAGAGGAAATTTCAATTTTCCCACAAAGAGGAAATATCAGCTTTCCCACTAAGAGGAAATATCAATTTTCCCACAAAGAGGAAATATCAATTTTCCCACAAAGAGGAAATATCAATTTTCCCACAAAGAGGAAATATCAGCTTTTCCACAAAGAGGAAATATCAATTTTCCCACAAAGAGGAAATATCAATTTTCCCACAAAGAGGAAATATCAGTTTTCCCACAAAGAGGAAATATCAGCTTTCCCACAAAGAGGAAATATCAGTTTTCCCACAAAGAGGAAATATCAGTTTTCCCACAAGAGAAATATCTATTTGTAAGGTTAATTGTGCCAGTTGGTACTTAAATCTGTCTTATACAAATTTCCATTTGGCCTAAGTAACAAAAAGGCTGGCTAAATAGTTAGAAAGGAACTAATTAACTATACACCTACTTGGATTTCCCTAAAGGAATTACTTTCATGTCTGTTGGCATACACGCTCTGATATAACCAAAACAAGTCTCGTCATTAGGTTGAAATACGCGTGCATCGGCTTACAGGGGCGTTATTTTCCTACATAACAAGAAAACAAATAAACAAGAAAGTGGCTAAATAGTAATATAGTTGATTTTCTTAGTGCAATTCGAGAGAATGCACAGTAGTTATAAAACTGGATATAAAGAAAAGCTCTAGAGATGTCTAAGAGAAAAGATATATATCTTCTTCTTCGAATACTCAATATCGACCACTTGTTAAACCACTCGCTGTGATCTGTATGTGATCTGATCCTGAGAGCGATTCTACGTTGTGCTAGTTACGCGTCTACAAGTAGGCCAGCGCATCAAATTTGTGCCGAGGTTTTAATTTACTATGGTAGCTTCCAGTGCCGTGCGGTATATTTTCTCAGTATGGTGCAAGTCGTCGAAATGATGTCACTTAAATGTTTTTTATTTAAAATAGCTTATGTTTTTTCGCTGCTTATTTCGCCCCTTTTCCGTACCGCCTGACGCGGCCGCCTCTCTGTATAATAGCACAACACGGTCCTGTAGCTTCTTTTGACCAAACCTCAGTTACGACATGCCGTGTAGGTGGTCATATTACTGTTCTTTGCTTCCATTGCGAGCCGGGAACACACAGTCGTCTATAGAGATGTATAAGTACTTAGAAAGATGGTTAGGTAGAGAAGTTAGAGAAATTGATAAGTAAAGATATCGTTGGTTAAATAGTTAGAGAGATAGATAACTAATTACACGATTTACTATATAGGAGATGTCTAACTTATTACAAGGTTTGCTATATAATAGATGTCTAACTTATTAAGGTTTGCTATATAGAAAGTTGTAGAGATGGTTATGCAGTTGGATAGATGGATTAGTAGTTAAAGAATTGTTTAAGTAGTTAGAAAGTAGTAAGAGATATGGCTAAATAGTTAGAGAGTTGGCTAAATAGTTAGAGAGTTGGCTAAATAGTTAGAGAGATGGCTAAGTAGTTAGAGAGTTGGCTAAGTAGTAGAGATGGCTAAGTAGTAGAGATGGCTAAGTAGTAGAGATGGCTAAGTACTTAGAGAGTTGGCTAAGTAGTTAGAGAGATGGCTAAGTAGTAGAGATGGCTAAGTAATTAGAGAGTTGGCTAAATAGTTACGTTAGAGTTGGCTAAACAGTTAGGGGGCT
Source organism: Arion vulgaris (assembly GCA_020796225.1). Lineage (NCBI taxonomy): Eukaryota > Metazoa > Mollusca > Gastropoda > Stylommatophora > Arionidae > Arion > Arion vulgaris. Next base: position 26,218,312 of record CM036761.1, on the reverse strand, counting down.
GGCTAAATAGTTAGAGAGTTGGCTAAGCAGTAGTTAGGGGAGATGGCTAAATAACTAGAGAGATGGCTAAGTAGTTAGAGAGCTGGCTAATAGTTAGAGAGCTGGCTAAGTAGTTAGAGAGCTGGCTAGGTAGTTAGAGAGATGGCTAAATAGTTAGAGAGATGGCTAAACAGTTAGGAGCTGGTAAGTAGTTAGAGAGCTGGTTAAATAGTTAGAGAGTTGGCTAAGTAGTAGAGATGGCTAAGTAGTTAGAGAGCTGGCTAGGTAGTTAGGGAGTTGGCTAAATAGTTAGAGAGTTGGTTAAGTAGTAGTGATGGCTAAGAAGTTAGAGAGCTGGCTAAGTAGTTAGAGATGGCTAAGTAGTTAGAGATCTGAAACAAAAAAATATTTTGAAGAGAAAACTTACCTGTGAAACTAACACCAAGTTTTATCCCACGTTGTGTTGTATTCTTAAGTCTTGACTTATAAACTAAATAGTAAACTTCTTGCTAACAGAATGAGAACTGCTTCAGTCCACAAATAGTAGTTTAGTTAAATTTGAAAAATAAATTTTTAATTTAAATTTAGTCAACTTTGTTATAATCTAGATGAAATTGATATCACTAAAGTGGCAGTGTACTGTTTCTTTTGCTCCAATCATGTTTGTCATATTTCATTTAGATTTATATAAAAACTACGCCCATGCAATCTAGGACGACCAATCGCCGCGGACCAAGTACGTAAAATCAGATAACCTCTCAAACTACGGGAACCCAATTGAGCTATAGTTTTTCTATTTGAAATATATTTTCACGGCGTAATTTTTACCTTAAAGTACTAGAAAAAATTGCAACAAAGTTGTATCCTATGTAAATTCACAGTACAATTTTGCTATAACTATATGAATATATATATATATGTATATTGTACAGCGGCAGACAGGAGATGTGACATATTTTGCTATTTGCGTTGTCAAAATTTAAACCAAGAGAATATAATAGATTGGGAAAGGTATATTTCACAGTACATAATGACGTTCAATACTGTATTGTTGAAGGTCTCACAGTACACGGCTCTAGAACATAAATACTTTCACTAGTTTATCGTTCTAACTTGCTGCTTATAATTTGTCCTCCCAAATGTGTCCCCACTGTGCTGTTTGTTGGATGGCTTGAATATCCCAGCGACCCTGAAATGTTATTGGTAGCATTGATGTTGATACAATGCCGAATAAGATCAACGAATAATGATCAGAAGAAAAGTGACACCTTGCCCTTCTGGTTGAAAAATTTGGCATTGGGTTTGCGGACTACAATACAAAAATGTTACCTTCAGAAAGTTTGAAATATTGTTTTAAAACAAGATACGTAGAAAGAGGAAGAGGCGAGAGTGACCTGGGGTAAACTAAGCTGGCTTGCTCCAGACAGATCAGATTGAAGAATATTTGTTGCCTTATGCTTCATGGAGTTGAAAGAAGCAGATAGAAGAGACACGTTTCTGATACGACAAATTATGCAGTGTGATTTTCAGAGAATACAATAAGAAATTCTTACATCCACTTGTTCTGTTTAACTTTGAAGTGTAACATCATTTCTTGAATCATATAACTGTAAGTCGTAACTTCACTGACAATATACAAGTAAATAAAGAGCACTCTATACTTGTATAGGGGAGTAAACCCTGATCAAAAATCCTCACTGCCTTGTGGGTCAGCACGGTACTGCAGAGGGCTAGAGGAGTAAACCTTGACCAAAAATCCGGAGGGAGGGACCCTAAGGCAGTTGATGGTTAAGTGTGTATTCCTTGCCATCTTCTGGCATCTCCTGCAAAACCTGCTTGATTCCAAACGTATAGACTTTGGCTTTCCTTTGGATGAAACAGTAGGGTAGAGAGGGGTTTGTGCAAAATGGGCAAGGCACATTCTCTATATCAGCTGCCCAGGCTAGGCACAAAGAGAGATGAGCTGGACGATAAGAGAGAAAAGCGAAAACTCAGAAGTTGTCACAACAGTCAATTGACTGTCGTAAAGACAAGAAAACGAACTGGTTGTCACGTAAAACACTTGTCAATTGTATCTGAAGACAGGAGAACGAAAACTCAGAAGTTGTCACAGTAAAACACTTGTCAATTGACTGTCTGTAAAGATAAGAGAGAAAAGCGAAAACGCAGAAGTTGTCACAGTAAAACACTTGCCAATTGACTGTCTGTAAAGACAAAGAGATCTTTGTAAGAAAACACTTGCAATTGAAGTCTGTAAGACGAAATGATATATACTTGTAACAAATGTTATAAGAAGGAGAATATGAAGATGGGCATATCTTGAGAAGAAAGTATCAAAGAATACCAAAGCAGGCATTGTAATTGGAGGCAAAGGTTCAAACAAGAAAGGATGCCCTAGGAAAACCCTAAGACAAACGTTGCTGAGGTAGGCAAGAAATGTCGAACTCAATTCCGTTAAGAAGATTGAGCAAGTTGTCCAGGACAGAACGGTATAGAGAAATTACTTGCAGACTCTATATAATGTATAACGGTAAGAGAGGAATATATTATATTATTATTATACTTGTATATCACTATTTAGTTTGTTTGACCTCTTATACGTATGTCCTAACGGGTATAAATACGAAGGACTGACTTAATTGCACCTGGCTTTACCACTTATGGCTCTGGTCTATCTTAGCAGAACTAGCACGCCACCTTGCCAAGAGTATTGAACAAAGCACGAACTCCGTAGCTGCTGAAACAATCTTAATGGTCTCTGGAAAAATGCTTTGTATGTCGCGGTGGTACTATTCTTTGCGTACCTTGCTGGCCCGGCACAATCAATCAATCAAGTGACATGCCTGCCGGCGTAGGCGATCATGTCTCTCCACAACTCTCTTTGCTTGGTGCATGTAATCAGTTCTGACGTCGATATTTTGTCGAACCATGATGTCAGGCCATCCAACATCTTCTCCTCTGTCTTCCACGATCTCTCCTTCCCTGAATTTTACCTGTAGTCACCAAATGTTCTAAACCTTCTCTTCGCATTATATGCCCGAAGAACCTTGATTGTCGGATTCTTATTCTTTTGATAAGGTTTCTTTGTGTGCAGACCTGATTTAAAACCTCCACGTTTGTTTTCTTTGCTGTCCATGGAATTCTCAACATTCTTCTGTAAAACCACATCTCTGTGGCTTCCAATGATCGTATTGATTGTTTGTTCAGGGGCCATGATTCGCTGCCATACATAAGAATTGGTATATACAGGAGATATAAATAACATAGAGCTACGCCGACTTTATTTAGATTACAAGCGTGTTATTGTCTTTGTTTATTCGCCAGTAAGTAGTATAATATTCGGACACACAGCCATCTAAATAAGTTTTTAGTGTGTAGCATCATTACTATAAATTTTCCAAAGCACTAGATGTGTTATTCTGTTAGCTGTCAGTTGTGGCAGTTCTTTATCATACAGATTCCTAATTCTATGTGACTTGTTTGTTGTAATTGCTTACACAATTTTCATGCATCAAATATACATGTAGAGTAATCGTTAACGCTTCTTGATCTTTCTATTTACTCTCCATTTGAGTTTAATCTTTTACAAACATTTTTTATAATGTTCACTCTGACTTAATATAATATATAGTAGAATGGGATTCCGTACTTAAACATTACCTTATTTGTCGCATGTGACGTTTCACGAATCGGAACCGCGTTTCTCAAACTTACTATTTTTCTTTAGTCTTGAATTATTCGATTTTTCTGGTTACTTTCTCGAGAAGTTTTCAGGGCATTATTTATTAACTCATTATTAAACTATATCTTACATATAAGATGCACTATATTCATCATAGTCTAGTTTAGTTTAGTGGTCGGATCATCATCCCTGCAAATCGTACCAATTAGTTCATAAGTTCTCTAATCTCCTACTCAGTAGTGTGACTCTCAGCGTGTAGCGACTAACGACGCCGGTTCTTTGTTGGTTTACTATTCTTCTTTGTCTACCATCCTAGTGTTCCTGTGTAGCTACATCACACTTGACTTGGTGTTCTTGTAATTTTGGTTTAAATTCCACTTACTTTAACATTTATAGCCTACTTAACTGCTTGGTATATATCTTTCATACCAAACTACGTCTGTTTCTCCTTGTGGAAAAGCTTCTTTAACATCATTTTATTACCTATTTTTAAACTTACGTTATCTGCTTTTCCCTCTAAGGAATTCAGAACGGGCTAAGCTCAGCCTAGCAGAATTTACAGCAGCATTCCGTACCTGCAAGCCTATCTGCGTGTCCATTTCCATTTACACCTGCATGCCCTAACACATAAATAAAACTGATTTGTGTCAGCCTCTTCGGTGACTACAGTCATTGTCTCCGGGCCCAGCCTGTTTTAATCTTCCTGAGCATACTCGCTGAGGCACTGAGAAATCAAGCATGGATAAAAGTATGTGACTCCAGTCAGAACATTGTTTTAGTTACTGCCATGATTACATATGCAGACAGCCTGTAATCACGACAAAACCCCACTGTCTTCCTCTGACTTGAGCAGTTCCTTCTTCTTCTTCTCCTTTTGAGGTGTAATGAATGGAACCACTGTTACCTGCCACGCATGTCGTAAGAGACGACTAAGGAGGTTGGCTGAAATCGGATGCACATGTCCTAAACGTGTAAAAGTCTATGCGTTTAGGGGCCTACAAAACCAATGTGCAACGTATACACGTTCTTGGCAAAGATCTTAACATATGACAAAGAGTTATTAAAATTGGTCGTAAAGAACGAACGCAAAGAAGAAGTAGGAGACATCAGCAGTGAAAGTCTATGAGATCCACACAAGTCGAATCACTGACCTATCTGCATAAATGATTACATCGTTCTCAGACGAGTTCTTATAAATTAACGCCTGAACTTCTGCCTCCACGACCACTTGAGTTTCTGGTCTGCTTTACCTATACAGTCTGGTACATACAGATAATCATCATAACCTGAACAGTTTCGTGGTAACTTAGGCCCTCGCCACCCTCACTCCACCCCCCCCACTTCCTGGACTATACCGCACTAAAAAGCCGTACTACAGTCAGTAACAAGAGTTGTTGTTTTGTTTTCAAAATGATTGGTTGCTTTTCTTCAAGTTAACTGTCTATCGAATACCCAATTTCATTCAAATATTAGTCGATGTAGCTTTACAACTAAAATATTTAAGGACATACTTTGCAATGCTAATATCTATCATTCAATATAATAGATGGGCTTATCCCGCTCAGAAGTAAAAATCCGATTACCATCATCCGTAGATGTACATTAGCACGCAAACTACAGAAGCTGAGTATATTTAAGAATTGTTTTGGAATATATCAACAGTTATTATCCGTATTAGTTTTGTGGTTTGGTATTTATTTTTCCTTAAATGGTATTTTTGATGATAGTAAATTCATTTTGTAGTGTTGTTAACGGCCAATGCTCCAAAGAGATCTCAAGAAGATTGGCAATATCAATCAAGAAGTTAAACACTATGAAGAACATGTCACAAAGCACCAGCAAAATATTAAAATTAAAAATATTGAGAACACGCATTTTCCCAGTGGCTACTTATGGTTGTGAATCATGGACAATTACACAAAAAACAAGAACGAAAAGCCAGTCCTTCGAAACTAAATGCTACATAAATATTATACGAATACCATGGACAGAAAAAGAAAGAACACTGATGTCCTGAAAGAACTGAATGTTAAAGACAATTGGCTGATAAACAATATACTATACAGAAAAATTAGATACTTTGGTCACGTCAAGCCTGGGAAGAATAATATTAGAGGGCAGGGTCCCAGGACACAGAGGCAGACCAAGAAGAAGATGGCTACAAGATATTAAAGAAACCATGAATATGACCATCGACGAAGTGGGTGAACTGGCTATAGAGAGAGTGAACCGTTTCAGATGTGCTGCAAAGAGAGCAACGTCCTATAAAGGATACGCACCATGATTGTAGTTGATTCTCATCGCGTGTTAAACTTTTAACGCAAAGTCGGGGCTGTATCAATAAGTGACAGGTTTAAAAATGAAATCAGGAAAAATGGGTATACATACGCAGAACTGAGCTTCTTAAAGAAACAACCAGTTAAATGGTTTGGCCACATAAGAATATTGTCAGCAGAAAGTCCTCCTCAAAAGTCAATGTTTCAGATCATCGTCATCATCAGGTGTCGTTCTGGCTGGTGTAGGCGATCATGGATCTCCATAAATCCCTATGTCTAGTGTTTGCTATCATCTCAGATGTTGACGCTCTTCCTGCCATGAACTTAGGCTGCCACAATTTTCTCTCTATGCCTTCCTCTGTCTCGTCTTCCTTGGATTTTATCTGGTGTGACGATGTTTTCTACGCCTTTCCCTACTCAGATACAGTGGATAAAAAAAGAAAAAGGTCAGCAACGAAACAGTTGTACCACATAAATAACAGAGGCAGTGAATGACACTATTTATGAATCGCACACAGGATCCCGTTCTATAAATCTCTTTCTATCCTGAAGATGTTATGCAAATGAGAATTACAAAAAAGAAAGAAAACAGTATTTTGTAATATTTTACTTGATGAAAACATTTTGATCGAGTCGTCGAATAAATATGTTGTAATTTAAACATCTAAATTACTTCTTGAATGGGTACCTTACGTTTGATAGATGATGCCTATCTACCTGTCTGTCTGTCTGTTTTGTGTTGTTTGTCTGTATACATATATATATATATATATATATATATATATAAAGTATGTATATATAACGATATTCTATTTTCAATCTAACTTTTTTCATCCATCTATAGTTGAATGATTGATTGAATGATTGATTGATAGAACCATAATCATTGCATCGTGAGTAACCATGTGTGATCCGATCTCTTAGTGACACTGGAAGATCTCAGCTGCAGTGCACGACCTCACTAGCAGCGGCGAGGGTCTCCGATGTAATATTGAAGATGATGAATATATTTTTTGTTGGAATTCTATTTTAAAATTATTTTCTAATACATTTTGACCGGGTAGCGAGTTTCCAGCCTGCTCTTATCGATTTTGAAATGCCAAGGTTTCTTTTACGTTCTTAAATTGAATACATGGCGTACGTTTTAATAACCATCTCTGGTAGGACTAGGAACAAAAAAGTACATAAATAATGTCAAAGTGTACTGTAATCTATCTACATTTTAATCCACTCAAAGGTTTTTATCCCCTTCAAACCAATATATGTCTATCTGACTATGTACAACGTATGGTATTATGCAGGGGCGGCTCGTTATTAAGGGTCACGTCGAACGGCCCGGCCCCACCAATAATCGAAAGGGGAATAACTTCCCGGAATAGTAAATACTAAAAAAAACACATAATTTTTCAGAAAATTTGTGTCTGGCCCCACAAATAAAAATGACCACGAGCCGCCACTGGTATTATGTATGTGTAAATACGCTGTATTATGTATGTGTAAATACGCTAATATTTTTTTGAAAGACATATCGAGTGATAAATGTCGCAATAACCACTGCAGAACAAAACCAGACACCAGTTTAATGAGTGCTGCACTCCCATCCCAATTATCAACAACATCTTGTGGGATTACATCCATCTTAACAGACACGAGAACTAGGAACTGGGTCAAGTCTACGTTAGTCTTAAGTCACGACACCTCCCTGACGTGAATAAGCTCACATGTCACGTTCGACGTGTTACAGATCGGAGGTTTGGAGAAGAAGGAAATGGTAACTGAGTGCAACGTCTCACATTAAAACTTGCTTGACAAAAGGAAACTTTGAGTATGTCATTAAGGGGCGTGGCATTAGCCCGTATAAATGAATGACGTGTTACAAATAAAAGCTACAGGTCTAATGAGTACACAGTCTGGTCACCTGACATTGTCTATAAATACGAATGATGTAACTTTCGAATGGGTTCTAATCTGGACCGCGCCGTTCTGTTCACGAGTGTATTTTTTTCCCCAGGGACCAGAAGGACTGTTCCTGGAGCTACGGTATTCGTGATTTGTTCAATACTCTCGGCAGGTGGCTTGTCATTTCTTCGGAGAGGCACCAACCCATATGGCGTAAAATCTGGTGAAGTGAAGTCAATCCTTTGGTATCAAACCCCTTTATATGATGTTACTTTAAGATTTACGTAAGCAGGCAGGGTGTGAAAATTAAATAAGTAAAATTATTTATAGATAATAAATAAGAAAGATAGAAATAGCTGAATGAGACTAGTGATACAATGGAAATAGTGAATATTAGATTATGTAATGGGATTAATAGTATAAATTGATCGGGAACGGTGAATACTATTTGAGATATAATTGAAAGATGAATAATATTAAGGATAGAAGGGAAAAGTTAGCGATATTAGGGATATTATGGAACTGTGAGTAATAAAAGAGATAACATGGAAATGTGAACGATATTAGTGAAATAATAGAAAATTTAATGATATTCGACAAAAGGGAAAAATTGAATGATATTAGGGATATAATAGAGAAGTGAATGATATTAGGGATGTAATGGTAAAATGAATATTAGGGATATAATAAAGAAATGAATGATATTAGGGATATAATTAAAAATTTAATGATATTGGGGATAGAATGAAGGTGAATGATATTAGGATAGAATGGAAGGTGAATGATATTAGGGATAGAATGGAAAGGTGAATGATATTAGGGATAGAATGGAAAGGTGAATGATATTAGGGATAGAATGGAAAGGTGAATGATATTAGGGATAGAACGGAATGGTGAATGATATTAGGGATAGAATGGAAAGGTGAATGATATTAGGGATATAATGGAAAGGTGAATGATATTAGGGATAGAATGGAAATGTGAATGATATTAGGATAGAACGGAATGGTGAATGATATTAGGATAAAATAAAAACTGAATGATATTGAGGATGAAAGGAAAAATGAACGATATTAGACAAAATGGTAGCCCGCCTCCCCAGAGTGTTCGAAGCACGTTGGATGACGAGTGGCAAGCCCTCTGTGAGTGTTGGTTCAGTTCCGCGGGCTGGCAAAAAAGCCACAGGTTCTGCAGATTTACTGTGTTTGTGTCACCGAACCGAAGGATTACGATGTCCATGGCACCGAGCCGATGAGCTGAAAGCTCAAGTGCTTCTGGATCGAAAAAAAGACAAAATCGTAAAGAGTGAATGATATTAGACAAAATGGAAAACAATTGAATCATATAGGGAAAGAATGGAAAACAAGTGAACCATATAGGGAAAGAATGGAAAACAAGTGAATCATATAGGGAAAGAATGGAAACAAGTGAACCATAGGAAGAATGGAACAAGTGAACCATATAGGGAAAGAATGGAAAACAAGTGAATCATATAGGGAAAGAATGGAAAACAAGTGAATCAATAGGGAAAGAATGGAAAACAAGTGAATCAAATAGGAAAGAATGGAAAACAAGTGAATCAAATAGGAAAGAATGAAAACAAGTGAATCAAATAGGGAAATAATGAAAACAAGTGAATCAAATAGGGAAAGAATGGAAACAAGTGAACCATATAGGAAAGAATGGAAAACAAGTGAATCATATAGGAAAGAATGGAAAACAAGTGAATCAAATAGGAAATAATGAAAACAAGTGAATCAAATAGGGAAAGAATGGAAAACAAGTGAACCATATAGGGAAAGAATGGAAAACAAGTGAATCATATAGGGAAATAATGGAAAACAAGTGAATCAAATATGGAAAGAATGGAAAACAAGTGAATCATATAGGGAAAGAATGGAAAACAAGTGAATCAAATAGGGAAAGAATGGAAAACAAGTGAACATATAGGAAAGAATGGAAAACAAGTGAATCATATAGGGAAAGAATGGAAAACAATTGAATCATATAGGGAAAGAATGGAAAACAAGTGAACATATAGAAGAATGAAACAAGTGAATCATATAGAAGAATGAAACAAATAATCATAGGAAGATGAAACAAGGAAACTATAGGAAGAATGGAAACCAAGTGATTCATTGAAGAATGGACAACAAGTGAAGATTAGAGACAATCAAAAAGTTAATTCATATCCTTTACAGGATTTTGCGAATCAACCCCAGCTTTTTAATGCTGTTTGTGATTTTTCTAGGCATTATTACGTTCAGTAGTTTGTCATTGCTTTCTGAACGGGTGGTGCCATTGTCCGTTCGTAAAAATCCACGCGAAGCAATTTGCAGCCAAACCGCCGGCAGCGTGATTCGAACTCAGAACGTCGGGGTTAATAGACCAAGTCACTTGACGGAAACGGTGAGGTAGACTCCAGGACAAAGCGAGCGGGCATACGGCTGCAAGGGCGGCGCCACATGTATCGAAAAATGTGAGCACGAAAAAGATGATGGTGACAGGGAATCAGGGCAGGGCTAGCACGCACGCTGGCAAAAGTCATAGTGGGCCGCATCGAGGGGCAGGCATGGCAAGAGGGTACGCGTCCCATCCAGTAGAACAACTGGTAAGCCCAGCAGAGGCAAAATCAGTGCAAGCGTGGCAGCAGCATCGCAGCAGCATTGCAGCAGCATCGCAGTCAGGGTGTGCGTCCCACCCAAATGTACAGAGCAGCGGGAAAGCCCAGCAAAGGCATAACCAGTGCGCGTTTCCAATCGCAGGAACTACTGCTGCCTTGTAGATTGATTAGGGACAATCAAAAGCTAGCGGAGCAAACCGTAAACAAACCTGAATGGGCGGCAAACCAATGTGTTCATTAAAACGACCGGTTTGCTGGGAAAATGGCGCTCATAAGCCCGGGAGGGCAGGCCGTCTAAGGGTCGCTGGCCTGAAAGAAATAGCAGCCCACTGCCTTGTGGGTTGGGCTGGGGACAGTCAAAGTCTAGCGAAAGAAGCGAATCCGAACACAATAGCTGGCTGAAATCGAACACCCCACCGAAGGATAAGCAACTGTGCTCAAATAGGTGCTGAAGGTTTGGTGCACGTACATTACTTTCTGATGTCTGGCTGTTTATACATCACAAAGAGAATGATCAAAACAGGCCTAGAACGATCGAACGAGAGAGAGAGAGAGACCAAGTCACTATCCCCTAAGCCACATAGGCCACCAGAGACAGAATAGGGAGGTGAATTATCATAACTATGTATTGTCAACGGTAAATAAATGCAAATATAAATAATGAAAGTTGACTACTAGTAAATCATGATCGTATAACACAAATGATACCAATGACGTTTTATATTTTGCTTAGTCACTCCGCCTGTCTGGTGCCAGAGCCAGCAAGGGAAGCAAAGAATAGTACGACTGCGACCTACAATGCATGTCGTAAGAAGCGACTGATGTAAGGCCTAGGGAGGATACCCTAGTAAATAAAAGCAGCGCAGAAATTGGATGTGCTGACTTAGTTGTAGGCGCATAACTGGCACAACGTATAATCGCTCTTAGGCTCAGATCACATATCAATCACACGGAGTAATTGACAAGTGGTCGATATTGAGCGTTCGACGAAGCAGAAGAAGAAGAAGAATCTTAGTTAATTATGCAGTAAAGCGACGTTGAAATATATTTTTTCAAAGTTGTGTCGCGTATGGTAGAAGTGTTGTTATTATTCCGTATTGTGGTATTATTTAATTTATATTTTAAATCCATATTTTTTCATTTCAAGTGTTGTGATTTCAAACGTAGTCAATGCACCTATTATGGCTACTGACTGGTTTTTACTTGAAGATTTGCTTACCCTATCACCAACATACCTCGTCATTCAGGCGAGATTTTGTCTGAATTCGGAGGTATTTGTAATTTAGATTCCCAATTAAAGGGCCAATTTCCTTCAGGTTCAGTCAAGTACAGTGTGCACAACGAAACGTTTCGACAACGCCTGGCGCCCGTGTGGTACCAGAGCCCTCAAGGGGAGCACAGAATAGTACCGCTGCAACATACACGACATTCGTTAGATGCGCATGAGCTAAGGTCCTAAGGAAACTAATCCTAGTAAATAAAAAGCGTTGCAGAAATCGGAAGTGCTAAACTGGCACAACGTACAATCGCTCTTAGGCTCAGATCACATACAAATCACACAGAGTGGTTACCAAGTGGTCGATATGGAGCGTTCGAAGAAGAAGAAGACCACGCTGGACTCGAACCTTATAATGTTCACGTTATCTACTCACTAGCGCAGAGTGTTACCACCTATGCTATCGGCGACCGACCCCAGTATTTATATGTTTATTGGACTTCTATGTTCTCTTAGGTCAGATCGTACACTGTTATAGGCTCAAAGTGTATACTGCCACGAAATGAACACTATATCTGCTTCTTGTTCTTCTTCTTCTTGTTCAACAACTATGAATTCAGGGATAGTCAGGGCGTCCAGTATGGTGCTTCTGGCTGATTTTTGAGTGAATGATTGCTTTCCCTATTATCAGTGTCCATCGTCATTCAAACGAGCTTTCTCCAACTTCAAAGGTCATATATGTCATATATCTGCTAATGTTCTAGACTTTACTGCTGTAAAGCATATTTCTATAATATACCATTTTATGGACGTTATGAATGTATTGTCTAATTCTATATGGAGTGTGTCATGTAAGAAGTGAATGTCTTCATTTCTTTTGTATCGTTAGCTTGATAAAGACTGTTTGTTCGAAACGTTGCTGTGTATTGTTATTCTTTTCATTTTTATAAAACTTCAGTACTTTGTTTTTACGTATTTGCATTGCTACATAGTTTTAATGCTCTCTCTCTCTCTCTCATTAGCCTGTTACGCCCTTGGCGTTTAGGGCAGCAACAAACGTACACCATTCTTCCCTGTTCATGGCCTTCCTCTGTATTGTGTTCCAGCTATGATTCATTTCCTTCAGCTCTTGCTCTATCGTTCTCCTCCAGGTCGTCTTGGGTCTTCCACGCTTTCGCCTACCCTCTGGAGTCTATGTCAGTGCAGTTTTCGTGTCGGAGCCAGTCTCCCTGCGCATCACATGTCCAATCCATCTCCAGCGTCGTCTTCGGATGATAGTGCCCATATTCTCTTGTTGGCATCGTGCAAGCAATTCTTAATTCGAGATAGTAGTCGGCCAGTACACGCGTAAGATTTTTCACAGACAAGTTGTATGAAAGGCGGAGAGTCTGGACATATCCTGTTCTGTCATTCTCCAGCATTCCGATCCGTACAGCAATGTTGACAGCACACAGCTGTTATAGATACTAGTCTTGGTTCTGATGCTGTATTGGGCAGATTTCCAGGCGGTCTGAAGGGTCATGAATGCATTTCGTGCCTTACTCAGTCTGTTTTTAATGTCAGATCCAGCGCCTCCTTCACTGCTAATAGCACTTCCAAGATATGTGAAAGCGGTTGTATCTCGGAGGGTTTTACTTTCTAGTTTTAATGCAGTCTTTCCTTATATCGATAATAATATAACCTTATCATTTCTTTTCTTTTCTTGGTTATAGTTACCATCTCAACTTCTTGATACTCTAATTAAGTACTTTACAGTCTCATCTGGTGTGTGTGTTAGGTATCTGTGGCGAACTGGTTTAGGGTTTTGTTTTACGTTGTGGTAGTCGTAGGTTCGATTCTGCTGACATTCATTAAGTTGACATTAAGTTCATTAAGTTGACATACGTATTTTTTCGTAGATCTTTAGGATTTTAGGATCTTTAGATCTGCGAAAGCATGAACTGACAACGTCAAGCGCAACACACCTGGCACCAGATAGAAACTAACTCTCACCACGCACGAGGCTTCACGGCAAAAGTGGTTAAGATAAGAAGATAAGACTTTATGATTGTTGCTAGAACGTCTGTATGAGTTTTCTGTGTGACATTCTTGATAGACGAAGTGCCATTTCACCTAACAGGGAACGATCTGTATTGGTAAACCATGTGCATTGAAGAGAGTCTATGTTAGCACACATTTTTAGCTACCTGGCTATTTGTGTTATATTGTTTTTTGCTATTTTATTATTATCAAGACCACACTAAATAAACACGGATATAACATAAGGGCTACTCATCTGGCCCTGAAAAGCAAATTAAAGCTACCACCACTACGCTTTACGGCAAGAATGGACAGCAAATTACATCATACACCTGGGGACAGTCAATATACAATATATATTCTGTGAGAATTATACCGCCTCAACCTATGACGTCATATGGCAATATGATCGCCTGCGCTTAGGCCAGTCATTCTGAGGGCCGCGATTAGTCATTTCCCTTCAAAATGGCTTTCAGCAGAGTGACATGCCACCTGTTGTATTTCTGGAGTTGTATAAAGTTTCCAAATTTATTATTAATGAAATCATGTGTGACATTTTTAAAAAAAGCTAGATTCTTTTTTTTTTTTAATGTTCCTATTTTCTATCGATGAAACTGTTATCGAAATAGGAGATGTATATACACATACATATTGTAGTTTGTAGAAAATAAACAAGGAAGTGTGAGCACATGGGAGGTAATTGTAAGGTGAAGAGAAGGGGGATTAATTCAATGTTCGAATTCAAGGTTGAAATATATGTAGCAAATAATTATCTCCCTTGTTAAAATTTTTGTGCAATCTAATGTTGACAGGATGTTGTAGAGCTGGCTGCGTCAATCGAACTTCAGATTTCAATCAGATCAGATTTCGAACATTGCTTTAAATCAGAGGTTCTCCCAATCATTTTTCAGTCCTCATCTCACCAGATAATCCTTAACCTTTTATAAATTCCCATACAAAAACGGAATTGACATTTACATTTGCATAACATGTATTCTCTTCAAGAAGTGCATTCTTATTTCCTATATCTGTTTGTCAATGAGCCCTGAAAAAAACCCTACAAAAACAATGACTTGTTCTTAAGTTGAAATGGCAGTTCGTCAGTTTAAACGAACGTGACCCAGTTTTCAAAAACACAAAAGTTAAATACAATCGTAAAAATCAATTTAGTTTAATATTGCATTGTTTTGTTATTACGATAATGAAATATTATCGATGTTGATGTCTGTAGTTTAAGGGGTACTGAGCTCGAGCACAACACACGCGTGCCTTGTTCAAACTTGGCAGAGGAAAGTTTGGAAGCAAATTTGTTCGGCGTGGATTTTTAACCCCTTCGCCCTACTGATCCGATGTACTAGCTCACTCCAAGCATTCGAGTCCAGAAACTTGAAAGGTCTACATACCCTACTATTTAAACTGTGTAAGCAGCACAGGGTCATCTTGCAGTGGATGCCTTCTCGCTGTGGGATGCCAGGAAACGAGACAGCGGACCGGCTGTCCGGGAAGGTGCTGCGGGAGAGCAACATGATGTGCCAGCTACCTACCACCAAACGTAATGGATGATTAGATTAATCAGAAGGCCACGGGTGCCAACACGTGAGGACAATGTGGTTTGAGCGGTTTGGAACGGGTTATCATTCTGAGCCTTGGGACAGGACGCAATCGCCTCCGCAGCCACATGTATACACATTTCAAGATTGGCGGTTCAGCCATGTGTACATGTTGACAAGCACATCGGACTACAGCGCACATTCGTCGGGAACGCTCCCAATGTGATATACTGAGGCAAAATCACCGACCTAATAAAACACTCTTCGACAGAAAACTATACGGACCTCTATGTGGGCTACAAAAGACAATGAAGTTTATAGAAGATACATCATGGAATATATAAATAGTATTTCCAGCTAACGAAAGGAAAAAGAAGGAAGGACTGGCTATCTGTAGTTTTTAAGATAACGAAAAGCCAGTGTACTGGTTTTTTTTAGTATAGTTAGTTAGTTTATTCCTTTCGAGCCAAAGGCGGCACATAGGCAGAGGTTTTAGATCTCCATGTGATACGGTTCTTTGCTAGCAGTTGGAGATCTTGTATGGTTTTACATGCCAATAGTTTACTTTCTTGTTGGATGGTTCTTCGAAGAGTGGTCTTTGGTCTTCCACGTTTTCTTTTCCCAACTGGTGACCACATAAGGACTTGTCGATTTATTCTCTTTTCGTCTGATCTAAGAACATGACCTAAATATTTCCACCTTCGTTTCCTTATAATATTTGATACGGGTTGTTGGTGTGTTCTATCTCTCACTGTGTTGTTAGAAACGAAATCACTCCATTTTACTTTTAATAATTTTCGTAGACATTTATTCTCAAAGCTGTCCAGTTTCTTATCAATTTTCTTTGTTGATTTCAACTTTCACAACCGTAGGTCAGTACAGGAATCACACATGACCTAAATAATTTAACTTTTGTGCATATACTAAGGTCTTGAGATTGCCAGATATTCGTTAATTTAGTGAAGGCACTAGCTGCTATAGCAATACGAGAGTTTATTTCTTTCATCTGTCTCCGTTGTTTGACACTTTACTACCCAAATATGTAAAATGTTCAACTTTCTCCAGTGTTTGGCCATTTATTACGATGTTGTCTGTCGAGTTCGTGAGGTCCATAATTTTGGTCTTGGCAGAATTGATCTGGAGACCAACCTGTTCTGCAAGTGTGCAAAGATTGCTCGTTAGTTTGTGGGTTGCTTGTGTGGTTGAATTCAATATGGCCACGTCATCGGCAAAGTCAAGATCAAATAGTCTGCTGTTATTAAGCCATTTGATGCCTAGGATTGATCATTTGGGTGCATTTATGCGCATAGATTTTAATTAGTATACATTTCAATATAAATGCGCCCGGATGTAAATAAAATTACAGAGAAAAATGGTTAAGAACGATAGCAATAAACCTCACCGATTAGACAGCAATGTTAACCCACTGAACGTATCAGTTGTGCCTAGAAAATTGACGATTCATTTACTGTGGTTTAAGGCAAAGTCATGTAAAGTACTTTCCACGATATTCATGATCATTTGATTTGTCATTGGCACTATTTATTGAATTAAATACAATCACAGTGGAAGGTGTGGTCCGGTGTCGACATCGGAGTTTGTCAAAGATCTCAGAGATATATCATTTGAGGATGTGTACGAATGATTTGAAAGATGTTGTCAGTTTTTCTGAAAAGTAGGTCGAACAGCTAGAACATCTAATTTTAATTATCATTTATGTTATCGAGAGGCTGACATAGGCGCTCAGTTCTTTTAGCCAACAAACAGAGCAATTCTACAGTTTCAGTTTCAGTATGGAATATCTTCATTGCACTGCGGACATGTGCATATGTGCTCTAATCTCCTTCGCATTACCTCCAACAGCGTCCAGCAACTAACCGTACCAGTTCCATTTTGATTCTTCTTCTTCTTGTGTCGTCACAGTGTTATCAGGTTGTTGCCCAGTATCGTGGTTTTCTGTGTTTGTCTTGCTCTGTTATGGTGGTTTCGGTGCTTGTTATTTTTGCTTTTGGGCAGGATTCTGCAATGCCATCTAACCATTATTTCGTGGTCTTCCTCGCGCCTTCGTTCCTGGTGTTCTGTTGTAGAAGACTCTATATACTGTGGAGTTTGGATGCATTCTTATTAAGTGGCCAAACCACTTCATTCTTTGTTTCTCAATGTAATTCAAGCGAGGTTCTGTGCCAGCTTTCTAGAACCTAATCATATGCATGCTGTGCTGTTCTTTTCTGGCCACTCCAATCTTTTTGTTTTGTTTAATCGTTCATCTCGGCCATTTTGATCATTCTTATTGTGATATAAAAACAGCCTTTGACAAAAACGTTGGAACGTTCCGCCCCTGTTAAGATCCTACAGTTGTAGAACAAGCGCATTCGGTTCGTTTCCGTGTTTTCGGCCTTACTCCAATCTTCAATCCCAGTTCTTACAATCTAGCAGTTGATGTGGATTTAAAAAAAAATGAAAATCTTCTTTGCAGTGACACTCTACGTGAACGTTAAAAATGTCTGCTATATCCATTTTCTGCCCCATGATAATGATAGCAGAACGATCCAGCATGTCTTCTCTCTCATTGCCAACGACACCCATGTGCCCCCTAACGAAGATAAGTGTAATTCTGTAAATTGTTGACGCATGTAGTTGTTCAGTCCATTGACTGTACACTTCTCTGCTGAAGAATTATAATATGTGTCCAATATTCAGACAGTACGATGACCAATTATTAATTTGACAGACTAGCACATGCAATATAATATAATAAAACCTTCCTTTTTTCAATTGAATCTGACGAACTGTCACATGCTGTAACGCAGACTACACAACCTATATTTATACAGTAACCACGCCATTTCTATCTTTCCATATTTTTATCTTTATATTTGTCTATCTTTTCATCTATCTATCTATCTATATTTCATTCGATCTTTCCATCTTTCTATCTTTCCATCTATATTTCATTCTGTCTATCTTTCTAGCATTCTATCTTTCCATCTATATTTCATTATGTCTATCTTTCTAGCATTCTATCTTTCCATCTATATTTCATTCTGTCTATCTTTCTATCTATATTTCATTCTGTCTTTCCATCTGTCTTTCTTTCTATCTATATTTCATTATGTCTATCTTTCTAGCATTATATCTTTCTATCTATATTTCAATCTGTCTATCTTTCTATCTTTCTATCTATATTTCAATCTGTCTATATTTCCATCTTTCTATCTTTCTATCTATATTTCAATCTGTCTATCTTTCCATCTTTCTATCTTTCCATCTATATTTCAATCTGCCTATCATTCTATCTTTCCATCTATATTTCAATCTGCCTATCTTTCTATCTTTATATCTTTCCATCTATATTTCAATCTGCCTATCTTTCCATCTGTAAACGGAGGTAAATAAAAACAAACGTTCTCCTACCTCAAGGTAGCAGTTAACAGACTAGACAGGTAATTGATAGATAGGATAGTATAAATGAGATAGGTATAGTCTGTCCATTAATTCGTGAGCACGTTTGAAATTGATTTTCTCGAAAACTACCTGTTGGATCTCAGTGATTTTTGCAAGCAGCCTTAGAATATCCATGACACTAGAGAAATATTTTTTTTCAAAGAAAATTTGATGTAGTTTGAAATATTTCTTCTTCAGGTTATATTAAAATCAACCTCACCGGATTGTACACAATAGTAACAGATCTACGGTACACAGACGCGTTGTTCTAAAAATACATTATGGTAACATTGAAATATCGTGAGTAAACAACAATTTCACGAATTCCCGTGCACCTAACCCAGTCGACTTTGAAAGCGGAAAGCATATGACGTTATAATTGGGATACCGTTGTATAGTTATAGGTGTATCTCGCTATTTGTATGAAGCTATTGTATCATATTTGTTGGCTTATCAAAACGACATTGATATCACATTCATAATGAGTCTGAAGTGCACATTTATAACAATGCAGAAGGTTACAGTTTTACTATACCAACACTTCCGTAGGGAATCTAAGAGAGGTCATCTATATTGCGATATTCATAACCCTGAGAAACGAACACAACTGGCGCTTGGTCTGAATAGAGAATCCTTTTCCCGATGGATTAAACAGGACACAAAGTGCACTAATGTCAAGCAAGGAAGGAAAAGAACAATTGACGACTTTGACATAGATGTCATAAGACGGAGCTCTTGAAAATGTTTGCGACAAATCAACTTGTTACTCTCAGGAAACTGAAATTAAAACTGCAATCAGATTGCAGCATAAACATTTCTAAAAGTACTCTATGGAAAATTGTAAGAGCCGCCGCTTCACCTTCAGAAAAACTATAGGCGGCAGGAATATTATTTGTGAAAAGCCACATTTAATTGCTGCCAGAAGTAAATACCTGAGGCAGATCCGTGAGCGGCGGAGGCAAGGCTATGATATTGTATATTTGGACGAATCCTGGGTCAATGCTCACCACACCAATGCTAAAGAATGGCAATCAGTAGACGGTGAACAGAAAAGAAAATACCAAGCAGCAAAGGCCAGCGTATTATACTAACACATGCAGGAAGCAGTGAAGAAGGTCTTGTCCATGACGCTGGATTTATTTTCCAATCAAAAAGTACCGACGGTAGGGACTACCACACAGAAATGAATGGACATATTTTCAGGCACTGGATGGAGAAAGATCTACTTCCAATTCTAAACAGACCATCATGCTTGGTAATGGATAATGCATCCTATCACAACGCAGTATCAGCGGAAGACAAAGTACCAACTGCATCAAATACACAAGATCAAATTAGGACTTGGCTTTCTAAGGAAAATGTCAGCTTCGATGATACATATTTGAAACCCGAGTTGTTGCACCTGGTGAGGATGACAAATAAGACAAAGGTGTTTCATATTGACAAAATCATTGCGGAATACGGCCACACGTCTTTGCGACTACCTCCATATCATGCTCACCTCAATCCGATAGAGCTTGTCTGGGCTAAAGTAAAAGGGCAAGTTGCCGAACAGAACAGGACGTTTAAAATGTGTGATGTTGAAGTTCTGACACGTGAGTCCCTCTCAATGATAGACATGCAGTTCTGGAAGAAGTGTGTTGAACATGTGCTCCGAGAGGAAGACGAGTACTGGCACCGAGATGGATTACAATTTGTCCTGCCAGTAACAATTATCAACCTCATGGAATCGTCAGATTCGTGATGATACAAATCATATTTTGATTACAGACTGAGAAATAGCAACGTATACATTTCCATATCCAAATGCGTCTATCATCATACAATTTGTGGTGAAGTTAAGACACCCTGGGGTCTAATGGTGACCGAAGGGAGGACTAACTGTTGCATATTGTATCCAAGTTCACGATTGCACATAAAGAGCAACACACTTAATTACTTGACCTATCAAGTTAATATGGAGATACACCTATGAATAGAATTGACATGGACAAATTCTACGGATTACTGTAAAATCTAAAATTTGAGCCCCGTATTTGCAATTGTCATAAAAGATCAAAGGAATTCGCCGATGTGCAAAATCCGTAGCATCTATGGACTACTGATTAGCTTTATTTTAGCGTCATGGATATTCTAAGGCTGCATGCAAAAAATCACTGATATCCAACAGGCAGTTTTCGAGAAAATCAATGTCAACCGTGCTCACGAATTAATGGACAGACTATAGTATAAAGAGACCATAGGGCTTGCACACCAAAGCTGCACACTACGACCAGAATAGCAGCACTAGAACGAGACTAGTTTGACGTAGATTAGTTAGGACTGCTTAGAGACGATAATGACAACATAAAGACGGATATAAACAGTGGACGCAAGTGGACGTGTTTTTGTTAACAAGTAACGTCAATAAACAAGTTACGTCAATAAACAAGTAACGTCAATAAATATTTAATGCACTTGCGTCCACTGTTTATATTCGTCTTTTATGTTGTCACTATCGTCTGTGTCTAGTCATGGTTTTATCTATTTACTAATAGAGGCCTACGTTGTCCTTGACAATATACTTCGTAATGGACGGAGCGGGAATGGTAAATGGGATACCATTGATATTGCTCCCATGGGTGGTCCCGTAGGGAAGAAATTCGATCATGACGAGGACAACCATGATTTATGTGATTTGCACAAAACCCCAGGAAACCGAGTTTTAAAAATACCAGGCCCGCTGTCGAATATGATGTTGAACCAAATAAGGAGAATAGTTGGGTTTTTGTTTGGGTCCTTGGTGATTGAAGAATGGATTGTAATACCTCATTCATTGAGGTTATCTGATGTTGAAAGAATTAGTAAATCATTTGGGAGTTCGTTTGATTTCTTGAGGGTTGTTGGATGGATAGTAATACTTCATTAATTGTGGTTATATAATGTGGAATCAAATATATCAAATATTGGATATTGTTTGATTCTGTTTGGATTGTTGGGTGGATATTAATACTTCATTGAGGTTATATGATGTTGAACCATTTATGTCAAGTATTTGGGGTTGTTTGATTCGTTGGGGATTGTTGGATAATATTACCTCATAGAGGTTATGTGTTGGAAAATTATGCTTTTTATATCGGGTTGGAGAAAATGAGAATATGAATTAGCAATTATGTTGTTTTCCATGACGATTTCCATTGATAACTTTTTTTTTTAAAGATTTCAGATTGCAAGAAACTGACAATAAATAAAGAGTAGCCCAAGGACAACACATGACAAGTACTGTAAGACGCTTTAACACACCCCACCAACGACATGTGAGAAGAGGATGTCGAAGTACAACCACCTCACATTGACCAGTAGTACAGTTGTTAACGCTATCTGGAGCAATTGATATTCTGTTGGGTCACGTATAGCAACGTGTGGAGACTATGTTTCCATGTAGCCCATACAGCTTTACTCATTGACTCTGATCATGTAATATGATAACCCTTGGAGTAGCGAAGGTGTACTGTAAATATTGACCATGGTCTTAGAAATAATATACCAGTTGGTGAACCACGTACGTAACATTTGGTGACTTTGTTCCCATTCAGCCCATACAACTCTTGTTACCTTGAGATACTGTCCGAGCTCAAATAGTAGGTGATTTAAGCTGTCGGGTCGCCAGCAAAGTTGACAGAGGGGTGTACACTGAAGTAAATAAGAACATACCGTTCTCTTACCCCAAGGTAGCAGTTAACAGACAAGACAGGTAATTGATAGATAGATAGGATAGTAGAAATGAGATAGGCAGTAGAGACCATAGGGCTTGCACACCAAAGCTGCACACTACAAGCAGAATAGCAGCACTAGAACGAGACTAGTTTGACGTAGATTAGTTACGACTGTTTAGCGACGATAATGACAACATAAAAGACGGATATAAGCAGTGGACGCCAATGGACGTGTTTTTGTCAGCAAGTAATAACGTCAATAAACAAGGTATGCCAATAAACATGTAATGAACTTATAAGAATTGTGTTCGTGTATTTACCATCTTGTATGGATGAATTAACATCAACCATCATGGACTAGAAATCCTATGTCATCATTTTAAACCGCCTACAACAAATATGATCTACAAAATCATCCTACAACACATCTATCTATCTTTCCATCTATATTTCAATCTGCCTATCTTTCCATCTATATATATATTTCTGTCAGTTTATCTTTGTATTTGTCTTTCTTTCCTTATGTCTATCTTTTCATTGGTATATATTTTCATCCTTCTTTTTTTCTATCTGTCCGTCTTTAAATATATATATCTTTCCATCTATCTATTTTTCCATCTGTCTATCTTTTCATGTGTCTATCTTTCCATCTGTCTATTGTTTTTTCTGTCTATATGTATCTCTGTCTATATATCGGTCTGTCTTTTTCTATGTCTATCAAGTATCCGTCTGTTTGTCCATCCGTCTGTCTATTAATCTCTGTCTGTCGTTCTGCAACGATGATAATCCAAACTGAAGCTAAAAAGCTATTACAATTGACTCCTAATTCTACCAAATGAGCTACTTCGGTCATGCATCGACCAAATACTTCATCAAGCAGGATCAGGTTTCCTACTATTTATCCAGTCGATATCAACAATACTAGAATGAACACCTGAAGAAACATCTTGAGATACGCACATCAACGGAACAGGTAAAAGTGTTTAACTAGTAGTAAAAAACTAAGTTATCAGTCAAGTATCCTGTCTTATGACAAGAGTACTCTACCAATATCGTCTTATCCACATACATTTTACAGTGTCAAGGTAATTTAAGCTAGCGACAGGAAGCAAGGGAGGATGACATTCTTTGTCTTACGTACAATACTATTCCGGCAATCTCTTTTCAATCAGTGGGCGACTAGTTTGAAGAATCCAGAAATAGAAATGATAGTTGTAGGATGTTAGTTAATATATATACATATCCTTTTTGTGTCTCGTTTGACACATGGCGTTTCCACAAGATACACCCACTTCTCGCACGTCTGGCTAAGATCACAGTGTAGTGACCACATGATCGCGGCCAAAGTGTAGCAGCCTTCATAGAGCCAATAGGCATCTAAATATATTTTAAAATACCGAGCAGCTGTCATTCGAGAGAAATATAGTTAAGGACATAAAAGCAAGTGAGGAAAGACAATATGTCTGAAAGAAAGTCAGTGCCCGCTTGTCCAGCGTATTCGTAGCGCGATGGACTGCGGGTGACTAGCCCTCTGTGAGTGCGGGTTCAATTCCGCGGGCTGGCAGAAAAGTCACTGGTTCCCCAGATTCACCGTGTTCGTGGAACCGAACCGAAGGGTTACGATGTCCATGGCACCGCGTCATAGAGCTGAAAGCTCAAGTGCTTCTGGATCGTAAAAAGAAAGTCAGACTAGAAATGCAGAAAAGTATTTCTATTGATGGGTCCTATGTTCAGTTTCAGTTTGGAATATCTTCATTGCGCTCTGAAGATGACGATATGCGATATGATCTTCTTCGCAATGTATCTAACAGAGTACAGAGACTAACCGTACCAGCTCGATGATGACTGATGAGCATACGTGTACGCATGTTATGCTGTTCTTTTCTGGCCAATCCAATCTTTAATCTGACATTCTTGCAATGGTTCCGTTGTTTTCTGGTTAAACACTGTTCATTCTACATTTGAGCCTTGTTCTGCAAGCACATATTGTGATTCTAAATTTCCTAAAGCACTTGAAAATTTCAGTATTTTCTCTCTCTCTCTCCCCTCTCTCTTTCTCCATATATGTGCCTTTTTAACCAGCATTAGGCAAAGTCCCTCAACCAACTCATGCCAAGTCTTCCTATCTCTAGATATCTCATGTAGCTCCCTCCAACTCTTCTTTATATTGTTGATATCATCTCCAAATTTTGTCTCCATGTATTTCTGGCATCTCCTTATTATTTATCTACTGTCCAATTAAAGTTATATGAACATGCCAGCCTTGTTACTGTAGGAAAAAAAAAACAACCCTACCCCAACTGTGGTTGGAATCACTGTACTAACTTCTGAACTATCAGTGTTCATGTTTGTATCTATCTTCTATTTCTTCTTATTGTTCTTCTCTGCTTCTCGTGCAGCATATTGCATCAACAGTTGTCTTCATCTTTTATCGGTCTCTGGTCGTGTCCTTTAAGGCGTCTCAGGATCGTCAGCATTCTACAGTTCCTCAAAAAGAATGTCCCAAAGACTCTTTAAGTCGTCTTCTGGTCTACGTCCCTAAGAGTCCCACCTAAGTACGTGCATAGTGACACTAGGCAATGACTTCCGCAGAGTATGATCGACCAGCCACCATTTTTTTCTTCTTGACTTATGTCATCATGGGTTCCTGCCCAGTTGTTATCAATAGGTCTATATTTACCACTCTGTCATTCCATCTGTTTCTGAGACATTTGTTGATATAACTTAGTATCTCTATTTTAGTTATCTGCGGTCGAAAATGGGTGGTCACTGCTTAATTAATTCTTTTAGTTTCTGTAATTGTGTAGTTAGCCCATCGCATATTCGTCAACATAGAGGTTATATTTAGAATGCCCTTTCTCTTTTGACCTGTTCTTCTTGGGTAAACACGCTAGCAACAATTTTTCTATCGGCATAGCTCACAGGGTCATTGAGGCACACACGACCCATTACCAATACACGATAATGATCACACGGGAGGGGTGTAATAATAACACTCTATAATTATAACTCTATATGTTTAACAATAATAGGAACAGCATACATATAATCTACTTCATATAGTCTCTCCCCTCTCACTTTGCTTTTTTGATACCTACCGGGAGTCTAGTTGTGACAACTGATACTAATAGATAACAACTACACGAGCTGTCACTTTTGTCTAAGACAATGAGTACCTTGTGTTATTCCTTTATCTTATCACTGACGTAAATTGTCAACAAAATAATCCACCCTGGATATACAGAGCCAGGATGTTAGACATTATGGATGTTCTTTAGAAAATTCAATCATTTTCTTCCTCATCTTCTTCTTCTATCACTTCATATTGATCACTTGTTAACCACTTCTGTGATGTGTATGTGTTTGAGCCTAAGAGCGATTGTGAGTGTTCCAGTTATGCGTCTACAAGTAAGCCAGCACATCCGATTTCTGCGCTGCTTTTTGTTTACTAGTGTAGCATCCATAGGGCCTGCATCAGTCGCCTCTTACGACATGCATTGTACGTCGAAGTGCTGCTATTCTTTGCTTCCTTTGCAGCCACGGCAAATCAGGGCGAGTCATTCAATTTCGTAACACTTGGCATCCCGTGTACATAGTTACTATTGTCAGTTGTTCTGATGATAAATTTATTTTCATAATACGCTACTGTACCATAGTGAGTGTCGGCTCAGGTAGTGAGCTCAATCACAACCCAAGGTCTGTTAAACCAATGGTGGGCAAGTTTGACCAGTACTGGCTTAAACCACATGGGCAAGTTGACAAGCGTACTGGCTTAACCATTTGGGAAGTTTGACCAAGCGTACCTGGATTAAACCATGGTGGCAGTTTGACAGGCCTGGCTTAAACCACATGGTGGGCAAGTTTGACCAAGCTCCGGATTAACCAGGGTGGCAGTTTGACAGGTCTGGATTAACCATGGTGGGCAAGTTTGACAGCGTACCTGGATTAAACCACAGTGGGAAGTTTGACGCTACTGGATTCAACCACATGGGGCAGTTTGACCCAAGCGTACCTGGATTCAACCACATGGTGGGCAAGTTTGACCAAGGTACTGGCAAACCACATGGTGGCAAGTTTGAGCAATTCACTTCTGTGGGATTTTAACAAAAGGCAAAAACAGACCTCACCGTTCAGAAAGCAATTTCAAACTACTGAACGTGTAAGTGATTCCTAGAAAATCAACGACTCCGTTTACTGTGGTTGATGACTACGTCATGTAACGGATATGCTAGGATTTTCATTTTCATGAACCATAGTTACTATTTGATTCAGTATTTTATGTTGGGACAACTTTATGAGTTAGTTTTACCATTTATTTACTCTTTTGTGTGTTGCAGGGGCTCGCAAGGGGAGCAGA
The DNA here is from genome assembly GCA_020796225.1 of Arion vulgaris. Taxonomy (NCBI): domain Eukaryota; kingdom Metazoa; phylum Mollusca; class Gastropoda; order Stylommatophora; family Arionidae; genus Arion; species Arion vulgaris. The sequence goes on along the minus strand of CM036761.1, from coordinate 26,191,572 downwards.
GAATAGTAACACTACAATCTACAAGGCATGTCGTAAGAGGTGACTCAGGTAGGAGCATATGGAAACTACCCTAGTAAATCAAAAGCGTCGCAGAAATAGGATGAACTGGCCTATTTGTAGGAGCATAACTAACACAGCTCTTATGCTCAGATCACATATAAATCATAAGGAGTGGTTTATCTTCTTCTTCTTCTTTGCTTTCGTTCTTTACGACCAATTTAATCACTCTTTGTGATATGTTTGATATTTGCCAAGAACGTGTATACCTTGCACATTGGTTTTATAGGCCCCTAAACGCATAGACTGTAGTAAACAAACTAAATCATGGATTCTAATAGGTTTGATGTAAAGATGAATATGTGTTCATACCTACCAGTCTGCACGGCAGTCTGTAATGTGTTCATATTATTATGTTTTCCTCCCACTTGTTTCTCGATCATCCTTACGCTCGTCATCCTTTAACTTTTATTTCTATTAAGATTTGGAATAATATGCCTGCCATGTTTCTTGTGTGTCCAAAACGTTGTATTTGCTTGTTTTTTTTTTAATTTTCTTTATTTATCCTTACTTCAGTATCTATTTTTATGAAACTTCATTATTTGTCTCCTTTTCTTTCTATGAAATACTACATTTTCTTCCGTAACATGCTTAAGTTGGTGAATGTTTGCAAATACAAGTTCATAAGATAAAATGAAACACATTCATTTTTCACCGATGAACACCAACAAGGGAGACAGCTCAAAGAAATGGAAACATGATATTTAAGATTTACTTGCAGTTATTTCCCTTACAAGAAAATAGTTGACAATTATTTTCTATTGAAACAACGAATACGGTGGCTCGCTGGTTCATTTTGAAAAACAAGGGCGATCGTAATCTGTGATCAAATATGTTTTGGGGGCATTGCATCGTATTTTTGTTAAAGCAATACATTTCTAATCATTGTACATTAATCATACCTTGGTAACAACATAGACGCAGAAGGGGGAACCAACAAGTATGTCAGGATAAAAATACAAGAAGCAAGGGGACATTTTTTTGCTTTGAGTAAGATATGGTAGTCAAATTTATATATAGCAAGACTGCGGTAAAACTATGTAGTAATGGCGAAACACGTAACAACAAAGTACGGTAGTGTGTAAGTCAAAGGAGATCAAAACAAACACAAAGCTGAGAATCTTTCAATCAAATGTGAATTTAGTGCTGTTCTATTGCTCGAAAACATGGAGGACAGCAAATGAAACCACCAGAAAACTACAGACCTTCATAAATGGATGTTTACGTAGAATAGAGGGACTGAGATGGTAGGATAAGATTACGAACGAGGAACTCAGAGAAAGAACTAAGCAGATACCAGTGGAGAAAGAGCTAAGGAAGAGACGCTGGCGATGGATAGGACACACAATGATTAGACCAACTGGAAGCATTGTAAGACAGGCACTGTTTTGGAACCCGTAGGGAAAGAGGAGTAGGGCTTAGACATACCTGGAGAAGAGAGCTGGAAACTGATATGAAAAGGATAAGAAAAACATGGAAAGAATTAGAAGGAATGTCAAGAGAGAGGAAGAGCTGGACGAAGTTTGTTGAAGACCTGTGTTCCCTTGGGAGTTGAAAGGTGAAAAGAAGAACGTTCATTAGTAAACTCTTTTACGATGTAGGAAATCAACAAATCTCAGGTGGTCAGACCGGATCAGATTAGATCTGGAGAAAATCGTTTGGGTGGCTACGGTAATACTGAATAAATAGGCGATTGAACAAAGACAGTATATGCAGTATTACATAATTAGTGAAAAATTAATGATAAAATATGAAAATAAACAACACTCAAAGTTTCGGTACAAGACCTTTATCAAGAACAAATATGTAAACAAAACTTAATTTACTAAAACATAATACTAACTAATGATGTAAAGCGAAAGATACTGGCATACAAACCTGCTCCAAAAGTACTTGTCTCTTGGTCAGTATCTCATGAATGATAGAATGGACCGCCCGAGTGGTTACCGGGTCTCAAATTTGGGGTGTAAAGAATAGAACCACTGTTACCTGCCACGCATGTCGTATGAGGCGATTAAGGAGGTTTGACTGAAATCGGATGCACATGTCCTAAATGTGTAGAAGTCTATGCTTTTAGGGGCCTACCAAACCAATGAGCAACGTATACACGTTTTTGGCAAAGATCTAACATATCACAAAGAGTGATTAAAATTGGTGGTAAAGAACGAACGCAAAGAAGAAGAAGAAGATAGAATGGACAGGAAATAGTATGTTTATATTCATATTTTATAATTAATTTTTCACTACTTATATAATACTGCCTATATCTGTCTTTGTTCAATCGTCTAAACTCTTTTCATAACATTGACAACTATAAGGTAGACTACAGTAAAGAATATATTTAACCGGGCGGGTTACCATCGTCTATTGGATGGGGTAGATGAGAGGATTCATTCTTGTTAGATATTTGTGTAGATGGTGAGGATTATGTAGATTCTTCTTCTTCATCGAACGTTCCATATCGACTACTTGTTAACCACTCATGTGATTTGTATGAAATCTGAGCCTAAAGCGATTGCACGTCGGGCCAGTTATGTGCCTACAAGTAGGCCAGGACATCGGATTTCTGCGATGATTTTTATTTACTATGGTAGCTTCCCTAGGTCCTACCTCAGTAGCTTCTTACGAAATGCCTTGTATGTCGCAGTGGTACTATTCTTTGCTCCTCTGCAGGCCCCGGCAATACACAGACGGATTATTTAGATTAGAATGAATGAGTTGGTATTTGAGGCGTTTTGCTGTTGCAGTATAGGATGGGAAGTATACTTTCTGCTGGACCGTTTAATGATGTAGGTGTTCGGCCAGAACGAGCTAATTGTAGTACCGTGTTATTCAAACAGGTTTCCCTATGGGTTATTCAGTTTCACTATTTGGTCAAAGGATGTCCGGTGTCGACTGCCGACGTCTTAGCCACGAAATCCCTGCACTTGATGGAACAATCTCGGGTTCGTCAGGGGCTAAGCAGAATGGGTCGTCTAGGGTCCTTCGTTGATGATTCGGGACTCGCATGAGGAGCAAAGAATAGTAGCATTGTGACCTACAAAACATATCGTAAGAGGTGTCGAGGTAGGGGCCTAGAGAATCTACAATACTAAATAAAAAGCATTGCAGAAATCGGATGTGCTGACCTACTAGTAGCTGGCACAATCACTCTTGAAGCTCAGATCACGTACAAATCACAAAGAATGATTTAACTCATGGTCGATATGGAGCGTTCCAAGAAGAAGAAGAAAGAATAATAATTTAAAGTGAGAGAAACAAACATCTTAATATGGTAACAATAACGTTTGCATAACTTAAAATATTAAAAAAAAATTTATGGTAACAATAACGTTGCATTACATAAAAACACAAATCATAATTAAAGTGAGAGAAACAACCATTTATGGTAACAATAACGTTTGCATACTAAAACACAAATCATAATTAAAGTGAGAGAAACAAACATTTAATAAGGTAACAATAACGTGTGCATACCTAAAAACACAAATCATAATTTAAAGTGAGAGAAACAACCATCTTAATAAGGTAACAATAACGTTTGCATTACTTAAAAACACAAATCATAATTTAAAGTGAGAGAAACAAACATCTTAATAAGGTAACAATAACGTTTGCATAACTTAAAAACACAAATCATAATTTAAATTGAGAGAAACAAACATTTAATATGGTAAAATAACGTTGCATAACTTAAAAAACAAATCATAATTTAAAGTGAGGAAACAAACATTTTAATATAGTAAAATAACGTTGCATTACTTAAAAACACAAATCATAATTTAAAGTGAGAGAAACAAACATTTTAATATGGTAACAATAACGATGTGCATACTTAAAAACTCTAATTTAAAGTGAGAGAAACAAACATCTTAATAAGGTAACAATAACGTTTGCATTACTTAAAAAACACAAATCATAATTTAAAGTGAGAGAAACAAACATCTTAATAAGGTAACAATAACGTTTGCATTACTTAAAAACACAAATCATAATTTAAAGTGAGAGAAACAAACATCTTAATAAGGTAACAATAACGTGTGCATAACTTAAAAACACAAATCATAATTTAAAGTGAGAGAAACAAACATCTTAATAAGGTAACAATAACGTTTGCATTACTTAAAAACACAAATCATAATTTAAAGTGAGAGAAACAAACATATTAATAAGGTAACAATAACGTTTGCATAACTTAAAAACACAAATCATAATTTAAAGTGAGAGAAACAAACATCTTAATAAGGTAACAATAACGTTTGCATAACTTAAAAACACAAATCATAATTTAAAGTGGGAGAAACAAACATATTAATATGGTAACAATAACGTTTGCATTACTTAAACACAAATCATAATTTAAAGTGGAGAAACAAACATCTTAATATGGTAAAATAACGTGTCATAACTTAAAAACACAAATCATAATTTAAAGTGAGAGAAACAAACATCTTAATATGGTAAAATAACGTTTGCATAACTTAAAAACACAAATCATAATTTAAAGTGAGAGAAACAAACATATTAATATGGTAAAAATAACGTTTGCATTACTTAAAAACATAAATCAAACAACTCGTTGTATTTGACACTTCTACAAATTTCGCAACTGGCTTCGTTATCTTTCATCACACGTTTTTCAAAATATTCGAATCGCATGATAGCCATTCTTATCTCAGAACGACACTGATACCGTTCGATTTTGCTGACGCTAGAGAGTTCTAGAAATCGGAGTGGTTGAATTCCTTAGTCTTTCATATATCGACGATGTAACATCAGACGAGGTTTGCGCATATTTAGCAGTGAAGACTATACGAGAACTCTATGCAAAAACCTGAAAAACTGCACAATAATAAACATAACTGCAAAATGCAAGATTGAAACGTTAGAAATATGAGAACTGTACTTATTACTACGATGTTTTCAATGTTAGTTAGCATATTTACAGATTCTTCTTCTAAAGGACAAACTTACGATCTGGTGAGAAATCTCTATAACGACAAAATTAACAATAGTTCTTACAGTACACTCGTTCGGCCACTTCTTGACCAGACCAAGCCCATACATGTTTCTGTATTTTTTGAGATTATATCCATCGTGGAAGTGAACGATGTATTACAAAGCATTACTTTAAATGGATTTGTCAATTTAAACTGGACAGATGAGGTTAGTGTTGAAATTATTTCTTACATACATATATTAATGTTATCAAATTAAATAAACATTATTCTGTACGTTTTAAAAATAATATATATATATATATAAACATCATCAAACGTCGGCGAGGTACTTACAGGTGGTCATCAAGCACTTGAAGACATATTATGCTCTTTGTCATTTCAAACAGAAAAATACATGTTAAGCCTAATTAATTATAGGCCTATTGTTTTCTGTGTTGTTTATTAAAATGTTAAATTGCAGATATTGTTTACTACTGTAACATACAGATAATTAAGTTTTGTCTACTTTCATATATATAAACTTTTGGTCTGTGTTATTTAAAAATGTTAAATTGCAGATATTGATTTACTACTGTAACATACACAGATAATTAAGTTTGTCTCTTACATAAATATATAATACTTTTATCATGTTATTTATTAAAATGTTAAATTGCAGATATTGTTTACTACTGTAACATACAGATAATTAAGTTTTGTATACTTTCATATATATAAACTTTTGGCTGTGTTATTTATTAAAATGTTAAATTGCAGATATTGTTTACTACTGTAACATACAGATAATTAAGTTTTGTCTACTTTCATATATATAAACTTTTGGCTGTGTTATTTATTAAAATGTTAAATTGCAGATATTGTTTACTACTGTAACATACATATAATTAAGTTTTGTCTACTTTCATATATATAAACTTTTGTGGTCCGTGGCAGCAAATTGTATTTAAAAGGGGGTCAGCAGAAATGCAAAATTTGGGAACCGCTGACCTAGAGCGATAGGTAGCACGCTCATATACACATTAAGAATACAAGAAGGGCGTATAAACATAAATTTAAAGTAATGTGTACAACACGTACATTTATATAGATCTCAATTTATAAATACAGAGAAACGAAGTAGATGAAAATCTACACAAACATCTACATTTGTGATTGGTAACTTACGGCTCTTGAATCGAAACCTGTTTTACTATTGTCTAATGTCATCTCCAGGAGGATGATGTAATTAGTTTGCCATTTTTGCCGTTAAGCGTAGGGATGTGAGCTTTAAATTGCTTTCCAGGCCTAGATGAGTCGTCCTTTTTGTGTTATATCCGTGCTTATGTAGTTTGGTCTTGATACTATCTATCCATCTTTTTCTTCGTCTTCCTTTGGCTCTAGTGAAACCGGTTTTGCTAATAAATTAATCTGGCCCCCTAAGATATAAAACACTACCATAATATATGGCCTCAAATATGGACACACTGAAATAAGGAAAAGCATACTTAAACACACACACTGACAAGAACCCACTCATAATTTCCATTATAATATATAGAATTTATATATATCTATCCATTCTATATACAATTTGTATATATCTATATAACGTGTTGTCAGAAATTTATTTAAAAAAAGATTTCTTCACATGTCCTATCATCCCAGAAAAATATGCGTTTTCACAAAACCTATGTTTAACTTAACTAACTAAGATGTTCAGGAAAAAATATCGGTCAGAGTCTGTGATAAAAAACAAACTAATGAAACATCCGTATTTTATTTTACCGTCTGCAATGATTTGAGATAAAATGAATGATGTTGATTTGTCTTTGCAATTGGTAACTCTAGTAAGAGAAAGTATTTGTGACGGTAGTGGTTGAGGTAGTACATAAGAAATACGTTGAAAGCTGTTGTTGACATTTCTAATGATCTTTTTCTCATATATGTTTAATACGTACAGTTACAAAATGCAGTCCTGTCTAACACCTTGTCCTATGCCAAACTATTCTGATGTTCTTTCTTCTATTCTTACACCTGATCGTGTTCATCTGTTGTATAAAAATAATATATTTAATGCAATGACATCATCAACTTCTCAAGCATTATATATTTTTTAACAGCTATTGGTATGGAATCCTGACGACTATAATGGGGTTACTAACATACACCCAAACGTTGAAGATATATGGAAGCCACGTCTGATGTTGATCAATACACTTGCAGAAAGAGACCCACTTGGAGATAGCAACGCGTAAGTAATGAATATAACAAGACAAGTCTTCAAAACCTTCATGTCTATCGATTCTCTAATCATGTTTGCCCTTCAGCTTCAGGTCGAAAAAGGCAACATCTGGAGCGAGCCTCTCTATATGCCTTGTCTTTCTTTCATTTCTCCAATCCTGATTTGTCTCACAGCTTCAGGGTAAGAAGTGTTTTCTCAACACCAATAGTGGAGATGGAAAGAGTGGGGGAATACAAGCACTGAGAAAACGCAGACACAAAAGTGATGACGCAGGCAGAAATGTTTCTGAGTATGCCAAGCCATCCACTGGAAAACAGATTCCAAATCTAGCATTGGGGCGGCTGAAAAGAAGCAGCTTTATTCATCAGGCCAAAAGACTGAATAGGCAAACTTCAGACCTACCAAAAGTTGGCATTCCCCTAAAGTCTGTGCCAGAGCAAACTCTTTGGATAGAGGAGACTGAACCTATAGTCATTAGAGGTCCATTTTTTTCTCAACTAAAATAACAAAATTCCTGGCATTAAATGAACACCGGAAATTGCTAGCAATCCGGTCTTCATTTGATGTTGATTTTTTTTTTTACCGGCTTCTAGTGACTTTTTAGTCACTAGAGGCCGGTTTTGTTTTGGCCACTTTTTTCAGATGATCTTGAAAAATTTAAAGGTCATCGTTTTAAAAAAATGTTCTCCTAAGTCGACTTTATTGACTTAGTAGTTGCTTAATGTCGAATTTTCTTTCAAATAAAATGCAAATCCGGTAATGAAAAAGAACACGGAAAATTGCTAGCATGTCGGTGTTCATTTAATGTTGAATTTTGTTTTGACTTAGTAGTCACTAGAGGCCGTTTTTGTGGCCATTTCTCTCAGATGCCTCTAGATCCTCTCTTCTTCTGCAACTAGCAACTTATAGGTCGTTGCAAATTTTTCTCCTAAAGCAACTTTTAGTGATTTATTGGTCACAAGTGTTCGGTGCGATTTTTTGCCCGCTTTTTTCGTTTCAAACTTGTTATTTTCGTAAAGCGATTTCTAATAACTTAGTTGTCGCTAGAGGTTGATTTGTTTTCTCAAAGCATGTCCCTAGATGGTGGTCGTTTTTTGGGGGTCATTTTTTCGGTTCAGTTAATGTTATTTTAGTACCGAACTCTATTTACAACTAACAACAACTTGTTCTTCTCTATCGAGTTGGTCTTAAGCATCACCTTTTTGCTGATCAGATTTATCGTTTACTCATTCCTTCTTGTATGCCATATTTGTTCGTGATTTCTCTTCCTTATGTGTCATACTGGTGTCTGACTGTGGTAGCGTCTGTCTTTACCAATATGTCCGTTGTCTCGTTGCCATGTACACCACAGTGTGATGGTATACACTATATTAAATAATAATTCGTCTCGTTCTTTATATGTTGCACAGGGCATGCAAGCAATTTCTCTATATAGCTCTATACTGGGTAACTCGGTTAATCTCCTCCATGGAACTGAGACCGATATTTCTTTCCTCTCTCAGCAAAGTTCGTTTCAGGGTTCTCTTAGGTCGTTATCTCTTTCTTGTACCCGCTGCATCTAACTTCAATGACTTCTTTGATATTTTTTGATCAATTCTTCTCACAGTGTGTCCAACATATCTCCATCTTCTCATTCTTACATTATATTCTTGAATTTTAGAGAAATAAATAACGATAATGCTTCAGTGAAAAATATTACATCTTCTTGTACAAATTTCTCGGAAAATATAAGACGTGTGATGTGTTGCTACTTTTAGTGACTTTTGCTGTGTTGTTGCTAGAGAATCTTCATATCGTTACTGTTAGTTTCCGTTCTTCCGTGTCATTGAGTGTAAGAGGGTCCTTTCTTCCCCATTTTTATTTGCATATGTACACCACAGGCAGAAAGAGAACATGTATACATATATATGCATATATATATATATATATATATATATAATCTCAGAAGAAAATCAAAATCAAAGAAAACTCGATGTATCTACAAATGAGGTGAAAAATTATGTATTTTGGAAATATTAAAAAACTTGGAGAGTGGGAGAAGACAATTATGGAAAGAGGCATACTGGCGAAGATGAAAACCACGAAAAGATGGATAGTTTCTTTCATGACGTGTATAACGCCAGATGTGTGATTTGAACTGCAAAGATTTGATCGGTTAGAAAATCAATGTTCTTCTAGTCGGCACACAAAATGACAATAGTAGCAATAGTAGCAAGAACATATACATACGCACAAGCAATGACTTCACATACCTGTGGAGTATTTTTACAGCAAACGTAAGAATAACTTATCAAATTCAATACAGATGCAACAAAGCAAATCAAATGATGGAACAAATGGCGCCAATTTTAAAATGCAAACTTGTCATCGTGAACACAAAAAAGAGCAGTATTCAACACAATCTTTCTCCCCACATTATGTTACCAGTGCCAAACCTGGACGCTGACAACAAATGATAGAAGAAAACTGGTCACGACAGAGATGAAGTGTATACGCAGAATGCTGGGTGTAACAAGAAGAGACCGGTTGAGAAATGAAGACATCAGGAAAAAGTGGGTACATCATCAGTATTAGACTTCATCAAGAAACAACAAATTAAATGGTTCGGCCACGTAAGCAGATTACCAACAGACAGTGCACCTCAAAGAGCGATGCTGCTCCTATACTATGGGTACAAAGCAAAAGGCCGGCCACGCAAAAGATGGACATCAGAGATAACAGAGGCGACGAAAGACACTACCTACGAAGCGCAAACAAAGGCCCGTTTTAGAAATCTTTTCTTGACCTGACGCTGTGAGGGAAACAGGATTGCAGAAAAGAAAGAAGGAAAGACTGAGATATATTTGTACAATCCTTTTTCAGTGCTTCCAAATTCTGGCTACAAACCAGAATGTCGGCATCAGTTGTTTCCATTGAAGAATGATTTGAAACTGATAACATGTTTAAATCAATTTTTAAATTAAGAAAACTCAATATTATTTGCATATGTTAGCTAGATCAACATAAAAGCATCAAATATAGTTGATGTTTCTTAAATCAACACGCTGTACCGGTTATCTCATTTCAGAGCCACTCGCTTCAAAAGACCTCGGTTCGTTTCCTGAGTGGAGCGATCTATATATTTTTCCATCGATCCCTGATCTCAGTGTTGGTGAGATCAAATTCGTGGTTTATCGGAGACGGGCAATAAAACTATGTTCCATTTTCAGGTTGATTACGTAAACGAACTATATGCAGTTGAAAATCCAAAAGAGTGGTCTGAAAAGCCGCTTCCCACGCAAGATTCATTGAATCGATTTTAACAACTTTGCAATACAGATAATCACAATATAATAAATGACATTGAGATACGTCGCCGGTGCTACGTTGTTCGTGTGATGAAGAAAGATATTGAAACGGACATGATATTCATCTAACTGCAGTAATGTTTGATCAATCAATCAATGAATCCTTAAATCAGCTACCATATTGATAATGTTGTCAAATCTCTAGTTTTCAGTATAAACATATCCTATTTCTATTCATCGTCTACTAGGCCGTTGTTTCTATATAGTAACGGAGAAGTGACATGGTTCCCTGGTGGTATATTCTCAGCTTCATGCAGCCTAGACATGACTTATTTTCCGTTTGATGAACAAGAATGCTTTCTTTACGTAAGTAACTATTATTGTTAATGTGCATTCAAAACTTATCATCTTGTGTCTTATCCATATCGACCTTGTAGGTTCTAATGGACATCTAGTAAACTATATCCCTTATTCTGAAGGTACACTTCAACAAGCTACTGAAGCCCCACGCCCCTTGATGTTTCCTTTTCAGTTATATCTTTATATTGTCCTTGCTCTCCTGCGTTCAACTTTTTTTTCATTATTATATTAAAACATCAGCCATGCCAGTTAATGAGTCCAACTTTAAAAAAAAATAATTCGTTAGAGTATTAATCGTTTTTGTATTTGTGGCATAACTTCTTATTTATTTTCCTTTAATGTATTTCCAGGGTTCTCTCTCCACTTTTCTGTATACTTTTAAATTAAAACATGGATCATGTTACAATGCTTTATTTGTTTGTTCTAATTATCTCAATTCGTTGTTTTTAATAGCTTGCAATTAAAAATTATGTAATGCTTAACTGTTTGCCTGTCGACTCGGAAAAAAACAGGGTTATTGATTCAATAACGTTAAACACGTGAAGAAAGTAATTATTACTTCTATCTCCTGCACACTACTACACACAAATGTAAAGTGACATATACTTTATACCATACAGACTAAAACGGATACGGGAAATTATATGTTTATATGTTAAAATTAACTTTTGCAAACCATCTAGTATACATAGTCTTTCAAGAACAGAACATCAGGAAAAAACAGAGATAAATCACGAAAAAAAATGGTTAGAGGGCATAGCAGAATTTTCTCAAAGAATACAAATAACAATCACCCAAGACACCAGAACAGCACATGGCAGAAGCAGAAAACCACGACACTGTACAACAACCCGGTAACAGTGTGACGACAAAAGAAAAAGAAATTTTACAAATCAAAATTATTGAAAGAATCAATGCATTCCTGTCGTGTTTTCTGTACTCTTTATTTTAGTCAACGCTAAGTTATATCACCAAATATTTCTCCTGATAAGATAACGTAGAGCTGGATAAATGTTTACAATAGAATCAAAACAGTGAAGAGAATCAATAAAGTATGAAACTTAATTTATTGTGACTAACAACGTTCTTCAGAAATATCCCTTGTTTATCACATCAGGTTAATGTTGTCTGCTCGGTAATGGTTTCTGTAGCTTCCTATTAAAACCAGAGCCAGCTATAAAGTAATCTAGAGTTGGCTGAGTTTAAACTCACGTCAGTTTTGTCTTGACAATAACCTGGCCATTGTCTTCTACAATTACATTGATTATTGGTTGCTACGGTGACGTCACAGGCGAGGTCTTTGAACTTAGTGAAACCACAATCAACTCTAAATTTAGCCAGATAACTGACTTCGGAAACCCTGACCTAGTTTCGAGTTGTGGGTTGGATTTTGTATATGTTTGATAGAACACTGAAAGCATTTTTGCAATTTTACTCAATTCTATGAGTCTAAGGTTATGTATTTACGAAAATATTAATAATATTGATATTCCTTATTGTTAAACTTAACTTGTTACTTAATATAAACATGATTTAGCATGTTGTGTTGATTTTAAAATTAATTCGTCTTTATACATCAATACTGGAATGTGAGGTTTCACGACGGTTGTAGTCTTATTTGATACAAATTTTTACTTGAGTCCTCTGGCCGTAATTAGAGTTGGTTGTGGTGAAACACATCCCGTTAACATGTATATCCAGGTTAATTTCTTCTTCTTCTTCTTCGTCTTTTCTAATGTTGTTTGCATCATAGCGTCGGGATAAAAGGTGTTTATAGAACGGATTTTTGTGTGCGCTTCATAAATAATGGTTTGTCACCACTTCTGTATTTTAAGAGATCCACATTTTGTGTGGACGGCCTTTTGCTTTGTACTCACTATATCGGAGTAACATTGCTCCTTGGGGCGCACTGTCTGTTGGTAATCTGCTAATATGGCGTAACCATTTACTTTGTTGTTTCTTATTGAAGTACAGTGCTGATGGTGTATCCTCTTTTTTCCTGATGTCTACATTACTAAACCGGTCTCTTTTTGTTAGTCTTAACGTTCTACAAAAACAGTTCATCTCTGTCGTGTCTAGTGTTCTGCTATAGTTTTATGTCATCGTCTAGTGTTCTGCTATAGTTTTATGTCATTGTCTAGTGTTCTGCTATAGTTTTATGTCATTGTCTAGTGTTCTGGTATAGTTTTATGTCACTGTCTAGTGTTCTGCTATAGTTTTATGGCATTGTCTAGTGTTCTAGTATAGTTTTATGTCACTGTCTAGTGTTCTGCTATAGTTTTATGTCATCGTCTAGTGTTCTGGTATAGTTTTATGTCACTGTCTAGTGTTCTGCTATAGTTTTATGTCATTGTCTAGTGTTCTGCTATAGTTTTATGTCATTGTCTAGTGTTCTGCTATAGTTTTATGTCATCGTCTAGTGTTCTGCTATAGTTTTATGTCATCGTCTAGTGTTCTGCTATAGTTTTATGTCATCGTCTAGGTTTGGAATTGATAGCATAATATCGGGAGAAAGATTATGTTGCACAATGGACATCAAAATTTGTGCCCTTTGTCATATGATTGTATATGCCATATTGCATTTATGTTGTATCTCGTTAGTTATTCTTCTATTTGTTGAACAATTGAGACCTACATATGTACATTCTTTGACTTGCTGTAATCTGCTCTTTCTCGATGGAGATACTGGTAATGTTTTCATCTCTAGCGAATGTAATCACATTGTAATTGTTGCATGTTAACTGTAGTCATGATTGCCTGATCGTCGGACAAAAATATTCCTTTGCGAGTTACTCAATGTTGTTCTCTTCACTTGTGTAATGCATTTTACAGATTTGGTCGATTTATGTGATTAACAGCAGTGGTGACTTTTTTTCCGATCCAGAAGCATTTGAGCTGAAAGCTCTTCGGTTCGGTGCCATGGACATCGTAACCCTTCGGTTCGGTGCACGAACACCGTAGATTTGGAGAACATATGGCTTTTCTGCCAGTCCGCGGAATTGAACCCGCAATTACAGAGGACTTGTCATCCGTAGTCCAACACGCTGGACAGGTGTGCTAAGCATCAGTGGTGATAGTAAGCATCCTTGTCTTACTCCTGACCAACGTATAACTTATCTTTAAATGATCACTAACTCCATTGTTTGACAATAGTTATCATAACTTGTTCCTAACTCCGCGACCGAACGTTTTTTTCCCCTGATCTACGTGTATGTGTTTATCGAATTTTAAAGTATTTGTCACTACCTTCCTGAGAGTGAATATGGCATTGGTACATCTTCTGGGATCACATTTGTCAGTCGTTACGCTGTGGCTGCCCTGGTGTTGCCGAGGCTTTCAAGGGGAGTAAAGAATAGTAACACTGCGACCCTACAAATCATGTCGTAAGAGGCGACTCATGTAGAAACTTAAGGATGCTACCCAAGTAAGTAATAATTGTCGCAGAGTTCTGATGTGTTAACCTTTTTTGTAGACGCATAACTGGCACAACGCACACACACACTTAGGCTCAGATCACATACACATTAGAAATAATGGTTAACAAGTGGTTGATATGGAACCTACTAGAAGAAGTAAAAAATGGAAGCTGTTTGTTTGTCAGTATGTGATATTGGGTATTACGATGAGGACTGATTATGATGATGCTATTTAGTCATGGTTTGCTTTGATAACAACATTCATACATTTCTATTTATTTTAGTTTTATTCTATGAAAAATGACGTGACTGAAATGGAACTTCACTCAACAAGCAACAGAACACTACCGAATCTAAACGTGACTGCAGAGTGGGAACTGGTTGATACATATGTTGAGCCAGAGCTTGAAGAAGATTGCACGGGAATCTTTCCATCTCTAACTGTATGTATGCTCTTCCATCTATAACTGTCTGCAGTGGCGGCTCGAGCTCAATTTTAGTGGTAGGGCCAGACACAATTTTTTCGGAAAAATCATGGTGTTGGGTTAGGTTATATTTTAATTTATCAAATAATAAGTACACGTTACAATTTACTTTGGTGAAGCCTGACCCCAATGTCACTTAGTGACGAGCCGCCACTGACTGTATGTATGCTCTTCCATCTATAACTCTTCCATCTATAACAGTATTTATACTCTTTCATTTATAACCGTATGTATCTCTTTCCATCTGTTATAAGTTGGTGCCTTCTGATGTCCTTATTATTGTTGTAGTTTCAATATTGCTGCGGTAGTAATCAATATTTAGCGGTAGTAATACCATCATTGTTATGCTCCTTTGGTTTGTTGATTTTGTAGTTCCAACTCTTTTATTGGTACGTTGGGTCGGTTATCTTCTGACGAATACATGATTGTTGTTCCAGGCAGTAATTTCCTTGGGTTGTTATATATATATATTATTTACTAATTTTGATGTTGTTCCTTATTGATGGTGGCTCCTTTCTTTACACATGGCTTTCATAAGACCACAATATATTCAATGACTATTGTGTATTCATATATACATGTTTATTTTGATGTTACAAGTGCTGACAACACACAAACACGTCTATCATATCCACCGTTTAGGTTCGTCCCTTTTTGTTTACTAATCGTTACTAACTCGTCACTACACAACTACGTCGATTAGTTTCCCTACGTCAATGTCTCGTTTTAGTGTTGCCATTCTGCTTAGAGAAAGCAACACTAAGTCTTCTAATAACATGTCTAAATATATACAAGCTGCACACTAAAGCTAACTGTCTGGTTCCTCAGCTGACACCTGGGGGGGGGCTGGCTAGCTACACACCCTGGAGACCTCGCTGTTGACACGACGGCGAAATTCCCTCATGTGCACAGGTAGAGTCCATCAGGGTTATTAGAGTTGTTTTTAGAGCTGAATATTAGAGCTGAATAGGAACAAGTCACTACAGTCGTTGCGGGCTCCTTAGGGAAGTAAGATGAATGAGGACCCATTAGTGGATGTGGATCATCAGGAATCGATGTTTCCTGCAGAGGCCATGGCAAGTCCTTCGACCCGTCACGATAGCGTTGGAATGGTTAGGATGGCACAGAAATCTAGTTGGGGTGGTCCTCGTCCGCCCTGTCGACCAATTCGGGTCCTGGGTCTACATGATGACCTCTCTGTGGACGATTTTTCGGGAGATATTCGTCATTACTGGCGATTTTATGGGTTAGAGGGTCAAGACAGAGTGGATATTCTTCTGGACCATGTCTCAGATTCCATCAGATCTGAGATAGAGATTCACTCGTTAACTATCCAGGATCCGGACTTGTTGTTGGATAGATTAGTCGCTGAGTACGGAGATAATAGGTCAGCTCATGATCTAATTGTCGTCTTTTATAGGGCTGAGCAACAGGGCGGGGAATCTGTCCGTGATTTCTCCAATCGTCTGATCAAACTATACAAGAAAATCACTACAGCACAGACTAGAGAACGTCAATTGGTAATGGAGACCTGCGATTTCGGGATCATTTTATAAATTCTGTAGGGGACCGACTGTGTTCAAAAATGTTGTTGGAAAAGGTGGTGGATAATCATTCCATTTCCTTCCTTCAATGTCGGGAAGCTGCCATGCGTTGGGAGAACAAACCTATTTCACCATCTGCAAGTGATATGTCATTCCAGGTGAGGGCACTCCAGCGTAGGGTGCAGAATTTGGAGGGCAGACCTATAAGTGACTCCGGGGAGGAACATACAGGAATTCATGACCGCCCTGTCCTGTCCGCCCACTGTCCGCCACCTCATTTCGGTCTGTCTGGGGCTCACTTTCGTTGCTCCCGATGCAATATAGGGGGCAGGGAATGTAGGTATGCCTCTTTAAACGGGCGTCACTCAGGGAGAGGGGCACGACCCTGGGTGCCAGAAGACAGAGCACGGAACCAACGTTGGTAGGGAGTCACCTGTTAAAAGATGTTTGGATTGGGTGGGGAATAGTTTTCAGGTGTCTGATTGACACTGGTTCTACAGGTTACATGACATTCTCCTCCTGCAGACCAACTGCGATTATCAGGTTAGTTATTGGTTACTAAACTGACGTCATTGCACTCCGGCAGACCCATAGGTGCTCAGTCTCCCCCCAACAGATATCGAGAGTATGCATACTGATGGTTCCTGTGGCTCGCTGATTAAACACACCTCTCACTTTGCCTCTCAGGCATCCAGTTCGACTTGAACAACGGGTAACTCCAAACTGCTTAAATCGCTTGATCGATTATCAGGGCATTATTTGGACTAATATCCTTAGCAGGTTGCGGGTGTTTCAGTCTATTTTGATACTCCGATGAAACCAACTCCTCGGAAATCAGTGCCACCTGAGGGGGAGGGATGCTAGCTACTACACATCTATAAACGCATAAATGGTCTTGCGGTTATAGTAATATTTACTGTTGTCGGATATGTCTCTCTGGGTAATGTTCATTTTAGGGCTACCGTAGGAGTTAGAATTTGTAAGCTAAATTATGATGATTAAAACTTGCTGTTTATATTTACAAAATGCATCGAATACAAATTTCAAGTTTTTGTTTCCTTAATGTTAGTTAATTGTGTTATATCTTCTGCGATTATTACCTACAATTTAGTGGGTGTGCATTTAATTTATGTTCTAATTGCTGTAATTAAACTCTAAAAGTTATTGTTAATTTTATTGTGTTCTATGTTGTCATAATTGTTTTATTCAAGTTATTACTTATATTGTTTCTTTTAAAAATTAATTTCTTTAAAACAATCTAATTAATGGTTTTTGTTCCAACAGTACAAGTTTGTCTTGAGAAGACGGCCAACATCATTTATGATAACTGTCATGATGCCTGTGTGTTTTCTTTCTTTCATAAACTTCTTTGCGTTTGTCATACCTGTTAGTTCAGGGGAGAAAGTTACCTATGGTAAGTTATCTATTTATTTGTTATTGTTTTTGTTTATATATTAATTCCGCCCATGTGTTTCTGATGCTCGCAAGGGGAGCCAAAAATAGTAACACTGCTACCTACAAGGCATGTCGTAAGAGGAGAATGAGGTAGAAGCCTAGGGAAGCTATCCTAGTAAATAAAAAGTGTCGCAGAAATTGGATGTGCTAGTCTGCTTTTAGGCGCAAAACTGACACAACATACAATCGCTTATAGCCTCGGATCACATACAAATCACACAGAGTGGTTAACAGGTGATGGATGTGTAGCGTTCCAAGAAACAGAACAACATGTTGCTCTCACGGGTTCCTTTACTTTTTAATTGTGTTTAGTTATAAACTCTATATTCCATTATATTTTACAGAAAATCAGTATCAACTAAATTAATGTTTGTATGATGTAGCTCAAGCGGTAGTGAGCTTGATCATTAACACAAACGTGCATGGTTCAAACCCCATTGTTGGAAATTTTGGAAGCAAATTCTTTCCGTGGTATTTTTACAAAAATAAAAATAGACCCTACCGTTCAGAAAGCAATGGCAAACTACTGAACGTATAAGTGGTGCTAAAAAAATCAACGACACGTTTACTGTGGTTGATAGCTACGTCCTGTAAATGATATGCCACGATTTTCATTTCGTTTCATGATAGGAAAAAAAGCAGAATACTAAAATTATCTCTTCTGCTTTTATAAGCAAATACATTTTTACGCCCTTTTTCATATTTGATATTCATTAATAACAGATACTGTAACTAAGTGTTCTCGTTGATCACCACGCAGACTCAATAGCCTAGTATACTATCTGATTGAAAACGCTAACAAATGTATACATTTCAAAACAAACTAAACTAATAATTTTGTAAAGAAAATATTTAACCCGTTTAGAAATGACTCACTAGATACAGTCTCACAGCAACTAGGCCTGACTATTCATGGGAGAAAACAAAGATCATGAGATTAAATGCTGGTTTCAGAGACCCAATCTTATTGAGAGGATCACCACTAAAAGAGGTGGACACATTTACATATCTGGGAAGTGTCGTCAACATTCAAGGTGGCACAGATAAAGATGTTAAGGTTAGAATACAAAAGGCAAGATCAGCATTTGCCATTCTGAAGAACATATGGAGTTCAAGAATGATTAGGAATAAAACTAATATATTGATATTTAACTCAAATGTCAAGTCTGTCCTTCTGTATCGAGCAGAGACATGGAGAACAACTAAGGTGAACACCAAAAAGTTGCAGACATGCATCAATAGATGCCTACGCAGGATACTCCATCTGAGATGGTACGACAGGACCACAAACAGAGAACTGTGGGATAGGGCAGGACAACGGCAGGTGGAACAAGAAATAATGAGCAGAAGGTGGAGATGGATAGGACACACACTGAGGAAACCCAGTGACAGCATCGTGAGACAGGCTCTCCGATGGAACCCCAGGGCAATAGAAGTAAGGAAGACCCAGAAACACCTGGAGACGGGAGTTAGAGATGGAATGCAAGAGGACGGGGAGAGAGTGGCGAGATCTGGAAAGGATGGCCTTGGATAGGCGGGCTTGGAAGGCCTTGGTTGCGATCTATGCTTCCTAGGAGCGAAGAGTGAAGAAGAAGAAATGACTCGTTGTTCTGCTTATTTTGCAAGAAATAGTTTTCACAATTGTAAGATTGAAGAGTTTGGCGTTCCTACTTATTTTCTGTGACACATAGGCAAACATTCAGTTTTATATTTAAGATATTTAAACCTTTAGGCTAAACTATTTGAAATAAACTATATGCTTACCTCCATGTCTTCAGGAATAACTTTGCTGCTTGCCCAGTCTGTGTACATGACCACGTTGACCAACATGCTGCCACGATCATCGGGTAACTTACCACGAGTCACAATTTACGTCTTCTGTCTTCTTATCATCTCAGCATTTAATGTTCTTGTAAGCATCGCCACTCTGTTTGTATATAAAATGGAAACGGTGAGTTATTTGATTGTCATTATTCAGTATTATATGTAACAAAGTAGAGTTCCTGTTAATGCAGTAAATTTAACATATAGCAAGATTTTGCATTAAGAAAGAGAAGATGGAGATATGTTGGGCACACCTTGAGGAGAAATGATCAACGAATATCAAAGCAGCATTGAAGTGGGATGCAAAGGGTTCAAGAAAGAGAGGTCGACCTAAAGAGACTCTGAAACGAACTTTGCTGAGAGAGGCAGGAAATATCGGTCTCAGTTCCATGGAGGAGATTGAGCGAGTTGCCCAGGATAGAGCGGTATGGAGAAATTAATTGCAGGCCCTATGTAACGTATAACGGTACGAGAGGAATTATTATTATTACAAGATTTTGCATTGGATGTATACACATATACATGCTGGTGATTGTAACAACTAACTAAGGGGTATCTATGGCGCAGAGGTTAGGTTCTTATCTATCGTTCTAAAGATATTTGGTTCGCTCCTCGGGAGCCATCGATTTATTTTTATATATATTCCTGATCTCAGTGTAGGTGAGATCTAGCTCCTAGTCCTATGGAGACGAACGATAAAAGAGGGCCTGCATTCAAATTAAACACGTAAAAGAACCATTGGGAGTTCAAAATCGAGTTACTGTTGTATGTTGTCTGTGTTATGCTGTTACTTGTAAACTACAGTACATTCTTGTAAACGTATTTCGCCAACAATGTTATCAGTGGTTTAGAAATATCAATTGTGGATGGCATGGATTATTGAATTCAGTTCAAAGGACTAAATATACGACAGTGGCAACATCACATTCAATATATTTGTAAAATGTCAATGGAGGAGGTTAAAGAACTGGCTAAAGATCTATATATTTATATGAGACTTGCTGACAATTTTGAAACTGGTATGCGACATACAGAAGAATAGATGCATATACTTATTATGTTAATCATCAGTGCAATGAATAAATAATCTACTTTATACATATCTGTACGTGTATAACATCATCACGGGATTTACTGTCCTGGACATGCGGGTGTTTGCGAAATGAAGACAGACAGACATAACAATATCATCAATTGTTGGTGAGTTGAAGATGGATACGGATGTTCTTCGTACCTTCAGACTGCATGTTGATGAAGACACTAAATGTATGTTGCATCGATCTATCGATTTAAGCAGTTTGGAGTTACCCGTAGTACAAGTAGAATTGTATGTCAGAGGGGCAGAGTGATCAGTGTATTTAAACAGCAATCCACATGAACCATATCTCTTTAGCCTGTTACGTCCTTGGCGTTTAGGGCAGCAACAAACGCACACCATTCGTCCCTGTTCATAGCCTTCCTCTGTATTGTGTTCCAGCTATGATTCATTTCCTTCAGTTCTTGCTCTATCGTTCTCCTCCAGGTCGTCTTGGGTCTTCCACGCTTTCGCCTACCGTCTGGAGTCCATCTCAGTGCAGTTTTCGTGTCGTAGCCAGTCTCCATGCGCATCACTCATGAACCATATACTCTTCGATATCTGTTGGAGAAGACTGAGCACTTCTGCCCGGAATGTATTGAACTTCAGTTTAGTAACCAATAACCAATAATTCACCATACATTACGAACATCATTGTTTTATTTTCAGAAACCAAATAAAGGATCAAGCTTTGCAAAATCAAGAACAGTAGATGACTCAAGCGAAGAAGTATTTGAGAAACGAGCACACCATATCAATCTACATCAGTTTAGAGATACGTATTTGGAAAATAGAAATGTAGATAGAATAGGACAAGAAAGAAAACTCGAGATTTTTAAATATCGTGCTATTAAATGGATAAGTTTAGCTTCTTTATTTGTTTCGTGTATGTTCTGGATAACTGTCAACATGTGGTTTTTCTTGGGAGTTTCTTATCAAAATGAATAATCAATGAAGAATTTTTAGCATCTTTTGTCTTACTTTCATCTCATATCATGCATTTCCTTTGATGGCTGTAGAAGACTGCGCGTCTATGAGTTACTGTGAGCTAATCACAATCGATAGATCTTGACAATTTGTCTCCGCCCGCCTGCCCAGCGTGTTCGTAGTGTGTTGGACTACGGGTGACTAGCCCTCTGTGAGTGCGGGTTCAATTCCGCAGAAAAGAGACACCACAAGCAGAAAAGTCACAGGTTCTCCAGATTTACGGTGTTCGTGGTACCGAACCGAAGGGTTACGATGTCCATGGCACCGAGCCGAATAGTTAAAAGCTCAAGTACTTCTGGATCGAAAAAAACAAACAACAAAAAGAAACAATTTGTCTACAGATGAAGAATTTACTTCATTGCTCTGAGTATTACTTCTATATGGGTCGGTCCCTCTCCGCAGGATTGCAGGATATACGCCTAGAGTCTCGCACAAAATACGAACTCGGTATCTTCAGCAACAATCTTAGGGCTCTCCGAGAAGATGCACCTGTGGGTAGAATAGCATAATACGTGTTCGAACCTACGAACTTCGGAAAGCAAGGCGCTGTCTTGACCACCTAGCCACAAGTACCATCTAATCGATATATTAACCACTAAAGGTTTATTATATTTCTGATATGCTATATAGTAACTTCAACAATCGCTGTTAATTTATTTTAGAAATTGTATTTACTAAAATATTAATTGTGCAAGTTGTCTAGTTACAACGGAATCTGTATGAGTGTTGTACCGTCAACCGATTCATGGCTTCATATATTAATAGACCTTCATCAGTAGCTGTTTCAAGCATAATTATACATTGTGTTTGTCTAAACACTAATACTAGCATTATTGCTATCACTAATACTGTTGTGCTCTGTTTCATTATGTCACTTGAAAAACCATGTCTTCTATTAATTATCTGTCTCATTAGGAAAACATATCATGTTTAAACACTACCATTATACCACTTGGACAACATGGCTTGTTTAAACACTATCATTATACCATTAGGAAAATATAATGTATTTTAACATTGTCAATAGGTCACTTGATTGCACAGGAAATGTTAAAAAAGAAATTATGATACGAATTGGCAAAGCAACATCAGCTTTTAAAAGTCTAAATAAAATATGGAACTGCATAGAAAACAAGTTGAATGCATTTGAAAATAGATGTCTACAAAAAATAATGAATATAAAATGGAACGAATTCAGGAGAAGTGATGAAATCAGAGACATGTCTGGTCAATCACTAGTGACAACTGTTATTTTTTTATCCAGAAGCACTTGAGCTGAAAGCTATTCGACTCGGTGTCATGGACATCGTAACCCTTCGGCTCGGTGCCACGAACACAGTAAATCTGGGGAACCTGTAGCTTTTCTGCCAGTCCGCAGAGTTGAACCCGCACTTACAGAGAACTAGTCACCCGTAGTCCAACGCGCTACGAACACGCTGGGCACGCGGGCACGACAACTGTTATAAGAAAGAGAAGATGGAGATATGTTGGACACACATTGAGGAGAAATGATCAACGAATATCAAAGCAAGCATTGAAGTGGGATGCAAAGGGTTCAAGAAAGAGAGGTCGACCAAAGAGACCCTGAAACGAACTTTGCTGAGAGAGGCAAGAAATATCGGTCTAGTTCCATGGAGGAGATTGAGCGAGTTGCCCAGGATAGGCGGTATGGAGAAATTACTTGCAGGCCCTTTGTAACTTGTAACGGTACGAGAGGAATTATAAATAGGTCACTTAGATGCAATGTTGTATATTATCATTATTCCACTTGGAAAATTGTTTTTAAGCTGTAATTTCACCAATTGGAAAATATGTATTGTTTAAACATTATCCTTATGTAACTTAAATATTGTCTTGATTTTCCCTTACAATTTCGTGTTTTTGTTTTATCTAGAAATAAGTCTTTTTTTGGTTACAAATCAAGTCTATGTTAGTATAAAACCAAGTCTATTTTTGGTTATATTATGGCGTGTTAACTATCAGAATAAAATATGTAAGAATGACTTCTCTTCAAGTAGATGAAGTACAATGTATTGCAAGAAAGAAATATCGAGTTATATATGATGCATGAATGTTAGCAATGTGAACTTGAATAAATCGTATCTAAACATCATTATGCATTGAAAAATATGTCTTATTAATATTATTATATTATCACGGTAACAGATTTTTAAACGTGGCTCTATGTGGTAGAGAATCATAATAATTGCAGGGTGATAGCATACTGTTGTCTCGAGATGCAATACATATAGAGCCAATTGTGGATTTGACTTCTCTTTTCTCCTGGAACATTATATGTCAGTAAGTTATCTTAGTTTGACTACCAGTTTACATATCCATTTTTAGAGTATGTTATTAACTGAATCTGTTCTTGGTTAACTTCACTGTTTGTGTATGTATGCCAAACGTCTTCAAATTACGTTTGTATACATCTTGGTAACGAAGGAACAGTCGACCCACAATTATTTTGTTATAAATTACGTTTGAATACATCTTGGTAACGAAGGAACAGGTCGACCCAAATAAATTAATTTGATTATAAATTACGTTTGAATACATCTTGGTAACGAAAGAACAGTCGATCCACAATTATTTTGTTATACACCAGCTCTTCCTATAGAACCATGATGTGTCGATACTGTAAGACAAAGCTAGAGTGACCGGTCTAAAACATTGTTTTGTAATACTGATACGGAAGTTTGCTTTTGATCATGCAGTATTTCCATCGTCTCAACAATGCTGACAATCCAAGGAACAGAAAGTCTATACAACTTGGCACCAACAACGTCGCATGAGTTGCCATTGCACTAAACACTACAGTGACTTAATGCTTCAAAAATTCCTGCTTCGAATATCTGACATCGGGGTTTACTTCTCAAAAGCCGTTCCGATGAATTGGTATAGCAGTAAGACCGCATAGGTTTTTAATCTGAGTTTATCTTCTTCTAGATCAGTTACCTACCAAGGGTATCGAACCACATTAGCCCATGTCCATGCTTTTTTGACGCTAGTTATTCGACATTCCCTTCTCCTAATGTCTGTTACAAACTGTTCATGTATTAGAAGATCCTAAGTTAAATATGACACTCAGAAACAATAGAAGAGACGTGTACATTTGGGAGTTTTTTTTTAAAGTATGTAATGACAGCGAATCCCCACTACCACCTACAGCAGGACCAAATATTTATTTGGTTTCAAACTTTGTACAATAATGTCATAAAATCGATAATGGCTTATGTAGTAATTTATTTTATGTGAAGATGTTGCTACCCTGATGCACAAAATGTATATTCATCCTGTGCTACCGATGTGGTAGAACAAATACTATTTTTTTCAAAACAAAAAGAATACAATAAAATAAGCATATTCATTATTCAAGAAAACTGCATGCACTCTCCTTAAGACATTTCTTTCGTTGGAAGATGACTAAGAAATTCTTTTCTTAAGTGTAAAATTGTGATGCACGGAAGGTCATAAAGTTCAAAACTAATATACAGGAAAAAGGGGTGGTAATAAGAACACGCTGTTTGAACTCATATTAAGTTATGGTTGATAACCAGCGCGATGCGAAAGAAAACTCGAAAGAAAATTTGTTGAAAACAGTCGTCTAGCCCTTATTTACCCTACACATTAAACTTTCACAATATGTTTTCGCAATAAGTAAAATTTGGTTTCAAAATATGATTTTACTATTGTTCTGTGTTTTTTTAATTGTTCACAATTCCTAGTCAAATATTGTCACATTAAAAATATATGTTCTCTGAGGTTTGCTCGTGTTACATTGCTTGTGCGTATGTATATGTTTCTCTGAGGTTTGCTCGTGTTACATTGCTTGTTCTTATGTATATGTTTCTCTGAAGTTTGCTCGTGTTACATTGCTTGTTCTTATGTATATGTTTCTCTGAGGTTTGCCCGTGTTACATTGCTTGTGCGTATGTATATGTTCTTGCTACTATTTAATCTCTGAATTGTCATTGTTGTGTGTCGGAATAGAAGAACATTGATTTTCTAACCGATCAAATCTTTGCAGTTGAAATCACACATCTGGCGTTATACACGTCATGAAAGAAACTATCCATCTCTTGCGTGGTTTTCATCTTCGCTAGGATGCCTCTTTCCATAATTGTATTTTCCCACTCTCCAAGTTTTTAAATACTTCCAAAATACTTAATTTTTCACCTCATTTGTAGATACATCGAGTTTTCTTTGATTTTGAGTTTCTTCTGTGTATATATATGTATATGCATATATTGATAGATTGAATCTGGAAGTACGCGTGTGAAATGGGTGGACAACATTCGGAGATCACATCTCAAGAAAATGACTTTGCTGTTCACACCTGGACATGCTGGAGTGTAGGGTAACGAGCGTGCTGACTTTCTTGCAAACAATGCCCGACTCAAGTGGGCAGAAGTATGGACCTAGCGATATCATCAATGCGGTACGCTCTCAATTATGTGACATGGGCAAGTCTCAGACACTGGAATAAGTTCGAGAATTAGACGTTAAGTTTGGACATGCCAGACAGTGTCGTTTCGTGGTAGAGAGAGAAGATATAGTAATCAACTTCTCATGGGTACGGTGAGCAAATAGACTTTGGGAGCGTTGCTGCAGTGGAGGACAGAGCACGAATGGGAGTGCCCATTGTGCCATGACGCCGATCGCATAACATAACATAACATATGTTCTCTTTTCTGCCTGTGGTGTACACAGTTTGTTTTTGCTGATGATCAGGCAATCATATCAGCAAAATAAGAACAGCAACAACAACACATTAACAGACTCCAGTTAGCATGTAACGAATACACGATGAGAATAAACATCGATAAAACAGAAGTAATTACATTCGCCAGAGAGGAAAGAACTACCAAATTATGCACCGACAACCGCCCATTAAAATAAGAAAAAGACTTCACTTACCTGGGAAGCATTTTTTTCAGCAAACGGAAGGATAACTAACGAAGTTCAACACAGATGCTACAAAGCAAATCAAATGATTGGACAAATGGCGCCAATTTTAAAATGCAAACATGTCACTATGAACACAAAAGAGCAATGTTCAACACAATCTTTCTCCCACATTATGCTACCAGTGTCAAACCTTATCACTGACAACAAACGATAGAAGAAAACTAGTCACAACAGAGATAAAGTGCCTACGCAGAATGCTTGGTGTTACAAGAAGAGACCGGTTGAGAAATGAAGACATCAGGAAAAAGTGGGTACAACATCAGTACTAGACTACATCAAGAAACAGCAAATTGAATGGTTCGGTTACGTAAGCAGGTTACCAACACACATTGCACCTCAACGGGCAATGCTGCTCGGATACAATGCCGGCAAAAGCAAAAGGCCGGCACGCAAAAGATGGACCTCAGAGATAACAGAGGCGACGAAAGACACTATCTACACAAGGACCCATTTTAGAAATCTCTTCTTGACCTGACGATGTGAGGCAAACAGGATTCGAGCAAAGAAAGAAAGAATGATGTACAAATGACTCTTCTATAACACGTATTATCAATAGTACAAATATGCTTTCCCTCTGCTTTGTTAAATCTCCATCTTTCACATTTCGTACATACGTTGCTACTTGAAATATGAAAGCTCTATTATTATTCCTAGGTTTATATTCTTATCAGCTCCATTCTTCACTGTTTTTAATTTTATAATTTTTTATCCGATCTTTGAAATGATGGTTTGTGGAAACATTGCAACAATATATCTGGAGTTGACTATGCATAAAATGGTGAAAGCTTGCAGATACTGACTGTGTCACGATAACTCTCTTTGCACATTAAATTAACAAATAGTTTCTAACGGGGTAGTTCGCACAACGTATTAGTTATTTAAACAACAGCAATGTTGATTTGTTTGTACAGATGTCTGAGTTGTAGTGAGAGGTGATAACAGTAACGATGTATGACTGACCGTGGTTTGTGAAAGACAAACAAACAAGTACAATAATTCTATTACGTATCCTTCCATTGTAGGGGGATGTTAGTTTTACTATTTTATTGACTTCTCTCTTATTGTCTTTACTAAACTGTGTATTGTTCTTAGACGTGTCAATATCTAACGACAATGAGAATACACGTTGACAAAACACAACAGTATCCTGTAAATAGTATAGTATCCTGTGAATATTATAGTATCCTGTGAATAATGTATGGTTGAATAGATCGTCGTATTGTACACGTATTGGCAAATCACATGGACATTTGATAGGGCAGTGGGAAAGCATATATGTGCTATTGAATATGGGTGTTACAAGGGGAGTTCTCCGTGTATATAGACAGAGAAGAGAGCAAACGGATATGTCCAGATGGAACTCAAAGTCATATAACACTGGGTGATGCTACAAATGGAAAGAGAAAATTGAGATATTTAAGACATATGGGAAGACATAAAGGGCTGGAGAAGACCATCGTAAGGGGCGTGCCGGCAGGGAGAGGAAGACATAAAGGGCTGGAGAAGACCATCGTAAGGGGCGTGCCGGCAGGGAGAGGAAGACATAAAGGGCTGGAGAAGACCATCGTAAGGGGCGTGCCGGCAGGGAGAGGAAGACATAAAGGGCTGGAGAAGACCATCGTAAGGGGCGTGTCTGCAGGGAGAGGAAGACATAAAGGGCTGGAGAAGACCATCGTAAGGGGCGTGTCTGCAGGGAGAGGAAGACATAAAGGGCTGGAGAAGACCATCGTAAGGGGCGTGTCTGCAGGGAGAGGAAGACATAAAGGGCTGGAGAAGACCATCGTAAGGGGCGTATCTGCAGGGAGAGGAAGACATAAAGGGCTGGAAAAGACCATCGTAAGGGGCGTGTCTGCAGGGAGAGGAAGACATAAAGGGCTGGAGAAGACCATCGTAAGGGGCGTGCCGGCAGGGAGAGGAAGACATAAAGGGATGGAGAAGACCATCGTAAGGGGCGTGCCGGCAGGGAGAGGAAGACATACAGGGCTGGAGAAGACCATCGTAAAGGGCATGCCGGCAGGAAGAGGAAGACATAAAGGGCTGGAGAAGACCATCGTAAGGGGCGTGCCGGCAGGGAGAGGAAGACATAAAGGGCTGGAGAAGACCATCGTAAGGGCGTGCCGGCAGGGAGAGGAAGACATAAAGGGCTGGAGAAGACCATCGTAAGGGCGTGCCGGCAGGGAGAGGAAGACATAAAGGGCTGGAGAAGACCATCGTAAGGGGCGTGCCTGCAGGGAGAGGAATACATAAAGGGCTGGAGAAGACCATCGTAAGGGGCGTGCCGGCAGGAGAGGAAGACATAAAGGGCTGAGAAGACCATCGTAAGGGCTGCCTGCAGGGAGAGGAAGACATAAAGGGCTGGAGAAGACCATCGAAGGGCGTGTCTGCAGGGAGAGGAAGACATAAAGGGCTGGAGAAGACCATCGTAAGGGCGTGCCGGCAGGGAGAGGAAGACATAAAGGGCTGGAGAAGACCATCGTAAGGGGCGTGTCTGCAGGGAGAGGAAGACATAAAGGGCTGGAGAAGACCATCGTAAGGGGCGTGCCGGCAGGGAGAGGAATACATAAAGGGCTGGAGAAGACCATCGTAAAGGGCATGCCGGCAGGAAGAGGAAGACATAAAGGGCTGGAGAAGACCATCGTAAAGGGCATGCCGGCAGGAAGAGGAAGACATAAAGGGCTGGAGAAGACCATCGTAAGGGGCGTGCCGGCAGGGAGAGGAAGACATAAAGGGCTGGAGAAGACCATCGTAAGGGGCGTGCCTGCAGGGAGAGGAAGACATAAAGGGCTGGAGAAGACCATCGTAAGGGGCGTGTCTGCAGGGAGAGGAAGACATAAAGGGCTGGAGAAGACCATCGTAAGGGGCGTGCCTGCAGGGAGAGGAATACATAAAGGGCTGGAGAAGACCATCGTAAGGGGCGTGCCGGCAGGGAGAGGAAGACATAAAGGGCTGGAGAAGACCATCGTAAGGGGCGTGCCTGCAGGGAGAGGAAGACATAAAGGGCTGGAGAAGACCATCGTAAGGGGCGTGTCTGCAGGGAGAGGAATACATAAAGGGCTGGAGAAGACCATCGTAAGGGGCGTGCCGGCAGGGAGAGGAAGACATAAAGGGCTGGAGAAGACCATCGTAAGGGGCGTGCCTGCAGGGAGAGGAAGACATAAAGGGCTGGAGAAGACCATCGTAAGGGGCGTGTCTGCAGGGAGAGGAAGACATAAAGGGCTGGAGAAGACCATCGTAAGGGGCGTGCCTGCAGGGAGAGGAAGACATAAAGGGCTGGAGAAGACCATCGTAAGGGGCGTGTCTGCAGGGAGAGGAAGACATAAAGGGCTGGAGAAGACCATCGTAAGGGGCGTGCCGGCAGGGAGAGGAATACATAAAGGGCTGGAGAAGACCATCGTAAAGGGCATGCCGGCAGGAAGAGGAAGACATAAAGGGCTGGAGAAGACCATCGTAAAGGGCATGCCGGCAGGAAGAGGAAGACATAAAGGGCTGGAGAAGACCATCGTAAGGGCGTGCCGGCAGGGAGAGGAAGACATAAAGGGCTGGAGAAGACCATCGTAAGGGGCGTGCCTGCAGGGAGAGGAAGACATAAAGGGCTGGAGAAGACCATCGTAAGGGGCGTGTCTGCAGGAGAGGAATACATAAAGGGCTGAGAAGACCATCGTAAGGGCGTGCCGGCAGGGAGAGGAAGACATAAAGGGCTGGAGAAGACCATCGTAAGGGGCGTGCCGGCAGGGAGAGGAAGACATAAAGGGCTGGAGAAGACCATCGTAAGGGGCGTGTCTGCAGGGAGAGGAAGACATAAAGGGCTGGAGAAGACCATCGTAAGGGGCGTGCCGGCAGGGAGAGGAATACATAAAGGGCTGGAGAAGACCATCGTAAAGGGCATGCCGGCAGGAAGAGGAAGACATAAAGGGCTGGAGAAGACCATCGTAAGGGGCGTGCCTGCAGGGAGAGGAAGACATAAAGGGCTGGAGAAGACCATCGTAAGGGGCGTGTCTGCAGGGAGAGGAAGACATAAAGGGCTGGAGAAGACCATCGTAAGGGGCGTGTCTGCAGGGAGAGGAAGAGGGGGACCACGGGGAAGATGGATTCGGGATGTCACTGATGTATTGAACGTGACGGCTGCAGAGGCAGGACATCTGGCATATAAGAGAGAGAAATTCCAGAGGACTGGTGGGGTGGCAAAGTTCTGTTCAGGAGAAACTACTAGATGATGATGACGGATGTTATGATCTTTAGAATAAAATATATGTATGTAAGCACATTCATTCAATGTTATTGTCATGTCCCGTGCATACTGTTCCGTAGTTTTAGTTATCTAACCGCCCTAGTGGTGCAGGGGCCCGCACAATTTCTTGCATACCCTGTGTAACGTATAATGGTATGAGATGAATTATTATTTAATACAGTGTATACCATTCCACTGCGGTACACATGGCAACGAGATAACGGACATTTTAGTAAAAGTAGACGTAACCACAGACATACACCAGTATGACACATAAGGAAGAGAAATGACGAAGACAAATGCCGTACAAGAAGGAATGGGCAAACGATAACTTTGGTCAGCAAAATGATGATGCCTACGACTAGATCGGTAAAGAGGAACAGATTTTTCTTTTTAATAAATTGAGTCGGTACTAAAATAGCATTTACAGATCAGAAAAAAATGGCAACAACAACATCACCCCCCTCTCCTCTCACTAAAACCTCCTAATCTCTAGGGTAATGCTTTGAGAAAAATTCGACCTCTAGCGACTACTAAGTCAACTGACGTTGCTTTACGAAAAAAAAAGATTGGAACGAACAAAATTACCAAACAAACCCACCGACCAGTAGTAACTAATAAGTCCCTAAAAGGCGATTTAAGAAAAAACAAAACCAATTTGAAACGAACTCTAAATTGTTAGAGGTTGCAATGAGTCAACTGAAAAAATGTCCAAAACAACCGGCCACTAGTGACTACTAAGTCACTAGAGGGCAGTTATAACAAATTCAACATCAAAAGAACACCGGAATTATATCATTTTCCGTGTTCTTTTAATTACCGAAAATAAAATTCAACATCAAAAGAGCACCGGAATGCTAGCAATTTCCGGTGTTCTTTTTAATGCCTGAGTTTTCTTTTATTTGAGAAAAAATCAAACTCCAGCGACTAACTAAAGGTCGATTCACGAAAAAAAATTGAAATGACCTTTAAATTTCTCAAGGTCATTTGAAAAAGTGGCCAAAAAAGCCGGCTTCTATTGACTAAAAGTCACTAGAGGCCTGGCCAAAATTAACATCAAATGAACACCGGAACGCTAGCAATTTCCGGTGTTCATTTAATGCCAGAATTTTATTTTAGTTGAGAAAAATGGACCTCTAATGACTATTAAGTCACTAGGAGCCATTTTACGCTACCTCTAAGAGATAGTTCGAAGTAAAACACAAACAATGCTGAATGGCTCAGTTGTTTTCTTCATAAGTTGCCCAATATGTTGGCGAGAGAAAGGTAGTTGAACTCCAAGTAGTACGATCCACTCAATACAAATATGAAGAGGATTGATAAGGTAGGGTTGAAATAATCCTTCGTACTGTATAATTCTTGGCAAGTCACGGTGGTGAGTACGTTTGCTAACCACTACTATACCATTCCTGTTCAATTTGTTGAGTAACCTACTACAGGAGAACTGTCTGTCTGGCGTGATATGCTCCTGCACAACTTAACAATCGGCTCCCCAAACAATCGATCAAGCTGTGCATGAACAATCACTAAGTCGTTGTTTTATGTCCATCGTGATGCTCTTGTGCAACTTGACAATCGGCATCGCGTGATACCTATCGTTCAAGCTGGTACATGACCAATCACTATGTAGTTGTCCAAAGTTACCTTCCCGCCAACGCGCCAGCGAATACATAGCCTTAATATATGCAGCTCACGGACCTCCAAGAAAACGCCTCAATATTACTTTTGTGTTGTGTTTTTATTAATTTGTTTGCTAAGTGTCGTCATGTTCTGAGACACACGGGGATTCTGTGAAGACTTTTCCTGTTTCTGTGTTTTCTGCGGTCATCAGTCCAGTATTTTCTGTCCAATCAATGAATCAAAAGATATGCCTGCCGGCGTAGGCGATCATGTCTCTCCACAATTTTTCTCTCTCCTTGGTGAAGCCTATCAGTTCCGAAGTAGAACTTGTCGAACCACGATGTTAGACAATCCAACATCTTCTCGCTCTGCGTTTCACGATATCTTCTTCCTTGAATTTGTACCGTTGTAACCAAATCTTCTAATCCCTCTCTTCGTATTACGTGCCCGAAGAGCCTTGATTGTCTGATTCTTATTCTTTTTAATTAGATTTCTTGTTTGTGAAGATATGTTTTAAATCCTTATCCTAAGTTTTCTTCGCTGTCCATGGGATTTTAAACATTCTTGTGTAAAACAACATCTCTGTGGCTTACAACGATCTTATTTGACTGCATGTTCTTTGTCCATGATTCACTGCCGTACATAATTATTGGTTGAATATAGCACTGGAGCACTGGTTTCCGCAGTGTCATTGAAATTCAGGCATAGTATACTTTTCATTCATATTAGGTACCCTATGATTTATGGAGGTACTCGAGCCCATCACAACTACAAGGTAATGGTCTGTGAGGTGGTCCAGACCATTCAAACTGCAAGGTAATAGTCAGTGAGATAGTTCTGTCCCTCCCAACTGCAAGGTAATAGTCAGTGAGATAGTTCTGTCCCTCCCAACTGCAAGGTAATAGTCAGTGAGATAGTTCTGTCCCTCCCAACTGCAAGGTAATATTCAGTGAGATAGTTCTGTCCCTCCCAACTGCAAGGTAATAGTCAGTGAGGTAGTTCTGTCCCTCCCAACTGCAAGGTAATAGTCAGTGAGATAGTTCTGTCCCTCCCAACTGCAAGGTAATATTCAGTGAGATAGTTCTGTCCCTCCTAACTGCAAGGTAATAGTCAGTGAGATGGTTCTGTCCTCCCAACTGCAAGTTAATAGTCAGTGAGATGGTTCTGTCCTCCCAACTGCAAGGTAATAGTCAGTGAGGTAGTTCTGTCCCTCCCAACTGCAAGGTAATAGTCAGTGAGATAGTTCTGTCCTCCTAACTGCAAGGTAATATTCAGTGAGATAGTTCTGTCCCTCCTAACTGCAAGGTAATAGTCAGTGAGGTAGTTCTGTCCCTCCCAACTGCAAGGTAATAGTCAATGAGATAGTTCTGTCCCTCCCAACTACAAGGTAATAGTCAGTGAGATAGTCCTGTTCATTCCAACTGTGGGCAGTTATTCTCAGATCGTCAATGACATCTTGCAATCATCGTCATCTAAACCTTCCTGTCTTTTTCTTCCAGACACCATCCTTCCAATAATATCTTCTCTAGACCCTCATGTCGTGTGACTGAGTTGCACAGGAAAGAGCGGTATGAAGAAATTGTTTGCAGACCGTTTGTAACGTATAACAGTACGAGAGGTGTTATTATAAAACTCTTTTTCCTGTGTTAGTTTCCATCGAACCTTTAATAGCGCCTTGTCATGATAGAATTATTCACTGCACAGGTCGAAAAAATATATCGAATCTTCAAAAGAACTTATTGTGACATATACTAGAAATCGATTTCTAGTAGTATCGGAGTCCATCCATAAAAAGTCGGTCTCGTATTGAAGTGCAAAACGTATGCGATCCCTAGAAAGTTCAAAATCGAAAAGAACATGCAGGAAGCAGCTGTCTGGGTACAATTATTTAGAAATATTTAATTTTAAAATTTCTAAAAAATATATTTTTTCTTTCTTCTAAATTAATGTGGGCACCTTCGTCAGTGCTGCAGAGCTCGTGCACTGGCCCTGAGATTGTCTTGTGTAAGAACTAGCTCAGTGCACTCATGGTTACTCACCGAAGTGCAATGATGTTGGTCATGTCAATCATTCAATCAATAACATTATATTCTCTGAAATTAGTTGATTATTATTTTTCACGTTTTTGACCTATACGCTTTAATATAACCAAAACAGGCTCGTCCCTATTTTTGTCTTGTTCATCACCTTTAACTCCCAACGGAGCGCATGTCTTCAACAAACTTCTTCCAGCTCTTCCACTCTATTGCATTCCCTTCCAATTCTTTCCATGTTTTACCTATCCTTTTAATATCAGCCTCCAGCTCCCTTCTACAAGTCTGTCTAGGTCCCTCCCTACTCCTCTTTTCCTGCGGGTTCCAAAACAGTGCCTGTCTTGAATGCTTCCGGTCGGTATTCTCAATGTATGTCCTATTCATCGCCAGCGTCTCTTCCTGAGCTATTTCTCCACTGGTATATTCTTTGTTCTTTCTCTAAATTCTCTTTGTACTTGTGACATAACATCTCAGTTCCTCTATTCTACGTAAACATCTATTTACGAAGGTCTGCAGTTTTCTGATGATTCCCATTTCTGTCTTCCATGTTTCCGAGTAACAGAACAGTACTGACTTCACATTTGATTGAAAGATTCTCAGCTTCGTGTTTGTTTTGATCTCCTTTGACTTCCATATCTTAATCAATGCAATTATGCGAAGTCTACCCCTGCTTTTTGTATTTTTATCTTGATATCTTTGTTTGTTCCTCCTTCTGTGTCTATGTTGCTACCATCTTATTTGCTGACGACTTCGCCCTCACTGCCAACACTGAGGCAGATCTCCAGACTAGCATGAACAGATTCTCCCAAGCCTGCTCCAACTTAGGTCTTACCAATAATACCGAGAAATCTGAAGTCGTGTACCAACCAGCTCCTGGAAAATTATATGCAGAAACAAATATTACAACAAGCGGAAGGAAACTGAAAGTAGTGGACATATTTATTTATCTTGGACGCACACTGTCCCAAAATGTCACCATAGATGATGAAATAAATACCAGAATATCTAAAGCTAGCAGCACCTTTGACAGACTATATAGAAATGTCTGATACAGATGTGGTATTGGCCAAGCCACAAAACTGAAGGTATAACGAGCTGTCGTGCTCCCAGTCCTTCATCACGCGTGCGAAACTTGGACTGTATATCAGAGACAAGCAAGGAAGCTAAACCACTTTCACACAGTCTGCCCTAGAAAATAATGAACATCAAATGGCAGGATATGATCCCAGATACAGAGGTTCTAAAAGAGCTGCTCTCCCCAGCATCTACACAATCTTGATGCAGTCCCAGACAAGATGGGCAAGACATGTGGCTCGAATGTAAGATTGCAGAATACCCAAACAACTCTTTATGGTGAGCTGCAAAGCCGTAAACGCTCACAGGGGGTCAGACGATTCAAAGATACACTCAAGAACTAGATGAAATCTTTGGTATAGATGTCAACAACTGGGAGAATGCTGCTCAAGACAGATCAGTCCTGCGCACACTTCTTCGACACTGTTCCTCGGCCTGCGAGGCCGGTAGAAAACGAGCTGTAACTGACGGAGCAAACACGTCAAAACAGAAAGGCAGTAAAACTTCCCACAAGTGCAAGTATACCTTGCCCACACTGTACAAGAATATTTCAAGCCCGTATCGGGCTCACACATCTACGCACACACAGACAAATATAGCGCAACTATATTCTCTTGGATGAAAATGTGTGTGGTCATCATCACCGGTGATGGACGAGCATCATCACATCATCATGTTGCTACCAAGGTATGTGTATGATTCTACATCTTGTAGAGCTGTTTCCGCCAGCATAATCTGGTTTACATTTACTGCATTTATTCTCATGACCTTGGTATTTCCCCTGTATATTTTCAAACCTAGTCGCTGAGACTTATTATTTAGAGTATTCATTTCATCTTTAATCTGTGCGTGATTGTGCGACAGCAATGTCAGATCGTATGCAAAATCCAGATCCTCTAGTTGTTTCATAAGTGTCTATTGTATTCCCCATCAGAGCTCTTGTTGTTGATTTCATGATCCAATCTATGGCCAGCAAGAACAGGAATGGTGATAACAGACATCCCTGCCTCACCTCCGTTCTTATCTCAAAGGATTCCGTCAAATTGGCCTCACGTACGACCCTGCATTTCATTCCTTCATACGTTTTCTTTATTAGGTTTGCAATATTGGGTGGAACTCTATAGTGTTTTAATAGTTTCCACAATGACTCACTATCAAAGGCTATCAAACACCTTTTCATAATCCACAAAACCTATGTATAGTGGTGAGTTCCACTCTAATCTTTGTTCTACTATAATGCACAGTGTAGCTATCTGGTCTGTGCAGGATCAATTCTTGCGAAATCCTGCATGCTCTTCTCTCAGTTGTTTATCTATGGCCTCCTTAAGTCTATCAAGTATAATCCTGTTTAGTATTTTGTCTGGCACTGATAATAGCATTATCCCTCTATAGTTTGTACATTCATGCATGTCTCCTTTCATTGGTAGTTTGACCAAATGACCTTCTTTCCACTCTACTGGTATCTCTTGTCTCTCCCCTAATCTTACCTAGTAATTTGTATAGTAACTGTTGAGATATCTTTATCTGCCTTGAAGGCCTCTGCTGGAATGTTGTCTGGCCTATCTGTTTTTCTATCATTTAAGTGTTTTATGGCCTTCATTATTTCTTCTTTACTTGATCTTTCACAGTTAATTTGTAGCTCCTCTTCAGCTGGATCTATTTCCGGTGGAACCTGTAGTTTTGGCATATTAAGTAATTCTTCAAAATATTCTTTCCATTCCTTCATTTGTTCTTTAGTGTTGCTAATTACTTTGCCTGCTTTGTCTTTTATAATGCCACTTGATTGTTTGTATTTTCCTGCTAGTTTCCTTGTGATGTTATACAGGTCCTGCATATTTCCTTTCTCTGCTGCTTCTTCTGCTTCACTTGCCAACTCATCTATATATTTTATATTATCCCTTCTTATGTTTTGTTTAATCTTTTTTTGCTTCCCATATACCTTGAAGGGCTTTAGCTTTAGTACTCTAGTTTTGCATCGGCTTAGACTCTGCTTTCCTGTTGTTTTTTTCTTTGATCAGATTAAGGGTATCTGTTGTTATCCAATCTTTGTTTTTCTGCTCCTTATCTCCCAAAATTTCTGAGCATGTATCCTTCAAATTCCATATATCTTTTATCTGTTGCTAATGTTCTTCAATGTTCATATCATCTACAGCTGTTCAAATACTTGGTACTTTTTGATACTGTGACTGCAAATCTGTCTCTTATTTCCTGGTTCTTAAGCTCTTCTACTTTGAAATGTTTTCTATAATTTTAGTTTGTTGAATATCATTTAAGTTTCATCCTGAGTTTACTTAGCAGGAGGTGGTGATCGATGCCACGTCTGCTCCTCTGCTCACTTTAACGTCTTGTAATGATGTTCTAAATTTCTTATCAATACATATGTGGTATATCTGGTCGATTGGTTGATTCTTATTTTTGACGCTTTTTATCTGCATGTATTAATATAACCAAAACAGGCTCGTACCTTTTTTAAAGTGCCATGTCTTGTTACGTCACGCATATAACTACGAAACAAAGAATGTTCTAAATAATGTCCCCTCGATAACTTTTGTCGTTTTAAACACATTCATATACGGTTGCAACCCTTCCATTGCAAATATGTTTTACCATCTATGCCATTAAAGTATACCTCGCAAACAGTAAAACACAACCGGGCCACAAAACAAACACAGTATCAAACAATCATTCAGTAAGGCACAGAGAGATATAAAACTATGATCATAAATTCTTAGACCAACTACTTTACACTTTTCGTATTCTTTGTATCAGAATTCTGCGACTGTAATCTACACGGCAGGTTGCAATATGCGACTGCTGTAGGAGCCTAGGAAAGTTACTCTAGTAAACAGTGGCGGCTCGTCATTAAGGGCCAGTGCGGCCGAACCCATGCAAAAAAAGGGGAACGTGTATTTATTATTTTATAAATTAAAATATAACCTAACCTAAACAACCATGATTTTTCCAAAAAATTGTGTCTGGCCCCAACCAACAAAAATGAGCACAAGCCGCCACTGCTAGTAAATAAAAAAATCGGATGTGCTGGCCTACTTGTAGAGCATAACTGGCACAACGTACAATCTCTCTCAGGCTCAGATCACATACATATGACACATAGTGGTTAACAAGTGATCGATATTGTTCGTTCGAAGATGAAGAAAAAAATAGTTTATATCGAGCCAAACAAAAATATTGCTATTGTACAGATGACGTTTTTATTATTTGAAAACAAAAATATTGCTATTGTACAGATGACGTTTCATTATTTGAAAAAAATATTGCTATTGTACAGATGACGTTTCTATTATTTGAAAACAAAAATATTGCTATTGTACAGATGACGTTTCTATTATTTGAAAACAAAAATATTGCTATTGTACAGATGACGTTTCTATTATTTGAAAACAAAAATATTGCTATTGTACAGATGACGTTTCTATTATTTGAAAACAAATATATTGCTATTGTACAGATGACGTTTCTATTATTTGAAAACAAAAAAATTGCTATTGTACAGATGACGTTTCTATTATTTGAAAACAAAAATATTGCTATTGTACAGATGACGTTTCTATTATTTGAAAACAAAAATATTGCTATTGTACAGATGACGTTTCTATTATTTGAAAACAAAAATATTGCTATTGTACAGATGACGTTTCTATTATTTGAAAACAAAAATATTGCTATTGTACAGATGACGTTTCTATTATTTGAAAACAAATATATTGCTATTGTACAGATGACGTTTCTATTATTTGAAAACAAAAAAATTGCTATTGTACAGATGACGTTTCTATTATTTGAAAACAAAAATATTGCTATTGTACAGATGACGTTTCTATTATTTGAAAACAAAAATATTGCTATTGTACAGATGACGTTTCTATTATTTGAAAACAAAAATATTGCTATTGTACAGATGACGTTTCCATTATTTGAAAACAAAAATATTGCTATTGTACAGATGACGTTTCTATTATTTGAAAACAAAAATATTGCTATTGTACAGATAACGTTTCTATTATTTGAAAACAAAATATTGCTATTGTCAGATGACGTTTCATTATTTGAAAACAAAAATATTGCTATTGTACAGATGACGTTTCTATTATTTGAAAACAAAAATATTGCTATTGTACAGATGACGTTTCTATTATTTGAAAACAAAAAAATTGCTATTGTACAGATGACGTTTCTATTATTTGAAAACAAAAATATTGCTATTGTACAGATGACGTTTCTATTATTTGAAAACAAAAATATTGCTATTGTACAGATGACGTTTCTATTATTTGAAAACAAATATATTGCTATTGTACAGATGACGTTTCTATTATTTGAAAACAAAAATATTGCTATTGTACAGATGACGTTTCCATTATTTGAAAACAAAAATATTGCTATTGTACAGATGACGTTTCTATTATTTGAAAACAAATATATTGCTATTGTACAGATGACGTTTCCATTATTTGAAAACAAAAATATTGCTATTGTACAGATGACGTTTCTATTATTTGAAAACAAAAAAATTGCTATTGTACAGATGACGTTTCTATTATTTGAAAACAAATATATTGCTATTGTACAGATGACGTTTCTATTATTTGAAAACAAAAATATTGCTATTGTACAGATGACGTTTCTATTATTTGAAAACAAAAATATTGCTATTGTACAGATGACGTTTCTATTATTTGAAAACAAAAATATTGCTATTGTACAGATGACGTTTCCATTATTTGAAAACAAAAATATTGCTATTGTACAGATGACGTTTCCATTATTTGAAAACAAAAATATTGCTATTGTACAGATGACGTTTCCATTATTTGAAAACAAAAATATTGTTATTGTACAGATGACGTTTCTATTATTTGAAAACAAAAATATTGTATTGTACAGATGACGTTTCATTATTTGAAAACAAAATATTGCTATTGTACAGATAACATTTCCATTATTTGAAAACAAAAATATTGCTATTGTACAGATGACGTTTCCATTATTTGAAAACAAAAATATTGTTATTGTACAGATGACGTTTCCATTATTTGAAACAAAATATTGCTATTTACAGATGACGTTTCCATTATTTGAAAACAAAATAAATGCTATTGTACAGATGACGTTTCTATTATTTGAAAACAAAATATTAGCATATTGTACAGATGACGTTTCTATTATTTGAAAACAAAATATTACTATTGTACAGATGACGTTTCTATTATTTGAAAACAAAAATATTATTGTACAGATGACGTTTCATTATTTGAAACAAAAATATTGCTATTGTACAGATGACGTTTTATTACTTGAAACAAAATATTATATTGTATCAGATGACGTTTCTATTATTTGAAAACAAAAATATTGCTATTGTAATGATGACGTTTCTATTATTTGAAAACAAAATAATGCTATTGTACAGATGACGTGTTCTATTATTTGAAACAAAAATATTGCTATTGTACAGATGAT
The DNA here is from genome assembly GCA_020796225.1 of Arion vulgaris. NCBI lineage: Eukaryota > Metazoa > Mollusca > Gastropoda > Stylommatophora > Arionidae > Arion > Arion vulgaris. Next base: position 26,150,493 of record CM036761.1, on the reverse strand, counting down.
GTTTCATTATTTGAAAACAAATATATTGCTATTGTACAGATGACGTTTCTATTATTTGAAAACAAAATATTGCTATTGTACAGATGCGTTTCATTATTTGAAAACAAAAATATAGCTATTGTACAGATGACGTTTCTATTATTTGAAAACAAATATATTAGCTATTTACAGATGAGTTTATTATTTGAAAACAAAAATATTGCTATTGTACAGATGACGTTTCCATTATTTGAAAACAAAAATATTGCTATTGTACAGATGACGTTTCTATTAGTTGAAAACAAATATATTGCTATTGTACAGATGACGTTTCCATTATTTGAAAACAAAAATATTGCTATTGTACAGATGACGTTTCCATTATTTGAAAACAAAAATATTGCTAGTGTACAGATGACGTTTCTATTATTTGAAAACACAATTATTGCTATTGTACAGATGACGTTTCCATTACTTGAAAACAAAAATATTGCTATTGTACAGATGCCGTTTCTATTATTTGAAAACTAAAATATTGCTATTGTACAGATGACGTTTCCATTACTTGAAAACAAAAATATTGCTATTGTACAGATGACGTTTCTATTATTTGAAAACAAAAATATTGTTATTGTACAGATGCCGTTTCCATTACTTGAAAACAAAAATATTGCTATTGTACAGATGACGTTTCTATTATTTGAAAACAAAATATTGTATTGTAGAGATGACGTTTCTATTATTTGAAAACAAAAATATTGCTATTGTACAGATGACGTTTCTATTAGTTGAAAACAAAAATATTGCTATTGTACAGATGACGTTTCTATTATTTGAAAACAAAAATATTGCTATTGTACAGATGACGTTTCTATAATTTGAAAACAAATATATTGCTATTGTACAGATGACGTTTCCATTATTTGAAAACAAAAATATTGCTATTGTACATATGACGTTTCTATTATTTGAAAACAAAAATATTGCTATTGTACAGATGACGTTTCCATTATTTGAAAACAAAAATATTGCTATTGTACAGATGACGTTTCTATTATTTGAAAACAAAATTATTGCTATTGTACAGATGACGTTTCCATTATTTGAAAAAAAAATATTGCTATTGTACAGATGACGTTTCTATTATTTGAAAACAAAAATATTGATATTGTACAGATTACGTTTCCATTACTTGAATACACAAATCAAATCACTGTTTGCATTTGGCACTTCTACAAATTTCGCAACTGGCTCCGTACCATTTCATCACCTGGTTTTGAAATATTCCTATCGCATGATAGCCATTCTTATCTCAGAACGACACGTGATACTCGTTCGATAATGGTTGCTGACGCTAGAGAGTTGTATAAATCAAAGTGGTTAAATTTCTTAGTCCTTTATCAATTGACGATGTGACATCAGGCGAGATATGTGCACATTTAACAGTGATGAATACACGAGAACTCTTATAAAAAAATTTGAAAACTACAATATAATAGGAATATAATAAATACAAATGCAAGGTTGAAAAGTTAGAAATATGAGAGCTGTTCTTATTACTACGATGTTTTCAATGTTAGTTAGCATATTTGCAGATTCTTCTTCTAAAGGACAAACTTACGATCTGGTGAGAAATCTCTATAACGACAAAATTAACAATAGTTCTTACAGTACACTCGTTCGGCCACTTCTTGACCAGACCAAGCCCATACATGTTTCTGTATTTTTTGAGATTATGTCCATCGTGGAAGTGAACGATGTATTTCAAAGCATTACTTTAAATGGATTTGTCAATTTAAACTGGACAGATGAGGTTAGTGATGGAATTATTTCTTACATACATCTCTTAAGGTTGTCAGATCAGATACATATTATTGCATATGTTTTTTTTTAATATATGCATGCATAAACATAGTGCATCGTTTCGTAAACTGGTGTTCGCGGACCGTGGTGGGTCTGCGAGGCACTCACGGGGGTCCACAAGCTCTTGAAGATATATTATGTTCTTTGACATTTCAAACAGAAAAATAAAATATAAGCCTAATTATATGCATAATGTATTCTGTATTGTTTATTAAAATGGTAAATTGCTGACATTGTTTACTATTGTAACAAACATATAATTCACTCTTGTCCACTTTCATATATATAAACTTCTGGGGTCGGCGGCAGAAACATGTATTTAACAAGGTGTCCGTGGTAATGCAAAGTTTGGGAACCGCTGACCTTGAGTAACACGTTCATATACATATTAAGAATACAAGAAGGGCGCATACATATAAATTTAAAGTAAAGTGTACAGCACATACATTTATATAGATCTCAATTTATAAATACAGAGCAGCGAAGTAGATGAAAACATACACAAACATCTACATTTGTGATTGGTAACTTATGGTCCTTGAATCGAAACCTGCTTTGCTATTGTCTATTTTCTTTCCTCAAGTGAATGATGGAATTGGTTGTCCACTCTTGCCATTAAACGTAGGTGTAAGAGCTTTAATTTACTTTCCGTGGCCAGAAGAGTTGCACTTTTTGTGTTATATCTGTGTTTATGTAGTTTGGTTGCCCGCCTGCACAGCGTGTTTGTAGCGCGTTGGACTACTGGTGACTGGCTCTCTGTGAGAGCTGGTTCAATTCCGCAGGTTGGAAGAAAAGCCACAGGTTCCCCAAATTCACGGTGTTGGTGGCACCGAAAAGAAGCGTTACGATATTCATGGCCGAAGAACTGAAAGCTCAAGTGCTTCTGGATCAAAAAAGAAAATGTAGTTTGGTCTTGATACTATCTATCCATTTTTTCTTGGTCTTCCTTTGGACCTAGTGAAACTGACTTTACTAACAAATTAATATGACCCCCTTATATATAAAACACTACCATAATATATGGCTTCAAATAGGGACACACTTAAATAAGAAAAAGCATACTTACACACACACAATTACAAACACGTACACCCACTCACAATTCCCATTTTAATATATCTATTTATATATATATATCTATATACCGATTTGTTAAAAATTCATTAAAAATGATTTCTTCAAATCTCATATCATCCCAGGAAAATATGCTTTTTCACAAAACATATGTTTACCGAAACTAACTAAGATGTTCAGGAGAAAATATCGTTCTGAATTTTTAAAAACAAATAAACTAATGAAACATCCGTATAGTTTCTACTGTCTGCACAGATTTGAGATAAAATGAGTCATGTTGATTTGTCTTTGCAATTGGTAACTCTAGTAAGAGAAAGTATTTGTGGTGGTAGTGGTTGAGGTAGTACATAAGAAATACGTTGAAAGATGTTGTTTACATTTCTAGTGATGTTTTCCTCTTATATGTTGAATAGGTAGAGTGACAAAATGCAGTCCTGTCTAACACCTTGGCCTATGCCAAACCATTCTGATGTTCTTTCTTCTGTTCTTACAGCTGATCGTGTTCATTTGTTGTATAAAAATAATATATTTAATGCAATGACATCATCAACTAAACATTATAATAATAAACAACAAACAACATAAGCATTATATATTTTTTAACAGCTATTGGTATGGAATCCTGACGACTATAATGGCGTTACTAACATACACCCAAACGTTGAAGATATATGGAAGCCACGTCTGATGCTGATCAATACACTTGCAGAAAGAGATCCACTTGGAGATAGCAACGCGTAAGTAATGAATATAACAAATTAATATATCTTTAAACTTAAAACTTTAAAACGTGTGCATGATATTTATCGAAATGCAGTTATATTAAACCTTAGATTTCCAAACCTTTTCGTCGCATCGCCCACTTTGCACGACATAAACATTGTAACCCCTCCCATTATAAAGTTTGCCAACCCCTCCCACATATATATATATATATATATACATGCTCTATTTTCACTTTGACATGAATTAAAGTGCAGAATTCAAATTTGTTACGATTATTGAATTGTAAAATCAAGAAAAAACTTCCCACAACTGCTTCTAAACCCATCCCCCCCTATCGCCCCCTGGAATGTTTCAGCACCCACTGAGTGGCGATACCTCCCCCTTTGGGCACCCATGTGTTTGACCAATCAATCAATGAATCCTTAAATAAGCTACCGTATTGATAATGTTGTTAAATCTATAGTTGTCAGTATAAACATATCCTATTTCTATTCATCGTCTACTAGGCCGTTGTTTCTATATAGTAACGGAGAAGTGACATGGTTTCCTGGTGGTATATTCTCAGCTTCATGTAGCCTGGACATGACTTATTTTCCGTTTGATGAACAAGAATGCTTTCTTTACGTAAGTAACTATTATTGTTATTGTGCATTCAAAACGTATCATCTTGTGTCTTATCCATATCGACCTTTTAGGTTGTAATTGAGATCTAGTAAACTATATCCCTTATTCTGAAGGTATACTCCAACAAGAATGTTTTCTTCACGTAAGTAGCTATTATTGTGCATTCCAAACTTATCCTCATCTTGTGTCCTGTCTATATCGACTTTTAGGTTATAATGGATTAGTTCGTTCCAAAATTCGTGAACACACTTAGGTGTAATTTGTACAAAATCTACAGGATGGATAACAGTAATTTTTTTGCAGACAATCATATATAACTCACGACCTTAAGATTTCATGTTTTAATAATTGGTAGACTGTAGAAATGTGGTTTTACAGAAGAATGATGAGAATCCCATGAACTGCTAAAATGACTAATGTTGAGGTATTGAATGAGATCAAGACACAGAGAAAGCTTATCATCAATATAAGAAAGAGACAGTCATCATTTTTCGGACATGTGATGAGGACGGGTGGCTTAGAACACATTGTGAGAACCTGTAAAATCGAGGATAGACGAGACAGAGGAAGACAGAGAGAGGAAATGTTGGATAACCTGACTTCATGGCACGGTAGAGCGTGAACATCTGAGTTGATAGCAAACTCCAACGACAGAGATTTGTGGAGATCTATGATCGCCTACGCCAGCCGGCACGGCGCCTGATGATGATGAGACTGCTTAGTTGATGCAAAGAACGTTTTGTGTTATATAATTGTGCATAAGCAGAATAAAATGATAGTCAAAGTTTAGAATTTACAGTAGTACACAAAATGGTATACCAGTGTCAAACATGGTCAATAACAGCAGCTAATGAGTGGAAACTCATAACGACAGAGATGAGGTGTCGTAGAGAGCTGCAGGTGTGACAATAAGAGACAAAATTAAAAATGAAGAAATCAAAAGAAGATTGTATGTGAAACCAGTCATGCAATTCATAAAAGATTAAATGATTTGGACACCTGACAAGAATGCCCTGGTATCGCCTACCACAGAGCCACACAGAAAAAGTATAATGAGTACGAAGCAAAAGGAAGACCACGCAAAAGATGGAGCTACGGCATCAAGAACAGCCTTACGAAAATGAATATCAGCTTACAAAGTACCTTAAAACAAGCACACACAAGATCACTACGCCCCCACACTTCTATAAAGAAGTAATTGGTGGAAAGAAGAAGAAGACACAACATGGTGGCGAATGTTTACAAAGGCGTATCACTATTACATATTATAAAAAGCAATGCGACATAGCGAACACATGATACCTTCCAATTCTATCAATGAAAATAAATGTTGTGTGCACACGCCAATGACAATCGTTAGGATAAACTGTGAACTGATTAATTCCACGGATTCCGATTTTGACTTGCGCTGAATTGCATTTGGAACACGGAAATGCACAATTATAGACAAACTTGTCGATCGTACTGCTAAGCTTCTCAAGGTATACCAAATCAACATTGCTGTTATTTTAGTATTAACATATAATGATAATCTTACAGCACTAAATGTTTTTTCTTTTTTTTCTTGGGAAAGGGGGAGATCCAAAAATACTTTAGCAAGGTTGCCACTGTTACCTATATGAAAATGTAAAAATCATTAATTTCTGTGAAGTGGTTGATTTTATATCGGTCGTTAAAGATGGTCACACATTTTGGAACGAGCTATAGTAAATTATGTCCCTTATTAGAAGTACGCTTTATTACATTAAGCTACTGATTGTCCTCTGACACTTGATGTTTCTTTCCTAAATATATCTTTATATTTTCATTGCTCTCCTTCGTTTAACTTTTCTTTTCATTATTGTATTAAAATGTGCCACACCAGTTCATGAGTCCAACATTTCATTTTGCTTTATTTTTTATTTCTTTGAGTATTAATCGTTTATTCAAATGTATGACATTACTTCTTACATTGGTTTTTCTTTAATTTATTTTCAGGGTTTTCTCTCCACTTTTCTGTACACTTACATGTTAAAACATGGATTATGTTACAATTGCTTTATTTGTTTGTTCTAGTTATCTGAATTCGTTGTGTTTTAATAGCTTGCAGTGAAAAATTGCGTAAAAAAATAACGGTTTGCCTATCGACTCGAACAAACAAAGAAGTTAATTATTCAATCCCACGCTTAACGTCAAACACATGAGGAAATAAATTGATATCTCTACCTCCTGCACACTACGACATACACATGTGACGTGGCAGACACTCATGGCATAAGTCATTGAAATTAAGTAAAAATAAAACATGTAAAAGAACCCTTTTTATACCCTGTGGTCTTTTTATCTTATCTTAATCACATTTGCCGTGAAGCGTCGTGGGAGAGTTAGTTTCTATCTTGTGCCAGGTGTGTTGCGCTTGACGTTGTCAGTCCAGGCTTTCGCAGGAACTCTGAGATATTATCTATCCATCGTGTTCTTGGCCTGCCTCGTGCTCTGCGTCCTGAGTGTCGATTATTATAGGCACGTGATGGTAGTGAATGTGGTTCCATTCTCATTAGATGGCCGAACCACTTGATTCTTTGCTTCTCGATGTACTGTATGCATGGTATAGTACCAACGATGCTTCTGATATTCTCGTTTCTCACTCTATCTCGCCTTGTAAAGTTGACAGCTTTTCGTAGACATCTCATTTCACACGTTGTAATCTTTCTTTCTTGTGTCTTAGTCAGGGCCATGTTTGGCACTGATAGCAGAGAGTTGGAATAAATATGCAGTTTATCAGTTGTCGTTTGACTGCCATGTTAATGCTTAGATGTTTTAATAGTGGTGACAGTTGGTATGTTACTGCATTTGCCTTCTGGCATCTAGTCTCGATTTCTCTGTCCATCTTTAGATCTGCTGTGAATATACTTCCAAGATATTTGAATTCTGGAGGTTTGTATTTTGACATTATTCACGTGTATATTTAGTTGACCTGTTGACCTACTTATTGTCATGACTTCTGTTTTGGAGGTGTTAATTTTCATGTCATATTTTTCGCATGTGCTTGCAGTGCATTTATGTGTTGTTGAAGTTTGTGTTCGTTGTTGTATACTCTGATCATCCGCAAAGAGTGGTTCGTTTATTAAATTGTAATTGTTATCGAGGTTGTTATATGTCTTGATTTCTTGCGTTATCCTATTTATGTATATATTGAAAAGTATAGGCGAAAGCACACATCCCTGCCTTACTCCTGATGATAATTCAAATTCGTCTGTCAGGCCGTCGCTAGTTCGTACTACGCTTCAGCATTTTTGGTATAGCGCTCTAATATTGTCTAATAGTTGACCCTGAATTCTATATTCACTTAGTATGGCCCATAGTTTGTTTCTGTTTATTCTATCAAAGGCCTTTTCTTGGTCTATGAATGCTAAGTTGAGCTGTTTGTCATATTCTATGGTGTTTTCGCTGAGTTGCCTTAGTGTGAACAGGGCATCGGTACAACTCTTTCCCTTTCTGAACCCAACTTGAGCGATGTTCAGCTGTGGTTCTATTATATGTTTGATTCTAGATTCCAAAATCTTAGCATATAATTTCCCAACATGACTTAATAACGATATGCCTCTGTATGTATTGCATTCTCTTTTGTTGCCCTTTTTTCCATATTGGTATTATGATGGCTTTCTGTCAATCTTTGGGGACTTCTCTTTCTGTCCAGGCTGACTTGAAGATTCTATGTATCCATTGTATTCCTGTTTCTCCGCATGCCTTGATTGATTCATTGGTTATACCGTCAATGCCTGCTGTCTTGTGACGTGGACTCTTCTTCACAACTTCTTCTATTTCTTGGATGAGTATAGTTGGCTCTTCTATGCTTGTGTTATTTTTAAATCTATTCGCAATTGGTGTTGGTGGTTGGTTAAGTAGTTCTTGGAAGTATTCTTTCCATCTGTTCTTCCTTCCGTTTGTATTAAATATCGGTGTACCGTTTTTATCATGAATAATATCAGTGTGGTTGAAACTTTCGTCTCTTATACCCTGTGGTATATAGGGCAATACGGTGTTAGGCTAGTATTTTTCATTGACCGTCGGCACACGATGGGTGATGGGGTCAACATCACGCCCGCTGCCTTTACGTTCCATTGCTTTTTCTGGTACCCAATTGAGGCTGGGTCGTGAGAGACGTTACGGTCGCAGGCTACGGTAAACGTTACTTATATTTGTTAACATTAACTTTTGGTTGTCAAAGTTGTTGAAAGAATCGAATGCAATCGGGACTAAATCGTGTTCTCTGTACTCTTTTTAATTTAGTCAACCCGTAATTATATCACCAAATATATATTTCTCCTGATAAGATAACGTAGAGCTCTAGAAATGTTTACAATAGAATCAAAACAATGAAGAGAATCAATAAAGTATAGTATGAAACTAAATTTACTTGCCCAACAACGTTCTTCAGAAATATCCCATGTGTACTTAGTTTATCTAATCAGATTAACGTAGTCTGCACGGTAATGTTTTCGGTAGTTTCCAGTGCCGGATTAGCCTAGTAGCAGAAGTAGCAAATGCTACGGGCCCCCGCTTCTAGGGGGCCCCGCGCCTATGTGACAGAGATGAAAATGGAGAAAATAACCAGATGTTATTTCAAAAACACGCATTCTGTCTGAATTTTTAATGTCGTATGTGATGGTGCCGAATCCAAAGAAATCGAAGCAGAAAATACAGAAGACGTGTCCCACTGTGTAGTGGATGAAAGCAGTGCTATAGAAGAATCATCATTACCAATACTACCATTAAGATCAGTAACTCTTCACGATTTAGCCACATTTTTCACAAGACAAACTGAAATCGAATGTACAGAAAGTCCTCCCAATTTAGCCATATCAACTTCAAGCCAAAGAGAGGCAGAAAGCACAGCACATGCTTCTAATGAAGCAACACCTTCTACAAGCCAAAAACACTACGAAAGTAAAATGTACTCCAACGATATTGGTGAATGGCCAAACAATTTCAATCGAGATTATTGGATTGTGAAAGAAAGTAGCGAAGTGCAACATATGAACAGTGATTTCTTGTCTTAAAAAAAAAACATACAATAAAAAAACAATCCACGATTTTGTCGAAAGTCATACACACATACATCAACAAACAAAACTCACGTGATAGATTGGTTGTGTTATACAGATACTAAAGGACAACTGTTCTGTTTTGTTTGCAAAGTTATTGATTTAGGCTGTACCATAGAGTGACTGGTGTATTTGGAATACCCCGGCAGTTAAAATCTATTACAGCAGAAGAGATCTTGAAAAGAACTCCAAATATTGTCAGCTCTTACCAAGAGGATTTGGAAGAAAGCCTAGGCGACGAACTTATGCAGTTCACTGAACTTCTTAAAACTAATGTAGCTGCTGCTATTAGCAACGAAAAGCATGAGGCTCTTGAACTGCAATTTTATAAACTTATAATGGAAAATTCATTAGAGTCGTGTTTCCCAAATGTAGAAATAGTCTTACGAATTTACTTGTTTTTAATGATTACTAACTGTAGCGAAGAAAGTTCTTTTTCGACATATAAAAGCGTATTCGAGCGTATAAAAAGTGAGTTCAGGAACATGATGGGACAAGAATATAAAAATAACCTCACCTTAATGAACATTGAATGTAATTTACTTAGAGAAATTAATTTGTCTAGTATTATCTCTAAATTTGCTCACATTAAATAGAGACAAGTTTGTTTGTAAAAGTTGTGTTTTATTTTATTATCATACAAAATCTAGGGCCCCGCGCTAAAATTTGCTACGGGCCCCGCTCTAGCCTAATCCGGCACTGGTAGTTTCCTATTTATATTCACGTCCTGTTTATCTTTGCAAAAACCAGGGTATTGTCTAACACATATATATATATATATTCTTTTGAATATAAGTATTACAGAAGAGTCCTTGGTTTATCATGGACAGAGAAGAGAACACATAGATATATCCAGAAATAACTCAAACAAAACTGGCTGATGCTACAAATAAGAAAAAGAACATTCAGGTATTTTAAACATATAAAAAGACACGAAAGGGTGGGGGAAAACCATCATGGAAGGAGGCATACCGGCACATAGAAGAAGAGGATGACCACGGAGAAGATGGATTCAGGATGTAACTGATGGTTTGAACATGACGGCTGCAGAGGCGGGACATCTGGTATATGAGAGAGAGAAATTCCGGAGGACTGTTGGAGTGGGAAAGTTGTGCTCAGGACAAGCTATTTGATGACTATGATTGTTTCCTACACTTACATTGATTATTGGTTGGTATGGTGACGCCAAAGGAGAGGTCTTTAAATTTACTACATCATGTGCCGTCACCTTGTGAATATATATGAGTTTCTTCTTCTTCTTCATCTTCCTCTTCTTCTCTAATGTTGTTTTGCATCACAGCTTCAGAATAAAAAGATATTTCTAGAAAAGACTTTTGTGTCGCTTCATAAATAGTATTTTCTGTCACCGCCTCTGTTATTTATGCGGTGCACATTCCTGCGTGAATTTTGCTTTGCTTACATTTTGCTTTGTAGTCACTATATCGGAGTAACATTGCTCTTTAAAGCGCACTGTCTGTTGGTAATCTGCTAATGTGGCCAAACCATTTAATTTGCCTTTTCTACTTCCCGTTTAGTACTGATGTTACATCCTCTTTGTTCCTGATGTTTTCATTTCTAAGTCGGTCTCTTCTTTGATACTCCAAGCTCTATATAGAGACAGTTCAGCTATATCGTTTCCAGTTTTCTTATATGGTTTGATGTGATCGTCCAGGTTTGACATTGATAGCATAATGTCGAGATGAAAGATGGTGTTGTACAATGCATTGTTAGTGTTCAATGTAACATGTTTGGACTTCATAACTGTTGCCATTTGTCAAATGATTCTATTTACTTTATTGCCTCTATAGTGGATTTCGTTAGTTACTCTTCTATTTGCTGAAAAAATGCTCCCAACAGATGCAAATTCTTTGACTTGCTGTAATTGATGTTTGTGGATGGAGATATTGGTAGTGTTTTCTTCTCTAGCGAATATAAATACTTCGTTATTGTCAATGTGCATTCTCATATTGTATTTGTTGCATGCTAATTGTAATCTGTTAATGTGCTGCTATAGCTGTTCTTATGTTGTTGATATGATTTCCTGATCGTTGTTAAAAGAGAATCCCTTTACGAGTTCCACAAGGTTCTTCTCTTCACTTGTATTAGGTATTTTTCAGATTTGATCGATATATGTGATGAACACAGAGGTGATAGTATGTACGCATTCGTGTCTTACTCCTGACCAGCGTATAACTTTTCTGATAGACATGTGTTTGTTATAATCGTACACTAACTTGTTATAAAAAGACCAGTGCCTAGATTAATTTAGTGGTCACTAATCCCATAACTTGACAATATTTTTCATAACTTGTTCCTACCTCCGCGGCCGAACGTTTTTTTTCCTGATCCACGTGTATGTGTTTCTCGAATTTAAAAGTATTTTTCACTACCATCCTGAGGGTGAATATTGCATTGGTACATCTTCCGGAATCACAATCGTTACGCTGGGGTTGATCGTGTGTTGCCTGGGCTCTCAAGGGAAGAAATGAATTATAACACTGCGACCTAAAAGGCATGTCTTAAGAGGCGACTGAGGTGGAAGCATATGGAAACTAGATACACTAGTAAGTAAAAACTGTCACAAAAATCGAATGCACTGGCCTACTTGCAGACGCATAGCTGGTACAACGCACAGTCGCTCTTAGGCTCAGATCACATACAAATCACGAAGAGTGGTTAACAAGTGGTCGATCTGGAGCGTTTGAAGAATACGAAAAATGTCAACTGTTTGTTTGTGGAGTGTGTGCTATTGTTTGGTATGATGATGACAGTTGAGGATGATGCTATTTAGTCATGGTTTACTTTGATAATAACATTCATACATTTCTGTGTTTTTTTTTAGTTTTATTCTATGAAAAATGACGCAACTGAAATGGAACTACACTCAACAAGCAACAGAACACTACCGAATTTGAACGTAACTGGAGAATGGGAACTGGTTGATACATATGTTGATCCAAATATTGAAGAAGATGGCAGCGAAGTCTTTCCATCTATAACTGTATGTATGATTTTCCATCTATAACTGTATGACTGCTCTTCCATCTATAAACGTATGTGTGTTCTACATCTATAAACGTATGTATGATGTGACATATGTAAACGTGTGTATAATCTTTCATCTAAAAACGTATGTATGCTCTTCCATCTATAAACCTATGTATGCTCTTATATCTATAAAAGTAGGTATGCTCTTCCATCTATAAAAGTAGGTATGTTCTTCCATCTATAAACGCGTGTATGCTCTTTCATCTATAAATGTGTGTATGCTCTTTCATATATAAACGTGTGTATGCTCTTTCATCTATAAACGTGTGTATGCTCTTCTTCTATAAAGTATGTATGCCCTTCCATCTATTTATAAACGTGTGTATGTTCTTCCAAGTATAACCATATGTATCTCTTATAAACGCATACACACTTTTGTACTTATACAAATATTTATTATTATTGTATTCATTTCCTACCGTCAAACGTTACATTGCTCCTGCAACCAATTTCTCCACCGCTCTATCATGGCCAACTTGTTCAGAATCTTTAAGAAAATTGAATCCTATTCGCCAGTGTAGTACAGGGTCTGCAAGGGTGCAAGAATAGTACCACTTCCCAATGCATATTGTAAGTGGCGATAATGTAGACCCTAAGGATAGGATGCTACCCTAGTAAATAAAAAAGCAGCGCAGAAATCTGATGTACTGGCCTACTTGTAGGCGCATAACTGGCACAACATTCAATCGTTCTTAGGCTCAGGCCACATAAAAATCATACAGAGTGGTTGACAAGTGGTTGATATCGAGCGCTCGAAAAAGAAGAATCCAATGATGCGTGCCTCTACGTGAAGTTCCTTTCATAGTTACTATAGGACGTCCCAAAGCTGCAAGCTATATGATGAGGATGATGATGACAAATTTATATCTATATTTACAGAATGAATCGAATACAAATTTCATGTTTATGTTTCCAGAATGCTTGTGAATTGTGTCGTTTGTTATACGATTAATACATACAATTTAGTGATTGTGTATTCAATAGGTCAGTGTCAAACCTTGTGCTGATATCAAATGATAGAAGAAAATTAGTCACGACAGAGGTGAAATGTCTACGCAGAATGATGGGGGTAACAAGAAAAGACCGGTTGAGAAATGAAGACATCAGGAAAAAGTGGGCCCGTCTGCCCAGCGTGTTCGTAGCGCGTTGACTACAGGTGACTATCCCTCTGTGTGTGCGGGTTCAATTCCGCGTGATGGCAGAAAAGCCACAGACTCCCCAGATTTACGGTGTTCGTGGCACCGAACCGAAGAGTTGCGATGTCCATGGCACCGAGCCGAAGAGCTGAAAAGCTCAAGTGCTTCTGGATCGAAAAAAAAAAAATTGAAGAAACGCACGTAAGGGGTCGTTCTAGAAATCTCTTCTTATCATGACGGCACAACAAGAATGGAGAAACAACAGTATTCAATGCATGTTCTAATTGCTGTAATTACGCTTTAAAAGTTATTGTCTATTTTATTGTTTTCCAAGTTGTCATACTTGTTTTATTCAAGTTATTACTTATATTGTTTCTTTGTAAAATTAGTTTCTTTAAAACAATGCAATTATTTGTTATTTCTGTTCTAACAGTACAAGTTTGTCTTGAGAAGACGGCCGACATCATTCATGATAACTGTCATGATGCCTGTGTGTTTTCTATCATTCCTAAACTTCTTTGCGTTTGTCATACCTGTTAGTTCAGGGGAGAAAGTTACCTACGGTAAGTAACATAGTTAATTCTTATAGTTTTTGTTTCTGTATTATTGCAGACGGTTTTTATGCGGGACTCGCGGTAGGAGCAAAGCATAGTAACACTGCTACCTAGACGGCATGTCGTAAGATGCAATTGAAGTAGGGGCCTATGGAAGCTACCCTAATAAATAAGCGTCGAAGAAATCGGATGTGCTTCCCTACTTGTAGGCGAATAACTGGCACAACGTACAACTGCTTGGATCAAATAAAATCACAAAGAGTTGTTAACAAGTGATCAATATGTAGCGTTCGAAGAAGTATTATTGCATTTCACTTTTGAGAATCAGTTCAATAAAGTGTTTAATACAGTTGTTTTAATATTCACAGGTACGTGAACGCGAAGAAGAAGAAAGAAGATATTCACAGGTGCAGAAAACATATCTCAGTATTATTGACTTCTACTCCATATTTCAGAAAATGGAAAATATATATTCTCTGATGAAGAAAATTTCTGACATTGTCAGGGCAGGGATAGTACAAATAACAAGACTATAACACTATCAAAGCTGGAAGACGCCTGTTGACGATGATATTTCTATAGAAGCTTCGAGGAAATTATTTTCTGACGCGCTGGGATATCTATCAAAACTGAGAGTAAATTATATGTTGACACTGACTCTTCTACCTAAGCTTAAAGATAATTATCTGTTTGAATCTGGTGAGCTATCAAAGCGAGAAGACAATTGATCTGTTGAAGCTACACATCTCTCAAGTTGAAGACAATTATCTGTTGATGCTGGCTACTTCTGTCAAAACTGATGATGAGAAGACAATTATCTGTTGATGCTGGTACTTCTCTCAAAACTGAGAGTGAATTGTATGCTCATTCTGACATTTCTATTAAAGGGTAAAAGCATATTTTCTGATCTCTGTGCATCTGTGAGAGATAAATAAAGGTTCACTCGTCATTATTCAACAGATATCACACAAATAATTGTTCTGTTAATCAGTCTATCAATCACTCAAGCAATAACTGAAAAGAATAAACACATTTTAGAGAAATGATATCATATTTAACCAGTTGTAAGCTGTATATTTCTATCATTACCATGATTTCAAATTGATTTCTCCTCACATACACAAAGAGAAATATAATGATAATTCGGATCAGTAGTAAATCGTGTCAGTCATAAAGAACAACATATTACGCTAACGGGTTCATTTAAGTTTTAATTTTATGTTATAAATTATATATTAGACTATATTTTACAGAAAATAAATCTAAAATAAATTGATGTTAGTATGATAGACAAAAGCAGAATAAAAAAATTGTCTCGAGGACTTTTACAACATTTTAATACATTTTTTTCCTATTATTTAATTGTAATATTTTTTAATATTCATTGTTAACAGATACTGTAACTACGTTTTCCTCATTTATCTCCATGCAGACTCAATGGCCTAGTGTAATAGCTGATTGTACACGCTATAAAATGTATACATTTCAAAACAAATTTAACTAATAACTCTGTAAAGAAAATATTTAAACAGTCTAGACTGGTGTCGTTGATCTACACATTTTTGCAAGACAACGCTTTTGAAATTTCAGGATTTACGAGTCTGGAGTTTCTACGTTATTTCTGTGAATAATTAATATATTTATACGTTTAGGCTAAACTGTCTGAGAAAACTATTGCTTACCTCCATGTCTTCAGGAATAACTTTGCTGCTCGCCCAGTCTGTGTACATGACCACGTTGACCAACATGCTGCCACGATCATCGGGTAACTTACCACGAGTCACAATTTATGTCTTCTCTCTGCTTATCATCTCAGCATTTAATGTTCTTGTAAGCATCGCCACTCTGTTCGTATATAAAATGGAAACGGTGAGTTATTTGATTGTCATTATTCAGTATTATATGTAACGAAATAGAGGTCACGTAAATGCAGTAAATTAACATATAGCAGGATCCTATATCGGATGTATACACATATACATGCTGGTGATTGTACACAGTTCATAGTTCATAAGTATGGTTCCAACTTCCTTGCAACGGGTCACCCTATAATTGATCCGTTCCTGTGCCAATGAAAATCACACGAAATGCTAACAACTGTGAAATGTTTCCTGTGTGAACTAATTCCAGAATGAAACAGCCGCGTACCGCCACAAAAAGCAACCTGTACCGCATACAATGCATATGGCCGTCACTAATGTAGCAACACAAAACTGTTCATCACTTGAATTGCAATTCTTGTCGAAGGGAACATTAATCATGACAAAATCCAGCATTCTGCACGCGCAATATAACTGCACACGGCAGATTGAGCTTGTTCGTCATAACCGCTGTCCGCCATTTTCTGAATACACACAACAAACGCACGGTTGACACAGCAAAAAGCATTCCATGTAACTGTCATAGCTCACAGCGTTGCTCAAGCACTAACTCAGTAGCTCGGCAAACGAAACCGGAAAATACCAGACCAAACATGGCGAAAATGCGCTAGCAAAGTCGTGTTCAGAATCAAACAGTTCTGACTCTGAATGGCCCTCCGCATTCCGCCATTGCTGGCCAGATTTTCAGGTGATTGTAATAACTAACTAAGTGGTATCTAAGGCGCAGAGGTTAGGTGTTCATCTATCGTTCTAAAGATATTTGGTTCGCTCCCTCGTGGAGCTATCGATTTATTTTTTCATAGATTCCTGATCTCAGTGTAGATAAGACCTAGCTCCTAGTCCTATCGGAAACGGACGATAAAACATAGGGCCCGTGTTCAATTTACGCAGTAAAAGAACCATTGGCAGTTCAAACTCGAGTAGATGTATGTTGTGTGTGTATTTGTAAAACTACAGTACATGGACTTTACATGTCTAAACATTAAATTTATAAGTGGTTGAGAAATAGCAGAAGTGGAGGACATGGATTCTGAAACTCAGCTCAAGGAAGGAAATATACAACGGTATCAACATTACATTCAATATATATTTTAAAATGTCGGTGAATGAGGTTACAGAACTGGCTAGAGATATATGATATTTCATATGCGATTTGGTGAAAGAAAGTTTTGAAACTGGTATGCCAAATAAAGAAGAAAAGATACAAATACTTGTTTTGTTAATCATCAATCACCAATGAAAAAAATGATCTACTCTTATACTTGTAAATTTATCAAACCATCACGTGGATCTACTGTCCTGGGCATGTAGGTGTTTTCGGTAATGAGAGAGTAGAAATTATTACATCAACAGCATCGATTGTTGCGTAGTTAAAGATGGATAAGAGTGCATCAACAGCATCGATTGTTGCGGATGTTAAAGATCGGATTTAAAAGATGGATAAGTGCATCAACAGCATCGATTGTTGCGGAGTTAAAGATGGATAACTAGGATGTTCTTCGGCCTCTTCGCGACTGCTTGTTGGATGAAGACACTAAAATATATATTGAATTGATTCATCGATTTAAGCAGTTTGGAGTTACCCGTTGTACAAGTAGAACTGGATGGCTTAGGGGAAGAGTGAAGAGTGTGTTTAACCAGCGAGCCATGGGAACAATCAGTATGAATACACTTAGATATCTGTTCGAAGATGTTGAGCACCTATGAGTCTGCCCGGAGTGCAATGACTTCAGTTTAGTAGCCAATAACCAATAATCCACCATACATTACATACATCAATGTTTTATTTTGCAGATACCAAATAAAGGATCAAGCTTTGCAAAATCAAGAACAGTAGATGACTCAATCGAAGACGTATTTAAGAAACGAGCACAACATATCAATATACATCAGTTTAGAGATACGTATCTAGAAAATAGAAATGTAGATAGAACAGGACAAGAAAGAAAACTCGAGATTTTTAAATATCGTGCTATTAAATGGATAAGTTTAACTTCTTTATTTGTTTCGTGTATGTTCTTGATAACTGTCAACATGTGGTTTTTCTTGGGAGTTTCTTATCAAAATGATTAAGTGTTTCCTCTCACATTTTTCTGCAGTAGACACTACAGTTTTCATTAATACAAGAGCAAACATTTTATGGTTTTAGAAGTAACATTTCAAGTTAATAAGAATACATTGTATAATGTGTTGCATGCATGTATTATTATTATTATATATTCGTTTCGTATCGTTTTATGTTACGTAGGACATCCAAACAATTCCTCTATACTGCTCTATCCTAGGAAACTCGTCAAATTTCGTCTATGGTGTTGAGCCCGATTTTAATTGAATCTCAGTAGCATTCGTTCAGGGTTTCCATATCACGTTCTAACGTTCTTGAATCCGTTACTTCCCACTTTAATGAAACTTGTTTGATTCCTTGATTATTCCATATCAGGTTCTAACGTTCTTGAATCCGTTACTTCCCACTTTAATGAAACTTGTTTGATTCCTTGATTATTCCATATCAGGTTCTAACGTTCTTGAATCCGTTACTTCCCACTTTAATGAAAATTGTTTGATTCCTTGATTATTCCATATCACGTTATAACGTTCTTGAATCCGTTACTTCCCACTTTAATGAAAATTGTTTGATTCCTTGATTATTTCATTATAGAGTACGACAACAATCTTAGGGCTTCATCACTTGAACTTGATCAGTAGCTGTAGCAAAGATAAATATATTGTGTTTTTTTTCTGACCACGAATAGTATCATTATTGCTAGTACAGTTGTGTTTCGTTTCATTATGTCATACGAAACCATGTCTACTATTACTTTCTGTCTTATTATAATAATAGTTCCTCTCGTACCGTTATACGTTACATAGGGCCTGCAAGTAATTTCTCCATACCGCTCTATCCTGGGCAACTCGCTCAATCTCCTCCATGGAACTGAGACCGATATTTCCTGCCTCTCTCAGCAAAGTTCGTTTCAGGGTCTCCTTAGGTCGACCTCTCTTTCTTGAACCCTTGCATCCCACTTCAATGCCTGCTTTGATATTCGTTGATCATTTGTCCTCAAGGTGTGCCCAACATATCTCCATCTTCTCTTTCTTATAACAGTTGTCACTAGTGGTTGACCAGACATGTCTCTGATTTCATCACTTCTCCTGAATTCGTTCCATTTTATATTCATTATTTTCGCAGACATCTATTTACAAATGCATTCAACTTGCTTTCTATATCTTTAGTCATTTTCCAACTCTCGCTGGCATATGTTAGGATTGATCTGCCTTATTATGCTACTTGGAAAATATGTCTTATGTTAATTTTATACTCCTTGGAAAATGTGTCTTGTGCTATCATTTACCACTTGGAAAATATGCATTGTTTAAACACTATCACTATGCCACTTGGAAAATATGCCTTTTTCCGATCCAGAAGCACTTGAGCTTTCAGCTCTTCGGCTCGGTGCCATAGACATCGTAATCCTTCGGTTCGGTGCCACGAACACCGTAAGTCTTGGGAACTTGTGCCTTTTCTGCCAGCCCGCAGAATTGAACCTGCACTCACAGAGGGCTAGTCACCCGTAGTCCAAAACGCGACGAACACGCTGGGCAGGAGGGTAATATGCCTTGTTTAAACACTATCACTATTGCACTTAAAAAATATGCCTTGTTTAAACACTATCACTAAACCACTTTGAAAATATGTTGTATATAAACACTATTTTTATGTCACTTGGAAAATATTATGTATTTTAACTTTGTCAATTGGTCACTTAGTTACTATGTCGTATGTTATCATAATTAATCCACTTGGAAAATGTGTCTTACGTTGTAATTTCGATACTTGGAAAATATATATTGTTTAAACATTATCCTTTTGTAACTTATATATTGTCTTGATTTTATATTATAATTTCCTGTTTTTGTTTTATCTGGAAGTAAAAATCTTTTAAAAACAAATCAAGTCTATGTTAGCGCAAACTCAAGTCAATGTTAGCACAAAATCAAGTCTATGTTCGCACAAAATCAAGTCTATGTTAGCACAAAATCAAGTCCATGTTAGCACAAAATTGAGTCTATGTTAGCACAAAATCAAGTCTATGTTAGCACAAAATCAAGTCTTTGTTAGCACAAAATAAAGTCTATGTTAGCGCATTATCAAGTCAATGTTAGCACAAAATATGTTGCATTGATGGATGAGCTGAAATCGGATGCACGTGTCCTAGACATGTAGGTCTATGCGTTTAGGGGCCTACCAAAACCAATGCGCAACGTATGCACGTTCTTGGCAAAGATCAAACATATCACAAAGAGTGATTAGAATTGGTTATAAAGAACGAACGCAAAGAAGAAGAAGTAGAAGAAGCACAACATCAAGTCTATTTTTGGCGTGGTCTGCGATAACATACGGCTGGCAGACTGAAGTAAAAATTATGGTTGTTGGTTATATTATGGCGTGTTGGCGATCAGAACTAAAACTTGAAGAATGACTTCTCTTACAGTAGAGTACAATGTATTACAAGTTATAAAGATTAAGTTATAATTGATGTTGTTCAATCTACATTGTTCATTCATTATGCCACTTGGAAAAATATGTTACGTCTTGTATTATTATACATTATTATAAAGTTTTCCTGGAAAAAAACAATTTTATAAAGCTGTTATTAGCATGACCACAGGTTAAACTAATTGTAGGATAGTCGTACTGTTATCTCTCTCCATTGTACCTCAATGACAGTGGCGTATCCTGACGTTTAACAGAGGGCATGTAATGCGTGCGTTGCTTTTATGAAACATACGGTACTTCTAAGTGAGGAGTTCAGGGGAGATGTAAGAAGCGTCTGTACGCCTTGTCTAAAGAGCGTTGTAAGTTTGTAAAACTCATTTAGCTAATGATGTTTTTGATGCTGTCTCTCCATGATTTTAGTTCATTTTTTTAGTGTTATTAAAACTAAATTACGAATTATCAATTAAAATGTTGTATCAATTCTAACATAAGCCACGCAAGTGTTGGGAAATGACTAAATATATACAAAACAAGTTGAATCCTTTTGAAAATAGATGTCTGTAAAAAATAATGAACATAAAATGGAACGAATTCAGAAGTGATGAAATCAGAGAAATGTCTGGTCAACCACTAGTGACAACTGCTATAAGAAGGAGAAGATGGAGATATGTTGGAGATACCTTGAGAAAAAGTGATCAACGAATATCAAAGTAGGCATTGAAGTGGGATGCAAAGGGTTCAAGAAAGAGAGAAAAAGACCTAAGGTGACCCTGAAACGAACTTTGCTGAGAGTTATAAGAAATATCGGTCTCAGTTCCATGGAGGAGAGTGAGCAAGTCGCCCAGGATAGATGTTCCATAACTGTTTATTTCCACTCCTCAAGTCTATTTATATTTCCAAAATACTTTATACGTCTCTTTATTTGTAGAAACATCCATGATTTAGAATTTCTTCTGAGTGTATATATATATATATGCATATATATGTATGTATGTATGTTCTTTTGTCTGCCTGTGGTGTACAAATGACTCTTCTATAAGACGTATTGTCAATAGTATAAATATGCTTGTTATCTGCTTTGTTAAATATCCATCTTACATATACATACGTTGCTACTTGAAATATGAAAGCTCTATTATTATTCCAAGGTTTGTTTTCTTATCAGCTTCATTCTTCACTGTTTTTAATTTTAACTTTTTTTTTATCCGATCTTTGAAATGATGGTTTGTGGAAACACTGCAACACTATATCTGGAGTTGACAATGTATAAAATGGTGAAAGCTTGCAGATACTGACTCTGTCACGATATCTCTTTGTACATTAAATTAACAAATAGTTTCTAACGGGGTAGTTCGCACAACCTATTAGTTATTTAAACAACAGCAATGTTGATTTGTTTGTACAGATGTCTGAGTTGTAGTGAGAGGTGATAACAGTAACGATGTATGACTGACCGTGGTTTGTGAAAAACAAACAAACAAGTAAAATAATTCTAACACGTGTTCCTCCATTGTTTGTGACGGTTATTTTTATCATTTTATTGACTTAACGCTTGTTGTCTTTCCTAAACTGTATATTGTTCATAGACTCGTCAATATCTAACGACCATGAGAATGCAAGTTGACAAAACACAACCGTCTTCTTCTTCTCTTCCAACATTTACTTCTTTATAGAAGTGTTGGGGGGCGTAGTGATCTTGTGTGTGCTTGTTTTAAATCACTTTCTAAACTGATATTCGTTTTCGTAAGGCTGTTCTTGATGCCATCGCACCATCTTTTGCCTGGTCTTCCTCTTGTTTTGTACTCATTATACTTTCTGTCTGGCTCTCTGTGGTAGGCGATACCAGAACATTCTTATCAGGTGTCCAAACCATTTAATCTGTTGTTCTTTATAAATTGCATGACTAGTTTCACATCCAGTCTAATGATTTCTTAATTTCTAATTGTTACTCTTATTGTCACACCTGCAGCTCTTCTAAGACACGTCATCTCTGTCTTTATGATTTTCCGCTCATTAGTTGTTGGTATTAGACATGTTTGACACTGGTAACATAGTGTTGACCAGACATAAACATATTCCAATGGATGAAACGATGATTGTTGCTTAATTCATGTTTAAAGATTATTGTTTTTTTGGCCAATGTAAAACTCTTTTCTGAATACCAATAAAAGCATTGCATTGGGATACAAAATGTTAAAGAAAGAAAGGGACAACCAAGGGGGACCGTGAAACGACCTTTGCTGAGACAGACTTGAAATATCGGTCTAAATTCAATGTAGGAGATTTAGCGAGTTGAACAAACAAGAGCGGTATGGAAACATTTCTTGCAGGCTCTATGTAACGTATAACGGAACGATATGTATTATTATAAAACTTTCTTCTACCTGTGTTCGTTTCCATGGCACTTTCAATAGTGGCATACATTTGTACAGGATGTTCAAGATAATTGCAGCCCCATTGAGAAATCGAAAGTTGCCAGATAACCTATCCCGTTCTCTTTATTTACTATTTAAACCGGTTCTGACTAGCTCGTCCTACGTCACATTTGTTCATCGACCCTTCCGCACTACAATTACACACCATCACACAACCTTGACCTATACTACGTCATAACTGAACCTTCTCATTTCCATACATATATGCCAGATTAGCTCCATTCATATGCTGCTTTTAAGTTGAACACCCTGTAGAATTATTCACTGCACAAGTCACGAAAATATATCGAATTTTCAAAAGAACCGTTTGTGCCATATACTATGAGATCGAGTTCCTAGTCTTATCGGAGTCGAACGATAAAACGTAGGTCACGTGTTAAAGTATTGCACGCAAAAGATCCCTAAGCAGTTCAAAATCGATAAGAACAGATAAACCCGCTGCCTGGTTACAATTATTTACAAATATTAAATTTTAACATTCCTAGAAAATATATTTTCACTATTTTCTAAACTACGCTGGGGACCTTCGCCGCTGCTGCATAGTTCGTGCACTGCATCTGAGATCTTCATGTGTAAGAAAGAGGTAGAAGCACACATGATTACTCACCGAAGTGCAATGATGATGATTCTATTATTCAATCTTGGATTCTCCGAAGAGAGTTAATTCTTAGTTTTCACATTTTTGGCCTACACGTTTTATATAACCAAAACAGGCTAGTCTTTATTTTGAAAGTGCTATGTCTTGTTGAAAATCGTGGCATATCCCAAAATACGTAGCCATCAACCACAGTAAATTTGTGGTTGATTTTTCTAGGCACCACTTATACGTTCAGTAGTTTGCCATTGCTTTCTGAACGGTGAGGTCTATTTTCACCTTTTGTAAAAATCCCACGAAAACGGATTTGCTTCCAAACTTGCCCACCGTGGGGTTTGAACCAGGTATGATTGGGTCTGTGAACGAGCTCACTGCCGCTATGTCTTGTTACTTCCCCCATATAACTACGAAACCAAACAAAAAAATTAAATTACGTCCCCTCGATAACTTGTGTCTTTTTTAAAAAAAAACCATTTTTATACGGTTGCATCCCTTCCATTGCAAACATGTTTACCATTATGCCATCCAATTATACCCCGAACAGTAAAATACAATCATAATTTTCAGAACGTTGAATTCTTACATTTGATTTTGTCCTCTGTGATTCATTTAAAAATAAAATTCTTGTTCAACTATTCTCCTTTATGTTGTTTTGGGTCTTACGCGTTTTCGTTTACTAAATAGTGTCAGTGCGTTATATAGTTAGTTTCCATGTGTAGCACATGTCCAATCCAAGTCTTATTATGTTGGACTAAGTGCAGATGAAATAGAAACGGAACTTCTACGTACTAAAAATGATACCATACTATAAAGACAAGACTGGTTTGATGTCGATCACATAGTAAGTTTACGACCACGTCGAACTCCGTCATCGAAGGGCTTCGACAATTAAAACTAGAACAAGCAACTCCCATATTCTTGTTAATGATTGTTGAAACTTTCACACTTCAATACGTGTTCTTCAAATCAATATCTACCTTGATCGTATTCTGTTTGGTTTGAAAGTCCTGTTATAGAACATATGGAAACGTTTCAGCATTCCCCATATAACTTTTAATATTTGTAAACAGCTGAATATATCAGGAATGATACAGTAATGCTGTATGTCGCACACTACATATAGACAATACGTGCTGGGAATCCTTGCGCAAGATCGCCAAATGTGGCGCTGTAACAACAAAAGAGGAACCTGAATAGCTGAGAATCATCGTATTGTTAAGTCACAGAGAAAACGAGCAGCGCAAAAAGACAGAGCACACAACACGCACATGTCTAACCTTGATCATGTATGCCCCACCTGTGGTCGGGGATTCTGTTCTAGAATTGACTCTGCAGTCACCTCCGCACACACCAGAGAGGTGCAACCGCACACGTCTGAGATTGTTGTCATCATCGCTTGCGATGGACGGCTATTATTATTACCTCTTCCAGTAACTTATCATGTATATTTTGCAATAGTATAGACGGTATATGCATATCTTTCTTTTATACAATCCTGTTTTGATTGACAACGTTAGGATAAGAAGAGATTTCTAGAACGAGCCTTTGTGTGCGCTTCATAAATAGTGTCTTTCGTCTCCTCCGCTATCGCTGAGGTCCACGTTTAGCGTTGCCGCCTTTTTGCTTTGTTTCCATTATATCAGAGAAACATTGCTCTTTGAGGTGCACTGTCTGTTGGTAATTTGCTTATGTGGCAGAACCATTTAATTAGTTGTTTCTTGATGAAGTTAAAGTATATATGTATTGCGTTATTTTCTTCTCTCTTGTCTTCTCCGAAATAATATTGAAGTATACGACCTCAACATATTTGCTCCAGCATAGCTGATATAAACAAGCCAACTTATTTCAGTCTATGTCATTCTCCTCATCTTTTACCTGTCTACATTTGCCACCATGTATCTCTAGACCTTTCCCATGGCCTCCGATACCGTACGACCGTCGGGCACAGGTAAACATTCTAGGAAATAAGACAACAATCCAAGTCGAGTGATCCTTGCATTTCATTGTTGTTGGATATAAACCAATTCATTTTAAAAACCACACAACATGTTAAATTAAGGTTATAATATGTTACAAAATTAACTTTAAACGTAAGAAATATCAGGTAAGAATTATTAAAATTTTTCATCAATAAATAACCAGCAACGCATATAATTGAGAAAAATTGCAAAAAACGTACAGTGTTCTATCAGACAAATACAAAAACCAGTCCCCATTAAATACGTATTTTTATTTTCCGTCTGAGCTAGTAGGCTGCATGTTGCCGTGGGCCACGGTCGTTCCCTACTACCATTGCCTCCCATATTACATTTCACAGCCAAATGTGATGTCGGGATTGATGTATTTCAGTGTGTATCCCTACCACTTCATGTCTTCCTTCGTTATTCTATTTCCCATACATTAATGTTGGGAGTCTATGTGCTAAATGGTTAAGTTCTTGCTTGACTCGAAGGTTGTGGGTTCTCGAGTACATTTTATTTCAGAGACCCCTTTGGTTGTTGAGATAGCTACGGAGTTCATGCTTTATGAAAATCCTCTGCAGGTGGCATGCCACTTCTGCAAGAAGGCCTGAGACATATCGGGTAAAACCCGGTGCAATAAAGTCAATCCTTCGGCTGTAAAACCCAGAAAACAGTTAGTGCTATTATTCATTATTAATCTAGTACATTAAACCCTTCACCCTTGTCAACCGATATACCGGATCAATGCATTTTTAAAGAAGTCTCAAAGCTGATATACTTGCTAATTCAGTATATATTGCATTAGAAATGAGTCCAGGGGTAAAAACAATTACGGGGTGAATGGATTAACTAAAAATACAACTCTTAACATTACTACGTGTTTCATCAATGATAGTGTTTGTTATTGTTATATTCATTTTTTCATGAATGGTTTTCTTCACTGTACACATAATGTTATCACTTTGTGTCTTACAGTTATTCTTTAGAAGGGACGTAGTGCTATTACATTGTATTTTAATTCCTCTCTAAAAGAGTATCAATTCGAAGGATCGACTTTATTGCACCTGATTTTACCCCAAATGGCAAGGTGCCTCTCTGCTGGATTGACACCACCCCTGCCGAGAGGATACACAAAGTACGAACTGCGTAACCGCGACAACTGTTCTAGCAGTGTCTAGAAAACAACTTGCACGTGTGAACAAAACGATGCGGATTCGAACCAGAATGTTCGGAACGCAATGCAACGTCTTAACCATTTACTCGCAGAGTCCAAACTATTCCCTTCACTGTCACATACCAGTTCACGTATATTTGATCATTGCACCACCCGTGTGTTGTATGGGTTCTCAAGGGAGGGGGCAATGAATAGTAACTCTGCGATGTACAAGACATGTCGTAAGTGGCGACTGAGGTAGGGGCCTAGGGAAGCTACTCAGCGCCGGATTAGCCTAGTAGCAGAAGTAGCAAATGCTACGGGCCCCGCGCTTCTAGGGGCCCCGCGCCTATGTGACAGAGATGAAAATGGAAAAATAACCAGATGTTATATCAAAAACACGCACGCTGTCTGAATGCTTAAATATCGTGTGATGGTGCTGAATCCAACGAAATCGAAGCAGAAAACACAGAAGACGTGACCCACTGTGTAGTAGATGAAGGCAGTGCTATAGAAGAATCATCATTACCAATATTATCATTAAGATCAGTAACTCTTCACGATTTAGCCACATTTTTCACAAGACAAACTTAAATCGAATGTACAGAAAGTCCTCCCAATTTAGCCATATCAACTTCAAGCCAAAGAGAGGCAGAAAGCACAGAACATGCTTCTAATGTAGCAACATCTTCTACAAGCCAAAAACACAACGAAAGTAAAATGTACTCCAACGATATTGGTGAATGGCCAAACAACTTCAATCGAGATTATTGGATTGTGAAAGAAAGTAGCGAAGTGCAACATATGAACAGTGATTTCATGTCTTAAAAAAAACCCCAAAAAAACATACGATAAAGAAAACAATTCTCGATTTTGTCGAAAGTCGTTTTTCACATACACACATACACCAACAAACAAAACTCACGTGAGAGATAAGTTATGTTATACAGAAACTAAAGGACAACTGTTCTGTTTTGTTTGCAAAGTTATTGATTTAGACTGTACCATAGAGTGACTGAGAGCCGCTGTAGCGTAGTTGTTAGTGAACTCGCTTCGCAAGGCTGGTGGTCTGGGTTCAGCTCCCGCAATACGTGTGGAATTTTTCCCGACCACGACGGCTCTCAGGTGGGTACCAGACATGCTCTGGGAAAGTAAAGGCGGCCGGCGTGATGCTGACCACATCACCCATCGTATGCCGACGGTCAATGAAAAATACAGGCCTAACACTGTATTTACCTATATACCACGAGGTATGAAAGGGTTCCTTTACTTCTTTACTTATAGAGTGACTGGTGTATTTGGAATACTTCGGCAGTTAAAATCTATTACAGCAGAAGAGATCTTGAAAAGAACTCCAAATATTGTCAGCTCTTACCAAGAGGATTTGGAAGAAAGCCTAGGCGACGAACTTGTGCAGTTCGCTGAACTTCTTAAAACTAATGTAGCTGCTGCTATTAGCAACGAAAAGCATGAGGCTCTTGAACTGCAATTTTATAAACTTATAATGGAAAATTCATTTGAGTCGTGTTTCCCAAATGTAGAAATAGTTTTACTAATTTACTTGTCTTTAATGATTACTAACTGCAGCGGAGAATGTTCTTTTTCAACATTAACGCGTATAAAAAGTGAGTTAAGGAACATGATGGGACAAGATCGTCTAAATAACCTCACCTAAATGAACATTGAATGTAATTTACTTGAGAAATTGATTTGTCTAGTATTATCTCTAAATTTTCTCACATTAAATTGAGACAAGTTTGTTTGTAAAAGTTGTGTTTTATTTTATTATTATACAAAACCTAGGGCCCCGCGCTAAAATTTGCTACGGGCCCCCGCTAGCCTAATCCGGCACTGAAGCTACTCTAGTAAATAAAAACATCGCAGAAATCGGATGTGCTGGCCTACTTGTAGGCGCATGACTGTCACAACGTTCAATCGCTCTTAGGTGGGAATCACATACAAATCAAAAAGTGGTTAACAAGTGGTCAATATGAAGCATTCCAAAAAGAAGTTCATTCCACATTATCTAGATAATATTTTCACGTAAATTACTGCTGCGACAGTGCATAACAGTTTTCCCAAGACGTTGAACAAGATTGTTGAACTGTCTACTCGCTACCGTTGCTTGTCATGGAGACTAAAAATATAAAGTACTAAGGGATGGACAAAGGCCACTTCAAGTTCGTTGAGCACAGTTCAACTGCTCTAATCTACTTCACCAAGTCGTGGATGTGTGTGTGTGTGATTCAGATGAAGTTACACATTAACAGATGCATCACGTCAGAGATAAGAACTAAGCAAATACTACAAATCTAGGTCACATAGCGTGACTTCAGTCCAAAATCAATATCAGCTTTTCTTTCTCTTAAATTCATTGTATGTTGTCATAGGACCCCAAATTTACAAGAAAGTTCCAAAATGCATATCATGAATAAAAAGCAACTATTTGCAGTTTTATTCTTAAACAAGAATTCGCATTATGTTTTCTTTGTGATGCCATAACGTTTGTGCTTTTTTTACTCAGGCTTTTTTTTCTTCAGAACATAGAAATAAAACAAACCAATGAGGCGAAACACTTTGGAGCAATTTTCACTGGAAGACGAAAGTATCGATATGCAAATTAGCATTCGATGCACAAAAGCTAACCAGGTACTGGGCCAGGTAACACCACTTTTGTCACATAGCTATATACCGCTAAAAACTAAAGCAAATCTTATATGAAGGAGTTTATGGCCAACACTATGTTACCAGTGTCAAACATGGCCAATAACAGCAGCTAATAAGCGGAAACAATCATAACGACAGAGATGAGGTGTCTTAGAAGAGCTGCAGGCGTGACAATAAGAGACAACATTAGAAATGAAGAAATCAGAAGTAGACTGGATGCGAAAACAGTCAAGTAGTTCATAAAAAAACAACAACAGATTTAATAGATTGTACACCTGATAAGAATGCCCTGGTATCACCTACCACAATGAGTCAGACAGAAAAAGTGTAACAAGTACAAAGTAAAAGGAAAACCACGCAAAAGATGGAGTGACAGCATCAAGAACAGCCTTACGAAAATAAATAACAGCTTGCCTTAACAAATCGCCTTAAAACAAGCACACACAATATCACTACATTCGCACCCCAGCACTTCTATAAAGAAGTACATGGTGGAAGAGAAGGGTGAGAAGAACTCAAGCTTGATGGTTATTGTACTGACTGCTTCTGGTGTGGGGAGTTTTATAGCATTCTTTCGAGTTCCAAGTGATTGCTAGACTTGATGGTGAAGTTGGCTGATGTACGCTCTTGGAGATATTTCATAGGAGATCGAATCATCTATGAACATGTGAGGTATGTAATGAAAATATTTCAAAGGAGATCGAATCATCTATGAACATGTAAGGAATGTAATGAGGATATTTCAAACTGAATGTTGATAAAGTTTGCATTTGATGCATACTATTTGTAACATTACATAATATCGTTTTGAAGAATACTACAAGTAACAAAACTATCGTCTATTTGATTCATGACCTTTGCACTTCTTCGGACACGCCATATCGACCGCTTGTTAAACCACTCTTTGTGATGTGTATGTCATTCGAGCTTAAGAGCGATTATATTTTGTGTCAGCTATGCTCCTACAAGTAGGCTACCACATAAAATAAAATATATGCCACTTTATTTATTGATGTGAGATTCAGTGATTTATTTTGACACACATTACGTTGATGGGTAGTGTCGTTTAAACACATGTGGCATACACTTAACCACATAATTAAGTCGTATATGTAGCTACTACCTGTAATACACCTGTTGGGTCGTGTAGGATAGAAGGTACATGAGCCTGTGGAATTTAATGGTTAATGCAATCGTCGCGAAACTGTTCAGGTTTGGATGTTTTCTTTATGCCCTCGACATACATAAACTCCTTTGTCTTACCGTGGATTGAACGCCAGTCTCCCACATGGGAGCCGCACTCTATTCTATTCAACCTGACGCTTCACACTATGTCGTCGATACTGCATTAAATAAGGGTTCCATATCTTCTTCCGTCTAGTTATTTGATTGATATATTCATCATCATTACACTTTGATGAATAACCACGTGTGCTTGATCTCTTCTTGCATAAGAATATATCAGTGACAGTGCATATACTCTGTTAGACTGATGATGGTCCCAATGTAGAGTTGATCTCTCCTTTCAGAATAACACATTTTGTGGAATGTAGTGTCAATCTTTGCAAATCGTTTTTCTTTAGTAACACTCGATAATGATAATGATGAGAATACATACAATTTAATATCAGTTAGTATATTTTTAAGGGCTTGTTTTTCCTGTCGTGTTGTTGGATACTTTTAACAGCGATAACGAAAACACTCTCCGCTTTAAATCATGCATGTAGTAACAAGGGACCAGATTATGGTCACACCATGTCAGATAATCCAGGGACTAATGGTATACATGATGAAATATTCCATGTGTGCAGCATATCTTGATGAAAGATAACGCTGGTTTCAAATCCCAACTGCGTTGGTGGATCATTCGTACATGACAGTGCTGTCCAATGATTTTATATATTGGGTCTCATCTGACTAATGTTTGTGTAGATGCGGAAGCAATGCAATGACTCAAGCATTACTACGAATCGTAATGACAATAGTAATGTTAATACAGTTGTTGCGTAGACGATGTCTCCAGTTTAAAAGCAAAAGATTTGGTAAGGGAGCAGTATAATAGTTACAAAATAAAATAAGATTGTAAAAGCGGTAAGGTCGTGTTTATATACGTATTGACAAAAAAAAATCGTGTTTTCGTGACATTTTAATAAAGTTAGAGGCAGCTGATAAAAACAGGGGGCAATTAAAATATGGCACGGGCTTACGTCTCCTGCGAGTGTCACTTTGAAAATCGTTGATCAACAGTATTGGTTTTAGTAGTTGTCCTTGGAAAAATTATAGACAAATTATATAGCTGAAGTCAGTGAAAATAATAGTTGTTGTTCCTGTTTGTTCTTTTCGAACTTGTTCTGTCGACTTATTTCAAGAATATTCTTTAGACAATCTATTTGAAAAATTGATAGTTTACCATGTCTGTATCAATCAATCTCCAGAATTCCGCTCCCTTTGAAAGCGCCGATACTACATATCATTGGTGCACTTTTAGTGTGCGTTTTTATTTCCGCACACAGGAGATTAAATATTATTATTTGTATTGGGAATGATGTTCTCGCTTTATCTAATCTCATTCTGTGATCTTCACTTGTTCTTCCTTGATGTGCTTTTATCTCTTCAAAGTAGGTACATTTATAATACAATTTACAATTTGTTAATTTTTAATACAGCGAATGCATTATTATCTTTAGTTAACGCCATGACTATTTACCTTATGAGATCTGCATTCAGATTCATATGATGATTATGCAAGCGCAGTCTTAAAAAATGAATTTAATAAAGTGATTTTGAAATAATTACATGTTGTTTGCGGAGTACAGATCCTTCATCAATAAAATATCTTTTTTAGTCTTGCAGAAGTGTTTTCGTTGTTTGAATCATTAACCAGTCTGTGACAATCAGAAAATAAAATTAGTTCAAAACGTTCATATGCTCCCTTTGAATAGCGTGCAATGTATTCACATTGTCGGCTCACACACATATTACATATAGTGGTCAACGTTGGGGGTAAGAATGAATGCAAAGACTGAGGAGAAGAAGAAGAAGTGGAAGAAGGAGAATAGACGATAATATATCTCCCAAATAGGTTTCATATTTTTGCTCCAACAACTTGTTTGTTACATTTTTGCTCAGTGACGTATTTTAAATCTGTTTCGTGGATTAAAACAGTGTAGTTTGAAATTTGAAATGCTATATTTCCCATTATCCTTTTACACATTGTCTATGTATGCACTACCAAATGTTGTTTTGAAAACAAAGCAAAATGTATGCGTAATCTATGTCATACATATCATAATTATATCATTTCTACGAACGCAACGATATATTTGTTTGATTGTTTTTTCAAGATATTTTAACATCTGTAAACATAAACTACTCACAAATTTCACAGGCAGCTAAGCAACAGATGATCAACAGTATTTTTATACCTACTTTGTGTTACCAGAGTCAAACATGGACAGTGAACAAAGCGCAGTCACAAAAAATAAAAACATGTGAAATGCGTTGCCTGCGAAAAGTTACCAGCAACACCAGAAAAGACAGTCACCAACATCAGCATAAGAAAGACAGTTGGCACATAACCTTGCTTAAATTACATTGAGAAACAAAGAATGAAGTGGTTTGGCCACTTGATAAGAATGCATCCAAACTCAACAGTATACAGAGTCTTCTACAACAGAACATCAGGAAAGAAGGCAAGCGGAAGACCATGAAAAAGATGGTTAGATGGCACAGCAGAATCCTGTGATAGAGCAAAAATAACAATCACCCAAGCCACCAGAACAGCGCAAGACAAAAACAGAAAACCACGACACTGGGCAACAACCCGGTAGCAGTATGACGACACTGGGCAACAACGCGGTAGCAGTGTGACGACACTGCGCAACAACCCGGTAGCAGTGTGACGACAAAAGAAGAAGAAGAAATATAAACTTGGAGACACAAAGGAAATAGAGAAGGGGATGCCGTAAACCGGATTTGAGAAGGAATCTTCTTGAGAAACTGAAGATTTCCGGAGTATCCTGGGATTCCAGAAAGAAGACTGATAGAGGGCGTGTAAAATAGAGAACTGTTGAGGTCATATTTTCCACGAAGATTGGACAAAAATGATAATTATATAAGAGAACATATTTTAAATGATACATCATCTTTCAAATTACAAACGAGCTGAATATTGATATTGTCAGAAATCTGGCCAGCAATGGCAGAATTACGGGAGAGTCATTCAGAATCGCGACTCTTTGATTTTGGAAACGACTTTGCTAGCTCATTTTCACCATGTTTGGTCGGGTATTTTCAGGTTTCGCTTGCCGAGCTACTGAGTTAGTGCTTGAGCAACGTTCTGAGCTATGAATGTTACATGGAATGCTTTTTGCTGTGTCAGCTGTGCGTTTGTTGCTGGTATTCAGAAAATGGCGGACATCAGTTATGACGAACCGAGTCAATCCGGCCGTATGAGTGATATTGCTTGTGCAGAAAGCTGGATAATGTCGTGATTGATGTTCCCTTCGACATGAAATGCTATTCAAGTGATGAACAGTTTTGTGTTGACACGTTAGCAACGGCCGTATGCATTTATGTGGTGCAGGTTGCTTTTTGTGGTGGTACGGCTATTTCATTCCGGAATTAGTTCACACAGGAGACAGTTGTTAGCATTTCGTGTGATTTTCATTGACCCAGGAACGGAGCAATTATGGGGTGACCTGTTGTAGTGAAGTTGGAACCATACATATGTTGGAGGGAATGGCCATGCCAGGGCATACAGCCATGTCCCCTGCGCAGAGAGCCTCATACAGACAAGTAGCCCTAGTTTAGAGTAGTGGGTAAGATATATTATATTAGTTGAGACTATGTGTTGCACTCTCTAAGCAGAAGCGCAACACATAACAACGAGACATGACGTAGAAACAAAGATATGTAGTTAGGAAGTGACAAGGAAGTGACACACACACTTGAGCCGAACAGAGGTGTCTTGTCAAGTACGATCAATAAACATGTAAAGCACATTACCAGCGTTGTGTTTGTATCTTGAGCATCCTGTATATGCGTGTTCGTCATCTACACCACCATCATCGTCGCTACTACAATTATGAACTATGAACTATGAACTGTCAGAAACTACCGACAAACATTACAAAAATTAAGATGAACTTATTTCTGATAACCCATGATGTATTAACAAAGATATATCTATTTAGCAGAACTTTCTTCTAAATCATAATTTTGTTTTAAATCTACAGCATCAATAAGTGTTGGGTGATTATGTTACACTATGTATTGTTGGTTAATGAAACGAATGAATTTATTCTTCACTCATTTCAATCTAGTAAACGTATTTTGTTGTTGAGAATTTAACAATACATTTCCCCACCTACGCTGCAGTTCTTTTTTGCTCTCCTCCATTTCACTGGATATTTCTCTGCTTTCCAGTTTTGTGTGACAAGAAGTTATAATATTTCTTCTGACAAAACAGAATGCGTTTAACCATTTTTCTTCATTTAAATTGTCATACATTATCGTTTAAAAAAAATATATTTTCAGATTATTAATGATTGTGAAATTGTTTTTCGTTGCGTAGGATATCTGTGTTTATGACAGGGTTTGTTTTCAACTTCAAATGTGTGGGAGATGTACTTAATGTTTCTTGATTGGATGTTTTCATGAATACTCAACCCACAATACGTCTTGCAATACTTGTGTTATAATTGTTAAAGGATTGGGTTCTATCGTGTTACTTTGCAGGACTGACTTGTTTCAGGATGGCTTCGGTTCACTTGTGATTTACGAAGAGGGTTGCAAATATGGGACACTCCTCATGATAACTGATATAGTCCTGGTGGTACGATCCCCCCACCATGTTATAGATTATATACTTTATTTCCATATCTTGCAGTCCTGATTAATGTTCGTTCTGGTTTGTTTGTAAATGCGATTTAACAGATATTCACACAAAGACACGCTATAAAGGACAAACGTGATCTTGTATAGGTTTCATACATTTATTGGTATTATGGTTTTCTCTTTTTCTGGACATAGGTCAACAGTGCGTCCATTCATCACCAATCTTTATCTTCGTCTCCTTGTTTACTAACGTTTCTACGCCGTCCTACGTCAATTGGTTTTTCTACGTCAAGTCTCGTTTAGTGTTGCCATTCTGCGTATAATGAACAGATGCAGATTTAGTGTGCAAACACTACAGTCAACTACTAAAATATCTACAACTACACGCTAAAGCTAACTGTCTGGTCCACCAGCTACCACCTGGGGCTGAGGGACTGGCTGCATGCCTTCTACATAATGATCTTCCTACTTTTATTCTCTCAGGAATGTGAAGTGCTTATAAGCATTTTATTACATATATATGTGAAACGTTACACATTATGACATTCTAATTTCTGTGGACATACCTTCTTATTATTGAGACAATCATCTAAAAAACTTCTTATGCCTGCATACCTTTGATATTTCTTCTACATCTTTTCGTTCGGTCACTACAAATGTGGGAGTAGTCATGCTCTTAATATTGCTAATTTAATTTAATTTCTCGTGATGGCTTGTTTTCTTATTTCCAGTTATACTCCGACTTCAGAAGTATTTGGTATTTTATTTATTTGCAATGTTCTTATTTAGCAGTAAAGACGTTTCTTCCATTCTCTTTAACCATCCGAATATGCCAAATCACCTGAGAAATCATCCTTGTGGTACTAATATTTCGACAATCATTCTCATTGACTAAATCATTTTAAAAAAACACACATTCAAAAGATCCATTTAATTTGTTATGTATAGAATCCCTTGTAGAATATATCAGATGTATTTGGGCAACAGGGCTCGCAAGAGGATGAAACAAAAATAGCCATGCGACCTACAAGACCATGTCGTAAGAGGCGACTGATGTAGGGGCTTAGCGAAGCTAGCTTAGTAAATAAAAAGCGTCGGAGAAACCGGATGTGCTGGCCTACTTATAGGCGCATTACGGGACAACATACAAACGCTCTTAGGTTCAGATCGCATACAAATCAAACAAAGTGGCTAAGATGTGATCGATTTGGAGCGTTCGAAGTAGAAGCAGAACCCGAAGTATTTATAAAATAAAGCTTTCAAATATTGACGTTATGAAATATGAAAAAGTGTGTTAGTGATACACATAAGAAAACATTACTATATTTTGATAGATCAATAAATATCAAAGAATATCAAAGCAGAGATTGAAGTAGGATGCAAAGGGTTCAAGAAAGAAAGGACGACTTAAGGAAACCCTGAAACGATTTTTACTGAGAGAGACAAGAGATATTGGTCTTAGCTCCATGCAGGAGAATGAGCGAGTTGTCCAGGATACAACTTTATGGATATTTCTTATAATTAAACTTCTCTTGTTACAAAATATAAACTTGATATAGGCCCGCCTGCTCAGCGTGTTCGTAGCGCGTTGGACAACGGGTGACAAGCTTCCTGTAAGTGCGGGTTCAATTCCGTGGGCTGGCAGAAAAGTCACAGGTTCTCCAGATTTACGGTGTTCGTGGCACTGAACAGAAGAGTTACAATTTCCATGACACCGAGCCGAAGTGCTGAAAAGCTCAAGGGCTTCTGGATCAGGAAAAAAAAACTGGGCTTGCAGGCCCTATGTAACGTTTAGCGGTATGAGAGGGTTTGTTATTACTATTACTTATGTCTATCATCATCAAATAGCTTGTCCAGAGCAGAGCTTGCCACCCCAACAGTCCTCAGGAATTAATCTCTCTCATAGGCCAGATGTCCTGCCTCTACAACCCATCAGTTACATCCTGAATCTATTTTCTCCTTGGTCATTCTCTTCTTCTCTTTGCCTGTATTCCTCCTTCCATTATGGTCTTCTCCATTCTTCTTGTCTTTTTATATGTCCAAAATACGTCAATTTTCTCTTTCTTTTTTGTAGCATCAGCCAGTTTTCTTTGATTTTTAGTTCCCTCTAGATAGATCTATTTGTTCTCATCTCTGTCCATGATATACACAGGACTGTTCTGTAACACTTATATTCAAAAGCACGTATATGTTTTTCCACTGTCTTATTAAATGTCCATGCTTCACACCCATACTTTACACTGGTAATATGCAAGCGCTTAGTATTCTGACCTTTGTTTTTGTCATCAGTGCCGTTCCAGACCGTTGTTAGTTGTTTAATTCTTTTGTAAAGTCACGTTTGTTCGTCTTTTAATTAATTTCCTTCATCACATTTCCTTCTTTTATTATTTTAACAAACGACGAGGAAAAACGAGGATTTAGTATCCGTTTAGTATAGTTCATATTTTTTTTTTTTTTTTTTATTATCTTGAGTGTTTAAAAGTGAAGGATTGACTTCATTGCACCAGGTTTCCATTTTTGGCTCTGAGACTCTCGGCAGAAATATTTGTGAGTGTTTCTAGAGTTATTTAATTCTGTTTTTACTCCTGTATAAACTCAATCAGAGCGTACTGCTCACAATGTAGATTTACAAGATTATTCGAAATTTACTCTTTGACATGTTCAATATCTGTGTCCCTGGAAACGTGATAGCTCTTTTTAGAAGTTACTGCAAAGGATTTACTAGTTTACTGATTCTTTATTTTGTACACTTTTATTATATCTTGGTTATCTTTCTTCATGTTCAGTTGAAAGTTTTGTTTTCCTTGTTGATCAGTCATGTAGATATTTTTCTTCATCTCTCTGTTTTTTTAACACAGATTGGGGCAAATGTCCTCAGCAAGCTCGTGCCAAGTCTTCCTATCTCTAGCTAACTTCTTCAGCTCCTCCAGCTCTTCGTTATATTGTTGATCTCTGCCTCCAAATGTCGTGTCCATGTATTGCTTGCCCTATCCTTCTTTTGCTGTCCCTGCAGGCTCCGGGAAAATACCCTTCGTGTCATTGTTCCCTCAGGTTTTCTCGAAGTGTGTCATAACAGGCGCCCCAACTCTCCGGAGTAAATGGCCGAAAATGAATTGCCTGCTGTGGAGCAAAAATCAATGAGAACGAAGCGTAACAAATCAAAGGTCTCGGAAAGTGTCTCTGAAAACGCTTTAACATATCGTGTTGACACACGGGTAGATTGCGGTAAACTTCGTATCAAAGGCCTAGCGCAGATACATTTACTGGGTAAGGTTGGCCAAGCGCAAATCTTAAATTTGTGTTTTAGTGCCTAACGAAACTCCCTCCTGGGACAACCAGGCAAGGTACTGTTGCATAAACAACTAACATCTCTCGAAGAACTGAGGTGGGTTATGTTGGCGAGCGCAAAATTTTCAGTTGCGTTGCTAGCGCTCATTGAAACGACCCTCTGGAATATTTGTGCCAGCACCAGTGCAGTGTTTCTAGGGGACAGAGAAAATGTGGAGTAAAATCTTGCACATTGTCAAGTGGCGATATGCGCCCCAAAAAGGTTGAGAATAATCCTACGCAGGAACAAACAACTTACCGTGGATAGAAAGGTAAGGCTGATAATACAAAGGTTAAACTGGTACAAACCCAAACATTGACAAAGGGTGACACTTTTCGGACGCCGATCGTTCTACACAGAGTACGATTACGTCCAAACACCATGGCTCAGATCATATAAAGGATAAGCAGACCGTCAAATGTTGATCGTTTGCATGACAAGCACGTGCGTATCCAATGACTGAGAATGTTACTAATCCGGAACGACCTCATATAGTCAGAAAGATGGCATATTATAGACATACTCTTTGGCAAAGATCTTAAAGCCTAAAATACACGTCGAGAAATGATCGTAAAAGAGCAATGAATACAAGAAAGGTGACCGTTCCACTGACTAGTTCTAAAAGGGTCGAGAATGCTCTAAACTCGGCGACCTCACCCAGTCAGCGCAAAGTAGTTAATGCGCTTTGACGTAGATACAAGCCCAAATATACAGCACTAAAAGATCATTACAGAGTGTTGATCATACGATGCGTATGTAACCACCTCACCAAATGTAGAAAATTCGATAGAGAAGTCGCAATTCACTAATTAATTCTATCCGTAAAAATACCAATGGTACGAGAACTAAAGAAAAGGGTTAAACGGACAACAGGTTTTCTGCAACGATCACACATGGAGGATCTAAGCTTCAAGTACCTCTAAAGTCGGCAAAGCTGTCCATATGGTTGAGGGACGCCTGTGAAAGGGTAATTTAGACCTCACGCAAAAATCAGAAGCGCAATACCAGGCGTCATGACCTTCCACCTGAATTAACAGACGGCGTATGAGATAAGAAGAAAGAAAGAAGATATTCATCTCCCGCATAGAGATATCATATAATACCAAGAGGACTTTCATTCACTGGAAAAGATATTATTACATCTCAGCATAGAAATGTCATATTAAGAATACACAAGAGGAGCTTTCATTGCACTGGAAAAGATATGGAAGTCTAAAGTAATCAAATCTGGAACATAAATTCGGATATTTAACTCTAATGTTAAAGAAATTCTGCTAGATGGGTCAGAAACAGTCATGTAGAGGGTGACCATTTATCGCTTCAGCACCATGTCTTACTTTCGCGTCTTGTATCAACTGTCGTCGTCAGGTGTTGATAAGTATGTGATACATTAAGTTTCTATATCTGTTCTTCTGATTACATGCTTACTTATACTGTAAACTTTCATCAATTTAAAATCATTTTCTTTCGAAGATTTACGTGAAGATTTCAGCATTACCTGTTTGCTGTATGTGGCATTCAATAACACGTCTGCAGTTACTTCGTTAATATGGAACTGCAAGTTATATAATATTAAATCTAAATTACGAATTTTCAATTCAAATGTTGTATCAATCCTAACATATGCCAGCGAGATTTGGAAAATGACTAAAGATATAGAAAGCAAGTTGAATGCATTTGAAAATAGATGTCTGCGAAAAAAATAAACTGAAAATGGAACGAATTCAGGAGAAGTGATGAAATCAGAGACATGTCTGGTCAACCAGTAGTGACAACTGTTATAAGAAAGAGAAGATGGAGATTTGTTTGACACACATTGGGAAGAAATGATCAAAGAATATCAAAGCAGACATTTAAGTGGAATGCAATGGATTCAAGAAAGAGAGGACGAACTAGTGAGACCCTAGAACAAACTTTACTGAGAGCGACAAGAAATATCGCTCTCAGTTCCATGGAAGATATTGAGCGAGTTGCGAAGGATAGAGCGGTATGGCAAACATTTCTTATAGGCATTGACGTGGAATGCAATGGGTACAAGAAAGAGAGGACAACCTAGGGAGACCCTAAAGCGAAACGTGCTGAGAGAGACAAGAAATATCGGTCTCAGTTCCATGGAGAAGATTAAGCGAGTTGCCAAGGACAGAGCGGTATGGAGAAATTGCCTGCAATTTCTATATAACGTATAACAATTGCTATTAGATTTATTGAAGAAATAAAAGACTCAAATAGTTTGGCCACTTGACCAGAATGAACCCGAATACACCAGTTACAAGGGTGTACAACCTGAAAATGGAATCATGAAGAGGAAGGGGCAGAACAAGAAAAAGATGGATTGATGTAGTTACAGACATCTTAAAACTCCACAATATCACAGCATATCACGCGACCGTGTGTGCATTACCTCGGAAACCGATCATCAGTTAAACCTGCTACGCCTAGAAAAAAAAAAGCAGAGAAGAACAAAAGAAAGAAAAGACAAAAAAGTATAACGGTAAGATATAAATTATTATTATTAGTTAGTTCGTTCATTACAGTAAACATGAGAACAACCTGATGTAGCTTGCTTTTTTTGTGTGAAACTGTTCATATAATTAATCTTTTGTCGCTATCAACGAGCAAAAAACTAAAACCTCTAATTATTTCTGTTCGAAAATACAATGTAGACAAGAACTACTTGTCTGAAGACACCTAAAACTATGCTGAATACAAATTACGATACGCAGAGCGAACCGTAAAAATAGAGATACATTACGTGTCGGAGACCACTTGCGGCTAACATTAGATGTTAAGACAACACATGTCTTATTGAGATACAAGCATTTGATGAGAATATT
Organism: Arion vulgaris; assembly: GCA_020796225.1. Classification (NCBI taxonomy): domain Eukaryota; kingdom Metazoa; phylum Mollusca; class Gastropoda; order Stylommatophora; family Arionidae; genus Arion; species Arion vulgaris. Next base: position 26,109,216 of record CM036761.1, on the reverse strand, counting down.
TATATTTAATAAATGCAACAACTTTGTTTATTGTGACTTCTAATTAGTTCTTTTACCCATTCTCATCATCATCAGGTGCCGTCTCCACATCGAAGGTTGGCTGCAATGAATCTCCAGCATCCTCTGTCTTTGCCTTGGTGTTGCACACTGCCAGACTGTAACCTGTCCATTTCTTAAAGTTTCCTCCCACTTATCTCTCGGTCTTCCTTTGCTCTTCCCCCTCAACTTTCCCCTCTAGTAAATGTTTTATCATGGTGTCATGTCTTTTTATGTTCCCAAAATACTTTACTTGTCTGAATTTGATTTATCTTAATAATTGTTTCCTCATGTTACTGAGGCATGTTACTCGTCGTCCAACGCGCTACGAACACGCTGGACAGGTGGGCACTCTATAGAAATAAAGATGTGTTGATATCTCGTTTTACTTTATAAAGGTCTCAGGAGTATTAAATTTAGCTGCGCCGAAAGTAACTTCAGAACACTTCTAAATTGAATTCCTTTTTCATTGATTCAAATCAGTTATAATATCAATATTATCAACGAAATCAATATAGTTAATGTTATATATCGTATTGTTAATAAATTCATCCTTGATTTGTTGGAATTATAGTTAATGCGCCATGGTGTTAGTTTTAATCACATGTATTTCAAATTATACTACAAATGTGATGGCGAGATTATTCACCAAAGTGAATGTCCCCACGGGTGCTTATCTTTAAACATTACAAGTAGATTCTACTTTAGGAACTGGCTGTTTTGTGTGGTCTCTATAATTAAGGGGTTACGCTATTTGTCTTGCGTATCAAAGGGTTTAGGTTCAAATTCCAACCGCGCAGTTCTGTTTACGAGTGAATTTTATTCTTGAGATCCCTAGGTATGTTCTCGAAGCTATTGTGTGCGTCGATATTCCTGGGACATGTTCTCTATTCGCATTCTTGCATTCTTGAGATCCCTAAGATGTTGCGGGCTATTGTGTGCATCGATATTCTCGACATGTCTCTTGCATTTTATTCTTGAGATCCCTAGGATTGTTGCCGGAGCTATTGTGTGCGTCGATATTCTAGACATGTCTCTTGAAAGTTTTTCTTGAGATCCTAGGATTGTTGCCGGGCTATTGTTTGCGTCGATATTCTAGACATGTCTCTTGCATTTTTCTTGAGATCCCTAGGTTGTCGATGTTGGGGTCGATATTCTGACATGTCTCGCATTTCTGAGATCCAGTTGTTGCGAGCTATTGGCGATATTCTAGACATGTCTCTTGCATTTTATTCTTGAGATCCCTAGGTATGTTTGTTTCCACGAATGCTTGCATCTGAATAGTGTCCCATGGTCATATTCTAGACATGTCTCTTGCATTTTATTCTTGAGATCCCTAGGTATGTTGTCGAAGCTATTGTGTGCATCGATATTCTCGACATGTCTCTTGCATTTCATTCTTGCTATGAGATCCCTAGATGCCCATTTTTTTCTGAACCAGTTCGCTATTGTGTGCTGATATTCTAGACATGTCTCTTGCATTTTATTCTTGAGATCCCTAGGTATGTTGTCGAAGATTCTTTACTTGGTGTTTAATTGTGCGTCGATATTCTAGACATGTCTCTTGCAGTTTTTCTTGAGATCCTAGGTATGTTCTCGAAGCTATTGTGTGCATCGATATTCTCGACATGTCTCTTGCATTTTATTCTTGAGATCCCTAGGTATTTTGTCGAAGCTATTGTGTGCATAGATATTCTAGACATGTCTCTTGCATTTTATTCTTGAGATCCCTAGGTATGTTGTCGAAGCTATTGTGTGCGTCGATATTCTAGACATGTCTCTTGCAGTTTTTCTTGAGATCCCTGGGTATGTGTGGTTGTCGAAGAAGCTTGATTATGTGCTGGAATGGGGTTCGATATTCTCGACAGGTCTCTTGCATTTTATTATTTTTTAAACGGAACCATATTGATCAACTCTTTACAATGAAGTTATTCCATTGACTTTAGACCCTTAATGTTAGCTGTATGCTATGTTTTCTGACACATTTAATAAAACCAATTCGTATTCTTACATGCAGGGGCGTCTACATACATTTTTCCAGAAGTGGATAAAATGATATCTTAAAATGTAGTTGATAGCTTACTAAACAGAAACGGAGAAGACCAGATTCACATAAAACTCGGTTATCAAAATTTCTTTTCCAGGGGGTTGGCACTTGCCCCCTCTAGCCTTAACATTAGGATGCCAATGATTACAAGAAGAGATTGATCAGTTTATATTCGCCTCGTAATATAAACAAAATCGTAGTCGTTACCTAGGGTTATACTCTGAAAATTTCTGAATTATTAGTTATACGCCTCCATTCTCCCCTCTCTCTCTCTCTATCTCTCTCTCTCTCTCGATCGTTCTTTTTCGGCAGTTTTTATCATTTTTATTGTGATGTTTGCCAAGACCGTATATTTACGTCACACCTTCGGTATCATTTGGAGCTCTGGTGCTTGTCCTTCGGCGACGTGTCAAATTTGAACCAGCATTTACTGGGTTCGCTCACCGTTAGCCTTTGACTGTCCCCAGCCGACCTGCAAGAGGTCGTTCCGCCTCCATTCTATTACTGTCATTAGATTCAAACCGCCTGTGGTCTACCGGTGCCAAAAAGGGAAGCAAGGAATAGTAACACTGTGACATACAAAACATGTCCCAAGAGTCGACTGAAGTAGGAGCCTAGGAAGCTACCCTAGTAAATAAAAAGCGTCGCAGAAATAGGATGTGCTGGTCTACTTGTTGGCGCATAACTGGCACAACCTACAATCTATCTTAGGCTCAAATCACATATAACTCTCAAAAAGTGGGTTAACAAGTGATCAATATGCTGCGTTGGAAGAAGAAGAAGATGACGAAGTAGATTGATATTTCACAAATACAACTACATTACATATATTAGTTACAGTGATTTGAAACCAATTTCTCGTGTTTCATATATATCTTAGTACCACAAAAGAACAGGTAGCAGAGAAGAAGATATTCAACTACACTTCCCTTAATTCACGTGCACGTTTTGATTTGATTTTCCTCGAAGAACTTACCTGTCGATATCAATTGTGAATTTTGTTTATAAAACGGCCTCTAAAATATCAATGGTAATGAGAAATATTTTTTTCAAAGAAAAATGTGAACTTGAGTTTGGATAAATTTCTTCTTCAGGTTTTTAAAGTCATTTGTCAATTAAGTTCTACGGTAAAAGAGTTTTTAACTAAAACAAACTGTATGTATAATACTAAAATACAGTTATAAATTATCATAACGTTCTATGTTCCCTGATACTGTCTCACCCTCAGGTTGAAAGCCACAATCATGACGATTATAAGTTGGAACTCCCTTGTGACAAACCCGGCAGTTCGACATTTGTAACTTTTTAAATTAGTTGTTGTTTCATTCAAGGACTAACATGATCCATTCTAAATAAACACAATAAAAATGCAGAAGGTTACTTTTACTGATAAAAAAACACTTCCGTATGACTAATGGCAAGTACATCAATTCATCATCCCCTGAGAAAGACAGCAACTGGCCTGGTCTGAATAACAGAATCGCTTAACTGATAAGATTTAAACAGGACAAAGCGTAACATCTACCATGTTTTAAACAAGACGAGAAATCTGATTGACGACATGATGTCATGACGGAGCTCTTGAAATGTTTGTCAGATAATTCTAACTGTTACAAAACTGAAATTAAAACTGCAATCAGATTGCAGCATAGACATTCTAAAAGTACTCTATGGAAAATTGTAAGAGCCGCCCGCTTCACCTTCAGAAAAACTATAGGCGGCAGGAATATTATTTGTGAAAACCACATTTAATTGCTGCGCGAAGTAAATACCTGAGGCAGATCCGTGAGCGGCGGAGGCAAGGCTATGATATTGTATATTTGGACGAATCCTTGGTCAATGCTCACCACACCAATGCTAAAGAATGGCAATCAGTAGACGGTGAACAGAAAAGAAAATACCAAGCAGCAAAGGCCAGCGTATTATACTAACACATGCAGGAAGCAGTGAAGAAGGTCTTGTCCATGACGCTGGACTTATTTTCCAATAAAAAAGTACCGACGGTAGGGATTACACACATAAATGAATGGACATATTTTCAGGCACTGGATGGAGAAAGATCTACTTCCAATTCTAAACAGACCATCATGCTTGGTAATGGATAATGCATCCTATCACAACGCAGTATCAGCGGAAGACAAAGTACCAACTGCATCCAATACAAAAGATCAAATTAGGACTTGACTTGCTAAGGAAAATGTCAGCTTCGATGATACATATTTGAAACCGAGTTGTTGCACCTGGTGAGGATGACAAATAAGACAAAGGTGTTTCATATTGACAAAATCATTGCGGAATACGTCCACACGTCTTTGCGACTACCTCCATATCATGCTCACCTCAATCCGATAGAGCTTGTCTGGGTTAAAGTAAAAGGGCAAGTTGCCGAACAGAACAGGACGTTTAAAATGTGTGATGTTGAAGTTCTGACACGTGAGTCCCTCTCAATGATAGACATGCAGTTCTGGAAGAAGTGTGTTGAACATGTGCTCCGAGAGGAAGACGAGTACTGGCACCGAGATGGATTACAATTTGTCCAGCCAGTAACAATTATCAACCTCATGGAATCATCAGATTCGGATGATACAAATCATATTTTGATTACAGACTGAGAAATAGCAACGTATACATTTCCATATCCAAATGCGTCTACCATCATACAATTTGTGGTGAAGTTAAGACACCCTGGGGTCTAATGGTGACCGAAGGGGAGGACTAACTGTTGCATATTGTATCCAAGTTCACGATTGCACATAAAGGGCAACACAATTAATTACTTGACCTATCAAGTTAATATGGAGATACACCTATGAATAGAATTGACATGGACAAATTCTAAGGATTACTGTAAAATCTAAAATTTGAGCCCCGTATTTGCAATTGTCATAAAAGATCAAAGGAATTGCCGATGTGCAAAATCCGTAGCATCTATGAACTACTGGTTAGCTTTATTTTAGCGTCATGGATATTCTAAGGCTGCATGCAAAAATCACTGAGATCCAACAGGTAGTTTTCGAGAAAATCAATTTCAAACGTGCTCACGAATTAATGGACAGACTATACACTTCATTAACACACGTCGCATTTTTTTACTTTTGTCCTAATTTTCCACTCGCCGAATGAACTTTAATTTCCAAATGTCAAACGATAGTAAAAATTGTGAATCTAACTCTGAGCTTTATAATAACACGGACCTCTAAAAACAATAACTGTGGTAATGAGAAATGTAAACATAAAAAAACTAATTTTAAAAAGAAATTTGAGACATGTGAAAACTTGAGTGAGCATAAATGCTTTTCATGCCCCTTTTTTAAAGTCATTTCGAACTTTAAGTTCTAGGGAAAAAGAGTATTTTAACTTGAAAAACAAACTGGTATTATAATTTACTAAAATACACAAATTACTAAATTATCATAACGTTCTATGTCTCCCCTGATACTGTCTCACCCCTCCAGGTTGAGAACCACTAATCAATTGTATGATTTATAATAAGTTGAAACATCCCTCTGTGACAAACCCGGCAAGTTGACAGTTTGTAACTTTGTTAAATTAGTTGTTTTTTTCATTTCAAGGACTAACAATGACCATACTAAATAAACACGAATATAATGCAACAAGGTGCACTCATCTGGCACTGGAAAATAAAATAAAAATCCCACCCATATGCTTAATGGCAAGAGTGGACATCCAATTCCATCATCCACCTGGAGAAAGACAATAGACAACAAAATAAGTATGTGTCTGAATAACAGTAATCGCTTAACTGATCAAAGTCATCTGGGTCGAGTCATCACCTTTCAGGACAAAGCGTAATCATCTTACCATGTTCTGAATACAGACACGTGCAAATCTGCACTACATGGGGACAAGTCTGAGTCATTCTGCACATACGATTTAATTATGCACTATCTGTCTAGATTAATTCTGAATATTCACAAAATATATATGAGACTGCAGTAAAACTATTTGATTGGCAAAACACGTAATCACAAAGTACTGTAGTTTTACAAATTACAAAAACAATGACAAAATACAGCAACGTTTCGACCAACAAGGCCTTTATCAAGCAAACGAACAACAGGAGTGACAAATTTAAAAACAAATGGACGACATTTTTCACCAGTGAACTATGGGGTGGAAAGTTAAGATAAGCTTTACTCTGTCAGAGTTAGTGATCCTATGCTGGCTCGTGAGGGCCTGCTGGCTAGTGATTTTCTGAACTTAGTAACGAATACGAGTTGTAATTTTAATTCTATTGTAATATACTGATGTAGTGATAGTGGATAGGCGTATGGAGATAGTAATGTCAAGAAAGTTGACACAAGTAGTGGAGATGTTAGAAGTAAAACGAATAGAAGGGTTGAAAACATTAATGAAATTAATGAAGCGTGATATGCCTGAAGCCGATTTATCACGCTTCATTAATTTCATTAATGTTTTCAACCCTTCTATTCGTTTTACTTCTCACATCTCCACTACTGTGTCAACTTTCTTGACATTACTATCTCCATACGCCTATCCACTATCACTATATCAGTATATTACAAGCCAACTGATGCACATAGTTTTCTCCTTTATATTTCTTCCAATCCCCGGGCTTGTCGTGACTCTTTGCCATTCTCGCAGTTCTTGCGCCTTCGTCGCCTTTGTAGCGATGACGATGATTTTCTTGAGAGAGCTCGCGAGATGCTTGATTTCTTTGGCAGGCGCATATACCCGGAGAGGGTGCTTGTCTGGGCTATGCATCGAGTTCAGAAAATCACTCGCCAGCAGGCCCTCACTAGCCAGCATAGGACCACTAACTCTGACAGAGTAAAACTTATCTTAACTTTCCACCCCCATAGTTCACTGGTGAAACATGTTTTATTCCGTCATCTGTCTATCCTTAATTCAGATCCTGAGGCCCGTTCTGTCTTCCCCAACGATCCTTTGGTGGCTTACAGACGGGACAGAAGTCTTAAGGATATGTTGGTACACAGTCGCCTAAAGTCCAATAATCCGACTCATTTTGGCACTGTTCAGTGTGGCCGTCGGCGTTGCAACACGTGTGCTTATGTGATACAGACGCGTACTGTATCTTTTCCTTTAGCCACGTTTCTTATTGACGATGGCTTCACATGCGAGTCCCGTAATCTTATATATGTCATTATCTGTAAGCGGTGTAACAAGGCTTAAATCGGCGAGACAGGTAAGAGGCTCAGTGACAGATTCGCCCACACTTGTGCGACATACGTCAATGCTCTGTGATCCCTTTAGACACCCATTTCAATGATACTGGCCATTTAGGAGCTCACGATGTCCAGGTCACAGCCATCCGATCGTGTTCCTCGGATGATCGCAGTCGATTTGCTCTGGAGAATCGGTTGATTTCTTTGTATGGTACGTTGCGACCACGTGGGCTCAACGTATTACATTCCTATGCTTCTTAGTACTTTCTCTTCCCATGCCTTGTAATCTATATGGGTATATGTTGCATGTATTCAAGTTATATATTTACTAGATTTTTCATTGTTTCTTTCTCTGTTCCATTTCTAGTTTTTATGTGTGTTTTTGTGTTACAATTATTTCGTTATTAGTTTTTATTCCCAGATTTTCGTTTTTATTTCCAGATTTTCATTAGAAACGTATGTTTTGGTCGTCCATTTGTTTTTTAAATTTGTCACTCCTGTTGTTCGTTTGCTTGATACAGGCCTTGTTGGTCGAAACGTTGCTGTATTTTGTCATTGTTTTTGTTATTTGTAAAACTACAGTACTTTGTGATTACGTGTTTTGCAGATTAATTCTGCCAAGACCAAAATTATGGACCAAAAATATGTTTTCACTAGTTGGGAAAAGAAAACGTGGAAGACCTAAGACCACTCTTCGAAGAACAATCCAACAAGAAAGTAAACTATTGGGATGTAAAACCATACAAGATATCTAACTGCTAGCAACGAACCGCATCACATGGAGATCTAAAACCTCTGCCCTATGTGCCGCCATTGGCACAACAGGAACACACTAACTAACTAACTATCTGTAACACATCTATACTCTAAGAAATTTGAGTTCAAAATCCTACCGCCACACGTTTAATCGCTAAACATACACTGTGCATTACACATATAAGAGTTCAAAATCTACTTCGTTACTAAGTTTCAATTGTGCGATAATATATACAGGTCTGGCAGGAGAAATGCGTTTTTTAAAACTTATTCTGTGATTGTACGCTATCTAACTTTTTTTTAAAATATCTTGATCTTACAACTGCGATGCTCTGATTAGGAAATATCAGCAGCTGGAGACAATACATTCATCCCTATTCAAACTGCAAGCCATAGGAATATCAGTTATTCTTCAACTAGCTCCGCCACATAAGCATATTACCAACAGATAGTGGGCCTCAAGGAGCAATGTTACTCCCATATAGTGGATATAAAGCGAAACGCCCGGGCATGCAAGAGGTGGGCCTCAGAGATAACAGTTTCTGTTTTAGTTTCAGTTTGGAATAACTTCTGTGCACTTAGACGTGTCCATAGGTGCTCCGATCTCCTTCGCAATATCTTCAACATCCAGCGATTGACCGTACCTGTTCGATGTTGATTGATGACCCTATTCATACACCGCTGTACAGTTCTTTTTTTGCTACTCCAATCTTCAATACCAGGTCCTGCAATCTAGTAGTTGACGTGGATTGCTTTAATTAAATGACAATCTTCAGAGATATCAGAGGCGACGAAAAACACTGTTTATTAAGCGCACACAAAAGCGCGTTCTAGAAATCTCTTCTTATCCTGACTCTGCGATATAAAACAGGATTCTAGATGAAGAAAATAAAGGTGTTCTGTATGATTTACACTCAAAGCAATATCTACCCAAACCGTAGAAGAAGTACATGTATCGTTTCTCATGTAGCGTAGAGGTTAAGCACTCTCTTCTCGTATCAAAGGTAACCGGTTCGCTCCATTGTGGAGCCGTTGGTATATTTTTTTTTTCCAGAGATCCTTGATCTCAGCGTAGGCGAGATCGAGTTCCTAGTCATATCGGAGACGGACGATAAAACGTAAGTTCTGTGTTCAAGTTCAGCACGAAACAGAACACTAGGCAGTTAAAAATCTTGAATAGCAGGCTAAAATGCTTGTTTTTAAATGCTTGGGCTAAAAGGCCCAGGCACACTTCATTAGAAAAAAAAGATTAAAATAAAATTCCTACTAAACATATTCATCAACTCCAAATGAAATCGGGGACTCCCGCCGGTGCTACGGAATTCGTGCACTGCAGCTGAGATCTTCATGTGTAAGAAAGAGATCGAAGAACACATGGTTACTCACCGAAGTGCAGTGATGATGGTCCTATTAATCAATAAATCTCTCACTCAATCTCTTCTCCAAACATAACGGACAATTGTTCAGAACTGCGGTAGTGATCCACCTAATTGACTTTGGTTCTGAGTTATTAGAAAGTTAATCTTAGATGTTGCTAACCAGACCCATTAAACCTATCCTCGTGGACTGTGGAGGTGGTCCTATAACCAGAACACTCTATCAGAGAAAATCGTTTAACGCCCAGGGACTGCCGTTGTCAATCCTACTAAATTATGTATTTCACCAGTATTTTGCTAAATCTGAACAAGGTTGCTTATAACTGACGCAAACAATACATGCCCTCAAGGTTTGAAAAACAACTACATAAATCTCTCAAAGGCTATGCAGTAAATAAATTAACCACGCCTTTGTTAGTTGTGGTTTTAGAAACAACATGCACAGAGCAAACCTATATATATCATATACGTATATATATATATATACATAGTTGTTAGATGACATTTTTAAAGATTTGTAAGGAGCTAAACTTTCCTGGGTATTAACATAAAGGCAATTCTAATCCAGCTTATACATTGTATATTTATACTAATAAAATTTGAAACATTTGTAAGTCGGATCATCAAGCGAAGATAGTGTGTTGGAGAAAAGGAATTTTCCTACATACTGCTTTCAAATGTTACTGTTTATTTCAATTTTGTTCATGTCTTTCTATTCAGTAAGTCTTGTTTGATTGGTCGTTTTCTTTTCTTTCTTTTCTCAATTCTTGTTTTGTCTCACAACGTCAGGATAAGAAGATCTTTCTAGAACAAGTCATTGTGTGCGCTTAATAAATAGTGTCTTTCGTCACCTCTGTTATCTCTGAGATCCATCTTTTCCACGGTCGGTATTTTACTTTGTATTCATTGTATCAGAGCAACATCGCTCTTTGAGGTGCATTGTCTGTTGGTAACCTGCTTATGTGGCTGAACTATTTAATGTGTTGTTTCTTGATGAAGTTCAGTACTGATGTTGTACCCACTTTTTTCTGATGTCTTCAATTCTCAACCTGTCTTTTCTTGTTACCCCCAGTATTCTGTGAAGACACTTCATCTCTGTCGTGATTAGTTTTCTTCTATCATTTGATATCAGCGTCCAGGTTTGTCACTGGTAGCATAATGTGGGAAGAAAGATTGTGTTGAGCATTGTTCTTTTTGTGTTGATGGTGACATGATTGCATAATTGATTGTTTATGTAATCATCATTAAACTTCCATCAATCCATAGATCAGACTCAGTTCATGAACACCGTTGTACTGGCGTGGGTCCACCAAGTAATTTTGTTGAGTTGAAATGTTCTAGTATTTTATTTTAATTGTTATTAATGATTTTTACATGGGCAGTTGTTTTTGATTATATATTTACATCTATTTTTGTATTTCTCATAACAGATATGTTTCTATATGTTTGTTTATCAAATACGTTTATGGAAGAATTTTTAGTATTTTCCTCTCGTGCCATTATAAATTGTAACATCATACAATACAAATATATCAGACACTAGAGTCAAGGAAGATCAAGAACAAGATGGACAGACAATATCAAGACCACACTACATAAACACGGATATAATACAGCAAGGGCAACTCATCTGCCCCTAGAACGCAAATTAAAGGTCCCACCCCTACGCTGAACAACAATAATGTACAACCAACTCCATCTTCCACCTGGTGGGTGATAGACAATAGATCATTATACATACGCCCGAGTGGTTACCGGGGACCAAATTGGGGTGTCAAGAATAGAACCACTGTTACCTGCCACGCATGTCGTAAGAGGCGACTAAGGAGATGGGGGTGGGGCTAGCTACCCCACACCATAAAACGCACTAGATGGCTACAGAATGGAGAGCGAACCGAGTAAACGCTGGCTGAAACCGGACACATCGCCGAAGGATAAGCACCAGAGCTCCAAATGGTGCTGAAGATGTGACGTAAATTACACCAATGCTACGGCTGCATGAATCAGATTTCCACATGAATAGAAGTTATGGGGAGGTCTGGCACATCGGTCTGGGTGGTGATAGAGAGAGATCATTATACGTTACATATTGCATGCAAGTAGTTTCTCCGTAGCGCTCTATCTTGGATCAAATCGTTCAATTACTCTTTGGAATCGAGTCCGATAGCTTTCGTCTCTCTCAATAAAACGATTCAGGATTTTCCTAGATCGGTTTTTTTGTCTCCCACTTCAACGTCAGCTTTGTGATTTGTTGAAAATTTCTTCTCAAAGTATGTCCAACATATCTCCGTTTTCTCTTTCTTATAACAGTTGTCACTAGTAGTTGACCAATTTATCTGATTTCATGACTTATCCTGAATTCTTTCCATTTTCATTTCATTATTTTTCGCAATCATCTATTTTTATATGAATTCAACAGATTTTAAAAATATATTTTGCCATTTTTCATCTTTTGCTGGCATATGTATGGATCGGTACAAAAAAATACTAGAGCATACACACTAAGTGAATGAATTGTAAAATAAATATATAAATATTGATTATTTGTTACTAAGCTGATGTCATTGCACTCCGGGCAGACCAGTACTTGCTCATCCCCCTTCACAACAGATATTGAAGAACATGCATACTGATCATTCCAGTGGCTCGGTGGTTAAACACACTCCTCACTCTGTCCATAGCCGTCCAGTTCTACCTTACAGGGGTAGCTTCAAATTGTTTTAATCGGTGGAGCGACTCAACATCTATTTTAGTGTCTTCATGGAATAGGCAGTCGCGAAGAGACCGAAGAGCATACCCCTTATCCATCTTAAACTCCCAAACAATCGATGCTGTTAATTCAAGCAAGTCTTCTCTTTCATTGCCGTAAACACCCACATGCCCCGGACAGTAGATCTACGTACGCCCCTGGAGGTTAGAAGCTTATAAAGACGACATCCACTCATACCGAAACCTGCCCATTTGGATCTTGTTAAGCATCGACTGAGCGTCAGATACAACAACAGCCCCAGTAAACTGAGTTCTTTAGAGCCAATAGAGGGCAGCAGTAATGGCCTCAACCTCCATCCACATACTCGACGTAGTTGTCCTGTATGCTCCACTTCGCTTTGCAGCAACCCTACCATAAACCATGAAAAACCCCAACCTGATTTCTCACCACGATGAACCGACCCATCCTTATATACAACAACATCATTCAATGCATTATCTTATTTCAGCAGCTTAACTGCGAGTTCATCATACATGCTAAGTGAATGAATTGGAAATTAAATATTAAGTAATAAAATAATGTGAATCATGTTCTCGTTTCAAATAGCTTTATTTTGGTCTACTTTATTTATGTATTACCACTTATAGTAAAGCCTATCACAAGAGATATAAATACAAGCCACCATCGTTTCTTTTTCCATACTGCGTGTACCACCCTTGATGATTATCTCGTTTATTGTTTCTGAACTTGTTATCAGGTTTCCAGTTTTCTAGCTGTAACTTTACGTCCTTGTTTTGATTGTCTTCACTGCTTCCTTGTGTGTCACTCCTTAATCCATCAACAATTCCAGCTAAAAGACTCTCTGGTGCATTATTTGACATTTGGGAGTTTCCTTGAATTCCGAACTGTTTTGATAAGAAATTATGAGATTTGCTCTCATGGTAACCATCATTATCATTACTTCCCAGAGCTGGTTTGATTGGGCGACTTTCTATGTCTTCTGTCGATATTTGATTCGCCGCTTTTCGTTTCCCGTAAGGAGTATACCATCCTTGTTGGCGTTTCGATGGCAGAGAGTCAAGTTCAGAGAGGTCATAGTTTAAGGCTAATGCAGCATCGTTATGAACATTATCGCTAAGTTTATCAACATTCTTTGAATCATCTTTCAGCGCTAAAATGTTCTCAAAATCAGCAAGGTTGGATATTTCATTATTGTCAATTATATCTGGTAGTTTGTTAACTGTGGTTTCCGTCAGTTCAGCACGTAACATGTTCATATAACTGTCCAGTAGTTTGTTCAACCTTGACGTTTTATGTAACGTATCTCGTGAGCTGTCACCAGCATCATTGACTTGGATGTTCCCGTCTTTGTGCTCTTGGTGGAGATCTTGGAGATCTTCAGAAGCAGATGTACCTGCAAAAAAAAAAAAAAAAAGTAGGAAAACGTCAAAAATAAATATACAAAAAAATGTGGTTATATGAAATATGATAGTCTGAGACATATGTGATGACAACGTTTTCTTTTCGTGTACAATGTTATCAAAATAGTTTTCGTTTTTACCTGCTACAGTTTGAATTGTATACATATTCCTCCCCGTTTGTTGCCGGGGCTTGCAAGGGGAGCAAAGAATAAAAACACTGCGACCTACAAGACATGTCTTAAGATGCGACTGAGGTAGAGGCCTAGGAAAGCTACCCAAGTAAATAAAAAGCGTAGTAGAAATCGGATGTGTTGTCCTAATTGTGTCGCATAACTGCACAACGTATAATCGCTCTTACTCTTGGATCACATACAAATCCCAGATAATGGTTAACAAGTGGTCACCATGGAGCGTTGGTAGAAGAAGAAGAAGAAGTAGAAGTATATATATTATTTCAGCAGCGCTAATGTCCCATGCAAAAGATGGACATATTATGATGATATTGTTTAGTGGTAAGGGAGTTAGAGAAGGGATCGGGTTTGAGACATTAGACGTGGAAAAAGAAATGGCTTTACTGCAACGGATTTACTTCATTTCACCTGGTTTACCTATATGGTTCCGACTCTGTCGGCAGACATGGCACGCTACCTGCAGAGATAGTTTCTTAATGCTCGAGCTCTGCACTCCAGCAACAATTATAGAGATATCATGACAAAAACTACACATGTGACTTGTTTCGGATTCGAATCCATAACCTTCAGAACGACATGCTTACTACTGCCTTGTAGTTAGATTGGGGACAATCAAAATCGAGAGGAGCAAACCATGCACACACCTGGAAGGAAGGAAAACCAAGTAGTCCACAAAAATACCGGCAACCTGGGAAGATAACGCTCAACATCCCGGAAGGGTATGTCGTCTAAGGGTCGCTACCCTGAAAGAAACTAACAACCTGCTGCCTTGTAGGTTGGCTGGGGACAGTCAAAGGCTGATGGAGAGCAAACCCAGTAAATCTTGGTTGAAATCGGACACGTCACCGAAGAACACGTACCAGAATGAAATCGGACACGTCACCGAAGAACACGTACCAGAATGAAATCGGACACGTCACCGAAGAACACGTACCAGAATGAAATCGGACACGTCACCGAAGAACACGTACCAGAATGAAATCGGACACGTCACCGAAGAACACGTACCAGAATGAAATCGGACACGTCACCGAAGAACACGTACCAGAATGAAATGGACGTAAAAAACGTTCTTAACGGAAGGATGATTATATATCACCAATAAGAATCATAAAATGGCGAAAAAGAACGACGGATGATCCAATGATCAAAGAAGAAGAGAGAGAGAGAGAGAGAGAGAATGACAGGCTAACATCTTAACCAATTCCTCATAGAACCCCCATATACGTTATATGTTTAAGAGGTTGTAGTATGTAGTAGATGTTAAATGTACGTGTGGAGGCAGTGTTGAGTGCGTATATCTGACTGATGAGTGTGTTTTGGAGACACATGAGTATGTGTGACAGACAGATGAGTATGTAGACAGATGAGTATGTGAGTGAGAAAGAGGTTGTAATAATTGCGTATAAGGGAGAGAACGATTAGGTGTGTGTGTGTGTGTGTTTGTGAAAGAGAGCACTGTACGTTATTTGCGTGCGTACGGACACTGTAGTGAAAGTTGGAGGTTGATGGTTTGCGTGTGCAAGAGAACTAGATGGTGTTGAACGTATGTGAGAAATGAACAAAGACAAACTAAATAAAGACAAATATTATAAAGCCAATAACAAGGAAGAGGAATAAATCGAGGAGCGTGCAGAAAGCAATGCACCTCCTCGGTTTTCTCACGAAATGTTTAATAAAGCAACGAAATTTACACGTACTATACGTATGTATGCCATTTCAGTAACTATCTTATTAAAATTAATCTCCATCATCTTGTACGGATTTAGGTCATTCGGAACAAGTGAATGAGGGAGAGATAACGAGAGAGAGAGAGAGAGAGAGAGAGAGAGAGATATCCAAGATTTAAAAAGTTACCAATTCATTGTGATGTGTATGGTTTGCGTCTAGAACGTGAGTACATTGCGTGCTCATTATTAGACCCCTACGGTATATAGGACACACATCCAAATTTCGGCCAAAGTTTATATATATTATCCAACAGGGCACAAATGTGTACAGACCGGTAGCAATATTTTTTAAACAAACTGAAAAAACTCTGAAGTAACACTGTATAGTATTTTTCTGTTACATGGTATCGGTTCAAATAGATCAAAGGAAAGCCATCAAAGTGGACTCATTTCAAGTTCAATTAATTGATTCCATAATAATCAAGGACAAAAACTACTGACTCGACAAGAGGAAAAATACAGTTTTCTAAATTGTGGTACAATCGCAATACAGACAAATTGAGTTGAACATAACAAATGTAATCCTCAATTTATTTAATATATTTATAAGTGCTATTCCTGCAGGCAAAGGATATTATGCATTTCCACAGCTCTCTATTTATAGCGCAGTTAAACTGTTCTGATCTCAATCTCAATATATCAAATAATAATCGTCGTCCATCACAAGCGATGATGACAACAGTCTCAGACGGTGCTGCTGCACATTTCTGGTATGTGCGGAGGTTACTCTAGAGCCCAATCCTAGAACACAATCCCCTACTAAAGGTGGGACATACATGATCATAGTTAAACATGTGGGTGTTGTGTGTTATGTCTTACCGTGCTTCTCGTTTTCTCTGTGCCTAAACGACACGATGATTATCAGCTATGCGGGTTCTTCTTGTATTATTACAGCGCCACATTTGGCGATCTTGCGCCATGGATTCCCAGCACGTGGTGTATATATCGAAGCATATAGGAGACTCTTTAAGTGTGACTTTAAATTGTTTTTTCTGTCCACCAGCAGAACGTCTAATAACGCAGTAACAGAAACAGAGACACAAAAAACAAAACTGCTCATGAGATACTGGCGTCTTTGTTAGGGTACAAGATCCATTTAAGTGTACAGTTTTTATATCTGCATTATGGGGCTTTGAGTGCGAAGAGTAATGTTGTTGATGATGATGATGATGATTTAGTTATTATATTATTCCATTACATTTTGTGTATTAATAAAAGCAATGGGGTGTCATCTTTCCCGTTGAGTGGTGGTTGTAATGGATTTCCAACAAGCCATATCCCTTGCTCCGATGGTACACTTTGAAGACTTTTGCCGGTTCACTTCCTAATGTTTCCCTTCTAATTGTATCGCTTCTTATCCAAGCTTTCTAACTTCCATTTAAAGATGATTTTCAAAGAAGCGTTTAAGTCCCGCTAAAAAATACAAAACTATCTCATTTGTTAAATATATATCTCTCTGATCGGTTCTCTTTTCACTCTTAATTGTTGGAATATGTTTTTATCAGTTTTCTTTCCTTTCCATGACACTCTGTCTATCCTTCTGTATATCCTCATTTCACTAGATTCCATTATTTTCTTCGTCTTTTTGTTCATTGTGAACTTTTCCACTCTATATAAAATATAATGAATTTTTTTTTTCCGATCCAGAAGCACTTGCGCTTTTCAGCTCTTCGGCTCGGGGCCATGGACATCGTAACCCTTCGGTTCGGTGCCACGAACACCGTAAATCTGGGGAATCTGGCTTTTTTCTGCCATCCCGCGAATTGAACCCGCACACACAGAGGGATAGTCACCCGTAGTCCAACGCGCTACGAACACGCTGGGCAGACGGGCGTAATGAATACATATATAGCACTTGACAAGACGTATCTTATGCGTATTTATTTGTGTTGAGTATTAATACTTCTTCTGTTTCGAACGTCTCACATCGACCCTAGGGTTAACTACACTTTGTGATTAGTATATGATGTGATCCCATACCTAACAGCGATTCTACGCCTATAAGAAGGACGGTTATGCACCTACAAGTAGGCCAGCACATACGATTTCTGCGGCAACTGTTTACTTACTAGGGTAGCTTCCCTAGCCCTGTACCTTAGTCACCTCTTTCGATAAGCCTTGTAGATTGCAGTGTTGCTATTCTTTACTTCCCTTAAGGAACCCGGCAGCACAAGGGCGGGGTATTAATACACTGTTCATTCTTTATATTTTATTTTCAGAAATAAACTCAAGACTAGACACGCATCTGTGAGAACGAACAAATGCAATTCAAAGGAGAAGTTGGCATGTACACAAAAGTACTGATTCTTTGCTCATCGTTAATTCACTATACAACGTGCATGATTTATTCAACAACCGACACGGTTGCATTGTTAATTCACTATACAACATGCATGATTTATTCAACAACCGACACGGTTGCATTGTTAATAGAAATAAAAACGATCACTTAGTGTCTGTCTTGTAGAACATTTTCAATAAATTAATGTCGATTTTGTCGCATATTTCCGTGTATCTGTGTCCATCATGTTTTGCTGACGATTTTGCCATAGTCGCACACAGTTATGCTACCCTGCAATCCCTTATCAATAATATGGCCAGGGAGTGCGATATATGTTCTCTGCCTATAAGTGTCACTAAAACAATGGTTCGATGTTAGGGAAGTAAAACAGCAACAAAGACAACTGTAAATTGTAACCAAACACCAGTACATAAAAGGTTGCCATCTTGAGTCTATAGTAGCTGCCAGCCTTTGTCTTGAAGAAGATACATTCAACAAACTATTAAAGAGATCGTGGGACAACACAAAATTCATATTGCAGACGAGGATTCAAATCTATCGATCCTGTGTAATTAGTTCGTTACTATATGGCTCAGAAACATTGACAGTCTACACAAGGCATGAGAGGATATATATCATCTTTCAGCTTTGAGGTATCATCAAGATGACAAAGATCAGGTGACAAGATAACCAACTCTGAAGTAACGTAACGAACAAACTGGCATTTCCTCATGGACATGCTCAACAGTAGAAGACAAAGATGGCTAGGGCATTCGAGAAGAATGGACAATTGCTACATGCGCCAGCAGATTTCGTTCTGTGAATTTTCGTAAGTGAAGAGACGCCGAGACAGACCACTCCTCAGATAAAAGGATCAAGGAAAAACTTCTCTATCGGTCTCAAGGGGGGAAAACGAGCCGATAACGATTTACTAGGAAAACAAAATTAACGAAAATGTGCATAATCTAGAAAATAAACTTCTTTTTTTGTCGTCACACTGCTACCGGGTTGTTGCCCATGTTCATACTTTTCTGTTTTTTGACTTGTTCTATTCTGGTGGCTTGGGTGATTGTTATTTTTGCTCTTTGACAGGATTCTGCTGTTCCATCTAGCCATCTTTTTCGGGGTCGTCTTCTCGGGTTCTTTCCTGATGTTCTGTTGTAGAAGACTATGTATACTCTGGAGTTTGGAAGCCATCTTATAAAATGGCCAACCCATTCATTCTTTGTTTCTCAATGTAATTCAAGCAAGGTTCTGTGCCAACTTTCTTTCTTATGCTGATGTTGGTTACTGTATTTTGTGGTGTTGTTGGTAGCTTTTCGTAGGCAGCGCATTCCACATGAACTTACTTTTTGTTGGGGCGCTTTGCGCATTGACCATGTTTGGCTCTGGTAACACAAAGTATGTATGGAAATGTTGTTGATCATCTGTTACTTAGCTGTGAGTGAAATTTGGGGTGCCTTAACAATGAGGATACCTGGTAGGTTACAGCATGTGCTTTTTGAAAAGAGACGAAGGGGTGAAATGAAAGGCAAGAAAGACACGCGTAAACTTCGAAGTTGTCACAGTAAACCACTTTCCAATTTACCGTCTGTAAAGACGAAATACCCATACATATTTACATATACGTTTTGTTGAGTTTAATTGCATTTTTATATATTATACAGTTTTGTTTGTCTTTTATAGTTTCGTTTTTAATTAAATATATTCTCAAATGATATTTATCTGTGGGATTCTAGAATTGAAGTCATAAAGATGTTCATATTTTCTCTATGTGAGCCCACCTAGTGTTTCCTGTAATTAACCTTCATCTTAAATTACAAGTAAATAAATGAAAGAAAATCTAGAATTTCGTGTCTAAATAAAACTTATTTCATATTATAACTATTTGCTTATTTATGTACTTTATATCTATATATTGAATTGTATCTTCAAGGTTGTGGCCAAGGCTGATATGCAGTGCAGGATTAGCCATATAGCAGAAGTAGCAAATGCTACGGGCCCCGCCTCTCTGGAGGCCCGCGCCTAGGGCAGAAAATGTTTAGCTTGTAGATTTCGGTTTAAATATAATTTTTTTTTCAGATCTACCTTTTTTCAGCAAAATATTAAGTCTCTGAAAAAATGTTTAATTTTATATTTTAAAATCTGTTGTTATTAACAATAAAAAGCATGGGGCTCTTGAATTGCAATTTTATAAACTTATAATGGAAAATTCATTAGAGTCGTATTTTCCCATATGTAGAAATAGTCTTACGAATTTACTTGTCTTTAATGATTACTAACTGCAGCGGAGAACGTTCTTTTTCGACATTAAAGCGTATAAAAAATGAGTTTAGGTACATGATGGTACACGATCGTCTACATCTCACCTGAACATTTAATGTAATTTACTTAGAGAAATTGATTTGTCTAGTGTTATCTCTAAATTTGCTGACATTAAATCGAAAAATAGTGTGTTTGTAAGAGCTGTGTTTTATTTTATTACCATACAAAACCTAGGGCCTCTTTGTAACATTTGCTGAAACCCCCGCGCTGGTTTAATCCGGCACTGCTGCTATGTCATACTCAAGTACTGGTCGGAATATTCCAGTGTACAACCTATTCAAAATGCCACTATCTGCATCCCAGGTGGTGGCTGCTAGTTTGTTCGTGATCCCCATTCTCTGATGTGCTCTTTTTCTAGCTTTGTCTATTTGTGTTTTCCAAGTCAGTCTGCTGTCCATTGTGATTCCCAGATATGTTGTACTCCATTGGGAGTAAGTGGTCATTTATCTTGAGTTCCACCAGTTGTTTCTTCTTGGAAAGGCTGAAGACTGTGAAAGTGGTTTTATTTTCATTTATAGTGAGCAGCCAGGTACTGGCTCTATTTGAGAATCGGAAATCCTAAACTATTGAGAACGAAGAACAAGAGAAATATCTATATGAATATATATCATGTTTGTGTCCCGTTTGACATATACAACTTTCACAAGAGAATTCCAGTTCTGAAGTTATACTCTCTTTCAACCAATTGTTTCTAAAACTCTTACAACTCTATA
Organism: Arion vulgaris; assembly: GCA_020796225.1. Taxonomy (NCBI): domain Eukaryota; kingdom Metazoa; phylum Mollusca; class Gastropoda; order Stylommatophora; family Arionidae; genus Arion; species Arion vulgaris. The sequence goes on along the minus strand of CM036761.1, from coordinate 26,088,462 downwards.
TACGCAATTCTTTTCCATGTATCCGTTATCCCCCTTTGTGCATTCCAAAATGTATGTGTCTAGTTCTTAGTAGGTCCATGTTATCTCCACTTGTGCAGTCATGTACCTGTGCACTTCTATAATTTCGTGTGTAATTAAATGTAGGTTTCAAATATATGCACTTACACAATACAATATTTTCATTTCTAATAAGTACGTAGACTCAAACTATGTCTATTCTTTATATTCTAATTGTAGCTCATATTAAAATAAAATCACGGTATCACATTTTAATTAAGAAACACTTGGTGATTACATCAATAAAAATTGTATGTATCCTCTTATCCTACTAACCAATTCTGTAACAGACATAACTCAACTGATCATGGACTGCAAACGTAGCAAACTTCAGAATAAAATATGAGAAGTCAAGATGGACTAATGTTAAACATACTCTGAGAAGAAATGATCAGAAAAGAACAACGCAAGCAATAGAGGGTGGGAGACAAATGGTTCAAGAAATTCAGGATACCCTGGAGAAACCTTCAATAACATTTTCTTTGAAAGGCAAGAAATAGTTATTCTTCGTCTCCTTTGAACGCTCCTTATTGACAACTTGTTAACCACTCTGTGTCATTTGTATGCGATCTGAACCTAAGAGCGATTGTACGTTGTACCAGTTATCCGCCTACAAATATGCCATGACATCCCGCAATTTACTAGGGTAGCTTCTCTAGGTCCTACATCGATCTCCTCTTACGACATACCTTGTAGGTCGCACTGGTACTATTCTTTGCTTCTCGTGCAGGCCTCGGCATCACACGGTCGAGGCAAGAAATATAGAACTCAATTTCAATATAAAAGATTACACGAGTTGCCCAGTAAAGAGCCGTATAGAGACATTTCTTACAGTTCATATGTAACGTTTAACATTACTTAATAATATAATATGATATATGACGAGAGTAATATAATAATATTCCTGTTGTTTGTACCCTGTTATAAAGACATCACATCTACAGTGTTTGTTATATGTAGTACAGTTATCACATTTTGTGATAATATACAAAAAAACGAAACAGTATACCCATCGACAGATTTGGTCAAGTCTCTTCCCCCTCCAGAAAAAGATGTAATTAACTGTGCGTCTAAAATCATGATCGACATGTCACTACTGTAATTGATAGCTATCGATTGAATAATTAAGTGGCTACGGATGCAATTAAAAGGATAGCGGAACAATGAATTTAGAATGAAAAGAAAAGATAGTGATTACAAATAACGTTTATGAATATATTTAGAAATTAATGTTGTGAACGATCTATTGGAATTTTTACTTATTTTTGTTTCTCTAATCCTGTTTTATCTTACAACGTCAGAATTAGACGAATGTACGTTTATGTGCGTTTCATAAATAGTGTTTTTACTGCCTCTTTTATTTCTGAGTTCCAACTCTTGTGTTGACATCCTTTTCTTTGTTTTCACTGTATCTATCTCTCTCGCCATCACCGCCCAGACCGATGTGCCAGATTTCCCCAACAATTCTATTCATGTAGAAATCTGATTCATGCAGTCTTAGCATTGGTATGTTTTACGTCACAGCTTCAGTACCATTTGGAGCTCTGGTGCATATCTTTCGGCTATGTGTTCGGTTTCAGCAAGCGTTTACTCGGTTCGCTCTCCGTCCACTGTATCTGAGGGAGATTTCAATGTCTTTAAGTTGCACTATCTGTTGGCAATCTGCTTATGTGGGCCGAATAATTTAATGTGCACACTATTTTCTCTGGTGTCTTCATTTTTAAACCGGTCTCTTCTTGCTACTTCCAGCATTCCACGTAGACAATTTATCTTCAACTTGACTAGTTTTCTTCTATCATGTGATGTTCCACGTACACAATTTATCTTCAACTTGACTAGTTTTCTTCTATCATGTGATGTCAGCGTCAAGGTTTGAAACTGATATCATGATGTTTAGATAATAATTTCGTTGTACATCCGTTTTAGTGTGCATGATGAAATACACTAACAACTGACACATATTCTTCTTCTACGTCTTCGAACGATCCATATCGACCACTTGTCAACCACTCTGTGTGATTTCTATATAATCTGATCCTAAGAGCAATTGTACAGTGTGCCAGTTATGCGTCTACAGGTAGACCAGCACATCCGATTTCTGCTATGCTATATTTTTACTAGGGTAGCTTTCCTAGGCTCCTACTTTAGTCGCCTCTTACGACTTGCTTTGTAGGTCGTAGTGTTACTATTCTTTGCTCCGCGTGCGAGCCTCGGCAACACACAAGCGAAGTGAAATTCAACTCTGTTGAAAACAATCTGGGGGAGGGGCAGCTAGAATGCAGGAAAGCAAAGAAAAAAGTACAACTGGAAGGAATGCTTCTGAAGGTGGACAAGCAAAGTTCTGGCAGAGTAACCATCAGTTTAACACTGTAACTTATTGTGAACCATCATCATCAAATAGCTTGTCTTTAGCAAAGCTTTGCCAGCCCCACAGTCATTCGGAATTTATATTTGTAGGCCAGATGTCCCGCCTCCGCAGCCGTAATATTCAAACCATCAGTGAGGTCAAAGTCGCTAAGGGACAACGCCAAGCCAGGATTAGTGAGCTGGCACTAATCAAGATCCTACCCCCACCTCAACGTGGTGACCCTGGAAACAGAATATGGTTCCTGTCTGGCTAAGCCGCCTTTACTTTCCCAGAGCATGTCTGGTACCCAGTTGAGGCTGGGTCGACCTGAGAGCCGTCGTGGTCGGGAAAAATTCCACGCGCATTGCGGGAGCTCAACCCAGACCACCAACCTTGAGAAGCGAGTTCACTAACAACTACGCCACCACGGCTCTCAACCCTTTCATACCTCGTGGTATATAGGGCAATACAGTGTTAGGCCTGTATTTTTCCTTGACCGTCGGCACACAATGGGTGATGTGGTCAGCATCACACAGGCCGCCTTTACTTTCCCAGAGCATGTCTGGTACCCACTTGAGTCTGGGTCGACATGAGAGACGTCGAGGTAGGGAAAAATTCTACGCACACTTCGGGAGTTGAACCCAGACCGCCAGCCTTGAGAAGAGAGTTCACTAACAACTATATATATATATATATGGGTTTCTCGGTCACAGATTGGCTGACGAATTATTAGTTTCCACAATTATAACTCTAGTCTATGTCGATGAGTTATCTTCTTAATTTCCGAACGCTCCATATCGACTACTTGTTAAAGCACTCTTTGTGATGTGTATGTGATCTGAGCTTAAGAGTGATTGTAAGTTGCGCCAGTTATGCGTCTACAAGTAGGTCAGAACATTTTATTTCTGCGCAGCATTTATTTACTAGGGTGCTTCCTAGGCCCTATCTCTGTCGCCTTCTACGACATGCTTTGTCGGTCGCAGTGTTACTATTCTTTGCTCCCCTTGAGAGTACCGGAAACACAACGGTGGAAAAGTTATAATTTTCTTAATCCAGCTGTAGATCACGTCGAACTATCATGTGGTGGAACATATGAACTGACTTTCTTTATGTTTCTAGTCGTACAAGCTCTCCACTTTCATTTTCTTTCATAAGACGATATAAATCTCTGAACGTATGAACACATGTCTGCGAGGTCTCTTTGGCTAATTGGTTAAGCCATTGCCTTGTGAGTCGAAGGTTCGAATCCGAAGCTCGTCGTTCTGTTCACGAGTGGATTTTTTTTCCAGAGACCCCTGGGATTGTTGCTACGGAGGTCGCGCTTTGTGCAATGCTTTCGACAGAAGGCGTGCCATGTCTACGGAGAGGGACTGAGCCATATACGATAAAACCAGGTGAAGTCAACCCTTCGCTTTAAAAAAATAGAACACACATCTATATTATAGTAGAACCCTACGTAACCACACATCAATCTAATAGCGGGGAATAAGAGCAATAAATATTGCCATTATCATCTTGTCTGCATCATTGGACAGCACAGAGATGATCCTCGTCATCCAGGGAAGAACAATTCTGGCATATCTCTGTGGTATGTTAGTAATCAACAGATAATCAAGGTCTTCAATGATTTGTTTAACATAAATAATATTAAATCGAAGAGCATAAGCACATAATCTTCTGGATTATTGAAGAAAACTATGATACTTGCATAAATTATAGCAGATGCGTGTGTTTGTTAGCTATTCTGTATTTCTTAGTTACAGTGTGTTTGTTCAAAAACTGTCAGCTAGTGTAAGTTCTCACTCTGTTAATGTGTAGCGCCGGGAATGTGTTTTTGTTTTCACGCTCATTATCATCATCAAATAGCTTTTTCTGAGTTGAACTTTGCCACCCAAAAAGTCTTTTAGAATTTTTCTCTCTCATAGTACAGATCTCCTGCCTCTACAGTGGTCATGTACAAATCATCAGTTACATTATGAATCCATCGTCTCCTTGTCTTTCTTTTCTGCTCTTTATCGATGTTTCTTCCTGCTCTTTGTCGGGATGTTTCCTTCCATGATGTACTTCTCCAGCCCTTATTGTCTTCTCTTTTATTTGTCTAAAATACTTTAATTTTCTTCTTTGTAGCAACATCCAGTTTTATTTGCTATTGATTTCTATCTGGATATATCTATTTATTCTCTTCTCTGTCCATGATATACGAATGACTCTTCTGTAACGTTTATATTCAAAAGCAAATTTCATGTTCAATAGACGTTGAAACTCACGTGGACGAGATGTATAAAAAAATATCATAAAGATGTTGGTACATGGAAACTTGAGCTTCCATTTTGTTCTGATACTTTTAAAAAGATAGACATGAAGAAAAGATCTAACATATTTCACTGAATATCTATAATATGTCATTTACTGTACCTTCCTAGAGGTTTCAGTTACGCGCCATTTGTTACTCGTATGTTAAACTGTTACCAAATGTATTCATCACTCATGAATCCTTTGTATACGCATGTTAGAATAGAGTTTTTGTACGCTTTTGGTTTTAAAAAATAAATTCGCCTGTATGTTGCCGGCGTCCTCAAAGAGAGTAAAAAATAGTAACACTGCGACCTACAAGGAATTTCATAAGAGGCGACTGAGGTAGGGACCTGGGGATGCTACCCTAGTCAATAACAATCTGCAGCGAAATCGGATGTGCTGGCCTTCTTGTAGGCGCATAAATGACACAACGTGCAATTGTTCTTAGGCTTGGATCACATACAAATCACAAAGCATGTCTAACAAGTGGTCGTTATGGAGGTCTTGAAGTAGAATAGGAAAACAAATTGGTATGAAGTGTGATATACACAACAATTTGTGAACATTATTCGAGATGTAATTACACCCAAACAGAAACAAATGGATGTGGATTATAGTACGAGTCGCCCCTTATCTCTAGCTACAGAGGTCACAAGCATTAAAATATGAAAACTTCTACTTGGCTTGAGAATGATTATATGCTGGCGTATGTTGTAGTCATGTAAAATATTCACCATGCGATTCAAATATATTGAGTCTATACCCGATACTGGTCAAGCTACTTTACTTTGAGCTAATTTTTTAGGCAAAAATATCGGTCTCAGTTCCATGGAGGCGACTGAGCGAGTTACCGAGGATAGAGGGATATGGAGAAATTGCCTGCAGGCCCTATGTAACGTATAACGGTACGCGATGAATTTTATATATATATATATATTCTTTTGATTCATGCTCTCATAGAAGGTGATATTCATCGCCTGTTCTATCAGAAGACCATCAACTTGGGTTCCATGTTTAAGTTGAGGAGACAATCTTTGATAAGTTTAAAATCGGAAAGATCGTACTATAAAACCTCTCAAAAGGTTACAGTTCGAGCCCCGTAATAATTTAATATAAATCTTTCTTAACATAATAACATATTAAACACAATAACTTTCCGGGAAATGAAAAGAAATATTAGTGGACAAGAAATCACAAACATTCACCGTAATATAAAATAATGTATTAAGTGAGGAAAGGACAAAAACACCATCAAGGCTGATCTATTTATAACAACGATAGGGATATAACCTTAGGGTATGCACCTCACGTTCAGTAGAACCAAACATGTAGAAAGCACCCAAACAGTACCGGTTACAACTCATTAGAAATACGTGCTTAGTCATAGAGTTGATCGGAATATCTTGGAGACATTATGAGTAGGAAGTAACTTAATTATAGCTGAATGATATATGACAGTGTGCATATATATATATATATATATATATATATATATATATATATATATATATATATATATACATGCTTATAGTATGTGAGTGAGACAATATAGTTGTTGGGATATAGAGAGCATTACTTCTAGAAATAAGAATCCATGGACAATAAACTGTAAATATAGAATGAAGTAATACTGTTACACATGTATACTGAAATGAAAGTTATATAGTATTATAATTAAATTACGAATTGTCAATACAAATGTTGTATCAATCCTAACATATGCCATCGAGAGTTGGAAAATGACTAAAGATATAGAAAGCAAGTTGCATGCATTTGACAATAGATGTCTGCGATACATAATGAACATATAATGGAACGTATTCAGGAGAAGTGATCAAATCAGAGAAATGCCAGGTCAACCCTTAAGAACAACTGTTAATAGACAGAGGATGCATGAGATTTATTGCAGTCAACCTACAATGCGGAGACCACCGCATGATGATGATGATGATGATGATGATAAGAAGGAGAAGAAGGAGATATATTGGACACACCTTGAGAAGAAATGATCAAAGAATATCAAAGTAGTCATTGAAGTGGAATGCACAGGGTTCAAGAAAGAGAGGACGACCTAAGGAGATCCTGAAACGAACTTTGCCGAGAGAGACACGAAATATCGGTCTCACTTCCATTGAGGAGATTGAACGAGTTGCACAGGATAGAGCAGTATGGAGAAACTGCTTGCAGGCACTATGCAATGTATAACGGTACGAGATAATTATATTACATGTATAATGTGGGTGTCTCGGTGGCGAATTGGTTAAGACATTTGCCTGGGGTTATGAAGGTCGTGGCTTCGAATTCGAACTGAGTCACACGTGTAATGTTTTAATGAGATAATTAGGATTGTTGTTGGAGCTACGGAGTTCGTGCTTTGTGCAAAACTATCGGCAGGTCGAGATCTATTACAGCCGACAGGAAGGAGTCATATGGGAACACCCGCCCGCCTGCCCAGCGTGTTCGTAGCGCGTTGTACTGAGGGTGACTAGCCTCTGTGAGTGCGGGTTCAATTCCGCGGGCTGGCAGAAAAGCCACAGGTTCCCGAGATTCACGGTGTTCGTGGCACCGAACCGAAGGGTTACGATGTCCATGGCACCGAGCCGAAAAGCTAAAGTGCTTCTGGATCGGAAAAAATAAAATGGTGCCACCTGGTGCAATGAAGTCAATTCTTCGCTTTTAATCTCTAGTTTAAAACATATATCATGTGACATGTGAATTCAATATCAATAATACCATTTTAAAACATATATCATGTGACATGTGAATCCAATATCAATAACACCATTTTAAAACATATATCATGTGACATGTGAATTCAATATCAATAACACCATTTTAAAACATATATCATGTGACATGTGAATTCAATATCAATAATACCATTTTAAAACATATATCATGTGACATGTGAATCCAATATCAATAATACCATTTTAAAACATATATCATGTGACATGTGAATTCAATATCAATAACACCATTTTAAAACATATATCATGTGAATCCAATATCAATAATACCATTTTAAAACATATATAATTTGACATGTGAATTCAATATCAATACCACCATTTTAAAACATATATCATGTGACATGTGAATCCAATATCAATAATACCATTTTAAAACATATATCATGTGACATGTGAATTCAATATCAATAATACCATTTTAAAACATATATCATGTGACATGTGAATTCAATATCAATAACACCATTTTAAAACATATATCATGTGAATCCAATATCAATAATACCATTTTAAAACATATATAATTTGACATGTGAATCCAATATCAATAACACCATTTTAAAACATATATCATGTGACATGGGAATCCAATATCAATAACACCATTTTCGGAGAATAAATACAACGAAAGTGAGCGTATCAAGAAGAGACCGGTTGAGAAATGAAGACATCAGGAAAAAGTGGGTACAACATCAGTACTAGACTTCATCAAGAAACAACAAATTAAATGGTTCGGTCACGTAAGCAGATTACCATCAGACAGTGCACGCCAAAGAGCAATGCTGCTCCGATACAATGGGTACAAAGCAAAAGGCCGGCCAAGCAAAGATGGACCTCAGAGATAACAGAGGCGACGAAAGAGACTATCTACGAAGCGCATACTAGGGCCCGTTTTAGAAATCTCTTCCTGACCTGACGCTGTGAGGCATACAGGATTCGAGAAAGAAAGAAAGAGCGTATCAGATATAATTGGGATTAAGTCGAGTCAAGTTACTTTAGTAGCAATACACTCACAATACATAAAAATAGCATATCCTAAAATTATGATTACGTCGAGTCAAGTTACTTTAGTAGCAATACACTATCAAAACATAAAAATAGCATATCCTAAAATTGTCAATGGCAATATACAAATGAAAACTTCAATATATTGGTGGGCACACGGAGCCTCTTTCAAGAACCCCAGAGGAAGCAACGGAAGTAACGAATATGATCAACAACTTAATACCTGTTTATTTGTTGATCAAATATATTGGTGGTTAATGTACCTGTTTCATACATCGCATGATCAAGGTTTAATTTCCAAGTTGTACTATATTTTTTTTATTGTAATGGCTCACAGAATGACCCAGCCTCAATTGGACACTAGAAAAGCAGTCAGAAGTAAAGGAAGCCAGTGAGATGTGGATCACATTACCCACTGTGTTGTTAACATTGTCGTTATTGCCTGTAGCACCGCTATTTTAGGGCGGTGTAGGACAGGTGGGACGGGAGCATGAAGAATGTAATGACCACATGGTTAGTACAGTCGCTGCGAAGCTGATCAGGTTATGATATTTCATTTATGCCCACAGAAGAAACAAATCCTTGGCATTACCGGGAATTAAACATGGTCTCCTACACGGGAGCCGCGCTCTAACCCATTTGGCCATACACTCCTGCCGATGGGCGATACAAAATATTGACCTTACATCATATTCATCAATAGATAGCATGGTAGGAAAAAGGGTTCATTTTTTTCTTCAATATTTACATGACTAAGATAAAGTTAACTAGCCACATTAGATAGCATGGTAGGAAAAAGGGTTCATTTCTTTCTTCAATATTTACATGACTAAGATAAAGTTAACTAGCCACATTAGATAGCATGGTAGGAAAAAGGGTTCATTTCTTTCTTCAATATTTACATGACTAAGATAAAGTTAACTAGCCACATTAGATAGCATGGTAGGAAAAAGGGTTCATTTCTTTCTTCAATATTTACATGACTAAGATAAAGTTAACTAGACATATAGTTTACATTCTTAATGAATTGAGAGTCTTTCAGAACAGAGGAGTTTCAGGGTTATGAAACATAGTCGCTGACCAGAATGAGAAGATATGGATGTCGATATTTTGGAGCCGAAAAGAACGACACACCAAATATGCAAAGAGATTGATTAATCAGCATCGAACTAGCGTGTTGGGTCGCTGAACGCTGATAGATTTGTTGGGCGGAGATTGAAGCATATATGGACGTTTCCGAAGTGCTATGATGATGGTCTTCTGATAACTGGCCTGCATCAATGAAAGGCTTGGGTGTATTAATGGTTTATATTAGGTGGGACGAATTCGCGTAATGCATAAGCTCTCGGACACAGATCGGGTTCAATCGAGTTCAATCCCACACTCGACGTTTCACACATAAAGAAAGGAATTGGCCCCCGTATGTCCTGCACACTAAGTCCTAGTAATATAATGCGCAATGCACATACTACTCTAAGTTATGGAAAAAAAAATAATGGGACATTTTATTTTATTTATTGTTTATTGTCATTCCCCAGGTGGATGATGGAATTGGTTGTCAGCTCTTATCGTTTAGCATATAGATATGAGCTTTAATTAGCGTTCCAGGGCCAGATGAGTCGCATTTGTTGTGTTATACCTGTGTTATTTATGTGTGATCTTGATAGTGACTATCCAGCTTTTTCTTGGTCATCCCTTGGCTCTAGTACCTGATCTCTTTTTATTGTATGCTGTTATTGGTGGTTGGTTGTATTCCATTCTCATTAAAGTCCAAATCACTACATTTGTTGTTTTTTAATGTATTCGGTGCATGAAATGTTATGTCCACTCTGCTTCTGTTGTCCTAATTTCGTAGTCTATCTTTCCTGGTGATCCCCACCGCATTCCTAAAGCATTTTATTTAATTTATTATTCAGTAGAATGACTTATGTTAAATGATGCATGTGAATGAGGGAACAGTAATTATGTTACCAAACCACAATTAAATACGAGATGCATCTGTGCTTAATTCTATGTGTTGATTATATCCTTTTATACTTATCACTAACGGTATGGCATTATTAACCGCTGTGTTAGAAGCGTTTACCATTGCATTGTTAGATAGACTTGCATGCTTTCAGGAAATAACTGGAACTGACACGAAGTCTAAGTTACCGTGTTACTCCATCTATATAACGCGATGTTATAAAACGTAAGTAGCGTCTTCAAATTGAGCACAGAAAAGAATATGTCGCTGTTCAAAATCGAGAAGATCAGGCTGGAAAACCGCTGCACAGACAATATTCATTAGAACGATTGAAAAATATAAAAATCTTTTTAAAAAATTGTCATCTTCTAAATTGCATCCGGTAACCTCGCCGGTGCTACATAGTTCAAACACTACCGCTGAGAAATCCGTGTAAGAAAGAGATCGGATCACACGTGGTTACTCACCGAGATGCACTGATGATTTGTCATAGCAATCAAGCAATCAATCAACATTATCACTCTTATTCGTGAGGAGAACTATTATACTCTTTATTCATACGTTTATCGTGCATTACTTTCAGTGATACCCAGCAGCCTAGGTAGTTGACCACATCTGAATGAGAATCACCACTCTTGAGAAACTCGTATTAATATCCCAGCAACCAAATTTAGATATCTCCCACAGCACATGGTCGACATTTGTTGCACGTAATTTACCCTCATGAATAATCAGATAAGCTGACAACCGATTGTAAAAACAAACACATTGTTATATCAGATCAGAGGGGGCTCAACATACGAAACATATCTTCTATATTCGTTATCGTCAATCAATCACATGTGTATACTTATGTTAGTGTATACGCCTTGTAATTACAACAACAACGGGTGTATGCAATCAAGCAAGTGCTTATTCAGAATTAAAAATAGATGGAGATCATTGATGTGAACTCGTAGATCATTCTATTGTAGCACTGACACATTAAGAATTTAAGTTACTTTAATATCTGCAAATCAATGTAGCTTTTTTTAAGCACAGACTGTGTAATTTGTAATTTGCAGTTGAGTTAGACTGACATGACATAAGTGTACTCAATATCTTAATAGGTGTGCACGCAATGCTGGCTATATTTTTTTGACTTCTATTTTTTCCACAATAAAAGCCACACTTTTTTTTAAACGTTATATCAATATTTGTATATATCTGCATATGGACCCATGTATATGTTGGCGTCTGTAGCTTAAGCGGTTGTGAACTCTAGCACAACTCAAGCATGCCTGATTTAAACACCGCAGCGATCAGTTTGGAAGCACAAATGGACCTCACCGTTCAGAAAATAATAACAAACAACTGAACGTATTATTGGTGGCTAGAAAATCGACGACTCGTTCCTGTTGTTGCTGACAAAGTCATGTAAAGGGTAAAAAGAAAAAAAAAAGTAAAGGAACCTTTCATACCTCGTGGTATATAGGTCAATACAGTGTTAGGCCTGTATTTTTCATTGACCGTCGGCACACGATGGGTGATGTGGTCAGCATCACGCCGGCCGCCTTTACTTTCCCAGAGCATGTCTGGTACCCATTTGAGGCTGGGTCGACCTGAGAGCCGTCGCGGTCGGGAAAATTCCACGCACATTGCGGGAGCTGAACCCAGACCACCAGCCTTGCGAAGCGAGTTCACTAACAACTACGCTACAGCGGCTCTCCATGTAAAGGGTAAGCCACAATGTATATTCTCTCACCAAGTAGCTTGTCCTTTGCGAAACTTGGCTCCCGTGACAGTAGTCCTGAAAAACTCTCTATTCTGTGTAAGTTGGCCGGCGTCAGCAGCAGATATTCTCAGATCGTCAATGACATCTTGCACCCATCGTTTTCTAGGTCTTCCTTTCATTTCTTCTTCCAGGCGACATTCCCTCCAAAATAATTGTCTATAGGCACTGATGTCGTTTTATGTGTCTGAAATATTTAATTTTCTGTGTTTTTATGATCTTTAATAGCCAACTCTCTTTAATATCAAACTGTTGTAGAACAGAAGCGTTTGTTCTTTTCTCTGCTCATGCTATTCTAAGTACTCTTCTGTAGCATTTGCATTCGAAGGTATTAATTTTTAGGGGTATTAATGTGACCTCGAACACAGAATTTCCACACCACTTGGTTACTAGCCCAGAAAGTTATCAGTTCCTGTGCAATGATGTTGGTTGTATCAACATAACTTATAACATCAAACATTAAGAGATGACTTCTAAAATGATGAATGTGCAGGTATTAAATGAGGTCAAGAAACAGAGAAAACTTATCAATTTAAGAAAGAAGCAGTCATCATTTTTCGGACATTTGATGAGAAAGGGAAGTCTAGAACACATTGTAACAACTGGTAAAATCGAGAGGAGACGAGAAAGATGAAAATATAGAGAACAAATTTAAATAGCTTGACTTCATGACATGGAATAGCGTCAACATCTGAGATGATAGCAAACACCAGACATAGATTTGTGAAAATCTTTGATCGCCTACGCCATCCGACACGGCGTCTGATGATGATAACATAACATTGAATGTAGTTATTTTTGTTGTTGTTCTAATCATCGTTCTTTATAATTCATATACGATCATCAAAAGTGTAATTTCTTGCAAACAATGCCCCAACTCAAGAGGGCAAAAGCATGGCCAGAGCCGATATCATAAATGCGGTACGCTCTCATTTATGTGACATGTGTAAGTCTCAGACACTGGAACCAGTTCGAGAATTAAGCGTTAAGTTTGGACATGCCAGACAGAGTCGTCTTTGTGGTAGAGAAAAGAAAGCTATACTAATCAACTTCTCATGGGTACGGTGAGCAAATGGACTTTGGGATGGGTGTTGCAGCGGAAGACAGAGCACGAATGGGAATGTTCAGTGTGCCATGACGTCGATCGTATAACATAATGTAGAAGGATACATCTATCCCTGATAAAAGTAGCTATCACTCTAGACAGATAAAGCATAGTTGGCGACAACATAGGATAATTATATGGAGACTGTATATAAGATGCGCAACAAGGACTGCACAGCATAGTAGGAAAAGCAAACATAAATACGACGTAGATTGACGACATAATCGCTAGGTGATAGTGACAGAAAGGAGAGCCATGAAAAACAAGGGAACGCGACAGACGTGCTTGTCAATTGCTGTTAAAATATAGATATTCCATCTTGTGATCCTTGTGGATGCAGATTGAGGGCGAGTCAATAAGTACGCCACAAAGGTATGTGGGATGGCAGGTAAATGTAGTTGGTGTTTTCTAAAGGTGTCATTAGCTGACAGCAACATCGAACTTTATATTCTCATTCGCCAGGTAGCTCTATGTGTTTCATGCGCAGCGCATAGACAAAATGGCGACTGTATTTTCGGAGTGTACAACCAAAGATCAACATGCTGTTCTGCGTTTTTTGTGGGAAAAATGACTGCCTGCAAAGTACATTCATAAGGGAAAAGCTCCCTGTGTATGCTGACAAATATTTGTCTCGTAAAGCGGTCATAGCTCGGTAAAAAACTATCAAGGACGCTCTAAGATTGTTGATGAATTCCGATCAGGTAGTCCTGTTGAGATTGCAGCAGAAGCATCCATACAGCGTGTGGAGGAGAAGATTAGAGGTGACAGGCGAGTAGTGATAGACTATAGCATCTGCAATAGGGTGCTTACAAGGTTCAGCATAATGCATGATCGATTGAAATTTATGAAAGTGTGCTCAATGTGGGTACCCAGACAGCTGAAGGAAGAGCGCAAAATGAACCGATTTGGTCTGTCCTTGCATTATCTCTGTTGATACGACGATGAAGGAGAAGACATGCCGAACAGGATTGTTACTGGGGATGAATCATGGGTGCATCACTACCAGCCTGAATCAAAGTGAGCTTCAATGCAGTGGAAACATCCTTTTTCGCCTTGTGTCCAAAAATTCAACATTGCGCCATCAGTAGGGAAGGTTATGCTGACGGTGTTCTGGGATTGTCAAGAAGTGCTTTTAACAAATTTCACGAAGAAAGGTGACAATATGATTTCTGAATCGTACTACGAAGTTCTATCGATGCGTCCTGATGCAATACGAATAAAACGTCTAGGACTGCTGACTAGAGGAGTGTTGTTTCTTCATGACAATGCAAGACCACATACGGCTAGATTAACTCTGAAGAAAATTAACCAACTATTGTGGAAAGTTCTGGAACATCCACCTTACAGTCCCGACTTAACCCCTAGCGATTTCCACCTTTAATGTCCACTCAAAACCCACCTTGACGAGAGACATTTTGCGAATGACGTCGAAGTTGAATGTGGTTTAGAAAATAGAGCCCTCAGTTCTATGCATCAGGTTAGGGAGGACTGATAAAACTATGGGATAAGTACATCAATGTTGGTGGAAATTATGTTGAAAAATAAAGTGACAATGTATGTATAAAAATAAACTGGTTTCAAGTTGTTATCATATTTAGTTACTTTTCTACAGCCGTTTGTGGCTGACTTATTGACTTCCCTCGGTATACGATGCAATAAATATTGTAGTAATAAACAACAAGTAAACTGGATGCATGGTTTGTTATTGTATTTGATCATGTTATACGAGCCATGTCACCCAGCTTACAATAACATCAACTAAAATATACCATCACAACAAACCAAAACGAACGCCTACATCAATAACATAACATAAATGCAAGACATATAAATATTTGATAAATAGTTCTAGACAGTTTTAGAACGTATACCATTCACATTTATCAAGTAATGTGATACGTACATTAATTTGAATAATATCAGCAGATGAAGATACACGCTTATTCTCAAACATATCTTATTCGTTGTTATTAATTGAGATATCAAATACCAACAAAAACTAATATGTCCTATTATATTTTAAAATAGTATAATGTGTTTTAAATAATATTCAGAAATGTTTGAAATAAAACCCCAATCACATATCTTAAATAACAGAATTTAAATTACTTGTTATGAAAATAGCCGGTGTCTGTTGCAAGACAGACAATGTGATACAAGAAGTCATAAGGAATTAAAAAAAATAGATGAACAGCTCACATATCTAATTATATTTTGTAATAATTCATAAACGAAGATGATCCTCTGTTTATACAATAGAGACAGAAAATTATAAGGAAAACAATACGATGTAGAAGTAACTTCCACCCCCAGGTTTCCCCATATGTGACTCGATATTTGTCTGTATAAGTAGCACACTCAATGTCAAGAGAACATCATATAGTACGAACTCCGTAGCTCTACTAACAATCTTTGAAATCACTGAAAAAATCGGGCATGTGAATCGACCGACTAGTCTGCGTTTGAAGAGACAACCTTTAGAATGCTAGACAAGCTGATTAATTGTTCCGCTACAGAATCAACTCATTCTAAGCAAATAAATAACATTTTCTCTGTGGCGTTAAGGTTAGGTGCTTGCCTCTCGTTCGAAGGGTACACGGTTGACTCCCTCGTGCGAAGGGTACACGGTTGACTCCCTCGTGGACACCTCTGGATATTTGTCCAGAGATCTTTGATTTTAGTGTAGGTGAGATTGAGTTTCTGGTCATATCGGAGACGTACGAAAAAAACGTAGGTCCAATGTTCAAGCCGTACACGTAAAAGAACCATTTGCAGTTCACAATCGAGAAGAGCAGGCTGGAAAGTCGCTGATTGGGAACAATTCATTAGAAGGATTAAAAGATACGAATTCCTAAAAAAATACTTTTAAAAAGTATATACCTTCTCGATCATCGCCGGTGTTACGGAGTTCGTAAACTGTCGCTGAGATATTCATGTGTTATCGAATCGCTGCTTGTTTAACGTGGTGATTACCACAATTGATTTCATATGTTCAGTGTAGTTATCATGTATAGGTATCCACTCCTCTCCATGGTCTATGTCCTAAATGGATCATAACCGTTGTATGACATCCACTGCTCGGCCCAGCGATAACTGGCCACGTTTAAGTCTATTTCCTTCGCAGTTTTCTAGGTTATTGTGTAACTGGTGTCTTGCGTGATGTTAAGGTATGCAACTGTTATATTCAATGTTATTGCTTATGTCTGAACGGTCCAGCAAGTATCTCATTGCTCTACATGATGTGTCTTTGGTGCAGCCAATTATGATGAACATTTCTTCGCTCTGTATATTCTCTAGTATGTTGATTTGCGTCTTGCTTAGAGTGAGAATTGTCAATGCATATTCCATTACAGAGAGCATCAACCCTTGGTAGAAAATGACGAGAATACGGTGTCTGCAACATGTGGCAGCCACGACCCGAATGGCTGCTAGCCCCTTTCTGGCCCTGGTGATCATGATATGCACATGTGCCTTTTAGTGTATGACTCTGTCAAATTGTACTTTTAGATACGTCATTGTGTCAGTGCTAGCTACTTCCGTCCTATACATATGCAGTTATTGAGGGATAGACATGTTACAGTAGCTTTTGTTACGTTGATAAGTGCACTAGATGGTTGACACCACCTGAATATGCGCCAATTCTTCATATAATTCTTCTAATAAATACATATGCATCCAACTGTACATGCATATTTTATATGTAAAAACACATTTTATATGTATACATACAATGTTTGAGTTACCGACGGAATTTTGGGACTGTACCAGCATTTATGACAGTGTATATATCTTTAGCGTCTGTAGCTCAAGAGGTAGTGAGCTCGATCACAAACCAAAGCGTATCTGGTTCAAACCCCATGGTAGGCAAGTTTTGAAGCAAATTCGTTTCCGTGGGATGTTTACAAAAGGTAAAAATAGACACCATTCAGAAAGCAATGGCAAACTACTGAACGTATAAGTGGTGCCTAGAAAATCAACGACTGTGGTTGATGGCTACGTCCTGTAAAGGATATGCTACGATTTTCATTTCATAAATCTTTATCGAAGACAACATTATAATTATTCATGACCAATTATAGATAGCAAATAATTTTGATACAAAATAAATAAAAATATTTTTAAGGAGAAAAACAAAATGGACGTTAACCTTTTCGGGACTGTCACAAAAAGTAATATCAACATTTTGGCAACATTCCACAAGGCGTATAACTATTATGTAGGTGATACTGACAATGTGACTACTGACAATGGGAATACTGTTAAACCAGAGTAAAACCTAACAACGACTGTCATTAACATCGGGCTCTTATCACTTTTTCAATTTACTACCGATGTCTAGCACAAACAGCGTATGGGAACTTGTAGAAAATATGCTTGATTAACGCTTAGGTATCAAACATATGTATAAGAAGTAATATTTTAAGGATATGCAATCTGGTTGTGTCCGTCTTTCTGACATAGAATTACGTAGCTAGCCACGGATTGTACCAGACAAATGTCACTTTATGTATCCGCCGAGACTTAGTTATAACAAATGAGATTGTGTGGATCTGACAGTTTTAGTTGCACTTACAATAAACCCATTATCATATCAATGCGATTATACTTAATCTGGGCTGACAGTGTGTTTAAACAGAAAAAAGTAACTTTAGTGATAAATATGTATCTGAATAGTTGACCCGTTGTTCAAGTCGAACTGGATGCCTGAGAGGCAGTGAGAGGTGTGTTTAATCAGCGAGCCACGGGAACCATCAGTGTGCATACTCTTCGATATCTGTTGTGGGAGACTGAGCACCTATGGGTCTGCCTGGAGTGCAATGACGTCAGTTTAGTAACCAAAGTAACCAATCTGAATAGTTGGTATCAATGGTGTGATTGGGATGTGTCTCTTTAACTAAGAGTTTGAAGATAAACAAGTAAGTCATACAGTGGTTCTAGGGTACTTCAGTAGCTTGTATGGAGCCCCGTTGTTTTTGTGATATCTTGTAGTTTGTTGTTTTAAATTGTAAAGTTTCATTTCGGACTATCTTCATTGCATCGGGGCATATCTTCATTGCATCAGGGGCATATCTTCATTGCATCGGGGCATATCTTCATTGCATCGGGGCATATCTTCATTGCATCGGGGCATATCTTCATTGTATCGGGGCATATCTTCATTGTATCGGGGCATATCTTCATTGCATCGGGGCATATCTTCATTGCATCGGGGCATATCTTCATTGTATCGGGGCATATCTTCATTGTATCGGGGCATATCTTCATTGCATCGGGGCATATCTTCATTGCATCGGGGTATATCTTCATTGCATCGGGGCATATCTTCATTGCATCGGGGCATATCTTCATTGCATCGGGGCATATCTTCATTGCATCGGGGCATATCTTCATTGTATCGGGGCATATCTTCATTGCATCGGAGCATATCTTCATTGCATCGGGGCATATCTTCATTGCATCCAGGCATATCTTCATTGCATCAGGGTATATCTTCATTGCATCAGGGGCATATCTTCATTGCATCGGGCATATCTTCATGCATCAGTGGCATATCTTCATTGCATCGGGGCATATCTTCATTGCATCGGGCATATATTCATTGCATCGGGGCATATCTTCATTGCATCGGGGCATATCTTCATTGCATCGGGGTATATCTTCATTGCATCGGGGCATATCTTCATTGCTTAGGGGCATATCTTCATTGCATCGGGGCATATCTTCATTGCATCGGGCATATCTTATTGCATCGGGGCATATCTTCATTGCATCGGGGCATATCTTCATTGCATCGGGGCATATCTTCATTGCATCGGGGCATATCGTTATGTGACTCGATCTTCTTCGCAATATCTCCAACAGTGTCAATTGATTAACAGTAACAGTTCGATGATGATTGATGCATCTATTCATATACCTGTTGTAATGTTCATTTCAATTCTCAACCCAAGCTATTAAAATCTAGCATGGGGTCAAAGGCACATGATGCGGTGTGCCAGGATTAGTGAGCCGGCACTAATCAAGACCCTGTCCCCTATATCCACGTTGTGACCCTGGAAACACACCTTGCTTTACACGCTGTTTTATACGAGTAAGATGCCGTGCCAGAACAAGCTTATAAGCCCCGTGAAATGTTCCTAATCCGGAACAAGCTCACAGTCAGATAGAGCATTAACAGTAGTAACTCATTGTTTGGCGTAGATCCCAAAGCCCAAATATACAACAAAGCTGATCGAAAAGGCGAAGATCTGTTGATATGTTTAGGAAAATCTTTTTTACGGCTAGATTCTATGAGAGCATTTAGCATGCCAGCTCTATTTATTGACTGAGCCCCTGATAAGGCGGCAGAGACAACCAGCCTGTCTGCTCTCTCATTGCAATCGACACACAATGTAATTATAACTTCTACAGCTCTTAATGAACTTTTGTTGCTCATGTATACATAGTTAATATTTGAGAAATGCATATATGGCCACAATAATGTATGTCTTGGGTATGAACAAGATTATAATTTTAGAACCTCTGAGGGTTCGATATGGACATGTCAGAAACTGGAACTATCCAGCGAGTCAGAGGTCGCCGACCCATGATGGACATGATACTTTCACTTTTACTTGATCTTTCTGATATTTTATACAATACTTTTGTTTTGTGAAATGTGGAAAATATGCAAAGATGATGAGAAATGTGATAATGTTATACTTGTTAAGAATTGAAACTTATGTATTATATAATTCTGTATGTTTGATCTAAATTAGCATGTGAACTCTGAAGTGGGATGCGTGGGACGAAATATATAGTGCACATTGTCATGTATACTGGAATATGACGGGCTTAGCGCATTGGATGTCTCGCATCGTATTTTAGAAATTATTGAAAATTCAAACCTACTCAATGCCATATTTAATATGCAGGACATAGACCGTCTTGACAAGCTGTAATAATAATAATAATAATTCCTCTCGTACCGCTATACGTTACATATGTCCTGCAAGTAATTTCTTCTTGCCGCTCTATCCTGGGCAACTCGCTCAATCTCCTCCATGAAACTGAGGTCATGACAAGCTGTGCTTGTTTAAAAATAACCTTTGATAGCAGAATATCTTAAAAAAAGTGGAGGCTGCAGTAAAACTTTGAAAATAGCTAAACACGTAAACACAAAGTACTACAGTTTTACAAAATACATAAACAGTGACGATAAACAGCAACGTTTCGACCAAAAGGCCTTTATCAAGCAAACAACACAACAAGAATGACGAATTTCGAGGAACACTACAAATGGACGATTACATGTTGAAACATAAACCTATCTAATGAAAATCTGGGAATAAAAACGAACAACGAAATGAGTGCAACACAAAAAACCGAAAGTGGAAAAGGAGAGAAACAATAAACAATATAGTGGATAAATGACACATATATGGAGCAAACACACATATAGATAACAAGGCACGAGATAAGACGGTACTAAGAAGCATAGGAATGTAATGCGTTGAGTCCAAGAGGTCGCAAAGTGCCATATAATGAAATAAAACGGTTCTCCAGGGCGAATCGACTGCGATCATCGGAGGAACATGATCGGATGGCTGTGACCTGGACATCGTCAACTCCTGAATGGCCAGTATCGTTGAAATGAGTGGCCACAGGAGTCTCAAGAGCATTGGCGAATATCGCGTAAGTGTTGGGCGAATCGGTCACTGAGTCTCTTACCGGTTTCGCCAATATAGGACTTGTTGCATCGTTCGCAGGTGATGGCATAGATGATATTGCGGGACTCACACGTGAAACTGTCTTGAATGGCATACGTAGCTTTTGGAAAAGAGACAGTGGGGTCTGTATTACATATGCACATGTATTACAGCGCCGACGTCCGCACTGGATGAGTGCCCAAGTGACTCTGGATATTAGGCTTGAGGCGACTGTATACCAACATATCCTTGAGGCTTCTGTCCCGTCTGTAAGCCACCAAAGGATAGTGTTGGAAGACTTAACGTGTCTCAGGATCAGACTGAAGAATAGGAGATGATGGAATAAGACCTTTTTCACCAGGGAACTATGAGGGTGGAAAGTTAAGATAAGTTTAACCCTGTCAGAATTTGGGGTTCTATGTATGTGAGAAAGGGCCTCCTGGCGAGCAATTAGCTGAACCCGATGCATGGCAGATGTAAGCACATTCTCCGGGTATAGGCGCTGGCGGAAGAAATCCAGCATCTCGTGAGCTCTATCAAGAAAATCGTCGTCCTCACTACAGAGGCGACGAAGGCGTAAGAGTTGAGAGAAAGGTAAAGAGTCACGACAGGCCTGGGGATGGGAAGAGGTATACAGAAGAAAGCTATGTGTATCAGTAGGCTTGTAGTATACTGATGTAGTGATAGTGGATAGGCTGATGGTGATAGTGCTGTCAAGAAAATTGACACAGGAGGTAGAGATGTGAGAGGTGAACCGAATAGCAGGATTGAAGGCATTGATGAAGGTGATGAAGAGTGACAAATCGGCTTCAGACATATCTGTAACTCCAATACAATCATCGATGTATCTATGATACACGGACGGAAGAGGGCCATCATAGGTGTTCCATACTAAGTGTTCAAGATGACCCATGAATAGACAAGCATAGCTGGGTCCCATTTTAGTACCCATGGCGACCCCACTAATCTGTTCGAAGAACTGGTCATTGAACTGAAAGGAGTTGAGAGGGAGAACTAGTTCAGCAAGACGAAGGAGAGTCGAGGTGGAGACAAGAGGGTTAGTTCTCCTGTCGAGAAAAACTGGAGAGCTTGAAGTCCGTCAGAATGAGGTATAGAGGTATACAGTGAGCAGACATCAAGGAGGAAGAGGCGATAAGTCCTGCCAGGCAACAACTTTGTAGAAGAACAAACAGACAAAGTGTGGTTAGTATCCTTCAAGAATGAAGGTAGTGTGGTGACTATAGGATTGAAGATACTATCAAGGAATTCGGAGATATGTTCCGTAGGACAAAGTCAAGCAGAAACAATAGGCCTACCAGGATTGTGAAGTTTATGAATTTTTGGGAGCATATAGAATGCGGGTTTGCCCAAACAACTGTCGATGACACATAGTGATGATGTGCCGGTATGCCCCAGAATATCTTACAATCATCAAGGTAAAAAAAAACCCACACAGTGCAGTCAGAGAGCTCTTACAGGACTTCACAGTATTGCAACTGCACACATCAAACATTATATATTATTGTTCCATTAATTGGGGTGAAATCGTCTGTAATTATGTATGGATTGTAACTATTCTTAATATTCTGATCGCTCGTCTGCCCAGCGTGTTCGTAGTGCGTTGGACGACGGTGTGACAAGCCCTCTGTATGTATGGGTTCAATTTCGCAGGCTGGCAGAAAAAAAACAACATGTTCTCCATATTTACGGTGTTCGTGGCACCGAACCGAAGGGTTACGATGTCCATGGCAACGAGCCGAAGAGCTGAAAGCTCAAGTGCTTCTGGATCGGACAAAAAATCACAGATCACAATAGGAAAACTTGGATACTTATTCTTTAAAAGGCAGACGATGTTAATGGTGAATACATGGTCGGCTGTCAGTCAATACTGGATCGTCACTCTACTGGTCAAAACGAATACAATCAACGCAAGAACTTAACGATTCATAACATGTTTGCCACTCTGGAAGTAGAAACTATAAGTTAGCTACAGTATTGTGTACCAAAGGGGAAAAATATATACATACACATGGCGATATTAGCAACGTGCACAACCGAATTCTAACTCTTGGAAGCAAATGTTGGATTGTTGCAATGGGAAAGGGACTGTACATTTGGCAACTTGTTACGGATTTTGCGTATACATATGTTGTTGGATAATTTGTTTGGAAATTGCTATATGGGTACTAGCCAACATCTGTATGATGACTAATAGCATATAATAACATCGTCACTATCGTCAAGTAGCTCGTCCTGAGCAGAACGTTGCCACCCTAACAATCCTTCGGAAGTTTTCTCTCTCTCATTGGCTAGATTCCCGTCTCTGTAGTTAATCATCATCAAGATGCGTATCCTTTATAGGACGTTGCTCTCTTTGCAGCACATCTGAAATTCACTCTGTCTCTTGCCAGTTCAGCCACTTCGTCGATGGTCATGTTCATGGTTTCTTTAATATCTTGTATCCTTCTTCTTCTTGGTCTGCCTCTGCCTCTGCGTCCTGGGACCCTGCCATCTAGTATTATTCTTTCCAGGCCATTGTGACGCTTGATGTGAGCAAAATTTTTCTGTATAGTATGTTGTTTATCAGCCAATTCTCTTTAACATTTAGTTCTTTCAGGACATCAATGTTCTTTCTTTTTTCTGTCCATCGTATTCGTAGGATCTTTCTGTATCATTTAGTTTCGAAGAACTGGATTTTCGTTCTTAATTTCTGCAGTTGGAATGCTCAAATAATCAATTACATCCTGAATCCATCTTATCCATGGTCTTCTTCTTCTCATCTTTTCTGGGATGCATCTTTCTATAATGGTTTTCTCCAACCCTTATTATCATGTTATACGCTTGTTATGGTTATCTTTTTGGAATGAAGTCTGCCATTATTTTCCGACCTGTCAGTAGCTATACTTGTCCATTACTGGAACCATTGCCTCTATTAAATCGATCATCTTAGCGTCGTGAGTTTGTGACCATAACGACGGACACTTTGTTGGCTCTTCCCAAACTAAACCACTACCTACTAACATGACTTCACGTTACCCTGTTTGGTATATATGTTATATTCATTCAAATGCTATGCCTGCCAGCGTAGGCGATCATGTCTCTCCACAATTCTTTCTCATTGGTGCAGGTAATCAGTTCTTATGTCGAGCCACGATGTCAGACCATCCACCATCTTCTCCCTTTGTCTTCCACGATCTCTCCTTACCTGAAATTTTACCTGTTGTCACCACATGTTCTAAACCATCTCTCCGTATTATATCCCCGAAGAACCTTGATTGCCTGAATAGTATTATGTTGATAAGTTATGATAATATATGTTATATACCTAACGTTAGTAAAGAATTGTAACCATATGCTTATTTAACGTTTATTTAACAGTACGTTTGTAACTCTTCCGTTTCTATTTTCTGTTTTTTTTTCTCCAGAAATGTTTAAATATGTATTTGCTTCAGCACAATACGCTTTCTAGTATTCAGTGTATGTGCTCTTCTCTCTGTCTCTTGCGTTCACCGCCCAGACTGATGTACCAAATCTCCCCATAAATTATTTCATGTGGAAATCTGATTCAAGCAGTCTTAGCATTGTTGTGTTGTACGTCACATCTTCAGCACCATTTGGAGCTCTGGTGCTTATCCTTCGGCGATGTGTCCGGTTTCAGCCAGTGTTTACTTGGTTCGCTCTCCGTTCTGTAGCCATCTAGTGTTTTTTTACCGTTGTGGGGTAGCTAGCCACACGCCCGACCTCCCTAACGCTTCTTACGACATTCTTGGCCGGTAACAGTGGTTTATTCTTTACACCCCAATTTGGGCCCCGTTAACCACTCCGGCGATGTGTTCTTCTGAAACAACACCTATTTTACGAATTATTTACTCACTTTCACACACTGCTATACTCCCAGTCCATTTAACCAGCGCATTGTTGCATTCTCTCTTTCAGCACACTTTCAAACACTGCTATACTCCCAGTCCATTTAACCAGCGCATTGTTGCATTCTCTCTTTCAGCACACTTTCAAACACTGCTATACTCCCAGTCCATTTAACCAGCGCATTGTTGCATTCTCTCTTTCAGCACACTTTCAAACACTCAAAGGACATCGTGCGAAAACATACTCATACTGTCAATGTTTAATCGTTTAATGGGAAATGTTCATTTAGATAGAATCTGTATCAATAGAAACTAGGTTGGCAAACAAGTAACAATCGTTGAAATGACATGTTTTATGTTGTTGACTTATATGGGTCATGTTTTCTAGATAAAGAATTATCTGGTTGTCTACATTTTGTTGCATATTTCTGTATTGTGTAGTGTTCGGGGAGATATTATGGTTTAGAAACAGACAAAAGGTTGAGCGAGTATAGATAAAAAGAATTTCATACAGATCAAAGAGGAAGTAAAATATCGTCTTCATTTTCTTTTCTTCAATCTTGTTTTACTTTACAGTGTCAGGATAAGTACATATTTCTAGAACGGGCTTTTGTTTGCGCTTTATAAACAATATCTTTCGTCACCTGTGCTATCTCTGCAGTCCACCTACAATATAGTAACTCAAGAAAGCGCTAACGTATGTTTTAAGTACATACACAGAAAATGACGAATATTTTAGATTCTCCGAAAGGAATATATTCTATTTTTCATGTTTGTTGGCATACACGCTCTGATATAACTAATGAAAGGTTTGACTTAGGTTGAAAGCGTCGTGCCTCGGCTTAAACAGGCTTTAATCCCCTACTAAACAAAACAAAAGGACGAATACCAAACAAGAATAACAATTGAAAGAAAGATGCACAAGGAATAAAACAATACAATGAGAGACCATTATCAAGAGGTAGAAGAAGAATTCATCTGATAAAATTGTGCGGAAAAAAATTAATATTGGTGGTTACAAAATATAACTTGGTTATGTTAACATATAATTGACATTATTTGACAATGTTGTGTTTTGATAATACAAAAAATACATGCAATAAACAATGAGTAAAAAACAGAAACCATTATAACTATAACGCTCAAATCAACGTTACTATAATCAATAAAGTAAAAGAGTGTCAATACTTATGAAACATATTTAGAGAAGATGGATAACTTGACAGTGAACCATAAGGTAAAATCCAACAACTCGTTCTTCGTGGTACGCTCCATTAACCACTCTTTGTGATTTGTAAGTGGTCTGTCTCTAAGAGCGTTTGTATGTTGAGTCAGTTATGCTCCTACACATAAGTCAGTAAATCCGATTTATGAGATGCTTTTTATTTACTAGGATAACGTCCTATGCCCCTACCTCAGTCGCCTCTTACGACATGCCTTCTAGGCCGCAGTGTTACTATTATTTGATCCGCTTGAGGTCCCAGGCAGCACACGGGCATAATCCAACAATCAAACTCAGTCATTTACGAACTAACACAACTATTCAGCTAAAGAATCAATGATCAGAATCAGTCATTTACGAACTAACACAACTATTCAGCTAAACATTCAATGATCAGAATAAGTCATTTACGAACTAACACAACTATTCAGCTAAACAGTCAATGATCAAAATCATCTTCAATCCTGCTTTATACTACCAGTCTCAAACATGGACAATGAATACAGTACATGCACATATAATAACGACATGTGAAATTACTGTCTGAAAGGTCACCAACAGTATAGAACGTCGCACAAAAAGCATAAACATCACCAGAAAGAAGTTTGAAACTAGACTCTGCTACGCAGACAAACAGAAAATGAAGTGGTTTGACCCTCAAATAAGAATGCAGACATAACACACTGTCTATAAAGCTTTCAACAGCTGAATATCAAAACAAAGAGCGACGAAAGCCAATAATAAGAAGGATACATAGCGTGTATAAATCGAACAATACAATGAATAAATTAATCGCGAAAGCCATCCAAGAAACACACGACATACACAGAAGACCACGACTCTGGAGCTAAAACCTAGTATCAGTGTGACAATAAAATAAAATAAAATAAAAACAGACATTGTGTAAAGAAATCTAAAAAAAATTGAGAATTCATATCAAGTTGTATATTCAGTGTTAGATTCGTACTTTTTCAATGTCCAACGACATACAATGGCTGATGAGGTGAACGATCACCTTTACTTCCCATTGATTTTATGGTACACAATTGAGGATTTGCCACTGAGAGCTGTTTGCATTCTGGAAAAATTACAATTCAACTTGTGTTCGAAACGTTACTACCATTCAAGAAATAAATGGTACAATATAATGTACTCTCAAGTGAGGTTTATACTGAAGTCTTTAATTATATGTACATAAACAGACATTTGGCTACGTCTGATATTCATGGCAGCAAACACTAGTAAAAGCATTATTTTGATTGAAATTCGCAATATTTAGAGAAAATAATGTACAGAACAATGATTGCTTTGTTAAAAAGACGGTAACGATGTGGACATCGCAAACAGAGACCAATCCATTTTGAAATCACATCAGATACTCGTTTTCTTCAATTTTAGAAGGTTTAGAATTTATTTGTGTATTCTATATGTAGTGTTCTGTGAAAGTAGTATATAAGTCTTCACTTCTGGTGTATCCTTTGTTTGATAAAGTCCTTGTGGTCGAAACGTTGCTTTGTATTGTTATTGTTTTGTTGTATTTGATAAGACTACAGTAATTAGTATTTACGTGTTTCGCTAGTGCTACATAGTTTTACTGCAGTCTTCCCTTTTATCGATATCATTCTTCTACTTTGGCGATTTCGTTGCATATACTTAATATGATGTGGTCCACAGGCTGGACAGTTAGCTTCATGTCTGTCAGGTGTCCACAAAAGGGTATTTTCCAGGTCGGTTCGGTGTAGTCACATATTGCTTCGCATCACACAAAAGAGAGGAAAATCTTGCAAGATATGCCCTGGTGTCTATTCCAGCAGGTGTTATCAGCAAAGCATTGTTTGACTTATTCCTGGTCCCTTCAACTGTCTGTTGAGTCTACAATGTCCGATGCGTGGATGAAAAATAATAACCTTGCCTGTTCGGCTTAGGTCTTTGCGGAAGTCCTTTTCACAATCATATCTAGTATATATTGTCAAGTGTACTGCAGGTCTTCCTTAAATAAGGTATGAA
Source organism: Arion vulgaris (assembly GCA_020796225.1). NCBI lineage: Eukaryota > Metazoa > Mollusca > Gastropoda > Stylommatophora > Arionidae > Arion > Arion vulgaris. The sequence goes on along the minus strand of CM036761.1, from coordinate 26,060,380 downwards.
TCTCTTGAAAAGATATTGATTGACATATATGCTATTTAGCACTGCATTGCTTAGCAAGGCATCGACACTCGCAAACACGGACACAAAAAGTAATACCAAATCTAAACAAGCAATTACATGAAACAATGTGGACGAGACAGATGAATAATAGATCAGATAGTTGGTGCTTAATATAGAGAAATAGTTTGAACATTGCTCAGAACAGATAAGGCCAATGAGTCCTATAGATTTAGATAGAGCTTAGAGGTAAAATGTTGTCTTCTGACAAGCAGATTTGTTTCGGTACAGACACGTGTATTAATTTCGACATTACACGTAGAATAAAATATTAACATTGAGTTAGCACACCAGTATCCGTACACGGACATTGCTTACATATAGATCGAGATATATATATATATATATATATATATATATGATGATCAAAAGATATATATTGAGACAGTCTGACAGACATTAACGATGATGTATGTATGTGCTGGCGGACGGCCGACCATAATATATGTATATGTCATTATACTTGTATTCTGGCATATGTTTCAAAGTCAGTACCATATTTTAGCAGCGATTCATGTCGATACGATAATATGGAAATGGGTTTAAAGGGTTTTAAAGCCGAAAGATTGACTTCATTGCCCCGGGTTTTACCCCATATGGCTCGGTTCCTCTCAGCAGAAATGGCATGCCACCTGCCGAGAGTATTGCACAAAGCACGAACTCCGTAGTTTCAGCAACAATCCTAGGGTCTCTGGAAAAAAACTGCACTCGTGAACAGAACGGCGTGGTCTGGACTCGAGCCCACGACCTTCGACTCATAAGGCAAAGGGCTTAACCACTTAGCCACAGAGATCCCCATGGAAATGGAATAACACTGTATTTCAATTGACTGTAAAGATTGGGGAAGGGGGTGGAGGAAGCTAACATTAAAAGGATTGCTAGTTTCCTACCTAAGTAGAATCTCACGGTAGACATCACACGATATTACCACGTTCTTCAATAAAGTAGAACATCTACCTATGTCACAACACATACATCGAGTTTTAGCAACGATTCCACTTTGTGGTGCCTCGGCTCGCAAGTGGAGCAAAGAATAGTACCACTGCGACCTACAAGGAATGTCGTACGAGGCGACTGATATAGGACCTAGGGAAGCTACCAGATGTGCTGGCATACGTGTAGGCTCATGACAGGTACAACGAACAATCGATCTTAGGCTCAGATCACATACAAATCACAGAGGGTGGTTAACATGTTGTCGATATAGATCGTTCGAAGAAGAAGTAGTAGCGATTCATTTCAATTTGTCTTTACTATACCTTCTCATGTTAGACGGATTAATATAACGAATAATCATTCGCTTATCGAATTTGTCTTTACTATACCTTCTCATGTTAGACGGATTAACATAACGAATAATCATTCGTTTATCGAATTTGTCTTTACTATACCTTCTCATGTTAGACGGATTAACTATACCTTCTCATGTTAGACGGATTAACTATACCTTCTCATGTTAGACGGATTAATATAACGAATAATCATTCGCTTATCGAATTTGTCTTTACTATACCTTCTCATGTTAGACGGATTAATATAACGAATAATCATTCGCTTATCGAATTTGTCTTTACTATACCTTCTCAAGTTAGACGGATTAATATAACGAATAATCATTCGCTTATCGAATTTGTCTTTACTATACCTTATCAAGTTAGACGGATTAATATAACGAATAATCATTCGCTTATCGAATTTGTCTTTACTATACCTTCTCATGTTAGACGGATTAATATAACGAATAATCATTCGTTTATCGAATTTGTCTTTACTATACCTTCTCATGTTGGACGGATTAATATAACGAATAATCATTCGTTTATCGAATTTGTCTTTACTATACCTTCTCAAGTTAGACGGATTAATATAACGAATAATCATTCGCTTATCGAATTTGTCTTTACTATACCTTCTCATGTTAGACGGATTAATTTAACGAATAATCATTCGCTTATCGAATTTGTCTTTACTATACCTTCTCAAGTTGGACGGATTAATATAACGAATAATCATTCGCTTATCGAATTTGTCTTTACTATACCTTCTCATGTTAGACGGATTAATATAACGAATAATCATTCGCTTATCGAATTTGTCTTTACTATACCTTCTCAAGTTGTACGGATTAATATAACGAATAATCATTCGCTTATCGAATTTGTCTTTACTATACCTTCTCAAGTTAGACGGATTAATATAACGAATAATCATTCGCTTATCGAATTTGTCTTTACTATACCTTCTCAAGTTGGACAGATTAACATAACGAATAATCATTCGCTTATCGACTCGAGCACAAAAGTGTTGTAAGTTCAATACCACACTCGACGTTCCACACGGGAGGAAAGGAATTGTCCCTTCCACCTACTACCACTAGAACCTAGAAATTTGGACGGACAGGCACTTATTAATCTATGGTATGAAAAGGATACGAAAATGTTATTATTTTATACTTTCACAGACCCTGTGTGGTTTTTATGGGCCTTCGAAAACCCTGTGTGGTTTTTGTAGGCCTTCGTAGACCCTGTGTGGTTTATGTGGGCCTTCGAAGACTATGTGTGGTTTTATGGGCCTCGTAGACCCTGTGTAGCTTTGTGGGCCTTTGCAGACCCTGTGTGGTTTATGTGGGCCTTCGAAGACTCTGTGTGTGGTTTTATGGGCCTTCTAGACCCTGTGTGTTTATGTGAGAGCAAACAATAAATCATCATGTATCTTCTTCCAGATATTGTATAGTAATCATTGAGACACACGGGACAGACGATCCCACACTATACAAAAAAACCCATAAAGCTACAGAAACAGAGGCAGAAAAATACAAACCAGACTGCTGATTTGAATGAACTCTATTTCGTCTCTGCCTTAATTGCAATTGAGTGTGACAAGGACTGATGATGATGACGATACTCTTACAAAGCAAAACACAACTTACAATAACAAATTGAATGTTGAGAGATAACTTAACATATCAGAACGTATGTGATTGTACATATCTAGTTCGTCTTTCTTCTTCTTCTTCTTCTTCGAATGCTTCATATCGACCACTTGTTAACAACTCTGTGTGATTTTGTATGTGAACTGAGCCTAATAGCGATTGCAAGTTGTGTCAGTTATGTGCCTATAAGTAGGCCTGCACATCCGATGTATGCGATGCCTTTTATTTACTAGGGTAGCTCCCTAGGTTCTACATCAGTCACCTATTACGACATGCCTTGTAAGTCTCAGTGTTACTATTTTTTGCTGCCATCGTGCTACCCGGCAACATACGGCCATGCATTATGTGCAGTTGAGCTCGACAAGTACTGATGATAATGATGATACATTTGCAATGTATTCAAATAACACAACTTACAATAAGAAATTGAATGTTGAGCGACAACTTAAGATATCAGTACGTTTGTGATTGAACATCTCTAGTTTAATAATAATGTATTTATTTTGTACAATTCAGTTCCTTTATATGATATTTATTTTTATTAGAAGCATTATTTGAGTATCTCGTAAGTTAGAATCTGAAACTTGCCCGTGTGGTGCCGGGGCCCGCAAGGGAAGCAAAGAATAGTAACATTGCGACCTACAAGGCAAGTCGTAAGAGGCGACTGAGGTAGGTGAAAGAGAAGTTCCCTAGTAAATAAAAAGCGTCGCAGAACTCGGATATGCTGGCCTACTTTTAGGCGCATAACTAGAACAACGTATAATCACTAATAGGCTCGGATCACATACATATCACATAGAGTGGTTAAAAAGTGGCCCATATAGAACGTTCGAAGAAAAAGAAGGAGAATCGGAAACTGCATGAAAACATACAAGCGATGCTTGTTTAGTAAGGCCTCTGATGATAGAAAGGTTGTTTGTATTGATTGTTAATATTTCTTAACATAAGTCGTATTCAAATGTATATCTAGAACTCGTTAATGTAAGTAACACGTGGAGTTTTATGATAGACTGAGAGATATTGGAAGAAAGTCAGGATTTTCTGTGTACACAGACAATCTGTTATTTTACACGTGGCACATTCCATATTGATCAATGTCACAAAGTTTAGTGCAAACTTAGGAAAATAATTGTCTTCAGATACCAGTGTATTTATTATTCATCTCTATACATACATACATATAGTGGGGATGGGGGGTTTCCTCTGTGTCTAAGTGATTGAGCCTTTGTACTACGTTCCTAAGTTCTCTCTCTCGCGATCACATAAAATACCGATGTCGTTAGTTCTCTCTCTGGCGATCACCTAAAGTACCGATGTCGTTAGTTCTCTCTCTCTCGCGATCACATAAAATACCGATGTCGTTAGTTCTCTCTCTCGCGATCACCTAAAGTACCGATGTCGTTAGTTCTCTCTCTCTCGATCACATAAAATACCGATGTCGTTAGTTCTCTCTCTCTCGCGATCACATAAAATACCGATGTCGTTAGTTCTCTCTCTGGCGATCACCTAAAGTACCGATGTCGTTAGTTCTCTCTCTCGCGATCACCTAAAGTACCGATGTCGTTAGTTCTCTCTCTCGCGATCACATAAAATACCGATGTCGTTAGTTCTCTCTCTCGTGCGATCACATAAAATACCGATGTCGTTAGTTCTCTCTCTCGTGCGATCACATAAAATACCGATGTCGTTAGTTCTCTCTCTCGAGCGATCACATAAAATACCGATGTCGTTAGTTCTCTCTCTCGCGATCACCTAAAGTACCGATGTCGTTAGTTCTCTCTCTCTCGCGATCACATAAAATACCGATGTCGTCAGTTCTCTCTCTCGCGATCACATAAAATACCGATGTCGTTAGTTCTCTCTCTCGCGATCACCTAAAGTACCGATGTCGTTAGTTCTCTCTCTCGCGATCACATAAAATACCGATGTCGTTAGTTCTCTCTCTCTCGCGATCACATAAAATACCGATGTCGTCAGTTCTCTCTCTTGCGATCACATAAAATACCGATGTCGTTAGTTCTCTCTCTCGCGATCACAAAATACCGATGTCGTTAGTTTTCTCTCGCGCGATCACATAAAATACCGATGTCGTTAGTTCTCTCTCGCGCGATCACATAAAATAACGATGTCGTTAATTCTCTCTTGCGCGATCACTAAAATACCGATGTACCAGATCTCTCCATAAATTCATTCATGTGGAAATCTAATTCATGCAGCCTTAGCATGGGTAGGTTTCGTCACATCTTCAGCGCCATTTGGAGCTCTGGTGCTTATCCTTCGGCGATGTGACGGATTTAGCCAGCGTTTACTGGGTTCGCTATCCGTTAGCCTTTGGCTGTCCCCAGCCGTCCTTCAAGGCAGCAGGTTGACTTCTACACGTGCATCCGATTGTAGCCAAACCTCCTTATTCGCCTCTTACGACATGCGTGGTAGGTAACAGTGGTTCTATTCTTTACACCCCAAATTTGGCCCGGTAACCACTCGGGCGGATCGTGAGCTCGAATCTGAACCGGGCTGTTCTGTTTACAAATGTATTGATTGCAGAGACCACTAAGATTGTAGTCGGAGCTACGAATGATGTATTCGTTCAGTGTTACTATTCTTTGCTCCCTTTGCCACTACCGGCAACACACGGACGAGATTTGTAATATGAGTGTGTCTGGATTAATTTGTACGTAAACGTAACACCCTCATCATCAGGTGCCGTATTGACTCGCGTAGATGATCATCGATTTCCACAAATCTCTGTCCCTAGCTATCATGTGAGATGTTGACGCTCGTCTATGACATAAAGTCAGGATGTCTAAAATTGAATCTGTCTGTCTCATCTGTCTCGTCTCCCCTCGATTTTACCAGTTATCACAATGCGTTCGAAGCCTCCCCGTCTCAGTACATGTCCGAAAACGTGACATAACATTCACTAAATTTTTTTTTTAATGTATTTTATATGCTAACAGACATGTACTTTTTTATTAAGACAACAATTTTAATGACATATATATTCTGTTTCTGCTCATGTGTAAGTAATTTTAAAGTTGAAAGAACACGATGATGTAATAGAATTTAACCAAAAAATTAAGCATACATATTTTGTAATTCTCCACTGCACATCCTTTACTCACGAACAAACATCGTGTCATATTTCAAGATTTAAAAAAAAACTGAATTGTATTGTAAATGCACATAATTGAAGTATATTTACTGAAAGTGATCTGTATCTACTGGACATTTTTTAAATAGTTAAAACTACCCACCAACAGAGCATGTTCATAGCTGGAAAGTTTCATGAAAATTAAATGCACAGTTGGAGTGGATCACAAACACCAGATATGACTACGGAAATGACTTCTTCAGGGACATCAGCAAAAAAAAAGACCAGATCATTATATTTCGTCAAATTTTCAGACATTGCATATTCAACAAACACCAACATAGTCTAGAGGTAATTCAACTCTCTGATAGTGTCAACCTGAGAAACTGATGCTGAAACATGTATTGCAAGCCTGTCTTCTTCTGGTAAAGTTGAGAAGCAACATGTGGTCACAACAAGCCGATCTGAAAACTCAGCTTTAGGAAAATATGAGGGACCTCAACTTGACTGTACAGGTTGTGGTACATAATGGGTTAATCGATGACCATAGAACAGTAACGAAGAAGACTGGTCAGTCAAACGAATGTCGTTTAAGTGTACATACTACACCTGATTTTCTGAAGGTGGTAGAGCAAATCTACGTTTCATACGTCACACTCTGTCCACCACATAAACTAGTATTTTCTTCTGTTAAAAATATTTCTAAAATAAAAGCACACCAAAACTGTGTTATAGTTGCGCTCTCTAAATAATCCCAATGTAAATTCAATCATATGTAAGTCATCTATGAACTATTTGAGTGTATCGTTTGTTTACAATCTGTTCTTTAGCGACCATATTGATGAAGTCACTGCTAAGGCTCGCAACTCTCTTATATCTGTATTAAGAATCGTAGCTAACTCGTTCTATAATGTACATAATGTGCTTTCGCGATCCTCACGATTAGTCCTACGCAGATAGTAAGATTGGAAAGATTTCAGAATTGCCTTGTAGGTCGCAGTAACACTATCCGTTGCTTTCTTTCGCACCTACACCCACTAGCGGACCACGATTTGTCAAAGCTGCAGTGACCACGATAGTCCACCACATCCTGACTCAACTGATGACACAATACCAAGATCTAGAATGGTACATCGCACTAGTGGACACGATGTGCACCACACTAGTGACACGTGCACCAACTAGTGGACACGATGTGACACCATGTGACTACGATGGACACCAACAAGGTGGACAACAAAGAGTGTGACTCACACTAGACAGATGGACACAAAGGGCAATGTGAACCACACTAGGGCACGATTTGAAACCTATCAATTCTGACACTGTGGCAAACAGTGAGAAACTGATAAAGTACCAGAAAGTTCCACATGAACCTGTGTATAAAGCTATTTATTTATTGTCATAAACTATTTTGCATTACAGTACTGTAGTTTTACAAATTACAAAAAAAATGACAAAAACAAAACGTTTCACCAATACAAGGCCTTTATCAGCAAACGAACAAAAGGAGTGACAAATTAAAATGAAACACAAATGGACGACAAATACAAACGTATCTAAGGAAAATCTGGAATAAAAACGAATAATTGAAATAAATGTAACACAAAACATCACTAAAAATTAGAATAGAAAGAAAAAACAATGAAACATCTAGTAAATATATACTGGAATACTGAACATATCCATATACAAGATTGTGAATAAAATCTGTTTATAAAATGATGCAAACGTTCACTGCATATTTACAACAGAAATTCAGCTTTTGATTAGATTCATTAAATAGTATTAATACAATGTCTCAAAAGTTGTTGATATGAATATAATTGGCTACTCTGAATTGAAACATACCTGTGGACAGACTGTGAATAGAGACAGCCAAGAGAAACATATAATTAAACTACATGAATAATATTTAACAGATGATCACACATTTTACTATTTATGTTGCAGCCAAACAGACAATGAGAAAGCACAGTCGCAAAAATACTCATGGAATGCGTGCCTGCAAGTGACCAACTGCAGAAAGACTTCCAACATCAGCATAAGAAGAAAGTTGGCCAGAACTTGCTTGAATTTCATTGAGAAACAAAGAATGAAATGGTTTGGTCTTTTAAGAATCAATCCAGACTACGGTTTCAGGTCTTTTACAACAGAACAATAGAAAGAAGGCTAGAGAGGCCTGAAAAAAGATGATTGTTGGCATATCAGAATCTGTCAAAGGCAAATAACATGCCCCCACTAGAACAACAGACAGAAACAGAAAACCCAAGACCTGAGCAACAACTGATAACAGTGGATGACAACAGAAGTAATATTTGCTGTTTAAACTTAATAGTTGTAGTAATTTGGTTCAACCGTCAACATTTGTAGTCCTGTTCTAAGATTAATTTGAAAAAATAAATATAACTGCGTCTGTTAACAGATAGTGATATCGAAAGCCAAATCCGTAATGCATGTGGTTTATGACGTTGTATGTTTCAATGAAACTCGTTCTCATTCTCGAAATTTTCCTATTTGGTTTAGTTTTTAGTGAATAGTATTATTTTCCGAAATACATATTAGGACTGTGACCAGTAATATAACTGTCTTTCAGTTATGAGGAAGAGGCAACAAAACCTCGATACGGACGGCAGAGTGTTAATTGTTATGTGTACAATACTAATAGTAAATAACTGCACATTGAGTGTCCACAACTTGAACAAATCTTCTTTCATCATCTTCATATCATAGTTTCATAACGACACCATAATCGGGTGATAAATAATATTGAACATTGGACAATTATCAATAAGAGACAAACTTACAAATAGAGAAATCAGAAGATGACTGGATGTGGAACCAGTCGTAACAAAACAACTGTCGTAATTGTATGTAGTAACGCTTATTTGATTAGGGCGGTGTGGGACAGGTTGGACGTTAGTTTGAGTAATTTAATGGCCTTATGACTAGTGCAGTCTCCTGAAGCTGTTCAGGTTAGACTTTTAATTTATGCCCACAATAGAAAAACGTCATTGGCCTTACCGTGAATTGACAACAGTAAATGAATCGTTAATTGTCTAGGTCTAGTATACCACTTATACGCTTATAAGTTTGGCATTGCTTTCTGAACAGTGAGGTCGATTTGCAATGTTTGTAAAGATCCACATGAACTAATTTGCTTCCAAACGTGCCCTCAGAAGAATTTGAACAAAGTACGCTTGGGTTGTGATCAAGCGCACTACCGTTTAACTCTTAGTGGACCAGGGCAAAAGTCATGTTTTTACAAGCCATTTGTTTTTAGAATTAAAAAAAACGCCATTTAGTGTGGCTCCTGGTAACAAGTCGTCCAGCTAAAAGCCACGTAGTGTGACTTTTGGTCCACACAGAGTTAAGATATATCTGCTGACATGCCAACACATAATAATAAAGAAGACACAATTGAAACTAATACATTGTTACCCATTCTAGATGCCACTTTTCAATGAAAGAACAAGCACTGATGATAAGCAATAATGTAATGTAGTAATACATTCAGAAAGAAACAGTATAGAAAAAAAACAACGAATACACACAATATGATGTTATATAATCATATTTATCCATTTCGTTGATTTTGTATAGTGTCATCATTAGTGTACATGAACATCAACTAAACCCATGCTGAGATATTTTGTTCAATTTATTCACTATCAGCTCTTAATTCTTTGTTTTAAACGCATTACATTACAAATTCAAATACGAACCTAGCCTATACCAAAAGTTGTTGTTTTTAATTTGCCATTATAGAAATAGAGCAGGATATTGTTTTGTAAATAATACAATATTAATATATTTTCATTTTCTTCAAACGCTCAATAGCGAATACTTATTAACCACTCTTTGTGAATGTATATGATCTGAGTCTAAGTACGATTGCACGTTTTGCCAGTTTTACACCTAATAGTCGGCCAGCACATCCGATTTCTGTGATGCTTCTATTTTACTAGGGTAGCTTTCCTAGGATCCCACCTCAGTCGCCTCTTAAGACATGCCTTGTAGGTGGCAGTGTTATTAGTCTTTGCTCCCCATTAGAGCCCCTGCAACAGCTAACGATAAAGCATGGCGAATAAAAAAGTCAGTCACACATTTGTAATGAACATTCAATCAATCAATCAATCAATCAGATACTATATTTGATCACGTAGGCGATCATGTATCTTCACAACCCTCCCTCGAGTAGTTTATCAGTTCCGACGTCGATTTTTACGAATAAACTCCATCAAGAAACATTACCAACAACATTATAATGTATAAACGTATACACCCACCCACACTTTCAACCCACACACATACAAACAATCAAATTATCACTGCACAGTACATCAATTTCCACTTTTTCTATTGCACTGCCTATCTCTGTATATTTCCCATATTGCTACTTTCTTCTAGCATCAGAAATTTTGACTTATGAGATCACTGGTTATTTTTGCAACAGTGTACAGAGATGTGTCTAGCTACTTACAGTACCATCTTGCACACAATATATATATATATGAGAAGTTAGATTATTAGTTTCCATTGACCTTTGACATACGGAATGGTGTGTGGTCAACATCTCTTCGGCGCTTTTTGTCGCGTGCTTTTCTGGTTCTAAATTGAGGATGGGTCAACCTGAAAGCCTGTTACAAACGGAAATGGAATTTCACTCCATTTGTGGAAGTGAACACTGACCACTCGCCGAAGACACGAGTGCACTATCCAGTGCGCTATTGCGGTTCCAATATATATATATATATATATATATATATATATATATATATATATACTGTGCTTTCGAATATAAGTGTTATAGAAGAGTCCTCCGTATATCTTGTATATCTTGAACAGAGAAGAGAACAAATAGATCTATCCAGAAAGAACTCAAAATCAAAGAAAACTGGTTGATGCTACAAATACGAAAGTGAAAATTGAGATATTTTGGACAAAAAGATATGAAGGACTGAGAAGACCATCATGGAAGGAGGCATACCGGAAAAGAGAAGAAGAGGAAGACCACGGAGAAGATGGTTTCAGAATGTAACTGATGATCTGAACATGACGGCTGCAGATGCAGAACATCTGATCGCTCTCTCTCTTTCGCGATCGTTCTAAGGCCACTTTTATCATTCTATTGTGATATAAAAGCAGCCAAACATCAGAACGTAATGTACGTGCACCAACCTTCAGCGCCTTTTGGAGCACAGTTGTCTATCCTTGGGTGGGGTGTTCGATTTCAGCCAGCGTACATCTGATCTATGAGAGAGAGAGAAGTTCCGGAGGACTGTTGGGGTGGCATAGTTCTGCTCAGGACAAGCTATTTGGTGATGATGATATATATATATATATATATCTATATTAGCGAACTATAGACTGACGACACTTGTCTTCTGAAAACACTTTTCCAATAGCAGTGAGTAACTGTGCCGGCGATTACCGTGATATAAGAATATCGCATGCAATGATGTATTTGCAGTTGTTGACAGATGTATCATCTGATAACATGCAGTGGCGGCTCGTCATTAAGAGCCAGTGGGGCTGGGCCCCACCAAAAATAAAGTGTAACGTGTATTTATTATTTTATACATTAAAATATAACCTAACAGAAACTATTATTTTTCTGAAAATTTCTGTCTGGCCCCACCAACAAAAATGATCACGCGCCGCCACTGATAACATGTATTTGCACTGCGGGACAAATCTCATAGGCTTTCAAAGACTCAATCACAATAACTTTATACAAATCAAGTGAGTTAGTTGAATATCTACAGTGCATATAATTCTGTGAAATATTGACAAAATACTTATGAGAATTATTGGGCCCAGACTTTAGGTCCTTTGAGATCATGTCTGTTTCCCGAGTCGTAGTTTGGATTTGGTTACTAATCTGTCTAGAAGAGATATGCTATTCTAATGTAACAGCTGCAAGGATAGAGCAGAAAGCTGCTTCAGTATTTTAATATTCTTTTGTTGACCTGACATACATTCAATTTGGTTAGTGGGGGTGATCTGTACATGTCATTTAAAAACAACGGATACGCGTCAACATTTATCAACAATGGGGGTCTATATGGCTAAGTGGTTAAGTATCAACAATGGGGGTCTATGTGGCTAAGTGGTTAAGTATCAACAATGGGGGTCTATGTGGCTAAGTGGTTAAGCGAGTCGAAGGTCGTGGGTTCGAATCCGCACCGCGCCGTTCTGTTCACGAGTGAATTTTATTCCAGAGAACCATAGGATTATTGTTGGAGTTACGGAGTTCGTGTTTTGTGGAATAAAATCAGCAGGTGGCACGCACTTTCTGCGGAGACGGACAGAGCCATATTACGTAAAACCTGGTGCAAATGAAGTCGTTCATTTGGCTTTAAAACCGCATCACATATTCATTACATTTTGCCCTAACTGCCGTTTATCGCATTATTGATAATTATCGTCAACTCTTCTTCTTCTTTGCGTTCGTTCTTTACAACCAATTTTAATGACTCTTTGTGATATGTTTGATCTTTGCCAAGAACATGTATACGTTGCACATTGGTTTGGCAGGCCCCTAAACGCATAAATTTCTACTTGTTTAGGACAAGTGCGTCCGATTTCAACCACACTGAAAACTAATTAAATGCACGTCGGGAACTAATATAAATACATCTGGGAACATGAAGCAAAATGTTATGATATCGGATAACCTTGAGCAAATATTTTAGACAAACAATATCCAGACAGATTAAATGTGTTTTTTGACAGAATCATTACTGTACAGATTACAATCAACTGATACATACATCTACATCAACATTAGTATACGTTGTATATGAGGGGGGAATAATGACTACAAAAACAGTATTTAGCATTAGAGTAGTTAGCTTCAAGGCATGATTAAATGGTAATACTAGAGAATGTCACAATATTAAACAATGCAAATAATATATTTTCAAGCAATGTTGGTTACGTTCAATACGTAAGGAGATTGAGAAAATGAATGCAGAAAGAATAGAAAAAGAGAGGAACACATACACTCATGATACTATGTGTGAACATGAAAATCGTGGCATATTCTTTACAAAACACGTAATTACAAAGTACTGTAGTTTTACAAATTACAAAAACAATGACAAAATACAGCAACGTTTCGACCAACAAGGCCTTTATCAAGCAAACGAACAAACAGGAGTGACAAATTAAAATGAAACACAAATGGACGACCAAATACAGACGTATCTAAGGAAAATCTGGAATAAAAACGAATAACGAAATAAATGTAACACAAAAACACACATAAAAACTAGAAATAGAAAGGAAAAGAAACAATGAAACATCTAGTAAATATATAACTTGTATACATGCAACATATACCCATATAGATTACAAAGCATGGGAAGAGAAAGTACTAAGAAGCATAAGAATGTAATACGTTGAGCCCGCGTGGTCGCAAGGTATCATACAAAGAAATCAACCGATTCTCCAGAGCAAATCGACTGCAATCATCCGAGGAACATGATCGGATGGCTGTGACCTGGACATCGTGAGCACCTAAATGGCCAGTATCATTGAAATGGTGGCTACAGGGTTCCATATATATATACTGCATATTCTTTACAGAACTTAGCCATCAACCACAAATAACGAGTCGTTGGTCTTCTAAGAACCACTTATACGTTCAGTTGTAACTTAGCCATCAGCAACAAACAACGAGTGGTTGATTTTCTAGGCACCCCTTATACGTTCAGTAGCTTGCCATTGCTTTCTGAACAGTGAGGTCTATTTTTTTTTTATAAAATAGCTTGTCCTGAGCAGAACTTTGACACTCCAATACTCCTCCAGAATTTCTCTCTTTTCACATAATTTTTACAGTTCTTAAAAATCCAAGGTACGAATTTGCTCTAAAACGTGCCTTCCCTCCCCCATACCCAGCCCCGCAGAGATTGAACCAGGTACGCGTGGGTTGTGATCGAGCTCACTACCACTTAAGCCTTAAGCTACGGACGCCCACTGTAGGACAATAAATTGGGAAGACAAAACGAATGCCTTAAAAGCTGTAATTCTGTTTTTTTCTTAAAAAAAGCAAGGAAAACAAACATAGTTACAACATAAATATATGAAAATCAGAACTAGAATGTAAAAATACAAGAAATTTGAAAGCGAACTAGTTTGAGTAATAGTAAAAACAATAAAATTATCGAGAAAGACAAACAAATAGAAGAAACTGAAAGGTTTTTTATATATATATATATATATATATATATATATATATATATATATATATATATATATATATATATATATTTATACATATCGAACGTCGACAGATTTGATTAATTGCACCGGGCTTCCATATTACTCGATCATTCTTTGTAGAAATGAGACGCACCTGCCCAAAATATTTCACAAAACAGAAACCATGTAGCTTCCGCAACAATATTACGGGATCTATATATAAAGATACACTCTTAAACGAATGACGCTATCCAGATTCGAACCCACGACCTTCGAAACGCAAGGCAATGCATAATATACACACACATATATATACATATATATATTAATGATATATATTAATAATATAACCAGAAAGCCTTACAATAAAACTCCAGAACGTAGACATAAAGCAAACAATTGAGGCCAAATACTTAGGAGCAATTTTCACAGCAGATGGAAGTATCGATAGCGAAATCAGCAATAGTTGCACAAAAGCTAACCAAGTACTGGGACAGTTAACACCATTGTTGTCACACAAAGAGATACCGCTAACAACTAAAGCAAATTTCATAAGAACGATTTTCTGGCCAACACTATGTTACCAGTGTCAAACATGGCCAATAAAAGCAGCTAATGAGCGGAAAATCATAACGCCAGAGATGAGGTGTCTTAGAAGAGCTGCAGGTGTGACAATAAGAGACAAAATTAGAAATGAAGAAATCAGAAAGAGACTGAATGTGAAACCAGTTATGCAATTCATAAGAGAACAAAAGATTAAATGATTTGGACACCTGACCAAAATGCCCTGGTATCGCCTACCACAGAGCGCCACACAGAAAAAGTATAATGAGTACAATGCTAGAGGAAGACCATGCAAAAGATGGAGGGATGGCATCAAGAACAGCCTTATGAACATGAATATCAGCTTACAAAGTGCCTTAAAAAAGCACACACAAGATCACTACGTTTCACCGCCAACACTTTCATAAAGAGTAAATGATGGAAGAGAAGAAGAAGACAAGTGCACACAAGATCACTACGTTTCACCGCCAACACTTTTATAAAGAAGTAAATGATGGAAGAGAAGAAGAAGACAAGCACACACAAGATCACTACGTTTCACCCCGGCAACACTTTTATAAAGAAGTAAATGATGGAAGAGAAGAAGAAGACAAGGCACACAAGATCACTACGTTTCACCGCAACACTTATAAAGAGTAAATGATGGAAGAGAAGAAGAAGAACAAGCACACAAGATCACTACGTTTCACCCCCAACACTTCCATAAAGAAGTAAATGATGGAAGAGAAGAAGAAGAACAAGTGCACACAAGATCACTACGTTTCATCCCCAACACTTTTATAAAGAAGTAAATGATGGAAGAGAAGAAGAAGACAAGTCACACAAGATCACTACGTTTCACCGGCAACACTTTTATAAAAAGTAAATGATGGAAGAGAAGAAGAAGACAAGTCACACAAGATCACTACGTTTCACCAAACAGGTTTATAAAGAAGTCAATGATGGAAGAGAAGAAGAAGAAGACAAGTGCACACAAGATCACTACGTTTCACCCCGGCAACACTTTTATAAAGAAGTAAATGATGGAAGAGAAGAAGAAGACAAGTGCACACAAGATCACTACGTTTCACCCCGGCAACACTTTTATAAAGAAGTAAATGATGGAAGAGAAGAAGAAGACAAGCACACACAAGATCACTACGTTTCACCCCGGCAACACTTTTATAAAGAAGTAAATGATGGAAGAGTAGAAGAAAATATATTAATGTTAATTCTTTATTGTTCTTCAAAATTGCTTTCCGATTGGTGATGTTGCAACATCACATCTGTCGTCACTACGTTCTGTTTCTGTGATGAAATTGTTGTTGCATCGACCTGAGTGCTGTCTGCAGCTGAATTGCAACTTGGAATCGAACTGGTAACCATATTTCTATGTATACAGTGCTCTAGCCACTATGTTATTATGGATCTCACAATAATAAATGTAACCATTACAATAATGTAAATGCTTTCAATATAAATAAATATATGTGTTATATCTAAATACGTGGATCAAACGATGCAATATACATGTCTGTACAAGAAAATATTCAATGCCAACACAATCTTTCTCTCCATATTATGCTACCAGTGATAAACGATGACATCAAATGATAGAAGAAAATCTGGTCACGACAGAGACGAAATCTCTACGCAGAATGCTGAGGGAATCAATAAGAGACAGGTTGAGAAATTGTGCTATCAGGATAAAAGTGGGAACAACATCAGCACTAAACTTCATCATGAAACTACACATTAAATAGTTCGACTACATGCGCAGATTACCAGCAGACAGTGCACCCCAAAGAGCGATGTTGCTCCGACACAATGGATACACATCAAAAGGACGGTCACACAAAAGATGGACCTCAGAGATAACAGAGACGACGAAAGACACTATTTATAAAGCGCACACAGCAGCCTGTTCTAGAAATCTGTTCTTATCCTGATGCTGTGAGGCAAAACAGGATTGGAGAAAAGAAGAAAATACGAGAAAATACTTTGCCGTAGGTGTCATGAATGTTATGCAAATTAGCCTACAGAGATATATTAACTTGGTTGATAAGAACGGACGGAAACAAGCACACACATACATACTCTATTTTTCAAATGTTACAACTTATGTCCGACACAAATCCATATAAATTAGGTCAGCTTGATAACTGGACCTGGTTATCAATCAGTGCAGATCTGGACTGATTGATATGTTTATACGTTACGCTGCAATGTATCAACCCTCAACCATAGTCAGAGAATGCTTTATATAAATATACAAGTAAGAGATATCATCTTCAAATTGATCCATGTTTTGTTTGTGTTTACACTATGTGGACTATCCGTCTAGAAACTTTTATGTTCTTTATGACCATCAGATTTACCAACTTGCAAATTAATGTTTTGTTCATCATCTCTTTTTTAGAGTCGAATGATTTACTATATTGTACCGGATTCTGCCTCATATGGCGAGGTCCCTCACCGCAGAGATTGCACTCTATCTGGCGTATTGCATAAAGTACGAAATCTGTAGCTCCGGCAACAATCCAACGAGTCTCTTCAAATAATGCACTCGTTAACAGAACGGCACTGTCCGGATTCGAACCCACGACCGTCGAATCGCAATCTAAAGACTTAGCCACTTAGCATCAGTTATTTCGCATATAACTATACTGTCAGACATTATTTTCTTTGGCTTCAGGCGAAGAAATCGATATGTGTAAATATGTAATATTATTTTATGATACTGTAAAATAAATAATACTTACCTGTTGTGGAAAATTTAGTTACTGCATTTTTCTATTTCTTGTTGAATTTTCAAATGAATAATACTAAATCAATCTCAGGGGCATATAAATATATTATTGGATAGATAGAAGACGATAGAACCGCAGAGTTAAATGTATCATGAGTTGGCAAATATATATTGGTTGATGGAATACATGACATATGATTCACAAGGGACATGGAGAAACTAAGTTTAAAATTATACAATTTTAATTGATAAGGACGTGTCTTTGTGTCATGTGAGCCCAATGGTAATACACGATGAGCCAACATCGATGGAGTGTCTTTATATAAACTTCTTTATTGAGGATAATCTGCTACAATATATTAAGATTGATTTTTTTTTATAAACGAATCCCTATTACTCCGTTTAGATCTAACTGTTCTCAGTATCTTAAATATGAATGGAAACTGTTTGAAAACATGACTTTTGTAAAGAGAAATTGGCAAATCTTCAATTGCTATATATATACTTCTGTGAGGATAATTTGAAGCTGTTCATCATCATCATCAAGTAGCGAATCCCTTCCGGAACTTGGCTCTCATTACAACCGTCCTTAAAAAATGTATGTTCTGTGCAAGATGATAGGCGTCAGCAGCAGTCATTCTCAGATCGTCAATGACATATTGTAACCCATCCTCTTCTAGATTCTTCATCTCGTGTTTTTTCCAGGAACCATTCACTCCAAAAATAATTTCTTTGGGCACTTATGTCGTTTGTTGATGTCCGAAATATTTAATTTTCCTTGATGTTATGCTCTTTAGTAACCAACTCTCATTAATATCAAGCTGTTGCAGAACATAAGCATTTGTTCTTTTCTCTGTCCATGATACTCTTAGTACTATTTTGTGGCATTTGTATTGTGAAGATGTTGGCTATCAATATATACAAATTTGAAGAGCGTGACAGATTCCGTGGCAAACACACTATATAAACTGGTGAAACTAGAATAACGTAGATCACTGGTAAAAAAAAAATCATTGCTTTAGCTACGAAGTTCGTGCTTTGTACATCAATCTAGGCAGGTGGCGTGACATGCCTTTCGAGAGGGATGGAGTCATATGGAGAGAGCCGATGTAAAAAAGTTATCCTTCTTCTGTAGAAGATATATGCTTTACTATAGCGTGTCCAGAGGACAAATATATGTATCATACTTCCTTCATCCATTCTCTCACTCTCTCTCTCTAACGTACTCTCTCTCTCTCCCTTGAGATTAACAGGATGTCATAATAACGCACTAAACGATCATATAAAAAACGCAGGTTTATAGGGCATGTATGATGAGGATACTACTCTATGGGTCTGGATATGATTGTTAACTCCCGACAGTAAAGCATAGCATGCTAGCACTACACACCTAGAGTTGTTGGAGATTTGTGGGTCTGCAAGAAAGTTGGGTACTCTTCCTCACGCACTATAGGAAAAAAGTTGAGATCACATTCTTCCTGTGGTTTGGCAACAAAAACAACAACTCCCGACAGTAAAGAAAATCTCAAGGCACCTTATATGATATAATAATAATAATAATTCCTCTCGTACCGTTATACGTTACATAGGGCCTGCAAGTAACTTCTCCATACCGCTCTATCCTGGATAACTCGCTCAATCTCATCCATGTAACCGAGACCGATACCTCTTGCCTCTCTCAGCAAAGTTTGTTTCAGGGTCTCTTTAGGGCGACCTCTCTTTCTTGAACCCTTTGCATCCCACTTCAATGGCTGCTTTGATATTCGTTGATCATTTCTCCTCAAGGTATGCCAACATATCTCCATCTTCTCTTTCTTATAACAGTTGTCACTAGTGGTTGACCAGCCATGTCTCTGATTTCATCACTTCTCCTGAATACGTTCCATTTTATATTCATTATTTTTCGCAGACATCTATTTTCAAATGCATTCAACTTGCTTTCTATATCTTTAATAATTTTCCAACTCTTGCTGTCATATGTTAGGATTGATACAACATTTGAATTGAAAATTCGTAATTTAATTTTAATACTATATAATTTGCAGTTCCATATTTTATTTAGACTTTTAAAAGCTGATGTTGCTTTGCCAATTCGTATCATAATTCTTTTTTAACATTTCTGTGCAATCAAAATTGCTACCTAAATAGGTGAACTACTCTATTTGTATCATTTTAGAATCCAGAGTGATATCTGCGTTACTTGCCATAGGTGTCTTCATTATATTTGTTTTTTCATAGCTTATCTGCAGTCCAACTATTGATGCTATAGATGACAAGTTGTCTGTTTTTCTTTGCATATCTTGGTTGTTTCTATTTAACAAGGCAATATCATCTGCAAAATTCAAATCTTCTAATTGACTATTTTCTACCCAATTCGATGCCAGTTTCGGCCCTGCAACATTTTCGCATCACCCAGTCAATGACCACTCCAAACAATAGCGGAGATGGAATACAGCCTTGCTTTAATCCGGTTTCAACCATAAACCAGTCGCTGTGTCCACCATCAGTGCGAACTGCACACTGTGAACCATCATAGAGGCTCTTATAATGTTTATTATTTTGTCTGGTATTCCATAGCATCTCAGAATATTCCACAGGAGATTCTGTGTAGACTATCAAATGCTTTTTTAAAATCGATGAAATTTAGTATAAGTGGTTGTTGCTTTTCAATATGTTCCTCCAAAATTAGTCGTAGGGTAATTATTTGGTCTAAGCAGCTTCTCCCAGGTCTAAAACCAGCTTGTTCTTCTCTCAGGGTTGTGTCCACTGCCCTTTGATTCTATTAAGAATGATTTTGCAGAAAGTCTTGGTCATGACTGACAATAGGGTGATCCTCTCCAGTTGTTTAAATCTTTTAGATCACTTTTTGGGGGATTTTAACAATTATTCCCATTTTCCATTGATCTGGGACATTTTCTTCTTCCCATACTTTATTAAATAGTTCTTGCACCTGGCTAATAGTTGAATCATCAGCCGATTTGAGCATTTCTGCAGTAATATTGTCATCACCCCATGCCTTATTGTTTATCAAGGAATGGATTGCCTCCTTGACCACAGCTACACTTATCATTTCTTCAAATATTTATTTATATCATATGCTTTAGATTTATTCTTGGCATATCAAGGAATAACCAAGCAACAAAGAAAAGAGTACTTTAGGAAGATAAACTATTGCCATGAGATACAGTGTAACTTGATGATTGTAATCTTTATTAGTCTAGTCTTCTTCTTCGCGTTCATTCTTTACGACCAATTGTAATGACTCTTTGTGATATGTTTGATCTTTACCAAGAACGTGTATACGTTGCACATTGGTTTGGTAGGCCCCTAAACGCATATATTTCTACACGGTTAGGACATGTGCATCCGATTTCAGACAAATTAGTCTAGTGATAGTAACTGATATCTTTAACAAACTTTTACAAACCATACAACATATATATATATATATATAGGAAACAACCAAACATAAAATATAGAAAAAAAACACAATTCCACTTATTCAAAAAAATCGTGTTAATTAAGAATACTACATTTTTAAAACGTGTTTCCTTTTTTGTCTGAGACCAAAGAATACAAAATAATGTCCTTTAAAAAGCAGATTGTTCTCTAGCTAGCAGATTGTTCTCTAGCTAGCAGATTGTTGTCTAGCTAGCAGATTGTTCTCATAGTGAAACAAGAATGTCTTGAAAGAAGCAGTAAACATTAAGAAAACTGGTTGAAATGTTTCTTTAAATACCTGAATGTTCATACCGTAATAAAGAAAATATAATTGTAATCTACATATTTCTATATAAGCCAAATTATACATAACAATGAGCATGAATTAAATGGTACTTGTCTACAATTTCACCGCAAGAAAAGGGAAACCTCGCTGACCTAAGTTAAGTGACGTCAGTCCTCCATCAGTGTTTGCGGACGTGGAGGAGAACCGGGTTCAAAGGTCACGGATGTGGGTTTATTGTGTATTTTGTATGTAAATAAGCAGTGTTTTAATTGAATTGGGAGCCCTGAAAAGGACTGTATGTGGGAATGTGAGGTGGAAGGAGGCAGGATGGGACTAGGAGTGTTACTGTGGGGGCCAGAAACTTATGGTATCAGCAATATAGCTAAAGGGGTCTAAATTTCTAGATTTAGTCCGGTGACGCCATATAAACTCACTCACTCAGGGAATGACGGGATTTTACGTCAATAACATAAATAATGGGGAACCTCTGCGCTACATTTAGAACAATGCTCGCAAATAGTCTATATTTAGAATGACCCAGTTTTTGCGGTGAAATTGTAGACAAGTACCAATTAAATATACTTTGTATATCATGGACAGAGAAGAGAATAAAAAGATATATCCAGAAAGAACTCACCATCAAAGAAAACTGACTGATGCTACTAATTAGAAAGAGAACATCGAGATATTTTGGACATATAAAAAGACATGAAGGGCTGGAGAAGACCACAATGGAAGAAGGAATACCTGCAAAGAGGTTAAGAGGAAGACCACGAAGAAGATGGATTCAGGATGCAACTGATGGTTTGAACATGACGGCTTCAGAGGCAGGACATATGGCCTATGAGTGAGAGACATTCCGAAGAACTGTTGGGGTTGCACAGTTCTGCTCAAGACAAGATATTTGATGATGATGATTAATAGTAAGTAAGAAAATTAGTTATTTAGTATTTAAATATGAAGAACGCCCGCGTGCCCAGCGTGTTCGTAGCGGGTTGGACTGTGGGTGACTAGCCCTCTGTGTGTACGGGTTCAATTCCGTGGGCAGGCAGAAAAAGTCACAGATTCCAGATTCACGGTGTTCGTGGCACCGAACCGAAGGGTTACGATGTCCATGGACCGAGCCGAAGAGCTGAGAAGCTCAAGTGTTTGGATGGAAAAAAAAAAAAAAAAAAATATGAAGAACGCTTTAAAAAACGTCCAAGCAATACACACAATGGTACTGTGTTACATATCATGAGAACTCATATGGTGACATGCTTAAATAGTTTGTCCTACGTTATGAAGGTCATGGGTTCGTATCTGGACCGCCTTGCTCTGTTCACGAACGCACGTTTCCCGGAGATTTTCTATCACTGTAGTTGGAGCTATGGAGTTTGTATTTTGTTGGATACTCCTGGCAAAAAGCTTATCAGTTCTATTTCAATGAAATCATGCTGTCCTCTTTTATTTCAGGAGTACTAACAAATATAATATAATTCGGTGGAAACAAGGTAGGATTTTTTTGTTTAGTTTTAATAATAAATAGTCTTAGATATAGATTCAGTTTCAGTTTGGAATATCTTCACTGCACTCCGGGCATGTACATAGGTTCTCCGATCTCCTTCTAATATTTCCAACATCATCCATCGACTGATCGTACCAGTTCGAATTTTGATTGATGAGTCTACTCATATGTCTGTTCTGCTGTTCTTTTCTGTCCTCTTCTTCTTCTTCTTTGCGATTGCTATTTTTGATGATTATACTGTAAGACGCCTTTTATGAGGAACTCGACTGTTGTTTAGAGCTCATCTCTGGAACCATGTCGTTTTGAATGTAGTGTTGAGTTGTAGGGTCAGCATACCTTTCTAGGAGGACATAAAGGGACAGTATTGCAGGACATGTTCTGTAGTTTGTTCAACGGTGCCACAGGGACATAGAGGGAATGGGGGCAATTGTAGTATATGTATATACATTTGTATAATGATGTTCTTTTCTGGCCACTCCAATCTCCAATCCCAGCTCTTGCAATATCCTAGTTAACTTGGAATTTCTAAGAGATTCTTATATATAATCCACATTTAACTTTATCATTGTATTGCTTGTGTCTAGACAGGATAATACCTAATCTATTGAATATATGCTCGTGAGTCAATGCTAAGTAACAATGCATATACAATAAAGGGTATTAAAAGAAATACCACATATCTATATTCAGAGTACTGACAACACTTAAGTAGCTATTAAACGTGTCAGACAAAGATATGCAACTTACAATTGTGAGTGTATGTTTATATCGTAAGATGCTAAAGCCCACAAGACTAAACCACAAAGCAAAAGTAACAGGAAAGTCATACTTGGAACTACTAAATCATAACTCCATACCAGAATAATTACTTTTGATCACTGGGAACCAGACTCAGTAGCACTAAACTTCTCAACCTCCATCCCTAAATTGTTATGCAAAGATGCCGAGCCTAATCTAGTGAAGAAAGCAACTACAATGGAACATATCCATTACATGTTTCCAGAAGACAGCTGGATAAGAATTTACACAGATGGATCGGCAATGGAGGCAACCATGAATGGTGGAGCAGGAGTGTACATTAGGCACCCAGATGCTCCTACTGTATCTCTAGCGGCCCCTACTGGAAGAATATGTTCCAATTACAAAGCAGAACTCTTAGTCCTTCTGATGGCAGCACAGCACATGAATACGCTGCAAACACCTGCAGGCAAGATGGTATTTCTCACAGACTCACTGTCAGCTATACAAACCCTGGAGGCTAAATCCGCTGATAGCACAGTACAAAACCTAAACAAAGAACTTGCTCAGCTTTCAGAAAAGGCAGAAACTCACTTGCAGTGAATTCCATCTCCCTGTGGCATTGCAGGCAATGAGAGTGCCGATGTCTTAGCTAAGGAGGTCAGTGCCAAAGAGCAAATTTACCAACCAATGTCTTTTCAAGAGGTTAAAACCCTCATACAGAGAAAATCTGCAGTATACTGGAAAACAAACACTGGATATGATTATGGAAAAGACTCCCTCAAAGACCTAAGCAGAACAGACCAGGTCATTATATTTCCGACTACGCACCGGCCACTGCATACTCAACATACACTTATACAGACTAGGAATAAGTCAAACAGCTCTCTGCCAGTGTCAGCAAGCAGAACAGACACCAGAGCATATCCTGCAAGACTGTCCTCTTCTGTGTGAGCTGAAAAGTAACATCTGGCCACACCCAGTCAACCTGAAAACTAAGCTTTGGGGAAACCTGACAGACCTGAAGCTGACTGACCAGTTTGCGGTCCACAGTAAATTAAGCACATGACCAGAGATCGCTGAAGAAAACGAAATATCGTAAGATGTAGGATCTAGGATGTGGTCACATAGTCTTCTTATTCTTTTTGAACGTTCCATATATACCGCTGGTTAACATCTCTGTTTTATTTGTATGTGATACGAGCCTAAAAACGATTGTACGTTGTGACAGTTATGCGCCAACAATTATGCCAGCACATCCGATTTCTGTGATGCTTTTTATTTACTAAGGTAGCTTCCCTAGGCCCTACATCAGTCGCCTCTTACAACATTCCTTGTAGATCGCAGTGGTACTATTTGGTGGTACACATTTGGATTGCTTCTCTGCGGGCCCTGGCACCACACGGTGGCCCATATAGTAAATAAGCTGTGGCTGATATCAGACTATTTTAATATACAATATTTACTACCCAATATTTAAAATAAAAGCGCAGGCTGCAATACGAACACATAAGATTAGAATACAATAAATAAAAGTAAAGTGGTACATTTTTCAGCAGCTTCAGAGCAGAAGCGGATACAATGAAAACTTCTGCATGGATCATAAATGATATAAACATAATAATAAACAATTTTCCTAAACAGTTGCAACACCAACGAAGCATAAAACGCAGAAAGACTATAAAAAATAAAAACAACACTGTGCAATCTATGTTAGCACTTTCAAACAGCTGCGATTAGTTGAATCCCATCTCATTGCATTATTTATTATAATAATGAAACAAATAGTGACAAAGAATAGGGCAACAACTAACACATAGTAACTAACAAGGGGGAATAAGTAACACCTAGTGACAAAGAATGGGGCAAAAACTAATACCTAGTGACAAAGAATGGGGCAAAAACTAATACCTAGTGACAACGAATGGGGCAAAAACTAATACCTAGTGACAACGAATGGGGCAAAAACTAATACCTAGTGACAACGAATGGGGCAAAAACTAATACCTAGTGACAACGAATGGGGCAAAAACTAATACGTAGTGACAAAGAATTGGGGCAAAAACTAACACCACCTGATATCAACACAACATAGAAACAAGTAAATAGCTTTGATACAAGACACTACACGAGGAAACATTTAGCAGAACATCAGGGCCACACGATCCACATTTTCAGGTACAAGACACTACACGAGGAAACATTTAGCAGAACATCAGGGCCACACGATCCACATTTTCAGGTTGCAGAAAAAAAGCAAATCGTAATATTCAGATTATGCACTGGCCACAACAGACTGAGATACTATTTGTTGAAGACGTTTAAGATATGTATGTTATGAGAAGTGTGACAATAGCACTGAACAAATTGACATCAGAACATATTTTATAAAGCAGTATATTGCTTCTCTGAGAATAGAAGAGAAAGAGTTCCAGGATTTTGTTGTAGCTGGTAGTTTGTGCTTTGCGCATTCTCGGCAGATGGTGTACCATTTCGCCGTTAAGATAGAACCATATGGGAAAACTGATGAAATAAGTTTGACCATTACCTTTCAGACTTCTTACTGAACAAATAAATGAATGAATTGTACCACAGCAAACATTCATCTTGTTCTTTTGTCAGCACAGTTACCGGGTTGTTAACCCAGTGTCGTGGTTTTATATATTTGTCTTGCGCTTCTCTGCTTTTGTCAGCACAGTTACCGGGTTGTTAACCCAGTGTCGTGGTTTTATATATTTGTCTTGCGCTTCCCTGGTGATTTGTGTGATGGTTTTCTTAGTCCCCTGGCATAATTCAGCTACGTTATCTATTCACCTTTCCCTCGGTCTTTCTCTTGCCTTCCTTCCTGATATTTTGTTGTGGAAAGCTTCATTATAGTGAATGACTGAAATAAATTGGATAATTTGTTACAATCCAAATGTGTTTTTTACTTGATGTGTTAAGTAATGATAATACAATTTAAGAAACCAACATCATCGTGGTGACTGTCAAGACCTATATGTTTCATCTGTCTTGGCTGAAGTGTTCTAAGAACATTTCCATTTATATGTTATATCATCTGTCTTGTGCTGAGAAGTGTCTCTAGAGACACATTTCCAGTATTATATGAGTAGTAATGTATCACTTACTGTACACACAAGTGCAGGAATGTCAAGTATACCAGCTATTGTAGATGGAACCATTACAATGAATGGAAAAACAGAGCGCATATGAATTATTTGTTCAAGTGAAAAAACATGATGATTGTAAAACGAATTGAGTGTAAACGATACCCAGTAATTTGCATATACTAAATTTATATAAACACAACCCACACACAATTAGTGTTTCATCATCAAGGTGCGTATCCTTTATAGGACGTTGCTCTATTTGCAGCACATCTGAAATTCACTCAGTCTCTTGCCAGTTCACCCACTTCGTCGATGGTCATGTTCATGGTTTCTTTAATATATTGTAGCCATCTTCTTCTTGGTCTGCCTCTGCGTCCTGGGACCCTGCCCTCTAGTATTGTTCTTTCCAGGCCATTGTGACGCTTGATGTAACCAAAGTATGTAATTTTTCTGTATAGTATGTTGTTTATCAGCCAATTCACTTTAGCATTGGTGTTTAGCGAGCTGATACAAATTGTAAATGGCTGTTGTAGGACAGAAAATACTTTTCAATGACATATGGACATACTCTTCAATACTGACAATACCTACTCTTAGATCGATACTCAATACATTGAAGCCGGTTTATTTATTAAGAATTGGACAAAAGTTATCATCTACAGAACGTTGTCATCAACCGCAGCAAACGAATCGTTAATGTTCTAAGCATCACTTATACGTTGTGTAGTTGTGTAGCCATTGGTTTCTGAACGGTGAGGTCTGATTTACCTTTTGTAAAAATGAAACGGAAACGAATTTGCTTCCAAACTTGCTGACCGCGAGTTTGAACCAGGTACGTCTGGGTTGTGATTGAGCTCACTGCAGCTTAAGCTAAAGACGCTAACTGTAGAGGATTACCCTATAAATAATACTGTTGTATTCTTCTAAAACGGTATCCGGTTTGCTCCCTCGTGGAGCCATCAATATAATATTTTAGATATCCCTAATATCAGTCTAGGCGATATCAAGTTCTTTGTCATATCGAAGACGAATGTTACAACATAGGGATACTGTTCATGTTGAGCAAGTAAGAGAACTCTTGACAGTTAAAAATCAATAAAACTAGGCTGTAAAGCCACTGTCCATGCCAAATTTATTAAACGATTTTAATAAATATCGTACAAACATGTTTCCTATTTTCCCAATTACATCAAGACCTTTGCAGATGCTACGGAGTTCGTGCTTAAATATTAATGTTTACGAAAAAAACACGTTAACTTGCAAAAGCACAATGCTAATAGTCATATCAATCAATAAATAAATCCGTTATAGTATGTTCTTTAAATGTAAGCAGGTGCGCCTCGTCATTAAGGGCCAGTGGGGCCAGGCCCCACAAAAAATATCGAGTAACGTGTACTTATTATTTCAGACAGTATTTGTTTATAATTATTACTTTCAACGAGATACTGATTAGCTTTGAAAGTTGATATATAACGCTAAAATACACACATTTTGAAATCTGAAATTCAGCAGTTTTTTCCCTCTGATTAGTATACACTCATGGTCATTAGGGACCAGTAAGAACAGGTCTACCAAACCAAAAATAATTAACGTGTACTTATTATTTAAAAAAACTTTTTGTTCGTATTTACTATTGTTAACTTGACACTGATTAGCTTTGAAAGATGAATATTTAACACTAAAATATAATATATTATATCATAATAATATAACAATCTTAATAATATATAAATATTATTATTAAAAAACTATTATATACGGTCTCAAATTCAGCCTAACTATAATGTTTGACGTATATATCAACGCACTGTGTTTTATTGGGTCGTTTTAAAATTCTCTACTGACGTTGTAACATTGCGACCTCTGACCTTTGACCGCGACCTTTAATAATAAGTGCCATACAATTTATGTCATTGTATTCACCGGAATACAATTATCATTGTATTACGCGTGTACTGGTCGACTACTATCTCGAACCAAGAATTGCTTGCACGATGCCAACAAGAGAATATGGGCACTATCATCCGAAGACGACGCTGGAGATGGATTGGACATGTGATGCGCATGGAGACTGGCTCCGA
The DNA here is from genome assembly GCA_020796225.1 of Arion vulgaris. Taxonomy (NCBI): domain Eukaryota; kingdom Metazoa; phylum Mollusca; class Gastropoda; order Stylommatophora; family Arionidae; genus Arion; species Arion vulgaris. Next base: position 26,031,637 of record CM036761.1, on the reverse strand, counting down.
CACGAAAACTGCACTAAGATGGACTCCGGAGTGTAGGCGAAAGGTGGAAGACCCAAGACGACCTGGAGGAGAACGATAGAGCAAGAACTGAAGGAAATGAATCATAACTGGAACGCAATACAGAGGAAGGCCATGAACAGGGAAGAATGGTGTGCGTTTGTTGTTGCCCTAAACGCCAAGGGCGTAACAGGCTAAAGAGAGAGAGATAGATTCACCGAAAGCTAAATTCCTACGCGATCAACCAATTAACAGTTAAACGACGACTCTTGATTAAATAGTACTTTGTATAATTATCGATTGAATAAAAAATTATATATAAAATAGTAGAAAATGATATGCATTAATAGAAATATGTAACTAACTATTATTATAATCGTTAACGGTAATCGTCCGTTTCGTATTCAATATACAAATGTCTTCTACAACGTACAATAGTTTGCGGTTGACAAGCTGTGACCTACTTTTGAAGTTGTGACTTACTCGATATTCAAAACGAATCAAGTGGATTATTTATTACGAAATCCTTTTCCTTCGTTAAAGATAGAAGAAAAGCTTGAAATTAAACGGCTAGGTGCACATCAGCCAAATAGCTTTGTATATGTGCAACAAGATGGCAAGAAAAGAGGACTTTCAATAATAAGTGGTTTAGTAAAAATCGTGGTTAACTGTCAGTGAAGAAAAGCAAAGTGTTTTTTGTTTCATGCGGTGCCAAATCATTATAGTAAAGGGGAATAACTTCGTGGAATAGACAAATAATAGTAAATACTAAAATATAAACCGAGCCCAAAAACCATGATTTTTCCGAAATATTTGTCTGGCCCCCACCACCAAAAACGACCACGAGCCGCCACTGAATGTAAGATATCAAATAACGAAGCAATTTCTGCTGCTTGTTCATATTCATTCCAAAGTTTTTGTTTTTTTCTATTATCTCTATGATAGCATGTTCGTCAGCAACATATTATATACTTGTATATGACATAGTAGTGGATGTCTCGCTGTTTGAACATATATCTGAGAGATAACATTGCAAAATTGTCCCAAGATCGAAAATGTACCAGTCAACAACAGATAAAACAAATACATCAAAAGGAACGTGTGACACAGTTCTTACTTTCACTGTATGAATAAACATGCAAATCATGCCCTAGATCATTTCGAAACATCATAAACTAACTAAACTGAATGACGAACCAATAAAGATGGAACTTCCCTAAGCAATCAGCTACCTTCAACCGTTAAATGAGTCAGGAATAGACATGTCTGCAGAAATGCTCACGGATAACTTGGTTGTCCTTCTACCTCATCTCTAAATCTCTTTCTCCAGTGCTGAAGACAATGCCAAATTTCTCAAGACATAATGTAGTCGAAGAGAGTGATATTCTATAAGAATAAAGTAATCAACGATACTTTTAACATTTAGATATATAGCTTTTTCTTTGGCGTTGTAGGCAAGAAATTTGCACTCTTCCTTGTAAAGCGACAAACTAAACAGCCAAAAACATCTCTCCCATAGTCACACACAATGGCGACTCAGAGCTGGATAATCATTAACTGATACGTTATTCATTTTTCGACACCTTGAGGAGAAATACTGAGAGTGAAACATGTCACTATTCATTACATATATCAATCGATCAAAAGCATTTAACCCTGTCAGTAAACCAGAACTCTGCAAAAATACTGAATCATATTCGCTGCCCTCCGAAAGTAACTGATATTCGAGGTATATGAAAACAACATTGTATACAGATGCATACCGAAACATTGCATAAAAGAAACTTAGGGATGATCTTGCAAACAAGAGAAACAAATGCAAACTCAGAGATCGTCATAGCTACAAAATTGTTAAATATTCGTCTACTCTAGAAGCACGAGAAACGACCATGTACTTATTACTTGGAATTATTTCCAAACTTTTTTATTGGGAACATCTACGACGATGGTACAATCCGATTGTTTATCAGTTAATCTTGTGTTTCGATTTAATAGAGTACCGAATCAAAGTAGCTGATATATACGATAATTTGAATTCTGTTATCACACTCAGTGGAGCATGGGACAATGACAAACTCCCTCATTCAAATCTTCAGAGAATCCAATGAGTAGTAATTCATTTCAGGTCTCGTCCCAGTCTTATGTATCGGTGTAATATTCTCCTGCATGTTTTCAGAGACGTTCCCAGTGTCAGTAAGCTAACAGGATCACATTTAAGTGAAATGCACGGGTGCCTATTCTGCACGTTAGTAATGTGTATCCAAGAAACTGTGGAGAATGAATGTCACTAAGTTATCTGCACGGGAACAATCTTCGATACAACTATATTTCTCAGAACTCAGTGGGTGACCAAAATAGATAATGGAATAGCAGTTTAAAAGAAATAAAATGAAGAAACGTACTCAACTCAACCATTTCCAAACAAAGTGTTATCAATGTCGTTATTGGCGGCCACATATGTATCATTCTTCTTTTTCTTTTGTTACAGGGTTGTTATCCCAGTGTCGTGGTTTTATGTATTTGTCTTGCGCTTCTCTGGTGACTTGTGTGATGGTTTTCTTAGTCGCCTGGCAGAATTCAACTACGTTATCTATCCACCTTTCCCTCGGTCTACTATCGCCTTCCTTCCTGATATTCTGTTGAGGAAAGCTTCATAGGCAGTTTAGTCTGTTCGCATTCTTACTAAGTGGCCAAGCCACTTCATTCTCTGTTTCGCTATATAATTCAAGAACGGTCTTGTTCCAACCTTTCTCTGATGCTGGTATTCGTTACTCTGTCGATTCTTGTGTTGTTGGTGACTTTGCCGAGACATCCCATTTCGCATGCTGCTTCTGTGTATGTTTCTTATTCATTGTCCGTGTTTGGTATTGGTAACATAGAGTGGGTATGAAGATGATGTTGATCAACTGTTGTTTAGCTGTCAGTGGGATGTTTGGATGTCTAAGGGTATGAAGATGATGTTGATCAACTGTTGTTTAGCTGTCAGTGAGATGTTTGGATGTCTAAGGGTATGAAGATGCTGTTGATCAACTGTTGTTTAGCTGTCAGTGAGATGTTTGGATGTCTAAGGGTATGAAGATGCTGTTGATCAACTGTTGTTTAGCTGTCAGTGAGATGTTTGGATGTCTAAGGGTATGAAGATGATGTTGATCAACTGTTGTTTAGCTGTCAGTGAGATGTTTGGATGTCTAAGGGTATGAAGATGCTGTTGATCAACTGTTGTTTAGCTGTCAGTGAGATGTTTGGATGTCTAAGGGTATGAAGATGATGTTGATCAACTGTTGTTTAGCTGTCAGTGAGATGTTTGGATGTCTAAGGGTATGAAGATGATGTTGATCAACTGTTGTTTAGCTGTCAGTGAGATGTTTGGATGTCTAAGGGTATGAAGATGATGTTGATCAACTGTTGTTTAGCTGTCAGTGAGATGTTTGGATGTCTAAGGGTATGAAGATGATGTTGATCAACTGTTGTTTAGCTGTCAGTGAGATGTTTGGATGTCTAAGGGTATGAAGATGATGTTGATCAACTGTTGTTTAGCTGTCAGTGAGATGTTTGGATGTCTAAGTAAAGGCGCTAATTGGTAGGTTATGTATTATTAGCAGGATACATGTGACACAGCTGACAATTACTCAGTCACTCAATTACTGAAACACCATTAAACAGCAAGAGGCATACACTTTTTTGTGCAATTTTTGTTTTGTCTTATCAACAAATTCAAGAAATACAATTTATCAAAAGAATGTTAAAATAGTTATGAAATCGACAAGAGTCATTGAAACAGTAAACATTTATTACTGCTATTAACATAATCAAGTGCCATGACTGCCGGTGTATAGATCTCGTATCTCCACAACTCTCTCTCTCTCTCTATCACTCATTGCTGCAATTAATCAATTCTGAGGTCGATCTTTTGTCAAACCATGATGTCAGACCATCCAACAGTGTGTGTATGTGTATATAAGCAATATTTATAAACACTCGTGTATGTGTGTATAAGCAATATTTATAAACACTCGTGTATGTGTGTATAAGCAATATTTATAAACACTCAACAATGAAAAAGACTTCTCCTGCTCTAGTACAGTAGTTTCCTAATGTCGTGACCGTTTAATACTATTCATCATGTTGTGGTACCCCCAACCAGTGGCGGCTCGTGGTAATTATTCTTGGTGGGGCCAGACACAAATCATCGGGAAAAACATGTTTTTTAGTATTTACTATTATTTGTCAATTCCGGGAAGTTATTCCCCCTTTCGGTTTTTGGTGGGGCCGGTCCCCACTGGCCCTTAATGACGAGCCGCCCCTGCCCTCAACCATAAAATTATTGTCGCTGCTACTTTATAACTGTAATGATACTACTGTTATGAGTCGTAAGGTAAATATCTGATATGCAGGGTGTATTTTCACTGTTACAAATTGAACATAATTAAAGCATAGTGATTAATAAAACACGGCGGGTACTCCTATGAGGGCGTAGCTGCTTGTAGGTGGACCCGCCTGGCGACGGATAGAGGAGCAATATCTCGGTTCCTATGACCATCACAAATATGCATTTTCTGATGGCCTTTGGTAACTACTGTGAAAGGGTCGTTCGACCACCAAAGGGTCCCGACCCACAAGTTGAGAGCCACTGCTCTAGCATATGACGCCCCTGCGCTTAGGGCCGGCACCACACAGGTGGGCCCGGTGCTGTAAAGTAAATGCTTTGTTTTTTTTGCTATTTTAAGTCTTATACGATTACAAATTCGGTTGGAACCTTGGCTTTAGGAATGTCAATGTCCACCGTCCTCGTCTGTACAATTTATTACATCGCCATAACAAAAATACGTTCATGAGACATAGCGGACACGATCTGTTGAATATAATAGCATCACTCTATAGCTGGAAACAACAAGCAAAAACTAAGGATAATAAACACAAAACGCTAACATTGGTTTAACGCTTGAACTCACAAAACCAATATTATGATGTTACTCTTGTTGAGGAAATTTGTCTTGAAGACTGCTAGCTCCATTATATTCTTTACAAATAGATATATATATCGCTACCACCACCATGGCATGTAATCCCTGACTATGACATTAGGACAGACATGTAGATATATATATCTTAGAATATAACCTCAGATGTGATATAGTAGAAGAATGCGCTGATGTGCAACGCATAAGAACGTGCACAGAAAAGCAGGATATAGAACGGGCATGAAGGAACGGAGAAGAATAGCAATATGGTAGAATATAATAACATCGAAATCACACAAGTAACAAATATAAATTATATATATCGAAACCAGAGACGTGAACCGTGCGAGAAATGAAAGATGGTTTGCTTATACAATGTCATCATCAAAGTGCTATCTTTATAGAACGTTGCTCTCTTTGCAGCGCATCTGAAATTCACTCTGTCTCTGCCAGTTCACCCACTTCGTCGATGGTCATATTCATGGTTTCTTTAATATCTTGTAGCCATCTTCTTCTTGGTCTGCCTCTGCGTCCTGGGACCCTGCCCTCTAATATTGTTCTTTCCAGGCCTCGTAACGCTTGATGTGACCAAAGTATATAATTTTTCTCTATAGGTTTTACCGTAACTACACGAATCTCACTACAATTCATGGCAGTAACAAAAGCGATGATCTTGCTGGAGTAACATACTTTTATTCAAAAATGTTTGCTCAGCGATTCAATGTGTGTGCTCAGGAAAAACAGGCTGGACTCGAATACAAACGCTTTCTGGGTCCTCAAATGTCTCATCAGCAGGATACAAGGGAAAAAGCGGACAAATTGTCCATAACCATTTAGAACGTGACAGTTTTTCAACATATACTTTTTTTTAATCAACACCTCAGCATGGGACATAATCCATATTTATATCTTCAATCGAACATGTATTTTTTTTCCAACAACTCGAAGTAAGATATTGTGTTTAATTACATGTAAAATAAGTTAATGTAAAATAAGTTACATATAAAATAAGTCAATGTAAAATAAGTTACATATAAAATAAGTCAATGTAAAATAAGTTACATATAAAATAAGTTACTTATAAAATAAGTCAACGTAAAATAAGTTACATATAAAATAAGTCAACGTAAAATAAGTTACATATAAAATATGTCAATGTAAAATAAGTTACATATAAAAGTCAATAAAATAAGTTACATATAAAATAATTGATAAAATAAGTTAATTCAATATTACATATAAAATAAGTTACATTAAAATAAGTTACATATAAAATAAGTGCATAAAATAAGTCATATGTAAAATAAGTTACATATAATAATTGATATAAAATAAGTGCATATAATATGATAAAATAAGTAATTAAAATATCATATGTAAAATAAGTTACATATAAAATAAGTTGCATATAAAATAAGTTACATATAAATAATTAATATAAAATATACATAAAAATTTTAAATAAGTCACATGTAAAATAGGTAAGTAGAAAATATAAATTGAGATATAAACCGCCCTTGTGGTACCGGACCCGCAAGGAAGCAACGAATATTACAACTACGTCCATCAAGACATATCGTAAGAGACGGCTAATGTAGGACCTAGGAAAGTTACCCTAGTAAATAAAAAGCATCGCACAAGTAGGAAGTGCTGGCCTACTTGTAGGCGCATAACTGGCACAACGTACAATCGCTCTTGGGCTCACATCACATACAAATCAAACAAAGTGGTTAACAAGTGGTCGATATGGAGCGTTCGATGAAGAAGAAAAAGAGATTTAAACAACAAGGGCTGAAAAGTCAGCAATCTGGCTAAGTGTAACATTAGAGCAACGAACATATTTGTTTGAAATTCATTCCAACAAGCATTTGATAGAGACGTATACGCGGTGGAAAATGTACATACCATTTCCTTTAACGAAGACTAATACATAATATTATTATTAAATATACATACATTTCCTTTAACGAGACTAATACAGTAATAATATTATTTAAATATACATAACATTTCCTTTAACGGAGACTAATACTGTAATATTATTATTTAAATATCATAACATTTCCTTTAACGAGACTAATACAGTAATATTATTATTTAAATTGCATACATTTCTTTACAAGATAATACAGTAATATTATTAAATACATAACATTTCTAATGAGCAAATGAATTATTGATTATTTAAATTACATAACATTTCATTGTAGAACTAATCAGTAATAATATTGTAATGTACTACTTTCATTTAACGGAGACTAATACGTAATTATTTTAAATCAATAACATTTCATTAACGAAGACAGTCAATAATATTATTATTAAATGTACATAACATCATTACGAGACTAATCATAATATTATTATTAAATATCATAACATTCATTACGAATCAATACAGAATTTTTAAAATATACAAACATTTCATTTACTGAGACTAATAATCATATTATTATAAATTAATAACATTGTTTAAGAGCCTAATACAGTATATTATTATATTAAATTTACATAACATTTCATTACGGAGACTAATCAGATATTATTATTTAATCGTACTAACTTTCATTTCGAAGACTAATACAATAATATGACGTGTATTGAAATATACATACATTTCATCGGGATAAGTAATATTATTATTTAAATGTCGACTTCTTAAGAAACAATACGCTAATATATGGTATTTAATTATAACATTTCTTACGAGGTATAATAAGTTTATTATTTAATGTACTACATTTATTTAACGAACTAATGGAGTTGGTTATGTTTAATTTATAACATTGTCTACGAAGCTTATGACAGTATGATATTATTAAATGTATAGCTTTCATTTAGAAACTATAATATATATTTTAAATTAAACATATTCATTACGGAATATACAGTAAATTATTATTTAAATGACATAACATTTCACTTAACGAAACTAATACAATAATTCATTATTTAAATATACATAACATTTCAACGGAGACTAATACTGTAATATTATATTTAAATAATACATTCCTTTAATTCGAAACTAATACAGTAATATTATTATTTAAATATACATAACATTTCCTTTAACGAAGACTAATACAGTAATATTATTATTTAAATATACATAACATTTCATTACGGAGACTAATACAGTAATAATATTATTTAAATATACATAACATTTCATTTAACGGAGACTAATACTGTAATATTATTATTTAAATATACATAACATTTCCTTTAACGAAGACTAATACAGTAATATTATTATTTAAATATACATAACATTTCATTACGGAGACTAATACAGTAATATTATTATTTAAATATACATAACATTTTCTTTAACGGAGACTAATACTGTAATATTATTATTTAAATATACATAACATTTCCTTTAACGGAGACTAATACAGTAATATTATTATTTAAATATACATAACATTTCCTTTAACGAAGACTAATACAGTAATATTAGTATTTCGTAATTAATTGATTCTATTATCACAGATTGTGTGAATATGATGGCTAAACACAATAGCAAATGATTGATTGATTGTATGAGCATCATCATTGTACTTCGTGAGTAACCATGTGTGATATGATCTCTTTCTTACACAGGAAGATATCAGCGGAAGTAAACGAATCCTGTATCACCGGCGAGTGTCCCCGATGTAAGTTAGAAGATGGTAATAATATTGTGCATCATTGTTTTATTAAATTCATGATTATACAATATCAAATGAAGAACTTTTGAAAAGAACAAACTCTGCATCACTGGAAACCATAATTAAAAGTTGAAGATGGAGTTGGTTTGAGAGCCGAGGTAGTGTAGTTGTTAGTGAACTCGCTTCTCATGGCTGGTGGTCTGGGTTCAACTCCCGCAGTGTGCGTGGACATTTTCCCGACCGCGACGGCTCTCAGGTCGACCCAGCCTCAAGTGGGTACCAGACGTGCTCTGGGAAAGTAACCTGCGTGAAGCTGACCACATCACCCATCGTGTGCCGACGGTCAATGAAAATACGGCCTAAATACGGTGGTATTGCCCTATATACCACGAGGTATGAAAGGGTTCCTTTACTTTTTACTTTTTGTTACTATGGAGTTGGTTTGGTTGTATTAACATTGTCTAGAATAGCCTCTCCGATGGACAGTGGATGGGAAAAGAAGATGTGTGCTTTCATATGAAACATGAATTATATTTGTAAATTAGACAATTGTTACAATAACGTAGACAACCTTTAATGGAATATTAAGCTGTCAAAACGGTAATAATTAAATCTTTTATTGAAGCCTCATGTGTCAAACGTGACACGAAAATGATAAAAATATACAGGGTGTTCAAGATAATTGCAGCCCCATTGACAATTCGAAACTTGCCAGGTACACATTGAGTTGTGTTCATTTACTATTTAAACCGGTTCTGACTAGCTCGTCCTACGTCACATTTGTTCATCGCCCTTCCCACCTACAATTACACACCGTCACACAACCTTGACCTATACTACGTCATAACTGAACCTTCTCATTTCATACATATATGTCAGATTAGCTCCATTCACGGGCTGCTTTTAAGTTGAACACCCTGTATTATCATAGTCATTGTTTTAGCACTCGTCTACATTAGCTTCTGATATAAGTGGATTTACCCCGATATCAAAGAACCAGACTCTCAGATATGGACAAATAGTCACACTGCCTTGTGAGAGCATCGGAAAGGTAAATGCGATGTGAGTAAACCCACAGCCAACTATAAACGTATGGGCCTGCGAGACAAGATAACAATTAAAGGAAATCAGACCATAACCGATCACGTGACCTCACATTCCAGTATTGATTTAAATAGACGAATTCATTTTAAAATCAGCACAAAATGCTAAATCAAATATATATTATCCCAACAAGTTAAGTTTAACGGTAAGGAATATCAACATTATGAATATTTTAAACCAATAAATAACCATATACTCACAGAATTGAGTAATATTGCAAAAACGCTTACAGTGTTCTATCAAACATATATAAATTTCAGCCCGCAGCTCAAACTAGATCAGGGAATTCGCAGGCCCATACGTTTGTAGTTGGCTGTGGATAAGCCCAAACAGAAAATCCGTAGTGGATCCCCAAAACGGGAAGTATCATGTGATTGATACAGCAGCTCCTGCAACCAAACTGATATCAGACGTCGTGCACGCACGGGCATTCAATGGATATCATCACACTGCAACATAAGCGGTAACGAAGGAGTAGACACAGACAGGCTAGCAAAAGCAAGTGGACGACTACCGCAAACTTATCACGAGATCAGATATGAAGAGGTAAGAATAACCATCGGCTGGCAGTACAATAAAAATGGTCAAAAGACCACCCACAAAACAACAGCAATGATGGGTACTATGGTCTGTCCCGTAGAGAAAAAGTCGCCCTATTCCGCCTCCGTACCCGTCATAGCTGACTCCGAGCCCACATGTTTAACAAATTCAGAAGTGGCACAACTAGCATGTGCCATTATAAAAGATCGGACATGACGGTAGTGCACATACTGCAAGACTGCCAGCTGTTAGCAGCCCTAGCAAAGAAACTTGGCCCGATAACACAGAGCTTCTCGAAAAGCTGTACGGAGGGACGGAGTCCCTAAAAGCAACAGTAAAATTCATGATCAAATTTGGTTTCTTCAGTCTAGGTCGGGGAAGGAGAGAGAGAGACGTCGTGCTTGCACTCCTCTGGAGTATATCAGCGAATTCGGGTGAAGATAGTTGACGTTAGGACAACTCACCTACTCCATATATATTTCCCAGGCATGCGTCACGGGAGGTCACTTCGTGGTCGACTTTGTATATTTAGCACTGAGTTGAACAAATAAGGTAAACCAAACTTGACGCCATTAAACAAGAAATATCCATTATAATTTTACCACACATTCTAGCAATAAATGGTTTCTCTATTTTTCCTGAAATATTTTATCTCTCTAGAAATATATTCAACAAGTAGTTTTAAGAGGAAATCTTAAAATGTTGAATACAAAAGCGTCATTAACAAGATATATTGACATCGAATCCAGACACTTTACCCCCACTTAACAGAGAAAACAATATTTATCTTTCGGTAATTTTCGGAAAGTAAATGTACTATTTCCTCCTGAAAATGAAATGGGCGCATTGTCTGAAAAGTAATTTTATTTCACATTTTTAAACAAAATGAAATATAAAAGGCACTCAGGATTAGTTACAAATTAGTAACAATATATTCAATTTAGTTCTTGATTCTGAGAACTGTGATGATATTGTGGTTAGTGTAATTGCTTCGTGGACACGTGTTCACAGGATCAGCATCCGCAGTGGAATCTCTTTTTTCATGAACCCTACATGGCTCATGTATACCAGCTTCAGCTGTGTATCACAGATATACTGGGAACTAGCGGTAATAGATGTGATGTCGTCAATATCAACCTTTTTGTGTCGTTGGTTGAAAATATAATTATGGCCAACATATTCGCAATATCCACATGGCATGAATATTGGTTCTATATTTTTACTTTGCACGTGTTTGTTATTCTATTTTATGAAAATGTTTGTATTTATCTCGTTGTTTTAATTGCTATAATACTAGCAGTCCATCTCAAGCAATCTTCTTCTTCTTTGCGTTCGTTCTTTACGAGCAATTTTAATCACTCTTTGTGATATGCTTGATCTTTGCCAAGAACTTGTATACGTTGCACATTGGTTTTGTAGGTCCCTAAACGCATAGACTTCTGCACGCTTAGGACACATGCATCCGATTTCAGCCAAACCTCCTTAGTCGCCTCTTACGACATGTGTGTCAGGTAACAGTGGTTCTATTCTTTACAACCCAACCTTGGGCCCCGTTGACCACTCGGGCGATCTCAAGCAATGATGACAACAGTTTCAGACGTGTGCTGCTGCACCTCTCTGGTGTGTGCGGAGATAGCTGTAAAGTCCAATCCTAGAACACCATCCCCTACCGCAAGTGGGCATACATAATCAAGGTTAGACATATGGGTGTTGTATGTTCAGCCTTTTCCCGCAGATCTTTTTCTCTGTGACTCAACGGCACGATGGTTCTCAGCTATGCGGTTTCCTCTTGTGTTGTTACAGTGCCACATTTGGCGATCTTGCGCAAGGGATTCACAGCACTTGGTGTCTATATTGAAGCATTTCAGAGACATTTTAAGAGTGTCTTTAAAGCGCGTTTTTCTGTTCACCAGCAGAATAATGCCTGCCCCCTTCAAGATCTCAGAAACAATATTAGCGAACATATCTTGCATTTACCTAGCGGCGATAAATTTACCTAGCGGCGACAAAGATCAAAATAGATACGATAGTGGCTATTGGTTAATGAACTGACTTTCTAGCACTCCGGATTAAACGATACGCGCTCAGTCTCCCTCATGTAGATGTCGAAATGTATGCATATTGTTTCCTGTGGGTCGCTGGTGAAATTCATTCCTCTCACTGCCCCCAAACTAACTAGCTCTATATGTACAACTTGTAATTCCAAACGCTTATATATATATATATATATATATATATATATATATATATATATAATAATAGCCGTCCATCGCAAGCGTATGACAGCAATCTCAGACGTGTGCTGTTTGCACCTCTCTGGTGTGTGCGGAGGTGACTGTAGAGTCCAATCCTAGAACAGAATCCCCGACCACAGGTGGGGCATACATGATCAGGTTAGACATGTGCGTGTTGTGTGCTCTGTCTTTTCGCGCTGCTCGTTTCTCTGTGACTCAACAATACGATGGTTCTCAATTATTCGGGTTCCTCTTTGTTGTTACAGCGCCATATTTAGCGATCTTGGCAAGGATTCCCAGCACGTATTGTCTATATCGAAGCATTTCAGAGACACTTTAAGAGTGTCTTTAAAGCGTTTTTTATGTCCACCAGTTAAACGTCTGCTACCTTCAAGCTCGCCAACATCAACTGTTTTGGGATGCGTTTATCAGGCATTCGAGCAACGTGACCGACCCATCTCAGTTGGGCCTTCTGCAACAGGGTGTTGAAGCTTGGGATCTTTGCTCTTGTGAGGACTTCTCTGTCTGGTCATATTCTACGAAGTTAAACAGGAAACTCAGTTCACTGTACAGTGATTCATGATACACCCTGAGAGCTTCTTTGACTTTGAGAACAGTGAGAAATGAATAAAAGCATTGTATTATAAGCAATACAAGATCTCAACTGATAGCAACGAACCGCATTACATGGAGCTCTAAAACCTCTTCCTATGTGCCTTTGGCAGAAAGGAACAACTAACTATTTTAACTAACATCTACACTGAATGCAATATATGTCACTATCATCCAATTGTGAATTGACTTTTAACTAAATTTTGAACAAACATAAAACTAAATGATGAAGTACATTTTAGTTAATTAACACCAAGTTCCATTTTTTAAATAACCTCGAGCAAAGACCGACAAACTATCTGGTACTAATATAGTCACACTTATACTTTTACCAATTTTCAAATGAAAACACTTACATACACACGCAAGTAAAAAAAAAAACATTAATAATATTAGATTCAACACATAAACCCATAGTTAATTATGCAGCCTTGAAAAGTGTAACATGCCTAAGGGCACAATTACAAAAACATTTCAAGAGAAGCGCGAAAAAAAAATCTAACAAATAAACTCAGTTCAATAAAATCAAAATCCATAGTTCACTCATCATCAAGGTGCGTATCCTTTATAGGACGTTGCTCTCTTTGCAGCACATCTGAAATTCACTCTGTCTCTTGTCAGTTCATCCACTTCGTCGATGGTCATGTTCATGGTTTCTTTAATATCTTGTAGCCGTCTTCTTCTTGGTCTGCCTCTGCGTCCTTGCTCCCTGCCCTCTAGTATTGTTCTTTCCAGGCCATCGTGACGCTTGATGTGACCAAAGTATGTAATTTTCTGTATAGTATGTTGTTTATCAGCCAATTCTCTTTAACATTTAGTTCTTTCATGACATCATTGTTCTTTTTTTTCTGTCAATTATATTTTCTGTCAATTGATCTTTCTGTAGCATTTAGTTTCGAAGGACTGGATTTTCGTTCTTAATTTGTGTGTAATAGTCCATGATTCACAACCATAAGTAGCCACTGGAAAATTCGCTACGCGATAATAAACACTTATAAAGTGTACATGTGGTATTACACTTATCATCATTGCTGATTGTATACTCACAATAACACAGAAATGATGAGTTTAAAAATAACAACGTTCGTATTAGCTGATATTGAAATGGCGACATACAAACGGAAAAATGACTAAGTTTATCCTAACTGGTATAATCGAACTGGATAAATGTGACCCAGTTGATCTTCACTGGTATAATCGAACTGGATAAATGGAACCAGTTGATCCGAACTGGTATAATCGAACTGGATAAATGTGACCAAGTTGATCCGAACTGGTATAATCGAGCTGTATAAATGTGACCCAGTTGATCCTCACTGGTATAATCGAGCTGGATAAATGTGACCCAGTTGATTCTCACTGGTATAATCGAACTGGATAAATGGACCCAGTTGATCCGAACTGGTATAATCGAACTGGATAAATGTGACCCAGTTGATCTTCACTGGTATAATCGAACTGGATAAATGGACCCAGTTGATCCGAACTGGTATAATCGAACTGGATAAATGTGACCCAGTTGATCTTCACTGGTATAATCGAACTGGATAAATGGACCCAGTTGATCCGAACTGGTATAATCGAACTGGATAAATGTGACACAGTTGATCTTCACTGGTATAATCGAACTGGATAAATGGACCCAGTTGATCCGAACTGGTATAATCGAACTGGATAAATGTGACACAGTTGATCTTCACTGGTATAATCGAACTGGATAAATGGACCCAGTTGATCCGAACTGGTATAATCGAACTGGATAAATGTGACCCAGTTGATCTTCACTGGTATAATCGAACTGGATAAATGGACCCAGTTGATCCGAACTGGTATAATCGAATTGGATAAATGTGACCAAGTTGATCCGAACTGGTATAATCGAGCTGTATAAATGTGACCCAG
Organism: Arion vulgaris; assembly: GCA_020796225.1. NCBI lineage: Eukaryota > Metazoa > Mollusca > Gastropoda > Stylommatophora > Arionidae > Arion > Arion vulgaris. The sequence goes on along the minus strand of CM036761.1, from coordinate 26,016,631 downwards.
TTGATTCTCACTGGTATAATCGAACTAGATAAATGTGACCCAGTTGATCCTCACTGGTATAATCGAACTGGATAAATGTGACTCAGTTTGTCCTCACTGGTATAATCGAACTGGATAGATGTGACAACCAAATATGTGATTTGTAGATGTGAACTTAGTTTATCCTCACTGGTATGATCGAATTGGATAAATGTGACCCACAAATATGTGATTTGTAGATGTAAACTAAGTTTATCCTGACTGGTATAATCGAACTGGATAAATGTGACCACCAAATATGTGATTTGTAGATGTGAACTTAGTTTATCGTGACTGGTATAATCGAACTGGATAAATGTGACCACCAAATATGTGATTTGTAGATGTGAACTTAGTTTATCCTGACTGGTATAATCGAACTGGATAAATGTGATCCCCAAATATGTGATTTGTAGATGTGAACTTAGTTTATCATGACTGGTATAATCGAACTGGATAAATGTGACCACCAAATATGTGATTTGTAGATGTGAACTTAGTTTATCCTGACTGGTATAATCCAACTGGATAAATGTGACCCCCAAATATGTGATTTGTAGATGTAAACTTAGTTTATCCTGACTGGTATAATCCAATTGGATAAATGTGACCCCCAAATATGTGATTTGTAGATGTGAACTTAGTTTATCCTCACTGGTATAATCGAACTGGATAAATGTGATCCCCAAATATGTGATTTGTAGATGTGAACTTAGTTTATCCTGACTGGTATAATCGAACTGGATAAATGGAATCACCAAATATGTTATTTGCAGATGTGAACTAAGTTTATCCTCACTGGTATAATCGAACTGGATAAATGTGACCCTCAAATATGTGATTTGTAGATGTGAACTTAGTTTATCCTGACTGGTATAATCGAACTGGATAAATGTGATCCCCAAATATGTGATTTGTAGATGTGAACTTAGTTTATCCTGACTGGTATAATCCAACTGGATAAATGTGACTCAGTTTATCCTCACTGGTATAATCGAACTGGATAAATGTGACCCCCAAATATGTGATTTGTAGATGTGAACTTAGTTTTGTCCTGACTGGTATAATCTAACTGGATAAATGTGATCCCCAAATATGTGATTTGTAGATGTGAACTTAGTTTATCCTGACTGGTATAATCGAACTGGATAAATGTGATCCCCAAATATGTGATTTGTAGATGTGAACTTAGTTTATCCTGACTGGTATAAACCAACTGGATAAATGTGACTCAGTTTATCCTCACTGCTATAATCCAACTGGATAAATGTGACTCAGTTTATCCTCACTGGTATAATCGAACTGGATAAATGTGACTCAGTTTATTCTCACTGGTATAATCGAACTGGATAAATGTGACCCCCAAATATGTGATTTGTAATGTGAACTTTTTGTCGGACGGATACGACGTGTAGACGGCCTTAATATAGTGCGAGCCTGTATTTTGCATTCTCTCTTCCAATATAGATGTAGACTGCTGTAAAACTATGCAGAATGGCGAAACTTTGTCAAAGTCTATATTTACTGTGCTGTGAAATTCGTCACTCCTGTTCTATCGTTTACTTGATAAAGGGTTTTGATCGAAACGTTGCTGTGTATTGTCATTGTTTTTGTATTTTGTAAAACGACAGTACTTTGTTATTACGTGGTTCACCATTCTTTCTTTCTTACAACTGGTTTTTTTCTCAAAGATGTGTACTATAAAACAATCAATGAAATGCATAACATAATGGTAATATAATTAAACACAGGTAGATATACAACAATACAGATGCTCAACACAATGATTTCTCAATCACTGTACACAAACGTATACAAATGGTGGAATTCCCTGTTTGCAGTTCTGTCATATCATCGCAGATGTAGTATCCTGAACATTGGTTATTGGTTATTGGTTACTAAACTGACGTCATTGCACTCCGGGCAGACCCATAGGTGCTCAGTCTCCCCAACAGATATCGAAGAGTATGCATACTGATGGTTCATGTGGCTCGCTGAATAAACACACCTCTCACTCTGCCTCTCAGGCATCCAGTTCGACTTGAACAACGGTAACTCGAACTGCTTAAATCGCTTGATCGATTCAACATCGATTTTAGTGTCCTCATCAATAGAGAGTCGAAGAGACCGAAGAATATCTCCTATCTTCAACTCCCAACAATCGATGCCGTTGATGCAAGCCTGTCCGCTCTCTCATTACCGTAAACACCGCATGCCCAGGACAGTATATCCACGTAAGCCGCTGGAGGTTAGAAACTTTATAGACGACATCCACTCATCCGAAACCTGCCCTTCTGGATCTTGTGAAGCATCGACTGAGAGTCAGAGACAACAACTGCCCCAGTAATGAAGTCCCAGAAATCCAATGGAGGGCAGCAGTAACGGCCTCAACCTCCATCCTCATACTAGAAGTAGTTGTCCTGTATGCCCCACTTCGCTCTGCAACAACCCTACCATGCGCATTAGCCAAGAAACCCCAGCCGGATTTTTCACCACGTTGAACCGACCCATCGGTATATACAACAACATCATCATCCCTTGCATTATCTTCTATCAGCTGCTTAACTGCAGATCAGCCTTCATGTTGCCCCAATCTCTACATTCTCTTCCAAGAGTAATGATAACGTTGAGATAGTTCATCATGCTACCATCTGTTGGGATCCATTCTTCCCTTTTGGTAGGGTCGCAACCGTAGTCACCTGGCCAAATGTTCTCTCAGCCTGGGCCGTCTACGACATGTCACGCTTGATTCTCGTGCCCTTAACATCATTAGTGTTCTTGTGTAGTGGATGTCTCTTATCCGAAGTAATCCGCATATATGCCTTGGTTTGCGCGATTGCATGACGGAAGCGTAGCGACAAAGGCTAATCATATATCTCATGTTCACAATGGGGTATCTCTAGTGCAGCCCAGAACTATACGCATACCTTCATTCTGAACCCGTTCGAGTCGTTCACATTGTGATCTTGATATCGTAAGAATTCCGAGTCCGTAATCTACCACTGACATTACCAGTCGATCGAACAAAATGGCAAGTAGTCTCGCTCAGGTGTGCGCCACCATAACTTTGAGAGCCGCAAGACGACGCTTGCACCGTTGTATCGTCTGTTCAATATGGTGTTTGAAAGATAGACTACGATCAAAGGTTATTCCAAGATAGCTCAACCTGTCTCTGCGCTCGATGGTATGTTCATCAAAGATTACACAGGGTAGGTCAGCCTTGACGACTTGATTATTCAACGAGCACCACAACATACACGCTTTTTCAGGATTGACCTGAGAGCGAGACTCTCTACACCAACCCGAAATGGTACGCAATGTTTTCTGAATGACATCAACCATCTCTCGCCTATCTGACCCAGTCCTATATATTAAGATATCATCTGCAAATGTCAATGTCCGACCAATCCGGTTGGCTGAATTGTATCTACATTTGCTGTGTATATATTAATCAACACGGGTGATAGAGGAGAACCCTGGGGTAATCCTGAACAGGCATCCAATAATGAATATCAGCAACTTTTTGGTATTCCCATTTGTTGTTCTCCATGATCCCCAATCCATATACAGAGTGTTCAAGACAATTACAGCCCCATTCACAATTCACAAGTTGCAGGTACAAATTGAGTTGTGTTTATTTACTATTTAAACCGGTTCTGACTAGCTCGTCCTACGTCACATTTGTTCATCGCCCATTCCCACACTACAATTACACACCGTCACACAACCTTGACCTATTCTACGTCATAACTGAACCGTCTCATTTCCATACATATATGCCAGATTAGCTCCATTCACGGGATGCAATTATCTTGAACACCCTGTAGAATGACATCCTTTAAATTTGAGTTATATATTATTTTAGTTTTATTCCTGATCATTCTTCAACTTCATATATTCTTCAGAATGGCAAATGATGATCTTGCAAATATCTTTTACATACCTCCATTTTAATCTAGATCCTAATCTGCATTGTCTTACTTTCATACCTTACCTAATACACATTTTAATTGTAAAAACAACAATTACAAGACTTTTCTAGCGCAAGTAGGATATACTGAATGTTGGGTAGAGTAGGTGATTAGTTATGTTTCATCTGTTATCTTGCTAACATGATCCGGATTAGAACTGCTAACGATCAAACACCAGGGAAGGAACATACGAATTATTACTATTAATCACCCGATTACAGCCGACAAGTGAAATCTGACTCACTAACGTGGTACGGGTACAGACATGAAATGTAATCTCTAATCTCTGACTTTTATCACATAGCTAGACAGGGCTGGTTTTTTTTGGTTTATTAAATGCACACTATTAATGACAATAGTGTTATAAATTGTGTCTTAATAATTGTTCGTTTTGGTTAAGTCTCTACACGATAAAGTTGTCGAATGTGTATCATATAACAAAATTGATATTAAGGGCAATAAGAATTGATTGATCCTGTTTCGTATCTTAACCCACGCAAAATTAAAGAATGAAAAACATTTGTTTTTTTCTAAGTCACCTGTTATAAAAACCAAAACAATATAAAGCAAGCCAAAAACATAGGTAGTTTGGAAAATGCTGAATATACTGCCTAAGGAAAATAATGAAACAGAACAACATGTAAATAATACAATTTAATATGACGACTATCATGCAGCAAAGAAGATGTGTAACAATAACATAATGACATAGGTTACAATGTAGTCAAGCATCCCTATTATGACACAATATATATATATATATGGCTACTTATGTTGTAATCATGGACTATTACACAGAAATTAAGAACGAAAATTCAGTCCTTCGAAACTAAATGCTACAGAAAGATCCTAAGAATACCATGGACAGAAAAAAGAAAGAACACTGATGTCATGAAAGAACTAAATTTAAAGAGAATTGGCTGATAAACAACATACTATACAGTAAAATTGCATACTTTGGTCACATCAAGCGTCACGATGGCCTGGAAAGAACAATACTAGAGGGCAGGGTCCCAGGACGCAGAGGCAGACCAAGAAGAAGATGGCTACAAGATATTAAAGAAACCATGAACATGACCATCGACGAAGTGGGTGAACTGGCAGAGACAGAGTGAATTTCAGATGTGCTGCAAAGAACAACGTCCTATAAAGGATACGCACCTTGATGATGATGATATATATATATGTTTATATGTTTAGAACACATTGTGACAACCGGTAAAATCGAGGGTAAACGAGACACAGGAGGACAGAGAGAGAAAATGTTGGATAGCCTGACGGCATGGCACGGTAGATCGTCAACATCTGAATTGATAGCAAACATCAAACTCAGAGACTTGTGAAGATCTATGATCTCCTACGAAAGTCGGCACGGGACCTGATGATGATGATATAGGTATATACTATTTCAAACAAACGAAAGGAAGGAAGCAAGTTTGCACACTAACTAGTCATTGAGAATATATACACAACATCGTTTTTTTTAAAAAAATATGTTCTTCATTTCTAACTACAGTCAATCGCGACATTTAGAAGTCAGTTCTCCAGAACAAATAAACAAAATGATTCGACGTTTATGTTTACATAGAACTTCCTGGTATACGAAGCAAATACCAAACGTCAGAATAGAAAGTGAGGATTTTCTTAGTACAATACGGTACACAATAGTAGAGTGACTTTCAGTAAAGATAGACACATTTCTTAATGTTTATTTAGTGTGGATGGACATAATTGAAAAGATACTTTTAGCCCACATTACAGTATATTATCACAATTTAGAAATTGCCCAACTAGTTGCGACGTAGTGCTAATACATTGTACATATTAAAATATGGATTTGGAAGTCATAATAAATTGTTATACGTATTCGATTGTAATAATACAAGGAACTGGTTGACATGATAGCAAGATGATAACACACTGAACATGTTGATACACTGATACGGTTGTGGGGATACATTGAGCAACTTGATATACATATACGGTTGTTGGGGATACATTGAGCAACTTGATATACATATACGGTTGTTGGGATACATTGAGCAACTGATATACATATACGGTTGTGGGATACATTGAGCAACTTGATATACTATACGGTTGTTGGGATACATTGAGCAACTGATATACTTATACGGCTGTGGGATACATTGAGCAACTTGATATACTTATACGGTTGTTGGGATACATTGAGCAACTGATATGCTATACGGCTGTGGGGATACATTGAGCAACTTGATATACATATACGGTTGTTGGGATACATTGAGCAACTTTATATACTCATACGGTTGTTGGGATACATTGAGCAACTTGATATACTTATACGGTTGTGGGATACATTGAGCAACTGATATACATATACGGTTGTGGGGATACATTGAGCAACAGTATACTTATACGGCTGTGGGGATACATTGAGCAACTGATATACTCATACGGTTGTTGGATACATTGAGCAACGATATACATATACGGTTGTGGGATACATTGAGCAACGATATACTTATACGGTTGTTGGGATACATTGAGCAACGTATACATATACGGTTGTTGGGATACATTGAGCAACTTATACTTATACGGTTGTTGGGATACATTGAGCAACTGATATCATATACGGTTGTTGGGATACATTGAGCAACGATATACTTATACGGTTGTGAGGATACATTGAGCAACGATATACTCATACGGTTGTTGGGATACATTGAGCAACAGTATACTTATACGGTTGTTGGGATACATTGGAGCAACTTGATACTTATACAGTTGTTGGGATACATTGAGCAACTTGATATACTATACGGTTGTGGGATACATTGAGCAACTTGATATACATATACGTTGTTGGGATACATTGAGCAACGATATACTATACGGTTGTTGGGATACATTGAGCAACCGATATACTTATACGGTTGTTGGGATACATTGAGCAACTTGATATACTTATACGGTTGTTGGGATACATTGAGCAACTTGATATACTTATACGGTTGTGGGGATACATTGAGCAACTTGATATACTCATACGGTTGTTGGGATACATTGAGCAACTTGATATACTTATACGGTTGTTGGGATACATTGAGCAACTTGATATACCAATACGGTCGGGAACACCCAGGATCATGTCTAGAGTGATATGATAATTGTCATCATATAACTGTTAACCCTCGGTCTGACCAGATTTAGAGAGATGTCTTCCTATATTGGTACATCCCGAAACAGAGCGACATACCAAATATATGAAACAATCTAGTTAGTCAACATAGGACAGGGGTGTTGGACCGCTGGACTCAGTAAATTGTAAATCGGGTTTCTCGGAGTCCCATTGAAAGGTTTTGTGTGTTACGATGAAAATCCTCATATAAATTATAACAGGACCCAAATGAGATGCCCAGATTGAGGAAGATGGGTGTCGATATTGATAAACCTGAAGAATGACATGACTAATATGCAAACTATTATTTAATCAACAACGTACTGACGTGCTGGGCCGCTGGATACTGCTGAATTTGTTGATACCGGTTTCTCAGGCACCCTATACATGTCCGGGTGATAGGATGATAGACATCACAAAAACATAATTGAGATCCTGCAGAGTGTATCTTACTCTATTTATTTGTATATTGTATACTGTTTCGTGTACATGATGTCAATGAAATAGTATATGTGAACAATGTCAGTATGTTATGATTACTCGAGAAAAATAATGAAATAGTATATGTGAACAATGTCAGTATGTTATGATTACTCGAGAAAAATAATGAAATAGGAAAATAAAATGATAGAAGTCAATGAACGATATATACTGAAAACGAAAATAACAACAACTTACCTCGAGTTGGGTAAGCAAGAAGAGACCCCAAACATATTCCTGAGATGCAACAAATACAAGCCCACACAGTCCTCATCATGAAGTGATTGAAATGAGAAATAGTCTTGAAAGAATTGCACTTTGTATGTTCAATGTCTAGACCAATCAAACGCTGACTATTTCTTCACAACCTTGTTCTAATTCACCCACTTTCAGTGTCCACTTTCAACTTCAGTCTTAATTTTATTAAACTTTGCACTTCTACTATGTGATCTATAACACTTAAACCTGAAACAAAAAGTAGTACATGTCAATCAAATGGTGTATCTCCAGACAATTGATGGTCTCATTAACAAATAATTACTTAAATCAATTCCCAAGTCATGAATGAACATTGCTTAAATAACTAAACAAAATTTGATAAAATAAAAATAGTTATATCAGTGATCATTGATATGACTTTACTAAAATGATTGCACCTCACTCAGGAAATATAACAAAAACATAGTCTATTTATTATAAACCGTGATGAATTGAATAGATGCCAGGTGTCCAAGTGATTGGCTTGGTAAACATTATTTATATTTTTAAGTAAATTTATTTTGATGTTAGAACTATCATTATAGTCATCATTCAGATGCTTATCCTGAATTAAACTTTGTCTGCCTAACAGTATTTCCGAATTTTGTCTCTCTCTCTCATAATCCAGATGTCCCGCCTCTGCAGACGTCAGACTTATGTTGGAAGTAAAATAACAATCCTCACATAAAATTTTTAAGCTTCCAATAAATAAAGTAATGTTCATTTATCTTTATCTCTCTTCTTCTCTACATACCCAATCCTCTCTCTCTCTCTCTCACGTTCTCTCTCTGCAATAAGTCATACCTCCCTCCTCTGCAGACGTCAGACTTATGCTAGAAGTTAAATAACAATCGTAATATAAAATGTGTAAGCTTCCAATAAATAAAGTAATGTTCATTTATCTTTCTCTCTCTCTTTCTCTGCATCATCTACTCTCTCTATCTCTCTCTCTCGTCTCGTTCTCTAATTGTCCTTAGTAATATGATTTCTAAACTATATTAGCTTGTGAATGTAAATTAAATAATATATTGAAGGTTTGTTTTAAATGTGTGAGTGTAACAGGGCTTCCGCATCCTCATATACCTCAGGTCCAAGATCTTGCAAATAAAAAGGGTTTCTTACATCAAGTCTAGATGTGCCCTTTGCTGCTGGTGCTCTACAGTACATTAGTTATAATACTGATAACACGTAACTCTCAGATATCAGTAATTTCGTTTTTATCGTGATCTTGAGAATATATAGATTGACTACAACACATATGTCTTCATTTATTCTTTTGTTGATATCATCACTATGATCACCATAGGTTGTTAACTCTAGTTGATAAGGGCATATATGTTTTTAGAGTAAAAAACGTCACATAGTTTGACGTTTGGTCCAGAAGAGTTCATATATTTGCTTGTTATTGGAAAATATTTATTGACAACATTCCTGGTTCCTTATTTATTAAGGTGATATGTTGTTTAAGTATGGTTATCGCTGCAGTTTTTTTTATGATTATAATAATAATTCATCTCATACCGTTATACGTTACATAGGGCATGCAAGTAATTTCTCCATACCGCTCTATCCTGGGCAACTCGATCAATCTCCTCCATAGAACTGAGACCGATATTTCCTGCCTCTATCAGCAAAGTTCGTTTCAGGGTCTCCCTAGGTCGACCTATCTTTCTTGAACCCTTTGCATCCCACTTCAATGCCTGCTTTTTATGATTACATCAATTAAAATGTGATGGTTGTATCTGTGCAGACTGGTTGTATTTTTTACCTGAATGTATTAGCCGAAATATACCTGCCGAGTCGGGGATGGCGAATGCTTATTTGAAATCTTCTGGCGGAAGAATATTGTTCATAGTTTTAATTCGTTTGATTAATCAGCACATTACTACAGTGACCAGTCACTTTATGCTGATGAAAGTGTTGATGATGAGATTTGAGAACATTTGGAATTGTAAGAGTGCAATAATATATGTTTTCATCACTAATATATATCTGAGAAAAATCCTCACAGCAATGTAAATATATTGGTAGTATCGTTGCAAATTAAAAACATTGACAATCTCAAGAGATGATTTATATATTTTATAGTACTATTGAGTCAGTTTCAAGTAGCAACTTTACAGATCGTCTTCCAACAAAAAATGAAACAAACTGTCTTATCGCAAAATAGATACGTAAACTACCAAGCAGGAATGATACTTTTAGTCACGTAGCAAGGACGAATCGTGTTTAGCTTAGTAGCAGTAATAATACGTATAGAAACGTAGCGAAATGAGTAAATACATTCACAAAATAAGAACGATATATAATGGCACGTAACAAGAACTATACACATAGTCATGTGACATAGAATATACATATTGTCACGTAACACTAGCGATACATATAGTCACATATAAGAATGATACATATAGTCACATACAAGAATGATACATATAGTCACATACAAGAATGATACATATAGTCACATACAAGAATGATACATATAGTCACATACAAGAATGATACATATAGTCACATACAAGAATGATACGTATAGTTACATACAAGAATGATACATATAGTTACATACATAAATGATACGTATAGTCACAAGAACGACACATATATTTACAAAGAGGAACGCTACACACAGTCACATAGCGTGGCGTTACATATAACCCCATATGAAGACATATTTATAATCTCAAATAAGTAGATATATATACTTTCTCATAGTAGAGCATTTACAAATTTACGGTGTTCGTGGCATCGAACCGAAGGGTTACTATGGACATGGCACCGAACCGAAGGGTTACAATGTCCATGGCACCGAATTGGAGAGCTGAAAATCTCAAGTGTTTCTGGATCGAAAAAAAACTAACAAAGAGATACATTCCGTCTCGTTGCAAAACAAATTCATATTTATAGTTTACCTATTTGACAACTGGAGAATATTTTTGTCCTTACCTATATTTATATTTCTATTTAACTCAAAACTATAAAATTCCAACTCCTTTGTTTGAGAAACGTTTTTCTCACATCAAGTGTGACCCCAACATATGAGGAAGACATGTAAGACATCTTCAATTTTCTATCTGGTATCAAGATTATACATTCTCAAAGATTGTAGTGGTTTTTACTACAAAGATCTAAAGAAATAGTTCAAGCATTCAGCTTACAATACCCATAATCTGGATCAGTCCAAATCTACACTACATGATTGTCAAGATAACATATTTTGTGTGGGGGTTGTTTGGTACGCAAATTATTTATTCTCCAACTCTATTATCAATTCTAGAATTATGATATTCCTTTGACCAGTAGTTCATACTTTTCAATTAATTCAGTTTTAAATTATATTTTTGTTTACTTTTGAACTCATACAGTGTACATTGTCTATTTATGTCTCATATTCATTGGTTTCGTTGCTTTCCTTGGGTTTATTTTTTTTAAATTCATTGTTCTCTTTATACAAACTTTGAGAGAATATGAAGATCTCATGGACAATCCCTGTTTATATCTCATACATGAATATTATTAAAGTAAAAAACAAAGTTGCTGTCCAATAAATACAGATTAATTAAAGTCATAGTATCATATATTCCAAGTAACAACAATTACGAAAATGGGTTCAATATATTATAAATAACTTGAACATTTAAATAACAAAGACACCTTTCTAGCCCGAATGGTTACCGGGCCCAAATTGGGGTGTAAAGAATAGAACCACTGTTACATGTCACGTATGTCGTAAGAGGCGACTAAGGAGGTTCGGCGTGGGCTGCATCCCAAGCCCTAAAATACACTAGATGGCTACAGAACGTAGAGCGAACCGAGTAAATGCTGGCTGAATCCGGACACATCGCTGAAGGATAAGCACCAGAGCTCCAAATGGTGCTGAAAATGTGACGTAAAACACATCAATGCTAAGGCTGCAGGAATCAGATTTTCACATGCATAGAATTTATGAGGAGATCTGGTACATTGGTCTAGTCGGTGATCGACAGAGAGAGACAGTGAGAGAAAGACCTTTCTTAACTATCAAGGGTACTGTTGTGTGATAAACCTGAACAAGGGACTAATGTTTAATAATCCCTCTCCAATGGGAATATAAAATATTGCTCAACCTTCACTGAGATCAGGAATTGATGCAACATTGCTTCAGCGTTTTACACTATACGTGAATTGAGTACTTCTGAAGCATTAACTAGTGGTCATCACAAAAAAGACCACCAGAGAATACTCGGTAGCGAGTACGTGTTTTGAAAGTAACGAATAGTTAATAGTATTTACAGTAGCTGAAAGGCGTGGAGCGGATTAGCGCAATGTATAAGAGTTCAACTATCGACTCACAGACTAGAGAGTTTTGGGTTCAATTCTACACTTTACGGCTCACACGTTAGTACAGGAATTGGCCATTCTACCTCCTGCAAACACTCTGCCTAAAATTGTGAAGCTAGACATTCACATTCATGCTCTGTCCTCCGCTGCAGTAGCCATCCCCCAATCCATTTGCTCACCGTACCCATAAGAAGTTGATTAGTATACATTCTCTCTCTACCCCGAAGATGACGCTGCCTGTTATGTTCGGACTTAACGCCTAGTTCTTTAACTCGTTCCAGTATCTAAGTCTTGCCCATGTCACATAAGGGACATGTATTGATATGTGATAACTGAAAGGCATATCAGTAGTCGAGATAATCCTAAATGTAAGTAAACACATCATATAATTTCGTGTAAGACCTACCAGTGACACCTTTAAGCTGCCAATGATTCAAAACAAGAAGAAAAAGAAAAAGCGAAGGAAAAGTTAACAGTACAAAAACAAACGTAACACCGCGTTTAAATATGTATAACATGGTATTAAAATATTAATACATTTCGTGAAAACAGTTCAGGTAAAGTTATAAATTATATAGTTGCAGTCTAGACATTATCAGAATATGATTCCAGTATCACTATTTCTATATAACTAATTTGAAATTAGAGAACACAATGCTATTAATATATATATATATATATATATATATATATATATATATATATATATATATATATATATATGTATATATAATTCACACATGTGATCTTGTTTTGAATATACAATAATCCTGGAATCGTTATTTTATTGTCTTTCTGATTCAATGAATAAAACTCTGTTTTCTCTCTGGAGATGTATTTCATAAATCATGACTCTTATTACGAAAATAAGATTGACTGTAAATCAAGTCATGTTTCTATGTACTCTTAATATCAGACAAAATCCGTTTTTGCGTATAGGTTGTTGCAAATTCTTCTAATCAAGTAATCTTTGGAGCAAACTTCATAGTCAGATGTTTTTGTGTGTAGATAGTTAAGCTGTTTGCATTGTGTTCCATATGCCGTGTGTTAATCACACCATGTATAACTCCAAACCTTAGTCGGGGGTCAATGTGGCTAAGTGGTTAAGACCTTACCATGAGAGTCGAGGGTCATGGGTTCGAACCCAGAACACGCCGTTCTGTTCAAGCGTCCATGTTTTCCAGAGACTCCTTAGATTGTTATCAGAGCTACGGAGTTCGTGCTGTCTTTAATACTCTGAGCAAATGGCGCACCAGTTCTGATGTGAGAGACCGAGCCATATAGGGTACAACCCGGTGCAATGAAGTCTATCCTTTAGCTTCCAAACCCTTTTTAAAATCCTTCACCCTAGTCTGCCTGTCATCTGCTATATGATATCAAGATAGTTAACTCTGCGTACACACTTTAGCTAATATTGCCGGAAAAAATGACATCCCCATAATATATGCACGACATTTCCACATCCCATTTACGTCCTCAATTAGTGCCTAAAATATGTTCAACTTGTATCATTTCTTTTATCTCCACGTAGTTAAAAAATAAAACCTGTTTAGTAAGTAAACGTAGACAAAAGAAGAAGAAGTAAGTAAACGTAGACAAAAGAAGAAGAAGAAGTAAATAAACGTAGACAAAAGAAGAAGAAGAAGTAAGTAAACGTAGACAAAGAAGAAGGAAGAAGTAAGTAAACGTAGACAAAAGAAGAAGAAGAAGAAGTAAGTAAACGTAGACAAAAGAAGAAGAAGAATAAGTAAACGTAGACAAAAGAAGAAGAAGAAGAAGTACGTAAACGTAGACAAAAGAAGAAGTAGAAGTAAGTAAACGTAGATAAAAGAAGAAGAAGAAGAAGAAGTAAACGTAGACAAAAGAAGAAGAAGAAGAAGTAAGTAAACGTAGACAAAAAAAGAAGAAGAAGAAGTAAGTAAACGTAGACAAAAGAAGAAGAAGAAGTAAGTAAACGTAGACAAAAGAAAGGAAGAAGAAGTAAGTAAACGAGACAAAAGAAAAGAAGAAGAAGTAAACGTAGACAAAAGAAGAAGAAGAAAAGGTAAACGTAGACAAAAGAAGAAGAAGAGTAAGTAACGTAGACAAAAGAAGAAGAAGAAGTAAGTAAACGTAGACAAAAGAAGAAGAAGAAGTAAGTAAATGTAGACAAAAGAAGAAGAAGAAGAAGAAGTAAGTAAACGTAGACAAAAGAAGAAGAAGAAGAAGAAGTAAGTAAACGTAGACAAAAGAAGAAGAAGAAGTAAGTAAACGTAGAAAAAAGAAGAAGAAGAAGAAGTAAGTAAACGTAGACAAAAGAAGAAGAAGAAGAAGTAAAACGTAGACAAAAAGAAGAAGAAGTAAGTAAACGTAGACAAAAGAAGAAGAAGAAGTAAGTAAACGTAGACAAAAGAAGAAGAAGAAGAAGTAAGTAAACGTAGACAAAAGAAGAAGAAGAAGTAAGTAAACGTAGACAAAAGAAGAAGAAGAAGAAGTAAGTAAACGTAGTCAAAAGAAGAAGAAGAAGAAGAAGTAAGTAAACGTAGACAAAAGAAGAAGAAGTAAGTAAACGTAGACAAAAGAAGAAGAAGAAGAAGTAAGTAAACGTAGACAAAAGAAGAAGAAGAAGTAAGTAAACGTAGACAAAAGAAGAAGAAGAAGAAGTAAGTAAACGTAGACAAAAGAAGAAGAAGAAGAAGAAGTAAGTAAACGTAGACAAAAGAAGAAGTAGAAGTAAGTAAACGTAGACAAAAGAAGAAGAAAAGAAGTAAGTAAACGTAGACAAAAGAGAAGAAGTAGTAAACGTAGACAAAAAGAAGAAGAAGAAGTAAGTAAACGTAGAAAAAGAAGAAGAAGAGTAATAAACGTAGACAAAAGAAGAAGAAGTAGAAGTAAGTAAACGTAGATAAAAGAAGAAGAAGAAGAAGTAAACGTAGACAAAATAAGAAGAAGTAAGTAAACGTAGACAAAAGAAGAAGAAGAAGTAAGTAAACGTAGACAAAAGAAGAAGAAGAAGTAATTAAACGTAGACAGAAGAAGAAGAAGAAGAAGTAAGTAAACGTAGACAAAAGAAGAAGAAGAAGAAGAAGTAAGTAAACGTAGACAAAGGAAAAAGAAGAAGAAGAAGTAAGTAAACGTAGACAAAAGAAGAAGAAGAAGTAAGTAAACGTAGACAAAAGTAGAAGAAGACGAAGTAAGTAAACGTAGACAAAAGAAGAAGAAGAAGTAAGTAAACGTAGACAAAAGAAGAAGAAGTAAGTAAACGTAGACAAAAGAAGAAGAAGAAGTAAATAAACGTAGACAAAAGAAGAAGAAGAAGTAAGTAAACGTAGACAAAAGAAGAAGAAGAAGAAGAATAAAGTAAACGTAGACTAAAGAAGAAGAAGAAGAAGTAAATAAACGTAGACAAAAGAAGAAGAAGAAGAAGAAGAAAGTAAACGTAGACAAACGAAGAAGAAGAAGTAAATAAACGTAGACAAAAGAAGAAGAAGAAGTAAGTAGACGTAGACAAAAGATAAAGAAGAAGAAGTAAGTAAACGTAGACAAAAGAAGAAGAAGAAGTAAGTAAACGTAGACAAAAGAAGAAGAAGAAGAAGTAAGTAAACGTAGACAGAAGAAGAAGAAGAAGTAAGTAAACGTAGACAGAAGAAGAAGAAGAAGTAAGTAAACGTAGACAAAAGAAGAAGAAGAAGTAAGTAAACGTAGACAGAAGAAGAAGAAGAAGTAAGTAAACGTAGACAAAAGAAGAAGAAGAAGAAGAAGTAAGTAAACGTAGACAAAAGAAGAAGAAGAAGAAGAAGTAAGTAAACGTAGACAAAAGAAGAAGAAGAAGTAAGTAAACGTAGACAAAAGAAGAAGAAGAAGAAGAAGAAGAAGTAAGTAAACGTAGACAAAAGAAGAAGAAGAAGAAGAAGAAGTAAGTAAACGTAG
The DNA here is from genome assembly GCA_020796225.1 of Arion vulgaris. Taxonomy (NCBI): domain Eukaryota; kingdom Metazoa; phylum Mollusca; class Gastropoda; order Stylommatophora; family Arionidae; genus Arion; species Arion vulgaris. The sequence continues at coordinate 26,000,506 of CM036761.1, read as the reverse complement.
ACAAAAGAAGAAGAAGAAGAAGAAGAAGAAGAAGAAGAAGTAAGTAAACGTAGACAAAAGAAGAAGAAGAAGAAGAAGAAGTAAGTAAAAATGTGGCTTCAGTAAAATGTGTATGTTTTGTTTAAACTTTATGAACAATTTGACATTATCTCACGATCTACCTTATTTTACAGTTTATATACGTTTTCAAACAACAATTTGTTTAACATATACCCTAACTGATATAGATTAGCTTTGCAACTGTATATTTCATATTTGTACTAGTCCAGGATTGGGTATAGCGAGTCATTACATATTTAATCGTAGTAACTGCGGATCTTCAGCAACAGCAAACAGGTATATATATCTCTCTCTACACCTTGTTAATGGTATGCTCATCTTACGAGTATGACACACATGATTGCAGAACATATTTTCAAACTGTGTTCTAGCTATAAGGAACATGAACATAGTATACGACAATAACTGATACCCTCCTCGGCAAACTTTTTAAAACAAAGTATCACATGGATGTTGACTAATGTTATATTTGAGCGTATTTGACATCTTAGACTGCGCGAATCATGACTGATATTTTTTAAACAACCGCTATTGCAGAACATACATAATTATTTTGAATAACGTAGCAGTGTTTGAATAATTATTTAAACCACTATATCAAAGCGTAGTGAATTATATAAAATAATGAAAGGAAATTTGCCATTTGTTAAATATTTGTTTTCCCGATCCAGAAGCACTTGAGCTTTTAGCTCTTCGCTCAGTGTCATGGACATCGTAACCTTCGGTTCAGTGCCACGAACACCGTAAATCTGGAGAACCTGTGGCTCTTGTGCCACCCGCGGAACTGGAATTGTACTCACGGGGCTTGTCACCCGTCGTCCAAGCGCTACAACACGTGTGCCGACTGGCCAGCAATTTATTAAAACCTAATAGAAGAGATATACTGAGTGTTGAAACACTATAATGAAAGGTGACGGTTTATAGAAACACAGTATTTAAACCCGAAGATTCACTTCATTGCATTGAGTGTTACCGCATGTGGCCCAATGCGTTCAGCAAAATGGCACACCGTCTGCCGAAGTATTGCACAAAATCGAGCTTCGTAGATCCACAACAATCCTAGAGGTCTCAGTAAAAAATGCACTCGTGAACAAAACGGGGCGATCCAGATTGGAACTCACAACGTTCAGATAACAAGGCAGGAAAACTTGGAAAAAGTACACTTTATCAAGAGACCCCGTATCAGTGACTGCTGGTTAAAACATGTAAGTTTATGTGTAAGCCATGATACAGTCACATGTTTATGAGGAACATGTTTCATAGCAGCACTTTACTCATTCTTGAAACGCAAAGTAGATATTTCCGAAACATTGTAGAGGAACTTTTCTAATTGCTGAATCACTGTAGCAGAAAATGACAAACTATGAAGAGTACCAGAAAAATGTGAAAATACATCAACAACAGTAAACGAGTCGTCAACTTTCTAATCAACACATATACGTTCAGTAGTTTGTCATTGTTTTCTGAACGGTGAGATCTATTTTACAGTTCGTAAAATGTGCTTCAAACTTGCCCTCACGGAGTTTGAATCAGGTAGGTTTGGGATCGAGCTCACTACCTCTTAAGCTACAGACGATCATATATTATAACACAATGACAAAGAACATACGCACAGTCAACTCAATATAAGATTCCGCATGATAAATAAAGAGCAACACAGAAAGGAATAAACAAATATGAAAATCAGTAAAGGTCACATACATGTTTTAATAATTCAAAAATTAGCAATCAGGAATTTCTAAAGTTACACAAACGCAGTTGCTGAGGCAGCAAGGCAAATAAATGAATATGATACAAACGTTAAAAAAGGCCATGATTAAGTGAAAGTTCAAAATTAAGAAAACAATCCCAAAGGAATGTAAGATCATGATAGAAATGTCAAAGAAACAATGTATCAAAATTGTAACTTCTCACAAAAGGCACAAAAACAACATGTGTCGAAACAAGTTTTACAACATATATTAGCATGTGCAATAAGTTTAAGTTTGACAAATCTTTGACACTGACATTAAATAACAATGTTGCAATGTAGAAGAAACATTTCTAAGCTTACGTACATTATAGTTCAGTTGTGAAACCTCGTTTAACTTGTTTGTTTTCTTACGATACAAACTAAAATTGTATATTTTGAAGAAACCAATATCAAGCGCTACCCAAAACAAATAAATACGCTATTATATGCACAACGTATCACAAACACTCAAACAAAAGTAAAGAAGACATAATCACGCAGACATACCATATTTCTGATAAGTGCAGTAGTTTCCAAAGTGGTCAGTAAGTAAGGCAGACAATGCAAATGTCGAAAGCTGTCCAGATCTGAACTTTGGGCGAGGCCGACAATTTATACGTACCACCGCTAGTACGAGTACCACTCACCGTTTGGTACACCGATTGCAGAGTGTATTAATGTCACCTACAAGGGTGGTATAGTCTGTCCATTAATTCGTGAGCACGTTTGAAATTGATTTTCTCGAAAACTACCTGTTGGATCTCAGTGATTTTTGCAACAGACTAGAATATCCATGACGCTAGAGCAATATTTTTTTCCAAGAAAATTTGATGTAGTTTGAAATATTTCTTCTTCAGGTTATATTAAATCAACCTCACCGGATTGTACACAATAGTAACAGATCTACGAGTACACAGACCCTTGTTCTTAAAATACATTATGGTAACATTGAAATATCGTGAGTAAACAACAATTTCAGGAATTCCCGTGCACGAACTCAGTCGACTTTGAAAGCCGAAAGCATATGACGTTATAATTGGGATACCGTTGTATAGTTATAGGTGTATCTCGCTATTTGTATAACTATTGTATCATATTTGTTGGCTTATCAAAACTGACATTGATATCACATTCATAATGAGTCTGAAGTGCACATTTATAACAATGCAGAAGGTTACAGTTTTACTATACCAACACTTCTAAAACAATCTAAAAGAGGTCATCTATATTGCGATATTCATAACCCTGAAACGAACGCAACTGGCGCTTGGTCTGAATAGAGAATCCTTTCCCGATGGATTAAACAGGACACAAAGTGCACTAATGTCAACAAGGACGGAAAAGAACAATTGACACTTTACATAGATGTCATAAGACGGAAGCTCTTGAAAATGTTTGCGACAAATCAACTTGTTACTCTCAAGAAACTGAAATTAAAACTGCAATCAGATTGCAGCATAGACATTTTTAAAAGTACTCTATGAAAAACTGTAAGAGCCGCCGGCTTCACCTTCAGAAAAACTATAGGCGGCAGGAATATTATTGTGAAAAGCCACATTTAATTGTTGCCCGAAGTAAATACCGAGGCAGATCCATGAGCGAGTGGAGGCAAGGCTATGATATTGTATATTTGGACGAATCCTGGGTCAATGCTCACCACACCAATGCTAAAGAATGACAATCAGTAGACGGTGAACAGAAAAGAAAAATACCAAGCAGCAAAGGCAGCGTATTATACTAACACATGCAGGAAGCAGTGAAGAAGGTCTTGTCCATGACGCTGGACTTATTTTTCAATCAAAAAGTACCGACGGTAGGGACTACCACACAGAAATGAATGGACATATTTTCAGGCACTGGATGGAGAAAAATCTACTTCCAATTCTAAACAGACCATCATGCTTCGTAATGGATAATGCATCCTATCACAACGCAGTATCAGCGGAAGACAAAGTACCAAATGCATCAAATACAAAAGATCAAATTAGGACTTGGCTTGCTAAGGAAAATGTCAGCTTCGATGATACATATTTGAAACCCGAGTTGTTGCACCTGGTGAGGATGACAAATAAGACAAAGGTGTTTGATATTGACAAAATGATTGCGGAATACGGCCACACGTCTTTGCGACTACCTTCATATCATGCTCACCTCAATCCGATAGAGCTTGTCTGGGCTAAAGTAAAAGGACAAGTTGCCGAACAGAACAGGACGTTTAAAATGTGTGATGTTGAAGTTCTGACACGTGAGTCCCTCTCAATGATAGACATGCAGTTCTGGAAGAAGTGTGTTGAACATGTACTCCGAGAGGAAGACATACTGCACCGAGATGGATTACAATTTGTCCCGCCAGTAACAATTATCAACCTCATGGAATCGTCAGATTCAGGATGATACAAATCATATTTGATTACAGACTGAGAAATAGCAACGTATACATTTCCATATCCAAATGCGTCTGCCATCATACAATTTGTGGTGAAGTTAAGACACTCTGGGGTCTAATGGTGACCGAAGAGGAGGACTAACTGTTGCATATTGTATCCAAGTTCACGATTGCACATAAAGGGCAACACACTTAATTACTTGACCTATCAAGTTAATATGGAGATACCCCTATGAATAGAATTGACATGGACAAATTCTAGGGATTACTGTAAAATCTAAAATTTGAGCCCCGTATTTGCAATTGTCATAAAGATCAAAGAATTCGCCGATGTGCAAAATCCGTAGCATCTATGAACTACTGGTTAGCTTTATTTTAGCGTCATGGATATTCTAAGGCTGCATGCAAAAATCACTGAGATCCAACAGGTAGTTTCGAGAAAATCAATTTCAAACGTGCTCACGAATTAATGGACAGACTATAACATAGACAACAGTCAACAGTTTTATAAAAGTGCGTTTCAAAATGATTTTCCGCGTGGAAAATTTAATATCTCTGCAACCGCTTGACCGTAATTGTTGTAACTTTGCATATGATCTATGTCGTAATGTCCCGAGGTTGATATTTTTTACTCAATAACAAACGTATGGTTTAAAATTTTCTTTATGTAGAGTATATAAAAGTGACCATCTCCTTAGCCAACCATATAATGAAGTATTACCTTCATATTTGTGAGATGTTGCAAGTTCCACGACTTGTATGTTTTCACGTGGTTTTCCCGATTTTAATCGCTTTATCGCACTTTAAAAAAATGTATAATGATCCTTCCGGTGTGTTGAGTTACAATTTACCGTTTGTGTTTTCAGAGCATAGGTGTATTACAAAACGTTTAGTATTCTAGATTTGTTATACAATGGGTATGAAAATCAAGTTTCTTACACTGCATACAGTGGCTGTGAAAATGTATAAATATTTTATAAGAGAATCTAAGCGTGGAAAACTGTATCGGAGGATATCAAGTCCTGAACAGAGAACTATACATATAATAATAATTCCTCTCGTACCGTTATAAGTTACATAGGGCCTGCAAGCAATTTCTCCATACCGCTCTATCCTGGGCAACTCGCTCAATCTCCTTCATGGAACTGAGACCGATATTTCCTGTCTTTCTCAGCAAAGTTCGTTTCAGGGTCTCCTTGGTCGACCTCTCTTTCTTGAACCCTTTGCATCCCACTTCAATGCCTGCTTGATATTCGTTGATCATTTCTCCTCAAGGTGTGTTCAATATATCTCCATCTTCTCTTTCTTATAACAGTTGTCACTAGTGGTTGACAGACATGTCTCTGATTTCATCACTTCTCCTGAATTCGTTCCATTTTATATTCATTATTTTTCGCAGACATCTATTTTAGTGTGCGTTTTTGATTTGGTTAAAGATGCTGAACTTATTTTCACTTCCAATTATACAGACAACAGGGACTATCATACCGAGATGAACAGTACATATTTAGGAGATTGGATTAGCATACTCTTCTTCCGTCCCTAGACAGACCATCCTGTGTGATAATGGACAACGCATCATACCACAACACTGTGTCAGAAGAAGACAAAATCCCGACATCTTCAGTACAAAAGATGCTATAAAACTTTGGCTCAGAAAGGAGAACATTCCATTTAACGAGGAGTTTTTGAAGCCTGAATTACTATATATTGTTAAAACATCACAGAAGACCAGGGTATTCCAAACAGACAAGTTGATTCAACAGCATGGCCATTTGTGTTTGAGACTACCATTATCATTTACACTTAAACCCAATTGAACTCATTTTGGCCAAAGTTAAGGACTGGTAGCAGCTGAAAATAAAACTTTCAAGCTAAGCAATATGACAGAACTAACATATGCCCTGTCGAAGATAGACATAGATTATTGTGTAAATGTAGAAGACCATGTCTTAAGGAGAAAATGACTACTGGACAAAGATGGACTGTCGTTCGTGCAGCCAAGAATAGTCATCAATATGTTAGACTCATCGGACTCAGAATAAGTGAGGAAACACTTTATATGATTTATATAATATGAGCTATCTCACCCTCTAAAATTCGAATTGTACATACGCCTATGCCGAAAATATGTGATTTTTTAATTTACGGTAAATTATTTTCTTCAGCACAAATAATTACTAGGTTTGAAAAGATCAAAGGAATTCGCCGTTGCAAGAAAAGTACACTACCTGCAACATTGAATTTTAGAAAATCGTTGGGACATCGAAATAAAACCCCACATGCAAAAATCACGTTCATCCATGCAATGAATATGGAGATATTTAAGGTCAATCGTTGACCGAACGTTTTGAAACGCACTAAGAGGTGATGAGTGTCTAATCAAGAGTCCTCTATCTAGGTGAGTCCATAGAGTGCATCGTACATGTCCCTGCAGAAATTTTCTCAGTATAATGAAGTTTTCAAAATTTCCATTAAATGTTTTCTTTAAAACAACCTTCTATTCGATTTGATTTCCTGCTTGTGCCCAACAGTCCCGACTGATCGACCGCATCTCTGCATTAGAGAAAGCACAGCCTAGCATACTATGTCATATTTTATTTGATAGTCTGCTAAATGGTATTTGACTAGAGATAGGGTGTTTATTTCATTATCAATGATGACATTTTATAGAAGTCTGCTGCCAAGACTCGTAAATTGTCACTACAATCATTACCTGATTGTTGTCCGTTATGCATTTTAGTATAAGTTTTGCATAAATAGCTGGTCGATGCATTATTTTATTTTTCCTTTATTAAATGGTATATCAAACGCTGGAACATGATACTGCGATCATATGTTTTTCTTCAGATAAGTCTTTAATACTATGGGGCTGGGGCTCACAATGGAAGCAAAGAATAGTAACACTGTGACCTATAATGCATATCGGGGCTCACAATGGAGCAAAGAATAGAACACTGTGACCCTATAATGCATATCGGGCCCTCAAATGGACAAAAATATGAACCCGTGACCCTCTATAATGGGCTCACAATGGAGCAAAGAATAGTAACACTGGGGATCTATAAGTATATCGGGGCCCCTGAGGAGCAAAGAATAGAACACTGTGACCAATAATGCATATCGGGCTCACAATGAGGGGCAAAATAGTAACACTGTGACCCTATAATGCATATCGGGGCTCACAATGAGAGCAAAGAATAGTAACACTGTGACCCTATAATGCATATCAGGGCTCACAATGAGAGCAAAGAATAAATACCTGTGACCTATAATGATATCGGGCTCACAATGAGAGCAAAGAATAGTAACACTGTGACATATAATCATATCGGCTCAATGAGAGCAAAGAAAGTAAACTTGACCTATAATCATATCAAGCTCACAATGAGAGCAAAAAAATAGTAACACTGTGACATATAATGCATATCGGGGCCCTCAATGGGGCAAAGAAAGTAACACTGTGACCTATAATGCATATCAGGGCTACAAGGAGAGCAAAGAATAGTAACACTGTGACCCTAAAATGCATATCGGGGCCCTACAATGAGAAGCAAAGAATAGTAACACTGGACCATATAATGCATATCGGGCTCAAATGAGAGCAAAGAATAGTAACACTGTGACCCTATAATGCATATCGGGCCACAATGAGAGCAAGAATAGTAACACTGTGACCCTATAATGCATATCGGGGCTCACAATGAGAGAAAAGAATAGTAACACTGTGACCCTATAATGCATATCAGGGCTCACAATGAGAGCAAAGAATAGAACACTGTGACCCTATAATGCATATCGGGCTCACAAAGAGCAAAGAATAGTAACACTGTACCCATAATGCATATCGGGCTCTAAATGAGAGCAAAGAATAGTAACACTGTGACCCTATAATGCATATCGGGGCTCACAATGACAAGAATAGTAACACGTGACCATATAATGCATATGGGGCTCACAATGAGAAAAGAATAGTAACACTGTGACCCTATAATGCATACAGGGCTCACAATGAGAGCAAAGAATAGTAACACTGTGACCCTATAATGCATATCGGGCCACAATGAGCAAAGAATAGTAACACTGTGACCCTATAATGCATATCGGGCTCACAATGAGAGCAAAGAATAAGTAACACTGTGACATATAATGCATATCGGGGCCCTTCCAATGAAGCAAAGAATAGTAACACTGTGACCATATAATGCATATCGGGCTCACAAGAGAGCAAAGAATAGTAACACTGTGACCCATAATGCATATCGGGCTCCAATGAGACAAAGAATAGTAAACTGTGACCCTATAAGGCTATCAGCTACAATAAAAACAAAGAATAGTAACACTGTGACCCTATAATGCATATCGGGAGCTCAAGGGAGAAAGAATAGTAACACTGTGACCCTATAATGCATATCAGGGCTCAAATGAGAGCAAAGAATAGTAACACTGGGACCCTATAATGCATATCAGCTCACAAGGAGAACAAAGAATAGTAACCCCTGACCCTATATGTATATGGGGCTCAAATGGAAAAAGAATAGAACAGGGGTGACCTATAATGCAATATCAGGGCTCACAATGAGAGCAAAGAATAGTAACACGGACCCTATAATATATCGGGCTCACAATGAGACAAAGAAATAACACTGTGACCCTATAATGCATATCAAAAAAGGTGACTGAGGTAGGGCCTATAAAGCTACCCAAGTAAATAAAAAGCGTCGCAGAAATTGGATGTTATGAGCTACTTGTAGGAGTAAAGTTGGCACAATGTACAACCGATCTTAGGCTCAGATCACATACATATCACAAGAGTGGTTTAATACGTAGTCGATTGTAGTGTCCGGAAGAGGAAGAGGAGGCAGTCATCAGCAAGTAAACATTCATTATTGGTGTATGGGTTGAATTTAGTTATCTTAGACTCTAAAGGATGAACAGCCTACAAAGTACATTTTTAGTAATTCGTCTTAAACACTATCTATATCCTTTTCGTGTCCGATTACACATAACACTTCAAAATCTTCACTGTTGCCTTTGCTGCCTTTCTAACCCCTCCCACGTCAGGCCACCTCCTTCAACTCTCTCTCCCCCATTCTTCTCCATGTTTCCTTGGACGTCAGGCCTTCTTCCCATCCGCTGTCCATCTGAGAGCTGTCCAGCCAATGCCCCACTGGATACAACATACATGTCCCAAAACCCCCTCCACCTTCGTCTCTTAATGATGGTCTCAAGATGCACATCTGCCCCGTTTAAACTCCTCATTTGTTATATCACTATCCCTTTAATATCCTATATATGTAAGTGGCATGTACAATACATTAACCATCTTGTGTTCGTATCTATGCTTATCTTGTATTGATAAAGTACTATATGTGTTTATAACGTATGATCTTTGAAACTTGAAGATAAGCGAAGGAAGCATGTGTAAAGCCACATATGAATCACTTAGGCTGTAATGAACATAATGTGACGTTTCAAACAAATCGTATTTTTGTCAAAAACAGAAATCAGATAACAGTCTATAACAAAGTAAATAATGGATATAATGACAGTCTTTTTCTTCTTCTTTGCGTTCGTTTTTACGACCAATTTTAATCACTCTTTGTGATATGTTTGAACTTTGTCAAGAACGTGATACTGTGCACATTGGTTTGGTAGGCCACTAAACGCGATACGTTTAGGACATGTGCATCCGATTTCAGCCAAACCTCATTAGTCGCCTCTTACGACATGCGTGGCAGTAACAGTGGTTCTATTCTTTACACCCAAATTTGGGCCCCGGTAACCACTCGAGCAATAATGAAAGTTAATTTAGTCTAACTGAAAATCAAAGAAAACTGGCTGATGCTACAAATAAGGAAGATTAAAGTGAGATATTTTGGACATATAAACAGGCATAAAGGGCCGGAGAAGACCATCATGGAAGGAGTCATACCGGCAAAGAGAAGAAGAGAATACCACACAGAAGATGGACTGATGTAACGATGATTTGAACATGACGGCTGCAGGGGCAGGACATCTGGCCTATGAGATAGAGAAATTCCGGAGGACTGGTGGGGCTACAAAGTTCTGCTCAGTACAAACTATTTTATGATGATAATTTAATCTCAAGTATGTAAAGGCAACTAACAAATATAAATGTATCAGTAAAAATGAAAACAGAATACATTATCTCGACATTATCTCGAACAATATCGGTTCAATATTACAAACGCGTAAAAACTATTAAAGAAAACATAAAATGAAAAGAGACATTGGACAAAGGACAGCCGTCGGTAGACATGCCAAATTCACTGACATTTAAAGCCTTTGTAGAGCTGCTTACTGTTTTGTGCATCCGTATTCATGCACATGCATTTACACGATCGCTCTAGCTTTATAAATAGATCACTACTCGTGTGGTATTTGTACGAATGTGTATATAGATCATTGTATAGACTATTCGTATGAATTCATTAGCATGAGACGTGTGGTATTTGTACGAATGTGTATAAAGATCATTGTATATACTATTCGTATGGATTCAGTAGCATGATACTGTGTCGCAAAGAGAACTGCTAAGCATGTCGTGAATTTTATTTAAGAACGGTTACTGTTAAGAATAAGGAGAAGAATGTAGTAAAACAGCGTAGATAAAAACGAAACACATAAGAACGAAGTCATGTAGTGTTACAAACTTTGTAAATCTGCAGTATTTTCATTTTAGAACGTTTCGCCTTAACTCTTAAGAACAAAACAGGTCTAAGTGAAAACAATTGTTTAAGTGACATTAAATATAAGAAAAAATATAGCACGTTTTGCTGCTGGAGTTCGGACAGGAATTCAACTGACGTGGTGACAGAAAAACTTTCGTTACTGCCTGTAATAAAGATGTTTGGGGTGTCATAGTATCAGGGGATATTATCCTGAGGACTTTAATAGCCACATGGCTAGTGTAGTTGACATGAAACTGTTCAGGCTATGATGTTTCTTTTATGCCCCCGACAGAAACAAAAATCCGTGACCATACCGTGGATTGAACATGTGTCTCCGGCATGTGAGATCACCCATTCAACCAAAGTGTTTGTGGATATAGCTTTCTTAAAGAGTTGACGCTGGAAGATGACAACGAGTTTACATTGCCACATGGATTTAATAATCGTCACCAGATTACAAGTTGATTAGGTCGAGTTTCAACATGCTCTTGTCATGTGTTTAAATGTTCAAAACAAACGGATCTTTAAAACCTTAGTGACTGTACATTTACAATGGATTCATCACAAGACTGCACATATTGTTTTTCTACCCTCACGTTTAGTCAGCATCATTCTTGCTTATTTCAAACGACATACGATGCTTGAATCGTGTCTGATATGACACATGACAGAGAAACTACTGATACGTCTTTACAAACAGACCAACTTCATATATATTACCACATCTACTTAGTTATAATACAGCATATTGTCAATTTGATTATGTATGCGATAGGCCATTAGAACTGGCTCATGCCAACATCATACTACATATAGTGGATTTCTGTGGCATAGCGGTTTGCCGCTCATCTCTCGTGCCAAAGGTACCAGGTTTGTTCCCTCGTAGAGCCATCTGGATATTTTTCCAGAAATCGATGATCTCAGTGTAGATGAGGTCTGTTCCTAGTCCTATTGGTGGATATAAACAATAAAACGTAGGTTCCGTGTTCAATTTGAGCACGCAAAAGAATCCTTGACAGTTCAACATCTAGAAGAGCATGCTGGCACTGCAGGCAACATTTATTCGAAAATATTAAAGATAGAATTCACACACATATATCTTCACCATCTTCAAAATTACATCAGGCGCCGATGCTGGTGCTACGGAGTTCAGACACTGCAGCTGAGATATATATGTGCAAGAAAGAGATCGAAACACACATGGTTAGTCACCAAAGTGGAATGATGATGGTCCTATCAATCAGTCAATCATTCTATATATTTCACATTGTGTTATTAGTATACATTTTACTTAGTATCTTTATATTACCACTTCGTATCACTACTTTTCTTTAAAGATTTCTTGTCCATTGTCTCTCGATAAAATAAAAACTAATAATTTCAACTGTGTATTTTTCTGTATACTCACTCATCCATGTCATGAATGTATATTCTTATTTGTATTGTATATTATCTCTTCACACCATATGTTAACCCGTCTTGGTGATCCATGTATATCTCTCTTCCTTCCGGTATGATATTTTTCTGTTACTAATGCTGCATTATTGAGCTCCGTACTTCAACGTGTGTCTCTCCCATTGGTTGTCTTATTCGTTTCCGGAAATAATATCATTCTCATTGTATCATGAATGGTATTGTTCCATTTTCTTATGATGTCTCCTTCTTTCCGGTGTTGAAATTACATTCTTCTAAGATACAGTTATGTCACAGTTGTTTTCAAAAATGCATGTTCTATTATAAATATCACACTAAAAACATCATTACTGTGTGTCTGGGTATACAAAAGTGCAGATGTAGGAAGCGCTCATAAATTATGCTTAGGTACATTTAAATTGAAATTGAAAATATATAACATTCAAAATACGTTTACGAATTGACAATAAAAAAAGTAAAGTAATCATTTTTCATACTTCGATGTATGTCGGGTAATACAGTGTCAGGCCCGTATTTTTCATTGACCCTTTGGTGATGCTTGTCCATCACGGGTGATGCTGACTACACACACACACACACAAATTTCATCCAAGGAAATGTAGTTGCGTTATGTTTGTCTGTGTGTACCAGATGACTAGTGAGCCCGATGCGGGCATAGAATCAACACAGATAGACCAGAAAGGCGTACCACCTGATTGGAGAGAAGTGACCCTTCGGTACATTATGCGTGAACATCACGCCGATCGTTATCACTTCCCAATTAGTTTCCTGGTACCCAGTTGAGTCTGGGTCGAGATGAGAGCCGTTACGGTCGGAGGAATATCCAATCACACAAGAGGACGGGTTCCAGTACGTGTTTGGGGAAAATGAGCAAGAATGTTGAAAACACATATAATTATCTCTTTTCTTCTCAGTGTTCGTTCTTTGCGACCAGTTTAAGTATTCTTATTATGATATATTTATATAATTGATCTTTGACAAGAAAACACATATAATTATCTCTTATTCTTCTCAGTGTTCGTTCTTTGACCAGTTTAATATTCTTTTAAATTGTTTCATTCTTAGTCTTATGACCATTTAATCATTCTTGATCTATGATAAAATTAACGAAACTAGACATCGGCTCTGAAACCTCTAGGGGTGTATGGTACCATACACTTGTAGAGCAGGGATTTCTAGAGTTATTATAGCGCATGATTAAAGAAGATAGTCTGGAAACCTTAGATAAGTTAAGACAACTGAAAATGTATTCAAGAAAAAAGAAGGCTAACACAAACGAAATACAATACTAAAACGATAATAGATCAACAAAATTAATGCTAAAGAAAAGTATATACTCAAACCCAAGTGAGCGAAATAAGCTATTAGAAGAGACAAGAGATCATGTGTCAATCGACTAGCCAAATAAGGGGAAATATCAGCTAAAATTGGAAACATTCAAATGAGCTACAATATACCAAAGCAAGTAACTGGAACTTAAATGTCAACGGGAAGCACACTCAAGAAGAAAGATGATAAAGTGCCCTCATCAGATACTGCACATAAGTAAAAATAGACAGAACATTCTAAATAAATCATAAATAAACCGGATCTACCAGACCTGCTTACGTTTTATGATGATGTAAGAAAGAAGACATTACAAATTAACGAAGAATTGTGAAATGCCACTACTTCTTCTTCTTCCAACGCTCCATATCGACCACTTGTTAACCACTCTGTGTGATTTGTATGTGAACTGAGCCTAAGAGCGATTGTACTTTGGGCCAGTTATGCGCCTAAAAGTACATCCGATTTTGCTATGCTTTTTTACTAGAGTAGCTTCCCTAGATCCTAAATCAGTCGCTTCTTATAGGCTTGCAATCTCCTTGGTGCATTGTAGATCCCCTTGTAGTTTGCAGGTGTACTATTCTTTGCTCCTCTTGCTGGCCCCGGCACCACACAGGCGCTGTGAAATTTCACTGAAATCAAACATGTAATCATTTCCCTATTAACGAAACTGACAGCAGGAGATGAATGCATTGTTCCAGAAATGCTTAAAACGGCAGATGGTACAGCAATTAGCTATGTGCAGGATCTATTTGATCAAATATAGGGGGAAGAAACATTCCAAGAACAATGGTAGAATCTAGTTTGGGATAAAAACAGTGATCTCAATGATAGAAAAAAACTAAAGATGGATCAACTTATTATCAAAATGTATCAAGACTGTGTGAACAATCATTGTCATGTGTCTCTGTAGCGTAGAAATTAGGTGCTCGAGTCTCGTGCCAAAGATACACTGTTCGCTCCTTCGTAGAATCATCGGGATACTGTTCCATAGATCCCTGATCTCAGTGTATGTGAAGTCAATTTCCTAGTCCTATCGGAGACGGATGATAAAACGTAGATCCTGTGTTCAATTTGAGCACTTAAAAGCACCATTGATAGCTCAGAGAAGAGAAGGCTGGAAAGCCGCTGCTTCGGCAAAATTCATTATAAGAAGGTTAATTATGTCTTACAACCTCCTACATAAAATACCTAAAAAATGTTTCCACCATTTTCAAAATTACATTGTGGACCCTCTACGGTGCTATGTAGTTCGTGCACTGCAGCTGAGATCTGCCTGTGTAAGAAATAGATTTGAACACAAATGGTTACTCACCGTAGTACAATCATGATGGTCCTATCAATCAATCAAACAATAATTGTCAATATAAATAAAATAGCAGTGGACACGGTACAACTCTGATAGTAGATCCCGATCGTATTAGACAATGGAAAGCTGCTTATACCACATACTTACCGTACCCTAATACTTATCTTAGAGTATACGAAACAACAATATACTTTCTCAAATTTCATCAATTTCCCAAAGCTATTATAGACAACCCGTCGTGATGCTGACCACATCACCCATCGTGTGCCGACAGTCAATGAAAATACAGGCCTAACACTGTATTGACCTATATACCACGAGGTATGAAAGGGTTCCTTTACTTTACTTTTTTTTATTATAGACAACATATATAACATTTCTTAGACTAAACTAATATAGTTTTTTTTAAAATCATATCGCCCTTATGTTGCCGGGGTCCGCATGTGGAACAAGAATTGTAACACTGCGACCTACAAGGCATGTGTAAGAGGCCTAACACTGTATTGACCTATATACCACGAGGTATGAAAGGGTTCCTTTACTTTACTTTTTTTTATTATAGACAACATATATAACATTTCTTAGACTAAACTAATATAGTTTTTTTTAAAATCATATCGCCCTTATGTTGCCGGGGTCCGCATGTGGAACAAGAATTGTAACACTGCGACCTACAAGGCATGTCATAAGAGGCGACTAAGGTAGGAGCCTTAGGGAAGATACCCTAGTAAATAAAATACATCGCAGCAGAAATAAGATGTGCTGGCCTACTTGTAAGCGCATAACTGACATAACGCACAATCGCTCGTAGGCTCAGATCATATAAAAATCTCATAGAGTGGTTAACAAATGATCGATATAGAGTGCTCGAAGTAGAAGAGGAAGAAGTTGACGAAATATCATATTATTGTTCAGATTGTGCAGTCCGTAATGAAGCTGGTGAAAACGCCTGATGTGTTCCCTTATATCGATAATAAATTTGAAACCGAAGTCTAACTCTTGTATTTCATCTTCGCAATTATTGTGAGTGGTCATTGACTTGGCGATGAGTAAATGTGGTAGAGAAAACTGACATCGCCTGAGTTTGTCGGAGTAGAAAATAGTTAACTTGAATATTTGAATTTTGCTGATGATAGTGCCTTGTTTAGTAAAAAAACTACCAAGATATACAAAGGAAATCAGGCAACTTATTATCTATAACATCAACAGTTGGAGTGCGGATGAGCTATGAAAACACAAATATACTCAAGACACATATGTCAAGTAATGTAGATATCACTCTCTTATGCAACAATGATACAAATAACAGAGCATTTCACGTATTTGGGTAGTAAATAGATTGCACAGGAAATAGGAAATGTTAAAAGTTAAATTATGATACGAATTGGCAAAGCAACATCAGCTTTTAAAAGTATAAATAAAATATGGAACTGCAAGTTATATAGTATTATAACTAAATTACGAAATGTTCAATTCAAATGTTGAAACAATTCTATCATATACCAGCGAGAGTTGGAAAATTACTAAATATATAGAATGCAAGTTGAATGCATTTTAAAACAGATGTCGGTGAAAAATAGTGAACATAAAATGCAACCATTCAGGAGAAGTGATGAAATCAGAGAAATGTCTGGTCAACCACTAGTAACAACTGTTTTATAAAAGAGAAGATTGAGATATATTGGACACACATTCAGAAGAAATGATCAACGAATATGAAAACATCCATTGAAGTGGGATGCAAAGTGTTCAAAAAGACAGGGCGATCTAAGGAGACCCTGAAATGAACTTTGCTGAGAGAGGCAAGAAATATCTGTCTCCTTTCCATGGAGGAGCTTGAGAGAGTTGCCCATGATAGAGTGGCATGGAAAAATTGCTTGCATGTCTCATGTAACGTAAAACTGTACGAGAGAAATTATTATTTAATTTTTAAAAGTTTAAATACAATATGAAACTCCAGGTTATATAGTTTTAGATCTGAATAATGAATGTTCATATTCGATGTTGCTCAATATTAGTATATGCCTAGGGAAGTTGGATACTAACTAAAAGATATAGCAATTATGTTGAATTCCTTTGAAAATTGATGTATGCTACACAATGAGCATAACATGGGAGGAAATATGTAGAGATGATAAAATCAGAGAAATGTTATGTCAACCACTAGCAACAAGTATTATAAAAAGTGAAGATGCAGATATGTTGGGCATACTCTGAGAAGAAATGGTAAAGAATGACAAAGCATGCATTGAAAGGGGGCGCCTGCATTTTAAGCGGTAGTGAACTTGACCACAATCCAAATGTACCAGGTTTACATTACGCAGCCGGCGGTTTGGAAGCATATTTGATCATCGTGGATTTTTACGAACCTTTAAAAATAAACCTCACCGTTCAGAAATGCGTGGCAAAATACTGAACGTATTATTATAGTCTGTCCATTAATTCGTGAGCACGTTTGAAATTGATTTTCTCGAAAACTACCTGTTGGATCTCAGTGATTTTTGCAAGCAGCCTTAGAATATCCATGACGCTAGAGAAATATTTTTTCCAAGAAAATTTAATGTAGTTTGAAATATTTCTTCTTCAGGTTATATTAAAATCAACCTCACCGGATTGTACACAATAGTAACAGATTTACGGTACACAGACGCGTTGTTCTAAAAATACATTATGGTAACATTGAAATATCGTGAGTTTCACGAATTCCGTGCACCTAACCCAGTCGACTTTGAAAGCGGAAAGCATATGACGTTATAATTGGGATACCGTTTTATAGTTATAGGCGTATCTCGCTATTTGTATGAAGCTATTGTATCATATTTGTTGGCTTATCAAAACTGACATTGATATCACATTCATAATGAGTCTGAAGTGCACATTTATAACAACGCAGAAGGTTACAGTTTTACTATACCAACACTTCTGTAGGGAATCTAAGAGAGGTCATCTATATTGCGATTTTCATAACCCTGAGAAACGAACGCAACTGGCGCTTGGTCTGAATAGAGAATCCTTTTCCCGATGGATTAAACAGGACACAAAGTGCACTAATGTCAAGCAAGGAAGGAAAAGAACAATTGACGACTTTGACATAGATGTCATAAGACGGAGCTCTTGAAAATGTTTGCGATAAATCAACTTGTTACTCTCAGGAAACTGAAATTAAAACTGCAATCAGATTGCAGCATAGACATTTCTAAAAGTACTCTATGGAAAATTGTAAGAGCCGCGGCTTCACCTTCAGAAAAACTATAGGCGGCAGGAATATTATTTGGGAAAAGCCACATTTAATTGCTGCCCGAAGTAAATACCTGAAGCAGATCCGTGAGCGGCGGAGGCAAGGCTATGATATTGTATATTTGGACGAATCATGGGTCAATGCTCACCACACCAATGCTAAAGAATGGCAATCAGTAGACGGTGAACAGAAAAGAAAAATACCAAACAGCAAAGGCCAGCGTATTATACTAACACATGCAGGAAGTAGTGAAGAAGGTCTTGTCCATGACGCTGGACTTATTTTCCAATCAAAAGTACCGACGGTAGGGACTACCACACAGAAATGAATGGACATATTTTCAGGCACTGGATGGAGAAAGATCTACTTCCAATTCTAAACAGACCATGATGCTTGGTAATGGATAATGCATCCTATCACAACTCAGTATCAGCGGAAGACAAAGTACCAACAGCATCAAATACAAAAGATCAAATTAGGACTTGGCTTGCTAAGGAAAATGTCAGCTTCGATGATACATATTTGAAACCCGAGTTGTTGCACCTGGTGAGGATGACAAATAAGACAAAGGTGTTTCATATTGACAAAATCATTGCGGAATACGGCCACACGTCTTTGCGACTACCTCCATATCATGCTCACCTCAATCCGATAGAGCTTGTCTGGGCTAAAGTAAAAGGGCAAGTTGCCGAACAGAACAGGACGTTTAAAATGTGTGATGTTGAAGTTCTGACACGTGAGTCCTTCTCAATGATAGACATGCAGTTCTGGAAGAAGTGTGTTGAACATACGCTCCGAGAGGAAGACGAGTACTGGCACCGAGATGGATTACAATTTGTCCAGCCAGTAACAATTATCAACCTCATGGAATCGTCAGATTCGGGATGATACAAATCATATTTTGATTACAGACTGAGAAATAGCAACGTATACATTTCCATATCCAAATGCGTCTACCATCATACAATTTGTGGTGAAGTTAAGACACCCTGGGGTCTAATGGTGACCGAAGGGGAGGACTAACTGTTGCATATTGTATCCAAGTTCACGATTGCACATAAAGGGCAACACACTTAATTACTTGACCTATCAAGTTAATATGGAGATACACCTATGAATAGAATTGACATGGACAAAATCTAGGATACTGTAAAATCTAAAATTTGAGCCCCCGTATTTGCAATTGTCATAAAGATCAAAGGAATTCGCCGATGTGCAAAATCCGTAGCATCTATGGACTACTGGTTAGCTTTATTTTAGCGTCATGGATATTCTAAGGCTGCATGCAAAAATCACTGAGATCCAACAGGTAGTTTTCGAGAAAATCAATTTCAAACGTGCTCACGAATTAATGGACAGACTATAGTGGCGCATAGATAATCAACGACTCGTTTACTGTGGTTAATGTAAAATATATTTGCCACGATTTTCATTTCACACACTGAAATGGGAGTCAAAGATGTAAAGACAGAAATAACCGCACAAGGGAAACTCTGAAACATACTTTGCTGCGAGAGACAAGAGGTATTGTGCTTAGTTCCATATAAGAGATTGTTCAAGCTTATAAACATTAACAAACATGGTTTAAGAATGAAATATCTATATATTGACGTATACTGACCTGCCGATAAGGGTGGTGCGGTTGTTGTATGGCGGAAGGACCTGTACATTCGTGAGGCTTCTTCCCAACTCTCTGACACTTCTTCATACCGCCCTAGTCTGGTGGATGCAATACCGCATCACAATAATCTGGTGCACCAGACCATCCAGACTTTCATTCTACAGAACGATCTTCCCCCTAGCGCAGATTCTCTTCGTATCATGAAGGCCAATCTTGGCAATCCATGTCTCTACTTGCTTCCTAAGATCCACAAGCCTAATAACCCGGGCCGACCCATTGTTTCAGCTTGCTCCTGCCCCACCGAATCGATTTCGGCCTTTCTTGACGGCATTTTCCGACCCTTGGTGGAGACACTTCCGTCCTTCCTAAAGGACACCACACATGCTTTATCTACCTTTCTTTCGACCTCCCTACTCCCAGGTCGCACCTATCGTCTCTTCCTGTTGGACGTATGCTCCCTTTATACCTCCATCCCCCATCGCGATGGCTTAGCTGCTCTCCAGTTCTTCCTGGATCAGCGACCCCATCCCTCTATTGCCACTACTACTCTCACTCGCTTAGCTGAACTGGTACTTACTACAAATTCCTTCGAGTTCAATGGTGAATACTTTGATCAGATTAGCGGCGTTGCCATGGGCACCAAGATGGGACCCAGTTATGCTTGCCTGTTCATGGGCCACTTGGAACATCTCATCTTTCAGAGTTATCTGGACCCTATACCTTTCATGTACCGCCGATACATTGATGACGGAGTGGGAGTTACGGACATGTCGGAAAGTGACTTGCTACAGTTTATTCGATTCGTCGGTGACTTCCACCCGTCCATCAAGTTTACCTCTGCCATCTCTCTCACGTCAGTAAACTTCCTTGACATCACTGTCTCCATCGGTGTCTCATCTCTCCTTACCACTGTTTACTATAAGTCCACTGACTCTCATAACTACCTTCTATATACATCATCACACCCCTTGGCTTGTCGCAACTCTCTACCTTCTCTCAGCTACTTCGTCTCCGACGCTTGTGTCATGACGACGATGATTTTCGTCACCGTGCTCAAGAGATGCTCGACTTCTTTCGACGCCGTCTTTACCCTGAGGAGGTTCTCATCAACGCTCTTCGTCGTGTCCTACCTATCTCTCGTCACACCGCTCTCTCCCCTTCTACCCGTCCCCCCTTGTGACCGTACCAAATTGGTGCTCACCTTTCATCCCCACAATGCCCCTGCTGTCCGTATCCTTCTCCGTGAGCTGCGGATCTTCCGGGAAGACCCAGCTTCCTCAAGGATCTTTCCTCTCCTCCCTGGTGGCCTTCCGGAGGGACAAGAACCTACGCGACCTTCTGGTACGCAGTAGGCTCCGCCTCTGGGGACACGTGGGACTGTCACGTGCTCTAGGTCCCGTTGCTACACCTGTCCTTACGTCTTCCAGGCCACTACTATCTCCTTCCCTAACACTTCCTTTACTATCCGACAAAGCTTCACTTGTGTCTCCGCAACCTTATTTATGCTATTCTCTGCAAGCGCTGTGGGATGGCATATATAGGTGAGACAGGCTTGCGCCTTGGTGACCGCTTCGCTCAGCACCTCCGGGACATCTCTAACAGTGCACCCACCCCGGTAGCTGTCCATTTCAATGGCCCCTGTCACCACGGCAGGACAGATGTCTCTATCACCGGTCTTGTGTCGTGCTCCTCCGATGACCGCAGCAGGTTATCATTGGAATGTCGGTTGATTGACCGTTTGGGTGTAGTGTCACCCAAAGGTATCAATGTACGACTTCAGCACGCGTAGTGTCTATGCCCACTGGTCCTTTTTCTTCTTATTTCATTCTCTCTATTTCATCTACCCCCCTCCACAAACCCATTGACTCACTACCATTTCCTCTTCTGTCTGTCCACTCTCCAGCCACCTCCCCTGTTCTTATTCCTTTCTACGCAGTATCACATGACACTATCATCCCTATTCATCGTCAGAATTCGGCTCACACTCTAGGGTGTCACTTTTGACACTTCTCTCCCCTCTGTTCCAGCCACACGACATTGGATTCTGCCTGTGTTCGTTCCCGGGACACACAGGATGCATATTAGCCAAGTAGGGCTCGAGTCGTTCTTGGTGAACGGTGGTCGAGACATTCCCAGTTTAGTCACTGGGACCCGTTCTAGTGTCATGTTCTATCCCATTTTCTTACTTGCATACTTATCTTCTGCACGTTATCGTCTGGTATACATATCTGTGGGACACTTACAGTGCCCCCCCCCGGGAACATTGGAGTACATACCCGCCTTTGTTATCGGAGTGTATGCAATCCATATTGGCCGAATAGGGCTCATGTTGTATGGGGGTGTACGTGTTTACACAGCAGTATGCTATGTCGGTCATTAACGCTATTATCTGACGTTTCTTCCACCTACCTCTCCTGCTCTTCCCACGTGGGGTCTTTGTTCCCACCTGTACAAACAATATCTTACGTAACCTGCCACTGACCCTTTCCGATTGGCCAGCCAATCGGTAACCTTATAGTCTTCCTATTTCCTGTCCATTCTTTCATTTACGAGATGCTGACCACGCAGGTACGTATGCCAGTATCTTTTGATGCAGATCATTTGTTAGTGTCATGTTTTAGTTAATTTAGTTTTTTCTGTTTTTTCTGTTCTTGATAAAGGTCTTAAGCACCGAAACGTTGAGTGTTGTTTTTTCATATCTTATAATTAATTTTTCCTTCTTATGTAATACTGTATATACCAGTCTTTGCTCTATCGCCTATTTCCTCAGTATTACCGCAGCCACCCTAACGATTTTCTCCAGATCTGATCTGATCCAGTCTGACTACCTCAGATTTGTTGATTTTCGTACATCGCAAAAACAAAGTATTGGAGTTTTACCAAAATAATAACAATATGTGTTATTACGTGTTTCGTCTGTGTTGAAAGAGAGATAGAGAAAATTCAGAAGAGTCAAATACTTGGTTTGTGATGTCTTTTGAGGTCTGGTTTAACATACATTTTAGTCCTGATGAGGAGGCGTGGGGGTGATTGCAGTTGATCAGATAGTGGGAATTTAGTGTGAATGAAATGCAGCGTGACAGCAAATATATATACATATATATGTATATGAAATATTTTTACAACGAAGAGTGAAATGGTTGGACTTTCATAGGTTAATGACCGATTTGGGAACAAATAATTTTTGTTTTGCCACGCCATAAATACAGAGAGAAGTAGCATTATAGAACATTTTTATCCAATCCAGCTACTTGTATATTCCAGCTGGATGTCAAATCTATAAATACCAGTGGTTTTGTTTTATAATGAAGCTTAATATAGTAATAAGCTTCATTACGTTTTGTGTGCTTTGTCAACAATCATCAGTCGAAAGTGTAATATATAAGTGGAGTTATACAAAGTGTAATATATAGGTGAAGTCATAGAAAGTGTAATATATAAGTGGAGTTATACAAAGTGTAATATATAGGTGAAGTCATAGAAAGTGTAATATATAAGTGGAGTCATACACAGTGTAATATATAAGTGAAGTCATAGAAAGTGTAATATATAAGTGGAGTCATACAAAGTGTAATATATAAGTGGAGTCATACAAAGTGTAAATTTCATCTTTTATTTTGTAAATATTGTTGCCAACTTTATGACTTCATTCTGTCTGAATCTAAGAAGAAATGTCGACAGTACAGTATTGAATATTTGAAATACGGTTTTATTCAGTCTCCTACGAACAATTTATTACCTATGTGCTTGATTTGTCAAAACGTATTTTTAAATGGAGCAATGAAATCTTCTAGGCTACAAGAACATTTGACAAAGATGCACGCTGTTAAAAAGGATAAAGAATGGTTCTTTTTTCAAGTACTAGAAACAGATATTTGAAATGTCAAAATATATCAACACTTTTTGCGTTGTCCACTAAACAAGATAATGACGGATTACAAGCTTCTTATAATATTTCATTTTTAATCGCAAACTAGTCACAACAGAGATGAAGTGTCTACGCAGAATGCTGGGTGTAACAAGAAGAGACCGGTTGAGAAATGAAGACATCAGGAAAAAAGTGGGTACAACATCAGTACTAGACTTCATCAAGAAACAACAAATTAAATGGTTCGGTCACGTAAGCAGATTACCATCAGACAGTGCACCCAAAGAGCAATGCTGCTCCGATACAATGGGTACAAAGCAAAAGGCCGGCCACGCAAAAGATGGACCTCAGAGATAACAGAGGCGACGAAAGAGACTATCTACGAAGCGCATACTAGGGACCGTTTTAGAAATCTCTTCCTGACCTGACGCTGTGAGGCATACAGGATTCGAGAAAGAAAAAAAGATTAATCGCAAAAGCTGGAAAACCAGACACAATTGGTGAGGAATGAATCATGCCGGCAGTAAAAGAAGTCATAAACACTATGATTCATAAGCCAGCGTCCGATATCATCAGGAAAATTCCTTTAAGCAATAAGTCAGCGTAAAGAAGAATATATGAAATGGTTGAAGACGTTGACAAATCATTATGCGATTATTTGAAGACAAGCCAATTGTCCATTCAACTCGATGAATCAACTCTTCCAAATAATAAAACACTACTCTTATCATACGTTCGATTCATAAAAGAAAAAAAGGGTGCCAAGAATTATTATTTGCTAAAGATTTAGAAGCGGATACAAAATTTAATACCATGAATAAGATTTAGAGAAAGCCATTCCTATTCCTAATATTGTGTCTGCTGTTACTGATGATGCTCCAGCAATGGCAGGACATCACCACGGTTTCATGGCGCGCTTAAACTAACAGTACTAAATGTACTTGCTATTCATTTTGTTATTCATCGTCAACATTTGGTTGCGAAGAATTTAAGTGAACGTCTGCATACGTCGCTCCATTACGTTATTAGAGCAGTCAATAAGATTAGAAGCAATCCACTGAGTGACATATTGTTTAGCAACCTTTGTAGTGAAAACGATGAAGAGTTCAATCGTTTCTTGCTTCACACAGAAGTTCGTTGACTTTCAAACGGTATTTGTCTGAATCGATTTTACAATTACTATGATTTAGTACTACAGTTCCTAGAAAACAAAGACGTCGGATTGCGGACCAACCTGATTGCACTCAAAAATGACATCGCTTATTTGTCAGACCTCTATAAACTATTTAATGAAGTCAATCTACAATTATAAGGTGATGATTTGAATTTGATTAAAATAAAACAAAACATTATTGCCGCTTTTGTGGGGAAACTTCGAATGTTCAAGCAAAATTTAGGCCGAGAGGAATATAGTTGCTTTTCAAATTTATTAGCAGTGTCTCTTAAAAAGGATGATTGACTTTCATACTGCCAACACTTGGAAGTTCTCCATGCTGATTTCAGTGAGCGATTCAACGAGATATTAAACATGAATAAACCAAATTGAGTTCTAGATCCATTCTCACATGTAAACACAGCAGAATCATCAAATTTAGAAGTGGAACTTATAGAACTCACACCAAACGAAGAACTAAAAATCAAATTCAAAAGTGGATACCAAGAGTTCTGGCTTCAAAAATGCATACCGACATTGTACCCTGGATCATGTAAAATAGTGCAGAGATTTTTAATTGTAATTCCATCTTCATTATTTGACTGAGCGTGTGATTAGTGCTGTAGCTAATTTACTATCTAAGAATAGGAACCGACTGCATATAAATGATAGTGGCGATATATGTAACGAAAATTGCACTCGATATAAACAATATTTTAAGAATGCATCAGGCTCATCCTTCACATTAATGTGTAATTTTTTCTTTGTATTTTTACTTTGTAAATTCGAAAGCATCAATTTTGCAATAAATTTGATGGTGCTTTCATTATTACAATAATATTCGTACTAATGTCATGCTATTTATTAATATGTATTCCTAATTTTCATAGTTAACCCATTGTATGAATATGTGCATACTGTTATTCGAGCTTTACAATCTTTACATTTGGGCTACGTTTTATCAAAATCTGTAAAGCAATATATGTGTTCAAGATGAAGCACATATTGGCCACTACTTTTTCAATAATTTTACAACATAAGCGGTCATGTATCATTAGTTGATATTTGGGGATCTCAATGGCGAGAAGTGGTTAAGTCGTTTGCCTCTCATAACGAAGGTTGTGGTTTAGAATCCTGACCGAGATACGTGTGCAATTTTTTCATGAGATCCCTATAATTGTTGCAGGAGCTACGGAGTTTGTGCTTTGTGCAATGCTCTTGGTAGATCGCATGTCATCTCTATCGACAGGTGTGGAACCATATGGGAAAACCCGGTGCAATGAAGTCAATCCTTGAACCCTTATTTTGTTGCTATTTACGTGGAAAATATCAAACGGCTTCAATGTAGAAAAATATTGTAATTGGGGGAGGGAGATTGCCTTACAAAATTTAAATCTTGCAAAGGAGCGGTATGGCGAAAACGTTTGGAAATCTATGGTATAGGTGATACTTTCAGGTAAACGATGTTACCTGAGCTCTTAATTGAACTATAATATCGAGACATTCAGGTAAAGCCATGCAATCAATGAAATCACATGGGGCCTGATATCGTAGTTATGATATTAAGACACTCAGGTAAAGCCATACAATCACTCAAATCACATTGAGTCTGATATCATAGTTGTCAAGTGTTGTATGCTTTCACTGCCCTCTGGTGATTTATAATATCACGGCTCTCAAGTCAATCATGTAACCAAGACTATGAGGTCAGTCACGCTTTTGCTGATCTCATACGAAAATGGCTATCGTGTTTCTTATTTTTAAAATGTATGGGTCATTTACAATTAGTAAGAGCATAGCATGGTATACAACGCTTTAATACATTAATTACTGTGTCCCGCAGTATGCGCCCGCTTGTAGGACAGCTTAGCTTTATCACTTAGACTTTGTCATAATTTATTTCAAAGTCAAATTATCTCGAAATGTACCATATATTATTCTTATCGTTACCGGTTCTTTATTCATTGTTTCACAATAATCTAGTTGTTATAAATCTTTCATTGCTTTCTCTACAAAGTTACATCTCAGTCATCACATTTCAGTAAAAAAAACCAAGAACACTACACTGTGATGTGTAAATATACATGCTGGGTGAAGAACTAAGCAAATATCATTTCTGCAAATACGTGTTTTTCAATGTGGAAATCTATGTGTTGCTCGTAATGTATTGTGTAACTAACATGTGTGGTGATTTGAGAAGTGTATTACACACAGTGTGAATACCGTGTCAAAAATTCGACTTTATGCGTAGTAACGTTAATAACGTGAATACAATGTCATTTAGAAGTATTAATATCATCAGAACATCATACATGTTTAATTAGGTTCTATAATTGTACACACACAGACACACACAGCACACACACCACATTATACATAACGAAAAATGTCAGAACTCAAATATTGAACATAAGGAATATATATCACACATATACCAAATACATACATTGCATACACCCACGTGTACCATGCACATGCATTACATACAAATGAGAAAATGTCTGTCCAGATTGATTTGTGATCAGACAAAATCTTATAGTGGTGTAGCTAGAGTTTATACATTCCAAGAGTCACCTATTCAAACATCCAGTCTTTACATTTTAATATTTTAATGGAATAGTTATATTCAATCCAGTAAAGAGTGCAAGAGGAAGACCGAAAGGTAAGTGGAGGGAAACTTTAAGAAATGGACAGGTTACAGTCTGGCAGTGTGCAACACCAAGGCGAAAGACAGAGGATGCTGAGATTCATTGCAGCCAACCTTCGATGTGGAGACGGCACCTGATGATGATGATGAAAGAGAGCAACCACCAGAGAGTGGAACATTCATTGGTAGTGACTAGATTGTAATCTTGCCCTTCTTCAAACGCACCATATCGACCACTTGATAACCACTGTGTGATTTGTATGTGATCTGAGCCTAAGATCGATTACATGTTGTGCAAGCTATGCGCCTACAAGTAGGCCAGCATATACGAATTCTGATAAGCTCTTTTATTTATTAGAGCAGATTCCCTAGGTAGTCCATCAGTCGCCTCTTACGACATCCATTGTAGCTCACAGTGCTTCCCTTTCACTTCTCTTGTGGCCTCTGGCACAACACGGGCGAGAGTGTAATCAAATTCGAGTGAAATTAGATAGAAACAGTAGCGGACGATTACAACCAAAGATTATTGTGAGGATAGATGTTCCGAGGACGTCAGACTGACCAGAAAGTAGGGTTGAGCTAAGTAGTGAAATCATATTAGTATAGCAGTAGAGTAGTGAGTAGTGAATAGTGAATATTCAACATTATTAATTTAGTATTTATAGTTTATCATTGAATACTATGTTAATGTGATTTTCATTTTCAGTGATTTGTATATAGGTTGTGTATATTTTGTTCAAGAAATATTAAAATTAAAAATACTGAGAACATGCATTTTCCCAGTGGCTACTAATAGTTGTGAATCATGGACCATTCCACAAACAAGAACGAAAATCCAGTCCTTCGAAACTAAAAGCTACAGAAAGATCATACGAATACCATGCACAGAAAAAAAAGATCACTGATGTCCTGAAAGAACTGAATGTTAAAGACAGTTGGCTGATAAACAACATACTATACAGACAAAGTAGATACTTCTGTCACATCAAGCGTGACGATGGCCTGGAGAGAGCAATATTAGAGGACAAGGTCCCAGGATGCAGAGGCAAACCAAGAAAAATATGGCTACAAGATATTAAAGAAACCATGAATATGACCATCGACGAAGCGGATGAACTGGCTAGAGACAAAGTGAATTTCAGATGTGCTGCAAATAGGGCAACATCCTATGGAGCCTACGCACCTTGATGATGATATTTTGTGATAATATATGAGCGTATTTAGCTTAAGTGATAGTACGCTCGATCACAACCCAAGGGTACCTGGTTCAAACTCCGAAGCGAGCAATTTTGAAAGAAAAATTAGTTCCCTTAGAGTTTTTGCAAACGGTAAAATAAACTTCCTGTTCAGAAAACAGTAACACACTACTGAATGTATAATTGGTGCCTAGAAAATCGACGATTCGCTCATTACGTTTGAATGCTGAGTCCTATAAAAGAGATGCGACGATTTTCATTCATTTTATAATTTGTGCGGTATATGGGAATGCTATCCATTTAATAAAGAAGGAAATCAAACAGACTCTCACATATATATATGATAGATGTATAACTTTTGGGGTAGTTGAAAATATGTTACACATGTCCGTTATTGTTAAAATCTCTTCCGAAGCATATTGTATTATATCTATGAGATCGCAATATATCATTCAGCGAAACATAATAATTTGCAATAATAAGTCGAATTAACCATCAGATTCTACCGACCAGTCTAAACGGCAGAAGCCACTATATTGAAACTGGATATATATATATATATACATATCACAAAAAAAGCATTGCTCATAATTGTTAAGAGGAACAAGAAAGGAGAAATATTAAAAATATATAGCAATACATACACATAACAATAACATAAAATCATTGAAGCAGTTGATGATTATTATAAAGAATTTCATTCTAATTAAGAAAACAGTTGAGGCACATTTTAATGTTGATCATCTAGAATTTTTGTTTGAATTGTACCATGTGAAATCTACATTATTTTTATTCTTGTGGGGAAAAATTGAGTAATTCCGCACGAAAACATTTGCCATTGTAATCTTATATCACGAACTTTCGTATATGTTCGAATATGAATTTATTATGTGGAAAAAAAGAACATGTATATAAGTTCTAGTAAAGAAAAATATGTAACATAATGTATATAGAACGACAAGATTAAAATGTTGAACAGGGTAGTGGAAAAAAGGTTGTCAAAATGTAAAACTATAATTATGTTGAACGAATCGGTTGAAGCAAGAGGTTTAATCTGAGGATTATTTATGAACTGAAATGTATTATAATAATAACACGTATATTCACTGTTATCAATATAACAGATTTGACAATCATTCATGAGGAAATAACACATTTTCATAGACATAACTTACGTTCACGATTTATTGTTATTCTTTTTGTTTTAATTATATGAAATAGATACACGTGTTATTAACTTTTTTTCTTCTCAGAAATGTTACTTCTAACACTGCTATTAATGTGTGTAGGAGTTTAGTTTAAATTATATATTCATGTTACACGTCTCGAATTCTGAACCATGTTGATATGATATCTTCTGCAGAATTAAAACATGCAGCGTGATATTTCAGAGCATATCAGTGGAATAAATAGGGCTGAGATGTCTTGTAATAAGACCCACGCGGTTTCTTGACAAGGAAGTGTAGTGTGCTTTCTATTTTACAAATTTGCTTAGGAAGGTTTATTCCCAAATTTCAAGAGGGTGATCTGTATATTTAACACTTCTAATTCTGTGAACGCCCCATATCGACCACTTATTAAACCACTCTTTATGGCTTGCATGTGATCTGAGCCTAAGAGCGATTCTACGTTGTGCCAGTTATGCGCATATAAATGCCTAGACTATCACATCCGATTTATGCGCGCTTTTCATTTACTAGGGTAGCTTCCTATGTCATTTTCCTTCGTGTTCTCATCGCTCTGAAACGATAATTGTTCGTCATATATGATCGTTTTAGAGTGAACCAGTGAAATAAATAGGATTGAGATGTTTTGTAATAAGACCCATGCGGTTTCTTGACAGGAAGTAGGCTTTTATTTTACACATTTGCTCAGGGAGGTTTGTTCCCAAATTACAAGCCGGTGATCTGTATATTTAACACTAATATAAGGAAGACACATATGCCAAGTAATGAAGACATA
This sequence comes from Arion vulgaris, assembly GCA_020796225.1. NCBI lineage: Eukaryota > Metazoa > Mollusca > Gastropoda > Stylommatophora > Arionidae > Arion > Arion vulgaris. Next base: position 25,969,879 of record CM036761.1, on the reverse strand, counting down.
ACGCTGGGATCTAACATGATAAAAAAAAGAAATGTTCGTATAATGGGGTAGTAATTCAGACTGAGGTGACGTCTACGGTCTAGCGGATCAACCCCAGCTTTTAACGCTGTTTGTGATTTTCTAAGCATTATTACGTTCAGTAGTTTGCCATTGCTTTCTGAACGGGTGGTGCCATCGTCCTTTTGTAAAAATCACGCGAAACAATTTGCAACCAAATTGTCCACAGCGTGATTCGAACTCAGAACGTGGGGTTAATAGACCGAGTCACTATCCCCTAGGCCACAAACGCCACCAATGGTTCTTTTACGTGCTCAAATTTAAGAAGGGACCTACGTTTAGGACAAGGGAATCGATATCACCTACACTGAGATCAGGGATCTCTGGAAAAATATCCCGATTGCTCCACGAGGAAGCGAACTTGGCTCCTTTAGCACGAGAGACAAGCAACTAACCTCTACGCTACAAAGACTCCTGTCTCAATAATAATATAGTTCCTCGAAAAAATACTAAAGATATCGGTCGTATGTTGAATGCATTTAGAAATAGATGTCTGAGATCAAATTATGTTGGGCTCATCATCACCCGTGATGGACGAGCATCATCACCCGCGATGGACGTGCATCATCACCCGTGATGGACGAGCATCATCACAGTTTTGAAAGCGTTTCTATTTTTGATATTTTTTGTTATAGCAACATGCATTATGGATCTCTGTGAAGAAGAAGTCAAGCTGTTTGCATTGCGTTCTGAACGTCGTAGGTTCGAATTCTTCTTCTTCGTCTTTGCGTTCATTCTTAGCGGTCAATTGTATCATTCTTATTGTGATCTATATAATTGATCTTTGACAAGAACGTCTTTTTACGTTGTGCCAATTATGCGCCTATGGTGACTAGGCCAGTACATCCGGTTTCGCCAGAATTTTAATTACTAGGGTAGCTTGCTCTAGGATTTGCTCTGTTACGGTCATCTTCAGCCGTATATTTAGGCTTTATGATCTACACCAAAGAGCTGTGCATCTGTTCTGACTATGTTCCGGGTTGGGAACATTTATGTCTTTTTGGGGCACATATCCTTGTCCTGGGATAGCATTTTACTCGTGCAGCCCACCGTCAACAGTGTCGGTCTTCGCCATTGTTCGGAGTTGGACATCCTGTAAAATCTTTACAATGTCGGTCTTACTTTTCTGACCACGTTGAGTTTATTCCGGAATACGAACATTCTCAGCCTTCTCGAGGTAACTTGCAGTGGTGTCGGCACTTGGCAATTTGCATTTTCTACTATGCATTTTCCCTGACCCCGAGAAACACTGGAGTAGAGATGCGCACACATACTGTTGAGGGTCGCTTAATTAGGCGCTATCAGCGCAACTTAGATTTTGCGCTCGCCAAACATCACCCGCCCCGGTTTCTCCGAGGATGTTAGTTGTAAGAACAACAGTACCTTTTCGGTTGTTTCAGGGAAGGCAGTTTCGTTAGGATCTGAAACGCAACTTAATGAGTTGCGCTCGGCCAACGTTACACAATAGATATATCTGCGCTCGGTCTCTTGTACGGAGTTTACCGCAATCTTTCCATGTGCTTCACATTACATTTCAGTGTTTTCAGAGACACTTGTCGAGTCCTTTGATTTGTTACACATTGTTCTCATTGATTTTTGCCCCGCAGCTGGCAATTTATTTGCGGCCATTTGCTCCGAGGGAGTTGGAATTCGTTCACAGACGACTCGTACATTACTGTTTCTTACGTTTCAGCAACATTTGGGCAAGTTTTCATCGGACATCGGCCAGGAGATGTGTGCATTTTGTTTATATATTTTGAACCTGCATTACTTTTACGAGCTTGCATTACTACCACTACCAGTAGCTCTCTCTCGATCCCTACCCGCTTAGCCAAACAGAACCGTTGTCTGTTTCCTCGGTCACCACGTGGAGATTGGGTATGTTCTTGAATAGTGACAACTCACTAAACCTGGCGCAACGTCGTTCCTAGAATTGCGCCTTTGACCCCGAATTCTAAACGCGTCGCTTGTTTCGTGAATGTATTTTGTTCATGAGAACCCTAATGTTGGTGCTTGAGAAAAGGGGTTCTTTTGTTGGAAAATGCTCCAGACAGAGGGTGTTCTATTTTTGCAGGATTGGATGTAGTAGGGAATGACACCCTAAAAGTGACTATAAAATGCTTCGATGAAGACATCAGATGCTGTTAATCTTCTTCTTCTTCGATCGTTCTAGGCCTGTTTTAATCATTCTCATTGTGATATATAAACAGCCACACATCAGAACGTGATGTACGTGCACCAGCCTTCAGCACCTATTGGAGCCCAGTTGCTTATCCTTCGGTGGGGTGTTCGTTTTCAGCCAGCTTTTGATTTACTAGGGTGAGCTTTCCCTAGGATTCGATCAGCTTTGCCGTATTTTTGGGCTTTGTGATCTACGCCGGGACAGTGAGTTACGCTGTTTATGCCTGTTCTGACTGAGAAATATTTCTCGGGGCTTGTAAGCTTATCCTCGGACGGCGTCTTACTCGTATAAGACACCGTGTAAAGTAACGGCCTTCGCCAATGTTCAGACCCGAACTTCCTGTTTGATCCGTACATTGTCGGCCTTGCTTTACCGTACATTTTTGAGTTTGATCCGGGAAGGAACATTCTCAGCCTCTTCTAGACGCGTATTGGTACGTGGCAATTTGCAATTACCCTCGAAAGCACTGGCATGGGGCCGAGTACAAACAATGTAGAGGGTCGTTTCAGTCGGCACTATCAGCGTAACTGAGGATTTTGCGCTCGCCGCCATCACCCGCCCCAGTTATTCCGGGGATGTTAGTTACGACTGCAATCGAACCTTGCCCGGTTGCCCCAAGGCTGGCAGTTCCGTTAGGCATCACCAACCTCAGTTCTTCCGGGGATGTTAATTTTAATCGCACAGTACCTTGCACGGTTTTCCCAGGGCGGGTAGTTTCGTTATGCACTAAACGCAACTTGTTCTTTTGCGCTCGGCAAACCTTGCCCAGTACATGTATCTGCACCGGGCTACCAATGCGGGGTCAGCTGCAATCTTCTCTCGCACCAACACGAGGGTAGACTTTATTCGTTACGGTCCTGTCTTATTTATTCTTGCCGACGGGCTGGCAATGTTTGCCCCCTCCTCAGGGCTTCGAGCTTTTCCCTACGTGGGCATACGTTTGGTCACTGGATGCACCTCTCATCCATGTCTGAGACGTTTCGTTGCTGTTTCTTTGCGTTCAGGGACTTGGGCAATATCGTGTTGGACATCGGTCAGGAGATTTGTGCATTTTCTTTGTATGTATCTGTATCGTGTATTCGTACTTGCACTGCTACCCCTACCAGTAGTTTTCTCCCCGATCCCTGCCCCTCTTAGCCAGACCGGAACCATAGTCTGTTTCCAGGGTCACCGCGTGGAGGTTGGGGGCAGGGTCTTGGTTAGCGCGCGCCCTCGCTAACCCTGGCTCATGTTACCACCATGACCTCATAAGCCTTTGACCCCGCTGTTAATCCATTGTGCAAGATCGTGAAATGTGGCGCTGTAACAACACAAAGGATCTAGCATATATGAAAATCGGCATACTGTTGAGGCACAGAGAACATGTGCTCACGCAACACCCACCTATCCAACCTTGGTATGCCCTACCTGTGGTAGGGGATTGAACGTGTTCCAGTATGGACACTATCATCACATCGCACACATCAGAGAGGTGCACCGACACAAGTCTGAATTTGTTGTCAACATCGCTTGCAATGGAAGGGTATTAAAATAATGAAACAATGAACACAGTAATATGGGATGTGTTGAACGGCATAGTAGTTGATTTTAAGACAAACAGAAGAGACGAATATAAACGTTCGATTTTAAAGAAAAACATATACATATATATATATATATAGTATATCAGGTTACTGTAAAAACATGGAGAAATACAGGTGTAAATACAGGTGTAAATACAGGTGTAAATACAGGTGTAAATTTCCCTTCTTCTTCGAAAGCTCCATATCAACCATTTGTTAACCACTCTTTCTGATTTGTACGTGATCCTAGCCTAAGAGCGAGTTACGTTGTGCCAGTTATGCGCCTACAAGTAGGCCAGCACATCTGATTTATGCGATGCTTTTATTTACTAGGATAGCTTCCCTAGGCCCCTACCTCAACCGCCTTTTACAACATATCTTGTAGGTCGCAGTATTACTATTCTTTACTCTCTTTGAGGGCCCTGACAACACACGGGCGCAGGTGTAAATAAAGTTCGATGAATGGAGAAACTACAGCAAAGTTGAAAACTTGTCTAGACGATGTTATCACGATGTTATCGGTCAAACGCCAATTAATTCAACATAAATCACCCCCTGTTTCGCTGCTGTTATCGTTCAGGATCACTCCTTGAATCCATGTCTGGATCCAAATCTTGACTCGTTCGTTCTCCCTCTTTAACTTTTCCACTTTTCTGTTGTTCTCATTGCTTTAAAATAAGGAAAATGTAACATATGTCCTGAGCTTGAACACCTGCACCCACAATCAAATGTTCAAATAAATGCCATTCTCGTTGATGTATGAATCAGGATAATTAGATATGTTAGACACATCAAACACATGGGATAAAGACACTGCTGTAGTTCTCTGCTAGAGCAGTGTCAACTTGGTCGATACTGCTGTGAGTGTACAGTTAGTTACATTTAAAACATAGTTCAGAAGTCGAATTAATTTAAATTGGGCAATTATCAAGTATGTTTGTTACTGGGTTGAATGCATGGTCGTTATATTTCCAGCACAAGCAAAGGTAAGCTTGAAATGATTGTATACTCGAAAGTGACTAGACAAAAACTGAAAATATAAATCGTGGCACAGTCTTTACATGGCATCGCCATCCCAAACAGTAAACGAGTCGTTGTTTGTCTAGGCACCACTTACACGTGCAGTAGTTTGTCATTGCTTTCTGAACGGTGATGTCTTGTTTTACAGTTCGTAGGACAAAACATTACTACGTTGAATATGTTCATTCTTTCTGTTCTTTTTATTTAACTTCGGTGGGAGCATAGGCCCCCAACCAAATAATATCAATTATTGCATCGTGTAACTCTTTTTCAGCGTCTTTCGTATATCATTAACTTATTTCTACAAATCTCTGATCCATGTGTTGTATATCTCTGTAAACCCATGTGTACATTGTTTAAACTCCGAATCAGACAGTTTGGTAGCAAATTTGTTCGCTTCTAAGTGTATGAAGGGTTAAAAACGACTTCCCGTTGAAAATATAATGGCTAACTACTAAAGGTATAAGTGGTGCGTAGAAAATCGACGACTCGTTTACTGTTGTTGATAGCGACGTCCCGTAAAGGATATGACACAACTTTAATTGTCATCTTTTTCTCTTGCCATGAGGGTTCTACAAATGCGATCTTTCTGTTATATTCTTAAGGGGTTTTCAGATTGAATGCCTTATTAGAAACATCTTACTTGTTATAATTGATTTTTGGCTGAAATCGGATGCACATGTCCTAAGCGTGTAGAAGTCTATGCGTTTAGGGGCCTACCAAACCAATGTGCAACATATACACGTTCTTGGCAAAGATCAAATCATATCACAAAGAGTGATTAAAATTGCTCGTAAAGAACGAATGCAAAGAAGAAGAAGAAGATAATTGATTTCTTGCTCATTCTATTAATAAAATAGGAATCTTACTTGAAATTAGTTTAATTTAAAAATAAAATAACATCATTTTTAGTTTAAAATTTCAGTTATCTGATATAGATGAAAACACGTATAATCTTTTCATTTTTATCAGCTGCGCGTTGGTTTTTTTTTTTTTAAGAATTGGTTTCTTTTTAAGAAGTGAAATTGGAAGACTTTAACAAAAATGCTCAGATAAAATGTCAAGGTCACTGGTCATACATCTGGCAATACGGACAACATCAAAGAACAATATGTCTTCACAATAAAATGAGTAAATCTTCTTCTTCTTCATGACGTTCGTTCTTCGCGGCAAATTTTATCATTTTTATTGTGATATATAATTGATCTTGGACAAGAACGACTGATCTTGAACCCAGGTTAAAATTAGGCCCCTACTTTGTGTATGGTACCATTCATACACGGTGTATGTCATGGCTACCGTTTTTCTCTTAGAGGAGAAGAAACAATAGCGACGCAATGTATTATACATTATCATCATGGACATGACGGCTGGCATAGGCAATCGCAAACCTAAAACATGTCTGTCCTTAGTCGTATCTTATCTTATCTTATCTTAACCACATTTGCCGTGAAGCGACGTGGGAGAGTTAGTTTTCTATCTTGTGTCATGTGTGTTGCGCTTGACGTTGTCAGTCCATGCTATCGCAGGGACTCTGAGATGTTATCTATCCATCGTGTTCTTGGTCTGCCTCGTGCTCTGCGCCCTGAGTGTCGATTATTGTATGCACGCGATGGTAGCAAATGTGGTTCCATTCTCATTAGATGGCCGAACCACTTGATTCTTTGCTTCTCGATGTACTGTATGCATGGTATAGATTCCTTAGTACATGTCCTTAGTACAGGCTATTAATGTGGATCTTAAAGATCGTTAGTACTGTGAATTCAGACTGTTCAGAATGTTCTCTTTGTCATCACCTGTCTCTTCTTCCATTAATTGTGCCTGTTATCACGATGTGTTTAAGCCTTCTCTCATAGTACATGCCAACAAATAGTGATTTCTATTTTCATATAATGATAATAAGCGTTCTCTGTATTATAACTTTGTCTGTACATATACATGCCAACAAATAGTGATTTCTATTTTCATATAATGATAATAAGCTTTCTCTGTATTATAACTTTGTCTGTACATATACATGCCAACAAATACTGATTTCTATTTTCATATAATGATAATAAGCTTTCTCTGTATTATAACTTTGTCTGTACATATACATGCCAACAAATACTGATTTCTATTTTCATATAATGATAATAAGCTTTCTCTGTATTATAACTTTGTCTGTACATTCTTCTTCTTCATGTAATGATAATAAGCTTTCTCTGTATTATAACTTTGTCTGTACATATACATGCCAACAAATAGTGATTTCTATTTTCATATAATAATAATACGCTTTCTCGTATTATAACTTGTTGTATATTCTTCTTCTTCATAATAATAATAGCTTTCTGTATTATAACTTTGTCTGTACATTCTTCTTCTTCATAATAATAAGATTTCTCTGTATTATAACTTTGTCTGTATATTCTTCTTCCTCGAACGCTCATATCGATCTATTGTTAACCAGTTGTGTGATTTGTATGTAATCTGAGCCTAAGAGCGATTGTACTTCTTGCCAGTTATGCGCCTACACGATGCCAGAACATCATATTTCTGCAACACTTTTTTTTACTAGGTAGCTTCCCTAGGTCCTACATTAGTCGCCTCTTACGACATGTCGTGTAGGTCACAGTGGTACTATTCTGTGTTTCCATTATGCGTCTCGGCATCACACGGGCAAGATACTCATTCAAAAGCATGTGTCTATTTGTCTCTTTCATTTTCCATTCTCTACTCATTCAAAAACATGTGTCTATTTCTCTCTTTCATTTTCCATTCTCTATTCGTTCATTCCCGTCCAGCATTTTCCCTCAAATATACGAGTTATACATCATATTAGCTTGCGTATGTAAATGAAGTTATTGATACAATGTTTTCGATTTGTAAGAATATCTAGCCCTCTTTATATTAAAATATACTAAAGGCCCGTCACATGACATATCAAAGGTTGCCCATCTCCGTTCTAAACTCTCTCTCTTTTTCTATTTCTCTAGTCCATGGCTCCTTCGACGCTTAGAGCAGAAATAAATACATATTATTTGTTGGTCGTCGTCTGTATTGCGTTCCAGATATGATTAATGTATTTCAGTTTCTGTTCTACTGTTCTCCTCCAGGTCATTCTGGGTCTTTCAAATTTTTGTTTACCATCGTAGTCCCAATTTCAGTTAAGTTTTTACAACCTAGTTAGTTTCCAAGCGTAGTATATGTCCGATCCATAGCCAGTGTTTATATTGGATGATGTTGTTCATATTGCTTTGCTGAAACAGTGTTAGCAGTTCTTCGTTAGGGATAGTTTTCGGATCAGAACACTCTCAAACTCTCCTGCAGCTAAGGTGTGTGAATGGTATATGGAAGTCGTAAGGAAGTTGTATTGAAGTTGTATGGAAAATGTATCAACGTTTTGTGAAAGGTATAACGTTTTAACATATCCCGTTTATATATTTTTCTGACCTATACAATATCAAAGCATATTGTAAAGTGATAACAACGCGTTGTAAAGTCGTATTGTAAAGTGATAACAACGCGTTGTAAAGTCGTATTGTAAAGTGATAACAACGCGTTGTAAAGTCGTATTGTAAAGTGATAACAACGCGTTGTAAAGTCGTATGGAAACAGTGCGTGCATTATTGTTACAATGTATGAGATATTGATAAATTATAATATTATAATGAAAATACACCCAATTAGTTGGATACAGTAGGGTTCGAAAGGTATGTTACTTCACATTTCTAAATCAAAGTATGCTGGAGCTAGACTAGTCAGTTTCTTTCCTACCTTTCGTTGCATGAATTCAACACGCAACCTTATGTTTTATTTATTTCCAAAAATCGACCGTTTCATACTTCATGCTGCTCCATCCCACAATGATAACAAAAGCGCATTGATAAAAATTCCAACAGTTAAATTTTGTTTCTTTACATCATTGGGACATGGCTAGAGCTGACATTTTGAACACCCTCATTGAGTGTGGCCGCAAAGACGATTTTCATTTGAACGAATCCACGTCAACTACTAGATTACAGGAGCTGGAATTGAAGATTGGAGTGGCCAGAAAAGAACAGCACAACAGGTATATGAGTGTGATAATCAATCAAAATCAAACGGATATGTTCAGTCGCTGGACGTTGTTGTAGATGTTGCAAATGAGATCAGAGCACCTATGGACATGTCAGGATTGAAATGAAGATATTTCAAACTGAAACTGAAACATCATTAGAACGGCATGTTGTGCACGTATTACTTACATAAGGTTCTTTGTTTGCAAATAGTAACTAATTGAGTCAGTCAAATCTACGAAACACATTAGATACATCTACAAATCTCATCCTAAATGATAAATGTAAAGTGCAAAACGAATCTCATGCTAAAGCAAAAAAACGTAAAGTACAGAAATAAAATAAAAAAGGTTCAAATTTAAAAGATTAAATTGGAAAGAAAATAGCCAAATTTACTGTTTCAACACCACATAAATTAAAGGGAATCCTTGTCTCTCTACTGTCTCTTAATCCTCTAAAAGTAATCAGCAAGGTTCCAATCCTGGTCATGGTCGTAAAACATGATCAAAGAAATAAACGAATGTTACAGATCTGGTGAGAATGCCCAAAAATCCGGAGGGAATTTAACAAAAAGTAGATTTAACAGACAATTATATGGCATTTTAAATAATATCTCTTTAGGTCAGTTTTATATGTCAATAAAATACAATAGTAACATAAATAAAACTAATAATTATAATATAATAACAATAAAACAGCGTAAAAACCACACTTCATACGCCCAACCATCCCCCTTTTCCTCTCCCAGATGTTCGTGCCATCTGACAGATCAAAAAAGTATCTTTAAATCGTAAAACTATCCAAAGTCCAAATATTGAATTTTCTATTATTTTTAAATGGCTAAAACAAAGGATTGACTTATGACTGTGTCCCTCTCGGTAGGAATAGCAAGCAATTTGCAGAGAGTGTTGCACAAAGCATACACTCCTTAGCTTCAGCAACAATCTTAGTGTTCTCTGGAAACAATTACATATGTCACTCGGTGCGTATTCAAACATACAACCTTCGTAACGCCAGGCAAAAGTCGTAGACGTTTCGCAAAAGAAATCCAATTTGCATGATGCACGGAGCTACATCACTGATAAAACTGTGTGAATTTTATTTTTTGATTCATTCATAATTTTTTTCATTAAAGTCTTAAAATATATTTTTTTCGACTCAAGTTATCGTTATTAATTCTTCTTCTTCTTCTTTTGTAGTCACACTACTACCGGGTCGTTGTCCACAGTCGTGGTTTTCTGTTTTTGTCTTGCGCTGTTCTGGTGGCTTAGGTGATTGTTAATTTTAATCTTTCACGGGAGTCTGTTATGCATATCTAACCATCTTTTTCGTGGTCTTCCTCTTGCCTTATTTCCTGATGTTATGATGTAGAAGAATATGCATACTGTGTTTGGATGCATTTTTATTAAGTGGCCAAACCACTTCATTCTTTTTTATCAATGTAATTCAAGCACGGTTTTGTGCCAACTTTCTTTCTTATGCTGATATTGGTGTTTTTTCTAGTGTTGTTGATAACTTTTCTCAGGCAGTGCATTTCCCATGTAGTTATTGTTTGTGACTGCGCTTTGCTGATTGTCCATGTTTGGCTCTGGTAACACAGAGTAGGTATCAACATTCTTCTTCTTCTTCAGCGATCCCTGGTCATGCGCTTAATTTACTGTGGACCACAAACTGGGTAGTCAGCTTCAGGTCTGTCAGGTTTCGCCAAAGCTTAGTTTTCAGGTCGACTGGGTGTGGCACATGTTGCTTCTCAGCTCACACAGGAGAGGACAGTCTTGCAGGATATGCTCTGGTGTCTGTTCTGCCTGTGACACTGGCAGAGAGCTGTTTGACTTATTCCTAGTCTATATAAGTGTTTGTTTAGTCTGCAATGTCCCGTAGTCGAAATGATGTTGATCATCTGTAGCGTAGCTGTCAGTGAAATTTGTGGGTGCCTTAGCAATGGGACTATATCTGGTAGGTTACAGCATTTGATATTTGCACTCTAGCATATTTCATGATATATTGTCATCCTTCTTCTGTGAATATACTTCTTAAGTATTTGTCTTCTTTCACTTGGTTTATTGTAGTGTCATTGACATGGATGTCTAGTTTATTATGTTTTCTTCCCATATTCATTATTTCTGTTTCAGTGTTGTTGATTGTAATCATTTGAAGTGTTTAATTGAGCCACTTGTTTAGTTTATAATAAATAAATAATTTATGTGTATGCCATTTACATTAGTATTGGTGATCTCTGTCCTGGGAATGTACGGTGTTCACGTCACTCTACACATTGGGATCTCTGTCCTGGGAATGTCGTGTTCACGTCACTTACACATTGGTGATCTCGTCCAGAATGACGTGTTCAGTCACTCTACAAAAATACATTTACATTAGTATTGTGATCTCTGTCCTGTGAATGTACGGTGTTCAGTCCTCTCACAAATACCGCTTCGTTTCAGTAAATAACAATTCATATCGTACCTGTATACGTTACATAGGACATGTAAGCAATTTCACCATATCGCCTTATCATGGGCAATTCGTTCAATCTCTTCCATGGAGCTGAAACCAATATTTCTGTCTTCGAAGCAAAGTTCATTTCATGGTTTCCCTAGGTCTTCTAATCAGGGTCTCCCTAGGTCTTCTAATCAGGGTCTCCCTAGGTCTTCTAATCAGGGTGACCCTAGGTCTTCTAATCAGGGTGGCCCTAGGTCTTCTAATCAGGGTCTCCTTGGGTTTTCTGTAATTACAGCGATGTATGTGTAGTAATCCTGATCTCAATGTAGGTGCAATCTAGTTTCTAGTCATTACAGGGGTTGGTATCGTTGTTCAATCGGTATTTAAAAACCAAAACATGACAGTTAGAATCAATAAGATCAGGCAAAAAAATCACTGCCTGGACAAAATTAAGTTAAACTAAAAACATATGTCAAAATAAATATCGCCATTCTCACAATTACATCAGGGCATTCGCCGATATTACCAAGCTCGCGCACTGTCGCTGCAATCTTCCTAAAAGATTGGATCACCCATTGGTATTCGCCCAAGTGCAGGGATGATGGTCATATTAATGAATCGATCGTTATTGTATTCACTCTCAAACGACATCGTGCATATGTTCAATGAAAGCAATGGTAGGCCGCCGTATGTCAAAATCTCCAAACATCTCTATCGTAATAGTAATGATGATTATCATATTAGTTTCTATGCTCATCAAATACTGGATATCTGCTAATGGGGGATTAGAGGTCATATTAGAGATCATATTAACATGACGGCTGCAGACACAGGGCTTCTGGCCTATATATCAATGGCCCTACATGTGGTTTTACTTTAATGTTTGCACCTCGCTCCAGAAAGACACTTCAATAACCAGTCTCTCTAACCCTCAAACGTGTCGAATCAGTCTAATATGTTAATATGACCTCTAATATGACACTTATTACAGGTACCTAGCTCGTTGACAAGATGGTGTCACCGTCTGTGATATAAATTATAGTGTGCTTTGTTTATTTAAGATACTACTTTGAGGTATCACATAGTTTACCACGTAAATGCACTGTTGTATTTGCATATTGTTTTAAAAACACAGACGTGCCATTTAACTGTCTTTATGATAGTTTAATATTCAGACTAATGTTTACATTGCGTAGCAAAAACTCTCTATAACTATTGTAAAGTAAACAAAGATATTTATATGTATAATAACAGCAACAATTTCAAACACCAGCTGATATGTATAACTGTAGTTATTTTTCGTACGCAATTCCTGTTTATTTTTTTCAACATGTGAATAATAAATTTGTCTACGGTCAGAATCTACATGCATTTTAAAGTAATCCGAAGCTGCAAAAACTAATGTCACGAATACGAACAGAAATAGTTAACATATGTCAAATACTACATAATTTATAACATTAGAGAGGAATCACATCAGAACATGATTGATATAGCTCAAAATGATAAACAACGTAGAAATAGGTGTCATGCTGTAGTAGATTTCTTATGGTCGGCTGAGAACATCACGGTTTAATAGTAGCAATAGTAAAAGACGCTGACGATTGAAAGCGCATGTTTTTTTGTATGCATTTTAAATCCCGACAACTGCAATAAGATGCACACCAGAACGAAAACGTTAAGGTAGATGGGTACATGGTAGAATCAAAAACTCTAATTTTCATCACAGAATCAAAATTTCAGGGGTATAGTATAAGTATGGACTTCACAATAAAAAAAAATCTTAATTAATTAATTATGCAAATGACCGGCACAGTACATAAATTATAGATCTTTTTAAAGTTGCATAACTAAGGTGTTGATTGCTGGATTTCAGTGAAACTTGGCATATTGATTCATTATATGTAGATTGATGGCCTGAAGTAGAATGATAGGGTATGGACAAAAGGTTTTTAAAATGAATTTAAAAATATCAAGTCCAATATTTCTGCCTCATTATATATGCATAATGGTCATAAAACTATAACTATGAATTCAATTGTGTCCATTCTAGTCAGCCCCTGCAATAGTTTATGACAGATGGTTGTTTCAAATTTCAAGCGAATTGAATGCACTTAAGCAGAGTTATCTTATTTCAAAGATCATGACTTTGAGTAAAACATAATTCTGAGAAAACGAAGAAAAACTGAAAGAGTACACACTATTTGTAGTTTAATTACCTCCGGTTAAATAAATGTCTCCTTCTATTGCTGCTGCAGTGTCTATGAATCCCTTTCGCAGTATAAGGATAAACCCATGTCCTTTGTTGTCTTTATCACACTGTGTTTCACTTTCAAATACTTTAATTTTCTTTACAGAGAAGTAGACATTCTCAGTGTATTCACTATTGACAATAGGTGCATCACGTTTGTTTATCTCTAGCTTATCTGATTTAGTGTACCGGTTTCCACAAAACTTACGCTTACCAGATTTTCTATTCTGTTTCTTGTTTCCATTATGAACAAAAGAAATGTTACTAACCACTATCACATTTTGATAAACAACGTATATAGTATAAAATAGATATAATGTTGGGGAAAATACACAATGTTAGTAGAAATTTTCAAAACGAAATCTAATCGACACACAATTTTTGAATGTTCGTAGCAAACCACAGAGTGACTTCCTTGAAACACAGTTATATGGACTTTTGTTTGCCACAGTATAATTATAATTTTGCAGTTTTAAGATTGTGAATTGTTATGTTCTGAAGGTATTCACATAGTAACCAAATGTAAACATTGGTTGCTATGCAAGTCCCTCAAGGAGGTGTGTATAGAGAAACACTGATTCCTACCAAAGCAGAGTACATATATGCTTTTTTATTATTTGATATACTGGGATATGTCACAGATGAATTAGAGCAAGTTTTCCATGTATTGTTCTACCTTAACGACCAAACACCATATGAAGGTGAGTAGTAAAACAAAGAGATGAACTATATAGAACAGAAAGAGGCAAACATCAAAGAAGAATGGTGTGTTTAAAGGGTTTCGGGTTCAGTGAGGTTCGGTCTTGAAAATCAAGAATCTATTTTCGTTGTTTCTCATATTAATATAAAATTTAGATAGCATTTTGAAAGAGTATGACTTGAAAGAGAAAAAAATTAGTAAAAAAATGTCAAAGTTGCCATGGAAACGACTATAATGGCAGAAAACAATTTCACTCTCTAAGGCTCTGAATCTAATGAATGTAAATGAATTCTGTTTTCACTCTAAGGTGCAATTGTAATATCTAAAATATTACACATGATTTTTAGGATATATTAAATATTTAATTTTTATAAATTTTTGGTAAAATTCTCAAAATGTGGTCAAAAAGCTGTTTTTGGAGGGTGTGTTTACACAAAAATTCATAAAAATGTAATATTTAATATATCCTAAAAAGGATCAGTAATTTTGTAGATATTACAATTGCGCACCTTAGAGTGAAAACATAATTCATTTATATTCATTAACTTCAGAGCCTTAGGGATTTGAAATTTTGTGCTTGGCGGCCATTTTGTATTGTTTCCATGGCAACGCGTTGACTTTTTTTTTCTAATTTTTTTCGACTATTCTAAGTCATAATCTTTCAAAATTGTTATACAAATTCTACATTAATACCAAAGCAAAGAAAATAGTTTCCAGACCAGAGTCCCCCTTGCCGAAGGATTACCCGTCTGCCCAGCGTGTTCGTAGCGTGTTAGACTACGGGTGACTATCCTCTGTGTGTGCGGGTTCAATTCCGCGGACTGGCAGAAAAGCCACAGATTCCCAGATTTACGGTGTTCGTGGCACCGAACCGAAGGGTTACGATGTCCATGGCACTGAGCCGAAGAGCTGAAAAGCTCAAATGCTTCTGGATCAGAAAAAAAAAAAAAGGCCGAAGGATTGACTTCATTGCACTGGATGGCTCGGTCTCTCTCTGCATAAATGGCAAGCCACCTGCCGAGAGTATTGCACAAAGCAGGAACTCCGTAGCTCCAGCAACAGTCCTAGGGGTCTCTGGACAAAACTGCACTCGTGAACAGAAAGGCACGGTTCGGATTCGAACGCACGGCCTTCGACTCACAAGACAAATGGATTAACCACTTAGTCACAGAGACACCCAAACTAAAAGAATGGTGTGTATTTGTTGATGCCCTAAGAACAAAGTGCGCCACAGGATTAGAGAAGGGTTAGGGTTCAAGTGATACTACTTCTACTACATTGCAGTAGTGTCAGCAGTAGTAGTAATAGTTGAACCTAGCAGTAGTTATTGCTGGTGTTGTTGTTGTGAATATGTAATGATAGTTATGTTGCCGCAGAAACATGAATGATAATTAGAACTAGCAAAGAAAAATAAGACCTTTCTTTCATATTATCCAATATGTTAATATCCAGCAGTATGTTAGCATATGTCTTTAAACAACGACACACGATTGTTGACTGTGTCAACATTACTGACCTTCTTCCCTTTACAAAATAAACAAATAACTAGAAGACAAAAATTGCAGCATTTATGATGTGGAATTACTCAAGAACTAGGTCCATTTTATTGGTACAGAAAGAAATCAAGGCAGAAGTCATGAAAAAATAAGTTGGAAATGGTAATAAAATATGAGTTATTGAATTTGATTCAAAATATATATAAAACAAAAGTTGCATATATTAAAGGACATTGTATTTTTTGCTAAAAACTAAACTTGAATTTTTTTTTTAAATGACGAAAAGCATAAAGAGGAAAGATAACGTACGTCAGTTTTACAAACCGTACAATCATAACAAGGAACAGTAAAGAGTTTCAGATTCATCGCAGGTCCATTTTAGATTAGTAAATAGTGCTTCATAAATAAATGTATCAATTAAAAGAGACATACATAATGACATGTGTTAAGAATTGTATGCGTTGATAGCGAATAACTGAAACATCGGTTCAAATACTACCTCTCAATAGTAACTGTCAAGAAACCAGAAACTGCATTTATCCCGCATCTAACAATAACAATAGCTGTCGGTTACTTAACAATATAGTTAGAAGCGACGTGAAAGAAAACAGTATTGACATATAAATATAAACAAGAAAGGCGGTTACAGAAGAATTCATAGCGAAAGAGTACCCTGAGAGTGCGTGGTCACACGTGTACACCGCTGGATCGGCAAAAAAACGCGATTAGCGATGGTGGAGGAGGAATAGTGCTTAAACTTTAAAGAAAGGAAGATCACGAATGCGATTGCCACAGGTAAGTTTTCAAACAACTTACAGACAGAGGCACTAAGAACACCCGTCGAAATGATCCTAGAGAGAAGCAGCACCTCACGCAATAAAGTAGTGATATTCACTGATGCTCTGTCGGCCATCACGGTACTAACAAGTTCAGCCAGAACAGAGCTCAACAAGCTAAAAGCGATCCTTGGAGTACTAGCAAACTCACTTAAACGCACAGTCATACAGTGGATCCCATCACACTACATTATAAGCGGTAACGAAGAGGCAGACAGGCTAGCAAAGGCAGGAATGCGACTGCAGCAGGCCGATCACGAGATCAGCTACGAGGAGGCCCACATAACCATTGGATAGCGATATGGAGAAAAGTGATCGAAAGACCAACATCAACACAGCGTCAGAGATGGGTACTATGGTCTGTCCCGTAGCGAACAAATTGTTACATTCCACCTCCGTACCGGTCATAACAGACTCCGGACCCACATGTTCAACAAATTTAAAATTGAAACAACTAGCCTGTGCCACTACGAAAAGGCGGACATGATGGCATATCACAAACTGCAAGACTGTCAACTGCTAGCCGGCCTGAGAAACGAAACCTGACCCGAAATTAACGAGCTTAATGTGAAGCTGTACGGAGGGACATAGTCCCTAAAAACAACAGCAGCATTCGTGAGGAAATCTGGTACATCAGTCTAAGCGGGGATCGAGAGGGAAAAAAAATATAAACAAGATACTAATACAATATGATAGTTGAAAAGAAACAAGAGATTTATGTAGACTCAGATAATTATGGATTGAGAACCAGTTGTTTACTTGTAACACATTCTATCGGCAAGAATTTTGAAAAATCCAAACAATACACATGGAGACGTCCATGCGATAGGAAAAGAAATCAAGTCGACTAGGTAAGGAGTAATTACAGCTTATGTCAAAGGAATGCGACCTATTTTCTCTAACTATAAGTGTCTCCAAAACAGTTGTACTATATCAGGGAGGTAACACAACAAATATCACTTTACATGGTAACCATCTAACACCAGTTCAAAAATTTTGCTATCTCGGGTCCATGGTCACTGGCCAGCCTTTCTCTTGATGAAGAAATCAACGATCGTGTAGGGAGTGCGGCTACTACATTCGGCAAACTATCAAAGCGAGCGTGGGACAACACAAAACTGACATTGCAGACGAAGATTCAAATATATGGAGCCTGTGTAATTAGTTTTTTACTATATGTCTCAGAAACATGGACAGCCTACTCAAGACACGAGAGGAGACTTAACATTTTTCACCTTCGATGTCTCCGCAAGATTATGAACATCAGGTGGTACGACAAGATAACCAACTCTGAAGTACTACAACGTGCAAACTGCTCTCCATCATGATATGCTCAGCAGTAGACGACTAAGATGGTTGGGCATGTGAGAAGAATGGAAACTTATCGCATACCAAAACAAATGTTGTTCTGTGAACTTTCGGAGGAAGAGGCACCAGGGCAGACCACTACTCAGATATAAAGATGTCTGCATAGCTACAATGAAAAACTTGTCTATAGGTCCCAGCACATGGGAAGGACTATCTCATGACAGAGTTGTGTGGAAAGCCAAATTACGAAAGGGCGCAGAGTCTTTTGAGAAGAGGCTTATGCATGAGCTGAACGACAGGAGAGAAAAGCGAAAACTCAGAAGTTGTCACAGTGAAAACTTGCCAATTGACCGTCTGTAAAGACGAAAAAGGCCATATATAATTACAGCATTTAAAATAATGTACCAGGTTCTCTACCTCGTGGAGCCTTCTATATATTTTCCCAGTTATTCCTGATCTCAGTTTAGTTGAGCTTGATTATCTCGTCTTATCGGAGACGTATGTATGTTAAATATTAGCACGTAAATAAACCAGCACGTAAATGAACAAGCACGTAAATGAACCAGCACGTAAATGAACCCATGGCAGTTCAAAATCGAGGAGAGCACGTTCTAAAACCTCTGCCGGGCAAAATTCATAAGAAAAGATTAACATTAAAACTCCTACAACAAATATCTTAACCATCTTCAAAATTATATCGGGTCCCTAGTCGGTGCTACGGAGTTCGTGAACTGCAGCTGAGATCGTCCTGTGTAAGAAAGAAATCGGATCACGCATGGTTACTCACCGAAGTGCAATAATGATGATCACATCATCAATCAATCAATGAAATACGGAAGTAATGCGATTCGTTAGAGAGGAAAGAATTGACAATATCTCTATCAGCATACATTAAGTTTAATAGTTATAAAATAGCTAACACCACCGAAGGAAACAACCTCGGAGAACTCTTAAATGAATTTCTTTTGCAGACGATCAGGCAATCATATCAACAACAGAAGAACAGCTACAACAACACATCAACAGACTCCAGTTAGCATGTAACGAATACAACATGAGAATTAACATCGACAAAACAGAAGTAATGACATTCGCCAGAGAGGAAAACACTACCAACATCTCCATCGATAATCATCTACTAAATCAAGTAAAAGATTTCACATACCTGGGGAGCATTTTTCAGCAAATGGAAGAATAACTAATGACATTCAACACAGATGCAACAAAGCAAATCAAATGATAGGGCAAATGGCGCCAATTTTAAGATGCAAACACGTCACCATGAACACAAAAGAGCAATGTTCAACACAATCTTTCTCCCCACATTATGTTACCAGTGCCAAACCTGGACGCTGACAACAAACGATAGAAGAAAACTAGTCACAACAGAGATGAAGTGTCTACGCAGAATGCTGGTGTAACAAGAAGAGACCGGTTGAGAAATGAAGACATCAGGAAAAAAGTGGGTACAACATCAGTACTAGACTTCATCAAGAAACAACAAATTAAATAGTTCGGTCACGTAAGCAGATTACCATCAGACAGTGCACCTCAAAGAGCAATGCTGCTCCGATACAATGGGTACAAAGCAAAAGGCCGGCCACGCAAAAGATGGACCTCAGAGATAACAGAGGCGACGAAAGAGACTATCTACGAAGCGCATACTAGGGCCGTTTTAGAAATCTCTTCCTGACCTGACGCTGTGAGGCATACAGGATTCGAGAAAGAAAGAAAGAAAGTTATAAACTTTAAACAAAAAATGTAAAGGAACCCTTTTTATACCACATGATATGTTGGATAATACGGTGTTAGGCCCATATTTTTCATTGACAGACGGACACACGATGGGTGATGGGATCAGCACATCTAAGATGGGACCTGCTGCCTTTACTTTTTTTTCCGATCCAGAAACACTTGAGCTTTTCAGCTCTTCGGCTCGGTGTCATGGACATCGTAACCTTCGGTTCGGTGCCACGAACACCGTAAATCTGGGGAATCTGTGGCTTTTTCTGCTATCCCGCGGAATTGAACCCGCACACACAGAGGGATAGTCACCCGTAGTCCAACGCGCTATGAACACGCTGTGCAGACGGGCCTGCCTTTACTTTAAAAAAAACTGTCTGGTATCGGTTAAAGGCTGGGTCGACCTGAAAGCCGTTATAGTCAGACTAAAATCGTATGTCCACTGTGGAATTGAACTCCTACCACAAGCCTAAGTATCAAGTTCACTAACAACTACGCTAATGTGGCTATCATAAATTTCAATGCCAGATGAACAGTTTTTCAACAAATGGAAGAATAATTAACTAAATTTAACAAATAAGCAAATCATATCATAGAACAAAGCTCATCAATTTAACAATGCAAACACGTAGCCAAGAATACTAAAAGTTTGTTAAACAACAACCGATCATTCTTACGGCATTTTGATATCAGTGTCAAACATGGACGTTGACCACAAAAAAGAGAGAGAAAAAGCGTCAAGACGAAGATGAAGTATCTCTACGTAGAGAACATAAAGTATATAAATGCAGTATGTTGTTGGGGCTCACAGGGAGCAAAGAATAGTACCAATGCGATCTACAATGTCAAGAGGCGACAGTGGAACGGGCCTAGGGAAGCTACCTAGTAAATAAAAGTTCGCAAAATCAGATATGCTGGGATACTTGTAGGAGTATAACTGGCACAACATACAATTGCTCTTAGGCTCGGATCACATACACATCACAAAGAGGGGTTTGCAAGTGTTGATATGGAGGTTCGAAGGACAAGATGAAGAAAGTATGTAAAAATAAACGTTCAACGAATAAAGAGTGTAGGGAATCGTACGTGCAACATCAGTATATAACTTCATAGAGAAACATCAAATTAAATGGTTTGGTCACATAAGTAAATTACGAGCAGACAGTGGACCTCAAATGACAATGTGCCAAATACAGTTATACAATTCGTCACGTTTGAGGGTTAGAGAGACTGGTTATTGAAGTGTCTTTCCGGAGCGAGGTGTAAACATTAAAGTAAAACCACATGTAGGATTATTGATATATTGGCCTGATGCCCAGCCTCTGCAGCCGTCATGTTCAAATCATCATTTACATCCTGAATCCATCTTCTCCGTGGTCTTCCTCTTCTTCTCTTTGCCGATATACCTCCTTCCATGATGGTCTTCTCCATCCCTTCGTGTCTTTTTATATGTCCATACTATTTCAATGTTTTCTTTCTTATTTGTAGCATCAGTCAGTTTTCTTTGATTTTGAGTTCTTTCTGGATATATTTGTTCTCTTCTATGTCCATGATATACAGAGGGTTCATCTGTAACACTTATATAACTTTTCTTATTAAGCGATCTTTGGCCATGCGCTTAATTTACTGTGGACCACAAACTGGGCAGTCAGCTTCAGGTCTATCAGGTTTTCCCAAAGCTTAGTTTCAGGTCGACTTGGTGTGGCCACATGTTGCTTCTCAGCTCCACCAGTAGAGGACAGTCTTGCAGGACATGCTCTGGTGTCTGTTCCGCCTGCTGACACTCGCAGAGAGATGTTTGACTTATTCCATATTATTTAAATATACACTTATATTCAAAATGAATCTTCTTCTCACCATGATTATAGAGGTAAACATAGTTTCTTGTGTGTGCTTGTTCTTCTTTCCTTCCACCATTTACTTCTTTATAGAAGTGTTGGGGGTGAAACGTAGTGATCTGTGTGTGCTTGTTTTAAGGCACTTTGTAAGCTGATATTCATGTTCGTAAGGCTGTTCTTGAAGCCGTAGCTCCAACTTTTGCGTGGTCTTCCTCTTGCTTTGTTCTCATTATACTTTTTTATATGAGGCTCTCTGTGGTAAAAGCACATGTGTAAAGTAAGCAAAAGATTACGGTCGCCATTCGTTATTTTGAACTAAAACTTATGTGGGCTTCACATATAACAGAGAAGAGTGAAGACACTGTTTATGAAGCGCAACAAAAGCACGTTCTAGAAATGTATTCTTTTCATGACGTTGTGAACGAAACAAGATTGGAGAAAGGAAAGACAGAAGAAGTGTAAGCGAATATTCTATTATAAGAATGTATGATAAAAACAAGCCATGTGGTGCACACCCACAAATGAAAGCACAGCTTGGCAACTGTGTAGTGAAGATATTGAAATAGATTAAATATGCGTACCCCACTGGTAAAATCGATGGTAGACGAAACAGGGGAAGACAGAGAGAGAAAATGTTGGATGGCCTGACTTCATGGCACGGTAGAGCGTCAACATCTGAGTTGATAGCAAACACCAAAGACAGAGATTTATGGAGACCCATGATCTCCTACGCCAGCCGGCATGGCACCTGATGATGATGACCCCACTTTGATGATAAAGATGTAACAGATTAGTGGTTAGTGCACTACTTAGGCGCGTGGTCCGGGCTCAAATTCACAGTGAAAGTAGAATAGAGTCTGTCTTTAACGGCTCTCAGATCAACCAACATTTAATGTTGATTCCTGAAATACAATGATAAATTGAAAACTGTCGGCGTGATGTTAACCTCATCAGTCATCATGTGCTAATGATCATTCAAAAAATACCGACATAATGTCTAAGCTTGGAAACGTATGGGTGTGAAGCATGGACATTTAATAAGGCAGCGGAAAACTATATATTTGTGCTTTTGAATATACGTGTTACAGAAGAGCTCTGTGTATATTATGGACAGAGAAGAGAGGAAATAGATATATCCAGAAATAACAAAAGAAAACTTGCTGAAGCTACGAATAAGAAAGAGAAAATTGAGGTATTCTGGACATATAAAATGACTTGAAGGGCTGGATGAGACCATCATGGAAGGAGGCATACCGGCCACGGAGAAGATGGATTCAGGGTGTAACTGATAGTTTGAACATGACGGCTGCAGAGGCAGGACATCTGACCTATGAGAGAGAGAAATTCCGGAGGACTGTTGGGCTGGTAAAGTTCTGCCCAGGACAAGCTATTTGATGAAAAATAGACAGCACCGTTCAGAAAGCAATGGCAAATTACTGATCGTATTGTCGGTGCCTAAAGAATCAACGACTCGCTTACTGTGGTTGATTGTTATGTCATGTACAGAATATGCCACGATTTTCCTTTTCACATGAAAAATAGTTTCTTGACTTGACATATTTGCTGATGCTAAATATAATAGCCATTGTTATGGCATTGGAAAGTTAGAATATACAGATAATCCTACCATTGCATATATTATTCTCTTATATGAGCTTACCACATCCGCGTGTTTGTCGGTCATGCTTTGTGTTACTCAAACTCATCGATTTCTATCAGCAAATATGAACTGGAAATAAAGCTAACTATTAGCAATGGCCTCAAAATTTTCGTTTCATCAAAGATAGTTTAGCAAACACAGATTCAAATTACGTTTGCACAATTTTCAGGCAAAGCAAATGTATGACACAACAGCTTGGCATCAATTGGCTCAGTTCGATCACTCAATGTTTGCATGTGTGTGTGTGTGACTGTGTACTGTTGGTATTCAGTGCAAATATCGAACTAGTATCATATAATACTGATATCAGTTTCCATCACTATTTCGCTCATGTCAGTATATTTTATTTCTTGTTCACTCTCTATGAGTTCAGACATATTCAGGGCGCTTTTCTTTCAGATCCAGAAGCACTTGAGCTTTCAGTTCTTCGGTTCGGTGCCATGGACATCGTGACCCTTCGGTTCGGTGCTACGAACATCGTAAATCTGGAGAACCTGTGACTTTTCTGCCAGTCCACGGAATTGAACCCGCACACACAGATGGCTTATCACCCGTCGTCCAACGCACTACGAACACGCTGGGCAGTGCGGGCAGTCAGGGCGCTTAATATGGCACCGCTGACTGATTTTTGTGTGAAGATTTGGTCTTTCTTTCTATCTTTTCTCCAATCGTGTTTTGCCTCATAGCTTCAGGATAAGAAGTGATTTCTAGAATGATCACTTGTGTGCGTTTCATAAATAGTGTCTTTTGTCGTCTCTGTTAGCTCCGTAGTCCATCTTTTGCGTTATCAGCCGTTTGCTTTGTATCCATTGTATCGAAGCAACATCGCTCTTTGAGGTGCACTGTCTGTTGGTAATCTTTTTATGTGGCCGAATCATTTAATTTGTTGTTTCTTGATGAAGTTCAGTTCTAATGTTGTATCCACTTTTGTCCTAATGTCTTCATTTCTCAACCGGTCACTTCTTCATGCTCCCAACATTCTGCGTAGACACTTCATCATCTCTGTTGTTACTAGTTACACTTCATCATCTCTGTTGTTACTAGTTACACTTCATCTCTGTCGTTACTAGTTACACTTCATCTCTGTCGTTACTAGTTACACTTCATCTCTGTCGTTACTAGTTACACTTCATCTCTGTCGTTACTAGTTACACTTCATCTCTGTTGTTACTAGTTACACTTCATCTCTGTCGTTACTAGTTACACTTCATCTCTGTCGTTACTAGTTACACTTCATCTCTGTTGTTACTAGTTACACTTCATCATCTCTGTTGTTACTAGTTACACTTCATCTCTGTCGTTACTAGTTACACTTCATCTCTGTCGTTACTAGTTACACTTCATCTCTGTCGTTACTAGTTACACTTCATCTCTGTTGTTACTAGTTACACTTCATCTCTGTCGTTACTAGTTACACTTCATCTCTGTCGTTACTAGTTACACTTCATCTCTGTCGTTACTAGTTACACTTCATCTCTGTCGTTACTAGTTACACTTCATCATCTCTGTCGTTACTAGTTACACTTCATCTCTGTTGTTACTAGTTACACTTCATCTCTGTCGTTACTAGTTACACTTCATCTCTGTCGTTACTAGTTACACTTCATCTCTGTCGTTACTAGTTACACTTCATCTCTGTCGTTACTAGTTACACTTCATCATCTCTGTCGTTACTAGTTACACTTCATCTCTGTCGTTACTAGTTACACTTCATCTCTGTCGTTACTAGTTACACTTCATCTCTGTTGTTACTAGTTACACTTCATATCTGTTGTTACTAGTTACACTTCATCTCTGTCGTTACTAGTTACACTTCATCTCTGTCGTTACTAGTTACACTTCATCTCTGTCGTTACTAGTTACACTTCATCTCTGTCGTTACTAGTTACACTTCATCATCTCTGTCGTTACTAGTTACACTTCATCTCTGTCGTTACTAGTTACACTTCATCTCTGTTGTTACTAGTTACACTTCATCTCTGTCGTTACTAGTTACACTTCATCTCTGTTGTTACTAGTTACACTTCATCATCTCTGTTGTTACTAGTTACACTTCATCTCTGTCGTTACTAGTTACACTTCATCTCTGTCGTTACTAGTTACACTTCATCATCTCTGTCGTTACTAGTTACACTTCATCTCTGTCGTTACTAGTTACACTTCATCTCTGTCGTTACTAGTTACACTTCATCTCTGTCGTTACTAGTTACACTTCATCTCTGTCGTTACTAGTTACACTTCATCTCTGTTGTTACTAGTTTTTTGGTATCATTTGATGTCAACGTCCAGGTTTGGCACTGGTAGCATAATGTGGGTAGAGAGATTGTGAAGAACATTGCTCTTTTTGTGTTACAGAAAAGGCATCCGTATATCATGGACATAGAAGAGAACAAATAGATATATCCGTATATCATGGACATAGAAGAGAACAAATAGATATATGCAGAAAGAAGACAAAATCAAAGAAAACTGGCTGATACTACACATCAGCAATAGAAAATTGAGATATTATGGACATATAGAAAAGCATGAAGAGTTAGAGAAGACCATCATGGAAGGAGGCATACCGGCAAAGAGAAGAAGAGGAATACAACGACGAAGATAGATGGATTGATGATTAACTGATTGATTGAACATGACGGTTGCAGAGGCAGAGAGAAATTCCAGAGGACTGTTGGGGTGGCAAAATTCTGCTCAGGACAAGCTATTCGATGATGATGATGAATATATCAAACTAAATGGTGATTACGTTGACCACATTACCCACATGTACCGTTGGTTAAATACAAGACGGCCTTAACGAGGTATTCACTCATATTCCAGATAGTATGAAAGCATGGTCTTCACTTGTACTTGTGAAAAATTACACAATTTAATTGTTGTCTATAACTAAACGGTTTTTTTGGAAGCAAATAAGGAAAAATAAGAACAACTACACAAAATGAACCATTGCAAACATGGCACTTAAATATATATCATAACGTTTATTTATTGTTTTATTTATTATTAGTTTAGTTAGGTTAATAAAATTTACAAAAAATTAAGGTTAGCGTCTGTAGCTCAAGAGGTAGTGAGCTTGATCACAAACTGGTTCAGAAACCAATAGCAAACATACATGGTTCAAACCACACGGTGGGCAGGTTTGGAAGCAAATTCGTGTCCGTGAAATTTTTACAAAATGTAAAATGACCTCACCGTTCAGAAACCAATGGCAAACTATTGAACGTATATATTGTGCCTGAAAAAACCAACGATTCGTGTAATGCGGTTGATGGCTACGTCCTGTAAATGATATGCAACGATTTTCAGAAGAAATTACACAACGATATTCTTGTTGGTTACATTATTTTCTTGTGGTCCTTGTCAACTGATATGTCAAAAATGCAGACACTTTTTAGTTGAGCTAAAAGACATTGTCACGTTGGTGAGATCGTAGACGCCTTTATTATACAATGTGGAGAAGTGGTCAGACCGTTTGCTTTGAGTTCTGAAGATATTATGTTCGAATCCGGAGTGCGTTGATCTTTAACCGTCTTTGAAAAAAACAACATATTATTTACACAGAGATTAATAATTCGGTAAATAACATACCACATCATATAAGTGGTATCTATTTTTTGATACGCTACCTCAAAAATCAAAATCGTTTACATACAAAATAAATAACAATATTTCTTCTTCTTTTTTAAACGCTCCAAATCGATCACTTGTTAACCACTCTGTGTGATCTGTATATGATCTGAGCCTAAGGGCGATTGTAACATTCTGCCAGTTATCCACATTACAAGTAGGTCAGCAATCCGATTTCTGCGACGCTTTTTATTTACTAGGTATCTTCCAGTTCCTACATCACTCGCCTCTTACGACATGCCTTGTAGGTCGCAGTGGTACTATTCTTTGCTTCCCTTACTTGCTCCGGCATCACACAGCCGACTTTATGAACCAGAACATTAAATAGAGAAAAAAAGATTATTCACACGATCTAGTTGATGTTAGTTGTATACAATAAAAATGATATTTATATAATGAAAATGATATTTATATAATAAAAATGATATTTATATAATGAAAATGATATTTATATAATAAAAATGATATTTATATAATGAAAATGATATTTATATAATAAAAATGATATTTATATAATGAAAATGATATTTATATAATAAAAATGAAATTTATATAATGAAAATGAAATTTATATAATACAAATGATATTTATATAATGAAAATGATATTTATATTATGTTAATGAGATTTATAAAATGAAAATGAAAATCGTGACACATCCTTTACAGGACGTAACTATCAACAACAGTAAACGAATTGTTGATTTTCTAGGCACCACTTATAAGTTCAGTAGTTTGCATTGCTTTCTGAACGATGAGGTCTATTTTTACCTTTCGCAAAAATCCAACGGAAACTAATTTGCCTCCAAACTGCCTGCCGTGGAGTTTGAACCAGGTACGCTTAGGTTGTGAAACGAGCTCACCGCGGCTGAATCTACAGAAACCCACTTCATATAACACATAAGTATAATATATTAATTTGAGTTTCAACACTACACATTTTAGTACATGAAATAGTGTCCTTGTGCTCCTATCACAAGAAATTAATATCGTGTGTTAGATCATTTTTCCATTAAAATTTGTATTCTAATAATCAGTTCGCAAAAACGTGGTTATAGTATGCGTATACTAAGAGTCAGAGGCGGCTTGTCATTAAGGGCCAGTGGGGCATGGTCCCACCAAAAATAATATGTAACGTATATTTATTATTTTATAAATTAAAAAATAATAACCCCAATCCATGATTTTTCCAAAACATATTTGTCTGACCCCACCAACAAAAATGGTCACGAACCGCCATTGCTAAGAGTACAAGAAGATTGTTGGAAGCCAAAGAGATAGTGTTTCACAGATGAATGCTGAAAATTGCATGGTGAGCAAAGGAAACAAGTAATGATGTTTTTAAAACAAGCCTGCACACAAAGCAACCGTATCAAAAGAATATTAATCCGACAATCAAGATTTTTTCTGGTATATAATGCGAAGAGAAGGTTTAGAATATTTGGTGACATTTTAAAATTTCAGAGAAGATGCGATCGTGTCGGATAGAGTGAGAAAATATTGGATGCTTTGACAACGTGGTCGACGTCAGAACTGATTAACTGCACCAAGCAGTGTTGTGGAGAGACACTATCGCCTACACCGGCCATCATCACACTTCGTTTATTGATACGTAGACTTTAAGAAATGTAATTATAAAACAGTAGCGTGTAAAATAAACGAAACTTGGAGTTACGTTTTTTTCAGTTATTAACAAAAGTCAATTACTCAGAAAATCCGCCTACGCGTTTCTACTATCCGATAGTCAAAGACTATTCAAAGTGACGCTCGTGTGGACGCCGGGGTCCGAAATAGAACCACTACTACCAACCACAAGCTGTTTACATCGAAGGTTGAGGTTTGGCGTGGGATTAGCTACCCCACCTTGTAAAACAATTAGCTTTAATAATCACAGCCAAGCACATGAGAGCTTGCAAGACCATAGTTGTGGACTTATGTCTCCTGAGAGGTGAAAGCGGTAAAGAAGAAGAACATAAATATATCAATACTTGAAATATTAATTTAAAAATAACACAAATTAGTATTAACACAAATTATAGTGTAAACATACACAAGTACAAATCTGCACAACAAAAACAACGACTTATAATCAAATTCAGAACAATGATACACAAAATAGACTGAACACAAATTTCGTTATGAAAACATATAAACTTACTGTGCTTCTGTAAAAGTACGTGTACAAAATCTGAAATACTGTAAACAGTGTGCCCCTAAATCTAATCAAATGTATTTAATTTATTTTAAACTGTTCTCTCAAATACTCAAGAGTCTACTTCTACAGAATATATTTCGTTTTGAGAACATTCACTTTTTTAATGTCTTATATTTTATTTCTGGTCAAAGGTAAAATAATAAAAATAAACCACTTGAATTAACAGTAAGCCAATAAAAGTTAATTTGTCTATAGAATGGTCAATTCCACGATTACTATTCACGTAAAGTTAAAAGGAAAACTAAAGTATGTCTCGGTTTGGTTCCTTATAAACCCTTCTATCCTCCTTCTCAACGACTCCTACTACCGAGTTGGCTTAATTGACAGACAGGATTGGCTGTGGCTATGCTGCCATTGGCCGGACTGAAGTTTGATTACGCTGTGCCATTCTAAAACAAAAGTTATGACGATTGTGTAAAATGTTGTCTTGTTATCCAATATGTTGTCCAATATCTAACACATCTATTAACCTCTCACTCTCTCTAGCTTTCTCTGCTTTCTCTCTCCACGCTCTCTCCCCATATATGTTTATATGATGTGATGTAATAGAGCAGGAATTACAATGTTCGGTTTTTTCACAGTCTTCTTGAGATAACTAGGACAGACAACTGACTGTGGAATCCCTGACCTAGATCAGAGAAGTGGGCTGGAAAATATAGATGTTTGAAAGAACACTGCAAGTTTTTTTGCAATTTTACTCAATTCTGTGAGTTTATTGTTATTTATTGGTGAAAAATATTCATAATTTTGATATTCCTTATTGTTAAACTTCTTGTTCCATAATATAACTTCGATTTAGCATTTTGTGTTGATTTTAAAATGAATATTCGTCTATAAACAACATTACTGGAAAGCGAGTTCACGTGGTGTAGTTGTGGTCTGATTTCCCATAATCCTTACCTGAGTACGAAGGCCCCTAAGTTGGCTCTGGTTTTTAGAGCAGAAAAAAAAATGTAACATGGTTTAGTTCACAACATTAAGGTTCCACAAGCGATAAAAGGAATTTCTCCGTCTACCTTTTGCATACTCCAAACAGAAATTGAAGCGACATACATATCCTGCTTTATGCTCTGCAAATGCTAGTATTCGTATTTATCCTAATGTTCCATTCTATTTTCATTATATATATATTATTAATATCTTAGTGTGTTTCAATATGAATGTGTATTGTTACTTATCACTACCATTATAATTTTCAAGTAACTGTAAGTCATATAAGTTACTGTTGAGACACTTTGTTGACATTGTATATAATAATATGCAACTTTCTTGATGCGATTTCTTTAATCAACAAATCCAATGTTATAGATCTGAGTTATTATAGTCTGTCCATTAATTCGTGAGCACGTTTGAAATTGATTTTCTCGAAAACTACCTGTTGGATCTCAGTGATTTTTTTGCAAGCAGTCTTAGAATATCCATGACGCTAGAGAAATATTTTTTTCCAAGAAAATTTGATGTAGTTTGAAATATTTCTTCTTCAGGTTATATTAAAATCAACCTCACCGGATTGTACACAATAGTAACAGATTTACGGTACAAAGACGCGTTGTTCTAAAAATACATTATGGTAACATAGAAATATCGTGAGTATACAACAATTTCACGAAATCCCGTGCACCTAACCCAGTCGACTTTGAAAGCGGAAAGCATATGACGTTATAATTGGGATACCGTTGTATAGTTATAGGCGTATCTCGCTATTTGTATGAAGCTATTGTATCATATTTGTTGGCTTATCAAAACTGACATTGATATCACATTCATAATGAGTCTGAAGTGCACATTTATAACAATGCAGAAGGTTACAGTTTTACTATAACAAAACACTTCCGTAGGGAATCTAAGAGAGGTCATCTATATTGCGATATTCATAACCCTGAGAAACGAACGCAACTGGCGCTTGGTCTGAATAGAGAATCCTTTTCCCGATGGATTAAACAGGACACAAAGTGCACTAATGTCAAGCAAGGAAGGAAAAGAACAATTGACGACTTTGACATAGATGTCATAAGACGGAGCTCTTGAAAATGTTTGCGACAAATCAACTTGTTACTTTCAGGAAACTGAAATTAAAACTGCAATCAGATTGCAGCATAGACATTTCTAAAAGTACTTAGGAAAATTGTAAGAGCCGCCGGCTTCACCTTCAGAAAACTATAGGCGGCAGGAATATTATTTGTGAAAAGTCACATTTAATTGCTGCCCGAAGTAAATACCTGAGGCAGATCCGTGAGCGGCGGAGGCAAGGCTATGATATTGGATATTTGGACGAATCCTGGGTCAATGCTCACCACACCAATGCTAAAGAATGGCAATCAGTAGACGGTGAACAGAAAAGAAAAATACCAAGCAGCAAAGGCCAGCGTATTATACTAACACATGCAGGAAGCAGTGATGAAGGTCTTGTCCATGACGCTGGACTTATTTTCCAATCAAAAAGTACCGACGGTAGGGACTACCACACAGAAATGAATGGACATATTTTCAGGCACTGATGGAGAAAGATCTACTTCCAATTCTAAACAGACCATGATGCTTGGTAATGGATAATGCATCCTATCACAACGCAGTGTCAGCGGAAGACAAAGTACCAACTGCATCAAATACAAAAGATCAAATTAGGACTTGGCTTGCTAAGGAAAATGTCAGCTTCGATGATACATATTTGAAACCCGAGTTGTTGCACCTGGTGAGGATGACAAATAAGAGAAAGGTGTTTCATATTGACAAAATCATTGCGGAATACGGCCACACGTCTTTGCGACTACCTCCATATCATGCTCACCTCAATCCGATAGAGCTTGTCTGGGCTAAAGTAAAAGGGCAAGTTGCCGAACAGAACATGACGTTTAAAATGTGTGATGTTGAAGTTCTGACACGTGAGTCCCTCTCAATGATAGACATGCAGTTCTGGAAGAAGTGTGTTGAACATGTGCTTCGAGAGGAAGACGAGTACTGGCACCGAGATGGATTACAATTTGTCCAGCCAGTAACAATTATCAACCTCATGGAATCGTCAGATTCGGGATGATACAAATCATATTTTGATTACAGACTGAGAAATAGCAACGCATACATTTCCATATCCAAATGCGTCTACCATCATACAATTTGTGGTGAAGTTAAGACACCCTGGGGTCTAATGGTGACCGAAGAGGAGGACTAACTGTTGCATATTGTATCCAAGTTCACGATTGCACATAAAGGGCAACACACTTAATTACTTGACCTATCAAGTTAATATGGAGATACACCTATGAATAGAATTGACATGGACAAATTCTGGGATACTGTAAAATCTAAAATTTGAGCCCTGTATTTGCAATTGTCATAAAAGATCAAAGGAATTCGCCGATGTGCAAAATCCGTAGCATCTATGGACTACTGGTTAGCTTTATTTTAACGTCATGGATATTCTAAGGCTGCATGCAAAAATCACTGAGATCCAACAGGTAGTTTTCGAGAAAATCAATTTCAAACGTGCTCACGAATTAATGGACAGACTATAGCTCAAACTTAACAATGATAACACGGAGAAGGAAATACGAGTATTACCCAATATTACGTCTTCTACTTCTAACGCTCCATATAGACTATTTAGTAAACACCTCTTTGTGATGTGTATGTCATCTAATAAAGCAAATATCATAAGAACAATGCATTGGTTCTTTCCAGTTTACAAAAAACAACAGTAGACCATATCAGTAACTATTGTAACTAATTTCACTATTGTGTTTTATGACATTTTTTGATAATCTTATCAACTTCATTTTTCAAGTTACCCTACATATGAAGTGTAGTGAGACTTTTACAAACACCTTGTATATATGTATATATATATATATATATATATATAAGACACAGTATTGGATATTTCGCTACGTTAATGTAAAGATGGTGTTTTTCCCTACGCTTTGAACTGTTACAATTAGGTCATCTTTGATATTATGTAATGTGAATAATACAACTGTGTGGTAAGCATATCTAATGCAGGATTTTTCACTTCCTGCAATTATGGGAACATCATACTGCTCTTTGTCTGCTTCGTCTCCGACATGTCTCATTATATTTCAAGTTGAAAATGTATCCTTATATGTTAGGTATAAAATTATAATAAAGGAGGGCATTACATAATGTTTGCGGAACCCGTGCCTGATATAAATATAGCCTGAAGTTCTACCATCTATTATTAAGCAGCCTGCTTATATATATGTGTGCAGTGTATATATTATGTGTGTGTGTTTCATTTGACATATATAGCTTCCAGAAGAGATCTCTAGTGCTGCGTTGTACTATAATTCTACAAACTGTCTCCCACGTCAGGCCATATGTTTCTTCTAGCCGCTGTTCATCGTAAAAATGACATAACCAATTTTACTATGGCATGCGACATACATGTTAAACCCACCTCCAACTTCGGCTCTTAAAGATTATCTCCAATAATACACCTTTTGTTGCAAAAGCCCTTTATTTGCTATTGTATGATACAAGAATATATGCAGAAATCTTCATAAACATTTGTTTTGGAATATGTCACTCGCCTGTGTATCATGATATTTTCCAGCACTAATTACTATACAATAACCTTCAAAGTTCCCAAGTCACTGCTTCCATATATTTTAGTGGGATTTTTTTTGGTGAAGATTAATCTTTTGACATTAAAGATTATGTTGAGCATGGCAAAAGTTACATTTGCTTTCTTAATGTTTTCAGTGCCCTTTTCCGAATCACAGTTTTTATATATTGTACTTTCTATACATACACAATCTCGGAATTTCATCATTGGTTTCCTATGGTAACATAAATGTGGTTGGTGTTTTTGGTTACATTTTTCATTCTTGTTCATTTACATAAAGCCTTATAGTTCGTTGTACTATTTATACTACACAACTTTACATGCAATTTATTTGTGAATTTTGTTTCTGACTGTAGTCACTCACAAGTCGTTCTTGCCTTAGTTGAACAGTAGAGAAACGTTATGAAGTAAAATCGGTCGGCGTGATGTTGTCACCCATCGTGTACCATAAGTGTATAGAAAAATGCAGAATCAACACTGTGTCACTCAATATAACTCATCTTATGAAAAAGTGATATTTTACTTTCTACACGTATCAATTAAAATTATTGATGAAATGAAATGAGAAAATTAAAATAAAAGTATCTTCACATCTGATAGTACACTGGACAGAAGCTTGATAAGAATGAACCCGAATACACCAGTTGCAAAAGCGTACAACCTGAAAATGGAATCATCAAGAGCAAGAGCAGACGAAGAAAAGGATGAATTGATGGAATTACAGACATCCTAAATCTCCACAATACCACAACATATCAAGCGTGAACTATCTCGGAAAAGGATCATCAGTTAAACCTGCTGCGCTCAACGTCAAAAACAAAAGCAGAGAAGGATAAAAGAAAAATAGAAAGTTCGAACAGGACACACATTTGAACAGATTGGTAACTGTATGATTTTACAAACATAACAAATCTACTTAAAAGTCTCACATTGAAAATGATAGTGGAACATGATATCAGATACGATCTACCATAATAATGCCTCAGAGTTTACTCCAACCAGTTTAGGGGACTCTATGGTGAAGTGGTTAAGATGTTTTTCCTTACATTCTGAAAGTTGGTGGTTTGAATCCGGGCCGAGTCACATGAGCAATATTTTAATGAGATCACTGGTATTGTTTATTTTTCTTTTTTTTGGGGTTTTATTTTGTCGATCCAGAAACACTTGAGCTATTAGCTCTTCGGCTCGGTGCCATGGACATCGTAACCCTTCGGTTCGGTGCCACGAACACCGTGAATCTGGAGAACCTGTGGCGTTTATGCCAGCCGACGAAATTGAACCCGCACTAACAGGGAGCTTGTCATACGTAGTCCAACACGCTACGAGCACGCTGGGCAGGCGGGCATGGGATTGTTTCTAGAACCACGGAGTTCGTGCTTAGTGCCACACTCTCAGCAGGTGACGAGACATTTCTGCCAAGATGAACGGAGAAATCTGGGAAGCCGGTGCAGTGAAGTAAATCCTTAGATTTTAGACCTATTTTAAATACAAGTTTAATATTATGCTGCTTGTTTTAATACCGAGCTTCGTCCGAGAATTACTGTTTTGTATATCTATGAATGATATATTTCATTATATCTTACCTATATGAATCTTACAAAAAATTGACGTTTGCGTGAAGGAAACATTACTTGTACAATCAATGATCATGACAGAGTCACACATATTCTGTGATTTTCTTCTTGTCTTTCCTTTCTCCAATCTTATTTTGCCTCACAGCGTCAGGATAAGAAGATATCTCTAGAACTAGCCCTTGTGTACGCTTCATAAATAGTGTCATTCTGTGATTTTATGTATTAGTAATTAGTAGTATTAGTAGCAGTAGTATTGTGCAAAGGGTATAGTCTTTTGAGAAGAGACTTATTTATGAGCTGAAAGATAAAGAGAGACAAGTGAAAATTCAGAGGTTGTCACAGTAAAACACTTGCCAACTGACCGTCTGTAAAGACGAAAAAGGTCATACATATATATATATATGTATACATATATATATATATGTATACATATGTATATATATACAAGAGACGTGATTCAGCTCAGAACAAACTTCGTGAAGTAAAACTTATTGTCTCCTGAGACAGAGAGGACAACAATGATGATGATATATACAGGGTGTTCAACTTAAAAACCTCCCCATGAGGCCATTACCTTGTAGTGGTGGGGAGGCTTGCGTGCTCCAATGGTACAGTGAGCTATGACGGCGGGAACTTATGTTCCCGGAAGGGTTACCCTAGCCGGAAAGGTCACTGAAGAGGGGACAGACGAAGCATGGTCTCCAGGTCCTCCAGGTTGGGGTTGGGCTTGGGACTAACGATCCCATCCTTTAAAAAAATTAAAGTTACGGAAACAACAACAAACATACAACCTATCTACGGGCATGAAGGGCTACCAGAGTCATTGACTAAATGACTGGAAGTGGTGAAAGCCGAAGGAAGCTACTTATGAGGACGGAAGTCCTGAATGTCAAAACCAAGACCAAAATTTGGGATGCTGGAATGTAAGAACAATGTACGAAACCGGAAAACTATCACAAATAACAGCAGAAATGAGAAGATATAATCTACATATCCTGGGGGTTAGGAGAGCAGATGGACAGGAAATGGAAGAAGTACCACTGCAACAGGTGAAACAGTCCTTTTTCTGGACGAGACGATGACCTACACCATGAAGGAGTAGCCGTAATCCTAAGAAAGGGCGTGGAAAAGTGTATGTTAGAATGGAAACCTATCAGCAGCCGCTTGATTAAGATCAGACTAAAGGGGAAGCATACAAACATCACAATCCTACAATGTTATGCGCCAACTAATGATAGCGAAGATACAAAGAAAGACTCGTACTACGAAAACCTACAAGCAAAATTAGACAAGTCACCATCCCATGATGTTATCATTGTTATGGGAGATCTAAATGCGAAGGTCGGACAAGACAACACGCATAGTTATAGAACTATGGGAAAATATGGATATGGTATGATGAACGAAAATGGGGAACGTTTAGTAAACTTCTGCAGAATGAACAATCTCGTTATAGGAGGAACCCTATTTCAACATTTAGATATCCACAAATTAACATGGTATTCCCTAATGGCAGAGATAAAAACCAAATAGACCATATAATGATAAATGGACCCTGGAGACGCTCGCTGCTAGATGTTGTAGTCAAGAGAGGTGCAAATGTTGGTAGCGACCACCACCTAGTCACAGCTTATGTCAAACTTAAACTAAGAAAACAGGACAACAGAAAAACTTCCAAAAGAGGTTCGATGTGGATATACTAAAAGACACGGAAGTAAGGGATAAGTTTATAATGCAGATAAAGAACAGATTCCAAGCCCTAGAAAGTAATGAAACTACGGATGAAACTGACAACATAGATAGAACATGGGACAACATAGCATCTATATATATCAAGAGCAGTGAAACATGTCTAAGGTACCGCACAAAGAAAAGAAAAGAATGGATAACACCAACAACATGGAAAATAATAGACAGCCGAAGAATATTAAAAAGAAATTGTTAGAAGCAAAGTCCGAAAGACTGAAAGCAAGATACCAAGAACAGTACAAAAGCGCAAGTAAAGAAATCAAACGGGCTGTGAGAGCTGACAAAAGAATGTATGTTGAAGACCTGGCAGTACAGGCAGAAGAAGCAGCAAAAAAGTGTGATCAAGGAACAGTGTACAAAATTACAAAGCTAATAAGCGGGAAACGTTACAGGAGATCAAATACTCTTATAAAGGATAAGAATGGAATACTATTGACAACGGAAAAGGAACAAGAAATACGATGGACAGAGCATTTTAAAGAATTGCTAAACAGACCACCTCCAACGGTAGTAGCAGACATACCAGAACCAACAGAGGAATTAGAAATTGGCATTGAAACACCCAGCCGGGATGAGATCATTACAGCAATTAAATCTCTCAAGAATAACAAGGCACCAGGAATGATAACTTAAACGCAGAACTATTCAAAATAGACCCAGAACTTGCAGCTAATATATTGCAACCCTTGTTTACTACTATATGGAATGCCCAAATAATACATGTGCATGGAAAAGAGGAGTCATCATCAAGATACCAAAAAGGGCTCCCTTGCCGATTGTAATAATTTGGGGTGAATAACACTGCTTTCTGTCCCAAGTAAAATCTTAAACAAAATCATCGTACAACGTATTACTGACGCTGTGGATAAGAAACTGAGAAAGGAACAAGCAGGATTTCGCAGAGGACGGAGCTGTATAGGCCAAATATTTGCTCTTAGAAATATCATAGAGCAATGCACAGAATGGCAAAGCAAACTCTATATCAACTTTGTAGATTTTGAAAAGGCTTTTGATAGCATACACCGCGAAAGTCTATGGCGTATCTTAAGATGGTATGGAATCCCACTGTGTTTTATAAATATTATAAAAGCTGCACAGCAAGTTTGCATGCAGTGTTGAAACTTCAGAACTAAAGTTTGAAGTCAAAACAGGCGTGCGACAAGGATGTGTTATGTCAGCCCTATTATTCAACACTGTCATAGATTGGGTGATGCGAAAACAACGGAAGATAAGGCAAGAGGTATTTGATGGACGCTCACATCCACTCTGGAAGACCTAGATTTTGCAGATGACATCGCACTCATATCTCATACACATAGAGATATCCAGGAAAGACCTGCCGCCTTAACCAATATAGTGAGATGGTTGGGCTTAAAATAAATCAGAAGAAAACTGAAGTAATGACTCTGAACATAGCAACCCCAGCACCAGTCAAACTAGAAGGTAAAACCCTCCGAGATACAACCGCTTTCACATACCTTGGAAGTGTTATTAGCAATGAAGGAGGCGCTGAATCTGACATTAAAAACAGACTGAGTAAAGCACGAAGTGCATTCATGACCCTTCAGACCGCCTGGAAATCTGCCCAATACAGCATCAGAACCAAGACTAGTATCTATAACAGCTGTGTGCTGTCAACTTTGCTGTACGGATCGGAATGCTGGGGAATGACAGAACAGGATATGTCCAGACTCTCCGCCTTCATACAACTTGTCTGCGAAAATCTTACGCGTGTACTGGCCGACTACTATCTTGAATCAAGAATTGCTTGCACGATGCCAACAAGAGAATATGGGCACTATCATCCGAAGACGACGCTGGAGATGGATTGGACATGTGATGCGCATGGAGCCTGGCTCCGACACGAAAACTGCACTGAGATGGACTCCAGAGGGTAGGCGAAAGCGTGGAAGACCCAAGATGACCTGGAGGAGAACGATAGAGCAAGAGCTGAAGGAAATGAATCATAGCTGGAACACAATACAGAGGAAGGCCATGAACAGGGAAGAATGGTGACGTTTGTTGTTGCCCTAAACGCCAAAGGCGTAACAGGCTAAAGAGAGAGAGAGAGAGTTCAACTTAAAAGCAGCCTATGAATGGAGCTAATCTGGCATATATGTATGGAAATGAGAAGGTTCAGTTATGACGTAATATAGGTCAAGGTTGTGTGATGGTATGTAATTGTAGTGCGGGAAGGGGCGATGAACAAATGTGACGTAAAACGAGCTAGTCAGAACCGGTTTAAATAGTACATAAACACAACGCGATAGGTTATCTGACATCCTTCGATTTGTCAATGGGGCTGCAATTATCTTGAACACCCTGTATTAGTATCGTGCTAAAACAACATATTTCAAGAAATAGATCCATTTCATGTGTTGGCAGGGAATTCGCTCTATAGTCAAACAATTAAGAAAACTGATTGTATAACTCATTTTCTTCGTTAAAAAACAGTGCTACACCGTTGTCTAAGTAATAGAGCAAGATGACCTTTTAATTTTACATAAAGGAATTAAATGTGTGTATGTTAGAAGAAATCATAAACAAAATTCAGTAATCACAACAGACTTACTCATTGTGAATTCATAACATACTTACTCTTGTGAATTCATAACCACTAACTTGTGTTTGTTGGTTATGTATTAACTCGTTCACATTCGCCGGATGTACTTGGTTCACTCTCTCGGGGCCATCTGGATATTTTTACAGAGACCCCTGATCAGTGTATGTGAGATCGAGTTCCTAGTCATAAGGAGACAGAGAATAAAACGTAGGTCCTTTTTAAATTTTCAGAACGCAAAAAAACCCCTTGCAGCTGAAAACTAGAAGCCCAGGCTGGAAAGGGGATCCCCGTTGAAAAGTTCTTTGGGAAATGATTAGAAATTCAATATCAACAAAATATGTTCACCATCGTCACAAATAAATCTTGGAACCTCACCGTTGTTACTGTGTTCGAGCACTGCAGTTGAGATCTTCCTGTGTAAAAAAGATATCAGAGCACTTTTGGGTTACTCACCGAAGTGCAATGAGAAGTGAATCAATCAATCAATAACATTCGCATCTTCTAATTCTTTTGACTGATCTGTCGATTTTTCCCCTAAACCCTACTCAATTACATTAGTTTATCACGCACTGAGAAGACAAATCAAATTTGTGTCATATTTTTTAGTAAACAATTACAATTTAATTGATTTTCTCGTTCTGCATGACAGACTCAGTTTGCTAAGCATTAAGTATAATTGTTGATTGAACATGTTATGAAATCTATACATTTTTATCTTATTTAATGAACTCTATAAGTAGGTAATGAGGAAAATAGAAAATTTTGATATTAACTCTGCAGTGTATAAATACACTTTTAATTACATGACCCCAAAAGGGTTTGGGTCAATAGTTTTTTTTGATGAAACACAAAAACCCACACACAATGACAAAGACATTTTTATTATAAAATTAGATGTGGCAAGAAAAAAATCAATTTATGTCATTATTTTCCGAAGATTTTTTTGCAAGGAGACAAAGTTTTTGCAGTAATAATTATAAAACACACACGCACATCTTATATGTATATATATATGGATAATATTATGCAATCCATGTAACTTTCGATTTTATAAATGAGAAAAATTGTCTCTTTTCTCTAAAAAAATCTCAAGCATATGTTATAAACATATATCCTAAAAACAACATATGTCTTACGCAAACCAGCATAGGTCATTCCAGTACATGCTCATTTACTGTCTTTCTCTGTCTCTAGTGTGTGATGTATCTTCATGTCTCCCACCCACATGAGCCCTGTTTTAAAGAAATACTAGCGTTAATCCTTATAATGATGAGAATCCCATGGACTCAAAAATGACTAATGTTGGGGTGTTGAATGAGATCAAGACACGAGAAAGCTATCTTCAATATAAAAAAGAGGCAGTCATCATTTTTCGGGCATGTGATGAGGAGGGGGGGTTTTAAAGAACCATCGTAACAACCGGTAAATCAGGTAGACGAGCAGAGGAAGACAGAAAGAGAAAATTTTGAATATCCTGACGTCATGGCACGGTATAGCGACGATTATCGAAAAAGGGTGGAGACTGAAGTAAAACTTGGAAAAATAGGTAAACACGTAAAAACAAAGTACTACAATTTTCAAAATACATAAACAGTGACGATAAACAGCAACGTTTCGACCAAAGGCCTTTATCAAGCAAACAATACAACAAGAATGACGAATTTCGAGGAACACTACAAATGGACGATTACTGTGGGAAAAATAAACCTATCTGATGAAAATCTGGAATAAAAACGAACAACGAAATGAGGCAAAAAAAACCGAAGTGGAAAAGGAGAGGAACAATAAACAATATAGTGAATAAATGACACATATATGGAGCAAACACACATATAGATAACACGGCACGAGATAAGACAGTACTAGAACATAGGGATGTATAGTTTGAGTCCAAGAGGTCGCAAAGTGCCATAGAATGAAATAAAAAGGTTCTCCAGGGCGAATCGACTGCGATCATCGGAGGAACATGATCTGATGGCTGTGACCTGGACATCGCTCCTGAATGACCAGTATGATTGAAATGGTGGCCACAGGAGTCACAGAGCATTGGCGAATCCGCGTAAGTGTTGGGCGAATCGGTCATGGGCCTCTTCCGGTTTCACCAATATAGCCTTATGGTATCGTTTCAGGTGATAGCATAGATGATATTGCGGGGCTCACATGAAACTTTTTCTTGAATGGTATAGGTAGTTTTTGGAAAGAGACAGTAGGGTCTGTATTACATATGCACATGTATTACAGCGCCGACGCCACATTGGGTGGTGCCAAAGTGACTTGGATGTTAGGCTTGAGGGGATGTGTACCAACAAATCCCTTGAGGCTTCTGTCCCGTCTGTACGCCCCCAGAGGATAGTGTTGAAGACTGAACGTGTCTCAGGATCAGACTGAAGAATAGGAGATGATGGAATAAGACCTTTTCTGGGAACTTTAGGGTGGAAAGTTAAGATCGCTTAACCCTGTCAGGGTGGGTTCTAAGTATGTGAGAGGGGCCCCCTGGCGAGCAATTGGCTGAACCCGATGCATGGCAGATGTAAGCACATTCTCCGGGGATAGGGGCTGGTGAAGAAATCAATCATCTCATGAGCTCTATCAAGAAAATCGTCGTCCTCGTGCAGGGCGAGAAGGCATAAGAGTTGAAGAAAGTAAAGAGTCGACAAGCTTGGGGATGGGGAAAAAGGTTGGAAAACTGTGTATCATAGGCTTGTAGTATACTGATGTAGTGATAGTGGGTAGGCTGATGGTGATAGTGAGCCAGAAAATTGACACGGGGGTAGAGATGTGAGAGGGGAAAACCGAATAGCAGGATTGAAGGCATTGATGAAGGTAATGAAACGTGACAAATCCTTTGCATATCGGGAACTCAATCAATCATCAATGTATCTAGATACACGGACGGAAGAAGGCCATCATGGGTGTTCCATACTAAGTGTTCAAGATGACCATGAATAGACAAGCATAGGTCCCATTTTAGACCCATGGCGACCCACTAATCTGTTCGAAGAACTGGCTTGAACTGAAAGGAGTGGAGAGTGAGAACTAGTTCTGCAAGACGAAGGAGAGTCGAGGTGGAGACAAGAGGGGGTTTGTTCTCCTGTCGAGAAAAACTGGAGACTTGAAGTCGTCAGAATGAGGTATAGAGGTATACAGTGAGCAGACATCAAGGAGGAAGAGGTGATAAGTCCTGCCAGGCAACAACAATAGAAGAAAAACAGACAAAGTGTGGTTAGTATTTTTCAAGAATGAAGGTAGTGTGGTGACTATAGGATTGAAGATAATGTCAAGGAATGCGGAGATATGTTCCGTAGGACAAGAGCAAGCAGAAACAATAGGCCTACCAGGATTGTGAAGTTTATGAATTTGGGGAGCATATAGAATGCGGGTTTGCCCAAACAACTGTCGATGACACACAGTGATGATGCGCCGGTAGGAAGGTCTTTAGAGGCAATGAGGTTCTTGATGACTGTACGGACCTTACTATTGTTGGATAGTGTGGCATCAGAAGGAATATTTTTGTAGAATAGGGTATAGCGTCAACATCTGAATTAATAGCAAACACCAACGACAGAGATTTGTGGAGATCTATGATCGCCTACGCCAGCCGGCACGGCACCTGATGATGAGAGTTAATCCTGCATGAATTTTTAGGATGAATATCGTCTTGTTCACCTCTTTGACTAAACAGTAGAAGTTCAAGTTAATTTACGACTCTGTCAATAGCTAAACACACCGTCCACAACCAGTCCCTAGCTAGCAGTACACTGAATGCGTCATAGGTCACACACTCGCATGTGTAGCTATGAAACGAGTGAATAGTGGACACTAGTGACTGTTAAAGGGTTAATTTACACTACCGTCTGTAGCTCAAGCGGTAGTGAGCTCGATCACGAACCCAAGCTACCTGGTTCAAACCCCACGGTGGGCATGTTTGGAAGCAAATTCATTTCGCGGTATTTTTACAAAAGGTAAAAATATACCTCACCGTTCAGAAAGCAATGTCAAACTGCTGAACGTATAAGTGGTGCCTAGAAAATCAACGACTTGTTTACTGTGGCTGATGGCTACGTTCCTTAAGATAAGCCACGATTTTCATTTTCACCGATTGTCCACAAATGGTGAATGGAACTGATTCGGTTGCCTCTCGCATACATGTGTTTAACAATTTGAAGAGATCTTATCCCATACTACAGTCCGCATAAAACTGAGAGATGCTTTACTTTTTGTTAATTTAAATATAATAAATATGGTTTTGAGCATGCAATGGAATGTTACCTCATCACAAGCTAGACGATGGTCAATATCATCATGAATGTTACCTACTCAGACGATGTGGTCAATATCATGCAATGGATGAACATATGATGATGCTGGTCATATCAGAATGGAATTTACCTAATCAAAGCAAGATGTGGTATATCATCAATGGAAGTACCTAGATACAAGCTAACGATTGGTCAATATCAGGCAATGAGAATGTACGTACATACAAGTAGACGATGTGGTCAAATCATCATAACCACTTTCGTTTTAGACTGAATATGAAGATTGGGTAAGGTTAGTCAGAAAACTAGTAACATACAAGAGTAAATTGTACATATAACGTCTAGCACAGGTAGATATGCACAGAGAAATAAGACAAATGACAAGTAAGAAAAATACTATAAAAAGTGGAGGATGTATCAAAACAACAACAACCAACTTTTGTTTGATAAAACAGAAATATTGACAAGATGGACAGAATATGTAACGGCTCTATTTCATGATCAAA
This sequence comes from Arion vulgaris, assembly GCA_020796225.1. NCBI lineage: Eukaryota > Metazoa > Mollusca > Gastropoda > Stylommatophora > Arionidae > Arion > Arion vulgaris. The sequence goes on along the minus strand of CM036761.1, from coordinate 25,925,670 downwards.
GAAGCAGTAAACTCAGTATAAAGTGCAATGACAGCCCAAGAATACTAAAATCTGAAGTTGTAAGAGCAATCAAAACAATGAAGCGAGGAAAGGCTGCAGGATTGGACAATATTACTGTTGAAATGTTAACCTCCTTAGAGGATTTTGGTATTTCAACCATTACAGATTTGTGCAATGATATATATAACACAGGATATATACCAAGAGAATTGAAGACATCAGTATTCATACCACTACCCAAAAAGCCCAAAGCACAGGAGTGCACAGACTATAGGACAATTAGCCTGATGACCACATAACAAAAATACTACTCAAGATCATACATGAAAGAATTAAAAACAAGATAGACATAGAAGTAGGAGAAGAACAGTTTGGCTTTAGAAAGAACAGAGGAACAAGAGAGGCAATACTTTGTATAAGACTACTCGCTGACAAGTATATAGATGTGCAAAAAAGTATCTACTTTTGTTTCATCGATTATAGCAAAGCTTTTGACAGAGTCCAACATGAAAAGCTAATCATATGTCTACAAGAAATAGGCCTAGATGGGGATGATATCAGACTAATAAGTAACATATACTGGGAACAGACAGCAATAATAAAATATGAAAATAGCTACTCTCCATACATAGACATAAAGAGAGAGTGAGATAAGGATGCATTACTGTCACCAAGCCTATTTAACATCTACACAGAGAAAATCTTCAAACAACTAGGGGGAATGCCAGGACTCAAGATCGATGGAAAAATAATAAACAACTTAAGATATGCAGATGACACAGTATTGGTAGCAGAAAATGAATAAGATCTACAAGAATTAGTGGACCAATTGGACAGAACTAGCAAGGAATAGGTTACAGTCTGACAGTGTGCAACATCAAGGCGAAAGACAGAGGATGCTGAGATTCATTGCAGCCAACCTTCGATGTGGAGACGGCACCTGATGATGATGAACGTCTAGCATCACCTGTATTTACTAATTTAGGGGGTGGGGGGATGAGGAACTAGATATACAACTCCAAACTATCTCAGAAACCACTAAGGATCCGAAAGAATAAAGCTCTTAGTGGTGATTCTATTTGCTTACACCATAGATTCTCAAACTTTTTAGGCCCACCGCCCACTTTGCACAACATAAACTGTGTAACGCCCCCTTCCCCATTATAACAGTTTGCCAACGCCAGCCTCTCACATATATACATGCTCTATTTTCACTTCGACATTGAAAATGTATATATATTTCTGTCCCACATGGTCAATTTTCAAATGATTATATGCATAAACTAGAATATTGATGAACAAATGGATCGTGTAAGATGAGCATCAGATGAATTAAAATGCAGAATTCAAATTTTAATGATTATTCAATCGCAAAAAAGCGAAAAAAATGCACCCAATTGCTTCTGAACCTACTATCACCCTCCTGGAAGGCTTCAGTGCCCACAAGGGACGGCACCGCCCACTTTGGAAAACGCTGGCTTAGACATTCTGACAGCTGTAGAATCAAATAGACAAAAACTAGAAATTACATATGAGATAAAGTAAACAAAGAAGGATAGAGAATAGTCGCTATTTTAAAGTTAACAAAAAAAAGAATAATTAGATTATTGATGTTACTAAACTGATGTAATTGCACTCCGGGAAGGCCCATGGGTGCTCCGTCTCCTCCAACAGATATCGACGAGTATGCATACTGATGTAAGAGCCGCGGTAGCGTCGTTGTTAGCGAACTCGCTTCTCAAGGCTGTGGTCTGGTTCAGTCCCGCAATGCGTGCGGAATTTTTCCCGACCGCGTCGGCTCTCAGGTCGACCCAGCCTCAACTGGGTACCAGACATGCTCTGGAAAAGTAAAGGCAGCCGTGATGCTGACCACATCACCTATCGTGTGCCGACGGTCAATGAAAATACAGGCCTAACACTGTATTGCCCTATATACCACGAGGTATGAAAGGGTTCCTTTACTATGCATACTGATGGTTCTCGTCTCTCGCTGATTAAACATACTCCTAACTATACCCCACCGACATCCAGCTCTACTTGTGCAACTGGTAACTCCAAACTGCCTAAATCGCTAGATCGATTCAGCTTCTATTTTAGTGTCCTCATCCACCAGACAGTCGCGAAGAGAAGGAAGAACAACCCCCGTATACATCTTCAGCTCACCAACAATCGATGCTCCTGATGCTAGCATGTCAGCTCTCGCATTACCGTAAACACCCACATGTCCAGGACAGTATATTTACATAAGTCTCTGGAGGTTAGAAACTTCAATAGATGACATTCACTCATACCGCAACCTGCCCTTCTGGATCTTGTGAAGCATCGACTGAGAGTCAGAAACTGGAAATGAATCACACTCATGTCATTAACAAGTACAATATCCACTAGAGTGAACTTTCAGAAATTGAAAATTGAAAGTAGTAATGGATAACAAATTTAGGAAAGGTCAAGCACGTTTTAGGCAAGGAAATTCACGCTTTGATCACATTTCTGCGATGCGCCGGATATTTGAACAAAACAATGTATGGAGATCTATGTTGCGTAGAGGTTAGATGATCGCCTTTCGTGCCAAATGTACTCGGTTTGTTCCTCGTGGAGCCAGCGGGATATATTTCCAGATGTCCTGATCTCAGTGTAGGTGAGATCGAGTTCCTAGTACTATCGGAGACGGACGATACAACGTAGCACGTTAAAGAACGCTTAGTAGTTTAAAATAGAGAAGAACATGTTGGAAAACCGCTGCCCTGGAAAAATTCATTAGAAAAGATCAAAAATAACATCCACAAAATATCTTCATCTTTAAATTACATTAGGGCCATCGCCTGTGATACGGAGTTCGAGCACTGCACTTGAGATTTTACTGTGTTAGAGAGGGATCGATCACACAAGGTTACTTACCGAAGTACAATAATAATGGTCCTATCACATCAATCACTCAATCAGTCAATCAAATTTAGGAAGGTACGAGCAAGTCTCAAGCAAGGATTTTCAAACATTGCAAACAATTTTACTCGTACACTGCGCTGGATAGTTGAACAAAGCAATGAATTGAATAGTTGCTTTTTCTTTCTTTTCTCCAATCATGTTTGCCTCACAGCGCCACGTCAAGAAGAGAAGTCTAAAACCGGTCTTTGTGTGCGCTTCGTAGATAGTGTCTTTCGTCGTCTCTGCTATCTCTGAGGTCCATCGTATGCGTGCCGGCCTTTTTCTTTGTAATCATTGTATAGAAACAGCATTGCTCTTTGAGGTGCACTGTCTGTTGATAATTTGCTCATGTGGCCGAACCATTTAATTTGTTGTTTCTTACTGATGTTGTAAGATGACAACAAGAAGTTTTTTGCAAGAACTCCAGAAGAAGCAGCGGAAGCAACTGGATACAAGCAAAATAAGCTTATAGCATGTATTTGTACAAACACTGTTCGATCGAACCTTACCTGATTATTCTGTGTCTAGTTGTAACGAAGCGTTTGAAAGACACTCCCCCGTGAGTCATTTTTTAGAATGGCTTGCTGGTTGTGTTGTAAGGACGCTCGTATTGCTAGGCTAGGCGATGGGTGTCGTAAGAAATGAGGATAAGTGGTTCGAATCCAGTGTTTGTCTATTTGTTTTTCGGAAGCTCTTAATACATGTACACTGTTTATTTGTTGATCATACAGTACCCACTTTTTTCCTGATGTCTTCATTTCTCAACCGGTCTCTTACCCCAGCATTCTGCGTAGACACTTCATATGTGCACCGATGGAATATTTGTTTCTGTGCGATATCTGTTGACTTTTCAAATGAATTTAAAAGCATGCACAATGAATATATATGAAAGATACTCCTTCATGATATAATACTAACACATATGATCCGTGTGAATAAAGCATTATATGCCGACTTTCAGTGTCAATGAGTTTGTAATATCGATTTGACACAGTGCTTCAGTGTCAACACATGAGCTAGACAGTATGCATTCTTTCACAGTTTTCATCCTGTCATAGTCTGGCTGATGACATAAAATGTAACGGATAACAACAGACGAATGCGATATATATTTAACTCATTACTAGACTGCTTGCATTATGCCGACGATAGAAGTCTTCTGGTCAGTCCATGCAACAGTGGCTGCTCGTCATTAAGGGCCAAAGGGGTTGGGCCCCACCAAATATAATGCGTAACGTACATTTATTATTTATAAAATTAAAAATAACCTAACCCAAAACCATGATTTTCCCGAAAATCTATGTCTGGTCCCACAAACAAACCCAACCCACGAGCAGCCACTGCCATGCGTGGATTTTCAAATTAAAATGGACATACTTTTGAAAAGATCTCAGACAATGGGAATTAACAAAAATATCGCAGAAAAGAAAATAATGAGAAATAGCAAAACATTAATAACACTCAATTATGTTACCCAGTCGAGTATCACTAGAAAATCACTTGAGTGGAACTCGCAAGGAAAATGAAGAGGAAGTCCTAAACAGACCTGCAGACGAAGTCTTCTTGGTGAACTGAAGAATGCTCAGCTATCCTGGGAGACCATACAGAGAACAGCCAGAGACCGAGAAGAGTGGCGAACAACTGGTAAGGCCCTATGCTCTACGAGGAACGGAGAAGAATAAGTAAGTACGTAAGTAAGTATGTCACAAAACAAAATCACAAGAGACATTCAAGATTGTATATATCTGGGAAGTACAGTATCGCACGGTGGGGGTTCATAAATACATGCGGGTGTTTACGGTAATGATAGAGCGGGCAGGCTTGCAGCAACAGCATCGATTGTTGGGGAGTTGAAGATGGATAAGGGGATATTATTCGGTCTCTTCGAGACTCTCTGTTGGATGAGGACACTAAAATCGATGTTGAATCGATCAAGCGATTTAAGCAGTTTGAAGTTACCCGTTGTTCAAGTCGAACTGGAGGCCTGAGAGGCAGAGTGAGAGGTGTGTTTAATCAGCGAGCCACAGGAACCATCAGTATGCATACTCTTCGATATCTGTTGGGGAGACTGAGCACCTATGGGTCTGCCCGGAGTGCAATGACGTCAGTTTAGTAACCAATAACCAATAACCAATAAATAGATAATGAAAACAAATTAAGAAAGCAAGTACACCTATGAACATGCTCAACGCAATCTTGAAAGCCAAAAGTACTGCATCCTGGAACAAACCAAAACAGTTAAAATATGTTTTAACTTAATTTTTTTAGTTAAGTAGAACTGAAATATATTTTTAGTCACATATTATGACAATTGGAGAGCTTTGAAAACAAAAAAACATACAAAAATACAACACTGAAAATCATCAACATAAACTATACATCATTGGATATACACATATACATATACATATATATATTATTTAGAGGACTTAGCCATCAACGTCAGTAAACGATTCGTCAATTCTCTAGGCACTACTTATACGTTCAGTAGTTTGTCTGAACTGTGAGGTCATTTTTGATCGTTCGTAAAATTCCAAGAGAACTAATTTGCTTCCATTAATAGATACCATCATTAATAGACAAAAAAGAAGATGGATTGGTAGTGTATATCTCAAAGGAGTAAGGAAATAAGTCACGACTTATCTGCAATAGACTTGGATACGAATACCTAGACGTCAATAACTAACGTAGATAAGAATTGTGAAAAGAGAGATACCAATTGCAGCCTGACGTTTGAACCATTTGATAGAAAAACGTCAGATCGACAATAATGTAAATATCTTGTAAGAGTCATGTGTGTCAGACGGAACACAAAGGAAATTAGAGATGCATACACATACTATACATACATACATACATACCCATATTCATATATATATATATATATGGTGTGTGAGTGAGTGAACGAGTGCGTGCGTGCGATGTCTGTATAATTCACATAATCAGGTGTCTTGCACTACGCATACTTTGACATACAATGACATTCGGAATCTCTTTCTGTCATAAACCATATGTCCTGTCTCTAAATATTTCATTTTCAAGTCCTATTTACTAACCTGTATCCATCGTCATCGGCGTCTGTGGCTTATAGAAAAGTGGATCGGTCTATTAGCCCCGACGTTCTGAGTTCGAATCACGCTGCGGACAGTTTGGTTGCAAATTGTTTCGCGTGGATTCTTACAAAAGGACGATGACACCATCCGTTCAGAAAGCAATTGCAAACTACTGAACGTAATAATGCCTTAAAAAAATCACAAACAGCGTTTAAAAACAAAAAGCTGGGGTTAATTCGCAAAGTCCTATAAAGGATAAGCAATTAACTTTTTTTTATCCATCGTCACCTTGATATTTTATTGCTTCCATTTCCCGGATTGTCTACCGACATAATTATCTTGTTCCCACCCACAAGACCTCGTCATGGAGTTAGAAATAAACCAACAAACCACCATCTTTATGCTCTTCTCAGGAAACTGCAGACTAAAATCCGAACTCATTAAACTGAACGCTGCCGTAACTGACATGTCAAAATTGCCCCCAGATTTCTGAACACATTATTGAAACCCCCTCCTTCTCAGTGTCTTGAGGTTTTAAATATGTCCATGTGAGACTAATCTGAAAGATACAGTGTGGGGTTCCCATAATCGACCTCCTGCTGACTACTTGGTTCATGGATGCAACTTATTTCACTGTTTATACATCTGAGCATAGAAAGATGATCACAGAAGAAAAAGAATCTGGATATTTTTCTATGTATACAATTTGCTTCACTTTCCTCTCTTATGTTTTCACCAATATATTTTTTATTAAATACTGAGCTCTTGCTTGAAAGGTCAAATTGTTCGCCTCTCAGTTGAGTATCCAAGGCGAAGTCACTTGACTTGTGTTCTAAAGATCATTTTGTGTTCGAATCCAAACCACATTTTCATTCACGAGTTCATTTTTCATAATATTTCACATTGTTGTCAGATTTAAGTTCATGTTAAGTGCACTACTCGTTGCACCCGTTATGTGGCGTGTCATTTTGCGGATCAACTTGCCATATTGGGACACATTCAGTGCTGTAAGGCGATATCTGTTGTACTAAGGGATTCTCGTCCATAAGATCTATCTCATATATATATATATATATATATATATTGTGTGTATGTCTGTGTGTGTGTTTGTGTGTGTGTGTGCGCTCTCTCTCTCTCTCTCTCTCTCTCTCTCTCTCTCTTATATATATATATATATATATATATATATATATATACATGTGTGTGTGTGAATGTGTATGGCTATGTATATATTCAAAGGCACTTTTACGTTTTCTGATTATGGTTACATTTCTAATTTTTCCCACTTATTGCGACACTGAGAAGATGTATTCTGCTAGTGGTCTGATATTTTATTACCTGTTTGTTCATCTATACATATTTCATGTCTTTGAGATCAAGTAGAGAAGTGTTTAATCTTCTGTCAGTCTCTGTCATCACATCTCCCTGACTTGTCATTAGTGAATACATATATTCAAAGCTGTTCGCTTTCTCTAGCTTTTATAGATTGATAAATATATCCATTAACATTCTTATTTTATCAGATGTTATTACTTATCTTTTCGTTGCATTACGATTGTGTTGTTCTCTTCTTTAGGGGTGTGGGGGTGTGGAGGGAGGATAGGGGTGACTGCTCCGTTAGCATATATAAATCACTCTTATCTTGTCCTAAGTTCACATAGGAATAAAATGGAATTGCATTAATTTAAAGCGGGAGACACCCAGAACAAGAGTTGCCCTTTTTAAATATTAACAGAAAAAAAACTATCAAACATATTGTCACAATAATTAGGCCGCGGTGGGAATGTAGCAAAATACATTGCATTTAATGATACACAACGTTTTGTGAGTGCATTGCAATTATTTATTAAAACATATTTCATTTCCTAGAAAATATATTCTAGCCCCCACCCCTCCCCTCATCCTTCACAGTGCAGTGGATTTCACAAATATTAAAAGTGCACAGAATGTCAAACTTGCATATGATGTACATGTCAGCCATATTTGTAGTATCAACCTCCACGTTTTGTCTAAATGTGTGTAAGCAAAGATATTGCTGCTCTAATGTGTGTTTTTTTATTTGGAAGGGTTATATTTCAAATTCCATATCTTCAAAACTAAATGGGTTATACATTTATGGGAGGTTTATGCTATAATTATGGGTGATATATATATCATATGCTAATGAGGCATTCTATGCACTTCTTATGTTAGTGAAATCTACTTCCCGATGAAGAGTGGGTTTTTAAAAATATATTTTCAAGAAAATTACATATTTTTAAAATAAATAGTTACAATGCATAAACTAAACGTTCTGTATCATCAAAATCAATGTCTTTTACAAAAATGTGGCCAAATTATATAGCAATATATTTGTTAGTTCTTTGTTTGTTAATTTTTTTTAAAAGATAACCCTTGTTCTGGGTGGGTCTCCAGCACCAAAAAGCACTGTTTATCTATTACATTCCTAATGATAATAATGGTTTGTATAATTAAAGTATGTGTATATGTCTTTTTTGTCTTTACAGACGGTCAATTGGCAAGTGTTTTAGTGTGACAACCTCTGAGTTTTCTCTTTCTCTCTTGTCTTTCAGCTCATACATACGTCGCTTCTCAAAAGACTCTGCGCCGTTTCGCAATATCGCTTTCCCTGCAACTCTGTCATCAGCTAGTTTTTATGTTTCTAGGCAACTGTTGCTCTCCATAACGTGCCCGAGCCGAAAGCAACGATGAAAAATCATCTCCTTTTGCGCCTAGTCTAGGCAGTGATATGGAGAATGTACCTTAATTAATGTCAGAAACATAAAATGGGTCAAATTCAGGAGATGGGATAACATTATAGAAATGCTGGGTTAACCGCTGGTAACTTCTGTAATTGTAAAGAGAAGATTGACATTTGTTAGCATAACTGGAAGATTTGAAACAATATCACAAATAAGGTAGTTGACGTAAGAGACAAATATTTTAAAGAATGATCAACTTTTCTTAAGAACCCTAGAAACCAACTTTACTGAGAAATTATAAAACTATTCAACTTAATTCTATAGAGAATATAAATCTGAGAAATTATAAAACTATTCAACTTAATTCTATAGAGAATATAAATCTTAGAAATTATAAAACTATTCAACTTAATTCTATAGAGAATATAAATCTGAGAAATTATAAAACTATTCAACTCAATTCTATAGAGAATATAAATCTGAGAAATTATAAAACTATTCAACTTAATTCTATAGAGAATATAAATCTTAGAAATTATAAAACTATTCAACTTAATTCTATAGAGAATATAAATCTGAGAAATTATAAAACTATTCAACTTAATTCTATAGAGAATATAAATCTGAGAAATTATAAAACTATTCAACTCAATTCTACAGAGAATATAAATCTGAGAAATTATAAAACTATTCAACTTAATTCTATAGAGAATATAAATCTGAGAAATTATAAAACTATTCAACTTAATTCTATAGAGAATATAAATCTGAGAAATTATAAAACTATTCAACTCAATTCTATAGAGAATATAAATCTGAGAAATTATAAAACTATTCAACTCAATTCTATAGAGAATATAAATCTGAGAAATTATAAAACTATTCAACTAAATTCTATAGAAAATATAAATCTGAGAAATTATAAAACTATTCAACTTAATTCTATAGAGAATATAAATCTGAGAAATTATAAAACTATTCAACTCAATTCTATAGAGAATATAAATCTGAGAAATTATAAAACTATTCAACTTAATTCTATAGAGAATATAAATCTGAGAAATTATAAAACTATTCAACTTAATTCTATAGAGAATATAAATCGATTGATAAAAGATTACTATATAATAATAACTAAAATTTCATTATAAAAAATAGTATATACAGTCTAAAATTCAGCCTTTTTCCTCTATAATTAGTATGCTTCACACCTTTCCAGCGCACTACTTTTAGGATACAGTATAAATGGGGTCTATTTAGGCCGTCTGTTAATATAGCGACCGCTGCCTCCAATGATAATTGCCACAGACAAATACATCATTTCCATTCATTCGGAAGTAAAATTCATACGTGACCAAGCCTTTGCGGTAAAAGGAGTTATTGTACTAACATAGCCCATTTGGTAATTACCGATTGAATCCTGAATTATATATAAAAATAGTAGAACATTATATAAAATAATAGAAATAAGTAACTAACCATCATATACTAGTTTTAGGCAATCGAGCGTTCCATCAATATACATCTGCCTAAGACAATATACGTTCATTTAAACATCTGTCAAGGTGTGATCTACTTTAAGAAGTGGTGACTTATTCACATTCAAAATGAACAGAGAGAGTTATTTATTACAAAATCTGTGTCAATCGTTAAAGATAAAACAAAAGCTTGCAATTAAACGGTTAGATGCACATCATCCCCTTATCTTTGTATATACGCAACAAGATGTTAAGAAAAGAGCAATTTCTGTAGCAAGTGGTTTAGTAAAAAATCGTGGTTAACTGTTAGGGAAGAAAAGCAATCTTTTTTAATGGTTTGCTATTTCATGGTAAAGAAATATGGTCAACGTTGTTGGAATCTAAAACAATAAGTTATTGATATATTCCTCGTTCAACAAGGACGCAACTGTGTTGACACAATTTGTACAGGGTTCTCCATATGGCTCCGTGATATTAGCAGAAACGGTACACCATCTTTTGAGAATGTTGCTTAAAGCAAGAACTCCGTAGCTCTAACAACAATTATTAGGGATATATTAATATAATGTTATTAATATTTTAACTATTGCAGTTAGCACACGACATCCGCACCTCTACAGACTTTAGTCAGATGATCCACCATAAATAAATATGTTGAATAGCTCTCGGCCGCGTATTGCTTGTATTAAAAATATAACGTTATTATCTATTCTACTTAATTTGAGCAGGTGAACAGAACCCACAATAAACGTTTACCTTAATAGCAGATGAAAATGTGACGTCAGAAATTGACATCATCGCTTTTGATAGACAAACAACCACAAACCACAACCTATTAAATATAATCACAACTCTCAAAAATAGAAAATTATTTGGCAAACAAAAAAAATCGTGTTTACAAAAAACAGAATTTAGTTGCAATTTTTTCTTCCTGGATTACTGTTTTCTAAACAAAGAGACACCGGTTGTTGTAGTAAATTATGCGCGTGTATTATCTTTAGGTATTGTTAGTTTACTTTGCTTGCATTTGTCAACGTGTTAAATCCAGACATATTAAACATTCATAGAATATAAATCTCTTAATACCTATAGTAATCACAGGCTTGTATTCTACACAGGTTTCATCCTGGTCAAGAAAGCTGAATTAAACATTAAAACACAACTGCTTCTTTGAACTAAATACATTCATAAATGCGTCCGGTATCAGTGGTGTTTATAAATGTCGGAATAGTTGAATATAGTTCAGAGAGCTGGATATTAGGTTTAAGTTAAGAAGCTAGTTTCCTGTTTGCACTTGTCCACAGAAGGATCTCGTTCTTTCATCTGGAATATCCACTGACTGGCATGATACGATATATGTCAGATATATCGTTGTTCAGTATTTATCACGGGGATGATGAATACTAATTTTATATATTCTCGGTGCTAGATGAGGGATTTGTGCATCCGTTGGGGACTGATGAAGCCAATTTGGGATCTGAATTTTGTTGGGCATCGTGGGCAGAAAATGTTGGCCACACAAGTTTAATAGAAGGTCATGTATAGTTTGTCTTTGTTTTATGATGATGAGTCAGGTTTGACTGGTTAGCATATCTCCTCTCTCATCTTCTTTGTGTTCGTTCTTTGCAACCAATTTTAATCACTCTTTGTGATATGTTTGATCTTTGCCAAGAAAGTGTATACGTTGCACATTGTTTTGGTAGGCCCCTAAACGCATAGACTTCTACACGTGTAGGGCACGTGCATCCTATTTCAGCCAAACCTCCTTAGACGCCCCTTATGATATGCGTGGCAGGTAACAGTGGTTCTATTCTTTACACCCCAAATTTGGGCTCCGGAAAACAACTCGGGCCGTTTAGCATATCAATGCTGTTCTACCAGAAGTCGAGAACCACGTTGAATGATTTCTAAGATATTTCGTATTTCCCCGGATTCATGCCGAATTCTTATAGTAACTTCTTGAGTTTGTCTTTGAAATGTTTCATGTGTCTTTGATGTATGAGTTTCACTTTCCTGAGCTCGCCATTGAACAATCATTTGTGTAGTCGGTATTCTGGCAAGAAAACTACATAGTCTGGTCTGGAACTGCGTCAGAATGATGTAAATGCTACGTAGATTAGTTATGTCATGGAACCTGGTATCGGGTATCAAGCCGTGTAATGACTAGAAGCTTATTATGTCAACCGGCTTATAAATTAGTTAACTCGTTCACATCATGTTGGTACACAGTCCAGGTTTGGTATGTGTACTGAATCACTAAAAGGACATTTGATTTGTACACTTTCAATGTAACATTCAGAGTTAGGCAGTTTCTTTTCCATATGAATTAGATCACTGATGATGTCTTCAGATAGTTGTTACATATTAACGCGACTAATTGTACAGAACGCGGTGACGTGCCAACAAAACGAACAGACACAATCTAGGTTCTAACATGTTAACCGTGATGTCTCTGTATAGCGTAGAGGTTAAGTGCACGTAGCACGTGCCAACAAAACGAACAGGCACAATCTAGGTTCTAACATGTTAACCGTGATGTCTCTGTATAGCGTAGAGGTTAAGTGCACGTAGCACGTGCCAACAAAACGAACAGGCACAATCTAGGTTCTAACAAGTTAACCGTGATGTCTCTGTATAGCGTAGAGGTTAAGTGCACGTATCACGTGCCAAAGGTAACCGGTTCGCTTCCTCGTGGAGAGCTCGGTATATTTTCCAGAGATCCCTGATCTCAGTGTAGGTGAGATCGAGTTCCAAGTCCTATCGGAGACGGACGATAAAACGTAAGTCCCGTGTTCAATTTGAGCACGTAAATGAACACTTGGAAATTCAAAATGGAGAAGAGCAGGATTGAAAGTCGCTGACCGGACAAAATTTTTTAGAAAATGATTTTAGAATAAAATTTGTTCAAAATATTTTTACCTTCTTCAAAAATACACCTGGGGCTATCGTCGGTGCTACGGAGTTCGTGCACTACAGATTAGATCTTTCTGTGCACGAAATAGATCGGAGCACACATGGTTACTCACCGAAGTGCAATGAAGATAGTTATATCGATCAATAAATCAAACCATGCCAATCATTTTGAAGAAAAAGTGTTAAATGTTAATTGGATTAGATATCGTCTTCAAACCCATGCTGTATAGAATATCGTTTTCAAACCCATGCTGTATAGAATATCGTTTTCAAACCCATGCTGTATAGAATATCGTTTTCAAACCCATGCTGTATAGAATATCGTTTTCAAACCAATGCTGTATAGAATATCGTTTTCAAACCCATGCTGTATAGAATATCGTTTTCAAACCCATGCTGTATAGAATATCGTTTTCAAACCCATGCTGTATAAAATATCGTTTTCAAACCCATGCTGTATAGAATATCGTTTTCAAACCCATGTTGTATAGAATATCGTTTTCAAACCCATGCTGAATAGAATATCGTTTTCAAACCCATGCTGAATAGAATATCGTTTTCAAACGTATGCTGTATAGAATATCGTCTTCAGGCGCATGCTTAATAGAATATTGCCTACAAACGTATGCTGTATAGAATGTCGTCTTCAAACCCGTGCTGAATAGAATATCGTCTACAAACGTATGCTGAATAGAATATCGTTTACAAACGTATGGTGAATAGAATATCGTCTTCAAGCGTATGCTGTATAGAATAGCATCTTCAAACCCATGCGGTATTAGAATATCGTCTTCAAACCCATGCTGAATAGAATATCGTCTTCAAACCCATGCTGAATAGAATATCGTCTTCAAACGCATGCTGAGCCCGTCTGCCCAGCTTGTTGGTAGCGCGTTGGACTTCGGGTGACTATCCCTCTGTGTGCGGGTTCAATTCCGCGGGATAGCAGAAAAAGTCACAGATTCCCAGATTTATGGTATTCGTGGCACCGAACCGAAGGGTTATGATGACCATAGCACCGAGCCGAAGAGCTGAAAAGCTCAAGTGCTTCTGGATCGGGAAAAAAAAACAACGCATGCTGTAGAATATCGTCTTCAAACGTATGCTGAATACATGGGAAGAAACTGTAACCTGTATTTCTAGAGTATTCGTTAATTGACATCGTCACAGCAAATAAAAAATACAAACGACGTTAATAACGGAACAAATCAATATCCTTATGGATAGTGTATAAATATGTCCGCTTTTTCCGTTGATACTTTTATGCTTTGTGGTCAATATTTCTCAGATAAAATATCATGTATTGACAATTGGACAGTAAGTCACAATATGATTTTTACAACACATCCGCCTACGAGTAGCCGGGGCTCCCATGATGTGCAAAAAGTAATAACACTGCAACCAGCAAGTAAGGGGCGGCTTAGGTAGAGGCCTAGAGAAGGTACCTTAATACATAAAAGCCTCAGAAATTGGATGTGCTTAATTACTTGTAGGCGCTTAACTGGCACAATGTGCATTTTCTCCTAGGCTCAGATCACAGACAAATCACAAAGAATGATTAGCAAGTGGTGGATATGAAGCGCTTGAAGAAGAGAAAAACATTGCACTGACAACACAACGCAATTACGTCAGAGCAGCAACAACAAATTGCTATAGTCTGTCCATTAATTCGTGAGCACGTTTGAAATTGATTTTCTCGAAAACTACCTGTTGGATCTCAGTGATTTTTGCATGCAGCCTTAGAATATCCATGATGCTAAAATAAAGCTAACCAGTAGTCCATAGATGTTACGGATTTTGCACATCGGCGAATTCCTTTGATCTTTTATGACAATTGCAAATGCGGGGCTCAAATTTTAGATTTTACAGTATCCCTAGAATTTGTCCATGTCAATTCTATTCATAGGTGTATCTCCATATTAACTTGATAGGTCAAGTAATTAAGTGTGTTGCCCTTTATGTGCAATCGTGAACTTGGATACAATATGCAACAGTTAGTCCTCCCCTTCGGTCACCATTAGACCCCAGGGTGTCTTAACTTCACCACAAATTGTATGATGGTAGACGCATTTGGATATGGAAATGTATACGTTGCTATTTCTCAGTCTGTAATCAAAATATGATTTGTATCATCCCGAATCTGACGATTCCATGAGGTTGATAATTGTTACTGGCTGGACAAATTGTAATCCATCTCGGTGCCAGTACTCGTCTTCCTCTCGAGCACATGTTCAACACACTTCTTCCAGAACTGCATGTCTATCATTGAGAAGGACTCACGTGTCAGAACTTCAACATCACACATTTTAAACGTCCTGTTCTGTTCGGCAACTTGCCCTTTTACTTTAGCCCATACAAGCTCTATCGGGTTGAGGTGAGCATGATATGGAGGTAGTCGCAAAGACGTGTGGCCGTATTCCGCAATGATTTTGTCAATATGAAACACCTTTGTCTTATTTGTCATCCTCACCAGGTGCAACAACTCGGGTTTCAAATATGTATCATCGAAGCTGACATTTTCCTTAGCAAGCCAAGTCCTAATTTGATCTTTTGTATTTGATGCAGTTGGTACTTTGTCTTCCGCTGACACTGCGTTGTGATAGGATGCATTATCCATTACCAAGCATCATGGTCTATTAAATTGGAAGTAGATCTTTCTCCATCAGTGCCTGAAAATATGTCCATTCATTTCTGTGTGGTAGTCCCTACCGTCGGTACTTTTGATTGGAAAATAAGTCCAGCGTCATGGACAAGACCTTCATCACTGCTTCCTGCATGTGTTAGTATAATGCGCTGGCCTTTGCTGCTTGGTATTTTTCTTTTCTGTTCACCGTCTACTGATTGCCATTCTTTAGCATTGGTGTGGTGAGCATTGACCCAGGATTCGTCCAAATATACAATATCATAGCCTTGCCTCCACCGCTCATGGATCTGCCTCAGGTATTTACTTCGGGCAACAATTAAATGTGGCTTTTCACAAATAATATTCCTGCCGCCTATAGTTTTTCTGAAGGTGAAGCCGGCGGCTCTTACAATTTTCCATAGAGTACTTTTAGAAATGTCTATGCTGCAATCTGATTGCAGTTTTAATTTCAGTTTCCTGAGAGTAACAAGTTGATTTGTCGCAAACATTTTCAAGAGCTTCCGTCTTATGACATCTATGTCAAAGTCGTCAATTGTTCTTTTCCTTCCTTGCTTGACATTAATGCACTTTGTGTCCTGTTTAATCCATCGGGAAAAGGATTCTCTATTCAGACCAAGCGCCAGTTGCGTTCGAATCTCAGGGTTATGAATATCGCAATATAGATGACCTCTTTTAGATTCCCTACTGAAGTGTTGGTATAGTAAAACTGTAACCTTCTGCATTGTTATAAATGTGCACTTCAGACTCATTATGAATGTGATATCAATGTCAGTTTTGATAAGCCAACAAATATGATACAATAGCTTCATACAAATAGCGAGATACACCTATAACTATACAACGGTATCCCAATTATAACGTCATATGCTTTCCGCTTTCAAAGTCGACTGGGTTCGGTGCACGGAATTCCCGTGAAATTGTTGTTTACTCACGATATGTCAATGTTACCATAATGTATTTTAAGAACAACGCGTCTGTGTACCGTAGATCTGTTACTAGTGTGTACAATCCGGTGAGGTTGATTTTAATATAACCCGAAGAAGAAATATTTCAAACTACATCAAATTTTCTTGGAAAAAAATATTTCTCTAGCGTCATGGATATTCTAAGGCTGCTTGCAAAATATCACTGAGATCCAACAGGTAGTTTTCGAGAAAATCAATTTCAAACGTGCTCACGAATTAATGGACAGACTATAACATTTGCAACGTAGCGTACTGTCAACAAAAGTAAATCACTCACCAGCGAACTGTAAAACTATATAGAACTGCACTAAAACACACTGACGTAAAATATCTTATCTTATCTTATCTTAACCACATTTGCCGGGAAGCGACGTGGGGAGAGCTAGTTTCCTATCTTGTGCCAGGTGTGTTGCGCTTGACGTTGTCAGTCCATGCTTTCGCAGGGACTCTGAGATGTTATCTATCCATCGTGTTCTTGGCCTGCCTTGTGTTCTGCGCCCTGAGTGTCGATTATTATAGGCACGTGATGGTAGTAAATGTGGTTCCATTCTCATTAGATGGCCGAACCACTTGAATCTTTGCTTCTCGATGTACTGTATGCATGGTATAGTACCAACGATGCTTCTGATATTCTCGTTTCTCACTCTATCTCGCCTTGTAACGTTGACAGCTTTTCGTAAACATCTCATTTCACATGTTGTAATCTTTCTCGCCCGAGTGGTTAGCGGGGCCCAAATTTGGGGTGTAAAGTATAGAACCACTGTTACCTGCCACGCATGTCGTAAGAGGCGAGTAAGGAGGTTTGGCTAAAATCGGATCACATGTCCTAAACGTGTAGAAGTCTATGCGTTTAGGGGCCACCAAACCAATGTGCAAAGTATACACGTTCTTGGCTAAGATCAAACATATCACAAAGAGTGATTAAAATTGGTCGTAAAGAACGAACGCAAAGAAGAAGAAGAAGAGTAATCTTTCTTTATTGTGTTTTAGTCAGGGCCATGTTTGGCACTGATAGCAGAGAGTTGGAATAAATATGCAGTTTATCAGTTGTCGTTTGACTGCCATGTTAATGCTTGGATGTTTTAATAGTGGTGACAGTTGGTATGTCACTGCATTTGCCTTCTGGCATCTAGTCTCGATTTCTCTGTCCATCTTTCCATCTGCTGTGAATATACTCCGAGATATTTGAATTCTGGAGTCTGTTGTATTTTGACATTATTCGCGTGTATATTTAGTTGACCTGTTGACCTACTTATTGTCATCACTTTGTTTTGGAGGTGTTAATTTGACGTAAAATAACAACTTGTAAAACAGCAGACTGCAAACAACGCAGAATTATAAAACAGTTCCCTGAGCACGAAACTACAATGCTGACAAAAGGCAATTACACTACACGATGACAAAAACAAACTAAATTACACACAATCAGAACAAACAACACAACATGACAGCACCACACATTTACAGCAACGAAAACGTCACGCTCAATATGGCAGCTTCTTCTTCTTCAAACGCTCCATATCGGCCACTTGCTAACCACTCTTTGTGATTTGTATGTGATCTGAGCCTAAGAGCGGTATATGAGTTAGTGCACAGTACGCCCTCAGTAGGCGCCATCATATTTCTGCATGCGTTTAATTCAGGTGCTTACTAACATGCATCGCAGTGCTTACAACATGCATCGCAGGTGCTTACATCAGGCATCGCAGGTGCTTAGATCATGCATCGTAGGTGATTATAGCATGCATCGCAGGTCACAGTGTAACTATTCTCTGTTCCTCTTGAAGGTCCCAGCAAATATGGCAGCACGTTCAAACTCTTCATAGCGGGAAGAGGGTGTAATTTGGAGAGAGAAAACAAGCTACAAGACGTCATAATCAATTGACGTTAAAAGAAAGCTGGTCAGTGTTACATAGAGAAATACTTAGATAGAAGGGAATCCTGAACAATAAATACATCACATATAGCAACATATCTGGAGGCCATAGTGATGTGGTTTTATGAGAATACTGAGACTGCAAATTAACTAATGTTAATTGATGAAACGATCAAGTTATATAGGCAACGTATTATAAATTAAAGAAAGAGGTAGTCATCATGTGTTGGACAAGTGATGAGGAATGGGGTTAAAACACATTGTGATAACTGACAAAAATCAATGCGACATAGAGGTAGAATGTAAGAAAAAAATGATAAATAGTTTGATTTCATGGCACGGAGGAGTGTTAACATCTGAATTGATAGTCACCAGCAAAAACATATATTTGTAGAGACTTACGATTGCCTACATCTACCGACATGGCATACGATGTAGATGAATCAATTCTTTCTCTTCTTCACTTTCAATTCCCAATGGAGCATCGGTCTTCATTAAACCTTCTCCAGCGCCTTCTCTATCTTGCCATCTTGCCCGTCTGCCCAGCGTGTTCGTAGCGCGTTGGACTTCGGGTGATTATCCCTCTGTGTGTGCGGGTTCAATTCCGCGGGATGGCAGAAAAAGCCAAATATTCTCCAGATTTACGGTGTTCGTGGCACCGAACCGAAGGGTTACGATGTCCATGGCACCGAGCCGAAGAGCTGAAAAGCTCAAGTGCTTCTGAATCGAAAAAAAAAATCTTGCCATCTTTTCCAATTCTTTCCATGTTTTACCAATCCTTTTATTATCAGTCTCCAGGTATCGTCTCCATGTCTGTCTAGACCTTCCCCTACTCCTCTTCTTTCACTGCGGGTTCCAAAATAGTGCCTGTCTTGTAATTCTTCCAGTCGGTCTCAATGTATGTCCTATCCATCGCTAGCGTCTCTTCCTTAGCTCTTTCTCCACCGGTATCTGCTGAGTTCATTCTCTCAGTTCTTCGTTCGTAGTCTTATCATACTATTTCAGTCCCTCTATTATTCGTAAACATCCTTTTATGAAGGTTTGTAGTTTTCTGGAGGTTTCTTGTGTTGTCCTCAATGTTTCCGAGGCATAGAACAGCACTGACTTCACATTTGATTGAAAGATTCATAGTTTTGTGTTTGTTTTGATCTCCTTTGACTTTCATATCTTACTCAATGCAATACAGTTTCCCCTTGATTTTTGTATTATCATCTCACCTACACTGAGATAAGGGATCTCTGGAAGCATATCCCGGCTCCACATGGGAGCGAATCGGCTAGCTTTGACAAGAGAGGGGAGTACCTAACCTCTACGTTACATAGACCTCTGCATTTTCATCATTGGGAAGGTTTAATGATATCACTGTACTATATTAAGAATTTTATAATAAAATTATAATAAAATAAAATATAAACCAAATGATATATAAAATTCTTCTTCTTCGACGAACGCTCCATATCGACCACGTGTTAATCACTGTGTGATTTGTATGTGATCTGAGCCTAAGAGCGATTGCGCGTTGTTTCAGTTATGCGTCTACAAGTAGGCCATCACATCCAAACAACATGAATGTTTGTTTTTCCATCTGAGCGTGTCGGTCTTATGTTACCAACGGCCACGGTTTGGCATTACAGTTTACCTACTCCTAGATGAATTACCCATCAAGGTTACCGAAGCATATCTGCCAGACGCTACTAGATTTCTAGCCTCATTTACTCGTTATTCGCTCACTCTCGTATCTATTCAATCAGTTCCTCACTAGGAAACCACGAACTGGACTTGATTGTCAGAAACGTTAAGAGACTCATGCTTTAAGAACATTTAACCAAATAACTACTGATAAGTCTATTAACAACTTTTAGTTAATAACATATGAAACCTTTTTTTTTCAACTATACATGACAAAATTCACACATAGAATGTTTCCCAGTTAGCTTGTCTCTCTCCATGGTGGAATGTTATCTTGTAATTAATTTTAAAAGATATTTTCTTCGATTCACTTCGATTAAGATTATGAATTGTTGACATAATTTGTAAAACTGGAAATGATGTTTACACAAGAAACATGTCTAATTCTGAAGTGGACATTATTTTCATGACGCATCAACAAATACTTTTCATTGTATTATTATATTCCCTCTTGTACCGTTATACATAAAATATGACTTGCAAACTTAGAGGTGACTCATGTAGGATCTAGGAAGCTACCTAGTAAATAAAAGAACATCGCAGAAACCGGATATGTTGGATTACTTGTATGTAGGCGCATAACTGGCACAATGTGCAATCTCTTTTAGAATAAGATCACATACAAATCAGGCACAGTGTTTAACAAGTGGTCGACACGGAGCTTTCGAAGAAGATCTCTCTCTCGCGATCTTGGCCTAGACTGATGAACCAACTTTTATCATGAATTTTACCGTTGCTTTTAGTGACTCCGTCCCTCTGTACAGCTTTTCGTGGAGCTCAGTGTTATCGGGTCAAGTTTGTTTTCGTGGAGCTCAGTGTTATCGGGCCAAGTTTGTTTTCGTGGAGCTCAGTGTTATCGGGTCAAGTTTGTTTTCGTGGAGCTCAGTGTTATCGGGCCAAGTTTGTTTTCTCAGGGCTGCGAGCCGCTGGCAGTTTTGCAGTAGTGTTCTGCTGTCATTTCCTACTTTTCGTAGTGCAATTTCCTCATACCGTTTCATCCTGGGGTACTCGCTTAACTTCTTCTAAGGAATTGAGTCCTTACCATGATCTGATTAACAACTACGATGACCTGACTAGAGATGGACTGCAACAGAGTCAGGAAATGTATACCTACTTATTACATATATTTACTTACGGGTTACACTCAATTGCATTTCGAGTGAAACTCAAGTGTATCTACCGTAGCGTGTGTCCGACTCATCGCCATTTTCTCCTCTTAACCTGGGTCTTCATCGGTTCCTGTCAGATTCTTATCCACATGTCTGTGTTTTATTAAGTTTTTCTGATCCAGAAGCACTTGAGCTTTCAGCTCTTCGGCTCCGTGCATGGGCATCGTAACCCTTCGGTTCGGTGCCACGAACACTGTAAATGTGGAAAACCTGTGGCTTTTCTGTCCGCCAGCGGAATTGAATCCGCACTCACAGAGGATATATCACCCGTTGTCCAACACGCTACGAGCACGCTGGGCAGGCGCGCCATGTCTGTGTTTAAAGAAAAGAAGAAGACGGAAAAAGAGGATCATTACCACATAACTGACAAGTTCCATATATGCTCCGATATTATCTTCTGTATTTTCACCAAATTTAAAATCATAATACAACCCATTATGTATTGATTAATTACATGACTTCAGGTTTTAACAAAGTATTAATATCTTATAGTTCGCATTTTCACTTCCCTCTATTTCTGCAAGAGTAGGAAACCATATCCATAAATGTTTCCAAAATTATATATACGACATGATCCTCTTGTGACATTGATGGTAGCTGAACGAGTGGTTAAGTCCTTCCTTGTGTTCCGGGACATTGTTTAAATCCGAACCTCGATTCTGTTCATTGGTGCAATTTGCCCAGAAAACTCTAAGTTTGTTGCCTGTCTACAGAGTTCGTGTTTGTGCAATCTCTCTGCATTGTCATGCCATTTCTGTGAATGGACTGGGCCATATGTGGTACAACCTGGCGGAATCCTTCAGAATAATTAGAGCCTTTACTATTTCCCACTGCTTTCCAGTGATCTCAACATAATTAATACTTGTCTGTACAAATCATAAATTGGCATTTCTATGGTTTATGAACACCAACACCACTGAACTTTCTTCAATATATAGACTTCTTCAATCGTGTTTAATGTCACCATTACATAAAGCACCTAATTAACAAAATTACTCATAAATCTTTTTATCACATACTATACAGCCACTGAACTCAACTAATAAACTGCACGTTACAGAGTTCGTGCTTATTGCATACCATTACTACATATAGCCATGCCACTTTCTTAACTAATAAGTATAGACTTGGCATTTCATGTGTTTATGGATACACCATTACTACATAATACAGCCAGCCTGAACTTTCTTAACTAATAAGTATATAGACTTGCACGTTACAATCGTGTTTATTGCATACCAATTACTACATATCAGCCAGCCTGATTCTTAAAATCAAGTGATATGTTGCATTATCTGAATGTGTTTAATGGGATCACCATTACTACATAATAGCAGCCAGCCTGAACTTCTAACTATAAGTATATAGACTTGACTTCAATCGTCTATTCTTCTTCATCGCACACTTCATATCGACCACTGTTACACTCTGTGTGATTTGTATGTATCTGAGCGTAAGAGAGTTGTACGTTGTGCCAGTTATGCGCCTCAAATGGTCAGACATCCGTTTATTTGATATATTATATTTACAGGTGCTTCCTAGGCCCTACCTCAGTCACCCTACGACTTCTGTAGGTCGCATTGGTATTATTCGTTCATTCATTTGGCCCCGGCACGGGTGCAATTTGTATACTACCAATGAGTTCAAGTTTTAATGTTGAAAACGATGTTCGTATTGTTGTTATTCTTTCTCTTTCTCTCTGAAATTTGTTAACATGGATTTGAATGGCTTCAACCAACTCGTGCCAAGACTTCATATCTCTAGCTATCCCTGCAGTTCCCTACAGCTCCTCTTTATATTGTTGATATATGCCTCCAAACCTAGTCTCCATGTATTTCTAGGTCTCTCTTCTTTCTGAAACAAATATCTGGCAATCGCAAGATTTAGTATATGCACAAAAGTTAAATTGTTTAGGTCATGTGTGATTCCTGTACTGACCTACGGTTGAAAAGTTGAAATCAACAAATAAAATTGATAAGAAATTGGACAGTTTTGAGAATAAATGTCTCCGAAAATCATTAAAAGTAAAATGGAGTGATTTCGTTTCTAACAACACAGTGAGAGATAGAACACATCAACAACCCGTATCAAATATTATAAGGAAACGAAGGTGAAAATATTTAGGTCGTGTTCTTAGATCAGACGAAAAGAGACTAAATCGGCAAGTCCTTATGTGGTCACCAGTTGGGAAAAGAAAACGTGAAAGACCAAAGACCACTCTTCGAAGAACCATCCAACAAGAAAGTAAACTATTGGGATGTAAAACCATACAAGATCTCCAACTGCTAGCTACGAACCGCATCACATGGAGATCTAAAACCTCTGCCCTATGTGCCGCCTTTGGCACGAAAGGAACAAACTAACTAACTTTCTTTCGCTGTCCCTGTGGGTTCCTGGAAAAGATCCTTCCTGTTGTGTTCCGATTTGGTTTTCTTAAAGTATGTCCTATCCAGCATCAGCATCTTTCTTTAAACTCATGGTTCACTTGAATCTGTACATATCTTTCCATAAAATTATCATTTGTGACCATATCATACCATCTCAGTCCCTCTATTATGTGCAGACATCACTTGACGAATGTTTGCAATTTATGCGCTATTATTTTAGTCGCGTCTCCATGTTTTTGACCCACACAGCAGAACTGCTTTAACATTGTTATCACTGCTACAAACATATATTTAACATGCACACATTCACAAACTGTGTGAGCATCATTGAGTGTTTATTAACTTTTAACTATGCTAACACTACGATGAAGTGGATTAACTATTTCGATAAGGGAAAGGAAGGGCCATATTACTTTTTGTTATCGGTAATTCATGTTTTTATCAGATTGAGTAGAAACAACTTGTCATTTTTTTCAAAATTATGTAATGCCGTATCATGGCAGCAAAGGTACGTGACTGCCATGTTTTCAGGAAATACAGATAACTTGATTCGTTGTACAGAAGGGACATTTGACAAAGAAACCGAAATGCATTAAATAAGCCTGCAATAATTATACTTTAAATATCTGCAAAGATTTGGTTTTAATATAAAAGGAATGTTTTTGCTATTTTTTTCTCATAAATATTTATAATAAATATAGCGCATGTACGTGTTTCAATGTTGAAACACGTAAAAACAAATACTGTAGTTTAAAAAATACAAAAACAATAACAATATCCAACAATGTTTCGAGCTAGAGGCATTTATCAAGCAACGGATAACAGAGGTGACGAATTTCACATCTTTCACAGCACACTACATATAGCAGAGAACAATATAATCCAAACGGTCCTAAAACACATCTTTCACAGCACACTACATATAGCAGAGATACAATATAATCCTAACGGCCCTAAAACACATCTTTTACAGCACACTACATATAGCAGATAACAATATAATCCTAACGGCCCTAAAACACATCTTTCACAGCACACTACATATAGCAGAGATACAATATAATCCTAACGGCCCTAAAACACATCTTTTACAGCACACTACATATAGCAGATAACAATATAATCCTAACGGCCCTAAAACACATCTTTCACAGCACACTACATATAGCAGAGATACAATATAATCCTAACGGCCCTAAAACACATCTTTTACAGCACACTACATATAGCAGATAACAATATAATCCTAACGGCCCTAAAACACATCTTTCACAGCACACTACATATAGCAGAGATACAATATAATCCTAACGGCCCTAAAACACATCTTTTACAGCACACTACATATAGCAGATAACAATATAATCCTAACTGCCCTAAAACACATCTTTCACAGCACACTACATATAGCAGAGATACAATATAATCCTAACGGCCCTAAAATAAAAATATGTGACTAAATTTTATAGGAGACTGTTTCACAAATTTCTTAATTTTTGGTAAATGTGTAAATGTATAGATTTCCATTATTGTTATTTTGTATTATTTTTGTTAATGTTGTCATGCAAACATGTAAGTTACTGCTGCTGTTATATTATAGTATAGGGACAATTAGGACAATGTAATTGCTGGTTGCATAACTCAGTTTACAGCGACTTAGAATGACGTTTCTACTGCCATATACCACTCTAGAAGTAGTCATAAAAGTGATGTTTGCTAATGTTATAGCTAACTTTATAACTATTAATAAAGTTGATGTTTGCTAATGTCATAACTTACTCTAGAACTATTAATAAAGTTGATGTTTGCTTTTTTTTTTTTTTTAATTCTTTCGTCCGCTTTCAACTCAGACGAAGTTTCATCTCTGAAACTGATGTTTGCGTGAAATTCCGTTTTTCCGATTTCTTACAATGGCAGCAGCGTGCACATTGTAAATTACTTTACACTGGCAGCCGTTTGCTCAATGTACTCGTAATTAGTATTCCCTCGCCATACAGGCAGATTTTCTCCGACTTCAGAGGTACTCACGTTATCGTCCTGAGTAAGACCTGGGGACTCGAACAAATGCCGGACAGTAGGTTCGAACCCGAGCTATGAGGCGTCTCACAGCTAGCAGGCCGAGCTACTATCAACTACTCTAGGCAGTCCCCCAGATGTTTGTTAATGTCATAACTTACTCTAGAACTATTAATAAAGTTGATGTTTGCTAATGTCATAACTTAAATCTAGAACTATTAATAAAATTATGTTTGCTAATGTCATAACTTTTAACTTTTGTGCACATACTAAGGTCTTGAGATTGCCAGATATTCGTTAATTTAGTGAATGCACTAGCTGCTATAGCAATACGAGAGTTTATTTCTTTCATCGTGTCTCCGTTGTTTGACACTTTACTACCCAAATATGTAAAATGTTCAACTTTCTCCAGTGTTTGGCCATTTATTACGATGTTGTCTTAGGCCATTGTGATTCTGTACTGACCTACGGTTGTGAAAGTTGGAAATCAACAAAGAAAATTGAAAAGAAACTGGACAGCTTTGATAATAAATGTCTCCGAAAATTATTAAAAGTAAAATGGAGTGATTTCATTTCTAACAACACAGTGAGAGATAGAACACACCAACAACCCGTATCAAATATTATAAGGAAACGAAGGTGGAAATATTTAGGTCATGTTCTTAGATCAGACGAAAAGAGACTAAATCGACAAGTCCTTATGTGGTCACCAGTTGGGAAAAGAAAACGTGGAAGACCAAAGACCACTCTTCGAAGAACCATCCAACAAGAAAGTAAACTATTGGGATGTAAAACCATACAAGATCTCCAACTGCTAGCAAAGAACTATCACATGGAGATCTAAAACCTCTGCCTATGTCCGCCTTTGGCCGAAAGGAATAAACTAACTAACTAACTAATGTCATAACTTAAATCTAGAACTATTAATAAAGTTGATGTTTGCTAATGTCATAACTTACTCTAGAACTATTAATAAAGCTGATCTTTGCTAATGTCATAACTTAAATCTAGAACTATTAATAAAGCTGATCTTTGCTAATATCATAACTTAAATCTAGAACTATTTAGAAAGTTGATGTAGCTAATGTCTTAGATTACTCTAGAATAGCCTTTCCCAAAGTGGGTACCGCCCCAGTGGCGTTGAAGCGTTCTAGGGGCGGTAGTGTGTTAAGAAGAATGGGGTGGTGTTTAGGCAAATAGGGGTCGGTGGCTTCTAAAGAAAAATTAATAATAAATATTGTAAAATAAACTATTTTCATAATTTTGCGATTGAATAATCATTTAAAATTTGAATTCTGCATTTAATTAATTTTATGCCCGTCTTACACGATCCATTTTTTATTTCATGCATATAATCATTTGAAAATTGACGTTGTATTACAGAAATATATATCAATGTTATATGTCAAGAGAAAATAGAACATGTATATATGTGGGGGCATTGGCAAACTGTTATAATATGGAGAGGGCGTTACAAAGTTTGTGTTGTGCAAAGTGGGCTGAAAAAGTTTGGGAATCTATGCTCTAGAACCAATGAGAAAGGTGATGTGACAGACGTCATCGCTCAGTCTAGATTCATGAAAAAAAGTTGATCATGCTGCTATCATAATACATTACTTAAGTAGGTTCTCTGCTGCTCAGTTGGGAACTCGTCTTGCATTCCGAAGGTCGTGATTGCGAATTCGTACGCTCGACTATGTTCACGAGTACATTTTTTTTACCACAGACCCATATGGAATGTTGCTGGAGTTACGGAGTCCGTGCTTTATGCAATACCTGGCGTGTCATTTGGCTGACTGAGCCCTATGGGAATATCCGGTGCAAGAAAGACCATCTTTCAGCTTTAACGCTTCATACATTATTTAAACAACGTAATTTCAGGATACACAAAAACAAGATACAATGTAAATGTTCTTTGTATTTCTTTGAATCACGTTTTCCTCTGCGAAATATTATATAAATGTTGCAATATGATATATATTTTTGTTTAATTTTATATGATTTGTTTAGTAAGTTGTTTCAACATTACTGCATATAAATTTGGATTTCAACCAAATTTATTCAAGTTTTAACATTGCAGACATGAAATAGGATTTTATAAAATTAGATGGAAGTTGAAATATGATCATTGTTCAAAAAGTAATTCATTAGTAATACTAGTGGTTTGTTCTACTGCGTATGTAGGAAAACTCTCTTGTGGGATTAAGATGTTCATTCTCTCGTTAATAATGCATCACTTTTGTTAAATGGACATCATTTTATATTGAATTTGAGACGCCATTAAACACGATATCGTTTCTGTTTTAATTATTTCGTTGAAATTATATATTTGTGTATGTGGATGAGTGGAAATGTCAAATAGAGTATTATCAGAACTCAAATCAGAATAAATGTGAGTGTTGGTAGAATGTATGGGGATGAATAAAAATGTCAAATATAGTATTATCAGCACTCACATCAAATTTTTCTTCTTCTTTGCGTTCGTTCTTTACGACCAATTTTAATCACTCTTTGTGATATGTTAGATCTTTGCCAAGAACGTGTATATGTTGCACATTGATTTGGTAGGCCCCATAAAAATCAGAATTAATGTGGGTGTTGGTATAATTTATTTCGCAATATATTTAAGTCTAAATATGCGTACAATCCGATGTGCTGTTTTATCTTTTTAAAGCAATAGGGCTAGTCTAACACCGCCTGTTGGTGAAGACGCCTTAATGATATAAGACGTAGTGAAAACATCGACCTGCGGGTGTATAAAAAAGCAAAAATCTACAGAAACAAGTACATAACGAATACATAAACAGTGACATATATGAATGCAGAATCTACATACACAGGAACATACAAAAAATGCAATAATCTACATTAACAGGAACATGCGAAAAAAAATACAATCAATGTACATAAACACGGACATACAAAATGCAAGACTCTACATAAACACGGACATACAAAATAGCAATCGACATTTACATAAACAGGGACATGAAAAATTCAATACTCTACATAAGTTGGGACAAAGAAAAATTAAAAATCTACATAAACAGGAACATATACAAACATGGGACATACAAAAATGCAAGAATCTACATAACCAGGGACAGAGAAAAATGCAATAATCTACAAAAACAGGAACAAACAATAAAGGCAGAAAAATACAGAAACTGGGATAGACATAAAGTCAAGTATCTACAGAACCAGGGACAAACACATACATCCACATTGTCTTGAAGATGCGAATGCTATAATACAATTTTTTTTAGCTTTATTTTTTGGGAACTCTTTCATACCTCGTGTTATACAGTGTTAGGCCCGTATTTTTTACTGACCATCGGCACACGATGGGTGATGTGATCAGCATCACACCGGCCGCCTTTACTTTCCCAGAGCAATATCTGGTACCCAGTTGAGGCTGGATCGATCTGAGAGCCATCGTGGTCGGGAAAAATTCCACGCGCACTGGAGTTGAACCCAGACCCCCAGCCTTGAGAAGCGAGTTCACTAACAACTACGCTACCGCGGCTCTCTATAATACAATTAACACGATCAAATTGTGTCAGAAATGTGTTTTTTTTCAAATGCATATTAGCACGAATACCACGGATGATCAAGTATTAACTTCGAAATGGCATGTTGGGCCGCTGGACACTGCTGGATTTGTTGCGGTGGAGATCGGAGCACATATTGATGTATCATAAGTTATATGATGTATCATAAGTTATATGATGTATCATAAGTTATATGATGTATCATAAGTTATATGATGTATCATAAGTTATATGGTGATAGTCCACATACAACTGATGATTGATACTTGATAACGACGGATGATGTTGCATGCAATGTTCTAGTATTATCATTGTTTGTTCAATGTATTTTAGTTTAACTGCAGATTCAATGTTTCGTTGTCAGCTGTGTGTGATGCGTTTGGTTGGACTGTGAATGCAATGTATTACTAACAACATTGTTTAACGTAGTTGACTTTGACTACAGATTCAAAGTTATAATGCCACACGTGTTTGATGTATTTGAGCAGGACGGTAGATCAAATGTCTTGTCAGATGTGTTTGAGCAGGACGGTAGATCAAATGTCTTGTCAGATGAGTTTGAGCAGGACGGTAGATCAAATGTCTTGTCAGATGAGTTTGAGCAGGACGGTAGATCAAATGTCTTGTCAGATGCGTTTGAGCAGGACGGTAGATCAAAGGTATTGTCAGATGTATTTGAAAAGGACGATAGGTCCAATGTCTTGTCAGATGTGTTTGAGCAGGACGGTAGATCCAATGTCTTGTCAGATGTGTTTGAGCAGGACGGTAGATCCAATGTCTTGTCAGATGTGTTTGAGCAGGACGGTAGATCCAATGTCTTGTCAGATGTGTTTGAGCAGGACGGTAGATCCAATGTCTTGTCAGATGTGTTTGAGAAGGACGGTAGATCCAATGTCTTGTCAGATGTGTTTGAACAGGACGGTATATCCAATGTCTTGTCAGATGTGTTTGAGCAGGACGGTAGATCCAATGTCTTGTCAAATGTGTTTGAGCAGAACGGAAGATCCAATGTCTTGTCAGATGTGTTTGAGCAGAACGGTAGATCCAATGTCTTGTCAGATGTGTTTAATGTATTTGATCAGGATGGTAGATCCAATATATTGTCATATGTGTTTGCTGTACTTGAGCAAGACAGCAGATCCAATGTCTTGCCAGATGTATTTGGTGTATGTGAGTGTTGTGGAACATGGGATGTGTTGTCAGATGTGTGTGATGTATTTGAGCGGGACGGTCGATCCGGTGTGTTAACTGTCCCGCGCATTTGATCTATTTGAACTAGACGGCAGATTAAATGTATTACAGTGCAAGAGTGTTTGAAGAACTAGTGTTTCACCGACTACGTTGCGATTGCTCATTTAATTACTGTTTCATTTATTTAAACAACATTGAATCATTACGTATGCTGGGTAACGTTCATTAATTACTGCCGACATTTTGAAATTCTAATCTCATCCAGCGTTATTATTTCTTATGTGACTATCAAGTTTCAAACTAGTATTACGCTTTATTAATTGTGTTTGCGTTTTAACAATGTATGATTACACCATTCAGATCATTCTGGTTAACATGTCTGTAACA
Organism: Arion vulgaris; assembly: GCA_020796225.1. Taxonomy (NCBI): domain Eukaryota; kingdom Metazoa; phylum Mollusca; class Gastropoda; order Stylommatophora; family Arionidae; genus Arion; species Arion vulgaris. Next base: position 25,894,724 of record CM036761.1, on the reverse strand, counting down.
ACAACAAAATACACGACAAATTTGAATATGTTGAATTCTTTTCATTATCTGCTCAATGGAATAACATAACAAATGGAATTAGTCAACTGTGATCTGCTGTGGGCGTCTGTAGCTTGACCGGTAGAGAGCTCGATCACAACCTAACTGTAGCTGGTTAAATCACCGCGGTGGACAATTTGGAATCCAAATTAGTTCTGCTGATTTTTACGAACGGTAAAAAATTGCTAGTTTTGCAACTCATTTCTATCGTTATTTTTATCTTCTCTATTTTACTAGCATAGTAAGCATCATCATATTTAATCATTTTCAATTATACTCCCCCGTCCCTTTCAGTTTCTTCTTTGCTACCTTAGTCTGTGAATTTTAAAGAAAATCATTTAAGGGGCAGCATTTCGAAGACGTGCATCCTATTGAGAAAATATACCGGAATGCCATGGACACATATGACTATTAATGAGGATATCACTCTGAAATCCAAAATGATGGAAATATCAGAACAGTTCACATATTAATGTATCAATGTTTATAGCACTGGAAATGCACAAAAAATAATTATTTTACAATTTGTCAAAGTAGCATCATGAAACTTGGAACTGCAAAGTTATATATCTTAAGAACTAAATTAGGAATGTTAAATTACAATGTTGTATCACACCTTGCACATGCCAGCCTTTCTGCTAACAATTTAAAAATTAATTTCCTTTGTGTTAAAGAACAGCAATGTTTACACACATGTTTTATAGAATATCAAAGTTTGCTAACTTTATTTTAAGAATATCAACGTTTACTTCCCTTGATTTTAAGAATTTCAAAGTTTACTCCCTTGATCTCTCTCTCTCTCTCTCTCTCTTGCAATCCCGGCCTAGACTGATGAACCAACTGTTGTCATGAATTTTACCGTTGTTTTTAGTGACTCCGTCCCCCCGTACAGCTTCCCTCGGAGTTCAGTGTCATCGGGCCAAGTTTCTTTTCTTAAGGCTGCGAACCGCTGGCAGTCTTGCAGTATGAATTCTGCTGTCATTTCCGCCTTTTCGCAGTGGCACAGGCTAATTGTGTCAATTTTAAACTTGTTAAGCATGTGGGCTCGGAGTCTGTTATGGCCGGTATGGAGGCGGAATAAGGTAACTTGTTCACTACGGGACAGACCATAGTACCCATCTCCCTCGATCTTAAGAATATCAACTTTTACTTCCTTTCAGTTTAAGAATATCAAAGTTTACTTCCCTTGATTTTAAGAATATCAAAGTTTACTCCCTTGATTTTAAGAATATCATCGTTTGTTTACTCTAATTTAAAGAATATATTTTTACTCTAATTGCAATTATATCAAATTGTAATACCTTCAATCTCTGTAAACTCATTTATTCATTTATTATACGGTTAGTATCCATTGTTTTTGTAACAACGGCAATGCCAGATGTATGTATACTGCTTTATGTAATACTAAATAACTACATGAGCCCAGACAGTATGTAACATCACTATAAATGATTGACTGTCACTTATTAACTACATGAGCCCAGCCAGTATGTAACATCACTATAAATGATTGACTGTCACTTATTCATGTGAACATTTTTGGACACCTCTAGTTTATTCTTCTTGCGTTCAACCAAATAAACCACTTTTTGTTTATTCTTCTTGCGTTCAACCAAATAAACCACTCTTTGTTTATTCTTCTTGGTTCAACCAAATAAACCACTCTTTGTTTATTCTTCTTGTTCAACCAATAACCACTCTTTGTTTATTTGTCTGCTTCAACCAAATAAACCACTCTTTGTTTATTCTTCTTGCGTTCAACCAAATAAACCACCCTTTGTTTATTCTTCTTGCGTTCAACCAAATAAACCACTCTTTGTTTATTCTTCTTGCGTTCAAACCAAATAAACCACTCTTTGTTTATTCTTCTTGCGTTCAACCAAATAAACCACTCTTTGTTTATTTGTCTTGCGTTCAACCAAATAAACCACTCTTTGTTATTCTTCTTGCGTTCAACCAAATAAACCACTCTTTGTTTATTCTTCTTGCGTTCAACCAAATAAACCACTCTTTGTTTATTCTTCTTGCGTTCAACCAAATAAACCACTCTTTGTTTATTTTTCTTGCTTTCAACCAAATAAACCACTCTTTGTTTATTCTTCTTGCGTTCAACCAAATAAACCACTCTTTGTTTATCAGATTTGTAAATACGAGAATTGTTAGATTTTCCAAAATTTAAATTCCCACTTTAAATTACCAAATTTAGAGTACTACTGTAGTATGGCATACTATCTGTTTGGTAATATGGGGGTTGTAAGACCTGAACCATGCCATCATATTGCCCAACACCCCGAGAATCTATATAGAGAACAACAGTGAAACTCAAAATATATTTCTTCTTCTTTGCTCGCTCTTGTATAACGACTTAATAACCGCTCTTATTTATTTTAACGCCCGTGTGGTGACGGTGTCCGCAAAGGAAGCAAAGAATAGCACCACTGAAACCTGTAAGGCATATCGTAAGAGGCGACTCATGTAAGACCAAGGGAGGATACACTAGTAAATAAATAGCATAGCAGAAATCGGATGTGCTTGCCTATTTTTAGGCGCATTAACTACACAACGTACATTCGATCTCAGGCTCTTAGAAATCGAGAAGAGCTGTCTGGAAAGCCGCTACCCGGGTAAAATTCATATGAAAATAATTGAATTAAAAATCCTACAAAATATCTTCCCCGTTATAAGAATTATATCGGAGATCCTCGCCGGTGCTCCGGAGTTCTTACACTGCAGCTGCGATCTTCCTGTGTAAGAAAGAGATCGCAGCTCACGTGGTTAGTCACCGAAGTGCAATGATGGTACTATCACCAATCAATCAATTTCTTCTAAAGATATGATTGAACATTCATTTCCATAGCCCATCTCCACGCAACGATCGGTTTTCTCTAAGATCCGTGCATGGTACTTTGTTATAAATATTGAAGACGTCTGCTGGACAGGTCAATGTAAAAAAAAACAAGGAGCTATCATCCATGGGTACAATTGTTTGTCCAACAGAAACGTTAACGTCACACCCTAACCAGATATTAAGCAGAGGCGCTACTGTGGAAATCTATTGTCTTGTATGTCAGTTCGACACCGCTTAGAAGTACTCGAGTCCTCGCACTAACTCACTAAATATCGTCCGTACAAATATTGTAATTTAATAGAGATTACTTCTCTCCAAACGAAAACGCGAGAGAATGATTTCGTATCTGGTTTTAATAGTAACCAGTGGCGGTTCGTCATGAGGGCCACTGTGGCCGGACCCCACCAAAAATTGTGTGTAACGTATATTTATTATTTTATAAATTACAAATTAACAACCCCAAACCATAATTTTTCCAAAAACGTGTGTTTGGCCCCACCAAACAAAAATTATCACGAGCCGCCACTGAGTATAACCATAGCTTCATAGAAGAGCAACTTGAATATCTTTCCATCCTAGGAGATACCATGGCTCATGTTTTATTTAGACTATGGTACTGGTCTAATTAAAACTGGGAACCACGTTTTATTTAAGCTGGGGTACGATACTAAATGTTTTTCTTATTTGTGTTATTTATTGTACCGCTTATTTATTTATTACATATTTATTATTCAGACACGCAAAAATATTAAACCACTTCCACACAAGCAGTCTACACAGAATACTAAAAATAAACTGACAGGACAACATTTCAGATAGTGAAGTCCTCACAAGAGCAAAAGTCCCAAGCGTCAACACCCTATTACGGAAGGCCCAAGTGAGATGGGCCGGTAACGTTGTTCGAATACCTGATAAACGCAACCCAAAACATTTGATGTATGGCGAAATTAAAGGTGGCAGACGTTCTGCTGGTGGACAGAAAAAACGCTATAAAGACACTCTTAAAGTGTCTCTGATATGCTTGGATATAGACACAACATGCTGGGAATCCCTTACGCAAGATCGCCAAAATGTGACGCTGTAACAACACACAAAAAATCCGAATGGCTGAGAATCATCGTACCGTTGAGGCACACAGAAAACGAGCTTCACGAAAATACAGAACACACAACACTCACAGGTCTAACTTTGATCATGTATGTCCCGCCTGTGGTAGGGATTGTGTTCTAAGAGTGGGCTCTACAGTCACCTCCGCACACACCAGCAAGGTGCAGGAGCACACGTCTGAGACTGATGTCATCATCGCTTGCGATGGACGGCTATTATTATGATCATTTATTATAACCAAGTTAATCATACTTTGTAGTCCCTACATACTAAGTTATCTGTTCCAAGAACGTGGCTAAGATGCACTCCCGTTAGACCCCTACTTCATGTAAGATAGAAAGATCTGAATTTCAGCCAACGTGTACGCATATTATCCGACAGGACAATCATTTATAGACAAGGGGATCTGTGAGATTTTGAAAAACAGATGTTAAACTACCACTGCTGGAGATTATAGTGTAGCATGGTATGAGATTTGATTTGACATATGGAGATCTTGAGAGCTACTCTTTGCCAACTCATATCAAATCCATGAATTCTAGAACATTCGACTAAGTTATTTTGACGTATATATTTATTGTCTATTGTCTATTCCGGGTAGGAAGATGGAGTTGGTTGTCTCTTGCCGTTAAGCGTAAGGATGGAAGCTTTAATTTGCGTTCTAGGGCCAGATAAGTCGCCCTTGTTGTGTTAAATCCGTGTTTATGCAATGTGGTCAAGATATTGTCTATCCATCTTTTCTTGGTCTTCCCTTAGCTCTATTACCCGATCTCTTTTTATTGTATTCTGTTATTGGTGTATATATTTATATACCCATATTTATGCGTGAGTTCAAAGGATACGTTTACTTTGCTCATTAGATTATAGGTTTTTGTTATTCTTTCTTTGTTTCCTAGAGTACTGTAACGATATCTTCTCTAAAACGTATTCGCCAAAACTAGAATTCGCCAGTGGGCTGCCGGAGCTCTCAGGGGAGCAAATAATAGTCACATTGTAACAAACAAGGCTTGTCGTAAGAGCGGACTAAGGTAGATGTCAAGGGAAGCTATCCTAGTAAATACAAAAGTGTCACAAAAATCGGTCATACTGGCCTACTTGTAGGCGCAGAACGTACAATCGCTTTTAGGCTCAGATAACATATATATTACAAAGAGTAGATTAACAAGTGGTTAATATGGAGTATTAGAAGAATAAGAAGACAAACTAACGAATATAAAGAAAAAGAACATGATTTAAAAAACACACACTTATATCCAACAACTTATATCTAACAGATCGTAGTTTGAATAACACATTCAGTATTCAGAAAGTTTATTTTCTCATATTTTACTATTGAACTGACGGTAATGTTTACAAACTCAAATTATTGTTCAATTTTTTGGTGACTATAAATTAAGATATCATGACTTCAATGTACTTGAAATGGTAACCAATACATTTCTTGAAATCTTTGGCAGCTGTCCTTGTTACTGTTGTCGTTTGAGACAATCGTTCAGTGCTCCACTTTCTGAAATAGATAAGATGACAAATATATATGTTGTGAATTTAGGTAGATTAGTTTAAAAATATAAGTTTACAGTAAATAAATATATATGTAGAGATATTTAATGAAGCTAATAAAATATATTAATACTGTTACATATGCTTAATAAATCATCAAAAACTGTATTCATAGATACAGGTAAAGATGACCAATAGTTCGATTAAAAAATGTTTCATAAATACAATTAAAGAAGTAAATGAACTTTAATTCGTAGGTGCCAACGCTTTGTTATGCTGAATGACTTGAGTTTTCAATGATCCTCAGAGTTATCTTGGGGATGGGTGGGGGCATTTTCCATCTGAGATGTTTTACCAGGTCGGACTGGTCTTAATGAAAGGGAACATAATACACTAGCAACCTGTTTCTCCAGGTTGGATGCTCAGCAATTTTCTGACATCGCTTACCTTTAAAACAAATATCACACATGAATAAAGAAAAAAATTAACACTAGGATGGAATGAGGAAAGTAAGAGAGAACTAGCACAATATGAAGTTGGAGAGTCGAAACCGTAAAAGATGGTCTCCCAGACTGCGAATCTCTTCTTCGTTCTAACTCCTCTATAATATTTCATCAGCATAAGGATGCTGAATTGCAAGAATATTGCTTCAAAGTGGCAAGCTAGCACACGGTGTATTTTGTTTGTTAAAGTTCTCTTCCTTTGTGGAAGAAGACATCCTAGCAAAAACGAGAAGAGGAAGATCACGGAGAAAATGGTTTCATTGTGCAGCTGATGATTTGATTATGATGGCTGCAGAGGTCTATGTCCTATGAGAGAGAGTGAAATTCCGAAGAACTGTTTGGGTAGGAAAGTTATCCTCAGGACAAGCTTGTTGATAATGACCGGAAAAATAGACTCGGAATAAATAAAATAACTTTGTCAGTATCTATAGCTGGAACACACATCGGAGTATGTGCTGGTACTGTCGTCTCCTGGCTTCTGGGTGAGCTGAAAAACAACACGTAGCAAATCTAGTGAACCTGAAAACTAAGGTTGTAAAAACATGACAGATATCAAGCTGACTATCTCGTTCGTGGTTCACATCAAACGCTAGATCAGCAATCGCCGAAGAACACGTATACTACACATCAGTTCGAGGAAAATGTTATTTTACTGTCAGGGGCAACAACTAAGATATTTCTAATTGCACAAACAAATAACATGGTTTGATCCCTTTAATTTAAAAAAATGTATTTCTGCCAAAATTGTATTTGACTTGTACCAACTCACCCTCAAATTAATCATCCGTTAGGCTATGAAGCGAAGACACGAAGTTGTGGGGAGGAGACTAAAAAACTATTTTAAAAAGAGTATACGTACTGTGTACACGTGGTTATTGGTTACTAAACAGACGTTATAAAACATGTCGGATAATCCCACAGATGCTTAGTCTGCTCTAACCAATATCTGATAATCGTGGTTCATGTGGACTTCTGGTTAAAAACAGTCTTCTCTCTGCTCCTCAAGCACCCAGTTCTACTTGAAAAACGAACAATTAAAAATTCCTTAAATCGTCTAGATAGATTCAATAGCAATATTAGTGTTCTCATCCAAGAGTCGCTGAACAATCGAAAGTAAATTCCCCTTGTAAATCTTAAGCTCCTCGACAATCGATGCTATCGATGCAAGCCTTTCAGTTTTCTTAATTCTACAAACACCCGCAACCCCTAAACAGTACATCTACGTAAGCCTCTGGACGCTGACATCATCTAAAGGCGACACACACTCACACCGCAACATGCCATTCTGTATCTTCCGAAGCATTGACTGGGAGTCAGATACAAACAAAAACCCCAGTAAACAGATTCCCAGAGAGCCACCAGGGGGCAGCAATACCGGTCTCAATCGCTATCCTCATGCTGGAAACAGGTGTCATGTATACTCAGCTTTGCCCTGCAAACACTCTACCATGCATGCTGATCAGGAAAACACAGCCTGACTTCACACCACTATGCATGGACCCATCGGTACAAGGACAAAACAACTTGATCACATTCAGTATCTGTACGAGTGTAAAGTGGTTAGTGATAAGTTAATTTTATTAAATCATATTACTATAATTGAAACAAAGCAACAGTGAAAACTCCAAATACCCTATTATAAATCTCAACAGAAAACAGACACAATATTCTTCCAACTCAGAACAGGATGTTGCTACCTCAACCACTATATGGACATACTAAAGCCTGCCCATATTACACATTGTGTATATCAGAGTAAAACACATAACTTCATAACACATTTTGTCTTCGTTTCACTATACTTACATCAGTGAAATGAAACAGTTAAATTAATTAAATGAATGTGCTCATCATTTGGAATGTTCAAGATATACAAGAATAAGAGCCATACGATTTAGTTTTGATGATTCAACTATTGCGATTAGAACGTTTATATGTGTCTAGCTGGTGCCTGCCTTCATAACAAAACTGACACAGAACATCCATTGTATGAGAAGAAAAAATAGAAGAAACAATTACAGCATACTTCAAGAGAAAATGTCATGTTTTAGTGAGGCAGAGACTCATTCCACTTGCATGCGAATTGAATAATATGGAACTGGTAAGGAATATATACATATGAAGACAAACTAACGGAAGTTCTTAATTGTCCTTATCACAATTGATCTAATCTAATATAGACAAACCCAGCGACCATATAAACAGTATATTGTTCACAAAGGTACCACCGAATGTTACTTCCTTAGTTATACTGATGGGAAAGTTGTTCATAATTTATACACCTTAAGTTATTTTCGCAGCGCAGTGTAGCAGGAATGTTGTTAAGGAAAAAACTATTATTAAGTTGTGAACATATGTAGCATGACTCTGCACGTCATGGACGTGACCAAGCCAATAGTCTGACATGAGATGCAAAAGTCTGCGTTCTTAGTGACACACTGAACATGTTCTGAAAGGTTTAGCTGGTAGACGCAAACAGTGTACAAACTGTAAGCAGTTTGGAGTTACACGTTGTTCAAGTCGAACTGGATGCCTGAGAGGCAGAGTGAGAGGTGTGTTTAATCAGCGAGTCACAGGAACCATCAGTATGCATACTCTTCGATATCTGTTGGGGAGACTGAGCACCTATGGGTCTGCCCGGAGTGCAATGACGTCAGTTTAGTAATCAATAACCAATAACCAATAACACAAACAGTGACCGGAGTCCTGATTGACTGCAAAGATGCACTTCTATATTCCAACCCGAAGATGCGGCAGGCATTGACAATTAACGAGCGGTATGGCAGAAACGGCTACAATCAGTATATCAATGGACACAGCTTATATCCTGAATACCATTAAAAAACGGGTCCGATTGGAGTTTCAGGTAGTGAGTTGAATTATAGTTCTATGGATCAACTGCGTCAAGGTAAGACCAGACGCAATCTTGATATATTTAAACAATATACGTTGAGTAGACGATGTTTAATTAACTAACGTAGGACTGAAACTGTCAGGTATCGCGTGCTGACGGGTGTACTAAAGATAAGATCAGATGGACAACGAGGATGATTTAATGTAACTAGCAACATAATGTACTCTTGCTATCATTATTTTATTATGTCATGTCACCAGAACTTTGCTTCAAATCACGGAAGGTGTACTTTTATTCTAGTTTTTCGCCTTAATTTTTTACTGATCACAGGACAAGAATCCACAGTGACCCTAGTTTTGAGGTTAAGAGGAGAAAATGACGATAAGTCGGTCACACCTTATGAAAGATACAGTTGACTGTTATTAGACACGCACACACGCATTTCACCCCTACACTTCTATAAAGAAGTAAATGGTGGAAGAGAAGAAGAAAAAGATGTCAGTGGAATCCGCGTGGAAAACGGAAAAGGGGAAATCCTAAACAGACCTAAAGACGGAATTTACTTGAGGAACTAAGAGGTGCTGGACTATCCTGTAAGACCATAAAGAAAACAGCTAGAGACGGACAAACAGTTGAGGCCATATGCGCAACGACGAGCGTAGATGAATAATGACATATAATCCGGAATATTCTAAATTATAATATACGGATGATATACGGTCAATAATTATGGTTTAACTACAACATTGTTTACCGTGCAGTGTATATAAATGAAAGTACGTTTATTAGTTAATAAATGAACTTATTAGTTTTTGGTAATAAAAACATTGCGATGTTGCAATGTACAAATACGTAACAATTTCATTACAAAAAAAACTTTCTTAAAAAGTGGATAAGAAAGTAGTTTGACGAATTTACAAAGAAGAGAATAAATAACTAACGATGAGAACTATTTCGGATCAAAACAAAGAAGACATGATAAGTCATCTTATATAGATGTCCTATTTATTGATACTCATTTAATATATCGTTTCATATGATATAAAATGTAATCTTTACTTTCCAGATTAGATTGAAATTTACATTCCGTGTATACATAAAGTGTTTATTTTCAATTGTAAATTGAATTATAAATTGATATTTACATTATCTTTTACTGAAGAAAGCTAACACAATTTATTTATTGAACGATATCAAGATAATAATACAAATTTTAATAATTTCAAATTAATTTATCATTGTGGATGAGAGAATCATTAGTATGTTGTGAATTTCTGTTTTATCTTCATTTGTAATGGCATCATTTAATTATATTAATTGTTGATGCCACCTGTTATAACCTTTAATGGCACTAATTTTAAATAACCTGTGGACACAAATTACATGTGAGTCATGTGTTTTGATGAGAAAAAACATTTTGAATTCACATTTTGTATTAGTTGTCCATGTTCGGATATGGTGGTATTTCATTGTTACCCAACTACTGCGCCTAGATAATTGACCTACTATAATTGCTGATCACAATATACATTCTAGGAGTGTTTCCAACATATCTCCATCCTCTCCATCTTATAACAGTTGTTACTAGTGGTTGATCAAACATTTACCTGATGTTATCACTTCATAAACAACTATGTACAGATGTTAGGAATTGTATTCCCTGCTTCACAATCATATGTGCCGTCTCCACATCGAAGGTTGACTGCAATGAATCTCCAGCATCCTCTGTCTTTCCCTTGGTGTTGCACACTGCCAGACTGTAACCTGTCCATTTCTTAAAGTTTCCCCCCCACTTATCTCTCGGTCTTCCTCTTGCTCTTCCCCCCTATACTTTCCCCAATCATATACATAACGAGAATCTGTTCTATATTCTAAGCTTCTATTTCTCAGATGTTATAACCAGGAAGAGAAATTGAAACTTCTTATGCAAAAGTGTTAGTATTACATTTTTTTTTTTTTTTTACGAGCGAATTCTTATATTTGGAATTCTTTACAAACAAAAGTGTAACTTATGTAGAAATTATTACCAATATACCTGAAACACGAACGCTACGGAACAGCTACTGGCAACTTTTTTGTTGAATTTATTAACTGGCAATATGGACTTGGCAGCCAACGCCTTCTCTACGTACCTAATCCAATTCACGTGATCCTTTGTTTTGTTAACTACAATCGTAAGGACCAATGAATGACGCAGAACCATGTTGTAAACATCAGACATACTGTGATTTATTGATATAAGTATTACAATGTATTTTGTCTAATAAAACATTCATAAATTGTTTTTTGTTTATTAGTGATTAAAGCCTTTTTTTAAGAGGATATGTCCCTTTCAACTAATGCAGAACCTTTTATTGGTTATATCAGAGCGTGTAGGCCAACAAAAGAAATAAATTAACTCCTTCGGAGAATAATTATTCATAAATTAGTAATATAAAACAATATATATTTGTATTATATTCTCTTTATCAATGCTCTATTTGTAAATATTGTCATTGTTTTTATAATTTGAAACTACAGTACTTTGTATTACGTGTTTCCCAATCAATAGCTTTATTGCTCTCTATATTGTTCTTATTGTATAGAGTTACATATTATTGCCCTTATTATGATCTATTTGTATAAGAATTACAGATTTATTTCCTATTATATGTCCTACATATCAAATAACTATGAATAAATTTCAGTTAACAATAAAACTCTAGCACTGATCAGATTTCGTTTTCCATATTTTTTTATATTTATGTGTGGGTTATTGTTTTATTTATTGATAGCTGCAATGTCCTGTTTGTGATTTCAGTGTCAATGTTTTTATATCTGTTGGTTTGTTATCACAGCGGTTCAAGTTACTTTGTTATTGTAATCGGTGGATATTTGTTATCACAGCGGTTCAAGTTACTTTGTTATTGTAATCGGTGGATATTTTTGATCAAGAACTATACAAGTTCGTCATTTGGGAACTATTATTATATCTTGTTATATTTCTGCTGAGCAATTAGGAAAAGTGATGAAATCAGAGAAATATCTGGTCAACCACTAGTAACAACTGAAATAAGAAGGAGAAGACGGAGATATGATGGACATACACTGAGAAAAAATTATCAACGAATATCAAAGCAGGCAGTCGACTGTTGGTACCAGGACCCGCAAGGAAGCACAAATAGTACCACTGCAACCTACAATGCATGTCGTAAGAAGCGACTAATGTAGGCAATAGGAATGCTACCCTAGTAAATAAAAAGCAGCGCAGAAATCGGATGTACTGGCCTACTTGTAGGCGCATAGCTGGCACAATGTACACTCTCTCTGAGGCTCAGATCACATACAAATCACACAGAGTGGTCGATATGGAGAGTTCAACGATGAAGGAGAAAGCAGACATTGAAATATAAATAGTTCAAGAAACAGAGGACGACCTAAGGAGATCATGAAACGAACTTTGCTGAGAGATGCAAGAAATATCGTCCTCAGTTTCGTGGAGGAGATTGAGTGAGTTGTCCAGGATAGATCGATGTGGAGAAAGTGCTTGCAGGCCCTATTAACTCATAACGGTACAAGATGAATTATTACTATTATTATTATTATGGAAGGCGGGACGATTTAGCGTGGATAAGCTTGCGTCTATCTATTCGGATTCAAGAATATTGTGTGTTCCATCCCCCACTTGACGTCCCACACCAGAGGAAAGGAGTTTTCACGTCAACCTCCACACACTAGGTAAATAAATGTGAAGTGACAAGCAATGCATACCCTTATGTTTGGGGGTCTCTGTAGCGTAGATGTTAGTGATCGACTCTCGTGCTAAGGGTATCCGGTTCGCTCCCTCGTGGAGCCAATGGAATATTTTTTCAGAAATTCCTGATCTCAGTGTAGGGAGATCGAATTCCAAGTCCTTTCGGAGACGGACGATAAAACGTAGGTCATGTGTTCAATTTGAGCACCTAAAAGAAACATTGGCAGCTCAAAATCGAAAAGAGCAGGCTGGAAAACCGCTGCCCTGGCAACATTCATTAAAAAAAAAATAATTCCCTACAAATTATCGTCACTCCCTCCAATTACAACGGTTCTACGTAGTTCGTGCACTGTAGCTGAGATCTTCCTGTAGAAGATAGAGATTAGAGCGCACACGGCTACTTACTGACGCTACTGTGCAATGATGATGGTCCCAAACAATAAATCAATCAATCAATCAATCAAACCTTTAGATTTGTAAAAGCCACGTGGAATTGTACTATTATTAATTAGAAAATATATTGATTAAAGAATAATAGACTAATTAATTCCAGGGTCGAAGCTATATTTTCTTTATAATTATACAGAACATTTGCAAAATTGTGGTTCTATCTTTATCAAAGTATTAGGAAACACAATAAAGAAATGTAGAGAAATTACCATAATTGGATCAAATCAATTGTGAGGATATCAGTTTCTTTGATACAGAAATTAAACCAATGATTGCCACAGCTAAAACAGGATTTCCGTGAGAACAAGAAATGTATGATCACAAACGATTTCGAAATGGAAATGTGGAAAGTAATAATTAGAAATAAAATTAGTAGCCATCCATTGCAAGCGATAGTGGTACTACTCTCAGACGTTAGTTGTTGCACGTCTCTTGTATGTGTGGAGGTGACTGTAGTGTTCAATAATGGAACACAATCTTCTACTGCAGATGGGGCATACATGATCAAGGTTGGCCATGTGGGTGCTTTGTTTTATGTGTTTTTGAGCAATTATTGTGTGATTTGTATTTGTGTGAAATTGGTGTGCGGTGTGTTTGGATTAGAGTGAGATATAGATGAACTACTCTTCAACCTTTCTTGTTCAGAATTATGTATCTATTCTCTAATCCTGTTTTGCCTTTCAGCTGGACTTTGTATATATTCTCTAATCCTATTTTGCCTTTCAGCAGGACTATGTATTATTCTCTAATCCTCGGCTTTTGCCTACTTTCTTTCAGCAGGACTATGTATTTTAATTTTTCCTAAATAATCCTGTTTTTGCCTTTCAGCATTTACTATGCCTTAGGTAGTATATTCTCTAATCCCGTTTTGCCTTTCAGAAGGACTATGTATATATTCTCTAATCCTGTTTTGCCTTTCAGCATGACTATGTATATATTCTCTAATCCTGTTTTGCCTTTCAGAAGGACTATGTATATATTCTATAATCCTGTTTTGCCTTTCAGCATGACTATTTGTATGTAGGCAAGTCAAGTCGAGATTACTGGAGATAGTACCATGTGCAATATTTGACCAGGGTTTTCTACAAGCTTCGACATGCTCTATGCGGTTCACCCCACCCTACTATGATCCATTTTCTTTCCGTTGAGCCGGGGAGATCTTACCGAAATCAACCTAATTCGATAGGAAATCACAATATGTGTATGTCTATCGAGACACACTTTCTTAATCAGAGGAATGGAATGTATACATGCTTCTAAATAAACAAAGAAAGCTTGTACACGTCCTTCAGCAGGTCATTCTCAGTTGCAGTTCATGAACTCCGTAGCATCGGCAAGGGATACCGGTGTAATTTTCAGTATGTAAACATTATTTATTTTTGTTAAAGAATTGTATTATACAATATTTAATATGTTCTACTAGGCTTTTCATGCTACAAGTATTGATTTTCATCTGCAAATAATATGTTTACGTGTTCAACTTAAAAACATGGTTTTTTTAAAATGTAGTCTCCGATATGACTAGGGAAAGTGAAATCACCTACACTGTATTGGTTACTAAACTGACGTCATTGCACTCCGGGCAGACCCATAGTGCTCAGTCTCCCCCAATATATATCAAAGAGTATGCATTCTGATGGTTCCTGTGGCTCGCTGATTAAACACACCTCTCACTCTGCCTCTCAGGCATCCATTCGACTTGAACAACGGGTAACTCCAAACTGCTTAAATCGCTTGATCGATTCAACATCAATTTAGTGTCCTCATCCAACAGAGAGTCTCGAAGAGACCGAAGAATATCCCCCTTATCCATCTTCAACTCCCAACAATCGATGCTGTTGATGCAAGCCTGTCCGCTCTCTCATTACCGTAAACACCCGCATGCCCAGGACAGTATATCCACGTAAGCCGCTAGAGGTTAGAAACTTCTATAGACGACATCCACTCATACCGAAATCTGCCCCTCTGGATCTTGAGAAGCATCGACTGAGAGTCAGATACAACAACTTCCCCAGTAAATGAAGTCCTAGAAATCCAATGGAGGGCAGCAGTAACGGCCTCAACCTCCATCCACATATTAGAAGTAGTTGTCCTGTATGCCCCACTTCGCTCTGCAACAACCCTCCTATGCGCATTCGCCAAGAAACCCCAGCCGGATTTCTCACTAAGACCAGAGATCACTGGAAATATAATTCGCTCGCTCTTTACGGGGAACGAACCTTAAAAAGATGAACGAACAGCTTACAACCATTCCCCAAAGAAACGTGGTGTATACACTAGAACGATATCGTTAATATTAAATATTTCGGACATATCAAACGACATGAGTGGATAGAGAAGATCATTTTGGAGGGAATGGTGTCAGGAAGAAGAATGAGAGGAAGACCTCAAAGACGATGGATGCAAGATGTCATTAACGATCTGAGAATGACTTCTGCTGACGCCGGCCAACTTGCACAGAACAGAGAGTGTTTCAGGACTGCTGTCATGGAAGCCAAGTTCCGGAAGGGACAAGTATCGAAATAGGGGAAGACTGCAGTAAAACTTGGTAAATAGTGAAACACGTACAAACAAAGTACTATAGTTTTACAAAATACATAAACAGTGACGATAAACAGCAACGTTTCGACCAACAAGGTCTTTATCAAGCAAACGAACAAACAGGAGTGACAAATTAAAATGAAACACAAATGGACGACCAAATACCAACGTATCTAAGGAAAATCTGGAATAAAAACGAATAACGAAATAAATGTAACACAAAAACACACATAAAAACTAGAAATAGAAAAGAAACAATGAAACATCTAGTAAATATATAACTTGAATACATGCAACATATACCCATATAGATTATAGAAGCATGGGAAGAAATTTGAAGAAGCATAAGAATGAAACAAATATGCAGAATCAAAAGATGGAGAAGATGTCTAAGATCTGAGAATACTCGCTGACGAGCCAATGCACAGAACAGAGTGTTTCAGGACTGCTGTCATGAAATCAAGTTCCAGAAGGGACAAGCTAATTTATGATGATATCGTAAACTGTTCCAAATAAATTCAGAAAACCAAGTTATTAAATCTTTAACAAATAAATATGTATATTAAATATATATATATATATAAATAATAAGTAACTGTAAAAATCGTAAGCAGGAAAGTATTACACTCAATTAGAATATACATAAAACAGCTTACAAGATGAAAAAGCGTGTAAAAATAAAGAAAATGTAGAAATTAGATTTGTTACTGAAAATGAGAAAAGAAAACTGCTATGAAGGAAAAAAAAAACTGAAAAAATTATATCTTAGTGATATGTTAAAATATATAAGGGTCTCTATGGCGTAGAAGTTAAGCGCTTGCCTCTTGTGCCAAAGGTAACAGGTTCTTTCCCCTCGTGGATTGAGAGATCCCTGATTTCAGTGTAGGTGAGATCAAGTTGTTGGTCCTATCTGAGAATCGTAAGTCCCGTGTTCAATTTGAGCACCTAAATGAACCCTTGACAGTTCTAACTCGAGAAGAAGCAAGAGCGTCGAAAAATTCATAGATTAAACTAAAATGTGAAGGATTAAACAAAATTGATTAGATAGGATTAAAACTAAAATATTTGATAGATTACAACTAAAATTCATTAGATAGGATTAAAACTAAAATTCATTAATAGATTAAAACTAAAATTGATTAGATAGGATTAAACTAAATCATTAGATGATTAAAAATTCATTAGATAGGATTAAAACTAAAATTCATTAGATAGGATTAAAACTAAAATTCCTACAAAAATCTCGTCACCATCTTCAAAATTACATCGGGGACCCTCGCCTGTGCTACGGAGTTCGCGCACTGCAGCTGAGATCTGTATTTGTAAGAAAGAAATTGGTTCACACATTGCTCCTCACCGAAGTGCAATGATGATAGTCCTATCAATCAATTAATCAATCAATCAATCAATGTTAAAATATGAAGCTAATATACTTGAAACGAAAGAAAAATATTTACAATAAAAAGATAGCTATATTTCAGCAAACGCAGGAAGAAAATAAGAAAGGGAACATAAACAGAATCAGCAATAACTGTCTGTTAAACTCTAATAAAATAATGCGTATTTGTTGAATGAAAATCGAAACTATATAATCCGTCAGAGAAGAACACACTCACCCTACGTTCTACTATATATTAGTAAGAACTGAATGTTCTATTTTCGTATAATAAAAACAATCAAATACATGTTTTCATTGTTATCTCTGAAATATAATTTATAAAACTCGAACAATTCATTTTCTCACGTACAAATGGAATGTAATCCATTATTCAAAGTAATCAGTCACACAAAAGTAATTGACGGGACAATATTCAGAAACACGAAGATGTTCACGCTCGGAGAATATCCCGTTTCTTGCAATTATCTGAGACATTGGAATTTTACGACTACGGACATTGACAAGATGGATAAAAAGAATATAAGATAAAAATGTGGTAAAATATAGGAAAGTGTATTTAAGAATAATATTGGAGAAGTAGAGATATATCAGAATATGAGAATAATATGGGACAAGTAGATATATAAATGAGAAAAATATGACAAGTGAGAATATCAGAAGAGATAATATGGGACAAGTAGAGATATATCAGAATATGAGAATAATATGACAAGAGAGATATATCAGAATATGAGAATAATATGGGACAAGTAGAGATATATCAGAATATGAGAATAATATGGGACAAGTAGAGATATATCAGAATATGAGAATAATATGGGACAAGTAGAGATATATCAGAATATGAGAATAATATGGGACAAGTAGAGATATATCAGAATGTGAGAATAATATAAGACAAGTAGAGATATATCAGAATATGAGAATAATATGGGACAAGTAGAGATATATCAGAATATGAGAATAATATAAGACAAGTAGAGATATATCAGAATATGAGAATAATATGGACAAGTAGAGATAATCAGAAATGAGATAATATAAGACAAGTAGAGATATACAGAATATGAATAATATGACATGAAGTAGACTTAAAGACATGAAGAGCTGGAGAAGACCATCATGGAAGGAGACATACCGTCAAAGAGAAGAAGAGGAAGACCAAAGAGAAGATGGATTTAGGATGTAACTGATGGTTTGAACATGACGGCTGCAGAGGCAGGACTTCTGCTCTATGAGAGATAGAAAAGTTCCGGAGGACTGTTGGGGTGACAAAGTTCTGCCCAGGACAAGATATTTGATGATGATGGGTTTACAAAAAAACAGGTTTGTTATTCTTTCAAGAAGGGCAAGAAAATGAACTAACAAAATCGGTGCCATGTATACAAACAATCAAGATAAATAAGTGCAGCATAACCATTGGGTATGTGATAGATAAACCGGCAAAACAAACACTAATTTAAATGGTATTTTTCTATTACATCATCATCAGGTACCATGCCGGCTGGCGTAGGCGATCATATATCTTCACAAATCTATGTCTCTGATATGTGTTATCATCTCAAATGTTGACGCTCTTCCATGCAATGAAATTAGGCTATCCAAAATGTTCTTTCACTGTTTTCATCTGTCTCGTCTACCCTCGATTTTACCTGTTGTTAAAAAATGTGTTCTAAACCTCCCTTCCTCATCACATGTTGGAAAAATGATGACTGTCTCTTTCTTATATTGATGATAAGCTTTCTCGTGTCTTGATCTCATTCAACACTTCAACATCGATCATTTTAGCAGTCCATGGGATTCTCATCATTCTTCTATAAAACTGCATCTCCCTGGTCTTCAGAGATATTTCGATCTGTTTATTTATTGTCCATGATTCGCATCCTTATGTCAATATTAGTTCTATGTAGCGTTGAATAACTCTCTTTCTGATCTCAATTGACAATGACTAGTTGCACATAATACTTCTCATTTTCTGGAACGATGTTTTGGTCATCCCTATTCTGCTCTTTATTTCTTACCTGCATCTGATGTTTTCAGGATTTGATGTATTTTTTCTACTACGTAAACAAACAAATCAAACATGTTATATTTGGAATGTTTACCTGATAAATCTCTGATCGTAGTGTAGGTGAGATCAAGTTTCTAGTCTTATCTGAGACGGACAATAGAACGTAGGTCCCGTGTTCAATTTGATCACGTAAAAGCACCCTTGTATATCAAAATCTAAAAGAGCAAGGGTGGAAAGCCGCTACCAGGGCAAATTCATTAGAAAAATGTAAAATAAAATTAAGTCAAAAAATTCTTCACCATCTTTAAATTTACATCGCGCCCGAGTGGTTACCGGGGCTCAAATTTGGGGTGTAAAGAATAGAACCACTGTTACCTGCCACCATGTCGTAAGAGGCGACTAAGGAGGTTTGGCTAACATCGGATGCACGTGTCCGCTAGGGAATGCTAGCCCGAAACAAATGCTTGCAGAAAATGGATGCACCAGGCCGTAAGGCGCATAACATGGTGCAGCGACCCCTCACAATGAGGAATGGGATAACGGATTATACGGTCGCCAATTTGCCTCAGAGATTTAGCCACGCAGTAAGAATGTCAAACCTACCATCACGAGGATGACCAAAACTTACTGCGGGTAGAGGTCGGCACAAATGGGGAAGCAGAAATTATATGAATTATATCCTACAGAACTGCCTCCATTATGCAAACTTGAGAAGAAGGAGGTGGCCCACTCACACTAGCGTCCAAGACAAACTGTATGGCATGGCTAATAATCTGAGACACACAGCTGCCTTTATTAGAGAATCCAAAATCCCAGTCTAGTGAGAACGCAGAAGAAGAAATTTACATTGGGAACACTCGTCGGTGCTACGGAGTTCGTGCACTGCAGCTGAGATCTTCCTGTGTAAGAACGAGATCGGAGCACACATAGTTACTCACCAAAGTGCAATGATGATATTCCTATCAATAAATCACTCAGTCTAAGAGAGATTGTACGTTGTGCCAGTTATGCGCCTAAACGTAATCAAGCACATCCGATTTATGTGTCGCTTTTTATTTACGAGGGCAGTTTCCATAGACCACTACCTCAGTCACCTATTAAAACATGATTTGTAGGACGAAGTGTTACTATTCTTTTCTCCCCTCGAGGGCTTCAGCGACACACGGATGCGTTTATGTATAATACCCACATTCACTATCGTACTTATTTTGCATTCAGTCGGTTTAGATTGAAATCATCATATTCCAACACAAAATAATGAGCTTATCAATCACTCAATTAAACAAGGAATCAGTCAAACATGCACACAATTCAGCAGTAGAATGTTATATTTAAAAAAATGTATGCCGATATCACGATGAATGAAATACACTTTTAAAATCGAACTTTATATCAATACAATTTTTTCCTACCTGCTATTTCTCTATCGTCACTAAATCAAATAATGATAGTCACGGTAATGATTTTAGTTTTACGCAGGTCAACTTCAGCAAAGATAACTAACCTCATTTCAGTTAGACGCAGGTCAACTTCAGCAAAGATAACTAACCTCATTTCAGTTAGACGCAGGTCAACTTCAGCAAAGATAACTAACCTCATTTCAGTTAGACGCAGGTCAACTTCAGCAAAGATAACTAACCATCATTTCAGTTAGACGCCAGATTGGTTACCGAGGGCCAAATTTGGCGTGTAAAGAATAGATCCACTGTTACCTGCCATGCGTGTTGTAAGAGGCGACTAAGCAGGTTAGGATGAAATCGGATGCACGTGTCCTAAACCTGTAGAAGTTTATGCGTTTAGGGGCACTTCAAACCAATGTTAACGTATACACGTTCTTGACAAAGATCAAACATAACACAAAGAGTGATTAAAATTGGTCGTAAAGAACGAACGCAAAGAAGAAGGAGATTTCAGTTAGAGATTTCCAAACAAGTAGTAATTACAGTATATTTTTAAGATCATTTTTGGTAATATTGTTGGAAATACAAAATTGAAGATCTGGTATATTAATCTCAATATGAATTGCCAAACCGGGACGCTGACATCAAATGATAAAGGGAAAACAGTCATACGAGAGATGAAGTGTCCACGCAGAATGATGGGAGTAACAAGAAGAGACCGGTTGAGAAATGAAGACATCAGGAAAAAGTGAGTACAACATCACTACTGAACTTCATCAAGAAACAATAAATTAAATGATTCTGCTACATAAGCAGATTACCAACAGAAAGTGCAGCTCAACGAGCAATGTTGCTCAGATACATTGGAAACAAAGCAAAAGGTCGGCCACACACAAGTTGGACCTCATAGATAATAGCAGTGACGAAAGATACTATTTATGAAGCGCACACAATCGCTCGTTCTAGAAATCTCTTCTTATCCTGACGATTTGAAGCAAAACAGGATTGGAGAAAAGACAGAATAACAGTTGTTATTGTAAAATATTATTTTATTTGCTCGCTGCAATAACAAAGTTATTCTAGAAATGTTGCAATGTATATATAAAACTGCACAATCATGATTGAAAAGTGTTCATGAATATAGTTTGATTGCTTCATAGTTCAACTGTTGATATAACTTTCACAACCTCGCTAGATTCTTTTATTGGTAACTTTATATCAACTGACTTTTTGTTCATGCATAAATTATCAGGAAGATACCGTTAAGTTTTACAAATACGATTATCGATTACTAATCCGACACAATAAATGGGCGTGTATTCATATTGAGATAACAGTAATGGATATACTCGTAGGAGTTTATTGATGTGTAGATTCTGTACTCGAATACTGGCAGTCAAATATTTCAATAATGTGGTTTGTATTGCAGGGTCTCACTGAGAACATGTATCTAACCTCTACTTTCGATTTAGGGTTATCCGTTATCAGATATATGAGGATTATCATATTAGCACTTCGGAGATGTACATTGGTGCCCCTGATCTCCGCCTAAACAAATTCAGCAGCTCAAGAGGCCCAACACACCGGTTCGATGTTGATTAATCAGTCTCTTTGCATATTTGGTATGTCGCTCTTTTCGGGTGGAACCAATATTGACACCCATCTCTCTCAATCTGGTCTGCGAGTGGGATTCACAGCCCTGAAACTCCTCTGTTCGGAAAGACTTTCAATGCGTATAGAAAGTCATTGAGATACATGCCAGCTTCCTTTGTTATTGTAGCGAGTCAGCCAATCAATTAGGTCGTTCATTACTACAAACTTATGCGTGCCAGGGACAAAAATGAAGGTGAAATCTTTGATAACTGTCTGTGCTAGTACCTTCACCCAGTTTCGTCTCACCATACCTAATTCAGCTTTACGAATCATGCACATGAAATCAACGAATTGCTTTTTGAGGACGACCAAAGTTTAATCTATGCAGATGAAGATCAGCTACAACATCACATGAATTCATTGCTAATAGCATATAGAAAGTACAGCATAAAAATCAACAAACAAAAGACCAAGACCATGAAATTCAGCAGAACACCAAGCCAAGCAAACATACAAATAAATAACATCAGAGTAAAGCAAGTTTCTGAATTCAAATATTTAGGCAGTATTTTTACAGAGGACGGAAAGCTAGAGAGAAATAGAGACAAGGTGTCAAAAGCAAATGCAGTGACCTACCAGCTGGCACCATTACTACAACACCCAAGATCAAGATGAAAGTGAAAAGACATATGATAAAAAGTATTTTCCTACCAACACTTTGTTACCAGTGCCGAATTTGGTCTCTTACAGCAACACATCACAGAAAGCTCACCCCGTGTGAAATGAAATGCTTGAGCAAGGCAGTGTGAGTCGCCAGGAAAGACAGACTACGAAATGATGACATTAGAAGCAGAGTGGGCATAATTTCATGTACCGAATACATCGAAAGACAACAAATGCAGTGGTTTGGACATCTAATGAGAATGAAATACAACCAATCACCAATAACATCATACAATAAAAGAGATCGGTACTAGAGCTAAGGAAGACCAAGAAAAAGATGGATATACAATATTAAGACCACACTACATAAACACGGATATAACACAACAAGGGCGACTCATCTAGCCCTAGAACGCAAATTAAAGCTCCCATCCCTAAGCTTAACGGCAAGACTGAACAGCCAATTACATCTTCCACCTGGGAATAGACAATAGGCCCATGAAGTCACTGAGTATAAAAAACACGAATAGTTATGAGATGCAACCATTTCACACCTCTGTAACCGCCGATCCTCATTTTAGGTTTATCTGGCAATGATCTGAATCGAATCACACAGTTCGTTAAAGCTACTGATACTACGATCATATGATCGATATGTAGATCGCTAATCAAAGAAAGTATAATTTGTTCAAAGTAGAATAATGACAATATAAGCGGTTCTCTCTCTGATATTCTAGAATAGGTCAAATATGATAAGTACCATTACTCACATTTACTTTTCTCAGAAACGTCAAATGACAATTTTGCAATACAATTTCATATTAATTACTTCTAAGAAATGGTAAACACGGTGAACGTTTCTAGCGAAATTATTTAGATATCGGTTCTGAGAAATGTCAAACACTTCAATTTACCAAGTACAGTGGAACTCCAGAATTCGTCCCCGCCAGTATTCGTCTTTTTCGATATTCGCCCTGTTGTTTCGTCAAAATTTTTTCGATATTCGTCCGAAAGTCAATATTCGTCCTACCTCCGTAAGGGCGAAAGCAGCTGATCGCCATTTTGTGTCGGTTGTTTGGCTGAAGCGCTTGTTTGAAAGTGCACGCAATAAAACTCTTGTTATTTTTTAATCTTTTGCAGTTTTTGCAATTTATTATTACAAAAGTTTAGTGACCATGGACGTAGAGTGTATGACGATAATGGTGGTAAAAAAAAAAGAAAAGCAGTGCGAAGTACAATTGATTTAAAAAAAAATTATTGCTAAGTTTGAAGCTGGAACACGTGTTGCCGATTTAGTAAAGGAATTTGAAATGCCAAACTACCATTGCTAGATATAAAAAGGATGCTATTAAATCAGCTGAAGTCGCACAAGGTGTAACAATGCTTGCTTCTAATAGATCGCCAATCACTGAGGACATGGACAAGTTGTTATAGTTTGGATAACTGAAAATAAAGGAGCTGGTGATAGTGTTTCAGAAGCTATAATTTCGAAAGCGAGGTCACTTTATCAAGATTTACAGAATGAAAGGCCTAGGCCATTAACATTCGCTGATGCTGCCGAAATTTTATTTGTGTTTAGTGTACTACATGTATTTATGTACCCTACACAGTGCATATTACGTATTATTTATGGCAGTACGCTGGTTAATATGTGCTGTAGTTAAATTGTACAGTGTTTGAAATGATTTCGGAGATCGATTCTCAAGTGAAAATTTATTTGTTATAGAATAGATACGCAATATTCAAGCGAACGAATTAATCCATTTTAGTTAATTCCTATGTTAAAAATTGTTCGATATTCGTCTTTTCGATATTCATCATCCTGCGGAACGGATTAATGACGAATATTGAGTTCCACTGTATATTCATAGAACACACACACACACACATACGCACAAAAACAAGCTATATATATATAATATATATATATATATATATATATGTATATGAGAGAGAGAGAGAGAAGATAGAAAGAGAGAGACGAATCGTTATTTATGACCAGTGGGGTCATGCCCGATTAATTTAAATAATGTGTAATATTTATTTATTATTTTATATATTATGTGTTAATAATTATTACTTTTAACGAGATTTTGTTTAGCTTTGAAAGTTAAATATATAACGCTAACATATTATATACTGCCCACCCCCCCCCACACTTTTATAAAGAAGTAAATGGTGGAAGAGAGGAAGAAGCTATCATATACAGTCTGAACTTCTGCGTCTTTCCTCCTAATAAGTATACTTCACGCATTTCCAGAGCATTAGTTTTTAGTGCCAGCAGAAGTGTGGTCTATTTAGACCAGCGTTTCCAAAGTGAGCGGTAACGCCCCAGTGGGCACTGAAACGTTCTAGGAGGGGCGATAGTGGTTCAGAAAAATTTGGTGGTGTTCCGGCGATTAGGGATCGGTGGTTCCTAAAAAAGAAGAAATCGATAATAAATATTTTAAAATAATTTTTTTTCGTGATTTTGCGATTGAATAATCATTAAAAATGTGAATTCTGCATTTTAATTCATCTTATGCCCGTCTTACACGATCCATTTTTTCATTAATTTTCTATTTCTTGCATATAATCATTTGAAAATTAACTTTATATGACAGAAATATATATCAATTTTCTATGTCAAAGAGAAAACAGAGCATGTAAATATGTGTGAGGGGCCGTTGGCAAACTGTTATAATGTGGAGGGCGTTACAAAGTTTATGTCGTGCACAGTAGGTGGTGGACCGAAAAAGTTTGGGAATCTATTATTTAGACTGTCAACTTAGTGACCTCTGACCTCTGATCTCTCTGTGGACTTGTTATGTAGAACATACACATATGTCATTTGCATTAATTCAATAGAGGATGTCTCAAGCGGGCAAGCCAGTATACAATTAAACCGAGCTATTGCACTAAAAATTAGTATGTGTGCGTACACGCAAATTAATATATAAAAATATATTATCCATCATGATAAGCAACTAAAGTATGGCTTCCTCATTCATTTCCAAGACGCTAACTTGATATCGTATGTCCAACACTATATACGTATCTTCGCCTGTGTGTTGCCGGAGCCCCATGGGAAGCAAAGAATAGTAATACTGCTTATTACTAGGCATGTCGTAAGAGGCGACTGAGGTAGAGGCCTTGGTTAGCTATCCTAGTAAGTAAAAATCATCGCATAAATCGGATGCACTGGGCCATTTGTAGACGCATAACTGGTTCAATGTACAATCGCTATTAGGCTCAGACCACACACAAATCCCAAATAGTGGTTCAACAAGTGGTCTATATGGAGTGTTCTATGTATCGTTCTATACTCTAAATAGTGCAGTGCTATTGTTCTGTTCTCCCTACAGTACAGTGCGATTGTTCTATTCTCTCACAGTACATTGCTATTGTTTTAAACTCTCCACAGTGAAGTGTTATTGTTCCTTACTCCTCACAACGCAGTGATATTGGTATATACTCTCTACAGTATAGTGATATTGTTTTATACTCCTTCACATATTGTTCAAAATTATACAGTGAAGAAAGAAAATTTGATTATTTAATATTGAATTTGTGACATAATGTGCGTAGTATTTAAACATGGTCACAAAAACGTGTATGAAAGACAAGTATCCGAAGCAACATCTGTGGTTTCCTGTAACGTGAGACTATTCCATTGACAGCAACTAGAACGTTGCACAGATTATGACATTTTTGCGGTCTCATGTCATGATACTACAACAAGCAAAGAACGTGGTAGCCATAGAAATGTCAGATTGTTGACACTATCTGCGTCCTTGTGTCTGGCCTTTGGTCTTGTTAGAAAGCCACCATTAACATTAGACAGCCACGTTAATATTACAGATTAAGTTTAGCATAACCTGGTTTCAAGACATGCTCTCTGTACTTTCAGTGACATTTCTAGATTATTTTTATTGACTTTTTGCTCCCCAACTATGAAATACTCTTTCGATGAAACTCCATACATTACTTCACACCCATGTCTTGCCCGGGCCTGCTATAGGAACAAACAATAGTAACAATGCGACCTACAAAGCATGTCGTAAGAGGCGACGGTGGTAGGGGCCTATGAAGCTACCCTAGTAAATAAATATCGTCGCATATATCATATGTGCAGTCGTAAATGTAAGATCATAACTGGCACAACGTACACTCGCTCTGAGGCCTGGATCACATACAAATCACAAAGAGTGATTAATTTTTTTTTTTTTTTCCATCCACAAGCATTGCGCTTTCAGCTCTTCGGCTCGGTACCATGGCCATCGTAACACTACGGTTCGGTGCCACGAAGACTGTAAATCTGGAGAACATGTGGCTTTTCTGCCAAAACCCGGAATTGAACTGCACTCACATAGGGCTTGTGACCCGTCGTTCAACGCGCTATGAACAAGACGAGCAGGCAAGCAAGAGTGATTAACAAATAGTTGATGTGGAAAGTTTGAAGAAGAAGAAGAAGAAGAATACAGTAGTTGTAAAAAAATAATACTTGCCCGTTTCAGTGACTTGGTTCACTAAAATACTTGCCCGTTTCTAGGTTAAACTTCAGCGTTCACTAAAATACTTGCGTTTCAGTGACTTGGTCACTAAATCTGCCCGTTTCAGTGACTTGGTTCACTAAAATACTTGCCCGTTTCAGTGACTTGGTTCACTAAAATACTTGCCGTTTCAGTGACTTGGTTCACTAAAATACTGCCCTTGTGACGCATAACTGGTTTCAGTGACTTGGTTCACTAAAATACTTGCCCGTTTCAGTGACTTGGTTCACTAAAATACTTGCCCGTTTCAGTGACTTGGTTCACTAAAATACTTGCCCGTTTCAGTGACTTGGTTCACTAAAATACTTGCCCGTTTCAGTGACTTGGTTCACTAAATACTGCCCGTTTCAGTGACTTGGTTCACTAACATACTTGCCGTTTCAGTGACTTGGTTCACTAACATACTTGCCGTTTCAGTGACTTGGCTATCTCTTAATACTCTCCCGTTTCAGTGACTTGGTTCACTAACATACTTGCCCGTTTCAGTGACTTGGTTCACTAAATACTTGCCGTTTCAGTGACTTGGTTCACTAAAATACTTGCCGTTTCAGTGACTTGGTTCACTAAATACTTGCCGTATCAGTGACTTGGTTCACTAAAATACTTGCCGTTTCAGTGACTTGGTTCACTAACATACTTGCCGTATTCAGTGACTTGGTTCACTAAAATACTTGCCCGTTTCAGTGACTCTGGTTTCACGTAAAATACTGCCGTTTCAGTGACTTGGTTCACTAAAATACTTGCCCGTTTCAGTGACTTGGTTCACTAAAATACTTGCCCGTTTCAGTGACTTGGTTCACTAACATACTTGCCCGTTTCAGTGACTTGGTTCACTAAAATACTTGCCCGTTTCAGTGACTTGGTTCACTAAAATACTTGCCCGTTTCAGTGACTTGGTTCACTAACATACTTGCCCGTTTCAGTGACTTGGTTCACTAAAATACTTGCCCGTTTCAGTGACTTGGTTCACTAACATACTTGCCCGTTTCAGTGACTTGGTTCACTAACATACTTGCCCGTTTCAGTGACTTGGTTCACTAACATACTTGCCGTTTCAGTGACTTGGTTCACTAACATACTTGCCGTTCAGTGACTTGGTTCACTAACATACTTGCCCGTTTCAGTGACTTGGTTCACTAAAATACTTGCCCGTTTCAGTGACTTGGTTCACTAAAATACTTGCCCGTTTCAGTGACTTGGTTCACTAACATACTTGTCCGTATCAGTGACTTGGTTCACTAAAATACTTGCCCGTTTCAGTGACTTGGTTCACTAACATACTTGCCCGTTTCAGTGACTTGGTTCACTAAAATACTTGCCCGTTTCAGTGACTTGGTTCACTAAAATACTTGCCGTTTCTAGTGACTTGGTTCACTAAAATACTTGCCCGTTTCAGTGACTTGGTTCACTAAAATACTTGCCCGTTTCAGTGACTTGGTTCACTAAAATACGTGCCCGTTTCAGTGACTTGGTTCACTAACATACTTGCCCGTTTCAGTGACTTGGTTCACTAAAATACTTGCCCGTTTCAGTGACTTGGTTCACTAACATACTTGCCCGTTTCAGTGACTTGGTTCACTAACATACTTGCCCGTTTCAGTGACTTGGTTCACTAACATACTTGCCCGTTTCAGTGACTTGGTTCACTAACATACTTGCCCGTTTCAGTGACTTGGTTCACTAACATACTTGCCCGTTTCAGTGACTTGGTTCACTAAAATACTTGCCCGTTTCAGTGACTTGGTTCACTAAAATACTTGCCCGTTTCAGTGACTTGGTTCACTAACATACTTGTCCGTATCAGTGACTTGGTTCACTAAAATACTTGCCCGTTTCAGTGACTTGGTTCACTAACATACTTGCCCGTTTCAGTGACTTGGTTCACTAAAATACTTGCCCGTATCAGTGACTTGGTTCACTAAAATACTTGCCCGTTTCAGTGACTTGGTTCACTAACATACTTGCCCGTTTCAGTGACTTGGTTCACTAAAATACTTGCCCGTTTCAGTGACTTGGTTCACTAACATACTTGCCCGTTTCAGTGACTTGGTTCACTAAAATACTTGCCCGTTTCAGTGACTTGGTTCACTAAAATACTTGCCCGTTTTAGTGACATTGGATTTCTGGAACTTCATTTACTGGGGCAGTTGTTGTATCTGACTCTCAGTCGATGCTTCACAAGATCCAGAAGGGCAGGTTTCGGTATGAGTGGATGTCGTCTATAGAAGTTTCTAACCTCCAGCGGCTTACGTGGATATACTGTCCTGGGCATGCGGGTGTTTACGGTAATGAGAGAGCGGACAGGCTTGCATCAACGGCATCGATTGTTGGGGAGTTGAAGATGGATAAAGGGGATATTCTTCGGTCTCTTCGAGACTCTCTGTTGAATGAGGACACTAAAATTGATGTTGAATCGATCAAGCGATTTAAGCAGTTTGGAGTTACCCGTTGTTCAAGTCGAACTGGATGCCTGAGAGGCAGAGTGAGAGGTGTGTTTAATCAGCGAGCCACAGAAACCATCAGTATGCATACTCTTCGATATATGTTGGGGAGACTGAGCACCTATGGGTCTGCCCGGAGTGCAATGACGTCAGTTTAGTAACCAATAACCATTAACCAAAGTGACATGGTTCACTAAAATACGTGCCCGTTTCAGTGACTTGGTTCACTAAACCGTGCAAATTTAAGATTAGATTTTCCCAATTATAAGATTGATTGTTTGAATGAAGGATAGTTGACATAATGTTAATTTTGATAGATAAGGTCGCAGATAGCGAAGTTGACAACACGCTTTGCCACTAAACACGTTTCGTGGAAATCCCAGGGGTCGAAGCCTGTTTGTGTAAACAAAGAATTGGTGTTCACACAGTACGTTGTTGGACAACAGAAAAACCATGATCATTCAATTATGGATCTAAATTATACGTACATCTGATGTAGTAACAATGCTCGCTTAAATTGCAAGGAACACTGGTGAAAAGGAAAGCAATCCTTCACGTAAACATCAGTCAGATATGACATATTAGGCGATATGAATACACTTGAACTCATAGTAGCAAAATATAACATTGAGAGGTCAGGGATGACAAATCGATATGGTCGTGAGAAAGAGTGCTCAAATGTGCCTGTGTAGCTTTGCTTGTTTCTGTTAATTATGATTTTTGTGTGCAATGTTAGTTACATGCTGCTGTGCTAGTACAAATATTAAAGAAATAAAAATGCAGCTTCGTGTTAAGAATTGTCTCTAGCTTACTACTTACAAAAACTAGGTTGACATACAAAACACAACAGAAAGGACGATAATGTTGATGATTTACAGACAATATCTAAGTCAATAAGCAAACCTTTTAGTGCCAAAAATTCAAAATTCGTCCATAATTGTAGCTGCCTCTTTCTCTGCTCTTTCAGATACTGGTGCCGTGACGTCCAACACTGGAGGTAGTGGGGAGAAGTCAAACTCAGGTCCATCCTTCAAGTCACCATCGTCTATCAGTAAGCTAACCAAATCTAAGGGTTCCTTATGCTGTTGATGTGGAAGAACAGGCGCATGATGTTCAACTTTCAAAGGTACTTCTTTGATACCCAAAGAACTTAGTAAGTCGAGTTCAGAGTCGTGATCCATATCAAAGCCGTAAGGATGTTGAAAGCTGTGATCTGGTTCTGGTTGCTGAGAACTATCATGATTGCGTTGACTAAAGTAAACAGGTTCAATAGGAAATGTATCTATTCGATTGTCAATGTATGATCTCCTTGGTCGCACTTGTCCTACAGAAAAGAAATAAACAAGTGAAAAAGTAAAAATGCAGGTATAAAATAATGTTTAAAAATAAGTTTGGGAACTTGTTTTAAGTAAAATTACATAAATGTGTATTTGCAGAAGTAACATAGTAATCTTTTGAAACGGTAATAAAAGGTTTCATCTAAATGTGGTTAAATGATCACATATTCTATAGTCTTCTTCTTCTCTGAACTTCTCGAGGTGCACAAGCATTCAAACACGATTTCACCAACCAGATCTGTCTTGCACAAGTCATCTTAGTTCAAGCCAGGTAATTCCTGGCCTTTTTCTTTCTATGTACATAGTTCGTATCCATGTCTCTGTAAGTCTTTCTCACCCTCTTGCCTTCCAGATTTATTAATGTTGATGTATATATAAGGTTACGATTGATGACATACTATAATCATATAAATTATTATTTCTCTATTAGACAATGTTGTCAGTTATAACTATTTCATAAAATAATGAAATATATAATTTCATGTTCTACTACTAATCTGTCTCTTCTTCATATTCTTCAGCTGTATCTTTAGTACAGTCGATGGCTTTTGGTCTGTCTTCATTCTGAACACTTTCTAGTCTCACACATTGTGATGGCGATGTATTGAGGATGGCAAGCCCGCAATCCATTAGAGGACATGACTAGTGTACGAAATAGGAGACGAAAATTATTGTTGTGCGAAGTGTGTGGCTAAAATAATTTTAAGGGTTGCTAATCCACGTTTGCAAACATTGTAGCATTTGCTAAAATCTATGTTTGAAAGATACTATTGTCAATGTTTATCCAAAAATAAAGCAGTCTTTTGCAACCTACTACGCCTACATCATCCACCATGTGCCTCCTTGCACAATTATGCAGCCTCCCTCGGTTTTCTCCAGATCTGATATGATCCGCTCTGACCACCTCCAATTTATTGCTTTCCGTACATTGTCTTCTCAAATACGGTAAATCATTACTTATTTAGTCATCAATCACATCAAACATGTGAAACTATGTTCTCTTCTTGCTGTAATATTCTGTCTATGTGATATGTGTGGCTCCTAAATAAAGTTTTTATCGAAGGATTAAAACACATACACTGTTCTCTTGTGTTTATTGATCAGGCTAATGTATAGTTATCCTAGATTTTATGATAGATGAGATAATGTTCTTAAGTATATCATAGAAAAACGTTGTCCAGCGAATTGGCTATTTTCCCGTTATTCCTGATTTAAATGAAGACTCGCTCGGTGGAGTTGCTGGGCTTATCGAAGAATGAAGACTAGCTCGGTGGAGTTGATATGCTTATCGAAGAATGAAGGCTCGCTCGGTGGAGTTGCTATGCTTATCAAAGAATGAAGGCTCGCTCGGTGGAGTTGCTATGCTTATCGAAGAATGAAGACTAGCTCGGTGGAGTTGCTATGCTTATCGAAGAATGAAGGCTCGCTCGGTGGAGTTGCCATGCTTATCGAAGAATGAAGACTAGCTCGGTGGAGTTGCTATGCTTATCGAAGAATGAAGACTAGCTCGGTGGAGTTGCTATGCTTATCGAAGAATGAAGACTAGCTCGGTGGAGTTGCTATGCTTATCGAAGAATGAGGACTCGCTCGGTGGAGTTGCTATGCTTATCGAAGAATGACCATAACAAGCTACATGTTCAAGTTAAGAACGTTGAAAAATTCGTCACTCTTTTACTCTTTCTCTCTCGCTCTCTCTATCTCTCTCTCTAACTATTCATCTACCACTCTTGTGCTGTTTTAGCCCAGGTAGTGCATAGGCCCTCAACCAATGCGTGTTAGTAAATGGTTTATTGGATTCGCAATATTGTCGTTTATAGTTAGTTTTCTACCGCATGGGGTAACAAGTCTCAAGTTGAATACTACCTAAACTTCTCTTGCGAATTGTGGGTCGCATCGTTACTATTCGTTGCATCCTTTGTAGGTCCTGACAACACACGGACGTAAACACTCTTGACAGTTGACAATCAATAAAAGTATGCTAGAAAATTGTTACAGGAACAGCAATCATTAGTAACAATTAAAATAGGAACTCTACATAATTTCAGTATTATCAAAATTACGTCTGGGACCACTGGCAGCGTTAACGGGTTCATGCACTGTCGATGAGATGTGTTCCAGAGTACAAGATAGATGAAAATAAAGTGTGTGTTTTCATCAAATCACATTAATGATCATCATAGCAATCAATCAATTCTTGTATTATGTTATTTCTAATGCACAACTTTTAAAAAAAACAAGAACAACTCTTTTTCAATCTAAGAATATACATTAAAACATTGTTTAAATGTAACATATATTTATCAACTAGTTTTACTTTGTTATTGCTCTACCTGACTATTTTTATAATCGAAGGAAAAGAAATACATTAACTAAGATATTATGCCGATTCAGTTTTACTGTCAACATTGCAATGAGAGAATGAGAAATTAGTAATGGTCATGTAAGAGAAAAGCGAAACAATAAATCGTCATCTAAATTTAGCAAAATTAAAATGAGCTGATAAAACTATCGTGACATAGTGTATTTTTTATCAAAGAAAAGAAAGTAGAAAATTGGATCTTTTTTGAAAATATAATCTCGCTTCTAAATGACGGTTTAATTGATATGAATAAAATCAACACACACATATTGAAAGCTTTGCACATACTTAAACAACTGACAACATCATGACATGGACTGCTGGAAAATAAGATTCAGAATACTGTGAGCATGCATATTTCCAATGGCAACACATTGTGTGAACATAAAATTAAACAAGGCAGTAGAAATAATATTCCTGCGTTTTGTATTAAGTGTTACATAAGTAGACATGTATACCATAGACAGAGATCACAATAAACAGATGTTCTCAAAACGAACTGACAATCAAAAAGCTGCTGATGCTACAACTAAGAATGAGAAAATAATTTAAGCATTTTGGACATATGCAAGAAATCTTTTCTTATTCTGTGGTGTGAGGTAAAACAGGATTGAGAGAAAGTAACGTGACGCTGTGAGGTAAAACAGGATTGAGAGAAAGTAACGTGACGCTGTGAGGTAAAACAGGATTGAGAGAAAGTAACGTGACGATGTGAGGTAAAACAGGATTGGGAGAAAGTAACGTGACGATGTGAGGTAAAACAGGATTGGGAGAAAGTAACGTGACGATGTGAGGTAAAACAGGATTGAGAGAAAGTAACGTGACGATGTGAGGTAAAACAGGATTGGGAGAAAGTAACGTGACGATGTGAGGTAAAACAGGATTGAGAGAAAGTAACGTGACGCTGTGAGGTAAAACAGGATTGAGAGAAAGTAACGTGACGATGTGAGGTAAAACAGATTGGGAGAAAGTAACGTAGATGTGAGGTAAAACAGGATTGAGAGAAAGTAACGTGACGATGTGAGGTAAAACAGGATTGGGAGAAAGACGACGATGTGAGTAACAGGATTGAGGAAAGTAACGTTAAAAGTATAATACAAAGACATGAAAGGTTGGAAAAGACTATTATGTAAAAACGCATATTAGGAAAAAGGCGAAGCGGAGAAACGTGCGGAAATAAGGTGGATACAGAATGGATGTGACTAAAGAATTGAGCATAACGGCAACATAGATGGTGTTTCTGACCTATGAGAGATCAGAGTGGCAATGATTTTACTCAAGACAAGCTATTTGGTCTTTTTTCAGCTCTTACAACTCTTTGCATTCGCTGAATCCACTGTGGCCCATAAACTGGTCATCCAGTTTAGGTGTGTCAAATATTCACAAAGCTTAGTCCTCATTCCGACTGGGCATGGTCCTCTGTTCACCTACGCCAGGAAAATGTAGTCATGCAAGAAATGCTCCGATATTTG
Organism: Arion vulgaris; assembly: GCA_020796225.1. NCBI lineage: Eukaryota > Metazoa > Mollusca > Gastropoda > Stylommatophora > Arionidae > Arion > Arion vulgaris. Next base: position 25,859,942 of record CM036761.1, on the reverse strand, counting down.
TTATGCCTGTAGACACTAGATATAACTGTTAGATTTATTCATACTCTATTTAAGTGTCTGTTGAACCTGCAGTGTTGCGTACTTATTCGAAATACAATGTATGTTCTACTAAAATCTTTGAAGAATTATTTTCCATTAATGTGTTCAATGTTCCGCCTTCATGTCTAATACTGCAGATCTTCTCTTTATGAGGATGCTGATCTCTTGAAAAGACAGTGATTGGTAGATTTGTTCTTTCACCCTGCTTTCTTTATCCAAGATATCATTGTCGTCAATGCCAACGTGTGGTGGAATCCACTGCAGGTGAATAACTGCTTTTTGATGCAGGATTATTTTTTTTGTCTCCATCAAGGAATGTAAGCATGTATCTGATTAAAGCAGCATACTTTTGTGTGAGCAATGTTCTTTGATCTGTGTATGAGTTCTTGTGGCATTTACATGCTTATCTATAGCTCATATAAAATTATCCTCAGCATTTATTCATGCAAGATGCATTAGCATAGTGGTCAGTGCACCCGCTTCTTATACGCTTGATCTGTGTTCTTCTTCTTCTTCTTCGAACGCTTCATTTAGACCACGTGTTAACACTCTTTGTGATTTGTATGTGATCCAAGCTTATGTTTTCTGATACGCTTTTTATTTACTAGGTAGCTTCCTAAGCCCCAACCTCAGTCGCCTTTCACGACATGCATTGCAGAACACAGTATTACTATTCTTTTCTCCCCTTGCGAGCTACTTCATCTCATAACCGGATTCGAGTTCAATTCCCGGGGGAAGCTACTTTTCTTTTTCGATCATAACGACTCACGAATCGACTCAACCTCACTTGGGTACCATCAAAACATTGTAAAGTAAATGCAGACGACGGGATATCGACATCAACCTTCGTGTGCCGATAGCCATCGGAAAAAACACGGAACTAACACAGTATTCCTCAATATACCTCATGGTATTAAAATGGTACATTTACTTTACTTACTATTTTAACCTATTCTTTATTCTATCTACTTACATCCATTTAATTTTCTAAAGAATATATAGTTTATATACGTAAGATGTACTAATACATATGGTTAATGTAAATGTGTCATTAATAAAGAAAAACACTTTGAGGACATACTAGTGAAACACTTCTTCAGAGGACGATAACACTGAAGTGTAAACAATTCTTCAGAGGACGATAACACTGAAGTGTAATGAGTAATTAATTATACATGAAGAGAAAACTATAAAATAAAATGTCTGATATAAATAACGTTGTTTGATAAACGTTGGTGCAATTTATTGCCGATAACAGATGCAAGATAAGAAACTAATTCAAAGCCAGCTATAATTTCTGTGATTCTGAGTTTACTCACGATGATTTGCAAGGTAACGTTGAAGTGCACACGGAAATTTGTCATTCTAACAATGATGATACACTTAATTTAATTTGACTGAAGTTGTTTAACAACTTTTGTTGAACTTAATCCTAATGAATTTGTCGCTAGGTGGAGTTTAGTAGGCTCTAGACTTAGTATTGAAGGACATCCTCATCATCAGGTGCCGTCTCCACATCGAAGGTTGGCTGCAATGAATCTTCAGCATCCTTTGTCTTTCGCCTTGGTGTTGCACACTGCCAGACTGTAACCAGTCCATTTCTTAAAGTTTCCTCCCACTTATCTCTCGGTCTTCCTCTTGCTCTTCCCCCTCAACTTTCCCTCTAGTAAATGTTTTATCATGGTGTCATGTCTTTTATGTGCCCAAAATACTTTATTTGCCTGAATTTTATTTCTCTGAATAATTGTTTCTTCATGACTAGTTTTCCTAAAACTTGTTTATTTGTCTGTTTTTCTGTCCATGAAACTCTGCCTATTCTTCTATATATCCACATCTCAAATGCATCAATCTGTCTTCTAACTGCTTGTTCATTGTCCATGTTTCGAGCCATACATTAATATAGGATATATATATCATTTGATCATTCTCATTTTTAGCCTGTTTGTGATTGAAGGACACTTACTCAGAATTTCGCATGATATCGTTTAGAACTGCACTGCAAGAAAATAATTCGAGAATAGTCTTGTTTGAACCGATGTCCGCAGTGATAAATGACCACTGTTCAAGACATTCCACTACCACTGCTTCAAATTATTAAATAGATTAAGGTCACTTAATGCGTCAGATCAAATGTTTCATCTGCTACTGTATGACAGTAAAGTCTGCAACTGTTAAGTCCACTGCCTGGTAGAGGGGGCACGGAATAGCTAAATGCTAGGGCTGGGGGATGAGTAAAATTTGATGGATAATCACAACTACCTTGTACGTCAGCACTATTATGTAAATGGCTAGAGGAGTTAAGAGGAGTAGGGAAGACATAGATAGACCAGGAGAGAGAGCTGGATGCTGATATTAAAAGAATAAGTAAAAATATGGAAAGAATTGAAAGGGTTGGCAGGAGAGAGGAAGAGATGGACGAAGTTTGTTGAAGACCTGTTTACCATTGGGAGTTGAAAGGTGAAGATGAGGAGCTCAACTTGACCAAACATCCGAAGAAAGGGGCCCTAAAGTAGTTGATGGTTATGAGTGTATTCCATTGTATCTTCTGACATCCCCTGTTTGATTCTAAACGTATGAATTTGATTTTTCTTTCCATGAAACAGGTGGGTAGAGAGGGGTTTGTGCAAATGTGGCAAACCCCATTCCACATATCAGCTGCCCAGGCTAGGTATAAACTGAGAGGACACTTCCCTTGCTTTCGCCCAGACACGCACAGACATCACCAGTTACGTGCTGTACGTCTCTCAAGTTCAACAAATGTGCAGTATCTTTTGAAAAGAAACTTAGGGACGAGCAGATAGGCAAGAGACAAGCGCAAACAAGTTATCACAGTAAAATACTTTCCAAGTGCCCGTCTGGTTAGTCGATAATGACCATATACAATCGCCAACGTCAATGTACATCTGAGTTAAATTGATGTCTTGGCACTCATGGTATCTTTAGACTACCACTTCCTTTTCAGCAAATTTTACATTATTCATCTTTCTTATCGATTTTATTAAAATAGTGTCTATATATTCAATGATGTCTACTATATTCAATGGTGTCTACTATATTCAATGGTGTCTACTATATTCAAGTGTCTATTATAAACATACGCTCTCATACGTAGGCACATGTCGTATTCGTTCCACCGTTGTTTCACTAAGCAAGTGAATGTATTCGATTCGGGACATTCTTCAAGTATATTCTTTGCAGTCTGTGAAGGCTGTACACAATGTTGAAATGAAAGTCGATACTATTGTATCCATGTTGGTGTGAATGTAATTGTTTCTTCTTTTGATGCGCAGACGAAAATAATATTTAACTAAAATTGGCATTTGTCGTGAATAATCAGAGCAAACTCCGAGAAAACACTTAATTCTCAAAGAATGTTAAACTTAAAATGGTATAAATTAGACATTTAAGATATTTTAGTTACATTAAAAATCATGCCATTCTGTTGAAACTATATTGGAGTTGAAGGTGTAAGATAATAGGCTACAAGGACAAGATATATATACAATTGAGAGAGCATCATCAGGAAATAGACATGCAATAGTCAGACAGAGTTGTACATTCGTTGAAATTGATATCAGTTGATGGAAAGCAATTATAGCTAGACTGCAATGCGTATACGGACCATGATTGATTGATTGTTTGTTAACCTTTTTTTCAGGATTGTTTCAATCTAAAGAGTCTGAAGTACCAGAAAGTAAACACTCGACGCTGTTAATCAAGTTCAGCACATAATATCCGTATCTACATCTAATGTTCTGAAATATCTGCGCTGGGAACTATCAACATGCATACACTTCGACATCAATTGCTGGAGACTATACACCTATGTCTCGTTTGTTAAATACACTAGTCTCTCTGTCCCTAATTCATCCAGCTCTACTTCTCCTCAGTATCAAGGTGCGTGGCCTTTGTAGGACGTTGCTCTCTTTGCAGATCATCTGAAATTCACTTGAAAGCATCTACTTTAATTTGTTTTTGAACTTCTTTCCTTTAGATGTTGAAAAAAAAAAAACACGAAATCGAACTCTTCGTAACCAGTCGCCCATGTGGTGTCGCGGTCTGCAAGAGAAAGGAGGAATATTACCATTGTGTAGAAATCAGATGGACTGGCCTACTTGTAGTTGTTTAAGTGAGACAACGTACAATCGCTATTAGGCTCAGATCACATACAAATCACACAGTGGTTAACAAGTGGCCGATATGGAGGTTCAAAGATGAAGAAATAAGAAGAAATATACTTCTTCTCTGCCCTCAAATACCCAGGTCTAATTGTACAACGTGTAATTCAAAACTTTATAAATCTCTGGATTTATTCAACGTCAGTCTTAGTGTCCACCTCCAGCAATGGTTCGCCAAGACAGGTCATACTACTGGTTAAGATTACTTGTGCAATAAATATGACACTGCTACGTTTTCTAAGCTGAAAAGGACGGATCACTATTACAGGCAACTTTAAAGCATCAGCTTCAATTTTGTTGTTGAACATACTTCCTTTAGGTGTTGAAAAAACATACACAAATGAATTCTTCGTAACCACTTATTTCTTATTTATGTATGCTTTTGTTGACCATTGTGCTCTGATATGGCCCAAAACGACTCTTACAAACTGAAAGATTTCTTTTGTTGACCATTGTGCTCTGATATGGCCCAAAACGACTCTTACAAACTGAAAGATGCAGTATATGCCAGACCCTTCAACAAGAGACATTTTCTATAACAACTAAATAACAGACAAACAACTTCCCCCGGTAACAGCTTGTGTAAACAGCGAGTACATTAAAATTCAGATTTATAACTATCACACGAAGTACAACCCAAGATTGAATATGCTAATATTGCGTGTAAAATACATGGTTTACCTTTTTTCTGTAGTCTTTTCATAATTGCAGCCTGTAATAAAAATACAATTTTAAACAATATCATAAATTTAGATTAATTATATGTATAGTTTGTTTATAGTATAGATATGTATGTATAGTTATAGTTTAAATGGTGATAAATTATGATTTCGTATATTTATTGATTTTTACTTGAAGTTTCTATGGCGAAGTGGTTAAGACGTTTGCCTGGAGTTCTGAAGGAAGTAGGTTTAAATACGGACCGAGTCACATGTGCATATTTTTTTCTCGAGATTCCTTGGACTGTTGCTAGAGAGAAGGAGTTCGTATTTTGTACAACACTCTGGACATGTTGCATGTTATTTCTGGTCAGAGCTACGGCTACACTATGGGGACATTTGGTGCAATGAAGTCAAACATTCGACTTTAGACTATTGAGATTGATATATTAAACATTCTAAACCACTGCTACAGAATGATGGAACTTACTATTAACAAAGCTTATTTGTAGATTGTCGTAATAGTTGTTTTAATAGTTATACTTTTCCACAGAGATTATTTTATATTTTTTCCCGATCACAAGCACTTGCGCTTTTTCAGCTCTTCTGCTCGGTGCCATGGACATAGTAACCCTCCGGCTCGGTGCCACGAGCAACGTAAATCTGGAGAACCTGTGGCTATTCTGTCAGCCCACGTATTTGAAACGCACTCACAGGGGCTTGTCACCCGTCGTCCAACACCCCACGAACACGCTGTGCAGGCGGATAAGAGAATAGCTAATATAAGGACTAGAATTCGGCAAGACAACAACATCACAAACTAACTTATTTTAATCTTGAATCACCCAGCAATGCCAGTAGAGACTACAGGACAAATTATTAATGCAATCTTCATACCAACAATGTGCTACCACTAAAAATGGGCACTGCCAAGAGAACAAAAAGGAAAATTACCACCTGTGAAATATGATGCTTGAGGAAAGCGGTAAATAAAACAAGAACAGACAGATAGGACATAGAAATTAGAAGAACAGTCGAAACAACATCTGCTGTTAGATACATTGAAAAAAAGAGACTTAAAAGGTTTGGACACTTGGTGAGACTGAACCCAAATACACCAGTTGCAGAGCTTAAAACTTAAAATGGAATCATCAAAAAGTGACAGTGACAGACCAAGGAAAGATGGTTGATGGAGTTACAGATATCTTAAACCTCACAATACAGCATATCATGCGACCAGCTATAAACTATTTTGAAACTGATCATCAGCTAAACCTGCTAGCCTAACGGCGAAAGCAGAGAAGGACAAAGAAAGTTAATATTTATACTTCATGCAGGATTTAATGATGGATAGAAAATACAGAGTAAAATTGGTCAGACAAAAAGAATTCCATAAAATGAAAAACAATATCTGCAACACTCCATTGTAAAATGAATCAAATTAGAGTGTTTCAGTACTTCATCATCCCATACTAACATGATGCTGATGGGAATAAAATAAACAATAGCTAAATCACTGGATCCCATATAGATGGGGTAGTACATGAAAAACAAAAGATCTAAGAATGTAACATGATTAATGTTGATATTTGGGTCAAGAAAGAAGGGATTTCAATATATCCAGTGGCGGCTCGTCATTAAGGGCTAGTGGGGCCGGGCCCCACCAAAATAATGTATAATGTGTATTTATTATTTTATAAATTAAAATATAACAACCCAAAACCATGATTTTCGAACATTTTTCTGGTCCCACAAACAAATATGATCACGAACCTCCACTGAATATATCAATATAAGAATGGGACAGTCATCATTTTCAGGACATGCAATATGAAGTGGGGGTCTAGAATACATTGTAACAATCGGTAAATTCATTGAAAGACGAGACAGATGAAGATAGAGAGATGCAATTCTAGTTAGTCTGACTTCAAGGCACGGAAGATTGTCAACATCCAAACTGACAGTTAATACTTAGCGCTGAGGGCTACTACTGACCACTCAAAACTTGCTAGAAAAGGATACATACTTCATTTGCAATTACTTATATTTATATCGAATATAATAATGGTACATAACGTTGAAGTATTTACACAAATTTGTAACACAAATACACAGTTAATTTTAGTGGGTTTTCCACCTACATGTAATTTAACAGCGTTTCACTTAGCAAGTTAACTACATCGATTTTAACTTTAAAAACTACACACATAACGCTGCACTACAGCCATTGTCACCATCACTTTTGACAGTGTAGGAACTAGTGGATTGTCTGGTTTGTCATCACTTACTTCCTGTCTATTATCTGTCGTCTGGTCCTCAAGTATTTATTCTAGTTTTTATAGACTGGGAGATTTTGTTGTCATAACCACTATACGCTTGGAAGCTGTCATCATCCAGCCCCCTCTCCTACAAACTTTCGCCATTCTTTAGTCACTGTAATTACTTCATTTTATGTCGCTATATAATCCAAAGCCATTTAAATAGTAGCGTTTTTGTTAACTCAGTGGACCTGAAGTCACTATGGTTCCATTTTGTTTTGACCTGAAGTCACACTAAGTGGCGTTTTTACTCTATAATGGCTTTTGCCCTGGTCCAACCAAATTGTGATTTGCAGTACAGTCTTAAAAGCCTCTTTAAAATTTATGGTGTCCAAGACCATGCTCTACCTCATAAATGTAAACAGCTACAGAAGCAGAGACATAAATAAATTAACTGTTCAGTAAGATGGTATGCCATTTTTTTTTTTTTTCCGATCCAGAAGCACTTGAGCTTTCAGCTCTTCGGCTCGGTGCCATGGACATCGTAACCCTTCGGTTCGGTGCCACGAACACCGTGAATCGGGGGAATCTGTGGCTTTTTCTGCCTGCCCACGGAATTGAACCCGTACACACAGAGGGCTAGTCACCCACAGTCCAACGCGCTACGAACACGATGGGCACGCGGGCATGTGTATGCCATAGTGAAGGCACAACATCGAATTGAGTGAATATTTGTATGTCTTCAATTCATGTACGTCTGAAGCAGTGGCGGCTCGTGATAAATTTTGTTGGTGGGGCCAGACAAAAATTTGCTGAAAAAATCATTATTCTGCGTTACGTTACACGTTAAACATTATTTTTGGTGGGGCCCGGCCCCACTGCCCTTAATGACGAGCCGCCACTGGTCTGAAGTAATAATGATGATGGAGCTTAGCGATAAATCTAACTTTATTTTAGGTAAGTATTATTTTCTACACGTTTTCTACAGCGACTCATACATGTTTTTGTACAGCGACTCATACATGTTTTGTCAGCGCTCATACATGTTTTGCAGCGACTCATACATGTTTTTGTACAGCGACTCATACATGTTTTTGTACAGCGACTCATACATGTTTTCTACAGCGACTCATACATGTTTTTCTACAGCGACTCATACATGTTTTTCTACAGCGACTCATACATGTTTTCTACGACTCAAATGTTTGCAGACTCATACATGTTTTTGTACAGCGACTCATACATGTTTTCTACAGCGACTCATACATGTTTTCTACAGCGACTCATACATGTTTTCTACAGCGACTCATACATGTTTTTGGACGTGGAGCTTTGGTTAAGAAATATACTGATCAAGAACGCCCTTCACTTACTTCTATTACATCTTATATACAGATTAATCAAGATCAGCTTTTCCCAAACTGGGGTTCGCAGGGCCCCAGGGCGTCGGTGAGGTACTCACAGGCCGCCCTCAATCACAGGAAGAAATATTATGATCTTTGACATTTCAAACAGAAAAATAGATTTTAAAAAACGTTTATAAAAACAGTGGTTAACTGGTTCTGCTACGAAATCAAAAGACCCGGACTAGACCAGAGTCTGACAGGACAAAATGAAAGATCATTTGAAGTTTCCCGCAGCGTGTGAATATTGGATACTACTGTCGCCCGAGTGGTTACCGGGGCCCAAATTTGGGATGTAAAGAATAGAACCACTGTTACCTGCCACGCATGTCGTAAGAGGCGATTAAGGAGGTTTGGCTTAAATCGGATGCATGTGTCCTAAACGTGTAGAAGTCTATGCGTTTAGGGGCCTACCAAACCAATGTGCAACGTATACACGTTCTTGGCAAAGATCAAACATATCACAAATAGTGATTATAATTGGTCGTAAAGAACGAACGCAATGAAGAAGAAGAAGGATACTACTGTAACACACAGATAATTCTGCCTGTCTATTTTCATATATAGAAACGTTTGGGGATCCACGGCAGCAAAATGTATTTCAAAGATGGTCCGCGGTAATGCAAAGTCTCGGAACATTTGGTCTAGATAACAAAGCAGGGATAAACATAATATCTGCTGAGATGCAGCCTGCTAAAAACAAATACCTGACTGTTGAGAGGCAATCAATCTTGATATCTTCTGCATAGCTTCGAGATTGTAAGATAGACACGGTAATGTTTCATCTGGAGTAGACTACTGTACAGTACGTGACATTGAAACCATTCTTACTTCCAGACAGCAAGTCTTCTTGGATGTGACAGAAAGTTTAATACCATATCACCGTTTAAATGTGTGGCCAGGTAACGGTCATTTCAATTCAAAGAATAGCTGTAAAACTTGAACAGGAAAACAAGTGTTCAAGTCATTAACGAAACAAGTGTTCAAGTCATACCAAACGGAACATGTTCCAAGTCATACTCAAGAAACAAGTGTTCAAGTCATATCAACGAAACAAGTGTTCCAAAGTCATACTCAAACGGAAACAAGTGTTCCAAAGTCATACTCAAACGGAAATTGCAATCAATCAATTTTAAGTTACCTATCACCATTTGTAATTAATTTATTCTGGTTAATTGTTACTCTGGATAGCAACGAAAACAATAATTGCTCAAAATATGCAAGAGTTCATGAGCTGGTATTTGTGCAGATGAGTGGTCTAACTTTATGCGGCATTGACAAAGAACATTGTGATCAGTTGGTCAAAGATAGGCAAGCATGGCGAGTGGCAGTGAGGGCGCCTCAAATAGAAAAAGAACACATCATCACATATGGAGGCAAAAAAGAGCGCAGAGTGCATAGAGAACATCATATGTATCAGCTCCAGCATTACCTGCATAAACTGAGGCAAGGATTGCCACCCAAGAATAGGGCATTACAGCCACAAGAAAAGTGATTAGACATCATATGTATCAGCTCCAGACGTGATTCGACATCATATGTATCAGCTCCAGTCTCCAGCATTACCTTCATAAACTGAGTCAAGGATTGCCACCCACGAATAGGGCATTACAGCCACAAGAAAAGTGATTAGACATCATATGTATCAGCTCCAGTCTCCAGCATTACCTGCAGAAACTAAGGCAAGGACAGCCACCCAAGAATAGGGCATTACAGACACAAGAAACGTGTTTCGACATCATATGTATCAGCTCCAGTCTCCAGCATTACCTGCATAAACTGACCAAGGATTACCACCAAATAGGCATTACAGACAAAAACGTGATTCGACACATTACAGCTCAGTCCAGCAACATAATGCCTGTAGAAAGAGTATTCGACAAAAGTGAGACAAACTATGTGACGCAAAACATATTGTCTCCTGAGACAAAGAGGTCAATCGTGATGAGAAGATGAGTGGTACTGAGGTGATAGGATATGGTCACAAACGAATTGCTTTATGAAAGGAACAAGTCATATCCTATTAAACCACAAGGGGAAGAAAATACACTGGCGAGGTTTAGGACACACATGAGAAAAAAGAAATGTAAATAAAACAAGAAGGGCCTTTACCTGGAACCAGCAGGAAAAGCGATAGAAAAAAGCCTATGTTATATGAAAAGAGATTTAAAGTATAAATTAACGATATGAAAAAAACTGAATAGTGCTACAAAAGAAAGGATGACTTGGCATGCGTTTGTTGAGTGTTCATACCCCAATCAAGGTTAACCCTTTCGTCAAACTGTACCGATATACTGGCTCATAGTATTTTCTAAGAGGACGCAGTGCCAGTGTACTGGCTTTTTTAGTATACACTACAAAGTAAATGTGTCCAGATGTAAAGTCAATTACAAAGTGGCAGAGTTAAGAAAAGAGAGAGAGAGAGAAATGAGAAAGAGATGGTGCTAGTTTCTTCTTCTGCGATCGCCCGCTATGAATTATGCCGTAGCCATGGCCCTTGGTGTGGTGCTTCTGGCTGATTTTTGCGTGAAAGCAGTTTAATTCAACTAATTATGAATTGAAAAAAGTTGGTACAGCAGTACTGAACTCCATCAAGAAGCAACAAATTAAATGGTTCGGCCACATGAGCAGATTACCAACAGCCAGTACACCCCAAAGAGCAATGTTGCTCAGATACAATTGATACAAAGAAAAAGACGACCACGCAAAGGCTGGACCTCATAGACAACAGAGGCGACGAAAGATACTATTTATGAAGCTCACACTAGGGTTCGTTCTAGAATTCTCTTCTTATCCTAATGCTTTGAGGGAAACCAGGATTGGAGAAAATAAAAGAACTATTGCTTTTTTTAATAATTTTTTTTTTTTTTTAGTCTCAAAAATGCATAGTTTGTTATCACTTACTATATTAGATGTGGGGCTTTCTGGTAGCTTGGTCGAACTAGCTTGAGCGCTGATGTAAACCTCAAATGTCACAAGCAGCAATACAACACTTCTCTTGGATAGGAGCACTGAAACAGAGGCAAAATATGATGTTCGTTAATATGTTGGATTTGTGAAGTCAGAAATTAGTTCACTATTTGATCATACGCTTCCCTGGTTCTTACTTTATCTTGTTTAATAAATATTACGACAGTGTGGTGCCGGGACCCGCAAGGGAAGCAAATAATAGTACCACTGCTCCCTAATAGGCATGTCGTAAGAGAGCATGACTGAGATATGTGCCTAGGGAGTCTACAGTAGTAAATAAAAAGCGCCGCATAAATCGCATGTGCTGGTCTACTTGTAGTCGCATACCTGGCACAACGTGCAATCACCTTTAGGCTCAAATCACATACAATTCAGAAAGAGTGGTTAACATGTGGTTGATATGGAGCTTTCAAAGAGGCAGACAAATAATGCATAGTTTATCTTACTCTCTGTACAGAAGCAGCACACTTCATATAATACACACAGAAAAAAGTATACAATGTAAAAGGAAAACATATATATATATATATATATATTTATATACTGTATATACATATATTCCTCAGTACCGTTATATATATATTACATTGGGACTGCAAATAATTTCTCTTGTACTTTGATCTTGGCAACTCGCATAATCACTTCTATAATATATATGTGGGAAGACTGCAGTAAAACTATGTAGCAATGGCAAAACATGTAAAAACAAAGTATTGTAGTTGTACAAAATACTTTATTTTTTACGTGTTTCGTCATGAATCATCATCATCAAATATCTTTTCGTAAGCAGAACTTTGCCACCCCAACAGTCCTCCGGAATTTCTCTCTCTCGTAGGCCAGATGTCCTGCCTCTGCAGCCGTCATGTTCAAACCATCAGTTACATCATTAATCCATCTTCTCTGTAGTCTTCCTCTTCTTCTCTTTGCCGGTATGCCTCCTTCCATGATGGTCTTCTCCTCTTCGTGTTTTTTTATATGTCTAAAATATCTCAATTTTCTCTTTCTTATTTGTAGCATCAGAACAAATATGCAATTGAGTCGATATTTCTCGCCACTCTCAGTAAAGTTTGTTTTAGTGATTGCCCAGGGGGTCCTTGTTTTCTTGCAACATGTTGCAATGACTACCAGTTGCAATCAAACTCACTTCAATGACTACTTTTTATTGATGCACTAGGTACACCTACTGGCAGGTTTGTTTACCGTAGCGTCATCCGTGGCGTCATTGTTATCACGAATGACATCATTCCTTGCAATTGTCTGTAGGTCTCAACATTACTTGTGATGAGGTAGCTAGTCTCACGCACACCATATACTTTTTTAGGTAGCTACATAGAAGAATAAAGACAACGACACCGTGAACATGTATGTATTTAAACAAGCCATCACAACATAAATTAGGACCTTTATTGACAGTTGTCAATATATAATTTCCAGTTTGATTTTAACTGTGTACAGCTTTGAGAGAGCGGTTGAAAGAAAGGTTAAACTTTGTGGGGCTTCCTGGTGGAACCATTCCGTGTTCAACCACTTGTAAGGTCAAAATATTTATTTATGGTGAGAAAAATCATAACCAAACAGACACTCATACTGCTCTGGAATCATTAAATAATGTATTGGAAATCAGACCACGACCTGTCACGTGATCTCACATTCCAGGTATTCTTATGTATATACGAATTCAATATAAAAACAACACAACATACTAAATCAAGGTTATATAATATAACAAGTGAAGTTTAACAATAATGAATGCCCGCCTGCCCAGCGTAGTGGTAGCGCGTTGGACGACGGGAAAAAAGCCCCATGTGAGTGCGTTTCAATTCCGCGGACTGACAGAAAAGCCGCATTTTCTCCAGATTTACGGTGTTCGTATCGCCGAACCGAAGGGTAACGATGTCCATGGCACCGAGACGAAGAACTGAAAGCTCAAGCGCCTTTGAATCGGACACACAAAAAAACCCAATAAATATCAGTAAGTATGAATATTTTTCATGAATAAATAACCATAGAATCATACAATTGAATAACATTCCAAAACAAATGCTTGCCGTGTTCTATCAATCATATATAAATTGCAGCCTCCCCCTCCCAACTGAAACTAGGTCTGGGGTTTCCGGTCAGTAATGCGACCCAATATTAGAGTTGGCTGTGAAGAGAGAATAAAATCAACGACCTTCGTAGTCGTGGCGACGTCCTCGGGCAAATGACCTTAATTACTATCCCGTATAGAATGTCCCCATAAACCTGGAAGACCCAAAACAACATAGAAGAGAAGAGTAGGAAAAAGAAATGAAATAATTGAATCAGAAATGAAATATAAAGCGGATAACAACTAAGAATAGAAACGAATTGTGTGTATTTTTTTCCTGTCTGCATCGCCAGGGGCGTCACTGTCTTGAGAGAGTTATATATAAAATTCCACATTGTACTTGAATAAATGAGAACAACACATTGAAAAAATAATAATAATAAAAGCTGGGAGCATTTTTAAAGAACTTTGTTTCTTTCTTGACATAAACAAAAAATATTCTTATATAGCAGATATACTCTTTCTCTCCGCTTGTATCGGCCTGTAGTCATTCATTGAAAGTCTCACAGAACCCATTTTTGTTTTCCTTCTCTGCATGCATATTTTGCCATCATCATGTGGTTGATCCGTCTGTTGCCTTCTCATGGAGATTCATATCCTGACAGTTATGGGATTGTTTCTAGAAAATTATACATCTAGTTCCGAGACCCCCGAGTGGTAAGTCCTTTGCCTAGTGAGTTGAAGGTCGTGGATTCGAATCCGGACCGAGCCGTTCTGTTCACGACTGCAGTTTTTTCCAGAAACCCTAGGATTGTTGCTGAAACTACGGAGTTCGTGCTTTGTACAATACTTTCGGCAGGTGGCGTGCCATTTTTGCGGAGAGGGCCCTAGCCATATGGGGTAAAATCCGGTGGAATGAAGTCAATCCTTCAGCCTTAAAACCCTTTAAACATCTAGTTCCGAACATCTGTCTTGTATATTCTATTATACCTCGCTAGAATTGGAATATATACGTTCTGGTTATCTAATATAACAAACTAATTATCACTAAATATATAAACACGATTGATGTCCAGAGAAACTAACCGTAAAGAGTAGTTAGTAATTTATAAGGAATGTATGGATTGATATGACCACAATAATTTCACTTTGGTGAGTAACCATGTGTGCTCCGATCTCTATCTTACGCATGCAGATCTCAGCTGTGCAAACTACGTAGCACCTTCGACGGTCAGCGATGTATTTTAAAGATGGTGAAGATATTTTTATGAATTTTTTTTTGTTTTTACACTTTTCTAATGAATTGTGCTCACTCAGCGGCTTCCGACCTGCTGTTCTTGATTTTGAACTTCCATAGGTTTTTACGTTCTTAAATTGAACATGTGACTTTGGTTTTATAGTCCGTCTTCGATATGACTTGAAACTCGATCTCGCCTACAATTAGATCATGGATCTCTGAATGAATACCCCGATGGCTTCACGAAGGAGTGTGAGAAGAAATGTATAAATGGGTCTAAACGCGAAGTCTTGATTGCATTGCACCTGATTTCCTCATGTGAATCCCGTCCCTATCGGCAGATATGGCACAACACCTGCCGAGAGTATTACAAAATGCATCAATAACTATAATTCCAACAAGAATTATTGTTACCTTATGTAAAGTGAGCACGTGTGTCTCCGTTCAAATTTGAACCCAGAACATGCAGAACGACAGATAAACGTCTGAACCACTTCGTCGTAAAGTTCCACATTAAAGGATGTATATTCGCATTTAAAATTATAGCCTGTAGTTCTATTTCTTCTTTTCTCTTTTTCTCCTTCATCTTCCTTACATTTTGTTAAGTTTGTACTTGCTTCTATATATCTACTTGTAAGATGTTTGAGAAAAAAGCTATCTTCTCCAAACAAAAAATTCCTAGATGTTGCTAATATACCTTTGTTCCACACAATGTTAACATGTTTGTAGACACTGAGAGTGTTGCATATGACAAAGAGGTATGACTAAACTACTTGCATGACTTATTAACGTTTAAAGCTACGAGAGAAATATATATATATATATGTATATACGTAGTTCATTTCCTCTTCACGTTGTTCAAGTTCAATTCCACAGGGGCGTGAAATATTTGTTTCAACCGTAACGGCTCTTAGGTAGTACAAGTCTCGATTGGGTGCTGGTTTACGCAGTTGGAAGTTAAGACCGCTAGCGTAATGCTGCAGTCGTGTCCAAAAGTCAAAGGCGAAATGTGTTTTCATTGCACCGGGTTTCCACATATGGCTCCGCCCCTGTCGGCAGAGATGGCTTGTCATCTACAGAGAGTCTTGCACAAAGCACGAAACCCGTAGCTCTAGAAACAATCCTAGAGATCTCATGAAAATATTGCACATCTGTCTCATTCCGGATTCGAACCGACAACATTCAGTGCACATGGCAAACGACTTAACCACTTTGCAATTGAGACCCCCATCAAAGTGTGCCGAAAGTCAATAAAATTACTAATCAAACTCTGTATTACCCAAACTATCTCGCTCGAATTAAGAGAAAGAGTTCATTTATTTTCTTTACTAATGTTAGTATGTACCCTACAAATAATATCCGCCACCCGTTACTTGTTTCTATATATCTACAAAGACGTAACGTATTGGTCTATAGGGACGTCTGTCTACTCTATTTAAAATCTTACAAAGCTGATCATCGTTTGATGTTCCTGTCTACAGTCTATCCATTCGTTGCCTTATCTTGTGATCATTGTAGATTCAACAACGTCGCGTCTCACCGTCATTAAGTCACTGTTCTGAACCATTAGTGTACCGTTTCGAATTGTTCAACTAGGATAACGAGCATACGCACTTAACTCTAACATGACAGAAGGAGCTATATTTATTCTAAACACGACATTCTTTTTTTTCTGTATGGACGTTAACGAACGCAGTAAATTGTGTAACTTTATAATGTAACAATTTTACAGCTTTCTTCCCCTAAGTTCTGAATCCTTTTTATTTGTTGTAAAAACGTATCATTTTATGAATTTTGGGTGTATTAAAAAAATCAACTAAGTAAAACATTCAAAGTAAGTTTTGCATAAAAACGGTTCGTGTTGTTTCTAATTTTACATTTTCAGCTATACAAATATAAGTCAAATAATGAACTTGCTTTCTGACTACGTTGTCTATTATGTAATTCTGAATTAGCTCTGTAGTTTTCTTTGAACTATGGGACACGATTCCCTAGGTAGTCAATATTACCAGTGTTAGCTTAACTCAGAGGAGTTTCTCTAGTACAGTGGTTCTCATCCTGTGGGTCGCGACCCCTTTGGGGGTCAAACGACCGTTTCACAGGGGTCGCCTAAGACGATCGGAAAACATGTTTTTTGATGGTCTTAGGAAACGAGACACCGCTAAACTATCCGTCTCCAGGCGGGTCCGCCCACATGCAGATACACCCACATACGAGTACCCTGCGTTTGTGATTAATCTCTATGCTTTAATTATTTTCAATTTGTAACAATGACAATACATCCTGTTTATCAGATATTTACATTACGATTCATAACAGTAGCAAAATTACAGTTATGAAGTAGCAACGAAAATAATTTTATGGTTTGGGGTCACCACGACATGAGGAACTGAAAGGATCGTGGCATTAGGAAGGTTGAGAAACACTAATCTAGCAGTTAGGAGAGAGGATGAGAGGAAGGGGCGTGGGGAGGGGGTGGTAACAAGTTATGTAATAAAGGAATGTGTTTTGCATCGGAATCTTCAGGGAGTGAGCATACCGAACTATCTCGGCAAAAACACAATTCCGACCAAGAGTTTGTAAACATGTATGCGATATTTTAAAATACATTAGCTTGAATATTACAAAACACGTAATCACAAAGTACTGTAGTTTTACAAATTACAAAAACAATGACAAAATACAGCAACGTTTCGACCAACAAGGCCTTTATCAAGCAAACGAACAACAAGAGTGACAAATTTTTAAAAAAAAATGGACGACCAAAAACAAACGTTTCTAATGAAAATCTGGAAATAAAAACGAAAATCTGGGAATAAAAACGAATAACGAAATAAATTTAACACAAAAACACACATAAAAACTAGAAATAGAACGGAAGAGAAACAATGAAAATCTAGTAAATATATAACTTGAATACATGCAACATATACCCATATCGATTACAAGGCATGGGAAGAGAGAATACATTCCTATGATACTTAGTACTTTCTTTTCCCATGCCTTGTAATCATATGGGTATATGTTGCATGTATTCAAGTTATATATTTACTAGATTTTCATTGTTTCTCTTCCGTTCTATTTCTAGTTTTTATGTGTGTTTTTGTGTTAAATTTATTTCGTTATTCGTTTTATTCCCAGATTTTCGTTTTTATTTCAGATTTTCTTGAACGTTTGTTTTGGTCGTCCATTTTTTTAAATTGTACTCTTGTTCGTTTGCTTGATAAAGGCCTTGTTGGTCGAAACGTTGCTGTACTATGTCATTGTTTTTGTAATTTGTAAAACTACATTAATTTGTGATAACGTGTTTTGCCAATCAAATAGTTTTACTGCAGTTTCATCTATATTTTGTGAATATTTGAATATTACATCGGCGTTGGTTCAAGCAAGGCCTCATCCATCTTTCCTGCAGGAGCTAATATAGAACACATCTCAAATAACGGGCACTAGTCCTTCGCTGCTTGCAGTGTAACCAGATTCCCACAGGTGTGCGAGTAGACTAAACGTCACTTTAATGGCAATACGTGTTCCTTCGTGTTGTGCAGCATCTCTGCGAACATGAAGGTTCGCCGCTGGATGGGACACGACAGGAGCTACTGCTTCATGGTGTTCAGGTATTGACAACTTAGGAGATAGTGGGGATAGCGGATCTGCTGCCAAAATTACATGGGTAGTGAAGCCTAGCTGAACATCTTTTGTGTTGTGGACATTCTCTTTATAACCTTCGATGTGCCCATGTTGGTGCTACACGTCACTGGTCGGCCTATTCAGATCATTAAAACGCCAGGGTGGTTACCGGTGCCCAAATTGAGGTGTAAAGAATAGAACCACTGTTACCTGTCACGCATGTAAGAGGCGGCTGTGAAGGTTTGATGGGGCTAGCTACCCCACACCGTAGTAAAAACACTAGATGGCTACAGAACTGAGAGCGAACCGAGTAAACGCTGGCTAAACCGGACACATCGCCGAAGGATAAGCACTAGAGCTCTAATTGGTGCTGAAGCTGTGACGTAAAATATACCAATGTTAAGGCTGCATGAATCAGATTTTCACATGAATAGAATTTATGAGGAAATCTGGTATATCGGTCTGGGCGGTGATCGCGAGATAGATAGATATATATATATATAGAAGACCATTAAAAATATGCATTATAAACGCAAAGTTCAACTTGGAGCGCAGAAATGAATTATTATATTTTTACATCTCGACCGTACAATCGTTTTTTTCTTATTCTTCCAACGCTCCATATCGACCACTTGTTAACCCATCTGTGTAATTTGTATGTGATCTGAGCCTAAGAGCAATTGCACGTTGTGCCAGTTATTCACCTACATGTAGGCCAGCACATCCGATTTCTGCGATTCTTTTTATTTCTTAGGGTACCTTTCCTAGGTCTACATCAGCCGTCTCTTACGGCATACCGTGTAGGTCACAGTGGTACTATTCTTTGCTTCCCTTGCGGGCCCCGGCACAACACGAGCGGACTGTACGATCAATTTTAGAGGCATCTGTGTCTTAAATATCAATGATGTTATTTTAAAAGGTAAATACTGGTCCTTACCAACTATTGTGTTCCTTCTGTCTATGAAAGGCATTCTCATTGCAACTTTTTTTTGGGTGTGCATTATCTCCATTCCTGTTTCGCCTCACAGCGTCAGAATAAGAAATTTCTAGAACGTACTTTTGTGTGCGCTACATAAATAGTGTCTTTAGTTGCCTCTGTTATCTCTGAGGTTCATCTTTTGCGTGGCCGGCCTTTTGATTTGTATCCAATGTATCGGAGAAATATCTCTCTTTGAGGTTCACTGGCTGTTGGTAATCTGCTTATTATGGCCAAACCATTTAATTTGTTGTTTCTTGATGAAGTTTTGTACTGATGTTGTACCAACTTTTTTCCCTGATGTCTTCCTTTATCAACCGGTCTCTTCTTGTTACATCCAGCATTCAGAGTAGACACTTCATCTCTGTCGTGGCTAGTTTTCTTCTATCATTTGATGTCAGCTTTCAGATTTGACACTGGCAGCATAATGTTGGAAGAAAGATTGTGTTGACCATTACTCTTTTTGTGTTCATGGTGATATGTTGAAAATCAAAACGACAGAGATCCCATATCGATCTAAGAGGTGTCTTAGAAAAGATGCAGGTGTGACAATAAGAGACAAAATTAGAAATGAAGAAATCAGAAGGAGACTGGATGTGAAACCAGTTATGCAATTCATAAAAGAACAACATATTAAATGGTTTGGACACCTGACCAGAATGCCTTGGTATCACAGAGACACCACAGAGAGCCACACAGAAAAAGTATAATGAGTACAAGGCAAGAGGACGACCACGCAAAAGATGGAGCGGCGGCATCAAGAACAGCCTTACGAACATGAATATCAGCTTACAAAGTGCCTTAAAAAGGCACACACAAGATCACTACGTTTCACCGCCAACACTTCTATAAAAAGTAAATGGTGGAAGAGAAGAAGAAGAAGAAGGTGATATGTTTACATTTTAAAATGTAATATTCTTGTCAATGTTATCTAATTGACTGACAAAGTATTGCCTAATAATAGACTGATGAAAAAAAGAAAATCGCTGCATATCCTTTATAGGACGTAGCCATCAACCACAGCAAACAAGTCGTTGATTTTCTAGGCACCACTTATACGTTCAGTAGTTTGCCATTGCTTTCTGAGGCTGAGGTATATTTTTACCTTTGTAAAAATCCACATAAACAATTTGCTTTAAAACTTCACCACCGTGGGGTTTGAACCAGGTACACTTGGGTTTGTGATCGAGCTCACAACCGCTTGAGCTACAAACCCTCACATAAACTGATCAAAGCATGATATATGTTTTACAAAAAGGTTGTCAGGAGACGATGCATAAACTAGTGATAAGAGAGCATGCATACTACAAGTTAAATAATATATATTATACGATCAATACAAGCGAATAATAATTCCTTTATTGCCTATATAACTCAACAGATACATAAATCAATGTTCAGATTCTTGACTTGGGATTACACACTTAGGTAAAGTACTAAAGCAAAGTAGCTACGCTTGACAGAACATTAGTGAGAAACAAGCAATCTTCACGCAAACATCAGGCAGAAGTTCAAACAGACGATTGACTACGATGGCTGAATTACCATGCGGAAAGAATAAACTGTGTTCAGTAATGGAAAGAATGACAAGTTGTTGACTTGATTATAAATGATCCAGAAAGAACTGAGTTTATTTGCCTGATGCCATGGGATCGTAAACGTTCGTTCGTGCCATTAACACTAAATCTAACCTATGCTTTTCTTAGCACGCGTTACCCACTCAAGGTTTTTCAGTCTTCCAACGCCATTCAAACATCGCTCGCAGCATTTGCATGTAAATCTCAATTGTCGTACGTAGCATATAGAATACAGATTCTATAGTTATAATTATATGAATATGTAATACATTCCGTTCTACACCATGCCTTTGTAGCTTATTCATAGGTATGCTTCTTTCTAGATTTCTATTGCTATGGCACTCATTTCGTTGTTCCAATTTATATCTTGGATTTCTATCAATCAGATGGAGTTTACGTTTTCACTATCAAATTCGTCTTTGTAGTGTTCCTCGTTCGTCTATCCTGTTTGGTTGTCATAATGATTTGAATCCTTTTGTCAACATTGCTGATTGATGTCCTTTTTATATTTGAGATACTTTTCTTGTGTTTACCTGCTTAACACTCATTTCATTTTAGCGCAGTCTCTCACATTCTTTGATACCACTTTCACAGAGTTTTTCTCGTTATGTCCATAATCGCATCCTTACATACAGAAATCTGGTAGAAAGCAAGCAATCTTATACGCAAATTATCATAAGTTTCAGTCTGATCAGTATATTCGTGCTCAATATATTAACCAGATGTTCAGATATGAAATAAGACTGCAGTTCAATTTAAGTGTAACCTGGACTGTTAGTTCAATTGATTTAACAGCTGATTAAAGAATGTCCTGAGCTTTCAGCTCTTTCGCCTGAGATGAGTCATTGTATGAAAACCTGACTGGTTCAATCGAACACCGTAATCGGACTTTCCAGCCGGATACCACCGGCTTTCGTCTTCACGCCAAACACGTGCGGCGTCCAATATCAATGTGTATTCTTCTGACCATATTCTTGTTCTCATATATATCACAGCATCCATTTCGACTGCCTTTGGAGCTTATTCTCGCTACTTTCATCAACATCATCGTGTGTCGCCTCTGATCTCCATGTATGTGTGGTTTAACCGATGGTGGTCGTCATTCTCAATTCAATGTCTTGTCCTGTTACTCATTTTCCGGTTGCATAATGTATTTAATCGTTTATCATGCCGAAATGACGCTCATATTGATGATACTCTTCGTTAACTCTTAAACACCTCAACATTATATTGGTCTTGTTCTCATCTTCTATCATTCTTCTTAATCCATCTGGCACGATTTCGATCTTGTGTTTATTGTCCATAATTCGCATACTTCTTTTACCATACACGAAATAATGTCTGAGAGTTTAGCTAAAGAAAATAATTATATCGTAAATTACCTTCAATAAGTTATCAGTCTGGATCAATTTTTATTGATCTCAATATATTAACTTGGCGATGTTTAGATATGTAACCTGAAGACTGTTAGTTCAATTAGATATGTAACCTGGAGACTGTTAGTTCAATTAGATATGTAACCTGAAGACTGTTAGTTCAATTAGATATGTAACCTGGAGACTGTTAGTTCAATTAGATATGTAACCTGGAGACTGTTAGTTCAATTAGATATGTAACCTGAAGACTGTTAGTTCAATTAGATATGTAACCTGAAGACTGTTAGTTCAATTAGATATGTAACCTGAAGACTGTTAGTTCAATTAGATATGTAACCTGGAGACTGTTAGTTCAATTAGATATGTAACCTGAAGACTGTTAGTTCAATTAGATATGTAACCTGGAGACTGTTAGTTCAATTAGATATGTAACCTGGAGACTGTTAGTTCAATTAAATATGTAACCTGAAGACTGTTAGTTCAATTAGATATGTACCCTGAAGACTGTTAGTTCAATTAGATATGTACCTGAAGACTGTTCAATGAGAAACTCCACAGTATATCATATAACCAATGAACGGACGATAACGAATACATGAAAGAGTACTGGAATCTTGATATCATATAACCAATGAACGGACGATAAAGAATACATGAAAGAGTACTGGAATTTTGCTAGTAGGGAAATAATTAGCTTGGGTGTTTGAATAATTTTATACAAAGAGAACGATACACGTATTATGTATGTTCTTTTATAGAAACTGATATTACACAACTTAGCATTGAAAACGCTGTCACGTAACAGTTATTATTTATAGATATTGACTCGCTTCTATGCTAGTGGTCTGGATTCAATTCTTACAGGGTGATTGGACTATTTTTCCGAAAGTAACGGTCTCATACAGTAACGGTAACATCAGCTTTTAAATGTCAAAAAAAAAATATTTAAATGCAAGTTATTTAGTATTAAAACTAAATTACGAATTTTCATTTCAAATGTTGTATCAATCCTGACATATATCAGCGAGAG
Source organism: Arion vulgaris (assembly GCA_020796225.1). Taxonomy (NCBI): domain Eukaryota; kingdom Metazoa; phylum Mollusca; class Gastropoda; order Stylommatophora; family Arionidae; genus Arion; species Arion vulgaris. The sequence continues at coordinate 25,836,583 of CM036761.1, read as the reverse complement.
TTGGAAAATGACTAAAGATATAGAAAACAAGTTCAATGCATTTGAAAATAGATGTTTGCGAAAAATAATGAATACAAAATAGAACGAATTCAGGAGAAGTGATGAAGTCAGAGAAATATCTGGTCAACCACTAGTGACAACTGTTATAAGAAAGAGAAGATGGAGATATGTTGAACACACCTTGAGGAGAAATGATCAACGAATATCAAAGCAGGCATTGAAGTGAGATGCAAAGGGTTCAAGCAAGAGAGGACGACCTATGGAGACCCTGACACGAATTTTGATGAGAGGCAAGAAATTTCGGTCTTAGTTCCATGCAGGAGATTGAGCGAGTTACCTAGGAAAAAGCGGTATGGAGAAATTACTTGCAGGCCCTATGTAACGTATAAAGGTATGAGAGGAAATATTATTATTATAACGGTCTTATAACGTTGTATCAGTTATGTGTCTACAAGTATACCAGCACATCCAAATTCTGCGATGTTTTGTTTTTATTTACTAGAGTAGCTTCTTTATGTCCGACATCAGTCGCCCTTTACGACCTATCTTGTAGGTCGCAGTGGTTCTATTCTTTATTTCCCCTTTGCGGGCTCCGACATGACACGTGCGTTAAACTCCTTAAATCCCTAAATAATTTCAATATCAATGTTAGTATCCTTAACAGACTCCAGCAAAGAAACAATGGACGTCCCGTTATTAATCGTCAACCTCACGATGGCTGTGATACTGCGAGTCTGTCTGGTAACTATTTACCTTGAACAACACCATGTTCATGAATATAAATCCACGAAAATCCGTGGATGTTGGAATCCTCAATATACTATTTTCTCTCATATCTCTCAACCTGTTGTTTTTGAACTTCTGAAGCAGCGACTGAGAACCGGATATAATAGTTAAGTATAACCGAAAAAATAATTTTCTTTTAAGGAAAATGATTGGTGTAGTTTAATTATTCATGTAACTGAATAAAAGGTTAAAGGAAAAAAATTAGATGGCAATTATAAAAAAAAATGAGATGACAATCATGAAAAAAAAATTAGATGACAATCATGAAAAAAAGGATATCGCAATTCTGAAAAAAAATGGAATTTATACTTAACGTGCAGAGAATTAATAAAACACAAGAACAGGCTTCCGATAATGGACAGAAAATGCTACTCAGATGTAAGAACAAAAAAATGTAGTTTCGTGATGATCCTTAAAAATAAAGAAACAACAATAATTAAAATGATAGAGCCACTTAAAAAATGTAATATTGAAAAGTTTTTTTTAACTAGAAACCTTTCTGTCTACAAAACTATTGGAAAGAAAATGTTCCTCGCCTTGACTGGACTATTGAGCCAGGTATGGGATGTACGGAAACGGACACATTTGAGGTGGTCAACGAGGATCAGATCAAATCGGGAGAAAACTGAGAGGAGGATACGGTGATAAATAGTAAATCTAGGTCTGAAAGTGTGGACAGACACGGAGAGCGCATTAGGCAAAGTATGGAGCTTTATAAATAGTAAATCTAGGTCTGAAAGTGTGGACTGACACGGAGAGCGCATTAGGCAAAGTATGGAGCTTTATAAATAGTAAATCTAAGTCTGAAAGTGTGGACAGACACGGAGAGCGCATTAGGCAAAGTATGGAGCTTTATAAATAGTAAATCTAGGTCTGAAAGTGTGGACTGACACGGAGAGCGCATTAGGCAAAGTATGGAGCTTTATAAATAGTAAATCTAGGTCTGAAAGTGTGGACTGACACGGAGAGCGCATTAGGCAAAGTATGGAGCGTTATAAATAGTAAATCTAGGTCGAAAGTTGGACTGACACGGAAGCGCATTAGCAACATAGGACTTATAAATAGTAAATCTAGGTCTGAAGTGGATGACACGAACGCATTAGAAGTTGGAGTTTATAAATAGTAAATCTAGGTCTGAAAGTGTGGACTGACACGGAGAGTGCATTAGGCAAAGTATGGAGAGATCGGATTCAACAAATAAATGCTCGAATGTTAATCTGTAGAAATATATACAACTGGATCAGTCATAATTTCAGTGGTAGAACTGTGATAGTTCATTAGTAAGCAAAATTCAGTCACTAGAAGACGATGAAAGAGTGTCTTCTTTCTCTTAAAATATTTATAATTTACGTCAATCAAATCTCAGAAGACATTCACCAGAACGTTCCCAATTCAGTCTATGGTGATGATCTAGTCGTGTGGAAATCATAAAATAAAATCATCATCATCATCATCATCATCAAGGTGCGTATCCTTTATAGGACGTTGCTCTCTTTGCAGCACATCTGAAATTCACTCTGTCTCTTGCCAGTTCACCCACTTCGTCGATGGTCATGTTCATGGTTTCTTTAATATCTTGTAGCTATCTTCTTCTTGTTCTGCCTCTGCATCAATAATTATCAAAACATCAAATACATCAATACATGAATAAAAAGTGTGTCAGGTCTGATGTTCATTACTGTCTAATGAAATTATTATTGACAAAAATGGCAAACTACCAACTCGCACTATTTTCTAACTATCTAACAAAGCTCACCACACACAAATCCAACAAATGTGTAACATTTGCAAACAGAATGATGATGCTCCAACGTGTTTAAGTATTAAAATTAGACAACCGGTTGACATGAACCAAGCAACTAACAAAATGCACTTGGGGTGCGGGGGTGGGTTCGTCCACTTGAATTAAGACGCCTAATATAGAGTATCTGACACATCTGATGCTTGAATTCTTGCTTTACGTATCAGAAGTGTCAATTGCTATTTTTCTTACTCCTATTTCGGAGGAAATTGTAATTTGGAACCAGAAATAAAAGGATCATGACTTAATATAATGTAATCGTGTAATGTGTGCACACCACAATTGGTTGTACAAGCTGGTCCCGAACCCGGAAATTACCACTGGACCTGTTCACTAGCGCAGAGTGTTTTCAACTTTCTATCGGAGAAACACAAAGTTGAGAACAAAACTAAAGAAGTCGTTCAATTTCTTGTTCTTTCTTCTTCTTCAAACGCGCCATAGCAACCTACCTCAGTCGCCTCTTACGATATACTTTGTTGATCGCAGTCGTACTATTCGTTACTTCCTTGCGGGCCCCGGCACCACACGTGCAGGTCGTTAAACAAAAATAGGTATGGTATCATCTGGAATGATGATGTTAACAATCGCTTGAAGTTAGATATGGGTAGAGTAAAACATGTACAAAATTGTCCACTGCATAAAAATCAAACCTTGTCTAGATGAATCGACTTCAAAACCAGCCAGCTCACGTCAAGACAGGAACAATATCAAATAAAACAAATCAACCACATCATGACACGTTTTACATGAAAGCAACAAATGAAAGAAGGCAGACTGGAAAACAATCACACAATAAACTAAGAAATGTAAGTGACGTGTAGGACGTTCAACGCACGATCGAATTACAAAAATAACGATTACATGTTGTTGGGGTTTTTAGCTGTACAACTCACGCAAGTAAAAAAAAAGTGATAGCAAATATTTATGCAAGCTCAGTAGCAAAGTCAACAAAACTCCAATGTAAACAAACTACAAACCACACCATCGTCCAGATCCCAACAACAATTGGTTTCCGATTCTAGTTTTTGACGTCCCACACATTGAAAACAAAAAACCGTTTAGGGGCCTACCAAACCAATGTGCAACGTATACACGTTCTTGGCAAAGATCAAACATATCACAAAGAGTGATTAAAATTGGTCGTAAAGAACGAACGCAAAGAAGAAGAAGAAAACAAAACAGAAAAAGAAATAAGCATTACACAAGTATTTTGAGCCCCAGAAAATAAACAATTACAAAGCACATAATATGAACAACACACTTGTATTTCATAAGGCATCATTACCTAGCGCTGCAGAGAAGTGTTTTCCTATCCAAATTTTCTAGCTCTTCAGAAAAAGGACTTCACTTTGTGTTTTCAAACAGCGTCGTCACACAACACAGACATTCAGATCAAATTCGAACAGTGCTTGCACAAATACATGCGATAAGTTTTTCGTGATTGTTTATCTGCCACAAAACAACACACGTAAACACATTTAACAAACTTGAAAACATAATTCATAGGTAGCTTCGTGTATATATGTTACAAATAAATATAGAGTTATAAGAAACCGAGTTGACGAAACGGAGTCAGTGAATATGATTAAAAAGTACACGCACTGTTCGAACCTGAATTAATTGTCTATATTGTTTAGTCGACGCAGTTTGAAAGACAACATGTCGATAACGGTAGGCTCATTTTTTTTTGTTTAAGCGATAAACTGGCTGTGTTCTGAAAAAAAAACTCGTATCTGCATGGGTAAGCAATTTATACCGAGAGAAATAAAGTCTCTGGTTCGAATTCTGTGTCTGATAATTGCTTTTTTTCTAGAGGACCTAAATACATGTTTATTGTTGATTTATTTAGCATATTCATTGACTTTGATATTTCCAGTACTTGTTATTCCCTTATTTACAAACAAGAACATATATCTGTAGATCAAGCAAAATCTTACAGAAACAAACTAATAAATCCATAAATTTATAATTATACTTATAACAGAAATTATATATATATATATCTGTGAGCGTCTTTAGCTTAAGCGGTAGTGAGCTCGATCACAATCCAGGCGTACCTGGTTCAAACTCCGCGGATGGCAAGTGTGCAAGCAAATTAGTCCCTTGGATTTTTACGAACGATAAAAATAGACGTCAAAGTTCAGAAAGCAATGGCAAACTACTGAAAGTATAGATGGTGCTTATAAAATCGCCGACTGTTTTACTACTATGTACTACTTTTCATTAGAAAACATAGTAAGGTTAAATATTAATACAAGCGACGCCTAAAACATAATTAGGTAATTATGAACACAACTGCAGAGCAGACTGAATAATTGCAATAAATTTAAGTACACTGTGAAAATATATACAATGCAAAACATTTCAAAACACGGAACAGTAGTTTTGCAATGTACACAAAACAACATGATAAATCGACCGTTCAACTAAAATTCATTTTGTACTTTCTGTTTAAAAAACAATTATTTCTTTTGTACAATAAATACCAGCATGAATATGATTATGGCACAGTGTTATTATCAAAAGCACAAATGTAAATTGAGAAATTAATAATCATCGTTTCAAAGAAAAGTGAGAAAATATAATTAATTTTTCGTTGTAAAAAAGAACACAGTAATTACATTTGATCATTTTTTAATGGCTACGTGTAAATTTATGAAAGGGAAGAAATTGGAGGTAGTAAATAGTCTAGAATATTTTTGTTTACTGATAACACACATTGAAGATATGGAGAAATATTCACAATATATGTATGAGACTGCAGTAAAACTATTTGATTGGCACAGTAATCACAAAGTACTGTAGTTTTACAAATTACAAAAACAATGACAAAATACAGCAACGATTCGACTAATTTTTTCGTCCATATTTTTTAAATTTGTCACTCCTGTTGTTCGTTTGCTTGATAAATGCCTTGTTGGTCGAAACGTTGCTGTATTTTGACATTGTTTTTGTAATTTGTAAAACTACAGTACTTTATGATTACGTGTTTTGCCAAAGATATGGAGAACACAATTTTAAAAAAAAATCATCTACGCGGGCGTCTCCTTTTACCGCATGGTAAGAAAACAAGTTCTTTACATTATACTATATGTATTACTAGAAACTGAGTACAGCTGAGCAAATATGGTTTTGTATTGATGGCGTACTCTTTGGTTCTAAGTACCGTTAATCTAGCTGAGTGTGACATCAGTAAGTCCTAAAATGTTACACATTAGATGATACAACAGGTAGAAGTGATAAATTGTATATGCAAATTGCAAATCAATTCTATATGCAGGAGACGAAATTGTGGTGTTTTAGGTTCATAAAATTATATCCGTAACCGATTAGAATGAACAAAGTTATATTTATCCTAAATTAATGTATGGCTCAGAAACATGGACAATGAACAAACAGAAGACAGAACCGATGAATTTGGGATGTGGATATATAGAAGATTAGGCAGAGTTTCATGGACAGGAAAGCAGACAAATAAACAAGTTTTATGTAAACTAGGCATAAAGAAACAATTATTAAGAGAAATAAAATTCAGACAAGTAAAGTATTTTTGAGCACATAAAAGACATATCACCAGGATATAATCTTTACTAGAGGGAAAGTTGAGGGGGAAGAGCAAGAGGAAGACCGAGAGATAAGTGGGAGGAAACTTTAAGAAATGGACAGGTTACAGTCTGGCAGTGTGCAACACCAAGGCGAAAGACAGAGGATGCTGGAGATTCATTGCAGCCAACCTTCAATGTGGAGACGGCACCTGATGATGATGATGAACCGATTAATAAAGAAATGTGTGCTTTTGAACATATTTTCTCAGGTTATTGGTAGGAAAGAGAGAAGGAAAAGGTAAAGGGATAGAGCTAGCAACCAAGATCTATACAGTGTGTCTTCCAATAAAATCTCCAAAAAGAAACTGATAAAGTATTATTAACAATGTAAGCAATATATTCCATTTAGATATGAAAAGAATGATATGTTTTAAATACGTATGTGTATGTAGATATATATATATGGTATTTGTATAGTCTCACAACACTTCAAGTGTATGTCAGCTTGAAAAATGTAGTACATGAAGTCATCAGGAAATGTGCTAAAACAAGGAAGAGGTGAAATTAGTCACAATAGCTACTGATATGGTGTACTGTTGTTCTTGGTAACTAAAAAGAACAAGTGAAATATTCATTATAGTAGATGTTGAAAATATCCACCACGGGATTCAAGATATTTATGTACACGTTTCTTCATATTGTCAGAAATCCTTATTTCAGTTGAAAACACCATTATGGTTTGAGTGAAAAGAATTACTACAGCAGACAACAGTCATTCACTGCATAATAGCCGTCCATCGCAAGCGATGATGACAACAATCTCAGACGTATGCTGTTGCACCTCTCTGGTGTGTGCGGAGGTGACTGTAGAGTCCAATCCTAGAACAGAATCCCGACCACAGGTGGGGCATACATGATCAAGGTTAGACATGTGCGTGTTGTGTGCTCTGTCTTTTCGAGCTGCTCGTTTTCTTTGTGACTCACAGTGCGATGATTCTCAGCTATTCGGGTTCCTCTTTTGTTGTTACAGCGCCACATTTGGCGATCTTGCGCAAAGGATTCCCAGCATGAGGTGTCTATATCGAAGCATTTCAGAGACACTTTAAGAGTATCTTTAAAGCTTTTTTTCTATCCACCAGCTAAACGTCTGACCCTTCAAGCACGCCATACATCAACTGTTTTGGGATGCGTTTATCAGGCATTCGAGCAACGTGACCGACCCATCTAGTTGGGCCTTCTGCAACAGGGTGTTGACGCTTGGGATCTTTGCTCTTGTGAGGACTTCGCTGTCTGGAATTTTGTTCTGCCAGTTTATTTTTAGTATTCTGCGTAGACAGCTTGTGTGGAAATGGTTTAATTTTATTGCGTGTCTGCTATACACTGTTCATGTCTCTGAAACAGAACCTCGCTTGCGTACAGCAGCGTGGTTAGCACTATGGCCTGGTAAACTTTCAGCTTTGTGACTATGCTTATCCTCTTCCGTTCCCACACAGTGACACGTAACCCTCCGAATGCAGCACTGGCTTTGGATATGCTATTGTTGACCTCAGAATCTATGTTTGCCGACCAGGATAGGAGGCTGCCAAGATAAGCAAAGTTGTCCGTTGACTGGAGACGCTGGTGTTTAATGTTGATGACTGGATCGTAATACTGTTCTCTAGGGCGGGCTGGAACATGACCTCTGTTTTTTGTGTGTTAATGGTGAGGCCAAACCTATCACAGGCAATTGAGAACTTGTCCATGTAAGTCTGCATTTCTTCCACAGAGTTGGTAGCGAGGGCACAGTCATCAGCAAACAACAGGTTTGAGATAGTTGATTCTTTTACCTTGGTGAAGGATTTTAACTTCCGAAGATTGAATAGATTTCCGTCTGTCCTGTATCTAATCTTTACCCCATGTTCGTCGCCTTCCCAAAAGACATCCGTGAGCAAGGCAGCAAACATCTGAAGAGTGTTGGGGCCAGTACACAGCCCTGTTTGACGCCGTTGGTGACATGGAAGGCTTCCGACAGCTGCATATTGCACCACAATTGACTATTGAACACATTTTTGATGACGTCAAATACTTTATTGTTCACATTTGTTCAACGTATGAAGTGTTGTGAGACTTTACAAATACTCTGTATATATATATATATATATATATATATATATATATATATATATATATATATATATCATCATCATCATCAGGTTGAGTATCCTTTATAGGACGTTGCTCTCTTTCCAGCGGATCTGAAATTCATTCTGTCTCTAGTCAGTTCACCAACTTCGTCGATGGTCATTTTCATGGTTTCTCTAATATCTTGTAGGCATCTTCTTCTTGGTCTGCCTCTGCGTCATGGGACTCTGCCCTCTAATATGGTTCTCTCCAGACCATCGTGACTCTTGATGTGGCCAACGTATATAATTGTTCTGTATAGTATGTTGTTTATCAGCCAATTATTTTTAACATTTAGTTCTTTCAGGACATCAGTGTTCTTTCTTTTTCTATCCATGGTATTGGTAGGATCTTTCTGTAGCATTTAGTTTCGAAGGACTGCATTTTCGTTGTTGTTTTTCTGTGTAATGGTACATGATTCACAACAATAAGTAACCCCTGGAAAAATACATGTATATAAATTCATAGTTTGTATATGGTTGTGTTTAGAACACATTGTGACAACTGGTAAAATTGAGGGTAGACGAGACAGAGGAAGACAGAGAGAGAACGTTTTGTATAGTCTGACTTCATGGCACGGTAGAGCGTCAACATCTGAGTTGATAGCAAACACCAACGACATAGATCCATGATCGCCTACGCCAGCCGGCACAACACCTGATGAGAATGATGATGATATATTTGTGTGCACACATGCATGTGCAATTACATCATATGCCGCTTTATATCCTTTATATCAATTATATCAATTGTATATCAATTATATCAATTTTATATCAATTATATACTGCTTTATTTCGATGTCGTCATTAAGCTAAGTAATGCATTTTTTGTTTCTTTGGTTTGTTTGGTTATTTCACATCGCTGGTTACTGTGTACTTTTTTTTAAAGTAGTTGATTACTTGACACTTTTGGAAGCTACTGAATAAGAAGCGCATGACACGTGGAAGCTACTGAATAAGAAGCGCATGACACGTGGAAGCTACTGAATAAGAAACGCATGTCACGTGGAAGCTACTGAATAAGAAGCGCATGTCACGTGGAAGCTACTGAATAAGAAACGCATGTCACGTGGAAGCTACTGAATAAGAAGCGCATGACACGTGGAAGCTACTGAATAAGAAGCGCATGTCACGTGGAAGCTACTGAATAAGAAGCGCATGTCACGTGGAAGCTACTGAATAAGAAGTGCATGACACGTGGAAGCTACTAAATAAGAAACGCATGTCACGTGGAAGCTACTGAATAAGAAACGCATGTCACGTGGAAGCTACTGAATAAGAAGCGCATGTCACGTGGAAGCTACTGAATAAGAAGCGCATGACACGTGGAAGCTACTGAATAAGAAGCGCATGTCACGTGGAAGCTACTGAATAAGAAGCGCATGTCACGTGGAAGCTACTGAATAAGAAGCGCATGACACGATACAAATAACCCAAGGAGTATGTGACGTCCTATTTCCGTCCAATCAAGAATGAATTACAAAAATTCGCTCTCCGATTTTAGCCCTATATTTTATTTGACGCGCAATAATGAATAGAAAACAAAAGTCAATTTATAAATATCATGAAATCAGATGTTCAGAAATAAAAGAAATGTTGAAAATTATTAAAAAAAAATAATATTTCATTTGTAGCTTTTCTGCAGATGTATGCCTCAATTTTGAAAAATAAAATGTGTTCGCATTTTTAGAAGTTGTGTCAACAACAAACGTATTAATATTATTATACATTAAAATAAATTTTAAAAAGTAAAGGAACCTGTTTTTATACCTCGTAGTATATAGGGTAATACGGTGTTAGGCCCGTATTTCTCATTGACCGTCGGCAGACGATGGGTGGCGTAGTCAACATCACGACGGCCGCCTTTACTTCCCAATGTTTTTGCTGGTACCAAATTGAACATGTGGAATTAAACCCAGACCACTAGCCTAAGAAGCGAGTTCACTGACAACTACGCCACTTTGGCTCTCTATATTCATCATTAATCCTCTCCGCTCCACGTGGAGCATAGGGCCTCAACAGTTGTTTGCCACTCTTCTCGGTCTCTGGCTGTTCTTTTTATGGTATCCCAGGTCAATTGAGCACTGTTCAACTCCTCAATAAGACCTTGTCTCCAAGTCTGCTTAGGGCGTCCTCTTTTCGTTTTCCCTGCGGGTTCCACTCGAGCACCTGTCCAGTGACACTCGACTGTGTCTTCCGCAAGGTATGGCCTATCCATCGTCATCTTCTCCTCTTGACCTTTGTCATCATAGGTTCCTGCCCCGTTCTTATCCACAGATCCGTGTTTGTAACTCTATCATACCATCTCAATCTGAGAATCCGACGCAAACATCCGTTGACAAAGGACTGGATCTTATTTGTATTTGCCCTAGTTACTCGCCAAGTTTCCGAGCCATACAGCAACACCGACTTCACATTTGAGCTGAAAATCCTGAGTTTTGTTTTCGTGGAGATGGCAGCGACTTCCACACCATGTGCAGGATCGCAAAGGCCTGCTCTCTATATTATTATTATAATATTATTATATTAATTTGAAACACGTGTTTCATTAAATAGTAGAGATATTTTAAAAGTGTATATATATATATATATATATATACCAGAAGAAGAAAGAGAAGAAACCAAGAGGCAGATCACGAAAACGATTGAGATAACAATGTATATCTTGAAATGATAAAAGATAACAAATGGATGTGATATGAATGTTAAGAACACAGATGTACGGAGGCGGCTGGTATTTTCAGCAATGAATCTCAAATGCTCAGAAAGCTAAATAAATATAAGAACATGTATTAGTTCAATTTGCTGTCGTCCATTTACGACAATCAAGGACGACTTAAAATTAGCTTTTCCGAAAGACAACAATTTTGTGCAAATTACATTTCTGTTATCCTGGTCGTATCAACGTATTGTTATGTTAGAGTTGTTAGATCAATATATTACTTTTCCTTAACTTGTGAAGAAGATATAGAAGGAGCAGTAATAAACGGTATGTTATGTTATGTAATGTTATGTTATGTTATGTTATGTTATGTTATGTAATGTTATGTTATGTTATGTTATGTTATGTTATGTTATGTTATGTAATGTTATGTTATGTTATGTTATGTTATGTTATGTTATGTTATTTTATGTAATGGTATGTTATGTTATGTAATGTTATGTTATGTTATGTAATGTTATGTTATGTTATGTTATGTTATGTCATGTTATGTGATGTTATTTTATGTCATGGTATGTTATGTTATGTTATGTTATGTTATGTTATGTTATGTTATTTTATGTAATGGTATGTTATGTTATGTAATGTTATGTTATGTTATGCGATCGACGTCATATCTTCTTCCTCTTCCTCTTCTTTGCGTTCGTTCTTGGTGGTCAATTTTATCATTCTTATTGTGATATATAATTGATCTTTGACAAGAACGTGTTTACTTTGAGCCAAATTATGCGCCTATGGGGACTAGGCCAGCAGAAGCCAGTGGTTTGACTCGAAAAAAATAATAATCTCTATTAAATAAGTTAGAGCAATTACTTTATAATGGTTCGGCTAAAAACGTAGATCTATTTGAATGTTTAAAACAAACAAAACGTTTCATGGTTGCCATAACAACTGGGGCCATCTTTAAAAAAATACATGTTATTAGATTCCTAAAATTTACAAAACAAACAAATATATTGAGAAATAAAGTGGTGATTCATAAACTTTAAGTATATTTACAGCTACTGATGCATTTATTTTGTAAAATCGCAAGAAATATATTTTACTTTTATTTTTAAACTTATGCTTGTCAACATTCATCCAAAATGTGTCGCATATATATTTATATATATATATATATGTATATGTGCATTAGCTACATCATTCACTATATATGTATATGATTCATAGGTCTTAATTCTAACACTATAATGAAAACTACAATCTGCTAAATCAATTATAACATCACAAAAGATAATAATCTAATCTTATGAAACAAAATGCTCAGTAAAAATTCTTACAAAGTCATTGATAAAGAAGGGGCAAAAAGTACATAATAGAAGACATGAAATTTGAGAAACATTGTCTAATACACAATATAATGTCAAGAAAATTAATATATTTTTTTAAAATTTAATGTTCATATCTGTTTAGAGTGAGCGTCTGTAGCTCAAGCGGTAGTGAGCTCGATCACAGACCCAAGCGTACCTGGTTCAAACCCACGGTGGACAAGTTTGAAGTAAATTCGTTTCCCTGGGATTTTACGAACGGTAAAATAGACCTCACCGTTCAGAAAGCAATGGCAAATTACTGAACGTATAAGTGGTGCCTAGAAAATCAACGAGTCTTTTACTGTTGTTGATGGCCACGTCCTTTGGATATGCCACGATTTTCATTTCATCTGTTTAGAGATATTAATAATGGAGGGAATGGTCCTTGGATGAGATGACAAGGGATAAGGATAGAAACATAACATTGATGACCCTCGTGCACTATGATGAAGAAGGCAGTACATGTAGCTAGCGATTCAGTGTCTTCTCACTATGGTTGTGATGGTAGTGAAGTTCTGCTAAAGACATGCTACACGAAGAAAGTCAATGATCGAGTACACAGATTACCAATGTCAAAAATAACAATGATAGTTAATAAAAATAATAAGAATATTATAATGCTGATATAACGTGGCGATGGCTAACTATGAAATTAGTTAGTAAACTCAGGATAAACAATAACGTAGCGATGGTTAACTATGAAACTAGTTAGTAAGCTCAGGATAAACAATAACGTAGCGATGGCTAACTATGAAACTAGTTAGTAATCTCAGGATAAACAATAATGTAACGATGGTTAACTATGAAACTAGTTAGTAAGCTCAGGATAAACAATAACGTAGCGATGGTTAACTATGAAACTAGTTAGTAAGCTCAGGATAAACAATAACGTAGCGATGGCTAACTATGAAACTAGTTAGTAAACTCAGGATAAACAACAGTTGAACTGCAATTATTGCTAAACGTTTTGTCGCACAGATCATTGTTGCAGATTATACAAACAGTAATCTCTGGCTCTTGGAGACAAGGCACTAGCCTTTTGCTTATAAGGCACTAGGCTCATTCCCCGTTTGGAGCGACCGAGTTGTTTTTACAGAGATCCCTGATAACAAGTTACGTACGATCAAGTTCCTATTTGAGACAGACGATAAACCTTTAGTCTCTTGTTCAAGTTTAGCACGTGTAAAACACCGTGGTAGTAGGAAATTGATGGGAGCTGCTTAGCTGCTGCCTGTGCACAATTAAAAGCTATTCACCCCCTTCAAAATTACACATAGAACCGTCGTTGCTGAAACACAATTCGTACACTTCTTGTGATATCTACCTGTATACAAAAAAAAAACATATCGAAGCACAAACGGTTATTCACCGAATTACAATAAAGATGTTCCTATCAATCAATATAACCACAGCAGTTGATTATTTGCCCATATTTCACTAATGATGTAGATGTGTTAGATGTAGTCCTAATTGCTTGTTGTTTTGTTTTTATTGTGTTCTTCATCGTCAATAGCTCAAGTAACTATTTGTAAGAAGAACTACTAGTAGAATATTAACTAAACTAACACAGTGGTAGTTAACATACTCTAACACATAACTAGAATTCAAAGCAGTTATACACAACTGTGGGACAACTGGAAAGATCAGAGTCAAAAAGCAAGCGAATACTTGCAGAGTCTACATATTGGTGACGGCGGAACAAATTGTAAGAAAGCTTGCATGTAAAATATTTACAGTGTTTTTAATGAAAACTGACATTACCAATCAATTGATTTTCCCTATTAAAATATTGCCAATGTGGTGCCAATGACCGCAAAGAATAGTACCACTGTGACCTACAAGGCATGTCGTAAGAAGCAACTGATGTAGGATCTAGGAAGCTACCTAGTAAATAAAAAGCATCGCATCAATCTGATGTGCTGGCCTACTTATAGGTGCATTACTGGCACAACGTACAATCGCTCTTAGGTTCAGATCACATATAAATCACACAAAGTGGTTAACCAGTGGTCGATATGAAACGCTAGAAGAAGAAGAGAATAAAAAAACTACACGTTAATGATGGGCTTCACGGAAAGAACACATCCGCCGTACTGCTAAGCTTAGTCGTGAAACTAATAGACTAGAAATAATATTCCAGTCACAATCACCGTCCACAAATGGCAACAGTGCAATCATTCTTGAGAAGCATCCAATCTGTTCTTGCAATTAAATATAATTGAATATAAACAGCAGAATACGACAGAGAGATATACAAATAAGTTAAGTAACAGTTAGTTTTTGGCAGTTTCATATTTTGTTAATGATGATGTTTGTATAGTTTGAAATAGTTACAAACATGGACGTATGAAATCTGATTGAGGGACTGAACTTGATTTTCTCACACCCTACTAGCTGTTCTTGAAATGATAACTATTCATCATCATTATCATCAAGCTTGTCCTGAGCAGAACTTCGCCACCCCAACAGTCCTTCAGAATTGCTCTCTCTCAAAGGTTAGATGTCCTACCTCTGCAGCCGTCATGTTCAACCCATCAGTTACATCATGAATCTATCTTCTCCATGGTCTTCCTCTTCTTCCCTGTGTCGGTATGCCTCCTTTCATGATGGTCTTCTCCTGCCCTTCGTGTCTTGAATATCCAAAATACCTCAATTTTCTCTTTCGTTTTTGTAGCATTAGGCAGTTTTCTTCGATGGTGAGTTCTTTCTTATATATCTACTTGTTCTCTTCTCTGTCCATGGTATACGAATTACTCCCCTGTAACAGCTATATTCAAAAGCACATATATGTAAACATTCAAACACAGTATATAAAAGAAATGTGTGTAATATCTGTGTAAAACAGAATAGAACATTGCAAAGCACGTTTACATTATAAATCGAGAATGAAAGTGTTGGTGGTAACATGTATGCAGACAACTCTTCACAAATGTGGATACACATTGGTTCACATTCACCCTGCATACTTGGGTTTATACAGGGTGTTCAACTTAAAAGCAGCCTGTGAATGGAGCTAATCTGGCATATATGTATGGAAATGAGAAGGTTCAGTTATGACGTAGTATAGGTCAAGGTTGTGTGACGGTGTGTAATTGTAGTGCGGGAAAGTGCGATGAACAAATGTGACGTAGGACGAGCTAGTCAGAACCGGTTTAAATAGTAAATAAACACAACTCACTTTGTACCTGGCAACATTCGAATTGTCAATGGGGCTGCAATTATCTTGAACACCCTGTATATATATATATGTATACCAGAAGAATAAAGAGAAGAAACCAAGAGGCAGATCACGAAAACGATGGAGATAACAATGTGTATCTAGAAATGATTGAACATAACAAAGGGATGTGATATGAATGCTAAGAACATAGATGAACGGAGGCGGCTGGTATTTTCAGCAATGAATCTCAAATGCTCAGAAAGCTAAATAAATATAAGAACATGTATTAGTTCAATTTGCTGTCGTCCATTTACGACAATCAAGGACGACTTAAAATTAGCTTTTCCGAAAGACAACAATTTTGTGCAAATTACATTTCTGTTATCCTGGTCGTATCAACGTATTGTTATGTTAGAGTTGTTAGATCAATATATTACTTTTCCTTAACTTGTGAAGAAGATATAGAAGGAGCAGTAATAAACGGTATGTTATGTTATGTTATGTTATTTTATGTAATGTTATGTTATGTTATGTAATGTTATGTTATGTTATGTTATGTTATGTTATGTTATGTTATGTATGTTATGTTATGTTATGTTATGTTATGTTATGTTATGTAATGTTATGTTATGTTATGTTATGTTATGTTATGTTATGTTATATGTTATGTTATGTTATGTTATGTTATGTGATGTTATTTTATGTCATGGTATGTTATGTTATGTGATGTTATTTTATGTAATGGTATGTTATGTTATGTAATGTTATGTTATGTTATGTTATGTTATGTTATGTTATGCGATCGACGTCATATCTTCTTCCTCTTCCTCTTCTTTGCGTTCGTTCTTCGTGGTCAATTTTATCATTCTTATTGTGATATATAATTGATCTTTGACAAGAACGTGTTTACGTTGAGCCAAATTATGCGCCTATGGGGACTAGGCCAGCAGAAGCCAGTGGTTTGACTCCGAAAAAAAAAATAATAATCTCTATTAAATAAGTTAGAGCAATTACTTTATAATGGTTCGGCTAAAAACGTAGATCTATTTGAATGTTTAAAACAAACAAAACGTTTCATGGTTGCCATAACAACTGGGGCCATCTTTAAAAAAAATACATGTTATTAGATTCCTAAAATTTACAAAACAAACAAATATATTGAGAAATAAAATGGTGATTCATAAACTTTAAGTATATTTACAGCTACTGATGCATTTATTTGTGTAAAATCACAAGAAATATATTTTACTTTATTTTAAATTTATGCTTCTCAACATTGCCCAAAATGTGTCGCTATATATATATATATATATATGTATATTGCATTAGCTCATCATTCACTATATATGTATATGACTCATAGGTCTTAATTCTAACACTATAATGAAAACTACAATCTGCTAAATCAATTATAACATCACAAAAGATAATAATCTAATCTTATGAAACAAAATGCTCAGTAAAAATTCTTACAAGTCATTGATAAAAAGGGGCAAAAAGTATATAATAGAAGACGTGAAAATCGAAAAACATTGTCTAATACACAATATAATGTCAAGAAAATTAATATATTTTTTTTAAATTTAATGTTCATATCTGTTTAGAGTGAGCATCTGTAGCTCAAGCTGTAGTGAGCTCGATCACAGACCCAAGCGTACCTGGTTCAAACCCCACGGTGGACAAGTTTGGAAGTAAATTCGTTTCCGTGGGATTTTACGAACGGTAAAAATAGACCTCACCGTTCAGAAAGCAATGGCAGATTACTGAACGTATAAGTGGTGCCTAGAAAATCAACGAGTCTTTTACTGTTGTTGATGGCCACGTCCTTTGGATATGCCACGATTTTCATTTCATCTGTTTAGAGATATTAATAATGGAGGGAATGGTCCTTGGATGAGATGACAAGGGATAAGGATAGAAACATAACATTGATGACCCTCGTGCACTATGATGAAGAAGGCAGTACATGTAGCTAGCTATTCAGTGTCTTCTCACTATGGTTGTGATGGTAGTGAAGTTCTGCTAAAGACATGCTACACGAAGAAAGTCAATGATCAGTACAGTTCAATGCCAAAGAATTAATGAAAAAATAAATAATAGTTAACTGAAAAACTAATAAGAATATTATAATGCTATATAACGTGCGATGGTAACTATGAAATTAGTTAGAAAACGGTTATTCACCGAATTACAATAAATATATTCCTATCAATCAATATAACCACAGCAGTTGATTATTTGCTCATATTTCACTAATGATGTAGATGTGTTAGATGCAGTCCCAATTGCTTGTTGTTTTGTTTTTATTGTGTTGTTCATTGTCAATAGGTCAAGTAACTATTTGTAAGAAGCACTACTAGAAGAATATTAACTAAACTAACACAGTGGTAGTTAACATACTCTAACACATAACTAGAATTCAAAGCAGATACACAACTGTGGGACAACTGGAAAGATCAGAGTCAAAGAGAAAGCGAATGCTTGTAGAGTGTACATATTGGTGACAGCGGAACAAATTGTAAGAAAGCTTGCATGTAAAATATTTACAGTGTTTTTAATGAAAACTGACATTACCAATCAATTGATTTTCCCTATTAAAATATTGCCAATGTGGTGCCAATGACCGCAAAGAATAGTACCACTGTGACCTACAAGGCATGTCGTAAGAAGCAACTGATGTAGGATCTAGGGAAGCTACCCTAGTAAATAAAAAAAACATCGCATCAATCGGATGTGCTGGCCTACTTATAGGTGCATAACTAGCACACCATACAATCGCTCTTAGGTTCAGATCACATATAAATCACACAAAGTGGTTAACCAGTGGTCGATATGAAGCGCTAGAAGAAGAAGAGAATAAAAAAACTATACGTTAATGATGGGCTTCACGGAAAGAACACATCCGCCGTACTGCTAAGCTTAGTCGTGAAACTAATAGACTAGAAATAATATTCCAGTCACAATCACCGTCCACAAATGGCAACAGTGCAATCATTCTTGAGAAGCATCCAATCTGTTCTTGAAATTAAATATAATTGAATATAAACAGCAGAATACAACAGAGTTAACAAATAAGTTAAGTAACAGTTAGTTTTTGGCATTTTCATATTTTGTTATTGATGATGTTTGTATAGTTTGAAATAGTTACAAACATGGACGCATGATATCTGCTTGAAGAACTGAACTTGATTTTCTCACACCTTACTAGCTGTTCTTGAAATGATAACTATTCATCATCATTATCATCAAGCTTGTCTTGAGCAGAACTTCGCCACCCCAACAGTCCTTCGGAATTGCTCTCTCTCAAAGGTTAGATGTCCTACCTCTGCAGCCGTCATGTTCAACCCATCAGTTACATCACGAATCCATCTTCTCCATGGTCTTCCTCTTCTTCCCTGTGTCGGTATGCCTTCTTTCATGATGGTCTTCTCTGTGCCATATAGTTCAGACATTGTCCGAAATTCCAATGTACCTGTTCTACATGTCGCAGTTGCTTTAAACTTAGTCAGAGTGTACCGTGATAGCGCGAAACATCAGTTGTTGGAGAGACATTACAGTCAACATTTGATACGAAGACGATCCAGCATTTATTGTTTGATTTTTGTTATTTCACTATTTAGCACACATATAATTTGTAAACGTTTAGATAGCACACATATCACTTATAAACGTTTAGATATCACACATATCACTTATAAACGTATAGATAGCACACATATCACTTACACACGTTTAGATGTTTATTTCATTAAAACATCGTGGGTGTTATTCAGTAATTACTTATATAAATATATATATATATATATATATATATATATATATATATATATATATATATATATATATATATCGATCCAGAAGCACTTGAGCTTTCAGCTCTTCGGCTCGGTGTCATGGACATCTCAACTAATCGGTTCGGTGTCACGAACACCGTATATATGGAGAACCTGGGACTTTTCTGCCAGCCGCGGAATTGAACCTCACTCACAGAGGGCTTGTCACCCATCGATCAACGGGCTACGTTCACACTGGGCAGTCGGGCATATATAATATATATATATATATATATATACATCTGGGGTATATGTGGCTTAGATGGTATGTGCTGGTCTCTCGTGCCAAATTTGCCAGGCTCACTTTCTCGTGGAACCATCCGGATATTTTTCCAGAGATCATTGATCTCAGTGTAGGTTAGACCATGTTCCTAGTCCTATCGGAGACCGAAGATAAAACGTAGGGCTCTTGTTCAATTTGCGCAGTAAAAGAACCATTGGAAGTTCAAAATCGAGATGAGCAGGCTGGAAAGCCGCTACCCAGACAAAATTCATTATAAAAGATTAAAAAGTAAAATTCCTACAAATTTGAATTCACTACATTTAAAATTACATCGGGATTCTCGCATGTGCTACGGAGTTCGTCCATTGAGGCTGAGATCTTCCTCTGTAAGAAAGAGATCGGAGTACACATGGTTACTCACCGAAGTGCAATGAAGATGGTCGTATCATTCAATTAATCTATCGATACCTATTCTTAACTGTGAAATATCGGTCATATAATGAGTAGAGGTTTAGACCATTTGGTAACAACAAGTAAGATCAGGAAAGGAGAGATCGTGGAAGACAGAGGGAGACGATTGTGTGGATGTTCTAACATCTTGGTTCGACAACAGATCGACGTCAGAACTGATTACCCGCAGGATGGAGAGATCGTGGAAGACAGAGGGAGACGATTTTGTGGATGTTCTGACATCTTGGTTCGACAAGAGATCGACGTCAGAACTGATTACCCGCAGGATGGAGAGAATAGTGAGAGACATGATCGTCTCTCTCTCGCGATCGTAGACATGATCGTCTACGCCGACAGGCATATCACTTGATTTATTGATTGAATGGTAACATTAGTAGTAGCAGAAGCTGTTGAAATAGTTGATGCAGTAAGGATTAATATACACTTACATGATGTAGTACCGACAGAATGTTGTAGGAGGCCCCGCAAGGGTTGCAAAGAATAGAAACACTGCGATTTACAAGAAATGTCGAAGAAACAGATAAGGAAGGTTATGGCTTGGGGCTGAATACCCCATCCAGAAATAAATTGTGGTTACATTATCCAACCAACTATGAATATGTTCACTTGACAAGAGGTGCTTGAGGATATATGCCTTAATCATGGTTAACAATGTATAAAAGAGAGAGAGAGAGAGTGATAGAGAGAGAGAAAGATACTACTACTTGAAATTCTGGGATTATTTCCTATTTAGTTAAAGGATATAATTACTCGCTTTGAGAGCTCTAGCCATCATCAAGAGGGGATGATTATTAATCCATGCTACGTTAGCAGAATAAGAGCCACAATAGCGTAATCGTTTGTACATTTTCTTTGCTTCCGTTTGGTTCCTAATCAATGTTTACTGCTTCAGTTGAAGTTATTCCGACCTTAACGAGTTTCAGGTCGAACCACCTTCACATGTGTGCCAGAGAAATACTGGTATATTTTAGCCGGGACGGGAGATGTTGATCCTGTTGCGTGTTGTTAGTCAACAAAATATAGAGACCTAACACCGTATCCCACAATTGCATTCCTTCATTTTGTAGCTTTTTCTGGCCGTTGATGTTAACTACTGCATATATATCATATGTTTGTTTTAATAAATTATTCTCTCTCTCTCTCGTGCGCACCGCTTAGACTGATGTACCAGATGTCCCCATACATTTTTGTTCATGTGGAAATCGGATTTATGCAGTCTTAGCATGGGTGTTTTTCGTCACATCTTTAGCGCCATTTGGAGCTCTGGTGCTTATCCTTCGGGGATGTGTCCGGTTTTAGCCAGCGTTTACTGGGTTCACTCTCCGTTAGCCTTGGTCTGTCCCCAGCCAACCTGCAAGGCAGCAGGTTGCTATTTTCGTTTAGGGTTGTCACCCTTAGATAACCTTCCCTCCCGGGTTGTGAGCATAATCTTCCCAGATTACGAGTCTTTTTATGGACTACTTGGTTTGCTTGCCGTCCTGTTTTGAGTACGGTTTGCTCCGCTAGCCTCTGATTGTCCCCAGTCAAACTACAAAGCAGTGGTAGTTCTCTGCGATGGGAAACGCGGTTATTGTTCTCTGGATAAACTATTCATCTATTGCCATAGCGTTCTCTTCCCAATTCTTGATTCCAAGTATTTCTAGGAACACTTAATGTTGGCTGTCCACCGTTTTCTTGGTCTGTCTCGTGATCTCGTATATTCATTTTAGGCTTCCTGTTCTCATCCATTATTTAAAAATATCCTAGCCATCGTGTTCTAGTTATTTTCATGATGGTGGTAATTTTTGGTTATTTCATACAAATTATACACATCATTATTTCTTGTCATTCTCAAAGTCTTCATTATTTTCATCATTTTTACGACCAAAATTTGTCGTAAGATTTACGGTTTATAATATTTTCATCATCATCATACGGTGTCGTGTTGGCTGGCGTAGGCAATCATTGATCTCAACAAAATAATGTCTTTGGTGTTTGCTATCATCTTAGATGTTGACGCTCTAACGTGCATGAAGTCAGGCTATCAAAACATGTCTCTCTCTGTCTTCCTCTGTTTCAACTACCCTCAATTTTACCGTTGTCACAATGGGTTCTAAACCTCCCCTTTTTCATCACATTACCGGAAAATGATGAATGTCTCTTTCTTATATTGACAATACACTTTCTCTGTGTCTTGACCTCATTTAAAACCTCAACATTAGTCATTTTATCCTACCATAGGACTCTCTGCATCTCATAATACATATACCATATCTGAAAACTGTATCAACTGAAATAAAAGACGCACATATATGTCTTAACTTCAAGAAAAGAAACTCTCGTTAGTGTCAACACTTTAAGAGAAGGACGTGAAGAAAAATCCATACTAATTTAAGTGATTTTCCCTGTAAGTGTATATTAAGTGGAACCGACATTGTAAAGATTTTGAATAGAACTATCACATAATAGCTATTCAGTTTGTTAACACAAGCCCTAGTAATAACATATATTTATATAGCATTTAAATTTATTTGACGTTTTTGAGATAGTCTCTGAGATTTATACATTCTCCATTAATAAAGGATACTTGTGCGTTGGCGTATAATGCTTACATCTTGATATAAACGTTAACACTGGGACGACATACAAGGCATGTCGTAAGAGGCGACTTAGGTAGAGGCCTAGGAAGCTACCTAGCAAATAAAAAGCGGCAGATATCGGATGTGCTGGGTCTAGTATAGACGCATAACTGTCAATCGTCTCATGCTCGGATCACATACAAACCACAAAGAGTGGTTAACAAGTATTTGAAATGGAGCATAAGAAAAAGAAGAAGATCTAAAAGTGTTCAGTTAACGTTCACTGTTGAGCGATTGAGTTATTTTCTTGTGATCTGTAGATTCATAGGAGTTGAACTATCAAACGTGGGTGGCGTGTTCAAGTAGAGCATATAATAGAAAATATGTGTGTTGTAAATTTATTTTAAAATTCTGGAAAGCTACTGCCCTGTTCTGTTCACGAGTGCAATTTTTTATTCAGAGATTTTGGGGATTTTGCCGGAGCTAATAATTTGGTGCTTTACAATGTTCTCGGCAAGTGGCGTGCTCTGATCTCTGATTAGAGGAAACCCAAAAAATATGGAGTAAAACCTGGTGCAGTGAAGTCAATCATTCGATTTTAGACCCTTGAGCGTTCGCTTAGTGGATATCACATCAGATCACCTATAGTCATTGTAAAAAAAAAAGATTGATTGTACTATAATTTAGTTTCCAATTTAACTCCACACCAAAGCCATTTCTCCGCTTATTTTATCACAGGTTCATTTTCACGTTGTGCTGACAAAGTGAAAACCAAGCTTCCATTAATGACTTTTTCAATGAAAGTACGGTCGGTCAATAGAGTTAGATTCGCATTGCTATCCAACTTATTTCATTGCGGAGATGTAGTGAGAAATCATTTGAGATCATCTGAAATTAATATTATTCTCATTATACTTCGGCAAATAACTAAGTCGTATCCAAAATGTTTCTTACACAGACACATGTCAGCGGATATTACACAGTGGTAGCATCAACGAGGGCGTTAGATGTAGTTTGTATAGTGATGACTGTTATTGTCATTTTAACTGTTTTTTTTAAATATATTAATGTATCAAAAGATAGCCGCAATAGCGTAGTTGTTAGTTCTTATACCAGTAGTCCGAGATCAATTTCACATGTAGGTGTGAAATTTTTCCGACCGTAACGGCTCTCAGCCTCAAGTGGGTACCCAGCCTCAATTTGGTACCAGGAAAAGTACTATGAAGTAAAGACGGCCAGTGGTATGTTGATAACATTACCCATCGTGTGCTGACGGCAAATGAAAAATAATATCATAACACCGTGTTACCTTATATACCACGTAGGATAACAAAAGGATTCGATTACCTTTACTTAGATATATATCAAAAGTGTATCAATAATACAAATACGAAAGAGACAATTTCGATATTGTGGACATATAAAAAGACATAAAGAGAAGAAGAAGACCATCATGGAAGCTTGCATACCGACAAAGAGAATAAGAGGAAGACCACGGAAAAGATGGATTCAGGGTGTAAATGATGGTTTGAAAATGACGGCTGCAGAGGCAAGACATCTGGTCTATGAGAGAGAGAAATTCAAGAGGACTGTTGGGGTGGTAAAGTTCTGCCTGCTCAGGACAAGCTATTTGATGATGATGATGACAATAATAATGGATATAAATCACAAACTGTTTGATGGTTCCTTAAGTTTCCAATCGGATTTGATCATTTTTTTTATTAACGTGTTCTTTAACAATCGATAAATAAAAAAAGGAAGCTCAATATATAAAATAAATAATATCGGTGAGATTATAAAACTGGAAGACTGGTAGTTATTCAAAGCTTAATAACATATCAACTTGAAGATTTCATTATCCACATTTTAGGAACAACGATTTTCGAAAATGTATCTAGCAAGACCTTGAAACATTTCACAATGAAAGTGACACGACATATATGGTTCACTGTATTAAAGAGTTTAACAATTAGATTTGTAACTGCATTAAAACTGACAATTATTCTCGAAATGGCAACGGATAGTGACATATTTATGGCAGTAGAGTTTGATATGGAAAGATAGGTTTGAAATGTTAAGCGCATGACTACGCTGAATGTGTACATTCAATTTCATAACAATGTGGGAAGTTGAACATGAGATTCTGAACGCCTTCATAGAGTGTAGCCGCAAAGAGGATTTTCATTTAAACCAATCCATTTCAGCTGCTAGATTGCAAGAGCTGGTATTTAAGACTAGAGTGGCCAGAAAAGAACATCACACCAGGTATATGAGTAGACTCATCAATCAAAATGGGACTGGTGCAGTCAGTCGCTGGACGAGATACTGCTTTCCCTTCTTCTTCGAACACTCCATATCGACCACTTGTTAACCACTGCGTGATTTGTATGTGATCTGAGTCAAAGAACGATTGTACATTGATCCAGTTATGCGCCTACAAATTAGACCAGCACATCCAATTTCTGCAATGCTTTTTACTTACTTGGGAAGTTTCCCTAGACCACTAGATCAGTCACCTCTTACGACATGCTTTTAGGTAATAGTGGTACTATGGACAAAAGCGACATCATCAACGCACTGAGAGAAAATATACGCTCTTAAGATTTCAACGACGAAGATAAATGGTATTCTCTATCTCGGTTGCGCAAGTTGAGCACACCGATAGGTGCGGCAAGACGGGAAAATCACGAGAGAAAACCTAGTAGATACATCAATCAACACAGAACGGGAGTTGTTAGCCTAAACACACTGAGATACATGTTTGGGAGGAGATCAGAGCAATTATGGATCTGTCCGATGTGCGATGAAGATGATCCTTAAATGAACAATGAACAATATTGGTACTAATCTTTGCGTCCTTTGTGGACCTCGACCCCACACGAACAAGTCGAAATATTGCGAAGGACCACGGAGAACCTACGGACATGACCGGAGTGCAATGAAGATATTCCAAACTACAACTGAAACAGAACGGGAGCTTCTCACTAAAATATGTGGTCCGATACAAATTCAAAGGCACTCCTTATATAATAAGATGCGTTCACCTTACAGGTCACACTGCAATTCTCTTAAGAAAAAAGCAAGCAGAACTATAAATTGCATGTGTCAAATAGTGTGCGTATTGCATTTGTTACAATTTTGTTTCACATAACGAAGCTGAATTCCAAGAAAAAGTCATCCTATTGATCTTTCTGTTAATTAACAATAGCTGAGGTGTTTTTTACTACGAAGCAATTATAGCACGGCTGACACTCATGGGTTCATTTGTCCGTAGACATGTTAATGAAATTAGTTCAACAAATAACAATTTGAATATAATATGGGTCCAAAAATATATATTATTTATATATAATCAATATTAGAAAGATATCAAACATAAATATATTTTTTTTCTTAATATAACCACCATCACTGCTCTAAGGAAAATAAACATGTATACTTCAATCTTCTTCTTAGATAGGAAGATCTCAGCGTCATTGAACGCAATCCGTAACCACTCTCTAGGTCCCTAATCTAATATTGACGGTTGCAAATATTATTTTGAAATGTTTAGTCTTGGTATTAAATACTAACACTCGTGTAGCGAGTAGTTTCCCAGTCTCGTGGTTTTCTGTTTTTGTCTTGCGTTGTTCTTGTGACTTACGTAGTAGTTAATTTGTTTGATGACAAGATTCTACTATGCCATCTTACCATCGTTTTCGTAGTTTTCTTATTGCCTTCTTTCCTGATGTTTTATTGTAGAAGACTATGTATACAGTTGAACTTGATTGCATTCTTATTAAGTGACCGAACCATTTCCTTCTTCATGTCTCAATATAATTCAAGCAAGAATATGTCTCAACTTTCTTTCTTATGGAAAAAAATGAATCCTTTCCTATAAGCAAAGGATTTTCAGCTTTAAATGCGTGTCTTGTCAGTCCAATTATTATGCTAAAGTAAAAACATGGCAAAACAACTCTGTATTAATATTCTATTTAAACATTTCTAAGTATTCATTGTGATAAACCAACATTTCCCTGGGAATTTCATCGAAAAACTTCAGAGTAAACCACTTACAAAAGCTTATGTCCAGACGAAACTGATATTTCCATTTCAATCTGCATCCTCTCAATTCATTCTTATCCGGTGTATGATGATTTTATCAATACCAAATACTCGTTGAGAAAGATCACCATTTCATGCAGAAATGTATCAAGCTTCTATTTCTTTTCCTTTGCTAACCGTGTCTCTTTTGATGGTATTTATAATGTGCCCGATATGCTTAAGTCAGCTCAATCGATTCGGAATGACTTGAACATTTTCAAAACAAAATGCAATGATTGAGTGTAGTTTGATATCAAATCATGTTTAAGTAGGTTCACAAACTCATCAGAAAATGTCCACGTTTCTCTGCGTCTTTATATATCAAGATTGCCTGTGTGTTGCCGGGGTTCACCGGGGGAGCAAATAATAGTAACATTGCGACTTACTAGGCATGTCGTAAGAGGCGACTGAGGTATGGGCCTAGGAAATCTACCCTAGTAAATAAAAAATGCATCTCAGAAATCGGATGTGCTGGCCTACTTTTATGTATAATAACTGGCACAGCGTGCAACCGCAATTAGGCTCAGATCCCATACAAATTACAAACAGTGGTTGTCAAACGATGCTTTTTATTTAGTATTGTAGCTTACCTAGGTTCTACTACATCAGTCACCTCTTACGACATGTCTTGCATGTCGAAGTGTTACTATTCCTTGTTTCCCTTTCGGGCCCGGTACCACTAGGGAGATTCGTTGATTGAAGATGCTTCGAGGAGAGTTAAGAGAAATAAATGAAGCGAGAAATTAATACCGGTTCATGGTTATATTTTCTCAAATTGTAACACTCAGTGGCGGCTCGCGATCATTTTTGTTGGTGGAGCCAGACATTTTTTCCGGATTAATCATGGTTTTGGGTTGTTATATTTTTATGTATAACTGAATAAATACACGTTATACATTATTTTTGGTTGGACCGGCCCCACTGGCCCTTAATGACAAGCCGCCACTAGTAACACTGTTTTAATGCAGTTTTCTGACCTTTAATATACTAACATCTACATGCGTGATGTGTAATATGAAGGACAAAACAGCCTGAAGTTACAAGAAGCATCGATAATTGCCAAGAGCAAATAACCCACAATAACTCCACAGACTCTTCAATAAATTGCATGATCATAAATACGATTTACCTCCCACTCGTCTTCCTATTTAATGATGACGTTAGAGTCAAGTATTTTCATGTTGACGTTTCCACTCAAAATGAACTTGACATTATTATTCAATTTTGATTTTCAATAATATAACAGATGGAAGTAACTTGATTCTACCTAGAAATATTTTACATGAGACAAGTTTAGCTTCTTAATACAACATTTATATGTTTAAAGACCACAACTTTTCATATGAGTATTTTCATTTATTTTTTTCTTTTTTATTTCAAATATCACTGGATCTCAAATCTAGTTGATTTCCAACGACACCTTACAATGAGGAATGGGATAATGGATTCTAGGGTTGCCAATCTGCTTCGGAGATTTAGCCAAGCAGTAAAAATGTCAGACCTACTATCACGAGGGTGACCAGAACCAACTGCTGGAGATCACATGGGGGCTAAAGTAAGGCAGAGGAAGACAAATATATAGATCAGACCCCACCGGACTCAATGAGACTCAACATTTCAGAACTGAGAAGAAAGAGGTGGTCCACTTACACCAGCGTCCTAGACAAACTTTATGGCGTTACTGATAGTCTGAGGCAGACGGCTGCCTTTATTCATCATCATCATCATCAGGTGCCGTCTCCACATCGAAGGTTGGCTGCAATGAATCTCCAGCATCCTCTGTCTTTCGCCTTGGCGTTGCACACTTGGCGTTTCACCAGGCCCAGACAATATCCCGGCCGACCTAATCAAAGCAACTAAAGAGGTAGGAATCAGCTGGCTCCATAGACTATTCAACCAAGTCTGGATCACACAAGAAACACCAGAATATTGGAGGAATGCTACAATTGTTCCCATCTGGAAGAAGAAAGGTAGCAAGAGGGACTGTACAAAGTATAGAGGCATAGCGCTACTGAGCCACACTGGGAAAATATTCTGCAAAATACTTGAGAAAAGGCTCCGCCACATCATCGAGCCAAAGCTTAATGACTCCCAAATGGGATTCAGGAAGAACAAAAGCTGTACAGACGCAATATTCGCCCTCAGACAGTTAGTAGAAAGGACTATCGAATCCGACAAACATTTACACGTTGCATTTGTAGATCAGGAAAAAGCGTTCGACCGCGTAGATAGGCACAAGTTGTGGAAAATACTAACAACCTATGGGGTTAATGAACACCTAATCAACCTTTGCAAGAACATTTATACTGACAGCCAATGTACGATTAGAACAAATACAGGATTATCCGAAAAGATTTCACGTTGGGTCAGGAGTAAGACAAGGTTGCGTACTATCCCCGCTGCTATTCATCACGTACATTGACCACATTTGTAAAATAGCTAACACCAGCGAAGGAAACAACCTCGGAGAACTCTTAAATGAATTTCTTTTGCAGACGATCAGGCAATCATATCAACAACAGAAGAACAGCTACAACAACACATCAACAGACTCCAGTTAGCATGTAACGAATACAACATGAGAATTAACATCGACAAAACAGAAGTAATGACATTCGCCAGAGAGGAAAACACTACCAACATCTCCATCGATAATCATCTACTAAATCAAGCAAAAGATTTCACATACCTGGAGAGCATTTTTTCAGCAAATGGAAAAATAACTAATGAAATTCAGCACAGATGCAACAAAGCAAATCAAATGATAGGGCAAATGGCGCCAATTTTAAGATGCAAACACGTCACCATGAACACAAAAGAGCAATGTTCAACACAATCTTTCTCCCACATTATGTTACCAGTGCCAAACCTGGACGATGACAACAAACGATAGAAGAAAACTAGTCACAACAGAGATGAAGTGTCTACGCAGAATGCTAGGTGTAACAAGAAGAGACCGGTTGAGAAATGAAGACATCAGGAAAAAGTGGGTACAACATCAGTACTAGACTTATCAAGAAACAACAAATTAAATGGTTCGGTCACGTAAGCAGATTACCATCAGACAGTGCACCCCAAAGAGCAATGCTGCTCCGATACAATGGGTACAAAGCAAAAGGCCGGCCACGCAAAAGATGGACCTCAGAGATAACAGAGGCGACGAAAGAGACTATCTACGAAGCGCATACTAGGGCCCGTTTTAGAAATCTCTTCCTGACCTGACGCTGTGAGGCATACAGGATTCGAGAAAGAAAGAAAGTTGCACACTGCCAGACTGTAACCTGTCCATTGCTTAAAGTTTCCTCCCACTTATCTCTCGATCTTCCTCTTGCTCTTCCCCCCTCAACTTTTCCCTCTAGTAAATGTGTTATCATGGTGTCATGTCTTTTTATGTGCACAAAATACTTTACTTGTCTGAATTTTATTTCTCTTAATAATTGTTTCTTCATGTCTAGTTTTTCTAAAACTTGTTTATTTGTCTGTTTTTCTGTCCATGAAACTCTGCCTATTCTTCTATATATTCACATCTCAAATGCATCAATTCTGTCTTCTAACTGCTTGTTCATTGTCCATGTTTCTGAGCCATACATTAATATAGGGTATATATAGCATTTGATCATTCTCATTTTTAGCCTGTTTGTAATTTGTTTGGATGTCAGTAACTTTCTGATACTATTGAAATTATTAGAGAATCCGAAATCTCAATCTAGTGAGAACGCAGAAGAAGAATAATATAGGTGATATCAAGTTCCTAGTCGTATAGGAGATAGACGATAAAACGTAGGTTTACGTGTTCAAGTTGAGAAAGTAAAATAACACTTTGTAGTTAACACTCGATGATTAGGCTTAAAAGGTGTTTTTTGTGTTTTTATTTTTCCGATCCAAAAGCACTTGAGCTTTTCAGCTAACCGGTTCAGTGCTATGGACATCGTAACCCTTTGGTTCGGTACCACGAACACTGTAAATCTGGAGAACCTGTGGCTTTTCTGCCAGCCCACGGAGTTGAATCGCACTCACATGAGGGGGCTTGTCACCCGTCGTCCAACGCGCTAACGAATACGCTGGACAAACGGGCCAGACAGTTAAGTTGGCTACAATCTATTAAAAATGTTAAAATACGTATTAAACAGCAATTTACACAACCGAAATATTGATATCGTTGTCTCTCGTCTGTGCTATGAAATATGTGCACTGCCACTGCGTTCTTCATGTGCAAGAAAAGACTGGAACACACATATCTAGTGAAACACGTACAAACAAAGTACTATAGTTTTACAAAATACATAAACAGTGACGATAAACAGCAACGT
This sequence comes from Arion vulgaris, assembly GCA_020796225.1. Taxonomy (NCBI): domain Eukaryota; kingdom Metazoa; phylum Mollusca; class Gastropoda; order Stylommatophora; family Arionidae; genus Arion; species Arion vulgaris. Next base: position 25,805,619 of record CM036761.1, on the reverse strand, counting down.
TTCGACCAACAAGGCCTTTATCAAGCAAACGAACAAACAGGAGTGACAAATTAAAATGAAACACAAATGGACGACCAAATACCAACGTATCTAAGGAAAATCTGGAATAAAAACGAATAACGAAATAAATGTAACACAAAAACACACATAAAAACTAGAAATAGAATGGAAAAGAAACAATGAAACATCTAGTAAATATATAACTTGAATACACGCAACATATACCCATATAGATTACAAAGCATGGGAAGAGAAAGTACTAAGAAGCATAAGAATGTAATTTTATGCAGCATATACCCATATAGATTACAAAGCATGGGAAGAGAAAGTACTAAGAAGCATAAGAATGTAATACATGCAACATATACCCATATAGATTACAAAGCATGGGAAGAGAAAGTACTAAGAAGCATAAGAATGTAATACGTTGAGCGTGGTCGCAAGGTACCATTACAAAGAAATCAACCGCACACATATCTAGTCATCGAAATGCAGTGTTGATGGTCTTATCAATGAATGAATCAAATTTCAAATGACTTAGCGAATTTAAATCAAAATAACTACAACCTAGATGGATATTATTCACTTAACATTATACCCTCTCGTACCAGTATCCGTAACATACGGGAAGGACATTTATTTTACAGATCCACACTATCCTGGGTAACTCTTTCAATCTTTTCTATAAAATGCAGTCTGATATTTCTAGCTTCTCTCAGTAAAGTTGACATCATGGTGTTTCCAGTGCGCATTTTCTTTCCTTCAGCTCTCACTTCAATGTCTGCTCTGTATGTTTGTTTGTTTCGATCGTTTTTCTCCACAATTTTCATCATTCGTATTATGATATATAAACAGTCTTTGCCAACAATGTATGATGAGCGCATCCAAAACGGAAGTTTTCGTTCTAGGAAATGATCGAGTCTGTCTTGCTGACAGTGAAACACTTTCCTTCGCTGTACAAATCTCTTTAATGATCCGTTTATCGCCATATATTTGGGATTGGATCTACGCCAAAGAGTCTGTTATACTTTGCAACCTTTACTGACTGAGTGCGGCTTTTCTTTTGCATTGTATGATAAACACTCTTTAATGATATTTCTGCTTTGTAATTCTTTGAATATTTCCCTCAATACATCTTCATCGAATATTACTTGTATCCTATCGAGGGTTAAAACATCACAGAAGGAGACCTTATCCAGAGCTTCTTCAGGAAATTCCTAAATGTCAAACGTTTCTGATCATCTTCTTACAGTCTATTTACTTGTGGCTAAAATAGCGCTTCTCAAAGATCTGCGTAGTTGACATTTACCTAAATAAGGATACTGTACAACAAATAGGACAAAAGATGGGTTCATATTGTTGATATATATAAATATACATAATTACAGTGGTGGTCTGAAATTTAAGATCATCAAATATATTTGTCAACAACAATGACGTAAACGTTATACAAAAACACGAAGAATAACAATGAAATACTCGCACAAAGGATGCTATAGACTTCAATGATTGCATTTACTGCATTACTACAATGACTACATTAGCATTTGATGCAATACTTCGTAATAGAATAATAATATATATTCTTTACTAAGTGATCTTAAACTTTTGAACGACAATTCATACATAGTATATATATATAAATATATATATATATATATATATATATATATATATATATATAGAGAGAGAGAGAGAGAGAGCGAGAGAGAACAAATAATCCTACCCAGCCATAAAAAACACAGTATCAAGAAAAACTGACTGATAGTACCAACATACAAAACGAAAACTGAACACTCCTGAACATACAAAAAGACACAAAGGATATAAGTCTACCATTAGGATAGGACGCACTACGCCAAAGAGTAGAAGAGGAAGACCACAGAAAGATGGATTTAGAAAGTGATGGCTGATGATTTGACCATGACTGCAGAAGAGGGCGGATATTTGGCCTATGGGTTTTTCTAAAGGGCAGCTAGAGTTGCAAAGTCTGCTAAAGACAAGCTGCATGATTATATATATATATATATATATATATATATTATATATATATATATATATATAATATATGTACATATATATATATGTACACCTGTGTGTCTGATTCTTTTCTACACAGGAAGATGTCGTAGTAGTGATCTATACTTTGTAGCACCTTGTCGAGGTTGTCGATGTAATTAAGAAGATAGTGACTACATTTTTGAAGTCATTTTGTTTTTTAATCTTTCAAATTTGTCTTCTTCTTTTCAATGCTTGATATCTTGACTATTTGTTAACCACTCTGTGTGATCTATATGTCTTTGTTAACCACTCTGTGTGATCTATATGTATTTGTTAACCACTCTGTGTGATCTATATGTCATTTGTGCCTAAGAGCGATTGTACGTGGTGTTAGTTATGCGCCTACAAGTAGGCCATCACATCCGATTTCTGCGACGCTTTTTATTTATTAGGGTAGCTTGTATAGGTCTCTTTCCTCAGTCGCTTCTTACGACATGCCTTGTAGGTCGCAGTGGTACTATTCTTTGCTTCCTTTGCAGGCAATAGCACCACATGGGCGATCTGTCAAATGATGTTTGCCCATGATCACTGAGAAAATTAAGTGGAGCCACATGGGGCGTCAGTAATAACAAAACATGACCATGATCACTGAGAAAATTAAGTGGAACAACATGGGGCGCCAGTAATAACAGAACATGACCATGATCACTGAGAAAATTAAGTGGAACCACATGGGGCGCCAGTCAAAAATACTTAAAAATATTATCAGCAGGGCATACGACCACACCTAGAATATGAGTCAGCTGCATGGTGTCCAGCATCAAATACCACATTAGGAGAACAGGATAAGGTGCAAAACCAGGCGCTTCGTGTCATCACAGGAGAATGAAATAACATCAATAGTGGAGATGGAAAGAGTGGGGGGAATATAAGCACTGAGAGAACGCAGAGACACAAAGTGATGACGCAGGCAGAAAAGTTTCTGAGTATGCCAAGCCATCGAATGGAAAACAGATTCCAAAGTCTTGCAATGGGGAGGCTGAAAATAAACAGCTTTATTCATCAGGCCAAAAGACTGAATAGGCAAACTTCAGACCTACCAAAAGTTGGTATTCCCCTAAAGTATGTGCCAGAGCAAACCCCTTGGAGAGAGGAGACTGAACCAGAAGTATGTATCCATACGGAAGTTAAAGGAATACTCTACAAGGATGAGCAGAACAGCATACAACGCAAGACAGTCACTCACAGTTTACTTGATGAAGAATACCTACATGATCTCTGGGGCTGGGTATACGCGGATGGGTCAGCAGAAAATGCAGTGAAGAATGGAGGAGCAGGAGTGTACATAGAATACCCAAACAACGCTAGAGATGCGATTAAAGTACCAATGGGGAAATTCTGTCACAACTATTATACATAAATTCAGGCAATCAAGGTGGCAATTGAGAAACTGTTGAATACCAGACTCGATGCTCAACCTGTTGTATTTTTGAGTGATGAAAAATCAGCACTCCAAGCACTTCATTTCAGAAAATTGCCAGGTCTACAGATCCTACTGTCTAAACTGTCCATGCAGCACAGGGTCTTCTTGCAGTGGATGTCCTCTCACTGTGAAATACCAGGAAATGAAACAGCAGACCGATTGGCCAAGGAAGGTGCTGCAGGAGAGCAACTGGGTGTGCCAGTTACCTACCACCAAAAGAAAAGGATGATTGCATCAATGAGAAAGCCACAAATACCAACACAAAACGATTACTATCATATGAGCAGATTGTAACATGTTGTCATTCTGCGCCTTAGAACAGGTCACAATCGACTACGCAGCCACATGTATACAAAATTCAAGATTGGCAATTCAGCTATGTGTACAGGTGGACAGGCACACCAGACTGCAGAACACATACTTCAAGACTGCCCCGAATATGATACTCTGAGGCAAACTCACTGGCCTAACGAAACAACACTCGACAGAAAACTACACGGCCCTCTGTGTGAGCTACAAAAGACAGTGAAGTTCATACACGAGACAACATTGAATATATAGACACATTTCAAGCGAACGAAAGGAAAGAAAGAAGGGCTGATTGATTTATTGATTGATAGAACACCATCATCGTACACTTCAGTGAATAACCCTCCATGTTCAGATTGTTTTCTTATACGGGAAGCTAGTAGCTGCACTGCACTAACTCAGTTGCACCGGCGATGGTCCCCGATCTAATTTGAAGACTACAAATTGCTATACCTTTTTTTTATTTTAACATTTAAAAAAATTGTTTCTTGAATTTTGCGATGATAGGACAAGACCTGCACATCAAGGAGCATAGGCTCATAAATAATATCATGTCCCGAAATATGAAAGATTTTGGCCACATTGGTCTGGAGAGAAAGATAATGGAAGGTGTGGTTCCTGTAAAAGGAGGCAGGGGACGACCAAGACGAAGGTGGCAGCATGGACATCAAATAAACTTTGAAGATGACACTAGAAGAGGCCGGAGAACTTGCAAGAAGCAGAGCTTTTCAGGCTGGCTGTGATGAATGCGACATTCCGCAAGGGACAAGCTACTACTCTAAGTGCTTTGAAGTTTCAACTTATTGATTCTCAACTGCCAATGGTTCTTTTACGCATTCAATATTAACACAGGACAAACATTTTATCTTCCATATCCGATATGACTAAGAACTTGATCTCACCTATATTGAGATCAGGTATCACTGAAAACATATATCTTGATAACAGTACCGAAAATCATCACTTTAAAGTACCGCACCTGAACGTATACTGGAGCATATACCCAAAAGACTCGTGTATGGTGAGTTGCGTATCGGTAAACGCTCACAAGGTGGTTAAAAAAAAGCGATTCAAAGACACACTCAAGAACTCGATTAAATCCTTTGACATATATGTCGACAACTTGAAAAAATGTTCCTCAAGACAGATCATCCTTGTGCACACTTCTTCAACACGGTCCTTCTGCCTAGAACTGCACGGATGGAACAAAAACGTCAAACTAGAAAGACAGTAAAACTCCCCACAAGTGCAAGTATACCTTGCCTAGACTGTACAAGAACATATCAAGCCCGTATCGGGCTCACTAGTCACCTACGCACACACAGACACACATAACGAAACAACATTACGTTGGATGAAAATTGTGATCATCATCACCCTTGATGGACAAGCATCATAATGTAGCATGATATCATATCGGATTAGACTTAAGGAATCCGCAGGAAGTGACTACTGTCAGAATACTAACGTAATTCAGGTGACTAAAATAAGAAAAAAAAATGTTACTTACTTTTTGATCGTTAATTGGTGTTCCTTTTTCCTGTCACAGCCTTCTTCTCTGCTTACTATATAAGATGTGTTCTTTTACTACAGTCAAAGGCACCAGACAAAATGATAGCTTTAATACAAGAGGTAACTGTTATCTTCTTTGTCTTACTGTAAGAAACTGTGTGCTCATAGTTTGACGTTCATCAATAGCCGAAATGTTTGTCGAAACTGCTGTAAAAGTTCTCAATTGTAACAGACGGACATATATCTCTACATATGCACGTTTAAATGTTAATGTCTACTCTTCTATATACATCAAGTCAAACACAATCTAAACAATATGAACAGAGAAATATGTTTAAAATGTTTTATTATAAACATAATTGTATCCCTACACAATTTTATACTTGTTGTATTCTTGTCTCGTACTGTTATATGTTACATAAGGTTTGCATGTAATTGTTCTATACCTCTCTATTCTTGCTAGTTAGTTAGCTTGCTTGCTAGTTAATATCGTCTATAGAATTGAGTTCTAAATAGTTGGCCTCTCTCAGTTAAGTTTGTTTCAGGGTTTCAAAAGGCGTCATTTCGTTCTCGCATACTTTGCCTCCAATTTAAATGTCTATTTTATGATTCTTTTACACATTGATCATTTCTTCTCAGAGTATGCCCACAATATGTTTTCTTCTCAGGGACTTTCAGTCTTGTCTGTCTTATAACATTTGTTAGTAGTGGTTGACCAGGCATTTCTTTGACTACATCAAATTTTCTGTATCAGTTCCATATCATGTTCACAATTTTCCAGGCAGTCTGTGATGAAAGCAACGTTCTGCAAGGGACAAGAGACAAGGGACTTCACTGGATTTTTCGCAGACATATATTTCCAAATCCATTCAACTTACTTTCGAAATCTTGAGCTATTTTATAACTTTCGCTGGCATATGTTTGTACTGAGACAACATGGAAATTGAAACTTTTAAATTCCGTCGTTTTAAACTATGTAACTTGGGGTTCCATATTTTATGTATACGTTTGAAAGCTGTAGCTGTTTTTTTTTTGAGAACTCATAGCATATTTTGCTTTTCTAGGATCTCCTTCTAAGTAAAAAATGTTAGCCATATAGATGACCTGCACTATCATTGTTATCGTTTTGTATTCAGCGTTATCTACCCAATATTTGATATATATATATATATATATATATATATATATATATATATATTGTATACTACTATACTAGCCTTATCGTTACTTAATTGCAGTCCAACTTTTGACACTATGTGAAATAGGATACGTTTTCTATTTTTCTTTGCAATCTTGGTTGTTTGTACTAAATACTTAAGAGCAGATGAGCAAATTCATCGCTTTTTATAACTTTTGAAATAGATAGGAAAACGTTTTCAAATCTTGTGGAATATTGATAACTATGATGTTAAATCTGTGTTAGTCTTTGATTATCAGAACAAGATGCGTGATTTGGTCAACGTCACGCCGGTCGAATATATAAACCCTGTTTGGGTAAAGTAATTGAGTAAACCGTGCTCTTCGTGCTGGTAAAGGTGGAACCAAAAAATTACTAAAAATGTAATACAGAACAGGAAAATAAGGTAATTATTTCAAAGAATGTTAATAAGTATGTTTTTATTACTTTGTTTTCTCTAATCTTGTTTTTCGTCACAGCGTAACAGTACGGGGTTTTGTGCGCGATTCATAAACAGTGTTTTTCATCGCCTCTGTTATAGCTGAGCTGCACCTTTTGCGTGGATGACCTTTTGTTTGTGTTGCGTTTTAAAGATACATTATTTCGTGTTCCCGCATTTTTTCTTTTCTACAAAGTTTTACTTCAGCCTTGTCATTCATCAAAATAGTATGGACTGAACGAAATAGCCGAGAGATGTGATAGGCTAGATGTTAGTGTACTTGTTTCATTTGCTCGCAGTACCCTGATCGAATCTTACACAGGAAGGAGAACTTATTCCAAACGTACGGCTATCATGTCGACGAAGTTGCAATAATGTGTCATAGAATTATTGCGAAGTAAAAGGCGACTGACGGGATGGATCATATACCCATCGAATGCGGTTTCTCCAAGAAAAATACGCGCATAATACCGTATTCACGACAATACCACTTGATATGAAACCATGTTCCTTCCTGTTTTGAATTCTTTATAAAAGTATTCTTCATTTCAAAAGATTATATTTTTTTTTCTCTTATGCTTTTTTTCACGGTCCAATGATTCTCATATACATTTTGCAACATGAAAATGCGTGTCCTCAGAAGACAATTTACAAACAGCAACAAAATATCAAAAGCACTCAACAATTTAAAAAAGAAATGTGCATACAACAAACCTTTCTAAATATAACAGGAAATAAAAATAGGTAGAATAGACTAAATAACAAATGTATTTATCATTAACAAATACGTACGTACTAGTTTCAATCTTCTCTATAAAAGCAATGACTGCAGTATAGTTACGTTGCAATGGTGAAACATGTAAAAACAAAGTAATATCGATTTACAAAGTACTACAACAATATAAAGGGACGTTTCGACCAAAAGGCCGTTATGAATTTATTATCTGACTGTATATGTTATTTCTGCTGTATTGGAAGTCTGAATTTCTTCGCTTATCTTGTATACTTTGTTTGATAAAGGCCTTTTGGTCGAAACGACGCTATAAATGGATTGTGTACTTTGTAAAACGACATACCTTTTGTACGTGTTACATCATACTTGTAACCTTAACTTTCGCTGCAACATACTTCCGAAGACGGATCTAAAAATATCTACTCTTCGTTTCTAGGTCAGAAATGTGAATGTACGCCTACAGTAGTAACAGAAGAAAAGTATAACGTGTTAACACGTCTGTACCCCACAGAGTAGAGATAATAAGAGACGTGTTAACGCGTCTTTGACAGTGAATGTAAATAAAAACGTCTATACACTTCCTTAGCATCAAAAGGGGAAAACAGTTTTATACATGATTAAAATACAATAGCTTTTTTATATGAAATAGTAATCATTTAAACAATATAATCAAGGAACACTGTCTAAAGCTTCTTTGCTGTGCTTTCTCAAACATGAGATAAAATGCATTACATTTCTCACACAGAGAACACCGTATATGCATCACAAACAATTCAAGTCCATTACTCGATATAACGCCCTCGACCTAGGCTGACAGAATCTTCACTGGAAAGTATCTACTGAGAGTCAAGTATTGGTTAGCGACCACGCATCGCGTCTGTGTATCGTGGTTCCAGTCTCGCAGGTTTCTCTATGCGATGTTTGATAGATGAGTTTATACACAAAGGAGTTAGAGATTTATCAAGAGTTGAATATACACAAGGAGTTAGAGATTTTATAAAGGGAGTTAGAATTTTAAAAGGAGTTAATTATACACAAAGGAGTTAGAAGAGTGGGTGGTTTACTATTCTAATATATTCATCTATATACTTCTTCTTCTTCTTCTTCAAAAGCTTCATATACTTGTTAAACCATTATGTGTGATTTGTATGTGATCTGATCCTAAGAGCAAGTGTACGATGTGGCAGTTATGCACCTACAAGTATGCATGCACATCCGACTTCTGCGACGCTTTTTATTTACTAGGGTAGCTTCCTAGACCCTACATCAGTCGCCTCTTACGACATGCCTTGTAGGTCGCAGTGTTACTATTCGTTGCTTGCATTGTGGTTCCCGGCACCCCACAGGCGGCCTCCATAATAATAATACTAAACAGTGGGCCCCCCCTGTTGAGTATACGGATGCAACTTCTATCACTCTCAATCAAGTTATATTAAGCACATAATTCCTCAGGTCTGTTTATAGTGGCTCTACACATCGGATCTTTCCTTCACTGCTCGTTACTGGCATGAGTTAGCTCTGATGGACTCTGTGTGATCAATTAGATATTATGCCTTATTACAATATAACGTAAGTTGTGATACTTTAAAGTCGGTCTTGCTGTTTATTAGTTATTGGTTATATTTTACTAAACTGACGTCATTGCACTGAGGATAGACCCATAGGTGCTCAGTCTCCCCAACAGATATCGAAGAGTATGCATACTGATGGTTCCCGTGGCACGCTGATTAAACACACTCCTAACTCTGCCTCTCAGGCATCCAGTTCTACTTGTACCCCGAGTAACTCAAAACTAAGTAAATCGCTGGATCGATTCAATATCTATTTTAGTGTCCTCAACCACCACACAGTCGCGAAGAGACCGAAGAACATCCTCTTTATCCATCTTCAACTCCCCAACAATTGATGCTGTTGATGCTAACCTGTCGGCTCTATCATTACCGTAAACATCAGCATGCCCCGGACAGTATATCAAAGTAAGCCGCTGGAGATTAGAAACATCTATAGCCGACATCCACTCATCCATCCACGAAACGTGCCATTCTGGATCTTGTGAAGCATCGACTGAGAGTCAGATACAACAACGGCCACAGTAAATGAAGTCCCAACGAGCCAACGAAGGGCAGCAGTAACGGCCTCAACCTCCGTCCTCATACTATTTTTGCTGTTTAATGTAAAAACAATTAAAATTTACCTTTCTGTATAAACGTATATTATGTTGAATTATATGCATACACTGAGGCCGAAATTCAGTTGTAAAGATCTCGAGATACCATCTAAATATAGAAAACGATTTTATAAACCAAATGGACTTCAATCGTGAAAGGAACATGATCGAATTGCTATGAGATGGATGTCACGAGCTACCAAATTAAGTTCATTATAGAATGTGTAGCTACAGGGATCACAAAGCGTTTAGTAAATGTTGATCGAAACGTTTCTTAAGCGTTTTTTGCAGTTACAGTAGAGCGTTTGTCCGATTTGATTAAGGCGTGAGCCCCATGCGGAGACCAAGTTAACTCCTGTTACGGTCAAGTAGTTGTTTTTTCTGTCATGGCATAAAAAAATCTAACATGAACAGCTCCGCGGCGATTGAACTAGTAAATCGGTCATTAAATTCAACATTCTAATCTCCTCCCTATGTCCTACACCGCCCTAAAAAGCGTTATTGCACATTAAATTCAACATTCTAATCCCTCCTAGTTCTACACCGCCCTAAAAAGCGTTATTACACATTAAATTCAACATTCTAATCCCTCCTAGTTCTACACCGCCCTAAAAGTGTTATTACATTAAATTCAACATTATAATCCCTCCCTAGTTCTACCGCCTAAAAGTGTTATTACAAATTCAACATTCTAATCCCTCTAGTTCTACCGCAGTAAAAGTGTTATTCACATTAAATTCAACATTCTAATCCTCCTAGTTCTACACCGCCTAAAAGTGTGTATTACACATTAAATTCAACATTCTAATCCTCCTAGTTCTAACCGCCTAAAAGTGTATTCACATTAAATTCAACATTCTAATCCTCCCTAGTTCTACACCGCCCTAAAAAGTGTATTCACATTAAATTCAACATTCTAATCCTCCTAGTTCTACACCACCCTAAAAGTGTTATTCACATTAAATTCAACATTCTAATCCCTCCTAGTTCTACACCGCCTAAAAGCGTTATTACACATTAAATTCAACATTCTAATCCCCTCCCTAGTTCTACACCGCCCTAAAAAGCGTTATTACACATTAAATTCGGGGGGCTGCCTAGAGTAGTTGATAGTAGCTCGGCCTGCTAGCTTGAGACGCCTCATAGCTCGGGTTCGAACCTACTGTCCGGCATTTGTTCGAGTCCCTGGTCTTACTCAGGACGATAACGTGAGTACCTCTGAAGTCGTAGGAAAATCTGCCTGTATGGCGAGGGAATACTAATTACGAGTACACTGAGCACACGGCTGCCAGTGTAAAGTAATTTACAATGTGTACGCTGCTGCCATTGTAAGAAATTGGAAAAACTGATTTTCACGCAAAAATCAGTTTCAGAGATGGAACTTCGTCTGAGTTGAAAGCGGACGAAAGAAAAAGAAAAAAAAACACACAATACATTCAACATTCTAATCCCCTCCCTAGTTCTACACCGCCCTAAAAAGCGTTATTACACATTAAATTCAACATTCTAATCCCTCCCTAGTTCTACACCGCCCTAAAAGCGTTATTACATTAAATTCAACATTCTAATCCCCTCCTAGTTCTACACCGCCTAAAAGCGTTATTCACATTAAATTCAACATTCTAATCCCCTCCCTAGTTCTACACCGCCCTAAAAAGCGTTATTACACATTAAATTCAACATTCTAATCCCTCCTAGTTCTACACCGCCCTAAAAAGCGTTATTACACATTAAATTCAACATTCTAATCCCTCCTAGTTCTACACCGCCCTAAAAAGCGTTATTACACATTAAATTCAACATTCTAATCCCCTCCTTAGTTCTACACCGCCCTAAAAAGCGTTATTACACATTAAATTCAACATTCTAATCCCTCCTAGTTCTACACCGCCCTAAAAAGCGTTATTACACATTAAATTCAACATTCTAATCCTCCCTAGTTCTACACCGCCTAAAAGCGTTATTACACATTAAATTCAACATTCTAATCCCCTCCTTAGTTCTACACCGCCCTAAAAAGCGTTATTACACATTAAATTCAACATTCTAATCCCTCCCTAGTTCTACACCGCCTAAAAACGTTATTACACATTAAATTCAACATTCTAATCCCTCCTAGTTCTACACCGCCCTAAAAAGCGTTATTACACATTAAATTCAACATTCTAATCCCTCCTAGTTCTACACCGCCCTAAAAAGCGTTATTACAGGTAGAAACGTTAGTTATATAAATCTAACTACAACGCTGGTAAATGATAAAGTAGATTACTTTGCGGGACACTCATACAGGATGTTCAAGATAAAAGCGGTCCCATTGACAAATCGAAAGTTCCCAGTTACCTAATGCGTTGTGTCTATTTACTATTTAAACCGGTTCTGACTAGCTCGTCCTTTCATCACATTTGTTCATCGCCCCTTCCCGCACTTCAATTACACACCATTACACAGCCTTGACCTATATTACGTCATAACTGAACCTTCTCATTTTCATAAATATATGCCAGATTAGCTCCATTGATAGGCTGCTTTTATCTTGAACACCCTGTGTAATACCATCCTCAATAACAAAAGTGACTTTAGGAAACGATACAGTACAGGTCAGTATCACATAAGCACATAAAATAGCCACACCTGACGGTGCCAACATGACATTGGTTTTCATGGGGTTTTCAGTGCAATGCATTCAAATTATTCTTAATACCGTCTCTTCTCATGCTCGGTCATTATATGTATATTAATTTTAATGTGTATATTATATTTTAGTAATATATTTTATTAATACTGCTTTATATTTGTAACTTTCCATTTCTAGTTTTTGACATTTGCTTTTAGTTTTTACTCACATATTATCATTTCAGAGCAGAAAGGAATCAATCATCTCTTTGTGTGTACGATGTATGTTGTATATGACCATCGTGTGTTTGTCTCTTCTGTCCTGTTTTACTTTCCTGATAATTGCTTGTTTGGTAGAAATGTTGTTGTATCTTGTTTTTGTAATTTGTAAAACTACTTTACTTTGCTATTGTTTGTTTCGTCTTGAATAATGACTGACAATGAAGAACTGTGAGGCGCTATGATCCACGAGGAGCAAGTAATGAACAACAAATAAACATGTTGATAGTGATGAGAAAAATATTGTCGATAATATTGATGAAATTTCTTCTTTTTATCGTTGATATTTATCGTTTCTTTAACAAGCGTATGTGGTCGTCTGTAGCTTAAGTGGTAGTGAGCTCGATCCCAATCCAAGAGTACCAGGTTCAAACCCCGCAGCTCGCATTGCGGAAAAAAATTTGGTATAATAGTTTCTCTTGTTCACGCAATTTGGTATTTTCGAGGTCAATAGCAATTAATGATACAGTACTGATTATACCGTTAAATTACTAAAATAGTAATGGCAATATGTGCTTCATTGTGAACAGTTATTCAATCACAAAATCACGAAAATAATTCACTTTTAAATATATATTATTAATTTCTTCTATAAGGAGAAACCGAACCCTAGATCTCTGAACGCCCCCTAAATGATTATGAACTCACTACCATCCCCTAGAAGGCTTCAGCGCCACTTTGGGGCGGTACTGCCCACTTTGGGAACATATAATGTAAACTATACAGTTGACACAACGTTCAGAACTATGTCGTATTTGTGACAACACGAAATATATCTTATAACAAAAATCATTCTTCAAATTTCATAAAGACAAATTAATGGGGATCTGTCAGGAATACCCTGTAGAAAACGCAGTTGAGTGTCGTTAGACAAGCACAAGAGTGAAACCCGCATGGAAAACGATAAATGAGACGTTCTAAACAGACCTGGAGATGGAGTTTGTTTTGAGCAACTGAAAGATACTATACTATTCTGGAATCCACAAAGAGAACAGCCAGAGACATCGAAAAAATAGAGGATACTGTTTCTCTATGCCTTCGAGGAGCGGAGAGATATAGGAAGGTAAATAATGCACATAATTCGAGTTTTTTAAATTGGTAGTTCTAAGTTACACGAATTGGGAGATGGGATTTTCAGACAATTGATTCAGCTGTGCAGTGAGAGTAGTGGGGATATACAATCTAGTTTAGCTTTGCAGTGAGAGTAGTAGGGGCATAAGGTCTAGTTTATCTATGAAGTGAGAGTTGTGGAGACAAAAAAAGTATAGTTTTGCTGTGCTGTGAGAATATCAGAGCATATAAATTCATTCTGGACTAGTTGTGCAGTAAACAAAATAATACAAAATCTGTCACCATCATCAAAACGATATGATAACCCACGTTGGATTTGCAGAGTTCATGCACTGTCTATGAGATTCTCATGTGTGAGACATATATCTGTTAACACATGATTTTTCCTTATAGTGTAATGATGATCGGGGCATCAATTAATCATTCAATATATTGTCTAGTAATCGTAGCAAACAATGGTTTAGAATACACGCCTTTGCTTTATGTACTTTTTTGGAGTGTCCATTTTGTTTTGAGAGATATTTTTTAAATACAGAAATAATTCCTTCTGACAAACTGAATTAGTAAACATCTTAGAATGTGACTATTAGGTTTCTTATAGTTAAATGAAAATAGCTTTTAGTAACCCTAAACAAGATCGATGTACACTGTGTAATATGAACTGTGATGATAATTATTACAGAACTTAGATTTCTAACATTGGTTGTTTTTGCTATTACGTCTATAAGAAGTTTTTGAGTTTCAGTAAATGTTAGTATTTTGTTTTATTTAACTCTTAGCATACGAAACGCCACCTGACAAACCATAAAACTAGTTCCCATTTTACGAAAAGATATATTACATAACTAAGATATCTAACATTGGTTGTTTTTGCTATTACGTCTATTAGAAGTTTTTGAGTTTCAGTAAATGTTAGTATTTTGTTTTATTTAAGAAGATTGGTTCCCTAGAAAATTTTACTTTTAGTCCAAAACATAGATTTTTCAAAGTGTTTAGTTCTATAAAGACAACATTCGTACTAACGATTACACGAAAAGTATATTGTTTTGTTTGTGTATTAGCATTACAAAATTAATAAGAGACTCCCAATTCCAACATTTTTTTCTTTTAAATTCAAAGTTTAAAATTGAGTTTTTTCAAAATTATTTTTCCATTTTAATTGTCGGAATCCCTGAGTTTTAACTAATACTAAAGCTAGACTAGATACACGCCATTTTAGGTGAATATACCACATATAATGTTGTAGCTAAAGGTCCATTTCCTATAACATGTTTTGTGAAAATGTGTTTTTAAAATTATTTTTCAATGTAAAATGATGACACATTTTGTGGAATTTTTTTAGCAAGCATAAGTTTGAAAATAAAATAAAAATATTTCTTTAGAGTTGACAGAAAATAAATAGACCTGTAGCTGTTCATATGCTTGCAGTTTATGAATCATCCTTTTATATCTTAATATATTTCTTTGTTTTGTAAATTTTAGGATTTTAATAAAATGCATTTTTTAAAAGATGGCCGCTGTTGTCATGACAACCATGCAACTATTTTTTTAAAAAACATTAAAATAGTTCTACATTCTTAGCTTAACATGCACAATATAAAATAATTGTTCTAACTTAATTAATAAAGAAAATCATTTTTTGTCGGAGACAAATTCCTTAAGGTCGTCAGATTGTTTTGTTTCTATTTGTAAGAATATGTTGCTGGAATGTATAAGACAGACAGACAAATTAAGTCATCTTTCTCGAAGCTGATACCAAGCGTATGCAGGGCATAGGTTTGGTTCATCCTGCGGTAGTTAATACTGACTTAGTTAAACAAAACTTTGAACACGGCGGTGGAACAGACGGGGGATCTAGACAAAGACATATATGTTTTTAGTGGTGGGAGAGGTGATCTTTGAAGGGAACGACGTTCTGTAACCAACATGATATACCTATTTATAATTAAAACGTAATCACAGAACAATGAAAATGGTTTAGTTTATAATTTGTGAATTTGAAATATTACTTATGTCACAAAACATATTGGACTACGTTTATCATAGACATTATTTCTATCGACATGAAATGTCTCCATAATTTTGCGTGCCATTTTCTATGTGAAGATAATATCCTGTATGCAGTGGCGGCTCGTTACCATTTTTGCTGGTGGGGCCAGACACATATTTTTGGAAATATCATGGATTTGGGTTTGTATTTTTTTATTTATAAAATAATAAATACATTATAGACATTATTATGGCGGAGCCCAGCCCCACTGGTCCTTAATGATGAGTTTCCTCTGCTAGTATGTATTGCCAAATGTCGTGATCGTGTGTCATTCTTTTTGACATTAATATGCTAGTGCAAGCATTGTTTTCAACATTGAAACTGATTAAAAATGTTATGCTCTCAAACATGATATAAGACTGGCTGACTATTTGTGCACTAATGGCGATATCGTCGACAGATATCCCTTGATGACAAATAAAAAAATAGAAAAAATACTGGTTTTAATCACCGTGGTTGGTGAATATTTATTAGTGAGGATCATCAACAATCGAGACCGCCTGTGTGGGCCGGGGCCTGCAAGGAAATCAAAGAATACTATCACTGCAACCTACATGGTATGTCGTAAGAGGCGACTGAGATAGATGCCTAGGAAGCTACCCTAGTAAATACAAAAGGTCGCAAAACTCGGATATGCTGGCCTACTTGTAGGCGCATAACTGACAAGTACAACTGCTCTTAGGCTCAGATCACATACAGATCACACAGAATGGTTAACAAGTGGTCGATATGGTGCGTTCGAAGAAGAACAAACACTCGGGATATGTGTATCGATTTTCAAAACCCATCTACAATATCTCCAACGGAGTGAGTAAATTGATCACTTCAATTTCTTGTTTTATTTTCTTACTAAAAGTGATTGTGCAATTTAGGTATTAATATAACGTAAGCCATTCATAGTCTGTGACTTAGGTGGCTTAATACTGGATTAATAGTGACTCGGTCTATTAACCCCGACGTTCTGAGTTCGAATCAAGCTGCGGACAGATTGGTTGTACATTGATTCGCTTGGATTTTTACAAAAGGACGATGGCACCACTCGTTCAGAAAGCAATGTCAAACTACTGAACGTAATAATGCCTAGAAAAATCACAAATAGCCTTAAAAAACTGGCGTTGATTCGCAAAGTCATGTAAAGGTTGTGCAATTAACTTTTTTTAAAGCAATTCACTGCAAAACAACGCTACAAGCACTTTATAGGAGAAGCTGTTAGGGTCTCATATTTTAATGGATTAGCTCTTCAAGTTCCGAGGTCTTGGTTCGAATCCAGACCGTGCTCTATTCACGAGTGGATTTTACCGGAGATACCCTGGATTCTTGCCGGAGCTATGGAGTTCGTGATTTGTGGATTATTTTTGGTATATAGTGTGTCATTTCTAAGAAGGATCAAGCCGTATAAGGAAAACCCGGTAAAAAAATAAAAACCTGTGCAACGAAATGAAATTTCGACTGTATATCTATTATTGAAATATTCTTAGCATATATGTTAAAAATCAATGTATACCATAACTGTTAATAGATCGTTATTAATTATTGCTTACTGAACCGACGTCATAACACTTCTATCTATCTATCTCATCATCAAATAGCTTGTCCTGAGCAGATCTTTGCCACCCCAACAGTCCTCCGGAACTTCTCTCTCTCTCATAAGCCAGATGTCCCTGCCTCTGCAGCCGTCATGTTCAAACCATCAGTTACATACTAAATCCATCTTTTCAATGGTCTTCATCTTCTTCTCTTTGCCGGAATGCCTCTTTCCATGATGGTCTTCTCCAGTCCTTCATGTCTTCTTTTTATCTATCCAAAATATCACAATTTTCTTTTTCGTATTTGTAGCATCAGCCAGTTTTCTTGGATTTTGAGTTCTTTCTGGAAAGATCTATTTGTTCTCTTCTCTGTCCAAGATATACGGAGGACTCTTCCATAACACTTATATTCGAAAGCGCATATATGTTTTTCACTGTTTTATTAAATGTCCATGCTTCACACCCATAAGTTGCCACTGGGAATATGCATGTTCTTAGCATTCTGATCTTTGTTTTCTTATCAGTTCCGTTCCATACTGTTTTTAGTTGTTTAATTTGTTGTGAAGATATGTTTGTTCTTCTTTTAATTTCCTTCATCACAATTCCATCAGTTGTTAGTCATCTATCTATCTATTTGCTAATAATGTTTGCCTTTCAGCGTAAGGTCGAAAAAGGAGACACCTGGAGCGAGCCTCTCTATGCATCTCGTCTTTCTTACCCTTCTCCAGCCCTGCTGGTTTGTCTCACAGCTTCAGGGTAAGAAGAATTTTCTAGCTCGGGCTTTTGTGTGTACTTCATAAATAGTGTCTTTCGTTGCCTTTGTTATCTCTGGGGTCCACCTTTGCGTGGCTGATTGCTTTGACCCACTGAGCGACAACATTGCTTTGCTTTGTATCCACTGTAGCGGAGCAACATTGCTCTATGTGGTGTACTGTCTGTTTGTAAACTGCTTATGTGGCCGAACCTTTACTTTGTTGCTTCTTGATAAAGTTCAGTACTGATGTTGTACCTACTTTTTCCTGATGTCTTCATTTCTAAGCCGGTCTCTTCTTGTTACTCCCATCATTCTTCGTAGACACTTCATCGCTGTTGTGTCTTGTTTTATTCTCTCATTTAATGGCAGTGTCCACGTTTGGCACTGATAGCATAATGTGAGGAGAAACATTGTGTTGAACACTGCTCTTCTTGCTTTTCCTATTCGTTGAGCATATTTTTTTCCCCGCTGTCGGCTTGCTAGGCCAGTCACAGCATAGCACTACTACAGACGCATAAGTGATCAGTCTCCTCCACCTGCAGACTCATAAGTGATCAGTCTCCTCCAGATGTCTAAGAGTATGTATACTGATGGATCATACGGCTCGCTGGTAAAACACACACCTCGCGCTGCATCTTAGGACATCAGTTATACTCATACAACGAGCAACTGCAAACTTATTTAACAGTTAGATAGCTCCAATATATATTTCAGTGTCCTCATCCATTAGGCAATCGTGGAGAGAGCGAAGTACATTTTCCCTATCCGTCATCAACTCCCCGACAATCAATGATTTTGAAGCAAGCATGTCCGCTCTCTCAATGCCGCGAACATCTGCATGTCCATGACAGTAAATCCTCATCACCCTCTGGAGGGTGAAAACCTCAATAAATAGCATTCACCCACACTGCAACTTGCATCGTTAGAACAACTAGCATCAGTGTCTCAAAAGGAAAATCAATCGTTACTGCCTGTGGTACCGCTTTATATTGCTGTGTAGGACAGGTGGGACGTGAGTGTGATGAATTTAATTGCAGCATGGCTAGCGCAGTCGCTGCGAAGCTGTTCAGGTACGGATTTGTCTTTTATGCCAACGACAGAAAAACATCCTTAACGTGGAGTAAATACTGGTCTCCTGTATGGGAGACGCGCTATAATCTATTGGGCCAGACGCTCCTTTGTGTCTTAATATCATGGAAATATGCTTTAGAGCAGTGGGTCTCGACCCCTTTGGGGGTCGAACGACTATTTCACAGGTGTAGCCTAAGACCATCGGAAAACACATATTTTTCCCATGGTCTTAGAAACCGAGACACCTCTCCTCTATCCGTCTACAGGTCGTTCCACCCACATGCAGATACGCCCACACATGAATACCCTGCGTTTGTGATTAATCACTATGCTTTAATTATGTTCAATTTGTAAAAATGAAAATACATCCTGCATATCAGATATTTACATTACGGTTCAGAACAGTAGCAAACTTACAGTTATGAAGTATCAACAAAAATAATTTTATGGTTGCGGGGGTGTCACCACAATATGAGGAACTGTATTAAAGGGTCGCGGTATTAGAAAGGTTGCGAACCACTGCTTTAGAAACTCAAGTTCGATGAGTCTTTCCTTAGTAACGAATATCTACCATTTAGACATTACCAAGCTTGAACAGAGCAAACAAGAAAGTCACGACATCTTTCAGAACTAGATAGCAAAACTAAAATCCCAATCATATATTCCCAGTCTATATGTTACATCACACTAGAAATATGATATACGTTAATGACCTGATACAAAATAACTTGTCATGACTTGAAGAATATAATGAGAACCACGCCCACATATTAGACATGTGAAACTGAATCTGAGTGCAAAGGTGTCTCTAGTGCATTGAAATGTTTGAGAAATTACTTGATTGCACTTACACAATGCTTATTCCGTGTGTCGAAATATTTGTTTTACCATACCCACACTCAATGATAGAAGTAGAGAGATGAAGACATACGGAGAAATACGATGTATATATATATATATATATTTATTGACATATACAGACAGAGACAGACAATCAGATGAACAGAGACACAGGCGGACATACACCGACAGACATAGACACAAAGAGAAAGACGTGTACAGGAACACAAAGACAGACACTGAAGCACATAGGAAAACATACACACAGAGAAAGACTGACACAGACACACAGAGAAAGACTGACAC
Source organism: Arion vulgaris (assembly GCA_020796225.1). Classification (NCBI taxonomy): domain Eukaryota; kingdom Metazoa; phylum Mollusca; class Gastropoda; order Stylommatophora; family Arionidae; genus Arion; species Arion vulgaris. The sequence goes on along the minus strand of CM036761.1, from coordinate 25,785,288 downwards.
AGATATACAGAAAAAGACATACACAGAAGACACACAAACAGAATGAACATATAACGAAGACGCGCGAAGAAAGAAAGACACACGAATTAAGAAATACACACGAATAAATACAGACGAACAAAGAAAGAAACGCACACAGATAAATACAGACATAAAGAGAAAGGTAGACACAAATAGAAAACTAGACACAAAGGGAAATACAGACACTCAGAAAAAGACCGACATACAGAGAAACACAGACACTCAAAGACAGACATACACGAAAAGACAGACGTAGTGAAATACAGATGTACGGACATGTTGATAGATAGACATACATTGTGAACGAGAATGTTAAATACGATAGAACGAGAAAGAGATCCAAAGATGATAGATACAAAGATAGAAAGATAGAGAGAAATGACATTTTCTCAGGCAGTAACTAGCACATGAAATGCCTATCAACCGTGATTAAACGTCATCTCCCTCGGTGAGCGACATAGTGGAAAGAACATTTTCTCGAGACATAAATAGATTTTCTTCCTCTCCAAACGACTACAGGTCGTATCCAGATTATAGCTAAAGACATCCACACTGAAGTAGTTCACCTATTTAACATCCCACGCAAAATTCTAGAAAATGGAGCAGGAAGTTGTGACGAAGAGAAAACATGGCGATTTTTTTAGCATGACTCGCTCTAAAAGTGGAAGATAACTACGCTAGTAACGGGGCATGTACCAGAAATATTAGTACGTGACCTAATAGGGAGATATAACAAGATACAAACAGATCAACATAAAAACTAGATGGGTTAAATTATATATATATATATATATATATATATATATATATATATATATATATCATCTGCTTGTTCCGTTTCCCTCATAATGCTTCCCCAAGAGAGTCTCATATGTTGCCTTTCTGCTGCCTTACTGCCAATTGTTTCCCATTTGAAACAATTTTCTGAAAATAGATGTCTGCGAAAAATAATGAATATAAAATGGAACGAATTCAGGAGAAGTGATACAATCAGAGACATGTCTGGTCAACCACTAGTGACAACTGTTATAAGAAAGAGAAGATGGAAATATGTTGGAAACACCTTGAGGAGAAATGATCAACGAATATCAAAGCAGGCATTGAAGTGTGATGCAAAGGGTTCAAGAAAGAGAGGTCGACCTAAGGAGACCATGAAACGAACTTTGCTGAGAGAGGCAAGAAATATCTTTCTCAGTTCCATGGATGAGATTGAGCTAGCTGCCCAGGATAGAGCGGTATGGATAAATTACTTGTAGGCCCTATGTAACGTATAACGGTACGAGAGGAATTATTATTATTATGTTCCGTTTAACTCATAATGCTTCCCCAAGAGAGTATCATATGTTGCCTTTCTGCTGCCTTTTTACCAATTGTTTCCCATGTCAGGCCACAATTCTTCAACTCTCTTTCCACAGTTCTTCGACATGTTTCCTATTGACTTCCGGTCCTACCTTTCAAATACGCTGTCCATCTGAGATCTGATTTAGCCAATGTCCCTTATGGCTTACGACATACTTGAGAAATCTAGCTCTATCTTCATCTTTTACTGATGGTTTCCACTGATGCACAGTTTGATTGTTTTTAAAAAAGCTCTTCGCTTGCTTTTGTATTTGCCGATAATATTCCATGTATTGTTATTAAATACTTATTCTGTAATATCTCCAGCTTGTGTATATGCGTTGGGTCATTTTCCAGCACTCACTATCGTATAATAAAACTGCAGTGAGACTCCTGGCATATATTTTAAGTTTAAAATGTGTATATATACACTGCAATAGATATATAGAAGCAGTGGCCGCTAGTGATCGGTTTTGTTGGTGGGGCCAGACATTTTTTCCGGATAAATCATGGTTTTTGGTTGCTATATTTAAATTTATAAAATAATAAATACATGTTATACATTATTTATGGTGGGGCCCGGCCCCACTGGCCCCTAATGACGAGCCTCCACTGTATACAGGCATAAATGATAAATTCAAGAATCGTTAAATCCCACTGTCAGTACGTACATGTGTATAATACATGTGCTCGACTTGGACTAAACAGTTCTGGTAAAATTGAAATTACGTAACACACATTTTTCTTGTAATTTTTGTATTCAACATTCGTTATAAAACAGTACGTAATAGCAAGCATAAATATGTCTGTATGTAATAATCGTTTGTTGCACTTTTCAACTGAAAAACAAATATAGACCAGACCTGCTTCCGTATTGTTGCAATAATCTGCATAATTCAACATTAAGAGTTTGTGTAACGCAGTGTTACTATTGTCTATTCCCAGGTGGAAGATGTAGTTGGATGTCTACTCTTGCCGTTAAGCGTAGGGATGGGAGCTTTAATTTGCGTTCTAGGGCCGGATGAGCCGCCATTGTTGTGTTATATCCGTGTTTATGTAGTGTGTTCTTGATATTGTCTGTCCATCTTTTTCTTGGTCTTCCCTTTTCTCTAGCACCTGATCTCTTTTTATTGTATGCTGTTATTGGTGGATGGTTGTATTTCATTCTCATTAAATGTCCAAACCACTGCATTTGTTGTCTTTCGATGTACTAGGTGCATGAAGTTATGCCCACTCTGCTTCTGATGTCCTCATTTCGTAGTCTATCATATTGTATTTCATAATCCTCATTTCATAGTATATCATTTCTTATTCAGCAGTCAACAGTGTAACATCTTGTATGTATTTACTTATTCAGCAGTCAACAGTGTAACATCTTGTATGTATTCATTTCAATGAAAACAAAAATCGTAGCATATCCTTTACATGACGTAGCCATCTACCACAGTAAACTAGGCTTTGATTTTTTCTTAGCACCACTTATACGTTCAGTAGTTTGTCATTGATGCATTTAAATAATAAGATGATCAACGTTACACTATATGGGAGTATATGTGACAATGTGGTTAAGAAGTATGTTTACTATATGAGAGTATGTGGCAATATGGTTAAGAAGTTTGTTTACTATATGGGAGTCTATGTGCATACTCTTCGATATCTGTTGGGGAGACTGAGCACCTATGTGTCTGCCCGGAGTGCAATGACGTCAGTTTAGTAACCAATAACCAGTCTATGTGGCAATATGGTTAAGAAGTTAGTTTACTATATGGGAGTCTATGTGACAATGTGGTTAAGAAGTTTGTTTTACTATATGGGAGTCTATGTGGCAATGTGGTTAAGAAGTTTGTTTTACTATATGGAAGTCTATGTGACAATGTGGTTAAGAAGTATGTTTACTATATGGGAGTCTATGTGACAATGTGGTTAAGACGTTTGTTTTACTATATGGGAGTCTATGTGGCAATGTGGTTAAGAAGTCTGTTTACTATATGGAAGTCTATGTGGCAATGTGGTTAAGAAGTTTGTTTTACTATATGGAAGTCTATGTGGCAATGTGGTTAAGAAGTTTGTTTTACTATATGGAAGTCTATGTGACAATGTGGTTAAGAAGTATGTTTACTATATGGGAGTCTATGTGGCAATGTGGTTAAGAAGTTTGTTTTACTATATGGGAGTCTATGTGACAATGTGGTTAAGAAGTTTGTTTTACTATATGGGAGTCTATGTGGCAATGTGGTTAAGAAGTTTGTTTTACTATATGGAAGTCTATGTGGCAATGTGGTTAAAGTTTGTTTTACTATATGGAATATGTGTGGCAATGTGTTAAGAATCTGTTTACTATGATGAAGTCTATGTGGCAATGTGGTTAAGAAGTTTGTTTTACTATATGGGAGTCTATGTGGTAATGTGGTTAAGAAGTTTGTTTTACTATATGGAAGTATGTGTGGCAATGTGGTTAAGAAGTCTGTTTACTATATGGGAGTCTATGTGACAATGTGGTTAAGACGTTTGTTTTACTATATGGAAGTCTATGTGACAATGTGGTTAAGAAGTTTGTTTTACTATATGGAAGTCTATGTGACAATGTGGTTAAGAAGTCTGTTTACTATATGGGAGTCTATGTGGCAATGTGGTTAAGAAGTTTGTTTTACTATATGGAAGTATGTGTGGCAATGTGGTTAAGAAGTCTGTTTACTATATGGGAGTCTATGTGACAATGTGGTTAAGAAGTTTGTTTTACTATATGGAAGTCTATGTGGTAATGTGGTTAAGAAGTTTGTTTTACTATATGGAAGTCTATGTGACAATGTGGTTAAGAAGTCTGTTTACTATATGGGAGTCTATGTGGCAATGTGGTTAAGAAGTTTGTTTTACTATATGGAAGTATGTGTGGCAATGTGGTTAAGAAGTCTGTTTACTATATGGGAGTCTATGTGGTAATGTGGTTAAGAAGTTTGTTTTACTATATGGGAGTCTATGTGGTAATGTGGTTAAGAAGTTTGTTTTACTATATGGGAGTCTATGTGGCAATGTGGTTAAGAAGTTTGTTTTACTATATGGGAGTCTATGTGACAATGTGGTTAAGAAGTTTGTTTTACTATATGAGAGTCTATGTGGCAATGTGGTTAAGAAGTTTGTTTTACTATATGAAAGTTGTGAGTTCGAATCGATCTCCGTTCCGTTTACATGTTCATTTTTTCTCCGACATTTCTATATTTGTTGTTGTAGCTACTGAGTTCGTGCTTTGTGCAACACTCCCGACAGATGGCTTGCAACACTCTGCCGAGTGTGACTGAGCTATATACGGAAATCAAGTGCAATGCAGTCACACCTTCGCATTTAGACCTCTAGACTTCACAAACAAGTTTAATAGACTCAAAACAAATAGCGGGAATTGTATTTTTAAATAATTTTTGTACACAAAAGAGTACAAAGTGATTTTAATTTCAATTAATTTTTACTGTTACATTTGGTCAAAAACTAGACAAACTTTTCAACAACAAAATCACCATTCCAGCCTATTATATTTCGTATAAGGGTACTGTGACTGCAATACAATACTTATAGAGTAATCAGTATTGTCTATTGTCTGTTCCCAGGTGGATGATGTAATTGGTTGTCCACTCTTGCAGTTAAGCGTAGGATGGAATGTTTAATTTACGTTCCAGGGCCAGATGCGACGCTCTTGTCGTGTTATAGCCGTGTTTATTTAGTGTAGTCTTGATGTTGTCTATCCATCTTTTTCTTTGTCTTCCCTTTGCTCTAAAACCTGATTTCTTTTTATTGTACGCTTTTAATAGTTGTTGATTGTATTCTATTCTCATTAAATGTCCGGACCATTGCATTTGTTGTCGTCTTTCAATGTATTCAGTGCATGAAATGTTGCCCACTCTGCTTTTAATGTCCTTGTTTCTTAGTATATCTTTCGTGGGGACACCTACCACCTTCCTCAAGCATTTCAGTTCCCATGTGGTCAGCTTGATGTGGTGTGTTGCAGCCACGAGCCAAGTTTGGCTCTGGTAATAAATTGTTAGTAGAAAATACTTTTCTTTTGTCTTTTTACTTCCATCTTGATGTTTTAAGGTTGTAGTAATGGTTACTGATATAGGTCATTACATTTGCTTTTTGGTCTTTTCTTACCTTATCTTATCTTAACCCCATTTGCCGTGAAGCGTCGTGGGCAGAGTTAGTTTTCTATCTTGTGCCAGGTGTGTTGAGCCTGACGTTGTCAGTCCATGCTTTCCCAGGGACTCTGAGATGTTATCTATCCATCGTGTTCTTGGCCTGCCTCGTGCTGTGGTTCCATTTTCATTAGATGGCCGAACCACTTGATTCTTTGCTTCTCGATGTACTGTATGCATGGTATAGTACCAACGATGCTTCTGATATTCTCGTTTCTCACCCTATCTCTCCTTGTAACGTTGACAGCTTTTCGTAGACATCGCATTTCACATGTTGTAATCTTTCTTTCTTATATCTTAGTCAGTGGCCATGTTTAGCACTGATAGCAGCGAGTTGGAATCAATATGCTTGGTATCTTGCCTCAATTTCTCTATAGAGTTTTCGTCCTCAGTGAAAACTCTGCCGAAATATTTGAATTCAGAAAGTTGCTGTACTCTACTGTTGTGTATTTGTATGTTTTCTTGGCTTGGTATTCAGCTAATTTCCATTATCTGGATATTTTTAGTACTGCTTTTCATATTGTACTTTCTGCACGCTACTAACAACGCATGTATATGATTTTGTAGTTGATCTTCGTCTTTATATATTAAACAGCGCCCGAGTGGTTACTGGGGCCCAAATTGGGGTGTACAGAATAAAACCATGGTTACCTGCCACGCATGTTGTAAGAGGCGACTAAGGAGGTTGGTCGTCGAGCTAGCTACCCCACACCGTAAAAAGCACTAGATGGCTACAGAATGGAGAGCAAACCGAGTAAACGCTGGCTGAATCCGGACACATCGCCGAAGGATAAACACCAGAGCTCCAAATGGTGCTGAAGATGTGACGTAAAAATACGTTCTTAGCAAAGGATGTTTATGTATGACAATAAGAATGATCAAAATGGCCAAAAGAACGATCGCGAGAGAGAGAGAGAGATAGATGAGAGAGAGAGAGAGAGAGAGAGAGAGAGAGAGAGAGACAGAGAGAGATTTAACTGTGGTTGTCTAGGTACATTAGTTCGTTAAATTTGTTATTTAATTATTCGTAGTTGTCATTATTTTTATTGACAAGGTCTTTTCCGTTACGACGTCGAGTAATTACACGACACTAAGGGAAAGTAAACTTGTTGCAAATTTATAGAGCTCATTGCCAGGTTTAAAAAATGCAAACTGTGCTTCGCCCATGCCACGCAATTCTTCTTTCGTTTCGGCTTGCTAATTTCGATGAAAATTAATACAACTAAATTCGAAATCAGATACACTGCAGAAGAAGTTGGATCAGCAGAGATGCTTGCTTTAGTTAATTATGACGAACTTATTAATTACAATCAGATCTGCTTCGATGCGACAGTAAAACTCCAGTTGAGGTGCCTTAACTCTTTCTTAAAACTCCATAATTTATTTGATCTCAAGACGCATTTGCTTTTAAATACATACACAATTAACCTGTTCTTAATATGTACTTTGCGTCATCTTAAAAAATAATGTGAGCCAGTGCATCGGCTCGGTAGGACGAAAGGGTTAAAGAATATTTTTCTGTTGATAAAATCTCACAGATATCCGTCTCTAGAAACAAGTTTCCTGTATGATATTATGAACACATTTTACCAAATTTGAGATGTGCCTGTTTTACATGTATGTTGAGGTCTAACGAAGGTGCAATGTAATACCGTTTCGGCGTAAACCATAAATATAAAAATGAATGGTAACATTATTTGATAAGAATGAACACAAACACACAATAAACAAACATAAGAGGTGTGCTATATCTATTCACAATTCTGAGCTTCAATAATATACTAGCTTTAACCCTTTCGCTGCTACATACTTTCTGAAGGCTGAGCTAAAAATAACTACTCTTTGTTCCTAGGCCACAAACGTGAATGTGCGCCTATAGCAGTAATAGTAGCAATATATTACGTGTTAACACGTTTTTAGCCCACAGAGGAGAGATAATAACAGACGTGTTAATGCGTCTTTAGAAGTGAATGGGAAAACGTAAATATACGTCCTTAACAGCTAAAGGGTTAAGCCAAAGATGAGGGTCTGGTCTATACTACCACAACTATATTTTATTTATGAGATATTTCGTCGCCGTAGGATAAAACGTTTATCGGTCCAATTGTTCCTCTCCGTCTTAAAACGTTGGAATAATATAGGTTACTGGTTTGGTAGACGTCAATCAACATTTGGTGAGATCAGGTAGTTCCTTCTACTTTTATAAAGTAGATCAGTCATTTCTGATTGAGATCTCATTACTGTCGTATGGACGACAATACAATTGATGTATGGCTAGCTTGATGGGAGCAGAGATCGGTTGGTGTCCAGAAAAACACGCTTTAAAAATACCCTTAATGTGTCTCTAAAATGCTTCTATATAAACACCACATGCTGAGAATACATTGCGCAAGATCGTCAATGTTTTATTGTACAGCGTTTTTTTAAAAGTCTTGCTATACTTTGTATGTAGAACAACTTAAAACGATATATATGCCGTCATCAAAAAATCTGCTAAAACAAAGTAGTGAAATTAGTTACAATAGTTACTGTTGTGGTTTATCGTTGTTTTTGGTAAGCCAAAAAGAACCAATCAACATTTTGAAAGATTAGGACTTAGAATAGTATAAACAAACTAGTTAAAAAAAATGTCAATGCACTGCCATGGAAACAATACAAAATGGCCGCCAAATACAAAATTTCAAATCCCTAACGCTCTGAAATTATGTTTCCACTCTAAGGTGCGCTATTGTAATATCTAAAATATCACACATGCTTTTTAAGATATTATAAAAATTACATTTTTAATACATTTTTGGCAAAAAAACCCCAAATTCGGTTAAAAGAGCTGTTTTTGGGGGTGTGTGTACCAAAATTCATAAAAATGTAATATTTAATATATCCTACAATGCCTATATAATATTTTAGATATTACAATTGCTCACCTTAGAGTGAAAACAGAATTCATTTATATTCATTCATTCAGAGCCTTAGGGATTTGAAATTTGTCTTATGGCCATTTTATTGTTTCCATGGCAACGAGTTGACATATTTTTGAAAACTAGACTTTTCCCACTCTTTTAAGTCATACTATCTCAAAATTGTAATACACATTTTACATTAATATGAAAGCAACAAAACAAGTTTCCAGACCAGAGTCCCTCTTAAATAAAACAGATACAAAAATGCATTACAGAACTTGGTACATATATCAATTTTCTATGACAACTGAGTCATCACAAAACATAGTAATTAAGGCAGACATCTACAGACATCCATCTATCACAATCATACTACAGTCAACATACTAGTCAACAGTCTAGAAGTGGACTAAATGAATATATTCTTGGTATTGCCTCTCTGACAGGATCATACTTCACACTCTTCCAACGTTCGTGACAAATTAAGAACAAATATGACACAAACAACAGTTTATCAATAGCATAAATAAAACAATCGTTCCAATTACACTTAATCGTCAATTAAAGAGCATGTTTTAATACCAGAAGATCTATTGGAGAACGCATTATTAGGTGTGCATTTTTTTACCAACGACGGAGGATGAATGATGTGTGGTCAACAACACTCCAATCGTCTTTACAATCGTTTTCTCTGGTATTCATTTAACGCTAGGTCGCTCTAAGAACCGTTACACTCAGACATAATCTGACACCCACTATAGAATTTGATCTTGGACCCAAGCGCATAAAAAACAAGTGCTATAACCCATACACTAATCCCAGATCTAATTTAATCCTGCACCATAATAATACAACATTGACATTGTTCTACATCAAGATGAACTATTTGCAGTCTAAACGGAAGTTACCTAGAGAAGCTCATTTAAAAGACACATAAAAATGAGAGACTTCAGTGATTCAATAATCTTATTTCTATTAAAAGAGTTATGTTGGTGGCCTGGAAAATTACTTTCTGTTAGGTGGAACTTTCAATCCGACCGACTTTTGCACAGCAGCGACATAATAAATGTCAAAGTATAGCAAACACTATAATAAGTTGACGTATATCAGATTTATGAAGACGTTATTATATTTTAAGCTTTGTTTGTTGTTGAATATTAGTCACAGAACGTTATAATCCATTTCTTTGTCTTTATTTATTTTATTTTTCTAAGACTTTGCATTCATAATTTACATTAAAAGGCTGTGTTTATTAAAAGGTTCTGTTGATATGTATATATGAAATACGTAAGCTAATAAAACAAATCTCACTCTTACTCTTCTTTTGATATCAATATATGGGAATAGCTTTTACTAGGTATTTTGTTGCTATCTGTTACAGCTTTGAGTTATTGATTATTCTCATGATTTGTTACATTAATATTTACTTCTTTGAGGCATTAGTTTAATCTTTGCCAATCACTTATGTCTAATGTGATGCACTTTATACAGGGTGTTCAAGATAATTGCAGCCCCATTGACAAATCGAAAGTTGCCAGATAACCTATCGCGTTGTGTCTATTTACTATTTAAACCGGTTCTGACTAGCTCGTCCTACGTCACATTTGTTCATCGTCCCTTACCGCAATACAATTACATACCGTCACACAACCTTGACCTATACTACGTCATAGCTGAACCTTCTCATTTTCATACATATATGCCAGATTAGCTCCATTCACAGACCGCTTGTATAAGGCACACGAACTCACATAAACAAGCATTTATATATATATAGCGTGTATGTGTGTGTGTTTGTGAGTAAGAGATGTCGTGTGTGGAATTCTTCAAATTCCGATATCATTTCTATTTGTAAAATATCTAGTAGATTGTGCAACCGTTCACGTTATCAGTGTTTTTATTGCATGTTTCTGCCTTCGATCTGATGAAGCTTGAATCTTCATGTGATGTTGGTATGTTTCCTTCGTTTTCTTCATATAGTTCTGTCCCATATACTGCATTTGTTTTTGATTATTTGTTTACATCATACCGTATTGCGACATTAAACTTCTTTTCCTCTTTGCATAACTCATCTTTCAAGGTAGTGAGTTGTCTACAAGATGAGTTATGCACCTGACACTGCATCCACAAATGTTTGAATCGAAAATATAGTTTCGGTCTTGTGTTGTTTATTATGATATTGCATTTGGATATTTTCTCCACCTTATATATACTATATTACGTTTCAAAAATAACGAACAGGTAAACAACAAACATTAATATAAATGCATGTACAGTTAATATAGAGGTAAAAAATAGCAATTGATTGGCTACATTGTCCTGGGTTTTCTCTAAATGGCTCGGTCATTCTCCACAGAAACGCACAGTATTGCACAAACTACGAACTCCATAGCTCGTAGGAATCAGCAATCCTAGGAATCTCCAGAAAACATTGACTCAGGAACAGAATGATCTGGATTTAAACCGACTATCTTTGGAACGTAATACAACGGCTTAACTGAATTAGCCACATATACACTTCAATTATTAAAATTCAATATCAATACGATAATGGTGATTTATATAACGAGAGTACATTTATAAATATGCTTGTATGGTGATCTTTGTGAAGTTGATGTGTTTGTATTTATATGTATGCATGAATATGTATTTGAACGTCTCTTCTCTGGATGCACCTCTCACCCTTCTATGTTATCCGTGCCGCTTTTCCCATCGGCCGGGAGAGATGTGCTTAATAATCACTCTGGGATTCCGCACGTCTGTGGTGCGAATTGATCTCATCGAACGTGACTACGTCTGCACTACAACCACTACCTATAGCTCTCCCTCGATCTCTATCCACTTAGCCAGACAGGAACATGTGTCTCTTACCAGGGTCACCACGTGGAGGTGGGGTAGGATCTTGATTAGTGCCTTCTCACTAATCCTGACGCGGCGTTGTCCCTATGCGCCTTTCACCCATACAATTCTAGAAACATCGAGAATTATTTCCTCGTACACAAAATAATATCTCGGAAACTGAAATATTCTGTCATATTATAAATTACAGTGCTTTGTGAAGAGGCCATGGTTTTTTTTAATATGCAGCATGAGACGACAATGACAACATGACATTAGAGAATCCCTTAGCATGCCAATGTTGACTAGGGATCAACAGTTTTTAAACGGACTACTGTGATATTGTTTTCTGAAGGGGAAAATACTGTAAGAAATAGATTGGCAAAACACGTAATTACAAAGTACTGTAGTTTTACAAATTACAAAAACAATGACAAAATACAGCAACGTTTCGACCAACAAGGCCTTTATCAAGCAAACGAACAAACAGGAGTGACAAATTAAAATGAAACACAAATGGACGACCAAATACAAACGTATCAAGGAAAATCTGGAATAAAAACGAATAACGAAATAAATGTAACACAAAACACACACATAAAAACTAGAAATAGAAAGGAAAAGAAACAATGAAACATCTAGTAAATATATAACTTGAATACATGCAACATATACCCATATAGATTACAAAGCATGGGAAGAGAAAGTACTAAGAAACATAAGAATGAAATATAACATAAATACATGCAACATATACCCATATAGATTACAAAGCATGGGAAGAGAAAGTACTAAGAAGCATAAGAATGTAATGAGCCCGCGTGGTCGCAAGGTACCATACAAAGAAATTAACCAATTCTCCAGAGCAAATCGACTGCGATCATCCGAGGAACATGATCGGATGGCTGTGACCTGGACATCGTGAGCACCTAAATGACCAGTATCATTGAAATGGGTGGCTACAGGGTCACAGAGCATTGGCGTATGTCGCGTAAGTGTTGGGCGAATCGGTCACTGAGCCTCTTGCCTGTCTCGCCGATATAAGCCTTGTTACACCGCTTACAGATAATGGCATAGATAAGATTACGGGACTCGCATGTGAACCCACCGTCAATAAGAAACGTGCCTAAAGGAAAAGATACAGTACGCGACTGTATCACATAAGCACACGTGTTGCAACGCCGACGACCACACTGGACAGTGCCAAAATGAGTCTGGATATTGGACTTAAGGCGACTGTGTACCAACATATCCTTAAGACTTCTGTCCCGTCTGTAAGACACCAAAGAAAGTTGGGAAGACAGAACGGGTCTCAGGATCTGATCTAAGGAGAGACATATGACGGAATAAAACATTTTTCACCAGGGAACTATGGGGTGGTAAGTTAAGATAAGTTTTACTCTGTCAGAGTTAGTAGTCCTATGCTGGCTGGTAAGGGCCTGCTGGCGAGTGATTTTCTGAACTCGATGCATAGCCGAGACAAGCACCCTCTCCGGGTATAGGAGCCTACGAAAGAAATCAAGCATCTCACGAGCTCTCTCAAGAAAATCATCGTCCTCACTACAAAGCAGAGCCGGATTAGCATAGTAGCAGAAGTAGCAAATGCTACGGGCCCCGCGCTTTGGGCGGGCACCGCGCCTCTGGAGCTAAGTTGTCACTAGTCATAACCAAGGAACCAAGTTTGGGAGGTGGGTAATAATTTCCCCCTTTCATTTTTTTAATTGAGGTTAGGGCCAAGGTCATGTTTACTCAATTTCGGACTTAATTGGGCGGTCACACTGAGCTCATTAACAACGTAAAAGTACTGATTCAGACTGTTCGTCACGGTTTACGAAAGAAGGATTTGACGATTGGAAAACGCAAATAATTTGTTGAAAAGACATGAAGAAAGCACCTTCCATAGACAAGCGATAATTTCTCTGTTAGTTTGCAAAAGAAAGATGCTCGTGTCGATTCTCAACTTGTAAGCGAAATTGAGACCGAACAAACATATTGGCGGACACTTTTGGAGCGAATTACTTCAGTAATCCAATTTTAGCAGAACGAGGTCTTGCATTTCGGGGTAGGGATGAAATTATTGGTTCATCTAATAATGGAAATTATTTAGGTTTGTTTGAATTAATAGCCAAATTTGACATTTTTCTGGCTCAGCATATAAATACTTATGCAAATAAAGGAAAGGGACATACATCATACTTATCAAAAACAACATGTGAGGAATTTATCCATCTAATTGCATCAAGCTTACTGGATCATATTATTTGCGAAATTAAGAAATGCAAGTACTATTCCGTATCACTGGACTCTACTCCAGACATTTCGCATGTGGACCAACTCACTCTAATAGTGCGCTATGTGTTACCATCTGGACCAGTGGAAAGGTTTGTGAAGTTCTTGGATATGGAAGGTCATACTGCTGAACAACTCGCCCAAAGTTTACTTGATTTTTAAAGGAAAATGGCATTGATATCAAAGACTGTCGCGGTCAAAGCTATGACAATGCCAGCAACATGAGTGGGAAATACAACGGCTTACAAGCACGCATTAAGGAGATAAATAAGTACGCAGAATACATTCCCTGCTTTGCACATTCACTGAATTTGGTTGCGAAGTGTGCTGCAGAATGTTGTATAGAAGCATCCATTTTTTCGATTTTGTTGAAAGTCTCTATACATTCTTTTCCGCTTCTACCTATCGATGGGGCATTCTTACAAAAGCACTGGAAGATACAGGTTCAAAACTCCCGACTTTGAAGAGACTGTCGGACACCAGGTGGTCTTCCCGAGCTGATGCGACAAAAGCACTTTTATGTGGTTTTACCATTATCAAACAAGTTTTGGATGACATCTCAAATAACATGGATCAAAGGTAGAGTGTCGTAATCAAGCGTATGGGCTAGTTTGGAGATGAGTAAGTTGGAAACGGGAATAGTTAGCATTTTATGGAACGGAATTCTAGAACGCTTGCAAGCGTCTAGCGCTTCATTACAGTCACCTGATCAAGACCTTAACACGGGATATGCTCTTTATGAATCGTTACACGGGTACGTTCAAGCAATGCGGCCTACATTTTCAGATATTGAGGCCAAAGCCAAAATCCTGACTCACTGTCAAGAATATCAGCAACAAACTTCACGACGACGCAAGCGAAATACTAAGTACGACGATTTTAGTGGCTCTACTACGCTCGATGAAGTTGTAGAAAGCGTACCATAGAGTGACTGATGTATTTGGAACATTTCGGCAGTTAAAATCTCTTACAGCAGAAGAGATCTTGAAAAGAACTCCAAATATTGTCAGCTCTTACCAAGAGGATTTGGAAGAAAGCCTAGGCGACGAACTTGTGCAGTTCGCTGAACTTCTTAAAACTAATGTAGCTGCTGCTATTAGCAACGAAAAGAATGAGGCCCTTGAACTGCAATTTTATAAACTTATAATGGAAAATTCATTAGAGTCGTGTTTCCCAAATGTAGAAATAGTCTTACGAATTTACTTGTCTTTAATGATTACTAACTGCAGCGGAGAACATTCTTTTTCAACATTAAAGCGTATAAAAAGTGAGTTAAGAAACATGATGGGACAAGATCGTCTAAATAACCTCACCTTAATGAACATTGAATGTAATTTACTTAGAGAAATTGATTTGTCTAGTATTATCTCTAAATTTGCTCACATTAAATCGAGACAAGTTTGTTTGTAAAATTTATGTTTTATTATTTATTATCATACAAAACTTAGGGCCCCGCGCTAAAATTTGCTACGGGCCCCGCGCTGGTCTAATCCGGCTCTGCTACAAAGGCGACGAAGGCGTAAGAGCTGCGAGAATGGCAAAGAGTCACGACAAGCTCGGGGATGGGAAGAAGTATAGAGGAGAAAACTATGTGCATCGTTAGGCTTGTAATATACTGATGTAGTGATAGCGGATAGGCGTAAGGTGATAGTAATGTCAAGAAAGTTGACACAAGTAGTGGAGATGTGAGAAGTAAAACGAATAGAAGGGTTGAAAACATTAATGAAATTAATGAAGCGTGACAAATCGGCTTCAGGCATATCAGTGATGCCAATACAATCATCAATGTATCTGTGATAGACAGACGGAACGGGGCCATCATATGTAGTCCATACTAGGTGTTCAAGATAACCCATGAAAAGACAAGCATAACTAGGTCCCATTTTAGTACCCATGGCAACCCCACTGATCTGCTCAAAGAATTGGTCATTAAACTGAAAGGAGTTAAGAGTGAGAACTAGTTCCGCAAGACGAAGGAGAGCAGAAGTTGACACAAGTGGATTAGTTCTCCTATTGAGAAAGAACTGAGAGCTATAAGGCCGTCAGGATGAGGTATAGAAGTGTACAATGAGCACACATCAAGGAGGAAGAGACGGTAGGTTCTCTCGGGTAGCAACTCAATGGTAGAAAAGACAGACAAAGCGTGGTTTGTATCCTTCAAAAATGACGGGAGTGTGGTGACTATGGGATTAAAGATGCTATCAAGGAATTCGGAGATGTGTTCCGTAGGGCAAGAGCAAGCAGAAACGATAGGCCTACCGGGATTGTGGAGTTTATGAATTTTGGGGAGCATATAAAGGCGGGTTTACCCAAACAGCTATCGATCACACAGAGTGATGATGCACTGGATGGAAGGTCGTTCGTGGCAATTAAGTTCTTAATGACTTCACGAACCTTATTATTATTAGACTGAGTGACATCAGTAGGGCTGGTTTTATAAAACTGAGTGTCACGCAGTTGGGTATGACCTTCCTGAAGGTAAAGATCTTTGCTCCAGACGACTATAGCTCCGCCTTTGTCAGCGGGTTTGATAACAATGTCATCACGTCGACGGAGGTGTGATAGAGCACGAAACTCCGACGGTGACATGTTAGACTGCCAAAGGCGTTTTGGGTGGAGCAGTCCAATATCATGTATAGTATTCTTGATGTAGAGATCAAGAGCGTTAGAGGCACCAGGTTTGGGTGTCCAGTCATGTTTACGAGTAGAAAACTTGGAAAACATACTCGTGTTAGGACATAGGTCAGAGTCAACCTGGTTCTGAAAGTGAAATTTCAAGCGCAAGCCACGGTGAAAACGAGTCACATCTTGAAGAGTTGAGTAGTGGTCAATGGTGGGTCGGAGAGGAACAAACTTAAGACCCTTACTTAAAACAGATCTCTCGTTGTTCGATAATGGAAGGTCTGGAGGAATACAAACCACCTGTGTGGGAGGAGAAGATCGTAGTGGACAATTGGAAGGAGTGGTAAAGGTACAGGGCGAAGAAGGTTAAGTTTTTGTTGGTGATGGGTGCAAAGAAATTCATACAGTTGTCTGTGAAGTACATGGATAATGAAACGAATAAAGGAGTAAAGGAGCATATTGTTAGAAGTGAGAAGTCGTAGACGCTGAAGAAGTTGGGACTGGGAGGAGTCCAAGTCAGACAGAAGATGTGTATGATTAAGACGGGACAGAAGTCTTAAGGATATGTTGGTACACAGTCGCCTTAAGTCCAATATCCAGACTCATTTTGGCACTGTCCAGTGTGGTCGTCGGCGTTGCAACACGTGTGCTTATGTGATACAGACGCGTACTGTATCTTTTCCTTTAGGCACGTTTCTTATTGACGGTGGGTTCACATGCGAGTCCCGTAATCTTATCTATGCCATTATATGTAAGCGGTGTAACAAGGCTTATATCGGCGAGACAGGCAAGAGGCTCAGTGACCGATTCGCCCAACACTTCGCGACATACGCCAATGCTCTGTGACCCTGTAGCCACCCATTTCAATGATACTGGCCATTTAGGTGCTCACGATGTCCAGGTCACAGCCATCCGATCATGTTCCTCGGATGATCGCAGTCGATTTGCTCTGGAGAATCGGTTATTTCTTTGTATGGTACCTTGCGACCACGCGGCTCAACGTATTACATTCTTATGCTTCTTAGTACTTTCTCTTCCCATGCTTTGTAATCTATATGGGTATATGTTGCATGTATTCATGTTATATTCCATTCTTATGCTTCTTAGTACTTTCTCTTCACATGCTTTGTAATCTATATGGGTATATGTTGCATGTATTCAAGTTATATATTTACTAGATGTTTCATTGTTTCTTTTCCTTTCTATTTCTAGTTTTTATGTGTGTTTTTGTGTTACATTTATTTCGTTAATCGTTTTTATTCCAGATTTTCCTTAGATACGTTTGTATTTGGTCGTCCATTTGTGTTTCATTTTAATTTGTCACTCCTGTTTGTTCGTTTGCTTGATAAAGGCCTTGTTGGTCGAAACGTTGCTGTATTTTGTCATTGTTTTTGTAATTTGTAAAACTACAGTACTTTGTAATTACGTGTTTTGCCAATCAAATTGTTTTACTGCAGTTCCATATATATATACTGAATATTAAGAAATAGATACATTGTTTATTGCCTTTTACTTATTCTCTTTACTTTTCCATCCAACTTTGTCATCATCCAATATTTGTAGGGTAGATACTTCTTTGGTTATTCTCGTCTCTTTGTGATGTATGTTTACTTTGCATGATCTAACTCTTACAGACTTCTAATGTTACTGCTTTCCGCCCGTGTGGTACCGGGGTCAGAAAGGGAAGCAAAGAATAGCACCACTGTGGCGTAATAGGCATACCGTAAAAGGTGACTAATGAAGGATCTAGGGAAACTATCCTAGTAAATAACAAGAGTCGCAGAAATCGGATGTGTTGACTTACTTGTAGGTGCATAAATGGCTCAACGTACAATCGCTCGAAGGCTCAGATCACATACAAATCACACAGAGTGGTTAACAAGTGGTCGTTGTGGAGCGTTTGAAGAAGAAGAAGAAGCTGCTTTTTAATTGCTTTGTTATTGTGCTGCCTTTTCCAGACATACACCGGAGCATGTCCTACAAGACTGCCCTTTCCTGTGTGAGCTGAGAAGCAGCATGTGGTCACACTCAGGTGAACTAAAAACCCAACTTTCGAGACACCTGACAGACCTGAATCTGACTGCCCAGTTTGTGGTCCACAGTAAACTAAGCACATGACCAGAGATCGTTGAAAAATAATAAGTGTTGCTGTTATCTATTTTCAAACTTAATTACATAATATGTCGATGTAATTATCTATGCTACATCTCATATAGTCACAATCTGTTACAATAACCCATTTTTGTCAATGGTCCATGTCTCACAACCATATGTTGTCAAGGAAAACACGCAGACTCTTAAAAGCACTTGATTGTTGTTATTATGTCAGTTCCCTCTCATATGTTAGTTATTTTTTTATTTTTTGCAAAGCAATGACCAGACGTCTTTTAATATCTTGTATTGCATTACCGTAGTTTGTCAACAATGCCACATGATATTCAAAGTTATTCATAGTCTAAGGATAACATTGTTAAAATAAAATATTACGCCTAAATATATTCCAAGACAAGCAAGACAAATATGTCATTGTAATCCTGGATCAGTTTTTGTCAGATTCTTTAATATCAGAAACAGGATCTACCACCAACAAAATTATGGCTACGGTCGTGTTATGTGTCTTCTTTACCCAATAAGATAAGATTCTATGTTATTATGAGATAATATTGATTTCAACACTTTTTACATCAACATCGTTCCTAAACTTCAACCAAAAAATATATAAAGTTATTAGCACATTTCGCATGACAACACTCTGTTATAGAATCAGCTTTAAAAAATGAGTGTAATGTGATGCTTCTTCTAACATATTTTAGCTAATTATCAGATCTGCATCAATGTATTCGTGTTCATTATTAAGCAAAACTGAACACGAAGAATACATCTGAATAGAGATCTTCAATCTGCTCATTACTAACACCAAGCGAAAATAACGTAAGTATTTTTAGTTCTATATAACATATCGTGCAAACACTATTCAGTTTGTGTGCAACCTTCAATAAGAGAAATATTTCAACCATTATGTTTTGTTCAACCAATTGTTGCATCTTGCCTCAGGAAAATGACAATCGAAATTGCAAATAAAAAATGACCGCTATCTAACATTTGCAAAGTAATCAATTTTCCTCAAATATTCCAAAAATAAATAGTTGTTCTGACGTTAAGTTGGTACTGTTGGAAGAAGAAAAAACAAATACAGCAGAATTTCAATCAAAGACATTTGATGTAGACTGAGCAGGTTTTCACAGAATACGCATGAAATTTAACTCTTTCCATACCATGAATACTATTGAATTCTGACATTTCACTTGTTTTATGATACCAGCTGTTATCAAACACAGCGGTTCTGTTCTTATGTTATTTGCTGTTGATGGCTCGTATATACTATACAATTTACTTTTGACATACATACATACATACATATATATATACAGAGAGAGAGAGAGAGAGAGAGAGACAGGAGAGAAATAGAAAGAGAAAGATTAATTTTTTAACTTTGCTAAAATGTGGAACGTTAAGTAAATAATACAAAATTGATCTTTGTTCGTTAATTGTTAGTTATTTGTTAGTTACTTATTAGTTACTTGTTTGTTGAGTGTTAGTTACTGGTTAGCTACTTGTTAGTTACTTGCTTGTTACTTGTTAGTTACTTGTTAGCTACTTATTAGTTTCTTGTTAGTTATTTGTTAGTTACTTGTTAGCTACTTGTTAGTTAGTTGTTAGCTATATGTCAGTTACTTGTTAGTTACTTGTTAGCTACTTGTTAGTTAATTGTTAGCTATATGTCAGTTACTTGTTAGTTACTTGTTAGCTACTTGTCAGCTATTTGTTAGTTACTTGTTAGCTGCTTGTTAGTTACTTGTCAGCTACTTGTCAGTTACTTGTTAGATAAGTGCTATTTCATCATCATCATCAAGGTGCGTATCCTTTATAGGACGTTGCTCTCTTTGCAGCACATCTGAAATTCACTCTTTCTCTTGTCAGTTCACCCACTTCGTCCATGGTCATGTTCATGGTTTCTTTAATATCTTGTAGCCATCTTCTTCTTGGTCTGCCTTTGCGTCCTGGGACCCTGCCCTCTAGTATTGTTCTTTCCAGGCCATCGTGACGCTTGATGTGACAAAAGTATGTAATTGATATTTACTTGTTAGTTAATTATTTTTGCTTGTTAATTACTTAATATATACTTGTTAGTTACTTGTCAGTTACTTGTTAGTTATGTGTCAGTTACCTTTTAGTTTCTTGTTTTTTTACTAGCTAATTACTTGTTATTTACTTGGCAGTTACTTAGTAGTTACTTATCAGTTACTTGTTAGTTACTTGTCAATTACTTGTCAGTTCCTTGTTAGTTTCTTGTGTGTTACATTTTAGTTACTTTTTAGCTTCTTGTTAGTTACATGATAGTTAATTATTTCACTCATTTACTGCTAGTTCACATGTTCGATTCTTGAGTGGTCGGTTGGTTTTAAATTTAGATTAATTAGTTAGTTCGTTAGTTAAGTAGCTAGCTGTTCAACACAATTAACGTTATAAGTAGCTTGCTGCTCAATACAATTAACGTTACGACAGTCTATGGAAACACATCTGAGTCTAATCACTTTCAACAGATAGCGAAGAAAATTCATTGATAATTAAAAACAGTATCATCATTGCACTGCGGGGAATAACACTATCTTATCCAATCTCTTTCTTACATGTGATGATCACATCAGCAGATCACGATCTATGTAGCTGTGGCACGAACCCTTTCTATAATTTTGAGGATTACTTGTTTTGGGTGAAAAGTAAAACGTTATTGAAAAACCAGATAATATAATGGTTATTCACATGTTTGAAACATCCTCAAAAGTACCCTTGTTTATTGACGCTTCCTTGATGCCATTGTTTTTTGAGTGTCTCAATAGCACCATCGTCCTTTGTTGTGTCTACTTCAAGATTTAACTTTTACTTCTGAAGTCTAAGAAGGCACACATATATAGCGGAAACATTGATAACAAGGAAAGCAGACACACGTAAACATCAGTAAAAAGGGCCATATCAGGCATCCTAAACTACTCCCAATTTATAGCTTGCGAATACAAGAATAAGGAGAAGAGAAACCTCCATACAAAAAAAACTGTTTATCACCACTTCCAATATTTCACTTAATTTCTTTGGTTAGGTCACATTTGTTTTCGGATTCAGTTATCGTTAGGTAGAATTAGTTTTCTAATGCGCCTGTCTTACATCCGTAGGAGCCTATGAACCGAGGCGCAATGGATTCACGTTTGCAGTGCAAAGTACACAGAACGCAGAGATTGATCAATCTTGTTGATAAGATCGAAGAAATAAGATGTTGTTTTCAAGTAAGTTTGACAACTCGCCCACTAAAGTTAGTACAGTACAAAATAATGATAATGTTCTATATATAGAATGTATGTATATATTTTATTTATAAATCTATGTATAGCTCTTTAAGCTATTTTGTAGTTATTTGTTTATACCAAGCTTTATTTATGTGCTCTCTTCATGATTTCATAAACATTGATATTCATTTAGCCAGTAAATCACTACCAACAATCGAATAACGAGCCTGAAAGCTTGCTATTGTCATACAACTACCATTTCTTCTGTACTATTTTCTATCTTAGTCTGTGATTAGGTACATAGAACTCTAAATACGGTTACCGGGGGAACTATTCATAGGATGGGTAACACATTCAGACAAAACTGTAATTCACCTCCCTTACTGCAGTCATCGCATTTGTTATCAACTGTAGACAGTGTGGGGTATAATGCGGCAGTAAGAAAAAGAACGAGGAAGAAAAATGGCAAGAAGTATTGCTTTTATGAATCTTCTTCTTTGTTCTGTTGCTGCAGTTCTCAATGCATACCAACATAAAAACTGGGGGAAAAAGGCGATTGAAGTGATATCGACAAAATTCACTAAATCCTTCAGCCGTTGGTCAATGAAAAAATATATTCTACCACTGGCTATTAATATAACCACATGTTCTAAAAACTGGTTATTTACTGCTTTTTGTCTTTCCCCAGGTAGATGATAGAATTGGTTGTGCACTCTTGCCGTTAAGCGTAGAGGTGTGCTCTTTAATTTGCGTTCATGTGTCTGATGCGCCACACTTGTTGTGTTATATCCATGTTTATTTAGTGTGGTCTTGATATTGTCTATCAATCTTTTTTTTGTGGTCTTCCCTTGGTTTTAGTATCTGATCTATTTTTATTGTATGCTGTTGTTAGTGGTTGGTTGTGTTCCATTCTCATTAAATGTCCAAACCACTGCAATTGTTGTCTTTTGATGTATTCGGTTCATGAAGTTATACCCACTGTGCTTCTGATGTCCTCATTTCGTTGCCTGTCTTTCCTGATGGCCCTCACTGCCTTCCTCAAGCATTTCATATCACACGTGGGGAGCTTTCTGTGATGTGTTGCTGTCAGAGAACAAGTTTGGCACTGGTAACAAAGTGTTCAATTCCATCTTGATCTGTGGGTGTTGTAGTAATAGTGCCAGCTGGTAAGTCACTGCATTTGCTTTTTGGCATCTACTGTTTATTGGCTGTTTATTTTATATATTTGAAAGATACACTGGATCGGAAATAAAATAGTCGTAAATGATTAGTTCATGTATTTGATTCAATCACAATCGTAGAGTTACTAAATTACTGATATTGTTCGTTTTCTATTACAATCAGCTGAACATGGTTGGGATATATTGTATGTAGGTTCAACATTCGGCATTGTCGTCAGAGTTGATGTGCTAAGTGCCCTGCAGATGAAACTAACAATACGTTGAACTGGATACATGTACACATGCATAACACATATACAACAGCATACATGTAGGAGTCTATAGCTTCAAATATTTGCTGAGTTTGAGAATTAGTTTACACCTTTTCCACACCAGATAGAGAAAAGCTTCTAAGGACGATGGATTTACTTTATTGCCCTCTTTCATCTCTGGATTTCTTTCCTGATGTTCTATTGCAGAGGACTCTGTATACTGTAGAGTTTGGGTGAATTCTTATTAAGTGGCTAAACCACTTCATTCTTTGTTTCTCAATGTAATTCAACCAAGATTCTGTGCAAACTTTCTTTCTTATGCTGATGTTGGTGACTGTTTTTTCTGGTGTAGTTGGTAACTTTTCGCAGGCAAGTGGACACCAACAGAAAATGTCAACAACTGTGATGAAATACTTACGGAATATAGTGGGAGTAACAAGGAAAGATTGGATATCAAATCCAGACTATTAGAACTATATAAAAAACAACACCAATATTAAATTGACCATATTAAGAAACAACACAAGAAATGCTTGGGCCATGTAACATGATTATCGACTAACAGTACACAACAGTGTGAACTACAATTAAGTTACAATGTTTTCAACTCAACAGGCAGCCCACACAAACGCTGTATCGTTGAAATAACAGAAACGGTAGAAACCACCTTAAAAGAGGCGTACTTGAAGGTACTTGACAGACGTTTTCTCATACTCTGAAGCTGAAATGAATAACAAGAGCAGAGGACAGAAATGAAAGAAAGGATACTAGAAATTTCTTCACTCTCATTCTTCCCAATTTTATTATGACACTTCACCAAATATTCAGATCATTATCACATTTTCATTCTTCCCATACTTGGTGCTACGTTTGGCTATATTTCTATCACATATTTCCATTAAGTTATCACATCTCAAATTTGTTTAACAGTATTCACATTGTCTTGGCTGGAATATTGTCAATATTCTAGTATTATCGACAACACTCAATGAAAGAGATTTCTGGCAACACTGAAAATAGAATTGTATGCCCAAAACTCCTTACTCAAATATCGCTACTGTCTGGAGATATTTCTAGTCTGCTAATAAAGTGGTCAATGAAAGTTGTCAGGATCGAACAAAAACTGAGGCGACTTTAGTTTCCTTGGTAATCGTGCAAGGAACAGAAGAATTTGTCCGAAGGGTCAAGTGGGTATGGGAAGATTTATAGTAAATATCCGTGACAACGTGACAACGTGACAACATGGATTTGGGGGTTCTTGGAAACGTGACTGGAAGATGGACAAGAAAATGTTCTGAAAGATAAGTACGCAGACAGTGTGGTGTAATTCATTACAACAATACCTGATTCTATGAGCTTCCAGACTAGAAGTATAACGTTTTGCAACATTCATTTTGTGATTGATGTAATTATAAGAAAGCGAGGGCAGTGATGTTCTATGGATCGGAAACATGGAGGATAACAAAAGAAATCACCAGAAAACTACAGACCTTCATAAATGGATGTTTACGTAGAATAGAGGGACTAAGATGGTATGATGTGATTACAAACAAGGAACTCAGAGAAAGAACTAAGCAGATACCAGTAGAGAAAGAGAGCTAAGGAAGAGACGCTGGTAATGGATACGACACGCACTGAGAAGACCGACCTGAAGCATTGCTAGACAGGCGCTGGGGAAGATAACTGGAGACTGATGTGCAAAGGATAGATAAAACATGGACAGAATTGGAAGAGATGGCAGGAGAGAGGAAGAGCTGGAAGAAGTTTGTTGAATACATGTGCTCCGATGGGAGCTGAAAGGTGAAGAAGAAGAAGTAATCGGAGGTAGAATAGGGAGACATTTTAGTCGATTAAATTTGTTGGATCTAGTTCATTTCACTGGGTTTCTCTATATGTGTGTGTCGGTAAGTTGAAGATGGATAAGATTAAATTGGTTGGATCTAGTTCATTTCACTGGGTTTCTCTATATGTGTGTGTCGGTAAGTTGAAGATGGATAAGATTAAATTTGTTGGATCTAGTCCATTTCACTGGGTTTCTCTATATGTGTGTGTCGGTAAGTTGAAGATGTATAAGATTAAATTTGTTGGATCTAGTTCATTTCACTGGGTTTCTCTATATGTGTGTGTCGGTAAGTTGAAGATGGATAAGATTAAATTTGTTGGATCTAGTTCATTTCACTGGGTTTCTCTATATGTGTGTGTCGGTAAGTTGAAGATGGATAAGATTAAATTTGTTGGATCTAGTTCATTTCACTGGGTTTCTCTATATGTGTGTGTCGGTAAGTTGAAGATGGATAAGATTAAATTTGTTGGATCTAGTTCATTTCACTGGGTTTCTCTATATGTGTGTGTCGGTAAGTTGAAGATGGATAAGATTAAATTTGTTGGATCTAGTTCATTTCACTGGGTTTCTCTATATGTGTGTGTCGGTAAGTTGAAGATGGATAAGATTAAATTTGTTGGATCTAGTTCATTTCACTGGGTTTCTCTATATGTGTGTGTCGGTAAGTTGAAGATGGATAAGATTAAATTTGTTGGATCTAGTTCATTTCACTGGGTTTCTCTATATGTGTGTGTCGGTAAGTTGAAGATGGATAAGATTAAATTTGTTGTATCTAGTTCATTTCACTGGGTTTCTCTATATGTGTGTGTCGGTAAGTTGAAGATGGATAAGATTAAATTTGTTGTATCTAGTTCATTTCACTGGGTTTCTCTATATGTGTGTGTCGGTAAGTTGAAGATGGATAAGATTAAATTTGTTGGATCTAGTTCATTTCACTGGGTTTCTCTATATGTGTGTGTCGGTAAGTTGAAGATGGATAAGACTAAATTTGTTGGATCTAGTTCATTTCACTGGGTTTCTCTATATGTGTGTGTCGGTAAGTTGAAGATGGATAAGATTAAATTTGTTGGATCTAGTTCATTTCACTGGGTTTCTCTATATGTGTGTGTCGGTAAGTTGAAGATGGATAAGATTAAATTTGTTGTTTCTAGTTCATTTCACTGGGTTTCTCTATATGTGTGTGTCGGTAAGTTGAAGATGGATAAGATTAAATTTGTTGGATCTAGTTCATTTCACTGGGTTTCTCTATATGTGTGTGTCGGTAAGTTGAAGATGGATAAGATTAAATTTGTTGTATCTAGTTCATTTCACTGGGTTTCTCTATATGTGTGTGTCGGTAAGTTGAAGATGGATAAGATTAAATTTGTTGGATCTAGTTCATTTCACTGGGTTTCTCTATATGTGTGTGTCGGTAAGTTGAAGATGGATAAGGGGATTGTTCTTCGGTCTGCTCGCGACTGTCTTGTGTATGAAGACACTAAAATCGATGTTGAATCGATCCAACTATTTAAGCAGTTTGGACTTACCCGTTTTGCAAGTAGAACTGGATGCCTGAGGGACAGAGTGAGGAGTGTTTTTTCATCAGCTAGCCACGGGAACCTGCAGTATACATACTCTTCGAAATATTTTGGGGAAGACTGAGCACATATGGGTCTGCTGCCCGGAGTGCAATGACGTCAGTTTAATAAACAATAACCAATCAGTATTTAGGGCTCGGTTCCTCTCTGCAAAAATGACATACTTCCTGCCAAAGGGTATTGGACAGAGCACAAGCTTCGTAGCTCAAGCAACAATCTGAATGGATGTCCAGTAAATATACACCCATATGTGTCTGTAGCGTTTTAGCGGTGGTGAGCTCCTCCGCTACCCAAGAGTAACTTTTTCAATCATCGATGTTGTAGGTTTGGTAGCAATTGTGTTCCCATGGAATTTTACGAACAGTAACAAAAAACCTCACCGTTCAGAAAACAATTGTAAACTACTGAGTGTATATGTGATGCTTAGAAAATCAGTGACTCGTTTACTGTGGTTAATGGTAACGTCCTGTAAAGGATATGTCACGATTTTCATTTCATTTCATTTCAAATTTTCATGCACTCATAAACCGAACCAAGTGATCTGTATTGGGTTTCATTTTTTTCATTTCATTTCGTACACTCATAAACCGAACGAGGTGATCTGTATTGGGATTCATGATTTTCATTTCATTTCGTGCACTCATAAACCGAACGAGGCGATCTGTATTGGGTTTCATTATTTTCATTTCATTTCGTGCACTCATAAACTGAACGAGGCGATCTGTATTGGGATTCATGATTTTCTTTTCGTGCACTCATAAACCGAACGAGGCGATCTGTATTGGGATTCATGATTTTCATTTCATTTCGTGCACTCATAAACCGAACGAGGTGATCTGTATTGGGATTCATGATTTTCATTTCATTTTGTGCACTCATAAACCGAACGAGGCGATCTGTATTGGGATTCATGATTTTCATTTCATTTCGTGCACTCATAAACCGAACGAGGCGATCTGTATTGGGATTCATGATTTTCATTTCATTTCGTGCACTCATAAACCGAACGAGGCGATCTGTATTGGGATTCATGATTTTCATTTCATTTCGTGCACTCATAAACCGAACGAGGCGATCTGTATTGGGATTCATGATTTTCATTTCATTTCGTGCACTCATAAACCGAACGAGGTGATCTGTATTGGGATTCATGATTTTCATTTCATTTCGTGCACTCATAAACCGAACGAGGTGATCTGTATTGGGTTTCATCATTTTCATTTCATTTCGTGCACTCATAAACCGAACGAGGCGATCTGTATTGGGATTCATGATTTTCATTTCGTGCACTCATAAACCGAACGAAGTGATCTGTATTTGGTTTCATTATTTTCATTTCATTTCGTGCACTCATAAACCGAACGAGGTGATCTGTATTGGGTTTCATTATTTTCGGAGCGCAGGAGAAACAGCCAATGGCGATGATGATGAAGATGATAATGATAATGATGATGATGGTGATAAAAAAGGTGATGACCATGATGAAAATGATGATGACAATGAGAACTGTAATGGTTATTAAAATTATGATGACAAAAATAATGAACTAAAATTCAGTTCAGTACGTATATTATGAGAGCATTTATAAATATGACGTGTCAACTAACCCACAGATCGATATTGCCTAATCAATATTGATAATGCTAATTGGCAAACATTCCTGGCATGTCAAAGTCTGATACTGGATGCCCGCAATAATTGTCTCTTGATGAATGGTATGCGATCTTATTGTAATGAGCACACAGCAAATTCAATTTCATTAGACAAAACATATTGATATATTGTCTATAGAGAGTTTAATGACGAAAATATATATATATATACTTATAATTGTTAGTGAAAACACACGTTAAAAACATTTTTTTAAATATAGTTTGCAAAAGTGATTCTAGGCGTTGGTCTACTTGATATGAAAGCGATTAAAGTGTTTGGCACCTTAATTATGAGTTCGTTATCATAATCATTGGTTTCTTTGTCTCAGGAAACCGTAGGTTTTGAGTCAAGTAGTTTGAAATGTGCTGAATCACATCGACTGTTGTGGATGTATAAGTCTATTCCGACTTGAGAATCTTTACCACTGTTGCTGCATGTGAAACTGGAGACTGTAGCTGATGCAGGGATTGGTCGCTCTGTTCTTTACACTCTATTTTGACTCCGTATGTGATGAAGTTTATGTTCCTTTCTTTGTTGAGCCATTCCTTACCACCACTCGTCATGCATGTCTGTCTTTGCAACCGCTACCAATTAGATTTATATGTGCTTCGTGTAGTTAGATCACTCTCGCAGGTGTTAATAGAGCGCAGCAGTGGGCGACCGAGCTGTCTGTTACCAGATACGAGTTGGTCATCCATGCCGCTCTGGTCAACAAAGTATACCATAAAGTTACCTTTCGTTGACGTATGCCTGGAACATTTTTATGGACCAGTTGAGTCGCCCAAGAGTCAAATTCCCCCACAGGACCTCGACTATAGAGTCCAGAGGAGTTCAAGCACAACATCTGGTATCAGTTTGTTTGCAGGAGCTGCCAGTAGTGCACCACTTGATACCTGTCCATCTTTCGGGTTCCACTCCGTATTTTCTGTTTGAGTTTATTTTCACAGCATATTTGGTATTTGACTCAATTGTATTTGTTTATCATGTAGGGGGTAAAAGCCTCTTTAAACAGAGGCACGCTTCTTTCAAACTGAAAACGAATATTTTTTGGCTATATTATAGCGTATAGGCATAAACACATAAAACAGGAAATTACTTTTGGAGAAGCTAAGTACTACTTCGATAAGCATTAACGCCTTGTGGAGAATTCAGTTATACTACTCAATAAGAATTAACGCCTTGTAGCGAGTCTAACTAGAATGCTCAATAAGATTTAACCCCTTGTAGAGAATACAAGTATATTACTTAATACGGTTTAACGCCTTGCAGAGAATACAAGTATATTACTCAATAAGAATTAACTCCCTGCAGAGAATGCGGGAGTATATTCACAGCAGATGGAAAGATGGACAGAGAAATCGAGACTAGATGCTAGAAGGCAAATACAGGGACATACCAACTGTGACCACTATTAAAACATCCAAGCATTTTAACATGGCAGTCAAACGACAACTGATAAACTGCATATTTTTTCCAACTCTCTGTTATCAGTGCCAAACATGACCCCTGACTAAGGCATAAGAAAGAAAGATTACTACATGTGAAATGATATGTCTACGAAAAGCTGTCAACGTTACAAGCAGAAATAGAGTGAGAAACGAGAATATCAGAAGCATCGTTGGTACTATACCATGCATACAGTACATCGAGAAGCAAAGAATCAAGTGGTTCGGCCATCTAATGAACATGGAACCACATTTACTACCATCACGTGCCTACAATAATCGACACTCAGGGCGCAGAGCACGAGGCAGGCCAAGAACACGATGGATAGATAACATCACAGAGTCCCTGCGAAAACATGGACTGACAACGTCAAGCTCAACACACATGGCACAAGATATAAAACTAATTCTCCCCACGCCGCTTCACGGCAAATGTGGTTAAGATAAGATAAGATAAGATAAGAGAATCCATGTATATTACTCAATTTGAACATGGGATCTACATGCTATAGTCCGTTTTTTTGAAAATACTAGAACCTCGATCTCACTTACATTGAGTGAGGTAAATGATTATTATAATAATAGCCAGTTCCTCTCACGCGGAAAATGAGACATGTACTTTTGTAGTGAGAGGTGATCACCGTACCTCGCCTCACTGAGACCACCAACTGATGAGAAATGTAAGTGAATCAAGGGAGACCTCATCCGCAAATGATTGAATAGACGGGGAAGTTATAGACTGAAACGAGATAACTGTGCGGTTTCTTCCTTCTTTCTAGCAGAACTATCGGTATATACATGTGCAAACAACTATTCTGATGTGTTCATGATCTTTAAAGTTAAAGAAAACTAGTCACGATAGAGATGAAGTGTCTATGCAGAAAGCTGGAAGTATCAAGAAGAGACCGGTTTAGAAATGAAGATATCAGGAAGAGGGGGGAGTGGGTACATCACCAATACTGAACTTCATCAAGAAACAAAAAATTAACAAGTTCGGCAACATAAGCAGAATAACAACAGAAAGTGCACCTCAAGGAGCAATGTTAATCCGATACAGTGGATAAAAAGCAAAAAGTCGTTCACACAAAAAGTGAATCCAAGAAATAACAGAGGCAGTGACAAATACCATTTATGGATACCCATATGAGAAACACGTAAAAGCATAGTACTGTAGTTTTAAAAAATACACAAACAATGATAATACAGAACAGCGTTTCGACTAAAAGACCTTTATCAAGCAAAGGATACACCAGAAGTGAAGAATGTTAGTTCTTTCACAGCACACTACATATATACAACAATAACATTCTCTCTCTCTCTCGCTCTCTCTCTCTCTCTTTGCTTTTTGTAACCCTGATTGGGGCATAGGCCCTCAACCAACTCATGCCGTCATCATATCTCTAGCTATCTCTTGCAACTCCATCCAGCTCTTCTTTATATTGTTGATCTCCGCTTCCAAATCTCGTCTCTATGTATTTCTCGGCCTCCCCTTCTTTCGCTGTCCCTGCGGGTTCCAGACAAGGACCTTTCTTGTTATATTTCACTCCGGTATTCACAAAGTGTGTCCTATCCAGCACCAGCGTCATTTTTTAACCTGTTCGTTCACTGGAATCTGTCTTGTTCTCTCCATAAGTTTCTCATTTGTGACCCCATCATACCATCGTATTCCCTCTATTCTGCGCAGACACCAGTTGATGAATATAAAATGAAAATCAACGAAATAAATGCCCAAAAAAAATAGAAGAGGGAACAAAGAAGATAAAAATAAAATTCAAACTGTATGAATACCCATATAAATTCATGTTTTATAAATCTCTCATTATCCTTACGCTGTGATGCAAAACACGATTAGAAGAAATAAGAAAGAAGAAGTATTTTGTGTGTGTTCATTGTCCCACTACAAAATATTACACAATTGTTAATTTCAACGCTCTGTTACCCAAGTGTGGGAACTTTACTGAAAATAGACGGGTCATGTCTTTGAGAGGAACTCTGCATCAAAGTGACACTTTTCAATAACAACTTTGAAACAAATTAACCATCCTGATTCCAGAACACAAAAAGACCAAGTTTTCCTCACTATTGTGAACTCGCTGGCTGGAAAGTATAAGTGACACCGGACAATGGTCACTTGTTCTGAGTGATCTTATTGTCAAGGAAAGACACATCCTGATACAGGAAACCCAAACCAGTTTTCATGTTCATGTCAAGCTGGCCATGACAACATTACGCGATTGTTGCCCTGGGTAACCACAGACAAAAGTCTGCCCGAACCATTGTGCCAACCGTGTAGTGAATTTATTTAATGGGGAAAACTTGCTTGACAATGTAGGCGGTCAAAAAATTGATTCCGAGTGGAAAATACAATGTGAAGTAATGTTTATGAAGAAGTTCAAAGCACTGAAGTTGCTGTTTGTTTGTTATGTAGTTAACTTAAGTCGAGACTTTCTTCTTTCAATCTAACAAGTCTTTGTTTTCATTGTTTGCACTTGGTCGCATCAAAAAAGTTAACCACTTTTTTGTGATCTGTGTGGTTTACGCCAAAACATTGCGCTTATGCAGAGCTAAACTTATGAGCCTTCGGACTGAGGTAAGAGTTATGGGAAATCAGATCACACCTACACCACGTGACCTCGCATTCCGATATTGGTGTATAAAGATGAATTCATTTTAAAATCAACACAAAATGTCAAATCGAAGTTATATTATCCAACAAGTTATATTTAACAATAAGGAATATCAATATTATGAATATTTTTCGCCATAGACTCACAGAATTGAGTAAAATTACACAGAGTTTGTAGTGTTCTATCAAACATCTATATATATATATATCTTCCAGCTCCCCCGCTCTGATCTAGGCCAGGGATTCCCCGGTCAGTTTTCTGGCCTAGTTATCTAGAGTTGGCCGTGACTTAGGTCAGTATACACAGCATGCTTGTTTGTTTGTTATGGGGATTACAGCCCTTGTAAGCCAGAATACGTCGCTTTCAACCTAAAGAAGAGCATTTTTTTGGTTATATCAGAGGGTATAGTCCATAATAGTCCAACAAACATTGAAAAATAAGAATTAACTCCTTGTGGAGAATCAAAGATTAGAATACATTTAGTGAAGAATTGACTAATACGGTATGCTACTAAAGACATAAACGTTTATATTCGTGATAGATTAGAATACATTTAGTGAAGTATTGACTAATACGGTATACTACTAAAGACAGTGAAGTTTATATTCGTGATAGATTAGAATACATTTAGTGAAGTATTGACTAATACGGTATACTACTAAAGACAGTGAAGTTTATATTCGTGATAGATTAGAATACATTTAGTGAAGTATTGACTAATACGGTATACTACTAAAGACAGTGAAGTTTATATTCGAGACGACCGTGTGTTGACGGAGCTCTCAAAGGAAGCAAAGAATAGCAACACTGCGACCTACAAGGCATGTCGTAAGAGGCGACTGAGTTAGGGATCTAGGGAAGCTACCTTAGTTTTAAAAACCGTCGCAGAAATCGGATGTGTTGACCTACGTGTAGACGCATAACAGGCACACTACATATGGCTCTTAGGCTAGGATCACATACACATCACAAAGAGTGGTTAACAAGTGGTAAGAACGAGTTTTTTTTTGAAACTGCACAGACCAAGTATTAAAACATTTCATATCAAATGTACTGTTATTTACTATTAACTGTGATTTTTTTCTGATCCAGAAGCACTTGAGCTGAAAGCTCTTCGGCTCGGTGTCATGGACATCGTAACTCTTCGTCTCGGTGCCACGAACACCGTAAATCTGGGGAACCTGTAGCTTTTATGCCCCTACGCGGAGCTGAAACCGCACTACAGAGGACTTGTCACCCGTAGTCCAACGCGCTACGAACACGCTGGGTAGATGGTCAACTGTGAATTACACTGCATTCTGCAAGTAAACCACTTGAAACCTGCAGTCATGTGAAAAAGTCAGGTTTGCTAAGGTTCGGTAGGTTGTTGTAGCATGGCAGCCCTCGGTGGCACTTAACTCGTGCGATAGTAATGTTGATCAAGATTCTGAGTTTAACGTATCTCTACATGCACTGCGTGCTGCTGGAAAATCTCGGCAAGTTGCAGAATTATGTTTAGACCACATGTTCCTAACGGGGATGGAGGGGGATGGTGCTGAGTCCCTCCTGTGAGCGCTGAGAAGTGAGAAGGGGGGTTTGTTTCCAAGTCATAATGAGGGGTCATTGAGGACCAGCCGCCGCCTCCTTGAGATGAACATTCGATGTCATACTGGTCCCGCTCAGTTTAAAAAAAAATAAAATATGATTCTATAAGAGAGAATTTATGAAATGCATGATCGATCTGTAGCTTATGAGATAGTGACTCGTTCTATTAACCCCAACGTTCTGAGTTCGAGTCACGATGCGGACAGTTTGGTTGAACTGCTTGCGTGGATTTTTACAAAAGGACGATGTCAGTA
Source organism: Arion vulgaris (assembly GCA_020796225.1). NCBI lineage: Eukaryota > Metazoa > Mollusca > Gastropoda > Stylommatophora > Arionidae > Arion > Arion vulgaris. The sequence continues at coordinate 25,751,342 of CM036761.1, read as the reverse complement.
CCCGTTCAGAAAGAATTGGCAAACTACTGAACGTAATAATGGCTAGAAAAATACCAAACAGCATTAAACAACTTAGTTTGATTCTTAAAGTCCTGGAAGTTAATTGCATATCCTTTACAGAACATTGCGAATCAACCACAGCTTTCTTAACGCTGTTTGTGATTTTTATAGGCATTATTACGTTCATTCGTTTGTCATTCCTTTCTGAACGGGTGGTGCCATCGTCCTTTTGTAAAAATCCCCGCGAAAAAAACTTGTCCGCAGCGTGATTCGAAAAGTCCTGTAAAGGATACGTAATTAACATTTTATACAAGACATTGAATGAAACGAATCTACAACTGCAAGGTAATAATTTTAATTAGATCAAAGCAAAGGCAATTATTCCAGCGTTCATGTCAAAACTTGCATTACACAAACAAATTTTAAGACAATGACAATTTTATCAGTTTCAAAATCTTTCATCACTGGAAACAACTAATGACGGTATTTTAGTTTATAGACAGTATTTGGAAGCACTGAAAGAAGATCTTACAAGCTCATTTCAGGATTTACTAAAAATAACTTTTCCATAATGTGTCCTATAACTTTCCTCAAAATTACAAATAACAGAATTATCACAGCAGGAAAAGTTGATAGAATTGTCAACAAATGAGGAGTTGAAATTGAAATTAAAAAATGGATATATAAAAATTCGGATTACAAAGTCAAATTCCAATGTTTTATAAATCCTTTTGTGCTGCAGCAAACAGAGTGTTTTTTTTTTTGCATTCCTGTTTTTATATTTAGCCATACTGTTAATAGTAGAATGCGGCGATTTATGATTATTGATGACGAAAATTGCACCAAACATAAAAAAATTAGTATCGTCACACCATGCTCAGTTCTCTCGCTAATAAAATTATATTCATTTTTTTAAAATAACATATGTTTTTCAATCACACTGTGGGCAATACATTAATATTAGTATTATCTTCTATTAAAATAATTTTTTTTAATATGTCCTTTTTCAATATATAGTTTGTATAGTTTACCCAAGGGAGAGGTATCGAATCTTTCACTGAAAAAATGGGCTCTAATTTAAAAAAAAAAAGACTGTGATCCTATGGTTTAGATCATTCGGAAGTAATGTGTTGACAAGAAACACAGTACAGACGATGAGATGAAAATTACGGAGTACATCTGATTTCATAGTCAATCAGAACTATTACTTTTTTGTCTCCTCGCAAAACACAGACATTTGCAAAGCTACGGTATACTTATAATAAACGTTGAGAAGATTATGTTGAACATGTATCCATTTATTTATATTTCTAACTGCTGTATTCTTTTTAAAACATAATTTAATGTAATTTTTGACTAACTCGTCCGAAGATCGAGGATTCCAATCCATACCAGGTCGTTCTGCTCACACGAGCATTTTTATTCCATATATCACTAGGATTGTTGCCGAAGCAACGGAGTTCGTGCTGCACGCAATACTCTTGGTTGGTATCTTGTCGGAATGGGTCAGAGCTTTATATGGACACCCGGTGTGATAAAGTCAAGTCTTCGCTTTTAGACGCTTTTATGTATTGTTTCTATTATTGTTTTTAAAATTGTGTTGAGCTATCAGCCTACATACTTCCGCAATGAATTGATTTGGTAGTGTATCATCATTGCAGTTTGTGGAACAATCTCCAACCTCTTTCTTGTACAAGATATCGCAGTAGTAGTGCACGTACTTCATAGCACAGTCGTGCGTTCTTGGTGCAATTTTGAAGAGGCTAAATGTTTGTTTAGAATTTTGCATGGGAAGCATCTTTGCAGATGTTACTTATAAATTTGCAACTGTCAATGGTTATTTGACGTGTTCAACATACACAGGAACTACGCTTTGTTGCCGATCTCATCTACAATGAGATCAGGATCTCTGCAGGAATATCATGTTTTCCCCACGTGGACAGCGAAATGAATTCCTTTATTTATATGGGGATATAGGTGAGCACCTTACATCAAGACCATATAGATTGCATCCGTTATGAATACAACAATATAGTGATATCAGTACAACCAAAAAAATCATCATCTATTTCCGACTATTTCTTATTGAAATGATTATTATAATTCCTAGTAGAAGTTTAGTTGATACTGTAGAGTTGATTACCGTTATGTTATTTTTGGGTATTTTCATATTTGCTTTGTAATGTTGCAAGAGAAAACAGGTTATTCTTCTTCTTTGCAAAAGCAAGTCTCCGACAAGTGCATCACGGCAACTATGGAAATCTCTTGTAGAAGGTATATCTTTCAAATGAGCACAAAGAAGATATAGATAATTATAGAAAGGTAACTGACACACATAAGTACCTTAAAGAAAGACACAATAATATAATATGACTGTAACGAGAATATACAAAAGAGACAGTATAGTTAAATAATGTAACGAAACAAGTAATTTTAGTATAGCAATATAAGTTTATTATACACTACGCTAATAAACATCAAGACGATTATTTAGACATTGAAGAATAATTATAATCGATTGATATTCAAGCTATATGTTCAATTTGGAGAACAATATACATATACTGGAGTATTCGCTGCCGTGACCACAAATTATATCAAGTAAATTTTAAAAGTGTAGTTTCCTTCAAAAAAGATAATAAGCAGGAATAAAGGAGATGATGGGATTAAGTCAATAACAAATTATAGAGCATTTAAATTAAGTATGTTAAATTATCGTGTTTTAATATAACTTCGATATGGGCTTTTTTACTCAGGGAGCAAAGCTCAGGGGAGTCAGTTCTTAACTCTTAGTGGACCAAGCGCCACGCTAAGTGGCGTTTGAAGTGGACGCGTTTTACATTCCGCCACGCTAAGTGGCGTTTGGTTATCAAAACGTGAAAGCGCTTGTAAAAACGTGACTTTGCCCTGGTCCACTAAGAGTTAAGGTACAGGTGGCCGCCAGGGTTCAAGGGGTTAATATAGCTATATACGTTTATTATACACTAGGGTAAAAAAATATTCACACATTTGGGAATTAAGTGTATACAAGATATAAAATACAAAAATATGCTCATTGCAGATCAAGACTAACAAATACAAATGATAAGTAACGAGTAAGTGGTGAATAATGATTGTATAATACTGAAATATATGGGAACATGTATGTTATATGTGTGCACCAACATTTGAAAAACAACAACATTGATAATATAATAGAGTACTTTATAGAAGTTGTGACCTTATTTTACATTGGCATTTCAAATTATGTGTACATGTGAACATAGACACAGGAGCACGAGGCAGGGGACGATCAAGACGAAGGTGGCAGCAGGCTATGCAAGAAACCTTGCACATGGCTCTGGATGATGTTAAGTGGGAGAACTTGCTAGAGAAAGAGAGTTTTTCTGTCGGGCTGTGATGAAAACGATGTTTCACAAGGGATATGCTACTACTTGAGCACTTCATTAAGTTCTCTTTGTAACATTTCATTAAGTTCTCTTTGTAACATTTCATTAATTTCTCTTTGTAACATTTCATTAATTTTTCTTTGTAACATTTCATTAAGTTCTCTTTGTTTCATTTAATTAATTTCTCTTTGTAACATTTCATTAATTTCTCTTTGTAACATTTCATTAATTTCTCTTTTGTAACATTTCATTAATTTTTCTATATCGCACTCGATTAATTGATATATGCGGCAGAACATACACTGACTATTTCTGAATTATTAATTTTCTTGCAAGGGTAGATAATACAGATATGATTATTTTATACGTTTTAATCAATTATTTCCCTTATGATTCTTTATTGTAATGATGACAACACTATATGTAGCCAAGACGTATTTTCACATGCTATTTTGTAAGACACATGTATGAGAATCACAATGATATAATACGTGTTACCTTGTAAATGCAAGTAACGTTATGAGATCACATATTGGATGGAGAGAAAACGTATTGTTTTTAATGGGGAAGAAGCCGATTATGAGGCAACATGGCATGTTTCTTTAAGGGACTTTACAAATAGATTGAAACTAAATTCCCCGTGCGAAGAACAGGTAAACTGCTAGACATTCATATATTTTTAAATTTGTGTTTCTTCTGCAAATGGTTTGATTTGCATTTGATATCGACTGAATTTCAGTAATGAAGCTTTTTAAAGAACCGGCACTAAATAACCGACAGTGCCGAACTCATTTATCTATTATGCAGCTTCTTCTTATCTCGTTCCAACGTGTGCAAAAGAGCACAAGAGCTAAACACTACGTCACTAGAACTTGAAGCACACAGTTAGATACGCGATTTTTTTTCTCATAAACTAGGGAATGGCTACTGACATTAAGCTTGAAGATTATATAATGTACAATTACGACTTCTAATACTAAATGTTATCGATAATATCGAGCGAAAATATTGGTGATGCAGCTCCACATTGTCTATACACTAGCCGCCACTGGTATATATATATATATATATATATATGAGTTAATAGAGAATAGAGAAAGAGAGAGAGCGAAAGACAGAGAAAGGCACATGCAAAAACATTAATATACAAGACGATATGTCAATAAATGGTGATATACTGGACATATAGCAAAATACGTTCTGCTACTAGTACACAATAGAGAACCAATATGTTTTATAGAACACAGCTGGGAATCTAGAACATAATAGAGAACCAATATGTTTTATAGAACACAGCTGGGAATCTAGAACATAATAGAGAGCCAATATGTTTTATAGAACACAGCTGGGAATCTAGAACATAATAGAGAACCAATATGTTTTATAGAACACAGCTGGGAATCTAGAACATAATAGAGAACCAATATGTTTTATAGAACACAGCTGGGAATCTAGAACATAATAGAGAACCAATATGTTTTATAGAACACAGATGGGAATCTAGAACATAATAGAGAACCAATATGTTTTATAGAACACAGCTGGGAATCTAGAACATAATAGAGAACCAATATGTTTTATAGAACACAGATGGGAATCTAGAACATAATAGAGAACCAATATGTTTTATGGAACACAGCTGGGAATCTAGAACATAATAGAGAACCAATATGTTTTATAGAACACAGCTGGGAATCTAGAACATAATAGAGAACCAATATGTTTTATAGAACACAGATGGGAATCTAGAACATAATAGAGAACCAATATGTTTTATGGAACACAGCTGGGAATCTAGAACATAATAGAGAACCAATATGTTTTATAGAACACAGCTGGGAATCTAGAACATAATAGAGAACCAATATGATTTATAGAACACAGCTGGGAATCTAGAACATAATAGAGAACCAATATGTTTTATAGAACACAGCTGGGAATCTAGAACATAATAGAGAACCAATATGTTTTATAGAACACAGCTGGGAATCTAGAACATAATAGAGAACCAATATGTTTTATAGAACACAGCTGGGAATCATTACGTATTTTAAAAAGAATAATATTTCTAACTACACAATGAAAATATATTTATATATATATACATATATACATTTTTGTATGTCACTGACGAAATTGTACTTGGGGGATATTTCGCTACCCTTACATCTGTGCAGGGTAGAGTTTGAAACCAGATTGAGAACTATATCATCCTCGTCATCAAATATCGCATCCTGAACAGAATTTATGCAACCTGACAGTATATTCGAATTTCGTTCTTTCTTAGGCAAGATCTTCCTCCGTGTCTGTTGCCTGCGTGATCAAATCAATAATCACAAACTCAAGCTATTTCAAACCATTCTTTGCTCATCTCTTAATTTTTTTCTTCTAATTATTTCAGTATTTCAGCTTGCCCACTTGATTTCATCCTTTCCTTCGAGTACCACTTTCAAAAGTATCATATGTCCATTAGCAGTTCAATTGGTGATCTCGTTAAATGCGTCTACTTCTTCTTCTTCTTCAATGGTTCAGCAGAGCTTAGACTGTTGCTCTTTTGTGAAAATTAATGAAGTATTGATGTTGTGTCTAGCATTCAAGGTAGGAGAGATGTGCGTAATGTGTAATCGCTCGCCTATCAACTCAGACTCGAGAAGGGTGTAGGTTCACTTCCACACTCGACGGTCCACATGTGAGGAAAGTAATTGCCCCTCCTACCTAATGTCCAATATGGTATAGAAATATAAAAGAAAGTGACTTCATACCTTAAGGTCTGAAAAATCTACGGAATTGTTTTAAAATATTCGACAGGTGTGTTGTATGTGAGTAGTCGACTCAAGCTGTGTACACTCCGTGCTTCTCAATGATATAACAATCAAAGAAGGGTTCACTACATTTATTTCCAGCCACAAGATTGCTTGATTTTAAAAAAGGATTTATTTTAAAGCCGAAGGATTGACTTAATTGCACCGGGTTTTACCCCATATGGCTCGGTCCCTCTCCACAGAAATGGTACGCCACCTTCAGAGAGTATTGCACAAAGCTCGAACTCCGTAGCTCCAGCAACAATCCTAGGGATCTCTGGAAAAAAATTGTACTCGTGAACAGAACGGCGCGGTACAGATTCGAACCCACGACCTTCGACTCACAAGGCAAAGGGCTTAACCACTTAACCACAGAGACCCCCACTTGCCTGATTATCCCACTTAACTCTAGACATTTGTTTAATTATTCAAGCAAGAATATAATCGCGTTCTGAGTCACATCAGAATGTTGTTTGCTCAAGTTGAATGTATAAAAGAACATATGACAGTTAAATCGGATAGGGAGTACTACAAAGCGACTGCACGGGCAAAGTTCCATTTTAAAAATAGATTCAGTAAAAATCCAACAAAATTCCCATTCTCTTCAAAATTACATATGGGACCCTCGTCTGTGCTGGTAGTTTGTGCGCTGCCTCTGAGGTCTTCCTGTGTAAGAAAATGATTGGAGTACACATGGTTACTCAGCGAAGTGCAATGATGATGATCATCATCAGGTGCCGTCTTCACATCGAAGGTTGGATGCAATGAATCTCCAGCATCCTCTGTCTTTCGCCTTGGTGTTGCACACTGCCAGATTGTAACCTGTCCATTTCTTAAAGTTTCCCTCCCACTTATCTCTCGGTCTTCCTCTTGCTCTTCCCCCCTCAACTTTGCCCTCTAGTAAATGTTTTATCATGGTGTCATGTCTTTTTATGTGCCCAAAATACTTTACTTGTCTGAATTTTATTTCTTTTAATAATTGTTTCTTCATGCCTAGTTTTCCTAAAACTTGTTTATTTGTCTGTTTTTCTGTCCATGAAACTCTGCCTATTCTTCTATATATTCACATCTCAAATGCATCAATTCTGTCGTCAATGCTTGTTCATTGTCCATGTTTCCGAGTCATATATTAATATAGGATATATATAGCATTTGATCATTCTCATATTTAGCCTGTTTGTGATTTGTTTCTTTGTTTGTGAAGTCAGTAACTTTCTCATACTATTGAAATTATCCTTTGCCATTCCTATTCTCTTTTTAATTTCTGTTATACATCCATCATCTGTTATCACCTGACCAAGATATAAGAACCTTTTTACTTGATGTAGTTTTTTTTTTTTCTTTTTTCTTTTTCTTTCGTCCGCTTTCAACTCAGACGAAGTTCCATCTCTGAAACTGATTTTTGCGTGAAAATCTGTTTTTCCAATTTCTAACAATGGCAGCAGCGTGCACATAGTAAATTACTTTACACTGGCAGCCGTGTGCTCAATGTACTCGTAATTAGTATTCCCTCGCCATACAGGCAGATTTTCTCCGACTTCAGAGGTACTCACGTTATCGTCCTGAGTAAGACCAGGGGACTCGAACAAATGCCGGACAGTAGGTTCGAACCCGAGCTATGAGGCGTCTCACAGCTAGCAGGCCGAGCTACTATCAACTACTCTAGGCAGTCCCCCACTTGATGTAGTAATTCTCCATGTATTTTTATATTCCTTTTAGGTTTTTCCATTTCCTTGTTGATTACCATAGTATTTGTTTTATGTATGTTAATGTCTAATCCATATTTCCTGCTAGTTCTGTCCAATTGGTCCACTAGTTCTTGTAGATCTTGTTCATTTTCTGCTACCAATACTGTGTCATGATGATAGTCCAATCAATAAGTCAAGCATCCCAACATTATTTTAATGTAGCATTACTATCTTCATTCTTCATCCAGAAATTTGCAATACATTTACTGGGTGACACATAGTAGGGCAAAAACTTACTGCAAAAAAACCGAAACAATTCAGGTCATTGTGATAACATTGTAGGAAGTAGCTAGACTTGAAGTAACACAGTTTCAGCGAAATACGTGCACACAAAAGTATTGCTGTTTTACAATGTAAAAAAAAAAACAACAGATAAAGTTCTTGTGGTCCAAATGTCGTTGTATCTTTATTACTTTCGTTTTTATTCACTCCTAAACAAAGGGAGCCCGGGTTCCCGAGGAGTTTCCTGGAGATGTCCTTGATTCCCAAACGCAAACATTTGCATGATGTTTATTCCATTAACGTTGTTAGGTATTTCTGTTTTCATAAAAAAAAACACAACAACAACGCTACTCGCCTTGTCTTGTGGCAATGCTGATATTTATGGAAATTCATGATTTATGTCTTTAGTGATGATCAATAACCAATTTACTGATTAGCCAAACAGGTTCAGACTTTTCCGCCATCAACAAATAATTTTAGACCTACATTTGTGAATTTACTTTCCTTGCCCTTAAAATCGACTGTCCTACATGATGACAGGTACGTACTAAGAATAGCTACACAATATCTAAAAGTAGCTCACACTTTCTAAAAATAAGAATAGCTACACAATATCTAAAAGTAGCTCACACTTTCTAAAAATAGCGACAGCCATTGTTTGGGGTGAATTAAAACGATAGTACCGTACCTTGTTTTTGTACTTTGTAAAATTACATGACATTGTTTTAACGTGTTTCTTGTTTGCTACAGTTTTACTGCAGTCTTTCCTTATATCGGTAGCAACGTTAACAAGTTCTCTCTTGATCTACTTTTCCTCTGATATTGTGTATTTCTGAGTCTAATCTCCCATGGCTTCTTTGGTAATGTACCTTGACGTGGCACAGATGAATCGACAAGATCAGGCGAAGAATGCTCATTAATCAATGACGTAATTTTACCGAGATGACGACGAGCGTCTGGACTTGTACAAGGTGAAAATGTTTCACTGTCATGACCGGAGTCTGTGTGACTGGATTTGGGTTTAAACAGTCTCTCATTACTAGTTGCTTTTCTTTTGCTGTAATGGACTTTGGGAACGGGTTTTGTTGCATCGTTGTTGACTTTAGTATTACTGAGCTTTCTGAAGTCCATGAAATCATTCGTCTCTGGGAAACCGTGGCTCTTGGTTCTACGTTCACGCAATTTCTTCCTACGCCTTTTTGCAAGTAGCATTGATCTGTTGAGTTAAAAAAAAAATGATGTTTTCTTGAAATATAATACAAATTATTGTATAAAAAATATAACAATAAATATAACAGTGTTAGAAAGGACAATAACAGACAATGCAAATGTTTGTCATATCACGCTTATCAAGCAAAGAACACATTTTTTCTATTCTTTTCGCCACTCTTGAACAACACTATTTTTGTGTTTTGTGATCTTTATGTATCTATAACATGCATGCCTTTGACTTACCTGTGCCTACAGGAGCAGGTTTTGTCAAATGTGTCTCTAGCTGGCAGGTCTTTGTCATATATGTGTCTATAGCTGGCAGGCCTTTGTCGTATATGTGTCCATAGCTGGCAGGTCTTTGTCATACCTTTGTCATACCTGTGTCTATAGCTGGTAGGACTTTGTCATATATGTTTCTATAACTGACAATTCTTTGTTATACATGTGCACCAGCTACCATTCGTTAGTGTACCCATGTAGTTAATCAACAATAAATGTGCCCCTGTAATGGTTACCATTAGTTAGTGTGCCCCTTCAGTGTTGGTCAGTAATAAATGTGCCCCTACACTAGATGTCATTAGTTAGTGTGTCCATGTACTGTTGGTCAGTAATAAATGTGCGCCTGCACTAGATGCCATTAGTTAGTGTGTACATGTACTGTTGGTCAGTAATAAATATGCCCTTACACTAGATGCCATTAGTTAGTGTGTACATGTACTGTTGGTCAGTAATAAATATGCCCTTACACTAGATGCCATTAGTTAGTGTGTACATGTACTGTTGGTCAGTAATAAATATGCCCTTACACTAGATGACATTAGTTAGTGTGTACATGTACTGTTGGTCAGTAATAAATATGCCCTTACACTAGATGACATTAGTTAGTGTATCCATGTACTGTTGGTCAGTAATAAATATGCCCTTACACTAGATGGCATTATTTAGTGTGTACATGTACTGTTGGTCAGTAATAAATATGCCCTTACACTAGATGACATTAGTTAGTATGTACATGTACTGTTGGTCAGTAATAAATATGCCCTTACACTAGATGTCATTAGTTAGTGTGTACATGTACTGTTGGTCAGTAATAAATATGCCCTTACACTAGATGACATTAGTTAGTGTGTCCATGTACTGTTGGTCAGTAATAAATATGCCCCTACACTAGATGACATTAGTTAGTGTGTACATGTACTGTTGGTCAGTAATAAATATGCCCTTACACTAGATGCCATTAGTTAGTGTGTCCATGTACTGTTGGTCAGTAATAAATATGCCCTTACACTATATGCCATTAGTTAGTGTGTCCATGTACTGTTGGTCAGTAATAAATATTCCCTTACACTAGATGCCATTAGTTAGCGTGTACATGTACTGTTGGTCAGTAATAAATATGCCCTTACACTAGATGCCATTAGTTAGTGTGTCCATGTACTGTTGGTCAGTAATAAATATTCCCTTACACTAGATGACATTAGTTAGTGTGTCCATGTACTGTTGGTCAGTAATAAATATTCCCTTACACTAGATGACATTAGTTAGTGTGTACATGTACTGTTGGTCAGTTAGTGTGTACATGTACTGTTGGTCAGTTAGTGTGTACATGTACTGTTGGTCAGTTAGTTTTTCTTCTTCTTAGCGTTCATCCTTAGCCACCAATTTGATGATTCTAATTGTGATAAATAATTAATCTTTGACAAAAACGACTGACGTTAAAACCCAGTTGAAATTAGGCCCCTACTTTGTGTATGGTACCATACACGGTATAGATCAGTTCTGCCGTTTTCCTCCAGTGGAAAGTGTTTCGAGTCTATCTCAATGACAGTCAGTCCCTAACACTTCCCATTCGTTCGTACAAGCTCTCTTTAATGATCCGTTCGCCGTATGCTTTGGCTTGAATCTACGCCAAAGAGCCTTTTGTACTGCAACGTTTTCGACCGAGTGCGGCATTCCTTCTGCCTATATGATAAACACTCTTTAATAATCTTTTAATGTTGTACATTTTGGTTTGAATCAACGCCAAAGAGTACTTTGCGAATGACTGACTGGGGTAGTTTCGGTAAAGGAACATTTGCAACCCTTCTACGACTGGTCATTGGAACGGTCACTTGCCGGCTGCATTGTGTATTCACTGCTCCTTATCTGTCATTTTTCGCTGTATTTTTGGGTTTTATAATCTACACTAATAGTACGTCTTCACTTTGCACCCTTTCTGACTATGTGAGGTCGTTCCGGATTAGGAACATTTATCAGTCTCTTCTGTGGACATAAGCTTGTCTTGGGACGGCGTCTAACTCGTGTAACATACCGTGAAAAGTGTCGGCCTTCACCAAAGTTTGAATTTGGACAGCCTGTCACATCTTTACAATGTAGGCCTTACTTTTCTGACCCCGTTGAGTTAATTTCGGAGTAGAAACATTCTCAGCTATTTTGAGGTGCGTGTCGGCAGTTGGCAATTGTAGTTTCTAATCTGTATTTCCCTGGTCCCTGGAAACATTGGAGAGGTGCTGTCCACTAATAATCCAGAGGGACTTTTCGTTAGGCGCAATCAGCGCAACTTAGATTTTGCGCTCGCCAAACATCCCCCGCCAGGACAACAGTACCGTACCCGGTTGTTTCATGTAAGGCAGTTTCGTTAGGCGCTGGAGCGCAACTTTAGGATTTGCGCTCGACCAACTTTATCAAATAAATGTATCTGCGCTTGGTCTCTTGTACGGAGTTAACTGCAATATTCCCTTGTGTCGCCACGTCACATTGCAACTTTTCTGACTATCATTGCAGAGAGCTGGCAAAGGCGTTGGGACCATTGTTTCGGAGGGACGTGAGTTTGTGCTTCCTGACGACTCGCACCTTGTCAGTTCTTATGATTCGTTTTTTTTAAATTTATTTAGCTTTTCCCATCGGACGGGAGAGACGTGCAGAAACAGTCTCTCTATGATTCCTCTCGCGAGTAGATCTCGTATATCGTAACTGATGTTGCATCCCTACTGATACCAGAGTAGCTCTCCCTCGATCCCTACCCGCTTAGCCAGGCAGGATCCTCTGTCTGTTTCCAGGGTCACCACGTAGAGGTAGGGTAATATCTTGCTTAATGCCAGCTCACTAAACCTGGTGCGACGTTATCCCTATGAATGCGCCTTTGAACCCACTGTTGGTAATTAATAAATTTGCTCCTGCAATAGTTGCCATTAATTAGTGTGTCCATGTACTGTCAATCAGTAATAAGTATCGCTAATGGTTTACGGTCATTTTGATGTTCCCTTCATTTGTAGACAATAATTAATATGCTACTTGTATTGGTAGCCAATAATTAATGTCTTTACTCCGTAACTTTGTTTGTTACTACCGGGCGAATTTATTTTGTAATGTATACTAAAATAGCCAGCATACGGGCTTTGCGTCATTCTAAAACATATAGCGAGTCAGTGTATTGGATAATGAGGCGAATGTGTTAATGTGCCTTATCACAGTAAAACATTCCCATTTATCGTGAATGTATAAAAAATGTAAACAAATAAGACACACATTAGCTTACCTATCTACTATACTTCCATTTCTCAGAATATTATCTGCTGAAATACAACGTCTCAGAGAATGTTGGCTTAGTACCTCATCATTATCCTCATCATTACTCATACTCATCTCATCATCAGCGATAGAACTATTATCGTCAGTATCGTCTCGTCTGCCGTGTTTCCCTACTCCAACATTATTATATTTATTAAGCCGTTTGTGTCTATCCACAACGCAGGTCAGTTGATCAAGAGAGTATGCTAATCCACTGTAGTGGTTTAAATGTACTGAAAATATGTCATTTGTAGACGAACCTTGATTCAACCTGTTTCTTCGTTGAAGTCCAGGTGAAGAATCAAGTATAATTTTCTGAAAAGGCAGTAATAATTTATCAAAACGTTTCTTCTCAATTTTCATCGTGTCTGTCTTGTGGAGCCTGTCTTCCATAGCCCCTTCTAATTTTGCATCACCGCATTCTTCATATATGTTTTCTTGTTTATCTATAATATCTTCATAAAAGTGTTCATCATTAAGGGACACATAATTATGTTCTGTAGCATCACCAGTTGTATAGTTTGAGATTTGAACGTTATGTCTTCTCTGTAGAGTACTAAATGGTTCACAAGATGAGTGAGTTCTTGTTAATTTGGCATTGCTGCATGCGGGATCTTCTACTGAAACAACTTCTGCAAGTACAAAGTTCATTTCGTAATCACCTGCTGCTGACAAACTTCTGCTGTAGTTTAGTGAGTGTCTTTGTTTAGGTACAGGCGGCTGTTTTGTATCTATTTCTTCATGTTTTTGTACAGTAGTTAAGACAGGTTGGGAGCTTTCGTTGAAGTGGATAGTGCTATGCACTTTTCTTGGAATAGGTACCGGTTTCTCGTCTTGAACTTTGGTGAGTGAGTCACTTGTGTAGTTTGGTTGTAATTGATATGTTGCTTGCTGTGTTGGCAATACATATCCTTTTGAATTGCTTGACATGTTTTTATTTGAGATTTCTGAAAAATGCAGGCTTGTACGACTTGTAGACTCACATTCTGTGATTTCTTTACTTATTGTGCGTATACCATCATAGACAGAACCTTTTAATCCTTCATGAAAGTGTTTTCTATCCATATGTTGTGATCTAATACCTAATGCTTTCGTGAATGATGATATGTTTGTTTCTGGAACTTCTTGTAGAACAGAATTTTGACTGACTCTAAAGACTTCATCTGAACCTTGAGAAGCGGTAGAGACATCAATCAGGGCTCCGGGTGGCTCCAGTTTAGGAGAACATTTATATACCCCGGTACTGACCGTTGCGACAAGTGAATCATCATTCAACGTTGTGTACTTGTCAACTGAGTCTAAATGAACAGGTTTCCTGTCAAACGGTGGTACGCCAGCAACGATTGTCTTAACTTCTGTCAGATTTAGAGTAGAGTCTCTATCTTCCATGTTTAGATTATCGAAATCTATGCTTAGATCTGTTTGTGAGCCTATGTTGCACATTGTTTCATGTAGGTGTGCTTGGTCGAAGTCTACATCCTCTTTAGGAGGTGTGTAACAAGGTGGAGGTGGAATGACAAAGCGTTTATTTCCTGGCATGAATGAAGACCTGCTGAAATTTTCACCAAATGAAGTTACAGAAGAGTGTTGGGAAACCACAGGCTGAACTATTGCTGGAGGTGGGGCAATTGTTCGTTTATTTCCTGGCATGAATGAAGACCTGCTGAAGTTTTCACCAAATGAAGTTACAGAAGATTGTTGGGAAACCACCGGCTGAACTATTGCTGGAGGTGGGGCAATTGTTCGTTTATTGCCTGGCATAAACGATGTTCTCCCTGCTTGTCGTGTGAATAAATTATCCTGTGACAATCGTCGTGTTGCTCCTACATAAACCGAACTACCATCAAACAAATCATATTCTTCATCTTCGTGTTCAGAACACGCAATTTCTTCATTATTCTCTGCAATACTTAAACTAGTAGAGGATACTACATTTGGCATGCTACTTCTTTGAAATTCTACACGCTCTAAAGATTCCCTTCCTGGCTTATGTCCTGACAACGTTATCTCTGAACACGCCATTTTGCTATTCAATTCCGAAACACTTGTATTACTGTTAACAACAACTGTATCACTGTTTCTAGTGCGAATTGAAGATTTCAATGAATAATCAGGTTCTTTTACCCTAAACCTATGTTGTGCTTGTCCAGTATCAGATGCCAGTGATATGTCAATATCATTATTGTTAGTCGATAAACCGACGTCGTGTGTATTCTCTTTGTTATCAGTGAGCAAATGATTGACGTTCTCAAAGCTGCCCATGTAAACCAGATCATTGTTTCTTGCAGGCATGCTGTATCTATTTTTCGGTGTTTTTCTGACTCTCTTTTTTGGAGTTTCTACTGTTGGAAGTAATATCTAAACTTGATTTTGACAGTTGATCCATTTTGTCATGTTGATTGTTTACGTTCACATTTTCAAAACTACCCATATAAACGAAATGTTCATTTTTAAGAGGCATACTGTAACGATTCTTGTATCGTTGAACTCTCATTTGTCGTTTACTGTTTCTGGTTGCTGCGATACCGTCTTGCATATCTTTTGGCTTCCATCTACGCTGCAGTGAAGACTCGCTACTGTTACTGTCTGTATTTCTGGCGTAATTTTCAAATTGACTCTTTCCAGAGGGATCAAGTGATTCGGTATGATACTCATGATCTTTGGGGATACTGACATCGGAATCATACTTCAAGAAGAAAGCTTTTTGCACATCAAATTCGCCATGGTCTTGATCGTGTTCTTCATAACTATACTCCACTATAATGTCTTCTGTTGATCTATGAACATCTGCTTCCACAATATTTTCATTAGATCGAGCGCACTTTCCAGGCATTTCCGAGATTGGGGGACTTGTAGTTCTTCGAAACTGAATCTTTCTTCCTTCAGGACCAAATGTAAGACCTGCTGGAAATACATACGGTTTTTCCAGTGTACCATCAAACCTGTACCTAACTGCAGTAGACATTTCTCTTTCTGTTTGTTTTACTGCTGGATGTTTGTTTCCTGTTTGCATTTTCGCGTTTTCATTACTAGTTTTTATTTTATCATTTAACCATTCAGGAGCGGAGTATATGTTTTTATTGTTTCCATGTTTCTTGCCTTTATCTTGTCTGGGAACATCAGTTTGATGTTGAACACTGCTTTTGCCGTTGTTATTGGTTTTTCCTGCGTTAAGTTTGTTGTTGCTAGCATTTGTTTTATTAGAAATTGGAAGTAACGTTCTATCTACAGTGTCAGTATTACCTGACATACAAAACCATGAATGTCTCTTATGTTTGCTGGCAGCATTCTTTGTTTTTGTTGACTTTTGTTTTTTCACTTCTGATAAATTTTGTTGTGAAGAATATTTTTTTTTACGTTTGTTTTCTTGATGTTTCAAATCATTTTGTGTGCTATGTGCCATTTGAGAAATATCAAATCCGTCAGGAATGGGTGCAGAATGACGTCTTTTATCAAATCCGTCATGATTGGGCGCAGAATGACGTCTTTTATTAACATCAAGTTTCTGATTTGTTTTTTTGTCTGCTCGAAGCAGTTTCGTGAAGAAGCTTGCTACGGGGTTAGATCCCATACTTGTTTTCTGGAAATAAATATATATAAAAACGTTGATAAGATTAAATAATAACATAGATACGATATAGATTAGATATATACAAATATACTGGAAACACAGAACACACCTCATCACTATCTTGTTGCTTGCCCTGTGCATAAAATTTTTCACTCTAACAGCTATTCATCATTTCTCTCCTTAGCAGGGAATATGTCACATCTCTGTCGATGTTATTTTCAGGTCATCTAACACATCCTGCATCCATATTTTTTTTAGTATTTCATTTCAAGTTTCCTAATGAATCTCTTTTGGATCAGAGCAATAGATGGACAGGTTGAGATATATGTATTATATCGAGATTAATGCAAAGGGAATTAACCAGGATATATTAATATAGACGATAGGAAAGAGTTGTATTTCATTGCATAAAAGAAAATCTCAGTAATGGCAAATATTATGAAAGCTAGTTGGCTGTGTTCTTAAACGACGCTTGTCTATATGACTAGGCAATGGGTGCAGTAACAAATAAAAGTTCGTGATTTCGAAACCTGTGTTTGTTATTTTTGTTTCAGAAACGCATAATACTTTTTCACAGTTGATCATTGATCATTATCACTGGCTCTGGTGTTGTTAAAAAGTCATATTGTCTCTTTAATTAGGAAGCGGATTTGCGTGATCGCTTTGTGAAATGTTATTGAAATAAAAATCCGGGTATATTCTTTACAGAACGTAACCTTCAACCACAGTAAACGAGTCCTTGATTTTCTAGGCACCACTTATACGTTCAGTAGTTTGCCATTGCTTTCTGAACGGGAACGGTGAGACGTTATTACATCCAAGATATATAGAGGATGGGAGAGATGAAAAGAGAAAGAGAATGAGATTCATGGACAGTTGGAAGGGAGAGAGAAAATAAGAGTTATAGATGGATGAAAAAATAGGAGGTGAAAGATACCATTAACTACATCAGTCGTCATCATCATCATCAAGTAGCTTGTACCTTACGGAACTTGGATTCCATGACAGCAGTCCTGAAGAACTATGTTCTGTGCAAGTTGACCGACGTCAGCAACAGTCATTATCAGATCGTTACTGACATCTCGCACCCAATGTTTTCTAGGTCTTCCTCTCTTTCTTCAACCAGGCAAACTTCCCTCAAAAATTATTTACTCTAGGCGCTCATGTCGTTTGATGTATCCGAAATATTTAATTTTCCATGATTTTGAGCTCTTTAATAACAGACTCTCTTTAATATCAAGCTGTTGCCGAACAGAAGCGTTTGTTCTTTTCTCTGTCCATGATATTCTAAGTACTCTTCTGTAGCATTTGGATTAAAATGCATTTAATGACCTTCTCCGACCACTTCAATACTATCTAATAAATGTAATATTGTTTTTCTTTCAAACAGATCGGTATCGTCTTGTAAATTATGGGTGTTTAAAAAACTTGTTCAACTCCAGCATGTGTTCTGTATTTATAATTATCCTAAACCTGCTTTTGTTTGTTATAAGTGGTTCAAAAGTTACCTATAGGTAACTTTTTATATGATACAATATTTCAGTACGTGTCTTCTTTGTTTTCAACAACTTATCAAAGGGAACAAGAAATAGATGGAAAGAAAAAAAAGGAATGTTCTTTTAATCGAGTGGATCGACAAATAAACAGGGTACAGGTATTAAGAGCTTCCGAAAAACAAATAGACAAACACGAGACTCGAACCAATTACCCTAGTCCTTACGACACCAATCGCCTAGTCTAGCAATACGAGCGTCTTAACGAACATAACCAATGAGCCATTCTAAAAAAAATAACTCACAATGGAGTGTCTTTCTCAAACGCTACGTTACAGCCAGACACAGGACAATCAGGTAAGGTTTGATCGAACAGTGTTTGTCCAAACACATGCTATAAGCTTATTGTGCTTGTATATATTTGAGACGAGACAATATCATACATACACACATGTATACACATATAACAAATCTGCATACATCATTCAAAGTAGCTTCAAATGTATTATAAGATGAGCAGAAGGAGTTTTTTCCAGGAACCCCAGGGAAGCAACGGAAGTAACGAATATGATCAACAAATAAACAGGGTACAAGTATTAAGAGCTTCCGAAAAACAAATAGACAAACACGGGACTCGAACCACTTACCTAGTCCTTACGACACCAATCGCCTAGCCTAGCAATACGAGAGTCTTTACGAGCACAACCAATGAGCCATTCTAAAAAAAATGACTCACGGGGAGTGTCTTTCTCAAACGCTACGTTACAGCCAGACACAGGACAATCAGGTAAGGTTTGATCGAGCAGTGTTTGTCCAAACACATGCTATAAGCTTATTGTGCTTGTATATATTAGAGACGATACAATATCATACATACACACATGTATTCACATATAACAAACATGCATACATCATTCAAAGTAGCTTCAAATTAATTATAAGATGAGCACAAGGAGTTTTTTTATTAATCGTGTTGATGAATGTTCATCTTAAGCAACTTTAAAGCTTAGTGATATTGGTTTTCAACTTCAAAGGTCCGTTTCAGTGTACAACTTGAACACGTGATCAACGTTTTATCGTCCATCTCCGAAAGAACTTGGAACACGACCTCACCTACATTGACCTCTGGTAAAATATTTCGATCGCTCAACGCAGGGAACTAACCGAGTACCCATGGCGCGAGAGTCGAGGACATACTTCCATGTCACAGAGACACCATTATATATTTTATTTGCTGGTCAATATGGTCTAAGAAAATGTTTCGTTTCAGACCTTAGTGTATAAAGTCTCGTCATATTTTTAAGAAGCTAGGTTATATGAGGTAGGAGGGCCAATTCCTTTCCTCACGTGTGCATGGGATTGAACCTATAACACGATTGTGTCCGAGTGGGAAGGCGAACGCTTATGAGTTACTCGAATCCGTTCCCCCAATATAATCTAATACAACCAAATCAGCCTAGTTCTTAGAATGAAACCAGATTCTTAGAATGCGTAGTTCCCTGTAACATTATGGTATGTTTATCCGTGTGAGCGTCTGTAGCTCAAGCGGTAGTGAACTCGATCACAAACCCAAGGGTACCTGGTTCAAATCCCACGGTTGGGCAAGTTTGGAAACAAATTCGTTTCCGTGGGATTTTTACAAAAGGTAAAAGTAGATCTCACCGTTTAGAAAGCAATAGCAAACTACTGAACGTATAAGTGGTGCCTAGAAAAATCAACGACTCGTTGACTGTGGTTGATGGCTACGTCCTGTAAAGGATATGCCACAATTGTCATTGTTTATCCGTGTCCTCCGATAAACATACGACCTGCGGGATCAGGTAACAATTCAGGAATTAAGACCACAACTGTCACGTGATCTTCGCATTCCAGAGTAGTTGTATATAGACCAATTCATTTAAAAACAACACATCATACTAAATCAAGGTTATATTATGTGACAAGTTCAGTTTAAAGTTCAGTTTAAAGTTAAGGAATATCAGTAGTATTAACATTGTTCACAATAAATAACCATGAACTCATACAATTGAGTAAAATTGCGAACAAGTGTACAGTGTTCTATCAAACATATACAAAAACCAGCCTCCATCTAACAGGAATTTCCGATTTGTCGGCTAAGCTATTCGGACTAATTTTACTGGGGGCTGAGAGTTTATTGGACGCCAAGTTAGAATGAATTCTGGTTCGTAGAAATGAAATCTTGTTCTTAGAATGAAATGGTGTGCATTAGATTTAATCACCTAAAACAAAAACAAACAGGAAACACACTACAGATAATGTACACTTGTAGACTAAGGGGAAGAAACTGAAAGACTCATTGTTTATTATGGTGACCCGCTACTTTCGTCAGATTGACGCTGACCTCTTGTACGTTGTGAGCGTTACCAGTTACATAGGTGACCTATTTTATTATCTTAAGTTTCCTACAGGGTCCACCCTTTATCGTCTTTTACAGCCTGGCGTGTTGTCTTAATCTATACCAGCAAATATCAAGCAACCGTGTAGTTAGCCTTTTTATATTAGCACGTAGCATAGCAGGTACTGTATAGTTCATCATCATCATCATCAAGTGTCGTGCCTGCTGGCGTTGGCGATCATGGATCTCCACAAATCTCTGTCCTTGGTGTTTGTTTGGTATCATCTCAGATGTTGACACTCTTCCATGTCCCTAAGTTAGGCTATCCACAATTTTCTCTCTCTGTCTTCCTCTGTCTTATCTACCCTCTATTTGACCTGTTGTCACAATGTGTATTAAACCTTCCCTCCCCATCACATGACTGAAAAATGGTGACTGCCTCTTTCTTATATTGATGATACGCTTTCTCTGTGTCCCTTTCTCATTCAACACCTCAACATTAGTCATTTTAGCAGTCCGTGGGATTCTCATCATTCTTCTGTTAGCCTTCTATATTATCAATTATCATGCACCATGTAACCAGGCTTCAAAACAACCAAGTATCAGGCACCGTGTAGTTAACAATACGAAGTGAATATTCACTAGTAGGAAGGTATTTGTTAGTCATTCAGTTTGTAATAGTTGTATGGACCGTAACATTATATGGCAACGTTGCATCATTAGAGCAAGATCTACAGAACAGAGTTGTCGTACAGTTTGATGCAAACTTACAGAATGTATACTAACTTCTTTGCGTCAGATGACTATCGAACTACATTTATTAGCGGGTGTGATAACAATGTAATCATAGCGATTCTTTATTATGCTGATGTTGGTGACTCTGTCTTTTCAACGACACCAGAAAAGACAGTCACCAACACCAGCGTAAGAAAGTAAATTGGCACAAAACCTTTCTTGAATTACATTGAGAAACAAAGAATGAAGTGGTTTGACCACTTAATAAGAATGCACCCATACCCCACAGTATACAAATTCTTCTACGACAGAACATCAGGAAAGAAGGCGAGAGGAAGATCATCAAATAGATGGTTAGATGGCACAGCAGAATTTTGTCAAATAGCAAAAAGAGCAATCACCAAGCAACCAGAACAGTGCAAGACAAAATAAAAAAAAAACCATAACACTGGGTAACAACCCGGTAGCAGTGTGACGACAAAAGAAGAAGAAGTAATCACAGCGACGGAGTTGTAAGAAAGCCCGAAATAAGTTACAATGTCGTAGGATGTACCGACTGTAGGTCCTAATTCTCAGCAGGCAGTAGATAGTGCATAGTGCCTGATACTTACTTGTACATATGCCTAACTACGCAGTGCCTGATACTTACTTGTACATATGCCTAACTACGCAGTGCCTGAAACTTGCTAATATAGAAAGTTAAGGAACAAAATCAAACAGTTCGAAATAACATGCTACCGAAATAAAATTAGAACGCACTGGACAGAGAAAAAATATACTACAAAACATACATATCGTGAAACATTGGCTCATAAACAACATCCTGTCTCAGAAAATGAAGTCTTCTTCTTCTTCTTTGCGTTCGTTCTTTACGACCAATTTTAATCACTCTTTGTGATATGTTTGATCTTTGCCAAGAACGTACATACGTTGCACATTGGTTTGGTAGGCCCCAAAAGCATAGAATTCTACACGTTTAGGACACGTGCATCCGATTTCAGCCAAACCTCCTTAGTCGCTCTTACGACATGCGCGGCATGTAACAGTGGTTCTATTCTTTACACCCCAAATTTGGACCCCGGTAATCACTCGGGCGAGAAAATGAAGTATTCCGGTAATGTTAAACGACACGGTAGTGTGGAGAGAACAGTGATGGAAGACGTGGTTTCAGGAGGTAGAGGCAAGGGAAGACAAAAACGTAGGTAGCAGAAGGACCAGGAGGTGGGATAACTTACTAGAGACAGATAGTTTTTCAGGCAGGCTGTGTGGAAAGCGACATTCTACCAAATGATGGTTATTGATAGTTATCTATGTAAACCTGCTTTTTACTTGCTACACAAAAGTCGCAAACCAAGCAGTCATGCTTACAGCCACTGGAAGAAGAAGAAGAATGTTGTACAGTTTGTTCGTTTGAAAGGTCTTCATTTAATATCTTATTTGGTCATACAATATGCAGGATTCTTCTTAAACATTTAATATTATCATTTTCCAGCCCTCACTACTGTACAATAACACTCTCAGGACACAGTTTATATAATTTAGTATTCTACAATACACCCTTTAACATTTACTGCAGAGCAATACACAGGAGACGGAGTACTCCAATCCCTTAATATAAACACACATGAAAACGTGTATTATTCTATGCAAAAATGTAACACATTATATAAAGTTCTAGATTTTATTCATATTGAAATTCATGCTTTACAACAGCCGAAGTGGAGCGGAGACCATGCTATTTAAATGCTTTACAACAGCCGAAGTGGAGAGGATGCCATGCTATTTGTGTTATTTATATTCTATTAATGCATTTGTTACTATAATAGAGGTGACAGATTAGCCAGGTAGAACTTGCCTAAACTCTGCCATAATGTGCGCATACTTAGTAGTTATAAATATCCTCATACCATCTTGTTGATTGCATGTCTTAGTCTTCCTTCGCCCTACGTTCAGTTGATGGCATATCTTAACTTCTATGACAGAGTGTTATGACAAGCCTCTTAACATACCATTAAAACAGTACACATTTTTCTAAAAATAGATGAGACTGCAGTAAAACTATTTGATTGGCAAAACACGTAATCACAAAGTACTGTAGTTTTACAAATTACAGAAACAATGACAAAATACAGCAACGTTTCGACCAACAAGGCCGTTATCAAGCAAACGAACAACAGGAGTGACAAATTTTAAAAACAAATGGACGACCAAAAACAAACGTTTCTAATGTTTACTAATGTTGTTCGTTTGCTTGATAAAGGCCTTGTTGGTCGAAACGTTGCTGTATTTTGTCATTGTTTTTGTAATTTGTAAAACTACAGTACTTTGTGATTACGTGTTTTGCCACATTTTTCTACATGAGTTACCTCATGTGCCAACATCTTTTATTTAGGATAAAAATAATACACAAGATACATATGATGCTATTTGTGTATAAATCTTTGTATATAAATCTTTGTAGAATACAGCAGCAAAATGTAATAAATTATAGCTTTCAACTCTGCAAATTCTGATATATGACATAGTAGACTGGTACTCTATTGAAAATACTATTCCCAAAACCAACATAATTTTACTGTGCTAAGACAAGTGCTGCAATTTAAATATATCGGAGTCCTGGTAACATCAGATGGCAGATGCCAGTCAGAAATAAAGAGCAGAATAGGGCAAGCGAAAACATCGTTCATGAAAATGAGAAACATCATATGCAACAAGTCCTTGTCAGTTGAGGTCAGAATGCGAGTTATTCAGTGCTACATAGAACCAATACTAACATACGGTTGCGAGTCATGGACAATAAAGAAACAGATCAAAAAATATCTGGTGGCCACAGAGATGTGGTTTTACAGAAGAATGATGAGAATCCCATGGACCGCTAAACTCACTAATGTTGAGGTGTTGAATGAGATCAAGACACAGAGAAAGCGTATCATCAGTATAAGCAAGATGCAGTCATCATTTTTCAAGAATGTGATGAGGAAAGAGGATTCAGAACACATTGTGACAACCGGTAAAATCGAGGGTAGACCAGACAGAGGAAGACAGAGAAAGAAAATGTTGGATAGTCTGACTTCACGGCAGTGTAGAGCGTCAACATCTGAATTGATAGGACTCACCAAAGATAGAGATTTGTGGAGATCAATGATCGTCTACGTCAGCCGGCACAGCACCTGATGATGATGATGATGATGAATCTATAAGCTCAAGTATGGTATTTATCACATTTTTTTCATGTCTTTTTCCCTAGTAATGGTTTGTCTCAGATAGTCAGGTTGAGAAAAGATTTATAGAATATGTTCAATCGTATGTGTTCTTCGTAATCAACGTGCCCAACGTGGATCTTTCATTTATGTCCACAATATAAAAAAAAATCGTTGGCCTTACCGTGAACTGAACACGGGTCTCCCACATGGGAAACACGCTTAAGTTTGTCAGTGTCAAATGTATGAAATAATTGACAAACATGGCGCGTACATGACATTTCATCTCCCTGTTGTCGGTAGGTAATGAATAATACCTAGTCTACGAATCAGGGTAATAGTTTGATGCAGTACAAGTTATAGTAAACATTTGATGCAATCTACAACTGACCTGACTTTAGAACAATAAGTCAGAGTCTATTCTTAGAGTGTCTAGATGTTTAGACAACAAACCAAACAAAAAAACAATATGGAAGTATGCGTGTGGAATGGGTGGACATCATTCGAAGATCACATCTCAAGAAAATGACTTGGCTGTACGCGCCTGGGCATGCTGGAGTGCGGGTTAACGAGCGTGCTGACTCTCTTGCACACAGTGCCCCGACTCAAGTGGGCAGAAGCATGGACAGAGCCGATATCATCAATGTGGTACGTTCTCAATTATGTGACATGGGCGGGTCTCAGACACTGGAACGAGTTCGAGAATTAGGCGTTAAGTTTGGACATGCCAGGCAGTGTCGTCTTCGTGGTAGAGAGAGAAGATATAGTAATCAACTTCTCATGGGTACTGTGAGCAAATGGACTTTGGGATGGCTGCTGCAACGGAGAACAGAGCACGAATGGGAATTCCCGATGTGCCATGACGTCGATCGCATAACATAACATAACATAACATAACAAAAAAACAATTCCTGTCGAAAATAAGTATAAGTAAGACTGAGAACCATATAAAGCGGCGAGTCCCTAGTTTGGGAAAAGAAATAGTGATTGTATGCATATTTAGCTGATGATAGTACATGGCCTGACCATGGGTTTACATAAAACGTTATCCAATGGAGGAGGGGTGGGAGGTGGGGGAGATGGGGTGAAATGAATAAATAAATTTTGGAAATATTAAAAAAAACAAAAACTATCCTTACTGCCTGTGATAGTCTTTTATAAGGCGTAGTATAGGAGGGACACGAACCTATGGTATTTAATGATCGCATGGCTAGTGCAGTCGCCGCAAAACTGTACAGGTTTGGATGCTTTCTTTATGCCCTCCATAGAAAAAAAACGTCTTGGCCGTATCGGGGATTGAACCTAGGTCTCTACATGGGAGCCACGATCGAATCTATTTGTTCAGACGCTCTACACGACCAGACGCCCCACACGACCAGACGCTCCACACGATCAGACGCTCCACACGACCAGACGCTCCACACGATCAGACGCTCCACACGACCAGACGCTCCACACGACCAGACGCTCCACACGATCAGACGCTCCACACGATCTACGTTGTAAGTCTACTATGCGACAAGGAGGAGAAGACCAGATTCACATAAAATTGATCAAAAAATAATTAGCAAGTGTAACTATATAAGGATGAGGGGTGGGGCTAGGGGAGGTTGAACTTGCCTCTTCACCCTCCTTTGCATAAGCGTATCGACGCCTGGGGCCTGACGATCGAGGTATGTTCAGACGGTCAACGCGTATATTTCATATGTAAATGTTGAATTTTGTTTTCCCGATCCAGAAGCACTTGAGCTTTCAGCTCTTCGGCTCGGCGCCACGGACATCGTAACTTTTCGGTTTGGTGCCACGAACACCGTAAATCTGGAGAACCTGTGGCTTCTTTGCCAGCCCTGGGAAATGAACCCACACTCACAGAGGGCTTGTCACGCCGACGTCCAACGCGCTACGAATACGCTGGGCAGTAATAACAATGGAGACGGCAAAATAAATCAGTTTACTAGCCATAACATTTCAGAGTGTTATCAAAAAAACGTAACCAAGAGATAACACACATTAAAAAAAAAAAACATAAATAAAGCTACTGACCAAATGCATGTTTTTTTGTCTGTTCCATGTAAATAATAGACATAACACATGCATTAACTATTTTCATACAATGAATGTTTCTGAGTTCTGATCTCCTACATTTTTATGACACGATAATATTCACAACTAAACGATGTTGTTTACAGTAGGCAGTTTACAGTGATTGTAAGGGGACTGGTTTTCAAATATAATAATAATTACTTTCAACAAACTTTAATTGCAACTCTTTTGAATTTCATTTATAGCGGTCCACCTGGCCCAAAGGCGAAACTTTTCTTCATGGGAAAATTCTAGGGGAGTAAGAATATCATCCTGACCCATTGTTTCGCCCGCATTGTGTTACATCAGTCATACTTGTAAGCCTATCAGTGCGTTCATTCACTTTACACCTGCATGCCCTGGCATAAAAATAAAACTGTTTTTGTCAGTCTAGACCTCTTCAGCGACTCCAACAGCGTCTCGGAGCTTAGTCAGCATCGATCTTCCTGTGCACACGCAATGCTATTTGCAACATAAACACAACAAGGTATACTATTTGCAACATAAACACAACAAGGTATACTATTTGCAACATACATACTACAAGGTGTTAGGCAGACGGGGCTAAGTATCAAATGCTACTTTGTAACTGAAGATGAAGTAGTACATGTATTTGCATTTCACCAGACTATTCAACGTCAATGTCCGTCAGTGTATTTGCTTTAAATACATGTATATCGTATCCCTCAAACATTTCTAAACCACTCCTGCGTTTTTTTTCTCAAGAATTTGAATATTACTCAGGGATAAAACTTTTGACAACACAATTTTTAGCCTTGTGTCACCTGCGAATTTAGCCTAACGTCTCCAACGAGAACAGGTTTTTCCCCACATGTTGCGCACGAACGTCAATTTAACAGGTAATCAAGTGCGCAGATAAAGTGCGCGCGTCTTGATATTTCGGCACGGCATGACGACGATAAGGTTAGATAATAAGAATGGCCTTATTGTGTGATATCGTTGGATTATTGGCCTTCCTAGGGCGGATTTGGTGAACTTTAAAAACGTGCCTCGTGAACAGGGTTTGTCCTTCCTCAAGAGTTCAGTCATTCTCACACACCTGATAACCCTACACGTTATCACTCTTAGTGTTATCATATGTAACATTATATTTGAATAGGTTTGGACGTCACCAGAAGTCATATCTGCGTAGTGTGTATATTATTATTTTTTATTTGAGTACCACTCATAAAAGTTTTATTTTTTATTGTCTCATAAGATTTTAGGCATGCATGCCAAAAGCTGAAAAAACGATACTAGGCAACAACCAGGTAGCAGTGTGACGACAAATGAGAAAGAAAAGTTCTTGTTGGGAGAGGAGCGTCTGGCTGAATTGGTTAGAGAGCATGCTCACAATCAGGTTCGATCCCCGGTAAGGCAAATAATAATTTTTTTTCTGCCGTGGGCATAAAGAAAAAAAGTATAATCTGAACTGTTCCGAGGTTACCTGCATTAGCCAAGGTGCCATTTAAATCCCCAAGCGTATGTAAACTCTGTCCTGCACCGCCATAAAAGCGGTAGCACAGAATGGCGATTGAACAAAGACATTGCAGCCTGCCCAACGTGTTCGTAGTGCGTTGGACGACGGGTGACAAACCCCATGTGAGTACTGTTCAATTCCGCGGGCTGGCAGAAAAGTCACAGGTTCTCCAGATTTACGGTGTTCGTGGCACCGAACCGAAGGGTTTTGATACCCATGGAACCGAGCCGATGAGTTGAAAGCTCAAGTGCTTCTGGATCGGAAAAAAAATACCAACAAAGGCATGTATATACAGTATAGTATTACATAAGTAATGAAAATTTTTTTTTTTTAAATTTAAATAAACACATCTCGACGTTTCGACCACATGCCTTTATCAAGATGACACATTCACACGGAATACTAACAAACTAAACCATAACTCGAACTAACGATGTCAAAAAATTGATATTAGCATACGGACCTGTCTCCATGCAAGTGTTATCTCAAGGCAAGTTTTGCATGAAGAGATGGGCATAAAATGGGATGCATGCATGAGAAGTGATGAAATCAGAAATATCTGGTTAATTAATAGTAACAACAGGTAAAGAAAACGAAGATGGAGATATGTTGGACATACCTTGAGGAGCAGCGATCAAAGAATAACAAATCATGCATTGAAGAGGTGGAAAATGCTTCAAGAAAGAAAAGATACCATAAGGAACAACTTATACGAAATATACTGAGACGAGAGATATATCGGACGCAATTCGATAAACTAGATTTTACGAGCTTACCAGGCAGAGCGGTGGGTCAAATGCGCATGGGCACAACGGCGCGCCAGAACTAGTGAGCTGACACTAATCTAGACCCTGCCCTCACCTCCTCGTGATGACCCGGAAACAGACGGTGGTTTCGGTCTGGCTAAGAGGGCAGGTGTCGTAGGAGAGCTACTTTGGTGCAAGTAGAGATGCAAAGGTAGTAACACTAGATGGGATCCGCTCGCAACACAGACGAGCGAATGCCCAGAGTGACTATTAATGCTTGTCTCTCCCGCCGATTGGAAAAGCTGGAAGGATAAACATGCAGAATGAGAGGTGCATCAGGATAAGATTTGTCAGCCCACAGTGGGCAAAACCCCAAGTCCGAAGGTGGCGCCTCGAGTTGAGTTGCATGGGGTGAAACTCCGTGCCCTACGGAGAGGGGACTGACCGAACAAACGAACACACAGAATGAGAGATGCATCCATTGAAGAGACGTGGACTCGCGTGGGACGAAACCCCTCATTCGGAGCCCGCGCATGCTCTCTCTTGACCCTTTCTCTCTTGAGCCCAAATATACTGTGAGGAGTTGGGCTGCAGGTGGTCCCATATAGGGTGAAACTCGGCTCCCCATCACAGGGGTGGGGGCACGATTTTAAGCCCTAGAGTCGGACAACCCAGACAAATGTGAGCACGGCGACGATAAGGCAGGCACCGGGGCAGAGCGAGCACGCATGCGGGCGATGCAAGAGGGGACCCCCGTGGGCAGATGAGTATCGTACGGCATGCAAGGAAGGCACGGCAGGCAAATGCTCATGTACAGAAATCACCGAATACGTGTATCTATGTTTTAACGTTCCGGTCACGTGATACGCTCATCAGTCTTTCCGGTCACATAATACTCACAGAAAAACATGTTACGCGATTGTGATATGTTATATACGATGCTATGTATTGATATTTTAACATGTCTGTCCGGTGGCCGAATTTATTAGATGCTTTGCTCGACTGCAAAGCTGGTGACATGTTCAAATTCATGGTGGAGGGAGGGGGAACAAACATTTTAAAAATCATAATTTTATTAATTTCATAGGCTATACAATACTCTACTCAAAAGTTTTATTTTGTTCAATCTACGTAACCGGGAGTGAAAAAATAATGTTATTAATGAAAAAGCAGCCAATTTTTATGCCATACGGGGGTCAGGGGTCGGGGCATGCCTCTTTAATATGCTGTCTCGCACTTTTTGGAACTGAGCAGTTTCTGTGTGTGTGTTCACAATGAAATTGTCAGCCACATCTTGTCAAATTTTGAGAACTACATAAATGTTTATTGTGATTTGTCAACTTTCACTGGAATTATATTGTATCAGGTTTTACTGGCAATCGGAATGAGGGACATTATAATCTTATGTTGTAATTTATGTTGTTACGTTATAATTTACCAAGCATGGAGAGAAAACGTATTGCTAATAATAGGAAAGCAGCCGATTTTGAAGCAACGGGGCATGTTTCTTTAATATGCTCAATCTCGCAATGCTTGGGACTTTACAACTAGATTTAAACTGAATTCCCTGTGAGAACGGGTAAAACTGCTAGTATATATATATATATATATATATATATATATATATATATATATATATATATATATATCTGTGTTTGTTAGCAAATATAATTTCTTCTATTAATGTTTCTTTTTTTCTGATGACAGTTCATTTAATAAGCACTTTAGTGTGTACACTATATTAATCATCTACTCTACTGCGGCGTAGACAGTGTCCATGTTTCACATTACTAGCAGAGGATATATTTAATACTTAATAAACTTATCAATTGAAACACTTACCTTTAAAATAAACAACAATTTCTATACTCTTATTAGTAGATGGGAACGCCGTTTACATAAACTCGTGACGTACTACGGTGTTAATCTAGCAACTGGTTAACAAGATAGCAATATCCGTGGTCGAATTATTACTGAATTGTATTTGACCGTACCACAATAGCATAAACACATAACGTTTATTTTGTGAGAATGTTTCTCTTGTTTTCTGACTGTAGTTATCATAAACATAAATGTCTCCTTCTCACGACATCATTAACTGAAGATTATGTGTCACCTGTGTGGACCGTATACATTAGTCATTTTATAAAAACAGTTATGCATATCTCCTGATGGCAATGTTACGCTAATGTTAGAAGAGATTACGCAATTCGAACAATCAGCGTCATTTACATGGGCGTCGTCTTTATTTATGTCCAAACATCATTATAAATAAGCATTTCGGGAAGTTATGAAGTACCTTAACTAGTTGGTAATAATATATTTGTGGAAATATTTATTCCAAACCTGGAGATAATCAGGGTTGTTTCTTTGTTAACTGTCCTCTGTGAAACTGTTGTATTTCGTGAATTATTTATCTTTTATCACTAGGGCTATTATTATCTGTAGAGAATTATATCCATACGTTTGTTCATTGTTTTTCTATCACTAGTGCTTTTATTGTCTGTAGAGAATTATATCCATACGTTTGTTCATTGTTTTTCTATCACTAGGGCTATTATTGTCTGTAGAGAATTATATCCATACGTTTGTTCATTGTTTTTCTATTATCTATCACTAGGGCTATTATTGTCTGTAGAGAATTATATCCATAAGTTTGTTCATTGTTTTTCTATCACTAGTGCTATTATTGTCTGTAGAGAATTATATCCATACGTTTGTTCATTGTTTTTCTATCACTAGGGCTATTATTGTCTGTAGAGAATTATATCCATACGTTTGTTCATTGTTTTTCTATTATCTATCACTGGGGCTATTATTGTCTGTAGAGAATTATATCCATAAGTTTGTTCATTGTTTTTCTATTATCTATCACTAGGGCTATTATTGTCTGTAGAGAATTATATCCATACGTTTGTTCATTGTTTTTCTATTATCTATCACTAGGGCTATTATTGTCTGTAGAGAATTATATCCATACGTTAGTTCATTGTTTTTCTATCACTAGGGCTATTATTGTCTGTAGAGAATTATATCCATACGTTTGTTCATTGTTTTTCTATTATCTATCACTAGGGCTAGTATTGTCTGTAGAGAATTATATCCATAAGTTTGTTCATTGTTTTTCTATCACTAGTGCTATTATTGTCTGTAGAGAATTATATCCATACGTTTGTTCATTGTTTTTCTATCACTAGGGCTATTATTGTCTGTAGAGAATTATATCCATACGTTTGTTCATTGTTTTTCTATTATCTATCACTAGGGCTATT
Organism: Arion vulgaris; assembly: GCA_020796225.1. Lineage (NCBI taxonomy): Eukaryota > Metazoa > Mollusca > Gastropoda > Stylommatophora > Arionidae > Arion > Arion vulgaris. Next base: position 25,719,465 of record CM036761.1, on the reverse strand, counting down.
ATTGTCTGTAGAGAATTATATCCATAAGTTTGTTCATTGTTTTTCTATTATCTATCACTAGGGCTAATATTGTCTCTAGAGAATTATATCCATAAGTTTGTTCATTGTTTTTCTATCACTAGGGCTATTATTGTCTCTAGAGAATTATATCCATAAGTTTGTTCATTGTTTTTCTATTATCTATCACTAGTGCTATTATTGTCTGTAGAGAATTATATCCATACGTTTGTTCATTGTTTTTCTATTATCTATCACTAGGGTTATTATTGTCTGTAGAGAATTATATCCATACGTTTGTTCATTGTTTTTCTATTATCTATCACTAGGGCTATTATTGTCTGTAGAGAATTATATCCATACGTTTGTTCATTGTTTTTCTATCACTAGTGCTATTATTGTCTGTAGAGAATTATATCCATACGTTTGTTCATTGTTTTTCTATTATCTATCACTAGGGCTATTATTGTCTGTAGAGAATTATATCCATACGTTTGTTCATTGTTTTTCTATCACTAGGGCTATTATTTTCTGTAGAGAATTATATCCATACGTTTGTCCATTGCTTTTCTATCACTAGGGCTATTATTGTCTGTAGAGAATTATATCCATACGTTTGTTCATTGTTTTTCTATTATCTATCACTAGGGCTATTATTGTCTGTAGAGAATTATATCCATACGTTTGTTCATTGTTTTTCTATCACTAGGGCTATTATTGTCTGTAGAGAATTATATCCATACGTTTGTTCATTGTTTTTCTATTATCTATCACTAGTGCTATTATTGTCTGTAGAGAATTATATCCATACGTTTGTTCATTGTTTTTCTATCACTAGGGCTATTATTGTCTGTAGAGAATTATATCCATACGTTTGTTCATTGTTTTTCTATCACTAGGGCTATTATTGTCTGTAGAGAATTATATCCATACGTTTGTTCATTGTTTTTCTATTATCTATCACTAGTGCTTTTATTGTCTGTAGAGAATTATATCCATAAGTTTGTTCATTGTTTTTCTATTATCTATCACTAGGGCTATTATTGTCTGTAGAGAATTATATCCATACGTTTGTCCATTGTTTTTCTATCACTAGGGCTATTATTGTCTGTAGAGAATTATATCCATACGTTTGTTCATTGTTTTTCTATTATCTATCACTAGTGCTATTATTGTCTGTAGAAAATTATATCCATAAGTTTGTTCATTGTTTTTCTATTATATATCACTAGTGCTATTATTGTCTGTAGAGAATTATATCCATACGTTTGTTCATTGTTTTTCTATTATCTATCACTAGGGCTATTATTGTCTGTAGAGAATTATATCCATACGTTTGTTCATTGTTTTTCTATTATACTTCTTATTCTTCTTCGAGCGCTCCATATCGACCACTTGTTAACCATTATGTGCGATTTTGTGTGTGATCTGAGCCTAAGATCGAGTGTACGTTGTGTCAGTTATGCGCCTATAAGTAGACCAGCACATCCGATCTCTGCAATGTTTTTTTTAATTTACTAGGGTAGCTTCCCTAGACCCCTACATCAGTCGCATCTTACGACATGCCTTGTAGGTCGCAGTGGTATTACTCTTTGCTTTCACTGCTGGCCTTGGCAACACACGGGCTATCTATTATGGTAAGATGTAATGGGTCATTTAGCTCGGTCGTAACTAGCATACACATTAACGATGATGCAAATAACAAACTATACGCGCATAGGGTTCTAAAACAAGTACATGAATAAGTAAACGAAATACATTTAAATGTCATGTATGCTTTGCAGAACGTAACGTATGAAACGCATGCCACTTCACATCACCGACACTAGTATACAGGATATAGACTGGTAAGATCCTTTGCTCAACTCAGGAATAATGTTTATATGAATTGCACCCACAAACCTTTTTTTGTACTAGATTCTTCTTTTTCTTTGAATTAATTCTTACTAAGTTTACCTCACATAGTGACCTGTTTGGTTTGCAGTGAGAATGAGAACTCGTTACGCTCCGGTTCATAGGCACCAACGCATTTAGAAATAGGCGCATCACAAAACTTCGGTCTAGTTTTCTAGATTTAAAAAGGGGACATTCTATTCGGTCCCATATAAAAACACATACAGCTTCTATATGAATCATGACAAGTAAATAGTAAACGCCCCTGTGTTGCCGGATCCCGTAAGGGAAAGAAAGAACAGTGACACTATGACCTGTAAGGCATTTCGTAATAGTTATCTAAGATATGCATGTCTCGGTTCGACTTGGTTAGCTGGTTATCCATCCGGTATCAAACTGTAACTACCAAATCATACCACTCATAAAAATAATACATTTAATATAAACTTGGATTCACTGCAATGAGGTATTTATTGTATATCATTGTTGGTATGCACTCTCTGTATCCATCTGCTGTAAAAAGCAGGCTAGTAATGGACCAGGATGTTATTTTAAATTTTAGGGGAGAGAGGACATATAAATGATGATAGTAATAGTGGTGAATCTACAAACCAAAACTAGAGGGAATCTACAAACCAAAACTAGAGGGAATCTACAAACCAAAACTAGAGGGAATCTACAAACCAAAACTAGAGGGAATCTACAAACCAAAACTAGAGGGAATCTACAAACCAAAACTAGAGGTAATCTACAAACCAAAACTAGAGGGAATCTACAAACCAAAACTAGAGGGAATCTACAAACCAAAACTAGAGGGAATCTACAAACCAAAACTAGAGGGAATCTACAAACCAAAACTAGAGGGAACCTACAAACCAAAACTAGAGGGAATCTACAAACCAAAACTAGAGGGAATCTACAAACCAAAACTAGAGGGAATCTACAAACCAAAACTAGAGGGAATCTACAAACCAAAACTAGAGGGAATCTACAAACCTAACTAGAGGAATCTACAAACCTAACTAGAGGGAATCTACAAACCTAACTAGAGGGAATCTACAAACCAAAACTAGAGGGAATCTACAAACCTAACTAGAGGGAATCTAAAAACCTAACTAGAAGGAATCTACAAACCTAACTAGAGGAATCTACAAACCTAACTAGAGGGAATCTACAAACCTAACTATAGGGAATCTACAAACCTAACTAGAGGGAATCTACAAACCTAACTAGAGGGAATCTACAAACCTAACTAGAGGGAATCTACAAACCAAAACTAGAGGGAATCTACAAACCTAACTAGAGGGAATCTACAAATCAAACTAGAGTGCTAAAATTGTAATTCAAATGTAGTGTAGCTAGATAGAGTGCTAAAATTGTAATTCAAATGTAGTGTAGCTAGATAGAGTGCTAAAATTGTAATTCAAATGTAGTGTAGCTAGATAGAGTGCTACAATTGTAATTCAAATGTAGTGTAGCTAGATAGAGTGCTAAAATTGTAATTCAAATGTAGTGTAGCTAGATAGAGTGCTAAAATTGTAATTCAAATGTAGTGTAGCTAGACAAGAGAACTATACTGGAGGTCAAAGAAGAGTAGTAAATCAACAAAGAACTGGTGTCGTTAGTTGTCACGCGCTGAGAGACATACTGAGGAGATCAGAGCACTTATGGACTAATTGGTTGCAGAAGACATGGCAAATGTTGCAAGATACAGATAAAAATAGGTAGACATATCAGGAGTTGGTTGATTTGTTATGTCATAACCAGGATTAACACGAGACGAAAATACCGTGAAACGACATCCAACATGAAATGTGTGCACATTTACCAGCGCATTTTGTTTTAAAAACATGTCATGTTGTAGCATACAGCAGCTGCTTAAGACAGATACTCTCTTTCTAGCATGTGACGCACGTGGTACTTTTGGCCACAAAAAAGCATACCATTATTTTCTCTTCTTGTCCGTCCTATGTTATTGTGTTCCAGCTGTGATTAATTTATCTCAGCACGTGTGCGACTTTTCTTTTCCGGAACGTTTTGGATCTTCCGCGTTTTCGTTCACCCCTGGTGTCCTACTCGGTGTAATTTTCGCGACAGAGTTAGTCACCATGCTTATTATTAAACACTAGAGTTGCGCACAAATATGCAGTAATTACATCATCAACCACTAGAGTGGTTTTTCACACAAAGTACGTTCGTTCTCTTTCTACTAAACCACCAAGTTCTTATCAAGGTTATAAATAATACATTCACTCTATGCCAATTGAGCTAGACTTCTGACACGCAACTCTTGTCCTCCATGTTGGTTTGGTCAACAAAGTCGACCATGAAGTGATCTCTCCGTGACACACGATTTGGCAATTTTTATGAAGTAGCTGAGTTTTCCAAGCGTCTTCTACCAACTTTCAACTTCGCCGATAGATTCCAGAGAAGTCCAAACACGACGCCTGGTATCAATTTAGAGGTAAAAGCTGCCGCTATGACATCACATATTGCATAGATGCGTTAGTGGTTCCACTCTAGATTTTCTGTTTGGGTATACTCGCATAATCTTTGTTTCTCCTGAGGCCTCCACAAGACAGTATTTTACTCGCATAATCTTTGTATCTCCTGAGGCCTCCACAAGGCAGTATTTTACTCACATAATCTTTGTTTCTCCTGAGGCCTCCACAAGGCAGTATTTTACTCGCATAATCTTTGTTTCTCCTGAGGCCTCCACAAGACAGTATTTTACTCGCATAATCTTTGTTTCTCCTGAGGCCTCCACAAGACAGTATTTTACTCGCATAATCTTTGTTTCTCCTGAGGCCTCCACAAGACAGTATTTTACTCGCATAATCTTTGTTTCTCCTGAGGCCTCCACAAGACAGTATTTTACTCGCATAATCTTTGTTTCTCCTGAGGCCTCCACAAGACAGTATTTTACTCGCATAATCTTTGTTTCTCCTGAGGCCTCCACAAGACAGTATTTTACTCGCATAATCTTTGTATCTCCTGAGGCCTCCACAAGACAGTATTTTACTCGCATAATCTTTGTATCTCCTGAGGCCTCCACAAGACAGTATTTTACTCGCATAATCTTTGTTTCTCCTGAGGCCTCCACAAGGCAGTTTTTTCCCATAGTTGGGAGTGTGGTTCTTGTCAATCAGATTGAATCCACTAATACCACAAGTCTGTAGACCAGACCTTATATGAGATTTGTGGTCGGCTTTATTCGCCATTGGAAAGTTATATATATGTATATTAGTTCAACTTACGAGGGTCCATCTAAATATGCAAGTCATTGCTCTGTTATAGTCTGTCCATTAATTCGTGAGCACGTTTGAAATTGATTTTCTCGAAAACTACCTGTTGGATCTCAGTGATTTTTTTGCAAGCCACCTTAGAATATCCATGACGCTAGAGAAATATTTTTTCCAAGAAAATTTGATGTAGTTTGAAATATTTCTTCTTCAGGTTATATTAAAATCAACCTCACCGGATTGTACACAATAGTAACAGATCTACGGTACACAGACGCGTTGTTCTAAAAATACATTATGGTAACATAGAAATATCGTGAGTATACAACAATTTCACGAAATCCCGTGCACCTAACCCAGTCGACTTTGAAAGCGGAAAGCATATGACGTTATAATTGGGATACCGTTGTATAGTTATAGGCGTATCTCGCTATTTGTATGAAGCTATTGTATCATATTTGTTGGCTTATCAAAACTGACATTGATATCACATTCATAATGAGTCTGAAGTGCACATTTATAACAATGCAGAAGATTACAGTTTTACTATACCAACACTTCCGTAGGGAATCTAAGAGAGGTCATCTATATTGCGATATTCATAACCCTGAGAAACGAGCGCAACTGGCGCTTGGTCTGAATAGAGAATCCTTTTCCCGATGGATTAAACAGGACACAAAGTGCACTAATGTCAAGCAAGGACGGAAAAGAACAATTGACGACTTTGACATAGATGTCATAAGACGGGAGCTCTTTTGAAAATGTTTGCGACAAATCAACTTGTTACTCTCAGGAAACTGAAATTAAAACTGCAATCAGATTGTAGCATAGACATTTCTAAAAGTACTCTATGGAAAATTGTAAGAGCCGCCGGCTTCACCTTCAGAAAAACTATAGGCGGCAGGAATATTATTTGTGAAAAGCCACATTTAATTGCTACCCGAAGTAAATACCTGAGGCAGATCCGTGAGCGGCGGAGGCAAGGCTATGATATTGTATATTTGGACGAATCCTGGGTCAATGATCACCACACCAATGCTAAAGAATGGCAATCAGTAGACGGTGAACAGAAAAGAAAAATACCAAGCAGCAAAGGCCAGCGTATTATACTAACACATGCAGGAAGTAGTGAAGAAGGTCTTGTCCATGACGCTGGACTTATTTTCCAATCAAAAGTACCGACGGTAGGGACTACCACACATAAATGAATGGACATATTTTCAGGCACTGGATGGAGAAAGATCTACTTCCAATTCTAAACAGACCATCATGCTTGGTAATGGATAATGCATCCTATCACAACGCAGTATCAGCGGAAGACAAAGTACCAACTGCATCAAATACAAAAGATCAAATTAGGACTTGGCTTGCTAAGGAAAATGTCAGCTTCGATGATACATATTTGAAACCCGAGTTGTTGCACCTGGTGAGGATGACAAATAAGACAAAGGTGTTTCATATTGACAAAATCATTGCGGAATACGGCCACACGTCTTTGCGACTACCTCCATATCATGCTCACCTCAATCCGATAGAGCTTGTCTGGGCTAAACTAAAAGGGCAAGTTGCCGAACAGAACAGGACGTTTAAAATGTGTGATGTTGAAGTTCTGACACGTGAGTCCTTCTCAATGATAGACATGCAGTTCTGGAAGAAGTGTGTTGAACATGTGCTCCGAGAGGAAGACGAGTACTGGCACCGAGATGGATTACAATTTGTCCGGCCAGTAACAATTATCAACCTCATGGAATCGTCAGATTCGGGATGATACAAATCATATTTTGATTACAGACTGAGAAATAGCAACGTATACATTTCCATATCCAAATGCGTCTACCATCATACAATTTGTGGTGAAGTTAAGACACCCTGGGGTCTAATGGTGACCGAAGGGAGGACTAACTGTTGCATATTGTATCCAAGTTCACGATTGCACATAAAGGGCAACACACTTAATTACTTGACCTATCAAGTTAATATGGAGATACACCTATGAATAGAATTGACATGGACAAATTCTAGGGATACTGTAAAATCTAAAATTTGAGCCCCCGTATTTGCAATTGTCATAAAAGATCAAAGGAATTCGCCGATGTGCAAAATCCGTAGCATCTATGGACTACTGGTTAGCTTTATTTTAGCGTCATGGATATTCTAAGGCTGCATGCAAAAAATCACTGAGATCCAACAGGTAGTTTTGGAGAAAATCAATTTCAAACGTGCTCACGAATTAATGGACAGACTATAGCAGTTGACCTCGATGCCAAAGTGTTCCCGTCTACTCCGCTTGCAGAGGTGTTGATTATTGTGTTCTGAATGGCATCAGAAAGATACAAAATTCCATTCCTAATAATAAAAGTATTATTTATTTGCTGACGAAGATTAAATATTTCAAGCCTGTGTAAAAAGCTCTTTACTATATGGCTCAGAAACATGGACAACCTGCTCAAGGCACGAGAGGAGACTTTTTTCACCTTCACGATTATGAACATCAGGTGGTAAGGCAGAATTACCTACTCTGAAGTACTGCAACGTGCAAACCTGCCTTCCATCATGGGCGTACTCAGCGGTAGATGACTAAGATGGTTAGGACATGTGAAAAGAATGGAAAATTGTCGCATACTAAAACAAATGTTGCTCTCTGAACTTTCGGAGAAGAAGAAGCACCAGGGCAGACCACTGTTCAAATATAAAGATTTATGCAAGGCCCCAATTAATAACTTTTCTATAGGTCTCAGCACATAGGAAAAACTAACTGATGACATAGGTGTGTGGAAAGAGATATTGAACAAAGGCGCAGAGTCTTTTTAAAAGAGAATTAGGTATGAGCTGAAAGACAATAGAGAAAACTAAGTGTCTGTCACTGTAAGTGTCTGTCACGGTAAAACACTAGCCAACTGACCGTCTGTAAAGACAAAAAGGGCCATATATATATTAATATACATATATTAGATGATGTATTTTAACGAGCTACCAAATGCCTGCAAAGTAAATACATAATCGTTGAGAGATACAAAATATGGTTCCATACTTTGTACTTTGTACACGATTGTGGTTGGAACTCAGTAACATTTCTGATACATAAATAGTTAACATTTCTGATACATAAATAGTTAAACTCATTCTAGAGAATTGTTTTAACACTTATTTTACGTCTTATTTGAAGCAAAATAATGTATGCCCTCCCCAAATAAGTAGAGACAACATAATATACACACACTTCTTCTTCTGTTGTTCCTCCGTTGTGAATTCAGGCGTAGTCAGAACGGTCAATATGCCTTATCTTAATGACTTTTGTGTGAAACTTACTTTCCTGATGATCAGTGTGAGTGTCCCTCGCCATCCAGGCGAGCTTCTACATAGTATGAATATCTACATACCGAATATGGAACGTTGAGAAATGATTCAAACTTACTTTTTAATTTCTTTGAAACACAATGAAATGTAAACGTTTATCAGATATTCGATACAAGTAGTAGTATCTTAACATAAGGTTAAAGTTGCAGGTAACATAACTGCATACACATAAAACACAACTGATGATGTTGTGAAGGCCATGCCTTCCAAAGCTGATTGATCTCTTCTGCAGAACAAGTTAGGTGCTGCAACTAAATCCAACATTCGAATATAGGTCGAATATAGGACCCAGATAAGGTTAAGTGACTGCCTACTCGATGTGATTACATGGGAAGAATTTTAATGTCGTGTGACGTTTAAGAGCAATCTTGATAAACGCAACGATTGCCCAATGCACTATAAACATATATAGATATGGCAGAATAGTCGTTTTTGGACCGATTAGCGTATTGTGTAATCGTTCGGCTAGCGTCTTACACACAAGAAGGTTGTGCGTTCAATTCTACACTCGACGTTATACACATGAGGAAATGAATTGACCCTCCTACCCCCTGCGCACTAGGGTTAATATGGGAAGTGACAGACACTTCATACCCCAAAGTGTGATAATACTAAGGGAAATGTTATTTTATATATAACAGTAGTTACTCAACTTGCTTTCTAGATGAATTATACCATGTTAGTAAATTCCAGTTGCAGTAGATCTATTTCCGCTCGTTTTAGCTTTCAGTTTGACCAAGCTTCAATTTCTCAAAAACACAAAAAAGATACACACACAAGCATAGAAGTAGAATGTGTTAACATTAGCCAACATGTTCTGTTTATCACGGAAAACTATGAGTCATGACACCGTGTTCTTTAATAATCTACATGGCAAGAAAAGAAGAAAAGGGGTTATTTTAATGCTCTTTAGTATCTACAACATATCTCTTTATACAAGATGAGCGAAAAGTAGCATTTAACAGTAGTGGATGTCAAGTGTTAGATATATTTCTAGATCTCAAAATTTGAATCTGTTTTCTCTTTTACTTCATCACATTTGTTTCCTTATGTTTCAGTTCACATCAAGGTTAAGTTACATTGAGCATTTTGAGAATTTTTGATAAGGAATATCAATATCCAGCTAGACATGTAAGCCTAGGATTACGTTCCATATTCATTCATTATTTGCGTAGCGAGACTGCAGTATGGCATCCTGTTACCTTGCCATTACCTAGTTTGTTGTTCCTAGTTTTTTTATATTTTTACTGTGTCTTCGATCTTTAACAAAGAAAGATGAAGGGAAATGTTCCCCGTGAATATATTTTTACTCTGAGCAATATTATCGGCAAACAATTTGTTTCGGATTGGTTGTTTTTTTAAAAACGCTTGCAGTTTAGAGCTAGGCAATGGGTGTCGTAAGAAGTAAGGGTTTTGGGTTAGAATCGGATGTGTAGTAGTTTGCTGTATTTTTCCCCAAAGCCCCCAATAGTTACTCACTATTTATTGACCATTATTTTCTTCTAAACTACATTTGTATTGTGCTATGACATGAATATATAGTTATACCCCATTAAACAAAAATATTTCTGGTTTTTTAATGTTTCTTATTCCCGTTGTTTGATAACGTCTTTTAACAAAAAATGAAAACGTACATTTATTTTAATTGTGTACTTTGTAAAGCTGCATTACTTTTTTATTTGTTATTTTTTAATTGAGTCTGTGCATATACATACACTTCTTGACATTTTTCTTTTCGATAGATTGTCTAAATGCGCAAAACAAACTAAAGTTCTGACATAAACAATAATAATAATAATTCCTCTCGTACCGTTATACGTTACATAGGGCCTGCAAGTAATTTCTCCATACCGCTCTATCCTGGGCAACTAGCTCAATCTCCTCCATGGAACTGAGACCGATATTTCCTGCCTCTCTCAGCAAAGTTCGCTTCAGGGTCTCCTTAGGTCGACCTCTCTTTCTTGAACCCGTTGCATCTCACTTCAATGCCTGCTTTGATATTCGTTAATCATTTCTCCTCAAGGTGTGCCCAACATATCTCCATCTTCTCTTTCTTATAACAGTTGTCACTAGTGATTGACCAGACATGTCTCTGATTTCATCACTTCTCCTGAATTTGTTCCATTTTATATTCATTATTTTTCGCAGACATCTATGTTCAAATGCATTCAACTTGCTTTCTATATCTTTATAGTCATTTTCCAACTCTCGCTGGCATATGTTAGGATTGATACAACATTTGAATTAAAAATTCGTAATTTAGTTTTAATACTATATAACCTGCAGTTCCATATTTTATTTAGACTTTTAAAAGCTGATGTTGCTTTGCCAATTCGTATCATAGACATAAACAATGTTAACCTTATAATTGGTACTTTTTGTTGCAATAATCCGAATTGTTAATGTGTATGTTATACAAGACGTCCTGAAGTCAACAATATATGAACTTGCTAATGTAGCCTACTTTGTGTATATATATATATATAGGCCCAATTCTTTAGTTATTTTTTCTTATTTTTTCTATACACAGACCAGTTGTGCACATGGGCGTCTACTGACGTTTTTACCAGGGAGGGACACGAGGAAAACGAATATATTAGAAGGCATTGTACTACGTGAAAATGAGAAAGACCAGATTGGAGTAAAACTGTTTTATCAAAAATTCATTCACCAGGGGGTGACACTTGCTTCGACCTACTCTTGACTTAATACATAGATACACAAGCATACACACACACACACACACAATGTATGTCGACACCGTGGTCTCTGATAACATACGGTCGACGGGCTCAGGTAAATAATCTAGGAAATAAGATCGCAACTGTTACATGATCCTCACCTTCTAGTGTTATTATATCAATACTAATTCATGTTAACAACAACACAACATGATAAATCACGGTTATATTATGTTACAAATTAAATTAGAAGCTTTGGCTGAAATCGGATGCACGTGTCCTAAACATGTACAAGTCTATGCGTTTAGGGCCTACCAAACCAATGTGCAACGTATACACGTTCTTGGCTAAGATCAAAGATATAACAAAGAGTGATTAAAATTGGTCGTAAGGAACGAATGCAAAGAAGAAGAAGAAACTAGAAGCTAAGTAATGTCAGTTTGTATTAGCATTTTTCATAAAGAAGTAACCATAAACGTCTAGAATTGAGTAAAATTGCACAAAAACACATCCAGTGTTAATTCAAACATATACAAAATCGAGCCTCAATTAAACAGGAGTTTTCGAATTGCCTTCTCGCCGAGTGCTTACCGGGGCCCAAATTTGGGGTGTAAAGAATATAACCACTATTACCTGCCACGCATGTCGTAAGAGGCGACTAAGGAGGTTTGGCTGAAATCGTATGTATGTGTCCTAAACGTCTAGAAGTCTATGCGTTTAGGGCCTACCAAACCAATGTGTAACGTATACACGTTCTTGGCAAAGATCAAACATATCACAAAGAGTGATTACAATTGGTCGTAAAGAACGAACGCAAAGAAGAAGAAGAAGAATTGCCTTCTGAGCTAGTCGGTCTTATGTTGCCGGGGAGCACGGTGGACACAAACACACAAATACCACCACGTTAATGCATATCAATAAATTCTGTTTCGTCTGAAGTTTCCTGTAGATCCAGAAGCACTTGAGCTTTTCAGCTCTTCTGCTCGGTGCCATGGACATCGTAACCCTTCGGTTCGGTGCCGCGATCACCGTAAATCTGGGGAATCTGTTGCTTTTTATGCCATCCCGCGGAATTGAACCCGCGCACACAGAGAGATAGTCACCCGTAGTCCAACGCACTACGAACACGCTGGGCAGACGGGCCTCTGTGTAATATAAACCATACCGGCAAAGAGAAGAAGAGGAAGACCACAGATACGATGGAATCAGAATGTAACTGATGGTTTGAACATGACGGTTACAGAGATAGGACTTATTGCCTATGAGAGAAAGCAATTCTGAAGGACTGTTGAGGTGGCAAAGCTCTGCTAATGACAAGCTATTTGATGATGAACCAAATATAAACCAAAGTTTAAATAGATAAATAGTTAAATTACGCACACATAATTTGGTGCTTAGTCAACATTAAGATTAACACTACGATTAACATAAAGAGAGACACGTCATTTAACTGTTTTATAAACACACATCATGAAACATCATTTCCGATTTCACCAACAATTTATTAATATATGTTAAACTTAGAATCAATCATTTTGATTTTTTAACAAGCACTCTCGCAACGTTATAAGTTACACATAATAGTAATACATCTTCTCATACCGTTATACGTTTCATATGTTAGCAATTTCTCCATACCGCTCTATCCTTGACAACCCTCAATCTCCTCCATGCAACTGAGACCGATTTTTCTTCTCTCTCTCAGCAAAGTTCGTTTAAGGGTTTCCCTAGGTCGTTCTCTCTTTCTTGAATCCCACTTATGCTACACATAGTCTGCAAGCAATTCATCTATACCGCGCTATCCTGAGTAAAATTGTTCAAAATCTTTTCTGAAATTGAGTTACGTATATTTCACCTCTCTCATCAAAGGTCGATTCAGGTGTTTTTAGGGTGTCATTTCTTTCTTGAACCGTTTGCGTTGCTCCAACACATATTTTGTAATTCTTTGATAGTTTCTTCTCAGAGTATATCCAACAAATATATATATATATATGTTCACTTTCTGATAGCAATTGTTACTAGAAGTAGATCAAACATTTAATTGATTTTATCTATTTTTCCGAATCAATTCCATTTTATATTAATTTTTGTTGTTGGGACATCTATTTTCTAATGCATTCATTTTACATTCTATATATTTTAGTCATTTTCCACTATCGATGTTAGGATTGAAGGATTGATTGATTGATAAGACCATCATCATTGCACTTCGGTGAGTAATCATATGTTCTCCGATCTCTTTCTTACACAGGCAAATCTCAGCAGCAGTGCACGAACTCTGTAGCATCGGCGAGAGTCCCCGATGCAATTTATAAGAAGGTGAAACGATTTTGTAGAAATGTTAACTATTAATCTATCTAGAGAATTGTGCTCATGAAGTGGTATTCTAGCCTGCTCTTCTCGATTTTGTACTGACTTGAGGTCTTTTACGAGCTCAACTTGAGCACAGGAACTATTTGTTATCGTCCATCTGCTATAGGACAAGGAACTCGATCTCACCTACACTGAGATCAGATATCTCTGAAACAATATCCTGATGGCTTCACGAGGGAGCGAATCGAGTACCTTTGGAACCAGAGATGAGCACATAACATCTATGTAACAGAGATCGCTTAGGATTGATACAACATTGAAATTAAAAATACGAAAGTAAGCTTACAAATTATATAACTTGCAGTACCTATTTATTTAAGATTTTAAAAAGTTGATGTTGTTTTGATAATTTGTAATATCATTTCTTGCTTTGGGATCGCATTTCCAGTCACAAATGATGTACACATAGATGAAATTCTCTTTTTAAGAGTTAATACTGAATAAAAATTGAATGTATAAGAATATTATATACATCTTATTCGATATTTTGCCAGTATTAAATTCACAGAACAAGTCTCACTGAACTGTGTGGTTTCTCTTCTTTGTTGCGCATCTATAAGTCATCATTCAACAAGTAGTTTTACTAAAATGTCGAATTTTCTTCTGTTTTTCTTATGTTAGTTACCAGATCAGAGCAGCAATAGATTCAATGAACTGTTTGAGATTCCCTTTGAGCCATCAATATCAATCGTCATGTTCGGAAACAGAACAATTTATCTTGGTGAACCATATGTTCGCTACACATTTCCTGTATATATCCATAAAAGACGTGTTCCATAATATCTAGACAAAGTTCACAAGGGTACAATTCTATCTCCTCAATATTAAACTGTTGGTAAATACTTACTATTCAGTGCATCTATACAAAAATAAAACTTCCCCAAACTGACCATTGGACATGCGATAATCGGCTTCAAACTAACCATTGCACATGTAATAATCGGTCCAAAGTGACCATTGCACATGCTGTAATCTGACAATTTCACATGCTATAATCTGACCATTGCAAGTGTTAAAATCAACCCATACTGACCATTGCACTTGCTTTAGTGGGCTTCAAATTGGCCATTGCACCGGCGATAATCGACCCCAAACTATGGAACACATTCCATACAAACGTACCCCTTTCTTCAATGGTTATAGTTCTCAAACATGACCTCGTGAGATAAGTCTGAAATAAAACATGTCCGGTTCTAGCTGGGGCATCGTGCTGACAATTCATCCATTCATCTCTGCTTAAACCTCTAATAACAAGAAACAGATCGTAGATTAATAAGTCTGAAATAAAACATGTCTGGATCTAGATGGGACATCGTGCTGACAATTCATCCATTGATCTCTGCTTTAACATCTAATAACAGGAAACTGATAGTAAATTAATAAGAAGAAACTAAAGTGTTATTTTTGTAGTCTGTGGATAATAGTTTGTTCTGTGAGGGACATTTGGTAAGAGGGGCATATATATCTGCAGTTTCGTGCATTTTTAACTATTTCTGAATCTCCTTTGATCCTAGTTTGTGTCTCATTATATGGCGTGTTGCTTTCAATATGTTTGAGTGATCCATTCTCCTTGGCCAGGAGTTCAGTCTTTTCAGTATTTATTATTATATAACACAGCGGCTTCGAATCGATATCAATACTATATCTTTGGTAATGATACTTAGCAGCAGTAAATAGAACGTACTTTAATAATATACTGTTCTTTTTTTGTTATTCAATAGCAGGCATCACTAGAGGATTATCCGGCGTTTGCGTGTTTTGATGCAATTTATGGTCATTTTATTTTTCATCATATTTGACAATAAGTTTCATTGTAAAATGTGTGTGTAGTGTTAGTGTATCTATGAGAATGGTCCTAAAATATGCCAGCGAGAGTTAGAAAATGACTAAATATATAGGAAATAAGTTGAATGTATTTGAAAAAAGATTGCAAAAATAATTAATGTAAAATATGACGAATTCAGGAGAAGTGATGAAATCAGAGAAATGTCTGGTCAACTACTAGTAACAACTGTTATAAGAAAGAGAATATGTAGATATGCTTGGCATACCTTGAGAAGAAAAAGTTAACGAATACCAAAAAGAAGCATTGGAGTGGGAGGGAAATGGTTCAAGAAAGAGTGAAGGCCCTCAAGGAACACTGAATCGAACGTTGTTCAGAGAGGGACGAAATATCGGACAATTCAATGTAAGAGATTCAGCGAGTTGCCCAAGGCACTGCGATATGGAGAAATTACTTGTAGACATTATGTAACGTATACCTGTTGGAGAGGACTGTGTGTAGTATATATAGTTATGATAATGGCTATTATTTCGTCAACACTTGGTATAACTATATGCATTCCCTCGATTATATATTTGACTACATCTTTTGTCCAAGACCAATTTGCGCTATCAGACACCTTTATTTACTTTTAGTGTCTTCAGATGTAATCATGTATAGAGACAATACTTCTATAAAGAAGTAAATGCTGGAAGAGAAGAAGAAGGATAATAACAGTTGACATATCAATAATTATTTTTTGTTAAAAACACCAGCCAGCATATAAAAAAGTACAGGAATAATAATGTTAAAGGTATAACAGTAATTGACATAATGTAGGTAAATGAATGTTAAAGGTATAACAGTAATTGACATAATGTAGGTAAATGAATGTTAACAATACAATATCAGTTGACACTGCAAAAAGAATATTAATAATATAATAGTATCTGACAATAGTGACAAGTTCCATACATTATAATATATAGTCCTATATAACAATACCAAACTACTCACAACTCAGAAATCACAGGTAGGTGGTAACAGCGACTACAAACTAGCAACACACGTTAATAGACTTGCCGCTTTGTTCCTGAGAATAGATTGTCACTTCATGACTGCACAGGTGAAAATTGCATTTCCGCAAGGTCGTTTTAAGATTTATACCTGGACACTCTACACCAGGCATAGATTGGTCGTTGTCCTGATCATTCGTTCCACTCGGGTCAAATTTCGCTAGGTGACAGGGAAATTCCCATACGGGGATTTCAAGTGACGTCATATTAATCTTTGATTGACATAATTCTTGGAAATTAGAAGACTGATTTATGATCCTTTGTGATTGGTGGGCTCATCAAAGGGGTGGGTTCAAAGAACACAGTTGTCTTTGCAAGGTGATACTCACTATTGACATTACTAATGATCTATCAATTTTTCAGGTTATTCCGAAACATAACTATTTGTTCTACTTCAGCGATCTCTCTCCAACATAACTGTTTGTTCTACTTCAGCGATCTCTCTCCAACATCACTGTTTGTTCTACTTCAGCGATCTCTCTCCAACATAACTGTTTGTTCTACTTCAGCCATCTCTCTCCAACATAACTGTTTGTTCTACTTCAACGATCTCTCTCCAACATAACTGTTTGTTCTACTTCAGCGATCTCTCTCCAACATAACTGTTTGTTCTACTTCAGCCATCTCTCTCCAACATAACTGTTTGTTCTACTTCAGCGATCTCTCTCCAACATAACTGTTTGTTCTATTTCAGCGATCTCTCTCCAACATAACTGTTTCCTCTACTTCAGCGATCTCTCTCCAACATAACTGTTTCTTCTTCTTCAGCGATCTCGCCAACATAACTGTTTCAAATTGTTGTGACTTTATATGCTATATTTTGAATGTTTGCAAAGAAAATATTACATGTAGTTGTTTTTTTCTCCGTGGAAATATATGGAAGGGAACCGTTAACCACACCACTAGCCTTAACGAGTAAAACCTAAACTTTTAAAATATTTTTCTACATTTTTTTTTTCTCATTAGCCTCCCTGTTCGGAAGTGCCGCTCCGAGGGGGCCCAGTTGCGACTGAACGTGTAAAATCTAGCGTCGTTATTCTTTCGAATGAGAGCTACTCATAATTTGTTTAAATGTATTCAATTGCATATTGTCTCTATAATGGCTCCGGTCGCGATCAAGTGGGGACTACATTTTGTTCTTAGCTAAAAGACCGAGAAGCGAGATAAGATGCTGCAAAAGAATTATTAGAACCCCATGGAACAAGAAGGTGTGAAATGTATGATTTCTAAAATATCTTAATAGCGATGAACATATTGGCTCTTAAACTATATCACAGTTGAATCACTGCAGTGTCAATTTTTTCTCGTGGTCTTAGATGCTGGGAAGATGCATCCGCGATGAAATGCACTAACGATAACTTTGCTCTCTTATACAACAACCACCTTCAAATAGGTTGTCTTGAGCTGAACTTTGCACCCTAACAGCCATTCTGAATTTTTCTCTCGCATGACAGATGTCCCGCCTCTGCAGCTATCGTGTTCAAATTATTAGTTACATCCTGGATTCATCTTTTCCGTGGGTTTTCTCTTTTTTATGATGTCTCCTTTCATAGTGGTTGTCTCCAATACTCCATATCACTGTATATGTTCAACATACTTAAATGTTGGTATTCTTATTGACTATAACAATACATACACATAAAGTGTGAGTAAATGTGGATATCGGCATTAATCCAGTAACATAAGCGACATATATTTCTTTTGTCAGCGAAATGAAACAATAGGAGTAATCTTGTATTGAAACTGTTAGAATACATTTTTTTCTGATCCAGAAGCACTTGAGCTGAAAGCTCTTCGGCTCGGTGTCATGGACATCGTAACCCTTCGGCTCGGTGCCACGAACACCGTAAATCTGGGGAACCTGTAGCTTTTCTGCCAGTCCGCGGAGTTGAACCCGCACTTACAGAGGACTAGTAACCCGTAGTCCAACGCGCTACGAACACGCTGGACACGCGGGCGTTATAATACATAAGGAACAATATCAGCAACAAGTCATACACAAGTTAAAACTGAAGTATGCACAAAGATCCCTACCTGTTGAAATCATCATCATCCGCCATCTAGATTTTGATAGATGATCATGGATCTCAGTATATTCTGCCTTGTCATCCTGACTATAGTTCAGATGTTAAAACTCTCAGGTGTCGTGAAGCCAGGCTGTCCAACATCGCCTATAGTTCAGATGGTAAAACTCTCAGGTGTCGTGAAGCCATGCTGTCCAACATCACCTCTCTGTCGTTCTCTGTCTACTAATATTAATTTTACGGTTGTCAGTTGTCATTATGTGCTATAAACATTAATTTCTTACTATTCTCTATTGTCTATTCCCATGTTGAAGATGGGGTTGGTTGTCCTCTCTTGCCGTTAAGCGTAGGGATGGAAGCTTTAATTTGCGTTCTAGGGCAAGATGAGTCGCCCTTGCTGTGTTATATATGTGTTTATGTAGTGTGGTCTTGATATTTTCTATCCATCTTTTTCTTGGCCTTCCCTTAGCTCTAGTACCCGATCTCTTTTTCTTGTATGCTGTTATTAGTGGTTGGTTGTATTTCATTCTCATTAAATGTCTTAACCATTGTATTTGTTGTCTTTCGATGTATTCGGTGCATGAAGTTATGCCCACTCTGCTTCTGATGTCCTTATTTCGTAGTCTATTTTTCCTGGTGACCCCCACTGCCTTTCTCAAGCATTTCATTTCACACGTGGTGAGCTTTCTGTGATGTGTTGCTGTAAGAGACCAGGTTTGGCACTGGTAACAAAATGTTGGTAGGAAAATTTCTTACTTCACGCCTGATAAATAATTATTGTTGTTTATATTTATATATATATATATATATATCTATTTATATATTCCTCTCTTACAGTTATATGTTACATAGGGCCTGCAAGCAATTTCTCCATACCTTTCTGCTCTGGGCAACTCGCTGAGTCTTCTCCATGAAACTGAGTCCGATATTTCTTGCCTCTCTCAGCAAAGCTCTTGTCAGGGTCTCCTTAGGTCGTCCTCTCTTTATTGAATACTTCGCATCCCACTTCAATGCTGGTTTTGGTATTCGTTGATCATTTCACCTCAAAGTGTGATCAACATATCTCCATATTCTCCTTCCTATAACAGTCGTTACAAGTGGTTGACCAGACATTTCTCTGATTACATCACGTCTCCTGAATTCGTTTCATTTTATATTCATTATTTTTCGCAGGCTACTTTTTGTTTCAAATGCATTCAACTTGTTTTATGTACCTTTAGTCATTCTCCAACTTTTGCTGGCATATGTTAGGATTGATACATTTGATTTGAAAATTCGCAATTTCGTTTTACAATTTTGAAATAGGACAGTTATTATAAATACTATGCTATGTGGGTATATATAAAATGTAGTGGAGACAGTACAATCAATAACCACTAATGTTATTTTGTAGAGAGGATACGCTAATTGTCGGTACCAGCAAGATACGCCCATGCGTTTAATGGCCACTTCTATATTGTTAGACTGTGGTCAATGGTCAGGCGCTTTCTCTGCTTTTGTTCTTCTCAGAACAGTTGTAACCGAGAAGGTCAGAAAGAGGTCGTTACTGTCAAAATCATTCCCAAACTGACACCAAAGGAGTGTATAAATTAACGTAGAGATCTTATCCTCAATTCCACTATCTCTAACCTGACAGCAAACATTATGATAGATGGCTTTATCCTAACTTATAGAGTGACCAGAACGAATATTGTTGTTGAGATTCAGGTTAAAAGTGATCCCCATGTTTGGTATCTTCATTGAATAACATCAGAATTTAATTCATATTTTAGCTGCATTGTGTGGGGTGGAAGGGGGTGGGGCGTTCTAGAGTGTACTATACAATTTAATTTAATATGGAGATATATGTTGCTAAGTGGTTCAGATGTTTAATATGGAGATATATGTTGCTAAGTGGTTCAGATGTTTAATATGGAGATATATGTTGCTAAGTGGTTCAGGTGTTTAATATGGAGATATATGTTGCTAAGTGGTTCAGATGTTTAATATGGAGATATATGTTGCTAAGTGGTTCAGATGTTTAATATGGAGATATATGTTGCTAAGTGGTTCAGATGTTTAATATGGAGATACATGTTGCTAAGTGGTTCAGATGTTTAATATGGAGATATATGTTGCTAAGTGGTTCAGATGTTTAATATGGAGATATATGTTGCTAAGTGGTTCAGATGTTTAATATGGAGATATATGTTGCTAAGTGGTTCAGATGTTTAATATGGAGATATATGTTGCTAAGTGGTTCAGATGTTTAATATGGAGATATATGTTGCTAAGTGGTTCAGATGTTTAATATGGAGATATATGTTGCTAAGTGGTTCAGATGTTTAATATGGAGATATATGTTGCTAAGTGGTTCAGATGTTTAATATGGAGATATATGTTGCTAAGTGGTTCAGATGTTTAATATGGAGATATATGTTGCTAGGGGATAAGCATAGTCACAAAGCTGCAAGTTTACCAGGCCATAGTGCTAACCACGCTGCTGTACGCAAGCGAGACATGGACAGTGTATAGCAGACACTCAAGAAAATTAAACCATTTCCACACAAGCTGTCTACGCAGAATACTAAAAATAAACTGGCAGGACAAAATTCCAGACAGCGAAGTCCTCACAAGAGCAAAGATCCCAAGCGTCAACACCCTGTTGCAGAAGGCCCAACTGAGATGGGCCGGTCACGTTGCTCGAATGCCTGATAAACGCATCCCAAAACAGTTGATGTATGGCGAGCTTGAAGGGGCAGACGTTTAGCTGGTGGACAGAAAAACGCTTTAAAGACACTCTTAAAGTGTCTCTGAAATGCTTCGATATAGACAATACGTGCTGGGAATTCCTTGCACAAGATCGCCAAATGTGGCGCTGTAACAACAAAAGAAGAACCCGAATAGCTGAGAATCATCGTATTGTTGAGTCACAGAGAAAACGAGCAGCGCGAAAAGACAGAGCACACAACACGCACATGTCTAACCTTGATCATGTATGCCCCACCTGTGGTCGGGATTCTGTTCTAGGATTGGACTCTACAGTCACCTCCGCACACACCAGAGAGGTGCAACAGTACACGTCTGAGATTGTTGTCATCATCGCTTGCGATGGACGGCTATTACTATTATATGTTGCTAAGTGGTTCAGATGTTTAATATGGAGATATATGTTGCTAAGTGGTTCAGATGTTTAATATGGAGATATATGTTGCTGAGTGGTTCAGATGTTTAATATGGAGATATATGTTGCTAAGTGGTTCAGATGTTTAATATGGAGATATATGTTGCTAAGTGGTTCAGATGTTTAATATGGAGATATATGTTGCTAAGTGGTTCAGATGTTTAATATGGAGATATATGTTGCTAAGTGGTTCAGATGTTTAATATGGAGATATATGTTGCTAAGTGGTTCAGATGTTTAATATGGAGATATTTGTTGCTAAGTGGTTCAGCTGTTTAATATGGAGATATATGTTGCTAAGTGGTTCAGATGTTTAATATGGAGATATGTGTTGCTAAGTGGTTCAGATGTTTAATATGGAGATATATGTTGCTAAGTGGTTCAGATGTTTAATATGGAGATATATGTTGCTAAGTGGTTCAGATGTTTAATATGGAGATATATGTTGCTAAGTGGTTCAGATGTTTAATATGGAGATATATGTTGCTAAGTGGTTCAGATGTTTAATATGGAGATATATGTTACTAAGTGGTTCAGATGTTTAATATGGAGATATATGTTACTAAGTGGTTCAGATGTTTAATATGGAAATATATGTTGCTAAGTGGTTCAGAAATTGTCCTTGCATTACAGAGGTCGTGGGTTCGAATTATGTTTTGTTTACGAGTGAATTTATTTTCCAGAGACCTCTAGGATTGTTGCAGGAACTACGGTGTTCGTGCTTTGGGCAATATTCTCGGCAGGTGGCGTGCCATTAGCTTCGAAGTGACGGAGCCAAAAGGGGTAAAACATGGTGCAATAATGTAAATCCTTCGGCTTTATAATTATGTTTTTTTTTCATTTGATGTAACTCATATGGACATACCAAGAACGTTACTGAGCACTGATCCAAACTTGTTTTATGACGCCATCATTGTTATCATACGTCAACAAAATGTGTGTTTATGTTGTTTGTTGTAAGTATCACATTAATATATATATATGGTCTAATTTACACTACGTTTTACTCCTTATGGCTCGGTCTCTCTCTCTGCAAGAAAGTGTACACCACCTGCAGAGAGTAGTGCAAACCGCTTAGTCGTAGGGGTCTCTAGATAGTGCGCTCTTGTGAACAGAACAGCACGCTCTGAATTCGAACCTACGACCTTTTGAACGCAAGACCACTTAGCCACCGAGGCCACAAAATAGGTATCAACTAATATACTATATATATATATATATATATATATATATATATATATATATATATATATATATATATAAGAGAGAGAGAGAGAGAGAGTGAGGATTTGTTGCACAATTTATTGTTGCTTATTTTTCTTCTTCATTGCGTTCGTTCTTTACAACCAATTGTAATCACTCTTTGTGATATGTTTGATCTTTGCCCAAAAACGTGTATACGTTGCACATTGGTTTGGTAGGCCCCTAAACGCATAGACTTCTACACGTTTAGGACATGCGCATCCGATTTCAGCCAAACCTCCTTAGTCGCCTCTTACGACATGCGTGACAGGTAACAGTGGTTCTATTCTTTACACCCCGAATTTTGACCCCGGTAACCACTCGGGCGAGTTTATTAATACAATAATAAACATTAGAAGTGCTAGTACAAAGAAAAAGGAAGTACTCTATATGAAATCTCACTATAGTAGTTGATGGTGTGTTAGCCAACATTTATATGGAAATATAATAGTTTATATCTTTCTATCTATCAATTCTATAATCATGTTTTGCCTTTCAGTGTCAGATCGAAAAAGAAGACAACTGGAGCGAGACTTTCTATGCACTTTGTCTTTCTTTCTCTTCTCCAATAGTGATGTGCCGCACAACTTCATGGTAGGAAGAGATTTCTAGTACGTGCTTTTATGTGTCTGCTTCATAAATAGTGTCTTTCGTCGCCTCTGTTATCTCTGAGGTCCACCTTTGCGTGGCCGGCATTTTCTTATTTGTATTCACTGTATCAGGAGTAACATTGATCTCTGTGGGGCACTGCCTGTTAGTAATCTGCTTATGTTGCCGAACCATTTAATTTGTTGTTTCTTGATGTAGTTTAGTACTGATGTTGTGCACACTTTTTTCCTGATGTCTTCATCTCTCAACATTCTCTGTTGATGTCTCTTCTTGTTACTGCAAGCATTCTGCGCAGATTCTTCATCTCTGTCGTGACTAGTTTTCTTCTATCTTGTGATGTCAGAGTCCAGGTTTGGCCCTATTATGGGTAGGGGTAATATGTCTAACAATACATTACAGTTGAACGAAGTTTGTTTCACCATAAGAAGACAAATCACATACTAATAAGAACAAGAAGACAAAGAATGAAGTACGAAAGTCACATCCGACACAGTTATTGATTCTGCAGAGATATGCAAGTTAGTTATTGATTATTGGTTATAGGTTCCTGAACTAACGTCACAGCAATCAGGGCAGACCAATAGGTTCGCAGTCTTCTCCAACAGATGTCGAAGGGTGTGTATACTAATGGTTTATGCGACTCGCTGGTTAATAAACATATTTGTCTACATTTATTTCAATAATTCTTGATCATCTTTGTCAGAATTTTGATATTTGTGACTTGTCTCTTCTTATGTTGTTGATGGCATCTGAGATACATTGCATGCGATTATTTTCTGTGTGTGTATGTGTGTGCTTTATTTATTGCGTATGTTTGGAACTGTGCGTCTGGTCGCATGGATTAGATGGCGGTTCCTATGTGGGAGACCCATGTTCAAACCAAGGTAAGGCCATATATGTTTGTATGTCAGAGGCATACACTGAAACATCTCCATCGATTCAAGTATCTGGGAATATTCCTAACATCAGATGGAAGATGTACAACAGAGATTAGGAGTAGAATAGCTCAAACGAGAGCAGCTTTTATGAAAATGAAGAACACACTATGCGTGAACTCACTACCAGTGACAGTGCGAAAACGAGTAGTCCAGTGCTATATTGAACCAATACTTATGTATGGAAGCCAATCATGGACAATGAACAAACAATCAATACGATCATTGGAAGCCACAGAGATGTGGTTTACAGAAGAATGCTGAACATTCCAAGGACAGCAAAGAAAACAAATGTAGAGGTTTTTAATCAGGCCTGCACACAAAGAAACCTTATCAAAAGAATAAGAATCCGACAATCAAGTTTCTTCGGGCATATAATGTGAAGAGAAGGCTTAGAACATTTGGTGTCTACAGGTAAAATCCAGGGAGGGAGAGATCGTGGAACGCAGAGGGAGAAGATGTTGGATGACCTGACATCATGGTTCGACAAAATATCGACGTCAAAACTGATTACATGCACTAAGCAAAGAGAGTTGTGGAGAGACATGATCGCCTACGCCGTCAGGCACGGCACTTGATTGATACAAATACATCCTAACCTGAACAATTTCTCGGCGAATGCACTAGCCATGCGACTATTAAATTCCTCTCGCTCATATTTAGTGATCTCGTTAACTCTGATTGAAACATTTTTATTAGACGAATGACATAGTTCAGGACATGTAGAGCCAGAGACTCAAATGATACACAAGACAGTACAATTGAAGACTACGTATACTGTATATCTCGAACTTTACACCGACCGTCAATTTCAGAGTGTTACAGTAAACGTTTGTCTCTAAGGCGTTGAACCTAGCAACGGTTAAGTAATACAAGTAGCAATATCGTCGTCTGGTATCTAGAAGACTGCGTAGTAAATTGATCATACACTTCGGCAGTCGTCTCATATAACACTTGACTTTAATAAAGACCCCTGTATTGTTTGCTACAGGAGCCAGCGTGTTGTCGGGGCTCACAAGGGGAGCAAGGAATAGTAACACTGTGACCTACACGGCAAGTCGAACGATAAAACTGAGAAAGAAGCCTAGGGAAGCTAACCTGGTAAATAAAATGCGTGGCATGCGTCATGCATTGTGAGGACAAAACGATACAGGTTCCAAAAAGGTTGAAAATGATCCGGAACGACCTTACCAAGTTAGAAAAAAACAGCAAAGCATGAACATGCTCTATGGTGTAGATTGTAGAGCATACACATGCAACACCGAGTGGCAAATAATGTGACATGTAGAGCGTGTTGGACTTTCAGTGCAAGAAAGAACAAATAAGAGAGTGACTGTCAAGTCAGGCAAACCCTGGCAGTGCCATATATGGGCATTTTCCGGATGCGCATGTTCTGCACGCGTAGTTGACTATGGGTCGATGTACCCTACGCAACGTAATTACGTTCTTGTTGGAAACCACTCAGATCCTATCGTCACAGCTCTCAAGTCTACCAAGCCTCAGTTGTGAATCGTAGAAAGATTAGAAAGTTCTGGGTGCTGGCTTGAAAAAAAAACCAAACCATTGATCGTGTACCGATGGTCAAAGAAAAACACATATCTAAACCTGTATTCCACAATACATTTAATGACACAAAAACGGGGTTCTTTTTAAGTATATCGATTTTTTGTATTTTCATGTTTACATGGATAAAAACCACTTAGCCTTACCAGTGATTGAACCCGGGTCTCACAGGGCTCGCGCGCTAACCCATTTGTCAGACGCTCCACATATTTTTTTCGATCTAGAAGCGCTTGAGCTTTCAGCTCTTCGGCTCGATGCCATGGACGCCGTAACCCTTCGGTTCGGTGCCACGAACACCGTAAATCTGGGGAATCTGTGGCTTGTCTGTCAGCCCGCGGAGTTGAACCCTCACTCACAGAGGACTAGTCACCCGCAGTCCAACGCGCTACGAACACGCTGGACAGGCGGTCACGCTCCACATATAAACACCAACACACTACACATATCTACAAGATCGGTATTTCATATATGTCACTCTACCTAGTATTAATGTCAAGAAAAATAGTAGACAACTTCTGAATACTCAAAGTTTCTTCTATCTTTACCTGATGTCTCACCTCAGAAGAATGAACAGTCAGATAAAATTAGGTCATGTATCTGAAACTACCATGACAAGTTTGCGTTAAGACGCATGACAAACTTATGCACAAGCTATGTTAATCTGTTTAGTTGCAAATACCTGGTGCTTTGCAAATCAGACTAGTTGCTAGTAACTTGTAAAGCACGCAAGCGAGTTAGTTCACTTTCGTATAAAGGAAACTAAAACAATGATTCACCATGAGACAAACAGAGAGCACCTCCCTGGTGTCAAGCTAGTTAACTATTTGTGTGAGATTAATTTAAGTGAGGAAACCGTATCAAGGATATCATAACATAAACACGAACTTTTCTCTTTGATTTCTCTCTTGTTCTTAGTGAACTAGTTTACTTTGTATATGATTAACTTGTTTATTTCAAAGTACATCAGGGGTTCCCAAACTTTGCATTACCGCGTACACACTTTTCTTCAACTCTCTGTATAGTGTGCACTATCTAAGGGTTTGGCCTCCTACTCAGGAAGTATTTCATTCTTTAACATGATCGTCAAAGTTTGATAAATACAGTATGGTATACATATGTAAGGTACAGGGGCGGCTCGTCATTAAGTGTCAGTGGAGCCCGGCCCCACCAAATATTTTGAGTAACGTGTACTTATTAATTTTAGAAATTATTTGTTCCTAATTATTACTTTCAACGTGATACTGATGAATTTTGAATGTTAATATATAATCCTAAAACACCAAACTGTCTGAAATCTGAAATTCAACATATTTCCTCCCTAATTAGTATACGCCCCTGGTAAGGTATAATGTTAACTCAGTCAATACCATAAACTGTTAGTGAGGCGTAAAATCTGCACCCTTCAAACCATTAGCCACTATAGTAGCGTTGGTTATATAATACATTCTTTTGCTTTTTACTAAACCCTTTCAAAGTTAATCGCTTACCTAAAAATTGAAATATATATATATATATATATACACCTTGCTTGAATTATATTGAGAAACAAAGAATGAATTGATTCGACCTCTTCTTAAGAATACAATCAAACTTCACTGTATACATAGTCTTCTACAACAGCAAAACATCAGGAAAGAGAGCGAGAGGCAGACGACGTAAAAGATGAGTAGATGACATTGCATAATTCTGTTAAAAACTAACAATAACTATCACCCAAATCACTACAGCAGCGCAAGGCAAAAACAAAACCACGACACTGATCAACAACCCGGTAGCAGTGTGAAGAGAAACGAATTAGTCAGAATTAAGTACATTACTGTAACGGAAAGAGGTAATGAAGTATCCTTAACTTGACTTCCTCCTCTCTGCTCCTCGTAGAGCATAGGGCCCCAGCAGTTGTTTGCCACTTTGCCCGGTCTCTGGCTGCTCACCTCATTGACCCAGAGAGCTATGCTTGTAGGGCTATTCAAGCCGGACATGTCAAAGGAGAGAGGTCAGACTAAGTGTAGACTTCTGATCCTCAAAGAGGAGGTTGTGCTATGAGCTAAGTGAAAATGAAAATCGTGGCATATCCTAAAGGACGTAGCCATCAACCACAGTAAACTAGTCCTTGATTTTCTAGGCACCACTTATACGTTCAGTAGTTTGCCATTGCTTTCTGAAAGGTGAGGTCTATTTTTACCTTTTGTAAAAATCGTACGGAAACGAATTTGCTTCCAAATATGCCCACCGTGGAGTTTGAACCAGGTATGCTTGGATTCGTGATCGAGCTCACTACCGCTTGAGCTACAGACGTTCACATGAGCTAAGTACCCATTCATAAAAAAAAAAAGAAGGTAGTTACAGAAAACGAAGTATCTTACCAATATATTTTCTAACTAAAAAACTGATAGTTATAATATAATAACATATGCCATATCCATTACAGAACTTCACTATCAACCACAGTAAACTAGAAGTCGATTGATTTTCTACGCACCACTTATACGCTCAGTAGTGTGCCTTTGTTTTCTCAGCGATGAGGTCTATGTTTTCTTTTTCTAAAAATCCACGCCGAACAAATTTACTTCCAAACAGTCTGCAGCGGAGTTTGACCCAGGTACGCTTGTAATAGTGTTCGTGGGTGAGCAGGACAAAAGGTATCAAATTCCAATAGGCCACAGAAAAACAAGTCAAAAGTTCAAAAGTTTAATTAAGTAGGGCGACCCCACGAAGCTGTTTAAAATGCAACGGCTAGGTTTCCCAAAAATAAATTAGGCAGACGAAGCCATTATGGAAATACTACATGAATTTCCGAAAGATAAGTAGGATGACCTGATTTGTTAAAGACGGAGATTGGAAATTAAGCAGGGATGCCGGACAGATTTATGGACGATTTCTCAGGAAGATAGACGCCGGTAGAGTCAGTAATCATTAGTATGATAATGAAACTAAATGGAGATATTTTGGGGCAAGACAAAGGTGGGTTTTAGTCCCATATAAATAGACGGTGACGGAAATACAGAGAAAGGAAGAGACGTGCAGAACGTAGAGAAATTTGCAGAGCTCGCAAAGGGCAGACGGAATGGCCCAGTGTGCTGCGTTGAAGAGACGGAAATTGAGTTCGAATATGTGAGTATGGCTAGACACTCCGACAGCCGATAGGACACATAGAGAGAGAAACAACTTAGCAGTAGCAACTTAGCAGAAGAGACTTAGCAGAAAGACTTTTAGAACTCGGATAGAGATTTGCCGAACATGGAGAGAGTCTTGCAAAACTCCCAAAAGGGCAGACGGAATGGCCCAGTGTGCTGAGTTGAAGAGACGACCAACGCTGACTTCGGATATGTGAGTATAACTAGACATGTGTAGTGTGGACAGCAGATTCATAAATAGATCCACACAGCAGAGTAGCCACGATCAGACCTATAGACAAATCTGATAGAGAATAGAAGTAGCATCTTATAGAGACAGACAGCACTAGAGAAAGCCTTACCTGTTCAACTGGAAATATATATCTTCTAAATTGCCATTTGTAGAAAAGTGACCAAGTTATCAGAGCCTCGTTTTACAGATAGGATCTTAATGTATAAAAAGCAAACTTTCAGCAAGAGACAGAAAATAGACACTTTGAAGAAATATATATCTTTGAAGTCACAAGCAACAGACCCATGGAACACTCAACTGAACAGCTGTTCCACAGAAAACTATTAACATTTTAAAATAGACAGAGGCATTCTAAGGACTTCAGACTAACCTGTACAATACAATTATGTGATGAACTTGTATTAGATATTCAATAGAGTGTAGGACTTGAATAGTGAAGATTTGTGCTTATATAATCAAGTGGTTATAGTTTAGCATTTTATATTGTAAGGTGATATATCATTTTCAGAGTGAGGTAATCATGTTGGGACTATATTGTATGTTATATATATATGTATGAATATGATATATGTGTTGTAGATGTAAAGGTGCTATATAGGTGAAATATATGCATATAATAAAGATTGAAATACAGAATTTGGTTTCATATATTTATATGAAAGGTTAATTACGACGTGATTAATATTAGCGGCCAGAGTGATCGCCCACACTCTTGGGTTGCGATCGAGATCACTACCGTTCAAGCTACAAGTTTAAAAAAAAATGCTCGTATTTGGTAACTTGAAAGTTGAGAGTTTTAACAAAAACAACATGATGAACATGAAAACTTCGCAGAATACTTTAATTCTTGACAAGTGCACTAATGTCACCTCTTATTGAAACTGATAGACTATCCTATGAAAACCGATACCTACCTATAGAGCTAGTCCTTTATTGAGAAAGACGTCGAAACACCTGAAACACACACCCAGCGTCTACCTACCGTCATTAAGTTTGCTTAATCTGCAGTATAAAATTCACGATAGACTCAACAATAGTGAGATTAAACCATAGTCTGCATATTCTTTACAAATCGTGGTACGAAATAAGTAAATATCCTCCATCTCGTGTTGAGTTTTATTATCCAGTTGTTTAGTCATTCATGTTGTTATTCGTTGTTGAAAGTAAATGTTGCTGTGAGGCCATGCTCATAGTATGTTTTTACTGGTATATATCATGAAGGAGTTTATTTTTCTGTCGGGTGCATACAAAAATTCTTACTTGAACAGTTTCCCAGCAACTGTACTAGCGATGTGGTCATTCAATTCCCAAGCTCAAGTCTCCCTTGTTCTATAACTCCCTAAAAAGCGTTATTACATCCACTATAAGGCAATTGTTGTATCCAATTGTCTCATGACCTTGTTGGTGCACTCTCAGACAAAATCTTCTACTAGTGTAAGCTCAAAGTAGCAATTGTTAGAGTTCTTTCTGACAAGATGGTCTCTTCATTTTGTTGTCTGTTTCTCCTCATATTTAATAACAGCCTTGGTTCATACAATGTGTCTATTTTCTGTGTTTCCTATTCTATCTCTTCTAGGTTGTGTTTGTCCTTATCGACCAAGTTAGCCTCTCTCTGTGTTCTATATGGTCTACGCAGATAATGTGAGAACGATTCTCCCCGTAAGTCTCTTATGGCACATAGGACATGCACATCCAAATTAAGGCCAACGTGTATGCGTATTTTCCAACCGGACACACTTGTGTAGAGATATGCAACTGTACGATTTTACAAAGAAAACTCGTTTTTAAGTACCACATATGGAGCTATATTGTAGCATTGTATCAACGTTGAGCGTCTGGAGCTGAAGTTGTAGTAAGCTCGAACACAACCAAAGCATACCTGGTTCAAACCACGCGGCAGGCATGTTTGGAAGCAAATTAGATCCCTTGGATTTTTACAGACGATAAAAATAGACCTCATCGTTCAGAAAGCAAATGGCAAACTACTGAATGTATAAGTGGTGTTAAGAAAATCGACGTTTCGCTTACTGTTCTTGATGGCCAAGTCATGTAAAAGGATATGCAGGATTTTTTCATCAGACCTGACTAATCATTAGGAGGCCCTATGTTATCTATGTATGTTAACAGTCGATGCTTTACAAGATCCAGAAGGATAGGTTTCGGTATGAGTGGATGTCGTCTATAGAAGTTTCTAACTTCCAGAAGCTTACGCGAATATACTGTCCTAGGCATGCGGGTGTTTACAGTAATGAGAAAGCGGACAGGATTGCACCAACAGCATCGATTGTTGGGGAGTTGAAGATGAATAAGGGGGATGTTCTCCGGTTTCTTCGCGACTTTCTGTTGGAGGAAAAAAAACTAAAATATATGTTGAATCGATCCAGCGACTTAAGCATTTTGAAGTTACCCGTAGCAGAGTAGAAATTGATACTTGAGGGGCAGAGTGAGGAGTGAGGAGTGGGGTGTCAGTGAGCCACGGAAACAATCAGTATGCATACTCTTCGATATCTGTTGGGGGAGACTAAGCACCAATGGGTCTGCCCGGAGTGCAATGACGTCAGTTTAGTAACCAATAACCAATGTTATCTATTTTCTACAAAATCCAAGATTATTAAATAATGTCACTCTACACTTTGATGTGATAAGCTTACACACCAAAAAAAAATAAATGACCCGTAGTCTTTTCAAATCTTACAGTATGAAGTTTTTGTCTCCCTTCACATTTCTAAACACAAGTGTGTAGAAGATAGGAGAATCAGTTTCTTTACTATAGTCTTCGTGTATGGAGACCAGTTGTCCCTAGAACTTAACCAATAACCTTCGTGTTTCCAACTAGATAGACGAACGCTCTATGCATTATGCTAATGCCTCCCACATGTTACATGTTTCCTGGCACACGATCTTCTAGTTATAAATAAACTAGTGAAGCGTGTTGTCAGATGAGAGATCCACTTTAGTAAATTTCATAGGCACAAGAGTTGCCTTGCAAACTTATGATCAATAAATAGACAGTTTACAAGTAATAGGAGCTTACGAAAACGAAAATTACCAAACAGAGGATATGAACTACTTAGCCTTATGTCTGACGGCACCCATTGCCTAGCCTAACAATACGAGCGTTCCTACGAACACAATCAGCGAACCCCTTGTCAAACTTAGTAATATTACATTCATCGGACGAAATAGAGCGTAAAATTCTGTTGCACTTGACTTTATATATGCATAAACTAATAGCAACAGATAACGGCACAACACAAAGCAATTATACGTTGGACGTTTGGTTTATAAAATACAGGAACCAAATCTAGACTATTCACTACTTTAGCGGAGTAGAAATGTGGGAGGGATTTTATTTTTTGTCTTTTCTAATGAATTGTGCCCGGGCAACGGCATTCCAGCCTGCTCTTCTCGATTTTTTTCGATTCCTACCAAAGGGTTCTTTTACGTGCTGAAATGATACACATGACCCACATTTTATTGTCCGTCTCTGGTGGGACTAGGAACTCGACCACACCTACACTGAGATCAGGGATCTCTAATAAAATAAAGGTATAATCAAGCAAGCGAGGGCTTGAGGATGCAGAAAATCTCATCATTTACACTTTCGTCAAGCAAAGAGGTCACCGGTTTCTGGACCAAACTTGTGCATAGAAGATTGTGGAATTCCAAAAGGTCTCTTTGTGAAACAAATGAAGGATCTCTGAAAATGACCACCTGGAAGTGTTCTGCAGATAAGATTTGAAGATTGGCGGCATAAGCACAAGCATATGTGAAACCGTCTCCAAAAGCAGAAGTAACAGTAGACAGATGATGTGGAGTGGAAGCTTACATTTTAAGCGTAGTCTGATGAAAGTAATATAAAAAAAGAAAGATTCAGTTCAGGATGTATTTCTCTCTGAGAAAAGCTGGCGAACTCTCACTGGCTTAAATCAAAAGGCCACAATAAACAGCCAAAATTGATATATGAGCAAACGCAATTCCTCTGTCCGTACAGGTGATAGATCAGTACTTTCTCTGGCAAAACGTCACACAACGGTCACATAAAGGGGTCAACGTGTGGTTGTTCCAGAACAATCGCGGAAGTAGCTCCCGACTATAATCGCGTGTAGATTGTCAAGCATGGTCAATGAGTGATGTTTATAGAGCAACTGCTGCACTAGAAAAAAAGGAGTACTGAAGTGGTAGCACTACACGTCTAGCGTTGTTTGGATGTTCCTGGGTCTTAAAAAGTCAAGTATGTCTTCCCCCTTCCCCATGCAAAACAGGAAAAAGGGCGAAATAACCACATAATTTCTGGGTGTTAGAAAACAAACAAGCAGATAGCTGCCACATGGTTCAAATGTGAGAATTGTGTCAGAGATTGTCACGCTGTATCGAAGTTTATAGGTACTAGTGTAGCTGCACATAGACTATCTAGCTTTAAAGCTCAATGGTGCCTCGCAAAAGAATTATGTAGTTTCCCAGATATTGTAAATTATTTATATTCCTCTGATGATCGTAGTCGATTTGCTCTGGAGAATCGTTTTATTTCGTTATATGGAACCTTGCGACTTCATGGACTCAGCGCACTACATTCCTATGCTTCTTAGTACTTTCTCTTCTCCTGCTCCATATTCTATGTGTAAATGTTAAATGTAATTGTTCTATATTTAATTAATTTGTTATTGTTTCTCTTCATTTTCCACTTCTAGTTTTTTTGGGGCATTTATTTCGTTATTTCTTTTTAGTCACATATTTTCATTTTATGAACGTGGGAATATCTGTCGTAGTCTATATGTAGTGCGATGTGAAATTCGTCACCCCTGTTGTATCGTTTGCTTGATAAAGACCTTTTGGTCGAAACGTTGCTGTGTAATGTCATTGTTTTTGTATTTTGTAAAACTACAGTACTTTGTTATTTTGTGTTTCGTAAATTCTGTATCGAATGCTAAGTTAAAAACCCCATAATACACAGTTATCATGTAGTTTCCACATGTTGTCGATGACAGTGTTTATTTTCTTTTTTCTTGTAACATTGCAGACAAATCTACGAATTTCCAAAATTGTTATCGAACGCTCAGATTTACTCGTGAAATGACGGCTTGTCCGCAAAAATAACAAAGTAACGTTTAAGTAACGAGTATCAAGTAACGACTATTCGTCGCAAAAGTAACGAATATGTATAAACATTCTTAAAATAACTGAAATTCATTATATACTATTCTTTATGCACTACCACTCTTCTCTACCGTAGGGTGCTGTCATTGTTAAGACAACGTACGGCTTCGTTCTGCCAAGTCTATATTTACATTGGCTTTACGATCTTACTTTGCTCTTGTAGCGTATTATTAATAAATCGTCCCATAAATACGCTGAAGTGATGAAACAGAATTAAGTCAACACGTATGCAGGACATATACCATACTCTGTCAACCTGTCAATTGTAGAATGCTAAAGGTTAGTCATGCATTCTTGTCCTCCTGTAATCAGAGCTCGAATTACGACTATTTCCTAAGTCTTAGAGCACTATGTGGCGTGAAGGTTAGGTGTTTGTCTCTCGACCCAAAGGTAATCGTTCGTCCCCCACGTTAAGTGATCGGAATTTTGTTGTTCTAGAGAACTTTCATATCTTATCTCAATGTAGAAGAGAATACGGAATTGTAAGAACCCCACTGGAACCACTGGAGCCCACCAATATGATCAATAAATAGTGAACAAGTATTAGAGGCTTCAACAATTTGTTTTTTCAAACACGGGATTCAAATCACAGATCTTTATTTCGTATAGTAACCATTACCTAGTACTCAGAGGTTCGTATAGTAACCATTACCTAGTACTCAGAGGTTCGTATAGTAACCATTACCTAGTACTCAGAGGTTCGTACAGTAACCATTACCAAGTACTCAGAGGTAAAAGAGTCCTTCCCAATTGGAAATTCAATAAAAGTGGACTGTATAGCAGCTGCAGGGTAAAATTAATATTTTTTCTTAATTGAAAAAAGAAAACATTAATATAGAACGCAAGTTTTCCACTATCACAACCTTCAAAAACAATGTTGCATACTTGGTAGAGTGATGCTTGCAGTACCTTTATTACAACCTTGGAAAACAATGTTGTATACTTGGTAGAGTAATGCTTATAATAATAATAATAATTCCTCTCGTACCGTTCGTTATACGTTACATAGGGCCTGCAAGTAATTTCTCCATACCGCTCTATCCTGGGCAACTCGCTCAATCTCCTCCATGGAACTGAGACCGATATTTCCTGCCCTCTCAGCAAAGTTCGTTTCAGGGTCTCCTTAGGTCGACCTCTCTTTCTTGAACCCTTTGCATCCCACTTCAATACCTGATTTGATATTCGTTGATCATGTCTGCTCAAGTGTGCTCAACATATCTCCATCTTCTCTTTCTTATAACAGTTGTCACTAGTGGTTGACCAGACATGTCTCTGATTTCATCACTTCTTCTGAATTCATTCCATTTTATATTCATTATTAGAAAGTGATGCTTGGAGTACCTTTATTACAACCTTCATCAAACAATTCCTCAAGTCAAAAATACTATATTTGTCTACATGTCTAATCTATATTTTGACTTCTGCTGTCGCTTTCATGGCTTCCACCTCTGCACAGTAGTTTCTGAAGAACCTTCCTGTCACTTTTTAGCTACCTATGCCTCATGTCACTGAGCACGATGATGGCTCTTCTTCCTAAAATGTTAGTTGTATTTGTTGCAGACTCATCTGTGTATACAAGTGTGCAGCTGCTGTTAGGGAAGGGTTTTGTTATGTACTCAGTGGCTAGGAATTTTCTTTCTTCACTTGTTTGGTGGTTTTTTTCCTGCTATCCCTGTGATGTTTCTATCTGGAAATTTTGTATCTTTCAATGTCTGTCTTGTGTTGACATATTTTAGCGGTTTGTATGTAACGTTAGTACGTAATGCTAGTTTTATCATCATTATCTTGGTTGTCACTGCAGAGTTGATCTATGTTGTTAATCTTAGTCTATTCATTCTTTGGTACAATGATTGATCTTCTAGTCTCTTGAACTGTTCTCTTTCTTTTACTGTTCTGTTGTCTCTTATATCCTCCATGGGTTGTAGGCGTATTTGTTGTATTCTCCATTTTCCGTATTGAGACAGATCTCATTGCTCCCGTGAGAATTCTCATAGTTTGTTCTATATACTGTTCTTCTTCTTCTTTTGTCAGCACACTGTTACCGGGTTGTTAACCCAGTATCGTGGTGTCAGCACACTGTTACCGGGTTGTTAACCCAGTATCGTGGTTTTATGTATTTGTCTTGCGTTTTTATACACCGTTGTTGTTGTTAACGTTGGATTGTACTACACTTGCCGACGCAGAGATTCCCTAGTCTAAAGTGGGCCTTACATATCATACTTAAACGTATTTATTTAAGACAGTAAGGCAGGTTTCATTGTAAAGTAAAGGTAACTAACTATCACATTACGTGAAGATGAATTAAAACCAAGTGGTTTCCCTTGCATCAGAAAAACCGTTAGAAAATAAGGAAGTGCATTACCTTTCCGAAACAAACATCGTATCGACACAGATTATTCTTTTCAATAGAAAAAATCCAAATGTTTAGCTTCTAATTCACGATGATACAGTTTAAAAATTACGTTATCAACAATCATATACTCATATAATTTCATTACAAATTGTATTCATCATCATCACGTTCCATATCGGCTGTTTTGAACGATCATGCAACTTCACAAATATCTGTCGTGGTTCAGTTCGGATCTTCTCTCTTGTCTCATCCTATGCAACTAGGCTTTACATAAATGTATTTATTTTCTGTCCTATGTCTTGTCCTTATTTATTTTATTGTTTGTCATTATGTGTCATAACCACAACTTTCTCATTAATGTTCACACAAATAATTTCTTGCTTTACAAAGAAATCTCCATGAAGGGCTCGGACCTCGTACACCTTTAGATATTGGCTTATGAGATTTTCATGTATTTTCCAGATGAGCGGACCAATGTTTATACAAATGACTCAGCCTTCAAGTGGACTATAAACTGATGCTGGATGTGGTGCACCCATAGAATACCCAGACATAAATGCGAGTAAATGCAAAATGATTGTGACAATTACTGTTCTAACTTCGATGCTGTGACCATTATCATTGAAACATCAATGCACCACTCTCTAAATATATTCCAACTAAACTTTGAAAAATCCCAACACACAGTTACTTTTACTGATGGCAAGTCAGTGCTACAGGCATTAGAAAATGCGAAACCTGAGAGCACTGCATGCCTGTCTCTGGCACTATCCATCAGTTCATTCATCATCGCCTTTGCCAAGCTTACCTTACTTTGCCAAGCTTACCTTACTTTGCCAAGCTTACCTTACTTTGCCAAGCTTACCTTACTTTGCCAAGCTTACCTTACTTTGCCAAGACACATCAACATACAGGAAAATGAAAGAGCAGACACCCGTTCAAAGGCAGTAGCAAACAGTCAACAATATATAAGACAGACACGTATATTCACGAAGGGGAAATGTTCAGATGACAAGTAGATTGCAAAATTAAAGCTACAACAAAAGACGGGATAAAGTTCAATCGATTATATTGTTTCATCATCAGAAAAAGTAATGTACTAGGGAAGTCAATAAGTAAGCCACAAATGGCTGTAGAAAAATAACTAAACATGATAACAACTTGAAACCAGTTTATTTTTATACATACATTGTTCCTTTATTTCTCAACATAATTTCCACCAACATTGATGCACTTATCCCATCGTTTTATCAATCCTCCCAAACCGGCTGCATAGAACTGCGGGCTCTGTTTTCTAAACCACGTTTTCACTTCACATTCAACTTCGGCGTCATTCGCGAAATGTCTCCAGCCAAGGTGGGTTTTCAGTGGACCAAAAAGGTGGAAATCGTTAAGGGCTAAGTCGGGACTGTAAGGTTGATGTTCCAGAACTTTCCACCGTAGTTGGTTAATTTTCTCCTGAGTTAATCGAGCCGTATGTGGTCTGGCATTGTCATGAAGAAGCAACACTCCTGTAGTCAGCAGTCCTGGGCATTTTTTCGAATTGCATCATGAAGCATCGATAGAACTTCACGGTATGATTCAGAATTTACATTGTCACCTTTCTTCTTGAAATTGGTTAAAAGCACTTCTTGACAATCCCAGAACACCGTCAGCATGACCTTCCCTGCTGATGGCGTAACCTTGAATTTTTGACACAAGGCGAAGAAAGATGTTTCCACTGTATTGAAGTACGCTTTGATTCGGGCTGGTAGTGATGCACCCATGATTCTCAGTAACAATCCTGTTCAGCATGTCTTCTCCTTCATCTTCGTATCGACAGAGATGACGCAAGGACAGGCCAAATCGGTTCATTTTGTGTTCCTCCTTCAATTGTCTGGGTACCCACATTGAGCACACTTTCTTCAATTGTGTCAAAAATTCAAGGTTACGCCATCAGCAGGGAAGGTTATGTTAACGGTGTTCTGGGATTGTCAAGGAGTGCTTTTAACCAATTTCAAGAAGAAAGGTGACAATGTGAATTCTGAATCATACCGTGAATTTCTATCGATGCTTCATGATGCAATTCGAAAAAATGCCCAGGACTGCTGACTACAGGAGTGTTGCTTCTTCATGACAATGCCAGACCACATACGGCTCGATTAACTTAGGAGAAAATTAACCAACTACAGTGGAAAGTTCTGGAACATCAACCTTACAGTCCCAACTTAGCCCCTAACGATTTCCACCTCTTTGGTCCACTGAAAACCCACCTTGGCGGGAGACATTTCGCGAATGACGCAGAAGTTGAATGTGAAGTGAAAACGTGGTTTAGAAAACAGAGCCCGCAGTTCTATGCAGCCGGTTTGGGAGGATTGATAAAACGATGGGATAAGTGCATCAATGTTGGTGGAAATTATGTTGAGAAATAAAGGAACAATGTATGTATAAAAATAAACTGGTTTCAAGTTGTTATCATGTTTAGTTATTTTTCTACAGCTATTTGTGGCTTACTTATTGACTTCCCCTCGTACTTTGTCAATTTGATATCATCTGGTGTGACGCGGGGTAGCAATATATGTTTGTATGCTATACTACATACTCGTACTGCATCGTGTCCTAGGTGTACGTTTTTGACTCAATTCCATCATTTGTGAACACTGTGTTGTAACTTACATAGGCATACATTTCAATGAGGATTGTGACAGTTTCTACCAAGGGTATAACGGTGAAAGGATGACTTCATTGCACCTGGAATTCCCAAATTATTCTGTTCTTATCTGTAGAAATGACACACCACCTGTTGTAAGTGTTACAAAAAAAGTAAAAGTCTGTGACTCTAGCACATATCCTAGACATTTCATCAAAACTTGCACATTTGAACTGACTCGTCCGTATTCGAACACCCAACCTTCAGGACACAATCCAAAAGTCTTAACCAGTCGTCACAGAGACCCCCGGAATTATACCCAGATTTACCTCTATTAAACAGTTTTTAGCTCTCTGTAATGATCTACTTCAATAGTACTAACAATCTAGATAATCGTGAAACTCATGTTACAGTTCTCTGATAGTGTTTCGCTTGTGATTGAAATCGATTTGCTCTCAAAAATCGTTATATATCTCATCATTGTATCTTGTGGTCGCTTTATACTAGCACACTACACTAATATGTTACTTAACACGTTCTTTATTTACAAAAAAATGTGTTGTTGGTTCTGTTCAGACAAACGACGACATCACAAGTCAGGAAAGAAACTAAAATGTATAACTCCTACATATTTAGGATTCGAAATTTGAAGTGACGGACATTTCACACCCCACGGTCTGCAATGGTTTCATGACATTTCCATACACATGTTTAAATACATATATATATTTTTCTGTCTTCACACTGTTACCGGATTGTTACTCCGTGCCGTGTTTTGTCTGTTTCCGTCGTGCGCTGCTCTAGTGGCTTGGATGATAGTTATTTATTTGGACAGGATTATGAAATGCCATCTAACCATCTTTTTTCGTGGTCCATCTATTGCGTGATGATCTAGCCTTATTTTCTGATGTTCTGTTGCAGTAGACTATGTATACCGTGGAGTTTGGTTGCATTCTTATTAACTGGCCTAACCATTTCATTCTTTGTTTCTGAATGTAATTCCAACAAGGTGCTGTTTCAAATTTATGTCAATTGCTGATGTTGATGATTATGTGTTTTCTGATAACGTTTCGTAGGCATCGCATTTCACGTGTAGTTATTTATTGTGAGTGTTTGGTTCTGGCAACACAAAGTAGGCATGACAATGGTGTTGATCCATTTTGTTCAGCTGTCAGGGCGATGTTTGGGTGCTTTAACAATTAGAGATAACTGGTTCATATATAGGTATATATATATATATATATATATATATATATATATATATATATATATATATATATATATCCTCACATATATAAATTTAAACATAATAGTCAAGACTGTCAAAACCACACAATGAGCTTTATCTTGAGATGTACGAAGAACACTTTGTGACAATGCCATATCTATTGGATTCTTCAGCCATGTTCTATTTCATTAACATGTAACGTGCAGGGGCGTGTCCTAATATAATTGCAGATAAATATCATCAATAACACCATCAAATCTTTAGAAGGTATAGAAAACAGACTGAGGGGGGAGGGGCTAACTTGTGAATGGGACTTACAGAGGATATTGCCCGAATGGTATATGCACATGCCTACATCGTTCTAGTGAATGGATTTCTACTCCTCCTGTACAGTTTTCTAGACTACGATTTGTATCATTATTGCAACTGTAGAAGTTGTAGTAAGTAGAACCAAGTGGCGTTGAAATCAATCAGAGTACTCATTTATGGAAATACTTAACTTTTCATCCTGTGACGCACTGGACGCTTTTGACAGCTAGTAAATGTACGCCATATTTATATTTTCTTTGTTGTTCTCTGTATTGTGTCCCTACTGTTTTTAATTTTTTCTATTTCCGGTTCTAATGTTCTTCTCCATTGTGTTTTGAGTCTTCCACTTTTTGTTTACCCTCTGGTGTTCATCACAATGCAATTTCTATGAAAGAGTTAGTCTATATGCGTAATATATACCCCATATTTCTACAGCGTTTTTTATGATAGTATTTATATTTTTCTGCTTACACTATGTAAACAATTTGTGGTTACTCATGCAAATGATATTATCATATATACTAATTGGTTAGTTATTACCGTACAGCGTGTGTGTCTTCCACATACGTATGGAGAGTACATCAAGTGCTGAGAACGTTAGAACTATCACCATGCCAACTAATAGTCTAACAATGAAAAATGGAACAGTGAAATATCCTCTGTCATGGCTGGAATCACAGACCTAGATTCGAGCATGCTTACTAAGAGATTCCATGTGCATGTTTCCCACAATTGATTCAGGAATACGCATAGAATGGGTAAGATTTCTTGGACATTCTATGAAAACAATGGTACTTCCAATTTTCGTGCCTGGCCATGTGAGAGCTGTAGGTGGTGAACACAGGGACGTGCTGGCTGATTTGTAACTGTGTCAGAAGGAAGAAACTGGATCGTCTAGTCATATTAAATACACTTCACCCGAGTAGAGATTTTTCAGAGATATAAAACACGGTCACTAGCAATGATGCAGGAGATGGGAGCTCGAATTGAGTTAACTCGTAAGGACAGCCACACATGATATACAAAACGATTGTGCAATCAACCCAGGACTATCACCGTGACCCTCTATGCTCTGATGAAAATGCCAAAAGAAAGGATGGGAGCATCTCTGACTTTGCCCGGAATGCAGAAGACAAAAAAAAGTTTTTAGGATAATATTCAGACACTCTGGACTCTGATTGATAAGAACAACAAAAAATAGCCTAACTAACAATGTAATATAAGAAATAGCTGGCTCAGTGACTTGCAATGGTGTCGCCGATGGGAAAATTGATAGCACTTGCGATAGTGTTCAATTGCAGCAGACATTTCGAGGTTCAATACCAGGTTGAGACAACAATTATTTGTGTGCACACGGTGCGCTGTTGGACTTCAGGAAATGCTGATTTAGATATTAGCGACAATTCAATTCAATGTTATACATATATTGTTTTACACTGTCGAACTCTATATTATTTTTTTTGTTTCTTGTTGTTTTCACTATGTATTCAATATCTTCCCTTCTCAAAACGTCTAGTCTATTATCTATTCCCAGGTGGAAGATGTAGTTGGCTGTCCACTCTTGCCGTTAAGCGTAGGGATGGGAGCTTTAATTTGCGTTCTAGGGCTAGATGAGTCGCCCTTGTGTTATATCCGTGTTTATGTAGTGTGGTCTTGATATTGTCTATCCATCTTTTTCTTGGTCTTCCCTTAGCTCTAGTACCCGATCTCTTTTTATTGTATGCTGTTATTGGTGGTTGGTTGTATTTCATTCTCATTAAATGTCCACACCACTGCATTTGTTGTCTTTCGATGTATTCGGTGCATGAAGTTATGCTCACTCTGCTTCTGATGTCATCATTTCGTTGTCTGTCTTTCAAGGTGACTCCCACTGCCTTCCTCAAGCATTTCTTTTCACACGTGATGAGCTTTCTGTGGTGTGTTGCTGTAAGAAGCCAAGTTTGGCACTGGTAACAAAGTGTTGGTAAGAAAATACTTTTTATCATGTCTTTTCACTTCCATCTTGATCTTTTGGTGTTGTAGTAATGGTGCCAGCTGGTAGGTGACTGCATTTGCTTTTTGACACCTTGTCTCTATTTCTCTATCGAGTTCTCCGTCA
This sequence comes from Arion vulgaris, assembly GCA_020796225.1. Lineage (NCBI taxonomy): Eukaryota > Metazoa > Mollusca > Gastropoda > Stylommatophora > Arionidae > Arion > Arion vulgaris. The sequence continues at coordinate 25,676,408 of CM036761.1, read as the reverse complement.
TATGTGAAAATGCTGCCTAAATATTTGAATTCAGAAAATTGCTTTACTCTGGTGTTGTCTATTTGTATGTTTGGTTGGCTTGGTGTTCTGCTTATTTTCATAATCTCGGTCTTTTGTTTGTTTATTTTCATGCTATACTTCCTACATGCTATTAGCAATGTATTCATGTGTTGTTGTAGTTGATCTTCGTTTTCATAGATTAGATTTTGGTCGTCTGTAAAAAGTAATTCGTTGATTTGATTATTTAATTGGTCTCAAAACGTATCTAATGAATTTCGATTGTTTCTTTCTGATGCGTTTTATAAGTGGTATGCGCTTGCCCTCTTTCTAGACTATTATCTTTTCTGCCCATCTTTCTCATTATTCTTCTTATTAACCACATCTTTGTAGCTACTAATTATTTACTATTATTTGTTTTCTATTATTCACATCTGCATGTGTAAACATATTATATAGTACTATCATACTCTCCTTCTCTCTTTCATCTCTCTCTCGTTTTAGTCTGTGACGTATCAGGAGTTTAGGACAACAGCAAATACACACAACTCATATAATTGGTTATTAAGGAACATACAAACAAGGAAAATTAAATATGTCGGACACATCCGACGTCGAGAGTGCATAGAGAAGTTAACTTTGGTGGGAATGGTGCCTGGGAGAAGAATGAGAGGAGGATCTAGAAGACGATGGATTCAGGATGTCATTGACGATCTGAGAATGACTGCTGCTGATGCCGATCATCTTACACAGAATAAAGCGTCCTTCGGGACTGATGTCATGGGTGCCACGTTCCTGAAGTGGAAATCTAATTGAAGATGATGATGACAGTGTATTCAAATATGTTGCTAACTGGAATGTTTTGTTGTTGGTGTAGTAGTTCCGCTTCCACATTTAAACATGACATGTCAGTGGAAGAGGGTCATATATCTATTTGAGAAAGGATAGATTGATAGTAAGATCTTTGAGCGTAACCATTAAACAATTCAAAAGAACTCTTTCATACATATACCATATTGATCATTTACAGCAGCAGCATATGTCGTAATTCGTGGGTGAAAACATGTGTATTAATCGATCACGTTGTATGCCTGTCAGCGTAGGAGATTCTGTCTCACCACATCTTTCTCTTCCTCATGCAATGTGTCAGTTCTGACGTCGATCTCCTGTCGAAACATGATGCCAGACCACCCAACATCTCCTTCTGCCTTCAACAGTCTCATCTTCCCTGTATTTTACCCGTTCTCGTCCAATATTACTTTGCTTTTTGTGACAGTATGTGCCCGAAGAACATTGATCGTCTTATTCTTCATATTTTTTATTAGGATTTGCTGTGTTCAGGTCTCTTAAAATCTCATTGTTTGTGTCAATAGAAGATTTGAAGCAATCTTCTGTAAAACCACGTCTCTTTGGTTGCTAGAGATCTTATTGATTGTTTGTTCACTGTCCATAATTTGTGGTCATACAGAAGTATTGGTTTAGTATAACATTTGTTTTTCTCTTTATTTTCCGCATTCTTGTCGGGAAGTGTATTCACTCATATTATGTCTTTCATTTTCATGAAAGCTCTGTTAGCTTGATCAATTATATGTCTTAATTTTGTTGTATAAATTATATCTTATGAGTTGAATATTTCAATATATTATAATCTATGGGTTTATTCTAGTGTTGTGTTATTTATGTCCATATTGCATCGGAGTGTTACCTGGTTTTAATTTTAGAAAAAAACCATCATCTATGTTTTTCTTATATTCATAATCAGTTTTCTCTCTCTCACTTTCTCTAATTATTTTTTCCATCATGTCTTGTATATGTTGTTCAGATGTCGCCATAAAAGTTGTATTATTAGCGTATTGTAAATTATTAATAGTTTGCAAACCAACTCTTATTCCTGTCATTCCTCTAGTATCTCGTTTCCTCTGTATATGTTGTAGAAGTCTAGTGATACATGTATATAAGTGATAGTGCGTATTTCTGTCTTACCCCTAATTGTATCTCCTGATAGATTCAACTTTAATTTGCAAGATTTATAGCTGCAACTTGTAGCCAGTACCGTTTCTTGTATCTGCATTATATCTTTTTTACACCAATCTGTAGGTTCTTTCGTACATCATCATCATCAAGTAGCTTGTCTCGTCCAGAACTTGGCTCCCATGACAGCAGTCCTTACAAACTCTGTATTCTGTACACGTTGACCGGCTTCAGCAGCAGTCATTCTCAGATCGTCAATGAAATCGAGTACCTGTCGTCTTCTAGGTCTTCCTCTCACATTTCTTACATATCATGGGCCAAAACTCTGCATTGTTCTATGTGTTTTAGTTAGATGATGTCTTTCAAAAGTAGGTGCAAGTGTGAGTAGATAAGAGTCTCTCATATTAACAAAATATTTTCCTTTTGAGTATCTTCTCCAACAGATTGTATAACGCACAAACACACATAATAGATAAAACATAAAACCACTACACTATTCGTTCATGTTTATTGATATATTCTTCTATACTTCCGTACTTCTTTAATTTATCTTGTACATCTTTTCAACAGATAAGTACGAAGTGAGTGATCGTCTTCTGTTGTCATCACACTATTGTCGGGTTGTAGCCCAGTGTCATGCCCGTCTGCCCGGCGTGTTCGTAGCGCGATGTACGACGGGTGACAAGCTCAAGTTCAATTCCGCGGGCTGTAAGAAAAGCCACAGTTTCTCCAGATTTACGGTGCTCGTGGCACCGAACTAAAGGGTTACGATGTCAATGGCACCGAGCTGAAGAGCCGAAAGCACAAGTGCTTCTGGATCGGGAAAAAAAAGCCCAGTATCGTCAGTTTATGTTTTTGTCTTGATCTGCTCTAGTGGCTTGTGTGATAGTTATGTTCTAATTTTTGGCAGGATTCTGCTAAGCCATCTAATCATCTTTTCCGTTGTCTTCATCTTGTCTTCGTTCTTGATGTTCTGCGTTTGAAGACTCTGCATGCTGTGGACTTTGGTTGCGTTCTTATAAATTGACTGAACCACTTCATTCTTTGTTTCTGAATGTCATTCAATAAAGATTATGCCCCAACTGATGTTTTTGGTAACTTTTCGTAAGCGTCGTATTTCACACGTTAAATAAATGAATAATAGTACACAACATAGAATAAGTGAAACACAATAAAAACATGTTGTTATTAATAAAACACACACTGACAGTAAACATTACATATAACACAAAATTAAGGATTCACAAAAGAGTAACGATCTGCCATGTTTTATTCATACAAAAATGTGATATAAATTTAACAATTCCACAAAATTGTTAGAAATCAGATTTTTAATTTTTATTTTCAAAGAGGTAAATTTATTTGCAAAAGTAATTGAACGATTCAAACCAAAATTGAATGATCGATTAAAAAAAACTTCGTATATGATACAAATTATTCTTAAGATTCGATCTTTTTAAAGACATTAACAATGAGAAATAGGATGTTGTTATGCAGTCGTAAATCTACAAAAATAAAGCGGTTTGGCCCCTTGCTTCAGTGAACTTGAGATGATAATGTTAAGCTATCACAAGAAAGGAAGTTGAAGAAATATTTTCTTTCTATTGTCATAGCTCTGTTTATGAATATTTATAAAACGTTATCAGATTATTGTTGATATTTTAATTGCTATTGTTTTCTATATTTATTTAACGTTTCCAGCTCTACTTTTAACACTATATTTTCTTTAACATCGTGTGTTTATAGTGCGTATAGCTACTTTTAACGCTGCGTCTTCCATGCCATCTTGTGTTTATAGTGCAATTATCTAATTTTTGCGCTAAAGTTTCTTTGGTATCTAGTGTTGATGGGGAATATATATACTTTTAATGCTACAGTTGTATTTACATCTTGTTGTTATGGTGCATATATTTACATTTAACACAGCGGCTTCCCTGGTATATTGTGTTTATGGTGCATATATCTACATTTAACACAGCGGCTTCCCTGGTATATTGTGTTTATGGTGCATATATCTACATTTAACACTGTGGCTTCCCTGGTATATTGTGTTTATGGTGCATATATCTACATTTAACACTGTGGCTTCCCTGGTATATTGTGTTTATGGTGCATATATCTACATTTAACACTGTGGCTTCCCTGGTATATTGTGTTTATGGTGCCTATATCTACATTTAACACTGTGGCTTCCCTGGTATATTGTGTTTATGGTGCATATATTTACATTTAACACTGTGGCTTCCCTGGTATATTGTGTTTATGGCGGATATATTTACATTTAACGCTGCGGTTTCCCTGAAATCGTGTGTTTGTGATAATATATCTATCTACATGTAACGTTGTGGTTTCCATTACATCTGGTATTTGTGATGCGTGATTCCCCTGACATATTGTGTTTGTGATGCGTAGTTCCCCTGACATATTATGTTTATGATGTATATATCTACTGTTAACGCTGTGCTATCCCTGACATATTGTGTTTGTGATGTATATATCTACTGTTAACGCTGTGGTTTCCCTGACATCTTGTGTTTGTGATGCGTAGTTCCCCTGACATCTTGTGTTTGTGATGCGTAGTTTCCCTGACATATTGTGTTTATGATGCATATATCATTGTTAACGCTATATGTTTCTAGATGTGTTGTATTTATGGTGCAAGTATCTACTTTTAGCGAAACAGCTATCTTGACTTACTGTGTTTATGGTGCATATAACTATCATATTCCAACAATATTTTCTTCTATACTTTTTTTAAAAGAATACTGTAACATTATTTAACTTTCATTATCTACTGTGCTGCAAACAGAATACAGTGTTTAATTGTAAAAATATATAGTGCATTACTTAGCTTGTGCTACATTTGCGATTTTATTAGTTGTAAAACATAGTGCTTCTAAAACAAATTAAGAAACTCATGCTAACTAACAATACTTGAAACATGTTATGTAACTTGCTGTTTTTCAAACTATGCTTATCGTAGATATCATTAATTTACATTTTTGAAACGAGTTTCTAGGAATTATCGTAAACTATGATATTTGTTGATAAAATGTCCTTTCCTTTTTTAACTTTGAACTGGCTTCCAGAATTAGACAAACTGGCAAAAATGTTACGTTTTTTTCTAAGTTTAATTTGTAATTTTCATGTTCTCTATTATTATTAATTTTATTTTGGAATTTTTTTTTATTCGCAAGTTGGACGTTGTCACACAAATTATTGCTTTCTGGTTGACATTGTTTAAATAATTGTTCTACACAACTATCTTTTGTTCCATGCAATTATTGAAGAAAATTGTACACCTCGCAAAGTTGTCTTGCAAAATGATCGCTTTTAGAGTTTGCATAAAAATGTAATTATTGTTTGATCTTTAATGATTTGTTTTCTTTTGAACAGAATTCATAATTTGATTAAGTCTTATTATGTCGAAAGCAGATGTAAATTGTTTTTAAATAATTGGAAGAAAAACGAAACAAAATTATGTTTAAAAAAAGAGATGTATAATTTTGCACATAAGCTGACATCTATGATATATGTGTAGATACTTAAACACGACGACCATTTGTTAAGTCTTCAGCTAGTTTCTGTGTGATCTCGTATGCCTTAATTTTAGCACGTAGATGAGACTTTAGTCCTTCTGCTTCTATAGAAACAGGTTTACGTCTGTGCTTGAGCAGCGCTTGGTACTTGTATTGAGCTGCTGGTGTCGATCTGATCTGTCTTGTTCTCTTGTTGAGTATCTGCATCAAGAAGAGTAACAAAACACTTTTGTTAACTTTTCTACAGATAATATAAAATGAAAACAATCGAATAAAGTGTATAATTCGTTAATTTATTTATAAATATATCACCCGTGTTTTACCGTAACTCACAAGAGATGCAACAAATAGTAAAACTACGACATAAAAGGTATGTTGTAAGAGGCGTCTGAAGTAGGGGCCTAGGAAAACTACCCTAGTAAATAAAAAGCATCGCAGAAATCGGATGTGCTGGCATACTTGCAGGTGCATACCTGGCACAACGTACAATCGCTCTTATGCTCAGATCACATACAAATCACAAAGAGTGGATAACAAGAAGTCCTTATGGAGTGTTTGAAAGAAGAAAAAGAAGAAGTCAACGATAGTAGGCGCAACATCTGATGATAACGATAATGTGTTTATATATAATGGAACATACGAATGTGTTGCTATAAGAAAGTATTAATATGTGCACCAGAATTACTGATTTCTGCTTCAATTTCAGGATTGCCATTTTTTTCATTTTAAATATAAATCGACTCACTTTTAAAATATATTGAGCAAGTCGGAGGAGATGTTGTGAAAGAAGACAGTGGGGAGTGTGCCGTGACTATGAACAATTTCGCTATGGAAATCATGGCAGTAACTTCTTCTTCTTCTTCTTTGTGTTCGTTCTTTACGTCCATTTTAAATCACTCTTTGTGATATGTCTGATCTTTACCAAGAACGTGTTTACGTTGCACATTGGTTTGGTTACCCCCTAAACGCATAGACTTCTAGATGTTTAGGACATGTTTATCCGATTTCAGCCAAACCTCCTTAGACACCTCTTACGACATGCGTGGCAGGTAACAGTGGTTCTATTATTTACACCCCAAAGTTTGGGCCCCAGTAACCACTCGGGTAGGCAGTAACTAAAGCTATGGTTTGGCTGGAATCACATACTTTTATCCATGCATGCTGTCTTAGTAACTCAATGAGTATGCTCAGGAAGATAGAAACATGATGGGCTCGGAGACAATGGATGGAGTCGCTGGGAAGGTCTAAGCTAACACAAAGATCAGTTTTATTTCTGTGCCAGGGCATGCAGGTGTAAGGGGAAATGAACGCGCCGATAGGCGTGCAGGTATGACTGCTATATAAAACGTTCTTACAATGGACCAAGCTGATATTATAAATTCCCTTAGAGAGAGAGGATGGTTACATGATTCAAATAATAGTGGTGAATCTACAACACTAACCAGACTGCAAGAATTCCAAGTTAGGTGTGGTGTAGCTAGACAAGAACACTATGCTGGTAGTCAAGGTAGAATAGTAAACCAACAAAGAACCGGGGTTGTTAGTCGCCACACGCTGAGAGACATGCTGAGGGGGTGGTCGGAATGCTTATGGACTAAGTGGTTCGACGTGTAGTGACGATGATCCAACGACTACACTAACTCCTCTTTTTTATAACACAAACTTAGCATTAAAAGGGAAACAACTATCTAATTAAGCATAATTTGTAATCCTTAAATATAGTCCCTTTTGTTGAAAAATTACACTGCAAGGAAGCACGTTTTCTAAAACGTAAATACACTTGCAATATTTTAATCCAGTTACTAAACACTGCTATTCTAGTTCGGACACTCCAGTGATCGAAAGTGACTGTCCATTAGAACTCTAGTTCGAATATTCCAGTTATCAAGGATTACTAATCAATAGAACGCCAGTTCGGATAATCCAGTTGGCGAAGTGGTGCTAATACTAAGATTCTTGTGCAGCTGCTTTAGATACCGAACTTTGTTCAATATTAAAAGTCTAGTTAGGATACATTAGCCAGTTTCCCGATAGAACTAAACAGTATTAATCTAACACATCGCACGTGTGGTGTCGAAGCCTGTAAGGGAAGCAAAATACATCTGCGACCTACAAGTCCTGTCGTAAGAAGCGACTGATATAGGTCCTAGGGAAGCTACCCTAGTACATAAAAAAGAATCGCAAATATCGGATGGGCCGTTCTACTTGTAAGCGCATAACTGGTACAACGTACAATCACTCTTAGGCTCAGATCACATACAAATCACGAAGAGGGGTTGACAATTGGTCGATATGGAGCGATCGAAGAAGAAGAAATCTAACAATTTATAAAGGGAATCCAGAGTCAAGCTATGCAGAGTCAAGCTATGCAGAGTCAAGCTATGCAGAGTCAAGCTATGCAGAGTCAAGCTATGCAGAGTCAAGCTATGCAGAGTCAAGCTATGCAGAGTCAAGCTATGCAGAGTACATGGTTCTACTTTCAAATCCAGAGTCAAGCTATGCAGAGTACATGGTTCTACTTTCAAATCCAGAGTCAAGCTATGCAGAGTCAAGCTATGCAGAGTCAAGCTATGCAGAGTCAAGCTATGCAGAGTCAAGCTATGCAGAGTCAAGCTATGCAGAGTCAAGCTATGCAGAGTCAAACTATGCAGAGTCAAGCTATGCAGAGTCAAACTATGCAGAGTCAAGCTATGCAGAGTCAAACTATGCAGAGTCAAGCTATGCAGAGTACGTGGTTCTACTTTCAAATCCAGAGTCAAGCTATGCAGAGTACGTGGTTCTACTTTCAAATCCAGAGTCAAGCTATGCAGAGTACGTGGTTCTACTTTCAAATCCAGAGTCAAGCTATGCAGAGTACGTGGTTCCACTTTCAAATCCAGAGTCAAGCTATGCAGAGTACGTGGTTCTACTTTAAAATCCAGAGTCAAGCTATGCAGAGTACGTGGTTCTACTTTAAAATCCAGAGTCAAGCTATGCAGAGTACGTGGTTCTACTTTCAAATCCAGAGTCAAGCTATGCAGAGTACGTGGTTCTACTTTCAAATCCAGAGTCAAGCTATGCAGAGTACGTGGTTCTACTTTCAAATCCAGAGTCAAGCTATGCAGAGTACGTGGTTCTACTTTCAAATCCAGAGTCAAGCTATGCAGAGTACGTGGTTCTACTTTAAAATCCAGAGTCAAGCTATGCAGAGTACGTGGTTCTACTTTCAAATCCAGAGTCAAGCTATGCAGAGTACGTGGTTCTGCTTTCATAAATGGTCAAGAAGAGTACGTGGTTCTGCTTTCATAAATGGTCAAGCAGAGTACGTGGTTCTGCTTTCATAAATGATCAAGCAGAGTACGCGGTTCTGCTTTCATAAATGGTCAAGGAATTGAAAAGAAAATGTTGTCTGTTACAAGATACAGTAAAGACCAACACATTTTACTGAATACAAGAAACATTCGATTATTTCCACTGACGAAGCAAAATGTTCACCATAAATTATTATTGATAATTAATAAATTGAATGAATTAAAAATTGTGTATATATTAGATCTATAATTGCAACAGCGAAGATACCACAAAATATATCAGGAACAGACTAGCCGCATAATTTCAGAGGGTGGATAGAATAAAGAAATAATTGCATACATAAGCAAAGAAACGAAAGTAAAACTTCTGATGACATGCATTTTTTCTATTGTAACATACGAATGTGAATCATGGACAATAACAGAATCATTAAAGAGCAACAATTAAATCTTGTAATATAAAGTCATTATGTGTGAGCGTCGGTAGCTCAAGCGGTAGTGAGCTCGATCACAAACCCAAGCGTACCTGGTTCAAACCCCACGATGGGCAAGTTTGTAAGGAAATTCGTTTCCGTGGGATTTTTACAAAAGACTTCAAAGAAAGGTAAAAATAGACTTCACAGTTTAGAAAGCAATGGCAAAATATTGAACGTATAAGTGGTGCCTAGAAAATCAACGAATCGTTTACTGTAGTTGATGGCTACGTACTCTTAAGGATATGCTACGATTTTCATTTCAATACAAATTGCTGCATAAAGAAAATCTTGGAACGTTATATAAAAAGAAAGAAACAATATAGACACTTTACAAGTTTCCATGACAACCATATAAATTATTAATGTGAAATATATATACATTATCATTTTGGACCAATCTAGTAGTAACTGCTATGTATCACCTAAGTTTCAGTTTGTTGGTAGTAACTGCTATGTATCACCTAAGTTTAAGTTTGTTGGTAGTAACTGCTATGTATCACCTAAGTTTGTTGGTAGTAACTGCTATGTATCATCTAAGTTTAAGTTTGTTGGTAGTAACTGCTATGTATCACCTAAGTTTAAGTTTGTTGGTAGTAACTGCTATGTATCATCTAAGTTTAAGTTTGTTGGTAGTAACTGCTATGTATCACCTAAGTTTAAGTTTGTTGGTAGTAACTGCTATGTATCATCTAAGTTTAAGTTTGTTGGTAGTAACTGCTATGTATTACCTAAGTTTAAGTTTGTTGGTAGTAACTGCTATGTATCACTTAAGTTTAAGTTTGTTGGTAGTAACTGCTATGTATCACCTAAGTTTGCTAGTAGTAACTGCTATGTATCACCTAAGTTTGCTAGTAGTAACTGCTATGTATCACCTAAGTTTGTTGGTAGTAACTGCTATGTATTACCTAAGTTTGTTGGTAGTAACTGCTATGTATCACCTAAGTTTAACTTTGTTGGTAGTAACTGCTATGTATTACCTAAGTTTGCTAGTAGTAACTGCTATGTATTACCTAAGTTTGTTGGTAGTAACTGCTATGTATCACCTAAGTTTAACTTTGTTGGTAGTAACTGCTATGTATCACCTAAGTTTAAGTTTGTTGGTAGTAACTGCTATGTATTACCTAAGTTTGTTGGTAGTAACTGCTATGTATTACCTAAGTTTGTTGGTAGTAACTGCTATGTATCACCTAAGTTTGTTGGTAGTAACTGCTATGTATCACCTAAGTTTGTTGGTAGTAACTGCTATGTATCACCTAAGTTTAACTTTGTTGGTAGTAACTGCTATGTATCACCTAAGTTTAACTTTGTTGGTAGTAACTGCTATGTATCACCTAAGTTTAACTTTGTTGGTAGTAACTGCTATGTATTACCTAAGTTTGTTGGTAGTAACTGCTATGTATCACCTAAGTTTGTTGGTAGTAACTGCTATGTATCACCTAAGTTTGTTGGTAGTAACTTCTATGTATCACCTAAGTTTAACTTTGTTGGTAGTAACTGCTATGTATCACCTAAGTTTGTTGGTAGTAACTGCTATGTATCACCTAAGTTTAAGTTTGTTGGTAGTAACTGCTATGTATCACCTAAGTTTAAGTTTGTTGGTAGTAACTGCTATGTATCACCTAAGTTTAAGTTTGTTGGTAGTAACTGCTATGTATCACCTAAGTTTAAGTTTGTTGGTAGTAACTGCTATGTATCACCTAAGTTTAACTTTGTTGGTAGTAACTGCTATGTATCACCTAAGTTTAACTTTGTTGGTAGTAACTGCTATGTATCACCTAAGTTTGTTAGTAGTAACTGCTATGTATCACCTAAGTTTGCTAGTAGTAACTGCTATGCATTACCTAAGTTTGCTAGTAGTAACTGCTATGTATCACCTAAGTTTGTTAGTAGTAACTGCTATGTATCACCTAAGTTTGCTAGTAGTAACTGCTATGTATCACCTAAGTTTGCTAGTAGTAACTGCTATGTATCACCTAAGTTTAACTTTGTTAGTAGTAACTGCTATGTATCACCTAAGTTTAACTTTGTTGGTAGTAACTGCTATGTATTACCTAAGTTTGTTGGTAGTAACTGCTATGTATTACCTAAGTTTGTTAGTAGTAACTGCTATGTATTACCTAAGTTTAAGTTTGCTAGTAGTAACTGCTATGTATTACCTAAGTTTGTTGGTAGTAACTGATATGTATTACCTAAGTTTGTTGAGAGATAAGAAAATTGAGAATACAAGTAGTTCATATTTACGGTAACAACTTCACTGCAACGCGTCACCCCATAATTGCTCCGTTCCTGTGCCAACGAAATCACGCGAAATGCTAACAATTGTCTCCTGTGAACTAATTACAGAATGAAACAGCAGTACCGCCACAAAAAGCAACCTACACCTCATAAATGGATACGACCGTCGCAAAAGTGTCAACACAAAACTGTTCATCACTTGAATTGCAATTCCTGCAGAAGTGAACAACTTAGAATACCAGTAGTAAGGGGTCTTAAACACCGAGGACATTGACAAATAACATCGTTTTTGCGGAGACTGAAATAGTTTGGTGACGTTAAGGTGGTTAGGATAGATCAGTTTACAGAGAATATGGTTCCTGGGACATGAGAAAGTCAGCAACAAAGATAGCAGTGTCAACACGACAATAAGGACACTGTGTACATTATGAGAGAGGGTAAGAAAGATAGCTAGAGATTTAGAATCTTTCAGATGGACTGTGATAAGAGCGACTTTCTGTAACGCACAGCATACATAGAAATAGTCGAGTCTGAGAGAAAGAAATTCTAGTCTCTGGTTAAAAAATAAATTTCTATACGATGGGATTGTTACACATCGATAAGGCCTTCTTAGCGAGTCTTCGACAACTTTAGCCAAGATCGGTTGCTTTCAATGGCAATATAGATTTCGTCTTGGACACTACTCAAGTATTGATAATGTTAGCATAATCGACTGATTGTTTTTGAGTGTGCCTGGTCGTTTTGCATTTTTTTCTCACTTCTCACATCTAATGAAGAATTGAACGTGAATATGTATATAGAACGACCGAGCGGGAAAGAGAGAGAGAGAATACGGTGTTAAGAGGAGTAGTATTTCTTGTAGACTTAACAAACACAAATCTAGATAGCAAACTTTCTGATACGATAAGATGAGAAAGTAATCACAACTTAGAATAATTTGTATCTGTGCAAAATGCGGTTGCAACTGTCCTTCAAAGTATATTCGGAATTATCGACTTAAGATCAGCAAATGGGGCACGAATTTCATTTACATTTAGCGGTCTATGTGGTGTTGTGGTGTTGAAATTACTCAGTTCTTGTCCGATTTTAAGATTTCCTGACATTTTCCAGCAATCTTTAATTTAAATGTAGGTACAACCGAATTTCTAGTCCACGTAGTCGCCATATTCAAGATGGCTGTGTGAAAGAAACCTTGACACTTGAAAAGTGTAACGAGTATACTGAAAAACCGCTTCATGTGCTAAATAATAACAACTAATTAAAATCATATTTCTTCAGTTCTTCAAACCGTTCTTAAAAGTATACAGCCACCCCTCGACGTTGCAACTAAAGGCGTGCACTACCGCAATGTAATTGCTTTTCCGATACATAGTCAGTCATCGAAGTGCAATGATATGACTCTACCAATCAATTCTCATTCTCGTTCCCACTGTTCTTCTTTGCATGCTTTCTTGCGCTGAATTATCTGCTTTTGTCAAAATAATATTATTATTTCAATAAATAGCTGAATAAATTTATAAGTTGTTTATAAGAGAGATTCAAAACAAATAAAATATGTAAACATGACTTCAATTATGAAATTTCGCTATAATTTCCAATTGTAATTTTTCAAATCTTTCCCTTTTTTAGAACCGTATTTACAAATCGAAATCTTTCTAACGATAGTTTGGTTTATATTTGTGTACGTTTTCCTTGAATCTCAATTCTGATTAATTTGATGTATGTTTTTAAAGTGCCCATTTTAATTAATTGAATATGAAATACTCTTCAATAATTTAAGTTACAAATTTTATTTCAGTTTCAGTCTAGGCTAACATCATGTGATTTGATTGATCGATTGATTTGATATTGCACTTCGGTGATCAACCATGTGGTGTCCGATCTCTTTCTTACACAGGGATATCTCAGCGGCAGTGAACGAGCTCTGTAGCACCGGCGAGGGTCCCCGATGTAATTTCGAAGACGGTGACAACATTTAGTTGGAATTGTATTTTTAACCATTCTAATGAATTTTGCCGGGCAGCGGCTTTCCAGCCTACTCTTCTCGATTTTGAACTTCCAATGGCTCTTTTAGCGTTCAACTGGAACACGGAAGCAACGTTTCATCGTCCATCTCCGATAAGACTAAAATCGGATCTCACCTACACTGAGATATCGCGATGGCACCATGAGGGATCGAACTGAGTACATTTGAAACGAGAGGGGATCCAACTGAGTACATTTGAAACGAGAAGGGATCGCATTGAGTACATTTGAAACGAGAGGGGATCGAACTGAGTACATTTGAAACGAGAGGGGATCGAACTGAGTACATTTGAAACGAGAGGGGATCGAACTGAGTACATTTGAAACGAGAAGGGATCAAACTGAGTACATTTGAAACGAGAAGGGATCGAACTGAGTACATTTGAAACGAGAAGGGATCCAACCTGAGTACATTTGAAACGAGAGGGGATCCAACTGAGTACATTTGAAACGAGAAGGGATCCAACTGAGTACATTTGAAACGAGAGGGGATCCAACTGAGTACATTTGAAACGAGAGGGGATCCAACTGAGTACATTTGAAAAGAGAAGGGATACAACTGAGTACATTTGAAACGAGAAGGGATCCAACTGAGTACATTTGAAACGAGAAGGGATCCAACTGAGTACATTTGAAACGAGAGGGGATCGAACTGAGTACATTTGAAACGAGAGGGGATCCAACTGAGTCCATATGAAACGAGAGGGATCCAACTGAGTACATTTGAAACGAGAAGGGATCGAACTGAGTACATTTGAAACGAGAAGGGATCCAACTGAGTACATTTGAAACGAGAGGGGATCGAACTGAGTACATTTGAAACGAGAAGGGATCCAACTGAGTACATTTGAAACGAGAGGGGATCGAACTGAGTACATTTGAAACGAGAGGGGATCCAACTGAGTACATTTGAAACGAGAAGGGATCGAACTGAGTACATTTGAAACGAGAAGGGATCCAACTGAGTACATTTGAAACGAGAGGGGATCGAACTGAGTACATTTGAAACGAGAGGGGATCCAACTGAGTACATTTGAAACGAGAGGGATCGAACTGAGTACATTTGAAACGAGAGGGGATCCAACTGAGTACATTTGAAACGAGAGGGGATCGAACTGAGTACATTTGAAACGAGAAGGGATCCAACTGAGTACATTTGAAACGAGAGGGGATCCAACTGAGTACATTTGAAACTAGAGGACGAGTACCTAAGCTCTACACCCCAGAGACCCTCAATTAAATAAAATCAATGTTTAAATTAGAACAAACTTGTCAACATTCTATTTCAATGTTTAAATTCGAACAAATTTGTCAACATTTGATTTCAATGAATTTCACGTTGGTTCCAATGTACATTTAAATTAAATGTTTACTGGTATCGTTATGTGTGTAACATAGCTATTTTGTGAATGCTATACCACTCTATGATTGTCTTGTCAAATCATTCGACTGTGAGATGTACATATATGATTATTGCGTGTATGGAAGACCAAACTGGTTTTATATATGACAACGAGTGACGGTCGTATTAACCTTTTCACTCCTTAAAACTATTTTTTAACCTCTTGTCGCATACATCCAAACGTATACTAAACGTGACTGATGACTTTACCCTATCTTAAGTAAGTACTGAGAGACAGTATATCGGGCCTAAAGGTTGGAAGGGTTAATATCTTTCAAAAAAATCATGATATTTTTTTATCAAAAACTTGACCCGTAAATCACATCTCTATTACCAATGTGATAGAATATTTTCTAGAACTGTTGTTAGTTTGTGTCTATATTTGAAAAGTGGATTGCTTAGTTTCGTGTAAATTGTAATTCATAGTTTATTACGTCTGTGTTTGAGAGACTTAGTAGGAGTAAAAGTAAACATCAGATAATCAAAATACGATGTTATAATCAAGATCAATTCTTAGAAATATATTTGTAGCCAAGAAATAATTTCTAGCTAGTCTATGAAATATGTGTACATTGAGGTTTCTCATGCTTGCACATACTAAAGATATACATCGGTCGGTCGTCAATGGGGTACACCAATCTCATTGTGACCTCTCATGGGCCAAAACTACATTATGACTTGTCGACATTTTATAGAAGATACTACTCGTCTCGTTTGTTTGCCAGATGAAAATTACTTCATTTCTTTCACCGTCACAGTCAGACCAGTCTAGTACAAGACAGATATTGAACCTCGTTTTATATGCAAATATTCCCTCTTTTTCAAACGATTCTTATTTAATAGGAACGGTTTTTCCTACATTATAACCGTTTCTAATAACTGTTATGGTGATACACGTAAAAGCAACGTACTGTAGTTTTACAAAAACAATAATAAAACACAGTAACGTTTTGACCACAAAACCTTTATGAAGCAAAGGATAAAACAGTAGTGAAGACATTCACTACATACAAGGCACATATATAGTATGTTTCATCATTGCTACATAATTGTTGCTATAGTCTTCTCTTACATCGGTGACAATTGTTATAAGAAGGAGAAGATGTAGATATGTTGGGCATAACTTGAGAAGAAGTGATCAAATAATACAAAAGCAAGCATTGCAGTGGAATGCAAAGAGTTCAAGAAAGAGATGTCACCCTAGTAAAAACCTGAGACGAACTTTGCTGAGAAGAAAGAAAAATCGAACTCAATTCTATGGAAGAAATTGAGCGAGTTACACAAGACAGAGCGGTATGGAGAAATCACTTGCAGGCCCTATGTAACATATAATGGTGCAAGAGAAATATATATATATACGAGATATAAAACTGTTTCTAAACAATACATTTTAAAAAGTGAAATAAAACAATTAAGTCACCTCCCCTTTGTTTCAGTTTTCTCCCCTTAGTTAAATGTCTACCTGTAGTGCGGATCACGATCAAAGTCGGCAGCTTTGTTTGTATTTGCTATCACTGTTTGAAATGTCATTATTATTCATGCCCTACTAGCATCTGCCGTGAATAATGGGATGTTTGCAAATGTTGTTATAATGAGAATCAACATAAATTGATAAATTCCAGTAGCATTTATTATCATCATCATCGGCAGGTGCCGTGTCGACTGTCGTTATTCGATCAGGATCTCTACGAATCTTGATTCCCTTGTATTTGCTTTCATCTCGGATGCTGACGCTCTTCCCTGCCATGAATTCAGGCTGTCCAAAATTGTCTCTCTCCTTCTCTCTGTCTTGCCTCTCCTCGATTTTTCCGGTTGTTGCAATGTGTTCTAAACCATTCTTCCTCATCATATGTCCAAAAACTGCTGACTGCTTCTTTCTTAATACACTTTCTCCGCGCCTTGACCTCATTCAACGCCTCCACATTTGTCATTTTAGCAGTCAATGGGATGCTCATCATTCTTCTGTAAAACTACATCATTGTGGTCACATATTCATTTCCCGGAAATAATGTTCCACACCCAAGGAAGGAATTCGCCCTCCTACCTCCTGCAAACTTGAAACTAGAGATTTAAAGTAGCATCACTTCATATCTTACAGTATTTAAACACAAACAAACATTATAAGATATATAATCTCCATTGCTACATAACTGCAATCAAATTAGTTAAAACAAAAATTAAATTGACAGAAATCACCCCAACCTATAAGAACTCATTATCTTTAAATATGTTGCGAATTTTATACACCCTGATTGCTTCCATAGACCGCTGACCACAAACGCCCTCAATCATCCTCGAAGAAGCAATTGCTAATTCATGTCCAAATTCCATTTGATATTCACACAAAAAAATGGCCCGAAAGGTTGCAATAACAACCACTACAAACAGTAATATCCTTTTGTTGTTTACGAATAGAACTAGCTGGAATTGAAAGAAAGAAATATGAATGATAACACAAGAAACGCTGAAGAAGAAGTAAATAGCTGTAGATATAAAAAAAAATGTTACATCTCTAAAGAAACGCTGATAAAAAATGTATTAATACACTGCATGCTTTGGTTAGGGCTAACAAATTATTTTGTCATTCAAACCTTCCCTGATAATGTGTGATTTTATGTTGGCACGAAATGAAGGCAATTTATGACAATGAATTGATTCATATTAAATTCCCAATAATAGAGGTCAGAGTTGAAATTTCTGTATATCTACGAGTCGCTTCTTAGTTTATTCTTCCTTATTTTTAATCTACTTCATTTAATTATGTTTTCTGTATTTTCAAACTTTCTATAGGACATTTTTTGTTGTTGTTTTGGGGGGCGTTGGATAATTCATTTTTCTCTGACAGTAAACAATGTGAAGGTTATTTTGTAAGAATATTTTCTCTAGATGTCAATTTTGTTAAACTGGGGAAAAAGTATTACTTCTTGAAAAATTATCTAAACACCAGTTGATGTAACGCGAGTTTCTTTCTTGCTGGTGTATATGTTTTTTGTGCTTTCAACATTATTTTGATTATAACTAATTTGAAAGAGGGACATAGGCTATCGCGTTAATATATCTATTGTGATGTCCAAAATCTGAGCTTTTGTAAAGTCTGCAATTTTTTTTTCATTTTTATTACTGCGAGTCGACAACATAGGCATGCATTTTGTATGACATCTTCTAAAATATATATATATATGAATGCAGTAGTTGTATGTTAATACATTAGCCTTACTTTGATTATAACATTGGGATATCTGTGGTAAAGGGTTAATGACCTTAAGTTTTGTGTTCGAATCTAGATCGCGTTGTTCAGTTCAAATGTACATTTGTGTTTTTGTAGATACCTATGATTGTTGGTGAGAGCAACATAGTTCGTTCTTTGTGCAAAAAATCTCCTTGTGGCTTGGCATTTCTTCTGAAAGGAAGGGACGTAGCCATTATAAAAACCCAGTGCAAGGAAGTCAAGCCTTTAATTAATGAAAAAACGAGAAGAAAGGAATAATATTCCACTTAAAAACAAATTTAAACTGAGCTTAAAAATGAACATTTGCGTCTGTACATAACATGCGCACATACTGCCAACGCAATACAATTTTTGTGCAAATGACTGGATATGGTGGACAGAATTTGAGAAAATCACAGGGGAATATAACAAGAAGAGTACTTTCCTGGAACCTACAAGGACAGCGAAAGACAGGGAGGCCTAGAAATACACGAAGACGAGATTTGGAGGCAGAGATCACCAATATAAATAAAGAGCTGGAAGGCGCTCCAGGAGATAGCCATAGATAGGAAGACTAGATATGAGTTGGTGGAGGGCTTATGCTCCAATCCGGGTTAAAAAGGCAGAGCGTTAGAGCGAGAGAAAAGTAGAAGACACACGTTTCATCTCTATAATTATTTCTCAATAAGTGGTTGTCGATAGTGATGTTGATAACACGTCGCTCTAATAAATACATGCCATAGAAAGTGCCAGTTCGAGTCCAACTTGGGTCAAAATCTTTCGGTGTACGGTTCATAGTTCATAGTTGATAGGTGTACGGTGTGTGGTTTGATTATAGAAATCAGGATTTATTTACGTAAGTATAATAATTGCAGTCATCTTTAAGTTCAGAGTGTCACTCACCTGCATGGCCAAGGACACTGGTGTGATTAGGTCAGAGTGTCACTCACCTGCATGGCCAAGGACACTGGTGTGATTAGGTCAGAGTGTCGCTCACCTAGATGGCGAAGGATACTAGTGTGATTAGGTCAGAGTGTCGCTCACCTGCATGGTGATGGATTCTAGTGTGATTAGATCAGAGTGTCACTCACCTGCATGGTGAGGGATACTAGTGTGATTAGGTTAGAGTGTCGCTCACCTGCATGGTGAGGGATACTAGTGTGATTAGGTCAGAGTGTCACTCACCTGCATGGTGAGGGATACTAGTGTGATTAGATCAGAGTGTCACTCACCTGCATGGTGATGGATTCTAGTGTGATTAGATCAGAGTGTCACTCACCTGCATGGTGATGGATTCTAGTGTAATTAGATCAGAGTGTCACTTACCTGCATGGTGAGGGATACTAGTGTGATTAGATCAGAGTGTCACTCACCTGCATGGTGAGGGATACTAGTGTGATTAGATCAGAGTGTCACTCACCTGCATGGTGATGGATTCTAGTGTGATTAGATCAGAGTGTCACTTACCTGCATGGTGATGGATTCTAGTGTGATTAGATCAGAGTGTCACTTACCTGCATGGTGAGGGATACTAGTGTGATTAGATCAGAGTGTCACTCACCTGCATGGTGAGGGATACTAGTGTGATTAGGTCAGAGTGTCGCTCACCTGCATGGTGATGGATTCTAGTGTGATTAGGTCAGAGTGTCACTCACCTGCATGGTGATGGATTCTAGTGTGATTATATCAGAGTGTCACTTACCTGCATGGTGAGGGATACTAGTGTGATTAGGTCAGAGTGTCACTCACCTGCATGGTGAGGGATACTAGTGTGATTAGGTCAGAGTGTCGCTCACCTGCATGGTGATGGATTCTAGTGTGATTAGGTCAGAGTGTCACTCACCTGCATGGTGATGGATTCTAGTGTGATTATATCAGAGTGTCACTCACCTGCATGGTGATGGATTCTAGTGTGATTAGATCAGAGTGTCACTCACCTGCATGGTGAGGGATACTAGTGTGATTAGGTCAGAGTGTCGCTCACCTGCATGGCGAGGGGCACTGGTGTGATTAACAAAGCAGATATTTAAGGAATACAATTAAAGGACTGCTGATGACCAGTGAAACACACAAGTTAACATCACCACCCAGTAATGTAGAATGAGAAACTGTGACAGTGATGTCAAGGATAACGGGGTTCTAGCACGCTTAGGAGGATGGACTCATATACGTCAATTTCTTTTTGCGTAAGTCCTAATTATGAAGACAAACACGAATAAAATAGCATGCAGAAATCGGATGTGCTGCTCTACCAGTCTTTAGAACAGAACTAGCACAACGAATTCACCCTCGAATTCGCAAATTGCATATTGATTATATAAAAGTGGTTTAACAAGTGATGAGTGTAGAGTGAAGAAGAAGAAGAAGAAGAAAAAGACATCATAGCTGAGAGAGTAAGGGTGACAGACAAAGACAGATCGAAATCTTTATATGACAATGTACTGGATTTCTTAAACAATTTCTGCGGCCCAAGTTGAAAAATATTACTTCCTAGACTGAGGTAAAAACAAAAACAATTACTAACACATTTCTTTTTTATTTAACTCGCTATGAATCTGCCCAGCGTGTTCGTAGCGTGTTGGACTACGGGTGTCTAGCTCTCTGTGTGTGCGGGTTCAATTCCGCGGGTTGACAGAAAAACCAAAGGTTCCCTAGGTTTATCGTGTTCGTGGCACCGAACCGAAGGGTTACGATGTTCATGGCACCGAGCCGAAGAGCTGAAAGCTCAAGTGCTTCTAGATCGGAAAAAAAAGTCTGCTATGAATTCAGGTGTAGTCATGGTACATTATGTGGCACGTTTGACTGATATTGTATGTTAAGTCTTGCTTACATTATCACTAGTTTCCAGAGTTATTCAGGTGAGCCTTGCTCTGACTTAAGATGCACTTGTAATTTAGATCACTCAGTAACAAAAATCAGGGTCTCATGTAGTCCATCTGGTCACCAATAATTTATTTGGAAATTAAGCTGGTTGTGAGTCGCGGAATCGCCATTAAGTCATTCGTAACAGACAGCAGGCGGAATAGAAACCGGGGCATGTCCTGAAATACTGTCCTCTCCTGTGCGAGCTGAGAAGAAACATATGGCCACACCCAGTCGACCTAAAAACTACGCTCCGGGATAAACCAGCCAGACCTGAAGCTGACTGCCCAGTTTGTGACAAACAGTAAACTAAGCGCATGGTCAGAGATCACTGAAGAAGAAGAAGAGTCCAGGAATTTCCTCAGAACTTCATCAATAGTACAAAATGCGATCTGCGTCTTTATTGACGACCCCACTAAAACTGTTAACGTGAACTAAAGTCCATTTTCTCCCAACCGTCACATTGCGATACAGACTAACAATATCACTTAAATGATAAGTCATCCACAAAAGTAAAAAAAGAAATGACACGCTAAAGAAAATAAATAGCAACATGACCACAACACTAACACGGAACACTATAAAATAATTTATTGAACGCAAATTAAGCAAGACAGATCTGGTCTGGAGAGTGTACGAATATACTCAATACCATTATGTCAATGGAAAAAGACTTCCTACAAATATGATTAATCTGTCTATTGTCATTCATAATTGCCGTTAGAATAGGCAGTTACTGTGTATGTGGAGTCACATTAATAGATATGGCAATGTAGTAGACGCAGACATATATCATGATGTATAGAAGGATATTATTAACGCCAACATTTTGTAGAAGGCAATATAATATTATATCAATAAGATGAGTTTAGTTACATACAATAATATGTTGTAAGCTATTTGTTGTTGCAAATATAATCATCATCATCATTAAACCGCTTGTTATGATCAGAACTTTGTCACCATAACATTACTTCGTAATATTTTTGTTGTATTCTAGGCAGTGGCGGCTCGTGATCATTTTTGTTGGTGGGGCCAGACACAAATTTTCGGGAAAATCATGGCTTTGAGTTTGTTATGTTTTAATTTATAAAATAATAAATACACGTTACACATTCTTTTGGTGGGGCCCGGCCCCAGTGGCCCTTACTGACGAGCCACCACTTATTCTAGGGATAACTGTTAGGGTTATCTATCCATCTTCCTGGAATATAATCTGCCCTTGCTTTCCTTCCTTGTAGTGGTCATACTAGTCCATGTCCATAGTCGTCATTCTTTCAAACGTGAGCTGCTTGCTCGGAATTTTAAAGTTTCGTTTACTTAGCCCATTGGTTCTATGAAGGCTTCCACCCGATGGCCACGATCAAGTGGACACTAAATGTCGATTTTGCCACGCAAAAAGCTAGAAAAGCATTAATAATGGTATAGAAAGAAAGGATAGAAAAAATGAAATGGAAGGAAACGTATCACTATATAGTTACTTGAAGGTTTTACGTTAGCGAACTTTGATCAAGTGATTGTACGAATAGAAGTACTAGATGAATCCATTTTATAATAGCTTATGAATGTGCAGAATATGTTAATAATTGTTGTATTATATAGTTAAAATATGATTAGAAAAATACAAATAAAGAAGAGATGAGAGACTAGAAATACAAGAAAATATAGAGAATAGAAAAGAGACAAGACAATTGTTTAAGTTGAAGTAAAATAAAACATAACAAACTGAAGTTAGCATTAATGGTAATATTTTGTGATGACAAAATATGTAACATAAATATGCTAAACATTGCATTTTAAAACCAATTCAGAGAAATATATAGTGTTGCACAAAACAGAAAACTAAATCAGTAAATAATGATATATTGATTTTTTTTAAAACACAGAAAAGATGGGGCACTTTTAGCAAAAAGAGATTGAGAATCACATTGAGAAACATTTAGTAGATCATAAGTGACGGCAATGGTCAGCAACAGTTTTACAAAGGCTGGTATTGTTATTTACTAGTCATTTGAGTAGCACTTTCGTTTTACAGCTAAATGTAAGGGAGGGTTTTGTAAGGGAAGATGACATTGCTGTTGTCGCCACAAGAGTATAGAAGCTATAACTTTGACCAATCCAATGACATGGCTGGAGAAGCAGAGCACCATCCATGTCTACATTTTCGGTGAATCAGTGGCCATGTCCAAGAAGGTCCTCGTCGATTGTATGCATAGACAAGAAAGCTGGTGCATATGTAGATTTCTTAGTCATTTTTATATCCAGACACGTTGAAGGAAATGGAAATGAACGATCAAGCAAATTTACCGGGGCGGCTAGAGTGGCTAGCGTTGTGCAATGTACATGCCTATTATCCTGAACGTCATTAGCTAGATGGTCGGACAGGGGATTCATGTGGTTATTTGAATTATACTCTCATGTTCCGCTGACAGGAACTATGATTCATAAGTGGGTTTGCTAGATTTGAACAATGTACGCGACGAAGACGATATCCTATTATCTAACGTATGACTGAATCTATCTGCCTACACGTGATGATTGATATAGTAAAGATGAGAACGGATTATTTATGAACTTCTTCCTTGTGCGATGAAAATTATCTGAAGATTAACTAACAGCAAGATAAATATCAAATAAGCTCGGGAAATGTACACACACATGAAATGTCGAACAGAAAATGATATACTTTCAAGAAGAAATGTCACATGTCAATGAATAAAGGAAGAATGAAATAAGATTAATAGTCGTGCAGACAAAAAATTATTATAAAACGAAATTATGGGCTTTGAGAAAACGTCAACATAAAATAGAAAGCAGCCAGAAATAGCTGGAGATAAATGATCAAATATCACGAATAAAATCAGTATATTTATGATAAATTACCCTTTCCAGTTAATCATTTATTAAGAATTTATAACGTTGGATAAAACGATTCTGCACAGACTCTGCTATAATTTGTTCAAGCCATTTATTGTAAAGTAAAGGATTATGAATAAAAATGTTGAAGAAGTCTAAAATTATTGCAACTTGCAAATAACAAGTGTTGAATGTTCTCGCCCACACATTAAGGCTTCTTATGTATGTGATTTAAAAGACTTCCGTCTTCTCTAAAAGAAATATGCATGCACGTAGATAATTATGAAGCTTTATAAAAATATTCTTTGAAAAACAAAATAATATTCTCTTTTTATTATAAATTTATCTTTAATAATATGAAACACCAACTTGAATTATAACTTTCTGTATGAATTTCGAATCAATTATTACGCACATGCTTTTATTAACAAAACAAAGAAAATGATACAATGAAAGTGATGATAGCATTTAAGATTCGTATCACAAAAAGCCACATTTTGTGAAAAGGAATTTTATTAACACAATCTTGTTCTTTTGTCGTCATACAGCTACTATGTTGTTGCCCAGGGTCGTGGTTTTTCTGTTTTTGTCTTTCCGCTGTTCTGGTGGCTTGGGTGGTTGTTATTTTTGCTCTTTCACAGGATTCTGCTATATAAAAACCATTAAACTCAATAGATTTCCTGAGAAAATCATCAGATTTGAGATATATGTATGTGTGTCCCTGTACCGTAATACCTTACATAGAGCATACATGTAATTTATCCAAACCGATCTATCCTAGTCAACTCGTTCAATCTCTTATAAGGAACTAAGTTCGATCTTTTTGCCTTTCTATGTAATGTTCATGTCAGAGTTTTTCTTTCAGGGTGTACTTTCTTTCTTGAACCATTGCCTCTCACTTGAAAGCCTGGCTTATGATTATTTTATCATTTTTTTTACTATACCATCTCCATCTTCCCTTCCTTATAACAAGTGTCACTAGTTGACATATAATTCTATAATTTTATTACTTCTCCTGAATTCGTCCAATTTTAGTTCATTATTTTGTTGTATTTGCAGACTTCTGTCAAATACATTCAACTTACTGTCTATATCTTTAGTTCTTCTTCAGCTCAAGATGGGTTACGTTGCGACACACAATAATGGGATTGCAAATTAATAATTTAGTTTTAAAACTATGTAACTGATTTTCATATTTTTAACAGACTTTTAAACGTTGATTTTGCTTTTTTGACAATGTAACATAATTTATTTTCTATTTTCTCCATTTCAGTCAAAACTGCTACCTAAATAAATAAACTGCTCTAGTTTCTTTTTGTGTATCATTTTTCGATATAGATAGCTGATTATAAATAAAGATTAACTTCATGTCATAACTATTTTCTATGTCAGCATTACAAAGGAAAACTAAAGTTTGTTGATTGAACGACAGGTAGTTTAAATTGTAAGTGTTCGCATACATGTCAGAAACATACAATAGTGATTACGGTAACATAATTACACTAATAATGTTGTAGAATAAACTGACTAGGTATGCATACAAGAAATAGAAACAAAGACCTCTGATAACTCGTAATACGACTTTATATAGCTTCGTGTGTCTTTAACGTCATTGTGTAATTTTTAACGTCGTTTTTGCATGACGTACTTAGGTGCTTTGTATATCATAGACAGAGAAGAGAACACCTAGATCTATCCAGAAAGAACTAAAAATCAAAGAAGACTAGATAATGCTTGAAGTATTGTGTATATATCAAGAGACACGAAGGGTTGGAGAAGACAATCATCGATGGAGACATCCCGGCAAAGACAAGATGAAGACCACGGAGGAAATGGATTAGTAATGTAACTGATGATTTCAGCATGACGGCTCGCCCGAGTGCCTACCGGGGCCCAAATTTGGGGTGTAAATAATAGAACCACCATTACCTGCCACGCATGTCGTAAGAGGCGACTAAGGAGGCTTGGCTGAAATCGCATGCATGTGTACTAAACGTGTAGAAGTCTATGCGTTTAGGGGCCTACAAACCAATGTGCAACGTATACACGTTCTTGGCAAAGATCAAACATATCAAAAGAGTGATTAAAATTGGTCGTAAAGAACGAACGCAAAGAAGAAGAAGGAGAAGAAGAGCATGACGGCTGCACAGTCTGACATATGAGAGAGATAAATTCCGAAGGACTGTTGGGGTAGCAGAGTTCTGCTCAGGACAAACTATTTGATTATGATGACGTAGATGCACAAAATGACATGGATGTTGAATGTTTCTGTTGTATTGGTCAGCTTGATATCGTGCGTTCTATTGTAGAAATGAAGTATATCACCCACATATGTTGCT
The DNA here is from genome assembly GCA_020796225.1 of Arion vulgaris. Taxonomy (NCBI): domain Eukaryota; kingdom Metazoa; phylum Mollusca; class Gastropoda; order Stylommatophora; family Arionidae; genus Arion; species Arion vulgaris. The sequence goes on along the minus strand of CM036761.1, from coordinate 25,650,208 downwards.
TCTGATCACTGCATGTCGAATATGGTGATATACATATTGGAATAACCTCTACCATACTAGCTTCATGTTGAAAGAAATACCGAACTGCAATTGTGGTCGTTCAAAATGATGGTTAAGAGTATTTGCAGGCTCAAATGGGTCTATGCAGTGCGGTGAGAAATCATATTGAGGTTCCTTAATCACAACGCGTGAGAAGGTCTCTTCCGAAAAAAGTGTATCAAACAAGATCTATTTCCACCATGAGAATGAAGGTTGGAACTGGTACTACTGCTCTCGATGTGATCTATGAATCTCAGTTTAGTAAGGCGAGCATTCCATCCGACTTATTCAGAAAGATAATCACGTCAGGTAATACTGTGTTACTTTTATGGAATTACGCGGATCTACTTGTTTGATTAGTTTAGATCAGCGTTTTTCAAAGTGGGCGGTACACCCCCTTCCGTGTGGGTTTGAAGCCTTCCAGGAGGGCGATGGTGGGTTCAGAAGCATTTGGGGAGAGTTTTTTTCTTGATTTTGCTATTGAATAATCATTAAAAATTGTAATTCTGCATTTTAATTCATCTTATGCCCATCTTACACGATCTATTTTTATATCAATTTTCTATTTCATGTATGTAATCATTGGAAAATTGACCATGTATGACAGAAATATATATCAATTTTCTGTCAAAGTAAAAATATAGCATTTATATATATATATGGGGTGGGGGGGTGTTGGCAAACTGTTACAACGGGAGGGGGCGTTACAAAGTTTATGTCATGAAAAGTGGGCGGTGGGCAGAAAAAGTTTGGGAATCTATGATTTAGATGATCACGACAACGGGAATGCTGATAATAGTGTATAATTCACACATTCAAACTGTCAGACGCATGAACATAGCTGCTGCCATTAATACAGTAGGAACTAAGTTGTGATATATGGGTGAATCTAAGACATTGAAACAATTGCGATAACTAGCAGTTAAGTTTGGACAAACTAGCTATATAAATATATCATCATCAAGTGTACTATGTATATGTGTACACATTTGTGTACATTTATTGATTACGCTAAAATCGTTGGAGATTTTGCTCAAAATGAAAGAAAGATTTCTACTCAAAAAGTCAAAATAATGTTTAACGTCGTTGACCAATATTTCTACGCCATTGAAGTGGTCAGTGGTATGAACTGAGTTAATAAGGATAGTATAATCTGTGCATAAATTTTGGTACATGAGAGAATGAAAGAAATATTTGTTAAATATGACTATCATTTAATACTAGGAATATATGGAACCAGTTTACATTGAAAGACTAGATCTTAATGCATGCTACATCAAATAAAAATGGTGGCATATTCTTTACATAACTTATCCAACAACAACAGTAAACGAGTCCACTGCCAATGCTATCTTCATGTGGGATATAGAAATTGTTGCCCACATGTTTATTCCCTGTAGTGCAATGATGATTGTGGTACCAATTAATCGATCACTTTATTGTCTGGGGATCACAACAGCAAATGGTCTAGAATACACGCCTTTGAATTATGTGAAAATGAAAATCCTGACATATTCTTTATACATGATGTAGCCATCAACAACAGTAAACGAGTCGTCAATTTTCTAGGCACCACTTGTACGTTCAATAGTTTGCTATTGCTTTATGAACGGTGATGTCTATTTTTATCGTTTGTAAAAATCCAAGGGAACTATATTGCTTCCAAACTTGCCCGCCGCGGAGCTTGAACCAGGTACGCTTGGGTTGTGATCGAGCTCACTATCGCTTAAGCTACGTATGTTCACAACTTCATATGCTACATACGTTCACAACTGCATATGCTACATACGTTCACAACTGCATATGATACATACGTTCACAACTGCATATGATACATACGTTCACAACTTCATATGCTACATACGTTCACAACTTCATATGCTACATACGTTCACAACTGCATATGCTACATACGTTCACAACTACATATGCTACATACGTTCACAACTTCATATGCTACATACGTTCACAACTGCATATGCTACATACGTTCACAACTACATATGATACATACGTTCACAACTACATATGCTACATACGTTCACAACTTCATATGCTACATACGTTCACAACTTCATATGCTACATACGTTCACAACTGCATATGCTACATACGTTCACAACTGCATATGATACATACGTTCACAACTTCATATGCTACATACGTTCACAACTGCATATGCTACATACGTTCACAACTTCATATGCTACATACGTTCACAACTGCATATGCTACATACGTTCACAACTCATATGATACATACGTTCACAACTCATATGCTACATACGTTCACAACTTATATAGCTACATACGTTCACAACTTCATATGCTACATACGTTCACAACTTCATATACTCATACGTTCACAACTCATATCTACATACGTTCCACATACATATGCTACATACGTTCCACTACATATGCTACATACGTTCACAACTACATATGCTACATACGTTCACAACTACATATGATACATACGTTCACAACTACATATGATACATACGTTCACAACTTCATATGATACATACGTTCACAACTGCATATGATACATACGTTCACAACTTCATATGCTACATACGTTCACAACTTCATATGATACATACGTTCACAACTTCATATGCTACATACGTTCACAACTACATATGATACATACGTTCACAACTGCATATGCTACATACGTTCACAACTACATATGCTACATACGTTCACAACTACATATGATACATACGTTCACAACTGCATATGATACATACGTTCACAACTACATATGATACATACGTTCACAACTACATATGATACATACGTTCACAACTGCATATGATACATACGTTCACAACTACATATGCTACATACGTTCACAACTACATATGCTACATACGTTCACAACTACATATGCTACATACGTTCACAACTACATATGCTACATACGTTCACAACTACATATGATACATACGTTCACAACTGCATATGATACATACGTTCACAACTACATATGATACATACGTTCACAACTACATATGATACATACGTTCACAACTGCATATGATACATACGTTCACAACTACATATGCTACATACGTTCACAACTGCATATGCTACATACGTTCACAACTACATATGCTACATACGTTCACAACTACATATGATACATACGTTCACAACTGCATATGATACATACGTTCACAACTGCATATGCTACATACGTTCACAACTACATATGCTACATACGTTCACAACTGCATATGCTACATACGTTCACAACTACATATGCTACATACGTTCACAACTACATATGCTACATACGTTCACAACTACATATGCTACATACGTTCACAACTTTATATGCTACATACGTTCACAACTACATAAGCTACATCCAATCTGAAAATAAATACCCATTTTCAGTTGACTCAAATAAAGAAATATCTTAGATTGAAGTGCGATATAGCATGGATAAAATGCGTGTACAATCTAACGTCTATCATAGCAGCGAAAATTGTAAGTAACATATAGCATGCGGACAGCATCTGTATAAATATGATATACCGAATATGGTATATTGTAAATCAACATTATAGCTCTACGACTTGATTGCCAGACAATCATATAATATGTTATTGCTATATATATATTGTTAAACACGGATTAAATAATATAATGCCTGCATTTGTCACAATTGTGCGATGTGTTTAATCAGAGTATAAATATGTCTTCTAATACGTGCTCTGATATAGAAGTAGACACTGTCAATTATATCGTCTCTCCTCAACGTTATCTTCGTGTCTAAATAAAGACTTATCATCATCAAATAGTTTGTTCTGAGCAGAACTTTGCCACACCGACAGTCCTCCGGAATTTTTCTCTCCTGTCTCTGCAGCCGTCATGTTCAAACTGTCAGTTAGATCCTGAATACATCTTCTCCGTGGTCTTATATATTGAAATGAAAATCGTGGCATATCCTTTATAGGACGTAGCATCAACCACAGTAAACAAGTCGTTGATTTTTTGTAGGCACCACTTATACGTTTAGTAGTTTGCCATTGTTTTGTGAACGATGAGGTATATTTTCACATTTTGTAAAAATCCCATGGAAACGAGTTTGCTTCCAAACTTGCCCACCGTGTGGTTTGAACCAGGTACTCTTGGGTTTGCGACCGAGCTCACTACCGCTTCAGTTACAGACGCTCACAATGATATAATACATCATTATATAATAACTTCTCAAAAACATAACTTTACCACTTGTATGTTACTCGTCTCCGCTCCTCGTGAAGCATAGGGTTTAAACATACCAATATGTACAGTTTTTTCGGAATTTCTCTTTCGTTCTCTGAAGACAGATGCCCCGACTCCGATGTTGCCATGTTCAAATTATTTGTCACATCATGAATCGGGATCTTTATTTTTCATACAATATATTGTGTTAAGAAAATGAGGGTGTTTTAAACCCCATACAGTCACATGTGAGAGACGCGGTAGCGTAGTTGTTAGTGAACTCGCTTCTCAAGGCTGGTGGTCTGGGTTCAACTCCCGCAGTGCGCGTGGAATTTTTCCCGACCGCGACGGCTCTCATGTCGACCCAGCCTCAACTGGGTACCAGACATGCACTGGGAAGTAAAGGTGGCCGACGTGATGCTGACAATATCACCCATCGTGTGCCGACGGTCAATGAAAAATACAGGCCTAACACTGTATTGCCCTATATACCACGAGGTATGAAAAGGTTCCTTTACTTTTTTACTTTACAGTCACATGTATAAAATATATGAAACATAATTCACAGTGGGAAATTAGTATGATAGCCCTTTATGCGTTATGATTCTAACGAACGAAACATACTCCCGTTCTGGGTGTAAACTGCACAGATCACAAAGAGTGGTCTGCTCTCTAAACTCTCTCTTGCTTTCCATGCCTAAGTTAGGGTAAAAACTATCAACCAACATATGTTAGTTCATGGTTAGCTGGATTATGTAGCTAAAGCTGTTTTTATCGGATAGGGTAGCAAACTCGAGTACGAATATAAGTACTCGATAAGAGCACGTTACAATAACTTATGAATGTGCAAAATTGGTAAATAGTAACTGTATTATGTAGTTGCAATATTATTAGAAAAATAAAAGTAAAGAATAGACTAGGCTACGGCCGTGTGGTACCGGGGCCCGCTCAGGAAGCAAAGCATAGTACAACTGCGACATACAAGGCATGTCATAAGAGGCGACTGATGTAGGACCTAGGAAGCTACCCTAGTACATAAAACACATCGCATGAATGGAATGTGCTGGCCTACTTGTAGGCGCATAACTAGCACAACGTACAATTGCTCTTAGGCTCAGATCACATACACATCAAACAGCGTGGTTAACAATTAGTAGATGCCGAGCATTCGAAGAAAAGACTATACTACACATCCAAGAAAATGTAAGGGCAACGATTTTTACGAGCGAATGCAAACAATAACAGTTCATTTCAAAAACTACATTTTTCTAACAAAAATGAAACGTGTCTTAGAACTGAAGAAATGTGTGTTCTTCTAAACAAAGTAATAATTTGGCATATACAAGCAAAACATGACATGTTCAAAGGAATCTACTTCCAATAGGAAACATTTCTGCCTTACATAATCAGTTCATCAATATGAACTTCTTAAAGACAAGCAGATTTAAATAGAGAGGTCTTTGTGACTGGGTTACAATGCCTCTAGCAATAATCTATTCACGCCACAATTATAAGCCATGTTATCTGACGCCTGGATATGTAACAATATATAGTTAGTTACACAAGCTTGTACAGAAACCTATAATAATGACAGCAGTCATTGATATGTGTTCAAATATTCCTATGCCTGCAGGTTTCAGACAGAATAAATGCTATTGTCTCTGGCATATATATATATATCTTTTAATCTTTGTTCGTTTCCATAAAAATGCACTCATGTTTGGAACTCATATAACTCACAATAAGATAACAAAACAAAACTGATATGAACAGAGAAACTAATGTTTTGTGGCAGAACATAAGAAAAATTAGCGGGGTATGAAATTATTAGCATGTATTGTGTTTTTGTTTGCTCAATCTGATTTGAGTATTAAAGTCATTCAAACGTAGGAATATCTTGTTTATTATCTCTATATGATCAACTGTATGCTCGTAAACATGTATATTTGTCTCATCTGTATTAAACATACAGTTATTCAACATACACATACAAACACTCATGCACGGCGTAACATGCAACCTGTGTTACGTTATCCACGAAAACAACATAAACTATGTTAATAAACAAAGTAACTACTAACATACGTATCACTTACGGGTGTCTATGTGGTTATACCGCTTTCTAAAGTTCCTTATGACGTGAGTTCTAATCTTGACAGCGCTGTTCTGTTCTCAAGTGTGTTTTATTCCAGAGATCACAAGTATTATTGTTGGAGTTACGTAGTTTATACTTTGTGCAATACTCTCAGCAGTTGGGGTGCCGTATTTTATCGGGTAAAACATGATGTAATAAAGTCCATACTTCGCCTTTAGATCTTTTAGATATATCTCCTGGTATCGCCTTCCACAGAGAGTCACACAGAACAAGTATAATGAATAAAAGCCAGAGGAAGACCATGCAAAGATGGAGCGACGGCATCAAGAACAGCCTTACGAAAATGAATATCAGCTTACAAAAGTCCTCAAAATAAGCAAACATAAGATCACAACGCCCCCCAACACTTCTATAAAGAAGTAAATGGTGGAAGAGTAGAAGAATATATATCTCCTAACTTGTACGTACACAAACACCACAGTTTTACATCATATCAACTCCATTCATTCGTTTCCATACGGACAATTTTGAGACCGGATTTGACTTCCATCTTAGATTCTCAATCGATTTACTAGACTGATGGAATGAAGATAGTTTCCAGTGTTATAACATATGGATAGGTGTGAAGCATAGACAATGCAGTTGAAAAGCCTATACGTGCTTTTGAATATATATCTTACAACGATGGACGACGAGTGATAAGCTTCCTGTGAGTGCGGGTTCAATGTCGCATGTTTGGCAGAAAAGCCACAGGTTCTCCAGATTTACTGTGTTCGTGGCATCGAACCGAAGGGTTACGATGTCCATGGCACCGAACCGAGGAGCTTAAAGCTCAAGTGCTTCTGGATCAGAAAAAAAACAGGACAGTCATCCGTATACCTTTACCAGAAAAAAAGAACAAATATCGAATCCGGAAATAACTCAAAATTAAAGAAAAATGGCTGATGCTACCAAAAAAAAGAGAAATATTTTGGACATATAAATAGACACAAATAGTTGGAGGAGACCATAATGGAAGGCTACATCTCGGCAGTGCAGGGAAGAGGAATATAACGGAGACAATGGAATCATGATGAACTGATGACTTCAGCAAGACGGCTGCAGAGGCAGGGCATATGTCATATGAGAGAAATAAATTCCGAGAGACTTTAAGTGTGTCAAAGTTATCTGCTCAGGACAAACTGTTAGATGATGATAACTTTGAAAGTATTTGGTAGAAGTCGGAAGAATATCAATAGTAGAAATCCGTTACGTGTCAAAGGGACAAGAAGTTGATATCGATATAGATCTTATATATAGAATATGATCTTCGTCAGGTTGTGAAAGTTGAATCTGATTCTAGTATCTGCCAATGCAGTCAATTCACTCCAAACATTATATACATCTCTAATAGTAACACATTACACAAAACTAGAACAAAATAATAAAAATATAAATACTACATTACCAGAACAGAAACTCAACCACTAAATATCCACCATTAACAATCAGAAAAACACATCTGTGATCTATCCATTCTCAAAAAACAATCAACTTACCCAAAGGTCTCAAAACGTGTTCGCCCCACCTCCCACTTTGCATGGCAGAAACTTTGTAAGCCCCTTCCCCCAATATGCATGCTCTATTTTCTCTTGACATAGAACATTGATATACATTTCTGTTATATATGTTCAATTCTCAAATGATTATATACATGTAAACGAAACTTGATGAACAAATGGATCGTGTAAGACGGGCATAAGATGAATTAAAAGGAAGACTGCTCAATCGCAAAATCACGAAAGTAATTCATTTTAAATTATATATAATTAATTTCTTCTTTAGCCATCTGAGCCATCGACCTTTAATCGCCTAAACGCCACCCCCACCCCCACCGCCCAACTTCTTCTGAACGCACTTCAGCCCCACTAAGAGGATTCAGTGTCCAGTTGGGGGCAGTAACGCCTACTTTTGGACCTTATGAACAAACCGGAAACATACCTAACATTCACAGACGCAATACTAAAGCATGTATCTATTCAAAATTCGCACGCAATACAAAATCATACATCTATTCAACAGACACAGACGCAATACTAAATCATGTACATATCAAACATCCACGCATTCATCACAACAGTCACAAACGCAACATTGAAACACCCAGCTTAACAACAGTTACGTATTCAACATTCACACATATATTCATAAGCAGAGTAACATATGTGAAGTCAGTCTGTTCTTTGGCTATGAAACGTGGAGGTCAACAAATGAAACCACCAGAAAACTACAGACCTTCATAAATGGATGTTTACGTCGAATAGAGAGATTGTAGATAAACAAAGAATGAAGTGGTTTGGCCACATAATAAGAATGCATTCAAACTCCACAGTATACAGAGTCTTCTACAACAGAACATCGGGAAAGAAGGCAAGAGGAAGACCACGGAAAAGATGGTTAGATGGTGTAGCAGAATCCTGTGAAAGAGCAAAGATAACAATCACCCAAGCCACCAAAAAAGCGCAAGACAAAAACAGAAAACCACGACACTGGGCAACAACCCGGTAGCAGTGTGACGACGAAAGAAGAAGAATAGAGATTGTGAGGGTATGATAAAATTACGAACTAGGAAATAAGAGAAAGAACTACGAAGATACCACTGGAGATAGAGCTACGGAAAAGACGCAGGCGATGGATAGGACATTCAGTGATAAGACCGACCGGAAGCATTGCAAGACAGGTACTGTTTTAGAACCTGCAGGGAAAGTGGAGTACGGGAAGATCTAGACAGACCTGGAAAAGAAAGTTGGAGACTGATATTAAAAGGATAGGTAATACATGGAAAGGATTGGAAGAGATGGGGGAGAGGAAGAACTGAAAGAAGTTTGTTGAAGACCTGTGCTCGGTTGGGAGCTGAAAGGTGAAGAAGAAAGGGTAACATATACAACATTCACAAACTCAGCCCAACAACACTCACATATCCAACATTCAAACACACCTACCATAAAAAGCAGCCACATATCCAACATACACATCGTGCAAAATAAACATATTTGGAAGAAAAAAACAACACTGTTTTTCCACAATAATGACCGCCCATTTTGTTTGTGTTACATGACTCCAGTAACAAGACAAAGATAAACATTGTAAAAACTAGTTGATTATTTACAACCACATCATGGAGAACTAAACTGCTACCTGATCTGTTAATAACATAACCAGCGAGATTTTACAGCCAGGGATCTCCAAGAAAAATGGATATTGGAACAAACATTTCCATAAAATTGAAGTATGCGGAAAAATTATTCAAATATTGGAATATATTTAATTCGCGGATACCTGATCAAGGTAAACAAAGGTTATATATGTATCTTGTAGCAAATAACAGGTAGAGGTCACAGGTAATGATGAAGGTAATTAAATTGATGTTGTGAATGAGGTAAAAGTCACTTGAATAGAAGGTAATTTCTGTTGTGAAATGTCAAGGATGTACGTACGTGTGTTTGAGTTAGTGACTGTGGTAATGAGCGGGGGATGCCAGCCACACGTTGTTGGTTGAATAAGTAAACAAGAAAGTTGAATATAAGGTTAAATAAATGGTCGTTGGAATGGTTAGATGGATATATGGTAGAGGAAAGGAGAAGTGCACGTTCGTTGATAGATGTATGAATGTATCACTAGATAAATACATAAGTGATGTGATAGCAATCGAAGAGCTTTTGACACCAATAGATTGTGCATCATTAAAAGACGAAGTAGGAGGTGGATTAGGCATGCATGCTGCATTTCAGTATTTAGTGACCAGGACAGCTCTTCAATGAACTGTGGATGGGCTAATACGACATGATCATCGAAAACAAACGTAGCAATGAACTGTGGGCAGATAGTTGAAAGGATGTGGTCTGGCATGGAAAACAACTCGTAGAAAAGTTATACAAATAGGCATATAACAAAGGAAAAATGTTGTGAAAACCATATGTGTGAAATGGATACGTATATATATATATATATATGTTAGCTCGGATTAAATTAATACATATAGCGTCTGCTGATCCAATCGAACAGAACGGATTGTGGGTGTAGTCTTAAAATAACGTTCCGCGTGTGAGAAAGGAATTGACATTACTGTTTCCTGCACACTAGGAGCTAGATATGGGAAGTGACGTGCACTTCATAAGCTAAAATCTGAATAGTCTACATGAGATTTAAAAGAAAAAAGTATATACCTGAGAACATATGTATGCATGTTTATTTGTTTGTGTTGACAACCCAAAAAAGAAATGAGTTTTTTATTCTTATTCTTTGTAATGTTGAGTTCAGTTTTTATATACCTTTTTTGTCATAACTAGAAAACAGCTCGAAATATCTTAGCGAGATTAACATTGACTTAATTGTGAGATCTTCTAATTCGAACGTGGAATATATGTGTGTTTACATTTATAGCATGAAAGGCTTCTAGTCCTTATTTCAAGAAATATGTTCCTGATGTGTATATTGTCACAAAGAGAAACCTCTCACAAGAAGGATATAAAAGAAAAGTAAAGCATGGGCGCTGACTTGGGTACCAACAGAAAAGTAACAGACCTGCAACAATGTAGTTCACTAGTGAAATATATGATGTTTCAACTAGTACTTTCAGAGAAAATATGTTTATATATAATTAAAAGAGATCTGATACTGAAAACATTGCAACCGAACAAAGCCGGTTTATGAATATTGCACAATTATCGAACAAGACCGGATAGTGAATATTGTGTCGTAACAGAACAGAGTGAGTGTGTGAGTGAGAGAGAGAGAGAGAGAGAGAGAGAGATAAAGAGAGAGTGGTTACAGATATCGACACGACTTGAAGGAACGAAGAGCGCATATAACTACAAATGGGCAAAAACTTAGTTTTCATGACATTGGATGCAAGCTGAACAAAAAACTAGTGAGTACAAGAAAAATGAGATAACATATTATTATGCTATAGGTGAATGCAATCATGATAAAAGTGCACCAGATGAGCATTATAGTATTGTATGTATGTATGTATGTTTGTGTGACATTGAGAGAGAGAGAGGGAGAGATAGAGAGCGAGAGAAACATTGGTTGTGTGTTTCTAAAATTAAACAAATATGGCCTTAGATGAGTACCAATGTCGAGAATAGACGGGACAAAGCAGAAGTAGACGAATGAAATAACTAGTTAAATGAACAATATGAAGATTTCTAGAACTGTCAAACCTTCATTAAACAATAACTATCGGTAGATGTCATAAAATGTGTGAAAAAGGTTATACGACAGAGCACACACTATGTATATTCCATAATGGTTCTGAATTTCGATCTCAAACTGCGTTAAGCCATATTGTTTTTTTCCTTTTTCTATATTTATACCATCTTTGTTTTTCTTACAAAAATGACGAAAGTGGTGTACATGTCGCAAATTCAGTATCTCTATTAACAATCCTAAGAATTTCATGAAAACAGTGTCCATGTGACGTGGTCCTGATTCTTCTTCTTCTTCTTCTCTTATTCTCTCGAACGTCCGCTATTAATTCGGGCGAAAGTCCTGACGCCTGGTATTGCGCTTTTGACTGATTTTTGGGTGATGCCTAAATTTAATCTTTTACAGGTGTCCCTCAACCATACGGACAGCCTCGCCGACTTCAGAGATACATGAAGCTTAGATTCTTTAAGTGTGATCATTGCTGAAACCTGTTGTCCGTGTAACTCTTGCCTTGAGTCCTCGTACCATTGGTACTTTTACGGCCAGAGTTATTGATGAAGTGCGACTTCTCTATCTGATTTCTTGCCTTTGGTGAGGTCGGTCCGTACGCATCGTATGATAAACACTTTTTAATGATCTTTTAGTGCCGTAAATTTGTGCTTGAATTTACGCCAAAGAGCATATGCTACTTTGCGTTAGCTGGGTGCGGTCGCCGTTTTATGAGCATTCTCGACCCTTCTAGGGCTAGTCACTGGAACTGTCACCTTTCTTGTAATTATTGCTCTTTGACGATCATTTTATCGGCGTATATTTGGGCTTTATGATCTTCGCCAAAGAGTCCGGATTCTAGCTAACAACATTCAGAACAACAGAGACACATCTTAATCACTTCGCCATTGAGGTCCCACACAATTATCTATGACATGAAGACAAAGACATTGCAATACGTGATTGCTCAATGCAATATGTAGTACCATCCTTTGTTTGTCAGAAATTATGAATGTAACTAGATCTCACCAAAACTGTATTTGATATAAAATAATAGTAAAACAAATGTGACCTACGTTCAATGTTTATTCAGTTTATTGAGATTCATTTTAAAACAAATTTAGAATAAATTTAGAGCAACTATTAAAAAAGTGCTATTTATAGAAACATTTCATCACGTTCCTTTTCTGTAATCGATATCTATTTATATTTCTCTTTTCTCTTACTCTCTCTCTCTCCTTTTATATATATATATATATCTTAGTCTCTGATTATATATTTTATGTAGCGTATGCAAGTAATTTCTCCATACCATTTTTCTCCATATCTTTGCAGCTCACTCAATCTCTTCTATTGAATAATTTTGATATGACCTGCCGCTCTCAGAAATGTTCGTTTGAGGGTTTCACTACGGCGTCTTCTCATTCTTTAACACTTTATCTCCTACTTCAATGCCTGCTTTGGTATTCTCTGATCATTTATTCTAAAGGCATGCCAGACATATCTAAATCTTCTTCTTCAAACAGTTGTTATTGGTGATTGATCGGTAATTTTTCTGATTTCATTACTTCTCCTAAATTCGTCCAATATCTTCAGTTTTATGTTCATTATTTATCGCAGACATCTAATTTAACAATGCATTCCGCTTACTTTCTATATCTATAGTCATTTACCCACTCTGGCATATGGTAGGATTAATACAACATTGGAGTAGACAATTCTTACTTTAGTTTTTAAACTATATAACTTGCAGTTTCATATTTTATTCAGACTTTTAAAAGCTGATGTTGCTTTGACAATATATATATATATATATATATATATATATATATATATATATATATATATATATATATACTGCTATGCCTAGTCATTATTTGTAATTTGTGACAGGCTACGCTATGTTATAGGAATGATATATTTTCGGAAATTGTGGCTTGAAATCATCGACCTTATGATGATACGGAGATATAAGATCCTGTTAGATAAACAGAATATATATATTTCTGGCCGGTGCCGCACATATAGGGACGGCACAAGCTAGTTCCCAAATCGTGTTGAGATAATGAATCATTTTTTCCAAGGGGTCATTCGGTAACTTCAAATCCAGGAGTTAGTAATAGTTATTCGAGTGAGGAAAAGTTACTTTTTCCCAATAACTACACAAATCCAGGAGTTAGTTATAGTTATTTGAGTGAGGAAAAGTTACTTTTTTCCAATAGCTACACAATATCATCGTCATCATTATCAGGTGCCATCTCCGCATTGAAGTTTGGCTGCAATGAATCTCCAGCATCATCTGTCTTTCGCCTTGGTGTTACACTCTGCCAGACTGTATCCTGTCCATTTCTTTAAGTTGCCCTCCCACTTATCTCTCAGTCTTCCTCTTGCTTTTCGCCCTCCAACTTTCCCCTCTAGTAAAGATTTTATCAATGTGTCATGCCTTATTATGTGCCCAAAATACTTTACTTGTCTGAATTTTATTTCTCTTAATATTTGTTTCTTCATGCTTAGTTTACATAATACTTGTTTATTTGTCTGTTTCTCTGTCCATGAAACCATGTCTCTTCTTCTATATATCCACATCTCAAATGCATCAATTCTGTCTTCTGCTTGTTCATTGTCCATGTTTCCGAGCCATACATTAATATAGGGTATATATAGCATTTGATCATTCTAATTTTTAACCTGTTTGTAATCTGTTTGGATGTCAGTAACCTTCTCATAATTTTGAAAGTTCTCTTGGCCATTCATATTCTCTTTTTAATTTCTGCTATACATCTGCCATCATCAGTTATCATCTGTCCAAGACATAAGCAATTTTTTACTTCATGTAATAATTCTCCATGTATTCTACCAATAATAAATAGCATCGCAACCGGGAAGGCTCAGTTGGAGATGGGTGGGGACTGACAGAAAGTGAACTGGTCTCAATAGCTGCAAGTGTTAGGAAACAGTCATACGTAATAACTATATACATCCCATACTGATTAGCTGCTTGATTATTGCACTTTGATGAGTAATCGTGTGTGCTCTGATCTTTTTCTTACACATGAAGATCTCAACGACATTGCGGGAACGACCTATCGGAGTCGAAGGTCCTCGATGTAATTATGAATTTAATGCAAATTTGTGGTGGAGTTATATTGTATTATTTAAATATTGTTTGGGAATGCACCGACGTTACAGTTTATTCTTATCAATTTTCATTTGGCAATGGTTGTTTTATGTGCACAATTTAAAAACAGGATCTACGTTTTATCGATTGCTCCAATTTTACTAAGAATTCGATGACACCTATACTGAGATCAAATATCTCTTTACAAATATATCAAACGCGCCATAAGTTAACGAACCGAACACCCTTAGCGGGAGAGGCAAGCACTTTACCTTCACGCCACATCGACTGCGTAAGTATAACTGTTCCGTAACATAAACAATATTTTTAAATTTTAGTATAACTTTTTACATTTGTGTATTCGTCAAAATGGTGTACTAAGAAGCGACTGAGGTAGGAGACTAGAGAAACTACCCTTGTAAATAAAAAGATACGCAGAAATCGGATGTGATGGCCTACTTGTAGGCGCATAACTGGCACAACGTACAATTGCTCTTAGGCTCAGAACACATGAAATCATAAAGAGTGGTTAAAATGTGGTCGATATGGAGCTTTCTAAGAAGAAGAAGAAGAAAATGTGTCTATTTAGTTTGACTATTTAGTAGTAGTTTGTAAGTGATTTCAATTAGAAATACTTGCACACTGTGAAAAAAAAGGTAAGTGAAAGATAAAATTAGCAGCCCAAAGTGCCCCTTTTCTTATATCAAAAACGACACACAGGCTACAGAGAGGAAAAAAACATTGGTAATAAGA
The DNA here is from genome assembly GCA_020796225.1 of Arion vulgaris. Taxonomy (NCBI): domain Eukaryota; kingdom Metazoa; phylum Mollusca; class Gastropoda; order Stylommatophora; family Arionidae; genus Arion; species Arion vulgaris. Next base: position 25,634,807 of record CM036761.1, on the reverse strand, counting down.
ACGAACACAGAAGAAGACACTTGGACAAAAGTACCACATAACTTACCTAATGAAGGCTTTGTTCTCTCAAGGTAAACTTTAAGTGCATTCAAGTCAATATCTGCTGACCGCTTTCCCCAGCTTGTGAAACCTGTTCTGCTCCAGCTAGGTCTCTTGCCCCATTTGTCCATTTGACGCCAATTTTGAATATTTTTAAAGTTTCGTTTACCCCATAGTTCGCTCTGGTCTACATTTTTATCATGCTGCGGCTCATAGCTTCTCTTACCCCAAACAGACATTTCCTTCCACCTTTTATCGTTTTCTGGAAGTGCTTCTCGCTTTCCCCAAACAGACATTTCTTTCCATTTCTTATCTATATCTTCCATATTCCTTTTCCCCCATACAGACATTTCCTTCCATTTCTTATCCATTTCAGGTGAAAAGAACGTTTCCCCATGCAGCAATAGACTTCCATTGCATGCTGGGGTCTTTATCTCTCTTTCCCCATATCGCCATTTCCTTCCATTTCTTGTCAGGAAAAGTGTGTCTTTTTCCCCATACAGACATTTCTTTCCATTTCTTGTCAAGATCTGCTTGTCTTTTACCCCATACAGACATTTCTTTCCATTTTTTATCCATTTCAGAATCACGTTTACCCCATACAGACATTTCTTTCCACTTTTTATCAATTGCATCGTCACGTTTTCCCCATACAGACATTTCTTTCCACTTTTTATCCATAGTGTCATCACGTTTTCCCCATACAGACATTTCTTTCCACTTTTTATCAATTGCATCGTCACGTTTTCCCCAAACAGACATCTCTTTCCATTTTTTATCAATTGCATCGTCACGTTTTCCCCATACAGACATTTCTTTCCACTTTTTTTCCATATCATCATCACGTTTTCCCCATACAGACATTTCTTTCCACTTTTTATCCAAATTATTATCCCGTTTTCCCCATACAGACATTTCTTTCCACTTTTTTTCGATATCGTTATCACGTTTTCCCCATACAGACATTTCTTTCCACTTTTTGTCAATTTGGTCGCCACGTTTTCCCCATACAGACATTTCTTTCCACTTTTTATCCAAATTGTTATCCCGTTTTCCCCATACAGACATTTCTTTCCACTTTTTTTCCATATCGTCATCACGTTTTCCCCATACAGACATTTCTTTCCACTTTTTATCTATGCCATCATCATCTCGTTTTCCCCATACAGACATTTCTTTCCACTTTTTTTCCATATATGGATTTCTTTTCCCCCAAACAGACATTTCTTTCCACTTTTTTTCTATATCGTCATCACGTTTACCCCAAACAGACATTTCTTTCCAACGTTTATCTGTATCACGACCCAAGCCCTTTGCGACATCTCCCTTTTCCCAAGTATCATCACTACCCAACCCTGTCTTATCAAGTGTATCATCGTCACCGGAAGATATTGAAACACTATCTTCACCTGTATCATTTTCATCAATGTTCCTCACCCCATACTGGACCCAACGCAATCCAGGTTCTTCTAAGTGATAATGGGAATTTAAATTATGCCCATGAAGCAAACTTGGTGGTATGTCTTCATTGTTGATTACAGAGTTCTTTTGTAGTTCGGCGTCATTAAGGTGAAGAATTGCGTTAGCATTTTCTATATCGAAAGAACTATCTTTAGGCAATTCTATCGAAGCAGCTTCTGTTAATTGCTGGTCACTGGCGTGTTGGGAGAATGGAGGTTGCTGAGAATTAAAGTTCTGGGTAGCTAAGGACAGTTCTTTTGCTAATGTGACGATTGAGACTTGTAGGATTGTGAAGGCAATAGTCGCCATATGTTTTAGTTCCATCTTAACAACTTGTTCAGTCTAGTATCTTAGTTGTTGAGAAGCTTGTTTATATCTGAAAAATAATCGCAAAAAAACATTGATTAAAATATGAATTTCATACTGATATCTTCTCCTTCATCTTCACTTCATATCAACCACTTGTTAAATCACTAATTGTGCTTTTTATATGATGAGAGCCTAGGAGTGATTGTACGTTGTGCTTAGTTATGCACATACACATAATCACAAAGTACTGTAGTTTTACAAATTACAAAAACAATAACAAAATACAGCAACGTTTCGACCAACAAGGCCTTTATCAAGCAAACGAACAACAGGAGTGACAAATTTTAAAAAACAAATGGACGACCAAAAACAAACGTTTCTAATGAAAATATGGAAATAAAAACGAAAATCTGGGAATAAAAACGAATAACGAAATAAATGTAACACAAAAACACACATAAAAACTAGAAATGGAACGGAAAAGAAACAATGAAAAATCTAGTACATATATAACTTGAATACATGCAACATATACCCATTTAGATTACAAGGCATGGGAAGAGAAAGTACTAAGAAGCATAGGAATGTAATACGTTGAGCCCACGTGGTCGCAAGGTACCATACAAAGAAATCAACCGATTATCCAGAGCAAATCGACTGCGATCATCCGAGGAACACGATCGGATGGCTGTGACCTGGACATCGTGATCTCCTAAATGGCCAGTATCATTGAAATGGGTGGCTACAGGGGCCATTGTTTTGTGAATAGTTATGCACATCCGATTTACGAGAATCGTTTTAATTTACTAGGTTAGCTTCCCTTGGCCCCTTTCTCAGCCGCCTCTTACGATATGGTTTGTATGTTGCATTGTTACTATTCTTTGCTCCCCTTGCAATCCCCGACAACACACGGTCGATACTGATATCAAATTATATGAAATATATTTATTCATTTGTCCACTGTGAATGCAGGCTTTGTGCCATGTCATCTATCTCTGATTTCAGTGTTAAAACTTACTTTCTGTATCACCATTATCGTTCGCCATTCAGGCGAACCTATCTCCGGCTTCGAAGTAAATAACAATATTGATCCATAAAAGAAAAACACACGAGGCTTATATTTATTTGTATTTTGGCTAACAATTATGTGTCTGCTATTAGCTCGGGTATAACAATTATGTTCTTATAATAACATCCTTCCATTTTGGTTTCGCCATATTGGCACGTACTAGAAGAAGTGGTTTTGTTATAAGAAAAATGATCTACTAAATGTCGACGAAAGTGTATAGTTATTCATTTAGGAACTCAAAACATTTACAATTTCATCACCCATTGTTCGTCATCTTCACATTTTTCAACTCCTAACGGAGCATAGGTCTTCAACAAACGTCTTCAAGTTCTTCCTCTCTCCTGTCATCCGTTCCAATTCTTTCCATGTTTTATTTATCATTATAATATCAGTCTCCAACTCTCTTCTCCTGGTATGTCTAGGCCATCCCCTATTTCTCTTTCCTGCGTAGTCCAAAGCAGTGCATGTCTTGCAATGATTCGAGTAGTTCTTCCCACTGTGTGTTATAACACTCGCCAGCATCTCTTCCGTAGTTCTTTCTCCACTGGCATCTGCTTAGTTCTTTCTCCACTAGTATCTGCTTAATTCCACTGGTATCTGCTTAGTTCCACTGGTATCTGCTTAGTTTCACTGGTATCATCCACTGTTATCATCAAGTAATATATGATCGGAGCCTAAAACAACTTATGCATAAGAGAAAGACAAGGAAACTGAGAAAAAAATATATGCAAAACAGAGCCCGATCTCGGTGGATTAACAACCACTTCAAGGGGTGGAATAAACACATATTTTGGTAGGAATGAAGAGACGACAGAGGGCGGATGGGGGGATAGGGGGATATAGAGCTGTCAATTCAGAAAAATAGAATGTAGGAAGAGTTTTCATCGCACTTGGAAATGTATAAACTTCTGCAGAAATTAAATCTAGAACCAATATGAGAATATTCAACTGCAATGTTTAATTCATTTTGCTGTATTGGTCAAAGACTGAGCATTTTTGTGTGGAAAAAACTAACTAACCTAAGGAAGGGAAGTGACATAAGAACAAAACACAAGTGTATGCATTTTTACCTTGGCAACATATGGTTGTGAGAAAGAGAGTTGGCAATAAAAGAACATAAAATCATTGAAAATTATATATTTCGGATACATCAAACGACATGAGTGCATAGAGAAGATAATTTTGAAGGGGATAATGTCTGGAAGAAGAATGAGAGGAAAACCTAAAAGACGACTGGTGCAAAATGTCATTGACGATCTCAGAATGACTGCTGCTGACGCCGGCCAACTTGCACAGAACAGCGCATTGTTTCAGGACTGGTGTCATGGGAGCCAAGTTCCAGAAGGGACAAGCTACTTGATGATGATTATTGGTCAAAAACATGAAGAATGACTAAAACAATAACGCATTATTTGTAAACATTCTTCAACTGGTGTCTACGCAGACTAGAGGGGCTGAGATGATATGATGGGTGTCACAAATTAGAAGCTTATAGGGGATAGCAGGACATATCTCGGGGAATAAAGCGATGAATAAAAATTACGCTGTTGCTGGCACAGCAAAAATCTTAGAAAACCCAAATTTAAATATAACAAGAAGTGTCCATTCCTGGAACCAGCAGACAAAACGAAAGTGAAGGAAGAATATAAACACAAGGAATATACACATGAAGGAAGAGATTAACTATATACGAAATAGCTGGAAGGAAATGCAAGATTTAACGAGAGATATGAAAACTTGGCATGATCTGTTATGTCCCAATCAGCGTGTAAAAGGCACAATAGAGTGGGAGAGAGAGAGAAAGTGTAGTAATTGAGTATTATGTTGCAGTAGGTAATTGCATGTTAGAAGTACACATATTCTGTATTAGATATAATAATGAACGCTTTGAAATAAAAAAAAAACCACTGTGCTCTAATAGTAGTAAAAATGAAGTTTGATGCTTAAAATAATTAGTCTGTTTGTATTAGTAAAACTAATGAAACGTCTTGTCGCGATGGGATACATTGCATTTCACAATTACCCTAAGAGCTATGGGGTGAGACAATTTCCAAAAGAGTTTCCAATCAGTCAAGTTTAAGAATAGGGAATATACTAAGACAGAAACCGTGGCTAACCAGATTGGGGGTGGAAAAGATGGGTTAAGAACTCAAACTTTGTAAAACAAATATTACTTTTGAGAAACGGATAAGTACGAGTCTACATTAGACGTACTTCTTTTTCTGTTTCTTCTTCGAACGCTCTTTATCGACCACTTGTTAACTAACCACTCGGTGTGATGTATATGTGATCTGAGCTTAAGAGCGATTGTACATTGTGCCAAATATGTGCCTACAAGAAGGTCATCAAATCCAATTTATACGATGCATTTGTTTTACCATGGTAGCTTCCCCAGATCCTACATCAGTCGCCTCTTACGACATGCCTTGTAGGTCGCAGCTGTGTTTTTCTTTGCTTTCCTTTCCGGCCCCGGCAAAACACGGGCGACATTAGACGTACACAAATTGATAAAAACCCGGGAACAAAAAGATGAAAAGAAAGAGACAACGAGACAATCAAGAAAGTGATTGAGAGATTAAACTAATGTAGACCTAGAGATACTAAAAGTCAATTGTTGTCAAAGAAAGCTAAGAACAGAGATGAAGGATATCGGGTTATATTTGCAAAAACGAACATCAAAACACCGACAAGCTGGAAAAGAATAAGGAAATGAGATTAAAAACATTTTAACGGTTGAAAAAAATAAAAATTATATTACGTTGTATTAGTTATAATAATGAATGTTTGAAAGGTGAGGTGGTGTCTGTGACTTAGGGAATAGTGACTCGGTCTATTAATCCCGACGTTCTGAGTTCGAATCACGCTGCGGATGGTTTGGTTGCAAATTGTTTCGCATGGATATTTACCAAAAAAACGATGGCACCACCCGTTTAGAAAGCAATGACAAACTACTGAACGTAATAATGCTTAAAAAAATCACAAACAAGTTAAAAAGCTGGGATTGATTCGTAAACTCCTGTAAAGGATATGCAATTAACATTTTGTGAAAGGTGAACTACTTTATATTGCTTATAATGATACAATTTGAACTATACTTTAAACACGTAATTAGTCATAGAAGAAGAAATTGTGAACGTTATAATGAACAATGTTCAATATTAATCATAGTAAGTTTGAACTATAGAATGAACACTATTTATTTTTAGTCATAATAATGAAACGTTGAACATTATAATGAAAAATGCGTTAAATGTGTCATACAAAATGAACGTTACAATGAACGATAATTTCTTTTAATCATAGTAATGTAAATTTGAACTGTAGAATACATTCATTTGTTTATTAGTCATTATAGTGAAAGTTTGAATCTTAGAATTAGCAATCGCCTGAGTGGTTACCGGGGCCCAAATTTGGGGTGTAAAGAATAGAACCACGGTTACCTGCCATGCATGTCGTAAGAGGCGACTAAGGAGATTTGGCTGAAATCGGATGCATGTGTCCTAAGGGTGTAGGAGTCTATGCGTTTAGGGGCCTACCAAACCAATGTGCAACGAATACACGTTCTTGGCAAAGATCAAACATATCACAAAGAGTGATTAAAATTGGTCGTAAAAACGAACGCAAAGAAGAAGAAGAAAAGAAGAAGAATTAGCAATATTTTTTATTAGTCCTTAATATAAAAGTTTAAAGGTTATAGCAAACACTGTATTTTATTAGACACACTAATCACAGTTTAAAAACTAGAAAGAACACTATTTCTCTATGAAGTATTATTACAGTCTGAACCGTAGTAAATATTGCTCTTAATTGGTCACTACATTTACATTTTGAGCCACAATGTTCTCGAGTAATAATAGCAACTTAACTAAAATGTAGTAAACTCAGTTCTCGAGTAATCATATTAATTTAACTAAAATGTAATAAACTCAGTTCTCGAGTAATAATAGTAATTTAACTAAAATGTAGTTAACTCAGTTCTGGAGTAATAATAGTAATTTAACTAAAATGTAGCAAACTTAGTTCTCGAGTAATAATAGTAATTTAACTAAAATATAGTAAACTCAGTTCTCGAGTAATAATAGTAATTAACTAAAAATGTAGTAAACTCAGTTCTCGAGTAATAATAGTAATTTAACTAAAAATGTAGTAAACTCAGTTCTCGAGTAATAATAGTAATTTAACTAAAATGTAATAAACTCAGTTCTCGAGTAATAATAGTAATTTAACTCAAATATAGTAAACTCAGTTCTCGAGTAATAATAGTAATTAACTAAAAATGTAGTAAACTCGGTTCTCGAGTAATAATAGTAATTTAACTAAAAATGTAATAAACATACATTTATAATAGTGCTAATAATGAATATGTGAACTAGAGAATGACAGTTTTTCTCAATTAGGCTTATTAGCTGGCTCTTATATAAACTATGTACTCAATTAGGCTTATTAGCTGGCTCTTATATAAACTATGTATTCAATTAGGCTTATTAGCTGGCTCTTATTTAAACTATGTATTCAATTAGGCTTATTAGCTGGCTCTTATATAAACTATGTATTCAATTAGGCTTATTAGCTGGCTCTTATATAAACTATGTACTCAATTAGGCTTATTAGCTGGCTCTTATATAAACTATGTATTCAATTAGTTATTAATTGCACAAAATGATAATGAATAGCTTTCATAATTAGTGTCAGTAATTACACGAAACAGTAATTAAGTTTGCAGCGTTAGGCCGAAAGATTAGAGCGATGCTCGCATGCGGGAAGCCCGTGCTCAATCCACGGTAAGGTCGAGGGTTTTTCTGTCGGGGGTATAAAAGAAAAATTATAACCTGGACAATTTCGCGGTGACTCTATTATCCATGCGGCCATTCAATTACTCAATATATCTATCACTTATCCAACACCGCCCTAAAAAGCAGTGCTGCAGACAGTAATGAAGTATTGGAGATTTATCATAGCAGTTACAAACAACCGATGGAAACACCTTTCACTATTAATCTCAGTAATTACATATAACCGTTGTGAACATCTTTCACCATTAATCATAGTAATTACACGCAATGGCATTGAACATCTTTAACAATTAGTCATGGTAATTAAACAAACTATTAGTGAACACGAATCTATACGGTATGACGGTAAGGCGCTGATCACGCTCTCTAAAAGTACTTTGATTGTTTACCGTGAAATATTTTCCAGCACTCACAGGTCTCAGTAGGTAAGATTTAGTTCCTGGTCATTTATAAGTCTGGCGATGATGAAACATAGGTCACTTGATAAACTTAAGCGCATAAAAGTAATCATGTAAGTTGGAAAACAAGTAACAGTAGGATGACAAACCGCTTCACGACATAACAAAAAATTGAAAATTAAAATAAAATTCCTAAAAATTGACACTATCTTCAAAATTAAATAGTGGAACCTGGCGAGTATTACGGAATTCTTGGACTGCCGATTAATTGTTCATGTATATGCAAGAAATATCATCACGCATGATTATTAATCAAGCGAAATGAGATAGTAATGTCAATCAATCATATCATTCAATCAATCAATTAAGTAGTATTGCAAGTTTGAATTTTGAAAAGAACAATGTTCTGTAATTTCAGTTAATAAGAATCGCATTATTATTTGCAACTTTATCACAAAGATTGTACTAACCCAGTAAAACACACACTTTATACAGAAATGTATCTTACATTATTTGCAACTTTATCTCGAAGATTGTACTAACCCAGTAAAACACACACTTTATACAGAAATGTATCTTACATTAAGAATATAAAACACAAAGAAAAAGATAAATATTCTACTTACGTTTCAAATCTACGCACTGAAATTACTTTTATCTTTAAGCAAATTCAGAAACAATACTCTCTTTATACTGTTCTCCTATACTAATATTACTAAACGGAAGTCTTGTTGTCATGCGCATGCCAGGAAGCCGACTATAATTTACCAAACTCCTGAAAGTATATATATTTCTACATACATACCTACATATATATTGATATTTTGTCTTTCAGAATGTTACCAGTTTGTGTGTTCATTATATGTATTCGATAAGCTCAGTGGAAAAACACATATATATGTAATTAAATTGTAATAATATATCTGTATAGAGTACGTTCTGGTAAAGCAGACTTGGGTCTAACATTTCATTGGTTGGTTTTGTGTTATTGCGAAATGGGAAAACATTACTAAGACATATGGTAATTCTCTTTCCATACACATTAAAATGTCAGCGGTTCTCATTAGGTATTTCTACATGGCCCACTTGTGTACTTCATGTATATGTGCAGCCAGCTCCACAACTGATGATAGTTGGATAAACAGATTAAGTCATCTGAATTAAGGAGAGCTTCTGTAATCTCTTCAAATGAGCGTCGGTAGTTTAAGTGGTAGTGAGCTCGCTCACAATCCAAGAGTACCTCGTTCCAGCTTCCTGGTGGGTAAATTTGGAAGCAAATTAGTTTCCTTGGATTTTTACAAAATGTAATAATAGACCTCACGTTCAGAAAGCAATGGCAAACTACTGAAGGTATAAGTGGTGCCTAGAAATTGAGGACACGTTTACTGTTGTTGATGGCTATGTCTAGTAACAAGGATATGCCCTTGTATAATTTCTATTTTTTTATCTGAATTGCTTTCTTACAAATAAATATATTTACATAAATATAATAACTACATACATTGTGACGACAATGTATAAATATATTTACATAAATATAATAACTACATACATTGTGACGACAATGACTTTTTGAGAAGGACTTTCTACATTACGACTTTTTTTCAAATATATACGACAATTCGAGAACAATACCTTGCAACCACTTCCTGGGAAACATATATACGACAATTCGAGAACAATACCTTGCAACCACTTCCTGTGAAACATATATACGACAATTCGAGAACAATACCTTGCAACCACTTCCTGGGAAAAATTAATCAAAACAGATTGAAATATAATTCTACACAAGTTTTAAAAATCATCAAAATTATATTGACGACTCTGGAAGATTCTACAGAATTTGTGCACTGCCACTGAGATCTTCTGGTGTAAGAAAAAGATTGGACCACACTTGGTTATTCAATGAACGTCAATACGTAAAGACATATAAATAAGTAATCCTTTCTCATACCCCCAGCTATATATTTGGTAATGCGGCATTATGCACGTATTTGTCATTGATCGTCGGCCCACGATGTGATGATCATACCGTCATACGCATTACGTCTCAGAGCTTTTGCTGGTACTCACTTGAGTCTTGGTTGACTTGAGTTGACTTGGAAACATATTCTCCGCCCACTGTGGATTGAACCCGGACAGCGCTGCTAAGAAGCAAGTTCACTTACAACTATGCTACTGCGGCTCTTTTGGGAACGAATTGCAATACTGATTGTTACATCAATCATTAAATCAATCAAGTGTACTCACCATTTATTTATAAAAAATAATAATTTGAGCGTTTACAGTAAACCCTCAGACTCTACCTGAGTATGAGTCTCTGCAACACTAAGCATAGCGCTACGCCCCTAGAAATGCTGGTGGTTTCTGAGTCTGCGAGAAAACCGTGTACTCTTCCCTGGGGGTTCGACACCACAAACAACAACAGCAAATGCTGAAAACCTTTCGAGGCAATAAATATTAGTAAGTTGCTTCACCAACCTATTGACATATTAGCAAACACATTTACCTGTCTGAGTGATGAAGAGTGGAAACTCTTGAAATCTAAATTGCAACAGCAGTCACATTTTGAGGATCGTCGTATGAAAAGTTCACATAATAAAATAGAAAAACATTATCATAACATTAGTTTTTAAAATGACACTGACTGCATTATGAAAGGAATAAACAAAATGACGAAGAAGAAAGACGAGTGACAGTAATCTGAATCAATATAGTTGTTAGGGATGAAGAATAATATGAAAACTAGAAAGAAATTCGGTTCCCGACTAGTTTCTACCGAATTTCTAAGACCGTATTAATCTATCTTTAAGCTCTTGTTTAGTACCATCATTTCTTTATTGGTACTACTAGTAATATGATCAGAAGACTGGCAGAGGATTATAACTGATCGTTTCGTCTTTGTTGGTGGTAATGAGACAAGTGTGTAACTGTGACAGCTTTTGAGTATATGCGTGTTTCTCTAGAGCAAAAACTCTTTTCTAAGATGTTTTTTCTTCTTCGAAAGTCTCCATCATTGAGCCTTATTTATCGAACGATCCATATCGAAAACTTGTACACCATGCTTTGTGATTTGTATGTGATCTGAGCCAAAGAGCAATTGTACGTTGTGCCATTTATTCACTTACAAGTAGACAGCACATCCGATTTTGCGACATTGTTATTTACTAGGTAGCTTCCTAGACCCTAATTCAGCCGCCTTGTGCGACAAGCCTTGTATGTCGCAATGTTACTATTTGTTACTTCCCTTGCCGTCCCCGGCAACACACAGGCGGCACCCTTGAGTATAATAATAATAATTCCTCTCGTACCGTTATACGTTACATAGGGCCTGCAAGTAATTTCTCCATACCGCTCTATCCTGGGCAACTCGCTCAATCTCCTCCATGGAACTAAGACCGATATTTCCTGCCTCTCTCAGCAAAGTTCGTTTCAGGGTCTCCTTAGGTCGAGCTCACTTTCTTGAACCCTTTGCATCCCACTTCAATGCCTGCCATGAGTATTGTTGCTTTCCAAATATTTCAGTTACCAGCTAGTTTTGTTTATTCCGTTTGTTGGGACCGATATAAGAGTTCTTCACTTGGCTCTTCGCAGATATTCATATATCAGAGAAGTGTCTTGAAATATTTTCCCATCCAAAGTTCACCAGACAAAACATGCTTTGGTATTTCGGTCCTCATCCATTCTTCTCACATACCCGATCCATCTTAATCTTGTACTGTTAAGTATTCCTATGATGGATGACAGGTTACCACAATGCGGTAGTTCAAAGTTGGTTCTTGTGTCGTGTCACATGATTTTCATAATCTTGTGGAGACATCGAAGTTGATAGATCTGGTGTCTTGAGTATGCTGTCAATATTTCTGAGCCATGTAGTAAAGAACTATAGTTCGTTTCAAAATTCGTGATCACACTAAGGTTTAATTTTACGAAATCTATCTGATGGATGCAAGTAATTTTTTGTATGCAGTCTTATATACCTCACGACGTTACGAATCAATGTTCAACTAATTGGTAGGTAGCTTAGTTGATGCACAAAACGTTTTTATTATATAATTTTGCATAATCACAACAAAATGATCATCAAAGTTTAGAACTTACAGTACTACACAAAATGGTGGCGAATGATTGCAAAGGCGTATTCCTATTACATATTATAAAAAGAAAGATCACATAGTGAACAAATGATACCTTCCACTTCTATAAATGAAAGTAAATGTTGCGTACATACGCCAATGACAGTCGGTAGGAAACATTGTGAACTGATTAATTCCACGGATTCCCGATTTTGACTCGCACTGAATTGCATTTGGAACACGGAAATGCTTAGTTATAGACACACTGAACAATCGTACTGTAAAATTTCGATAAGTATACCAGATCAACATCGCGATAAATTTAGTAATAACATATAATAAAATTCTTACAGAACTAAAGGTTTGGGTGGGCAAAAATACTTTTGGAACGTCGTCACTGTTACCTATATAAAAATGCAAAAATCAAGAATTTCTGTCAAGTGGATGATTTTATATCGGTCGGTAAAGATGATCACGAATTTTGGAACGAATTATAATTACATAGATCCGATATATTTGGATATAAATGATTACTTGGTATCAAGAAAATTTCAGTACACTTTGTTTATTGAATCGATCATATAACCATAATCAATGCAGTTCATTGCAAAGAGAGTCGAAGTAGCGTAGTTGTAAGTGAACTCGCTTCTTAGCAGCGTGGTCCGGGTTCAATCCAACATGGACGTGGAGTATTATTATGACCATAATGGCTCTCATGTCAACCCAACCTCGATTGAGTACAAGAAAAAAGCGCTGGGAAGTAAAGCAGCAGTCGTGATGTTGACTGCATCGTAGACCGACGGTCAATCAAAAATACGAATGTAACGCCGTATTACCCAATATATACCTCGATGTATGAGTAAGGGTTACTTTACTATTACGTATCTCACTACGTTGAATAACCATGAGTGGGCCAGTTTTTTTCTTACACTAGAAGATGTCAGTGGCTGTGCACAAACTATGTAGCACCGTCGACTGTCCTTGATGTAATTGTTGATGTTGGCTAAAACTTGTGTAGGAATTGTGTTTTTATTTTTTTTAAATTAATTTTGCACGAGTAATGCTTTTGATCTTGGTTTTCAAATACTCTACTGCAATCTCGTAACACATAATGGAGCATTGATGGGCGGTACGAGATATACCCCATGCACAATTTATATTATTTGCATTTATATTTGATACATTTTTAAATTAAATTTATATCACTTCCATTTCCATTACTTATTTAGTATCCTTGACCAATTTAACGAAAGTGGCACATACAATTTGTCGAGAACCTCGACTACCTCAAGAGAGCATGAATAAATCTTATTTGTTTAGCAAAACCAAAGATCACAATCGCAAGTAGATTATAACGTTTTCTTGTAGTCCATTATTTGTGGTACTGTATTTCTTGTTGTTGTTGTTGCAGAAGTATCATCAATGAGTTCAGAACAATAAAATAACATTACTGTTAGAGTTAAGAAATATTGAACTCAATTCCATAGATAAGATTGCACGGCATAGAACGGTATGGAGAAAATTGCTTGCATGCGTTAAGTAACGTATATCCATGCGAGAGGAATATAAACAATTATCAATGATGTAAGTAATTATATAAGCCGGCTGTGTGTTGGCAGAACTCACAAGGGGAGCAAAGAACAGTAACATTGCGTTCTACAAGGCATGTCATAAGAGACGACGATAGGGAAACTACCCTAGTAAACAAAAATCGTCGCAGAAGTCAGATGCGCTGACCTACTTTTAGGTACATAACTGGTACAATGCACACACGTTTTTAGGCTCAGATCATATAGAGATCACACACATTGGTTAACAAGTGGTCGATATGGAGCGTTCGAAGAAGAAGAAGAGACGAAGGTGAAGGAGGATTGAACATGGGTGTCGTATGTCAGTAGAAGGAATGACTATGATATATTTCTGATTTACAGCCATTACTAAAACAAGGCTTGGACATCCAAATGAACGACAGTGGAAAGGAAGTTGAGAGAATGTGTCATGGTTCGTGAAACGAAATGTAGAAAGGCCACAGACCGGAATAAGTGGGTATCACTTGTACAAGTTTTATGGAGAGTTCTACGTCGCTAAATGGTTAAGCCGTTGCATGGGTTCCGAAGCTCGGGTGTTCAGATACGTGCCGCGTCATTCTGTCAGCAAGTGCATTTTTCCAAAGGTCACTAGTATTATTGCCAGAGTTACGGAGTTCATTCTTTGTGCAATAATCTCACTGCTGAGAGATACCGAGCTGTATGTGGTAAACCCAGTGCAATAATCTCACTGTTGAGAGATATCAAGCTGTATGTGGTAAACCCAGTGCAATAATCTCACTGTTGAGAGATATCAAGCTGTATGTGGTAAACCCAGTGCAATAATCTCACTGCTGAGAGATATCGAGCTGTATGTGGTAAACCCAGTGCAATAATCTCACTGTTGAGAGATATCAAGCTGTATGTGGTAAACCCAGTGCAACAATCTCACTGCTGAGAGATATCAAGCTGTATGTGGTAATCCCAGTGCAATAATCTCACTGCTGAGAGATATCGAGCTGTATGTGATAATCCCAGTGCAATAATCTCACTGCTGAGAGATATCGTGTTGTATGTGGTAAACCCAGTGCAATAAAAACAACCCATTGCATTGATACCCTTTTAGTCTTGCGTGTAAGACCTCATCCTCCAGAAACATTGTCACATAAAATGATGTCTTATGAAGTCAAATACAGTTGACATTAAATGCCATAGTGGATTACAGGGAGTTGTAATTGAGGCTATGTTTACTGAATTACAGTTCAGGAAACGATAGAGACGACTGGTAACATAATATTATAGAATTGTTGAATATGACTTTGTAGATAGCAGGATAACTCTTTAGTAATCGATACGTTTTGAAGGACTGTGATACGAACGACATTTTGCAAATTACATTGTACATGAAGAGATCAACAAAATATCTGCATTCTTAAATTTGGGATTTAATTTGAAATTTGTCAAGAAATTGTTTCCAAATTAAATGATATAAAATAATAAAAGAAATCAAATAATAAATGGGGACAACATTAAGAAAATATATCTGAGGACAATTCTGGGTTTACCAAGCTTAAACTTCTGTTGTGACAGTGCCTACGGGTATTTTAAGATACTGTGCACTCGAACCGGAAACAAATTCGTTCCTCCTTGTCAATCATTTCTTCTCTAAACTCAGAAGACTGTTATTAAGAGGCAATTACTCAGGAGTTCTGTATTATGGGGATATCCGAAGATTTTCAACGTATTAACGCCTCTTGATTCCGGAACTTTTGAAGAGAGTTAGCAGCAACACAAGAAGTCTTCTTCTTCTTCTTCTTTGCGTTCGTTCTTTACGACCAACTTTAATCACTCTTTGTGATGTGTTTGATCTTTGCCAAGTACGTGTTTACCTTGCACATTGGTTTGGTAGGCCCCTAAACGCATAGACTTCTACACGTTCAGGACATGCGCATCCGATTTCAGTCAAACCTCCTTAGTCGCCTCTTACGACATGTGTGGCGGGTAACAGTGGTTCTATTCTTTACACCACAAATTTGGGCCCCGGTAACCACTCGGGCGGCACAAGAAGTAAATAAAGAAAGAAAATATTAAGAAATATTTCTATGAAAACAAGACATACCTAATATGCACTAGTAATGATAATAAGATACAAGATAATAGAATAGTTGAAATTAGCAAGCATGTGAATTAGAACAATCATTATTATAAAGAAACACAATTAAATAAAAATAAAAAAAAAGAAATATGCACATATGGACAAGCAGTATGATGTTTTCTTTTCAAATAATGACAACATCATTAATACTATGAGGAAAATAAATGTGTATAGAACTTATGAGTTGAAAACAAAAGCAATAACACAATTATGGTATTATATAAATCGGTATAGTACATACAGACATATGTATAGAAACTAACAGCTTGCATTACCACATCTCTATCTCTCTCTCTCTTTATCTCTAACCTGGGTCGCCCCTTGCACTTAGCGCAGTAACATATGAACACCATTCTGTTCTGTTAATAATCACCTCTGTATTGTGTTCCAGCAGTGATAAGTTTCGTTCAATTTTTCATCTACTGTTCTCCTCAAGGTTATTTTGGATCTACCGCATTTTTCGCATATCCTCTGATGTCAATCCCAGTGCAGTTTTCGTGACAAAGTTAGTCTTCATGCGTATCACATGTCTGAATGATATCCAGTTTCTCTTTTGCATCATTATCATTGTTCCATCTTATCATCTAATAGATACAATCTACCTCTAACGTTAACAACTTACATTGCTAATGCATTCTGTCAAGATGGAACTTATGCATTTCATGATGTTTCCTTCCGACTTGTATCTCGGTCTTCCTCTTGCTTGTTGTCCTTCAACTTTCACCTCTAATAATGTTAAGATCAATGCGTCGTATCTCTTTCTAAGTTAAAAATGTTAAGATCAATGCGTCGTATCTCTTTCTAAGTTAAAAATATTTTATTTATGCGACTTTTTTTTACCATTAATATTTCTTTATCCATTACTTGATTCTTTAAAACTTCTTGTCCCCATTTATTCCATTAACCCCTTCGCTCTTCTGAGCCGATATATCGGCTCACAATTGTTTTTAAAATGACGCAATCCCGCTGTAGTGAGTAATTTAGTATACATTGCAATATAAGTGCGTCTGGATGCAAAAAAACAACTACGGAGTAAAAAGGTTAAATTACGATCAATTCTTCTGTACATCAACATCTCACATGTATTACTTATGTTTTCTAAATGTTTTTGTATTGTCCATGTTTCTGAACCATACAGACATCTTAGTTCGTTTATATGTAAATCAATAATAATCAAACTATATATGAATATAGCATAAAGACAAGTGAGAAAGTAGAAACAAGAGAATCAACCAGTGAAAATTAACACAAGTTATGATGAAATAGCTGTACCCTGCACACGTTACTACGCCTCCAACAAAAATTGAATTACGTCCCAGTCGATATACTGCTTCATTGCTACTAATGTCGAGTCCCAGTTGATATACTGCTTCATTGCTACTAATGTCGGGTCCCAGTTGATATTTCTCTTATCATGATTCGAAATGAGTAGAAATCCTTTAAAGAAACAAACTTGGATTGTGTAATTTAACTTCAGCTTGTTTGTAAAATTGCCTTGAAACGATTATTTTATGCTATGAAAGAGATCGAGATCGAGGTCTCCATAGTTTTAAAACATACGTCATCGAATCTTGTGTATATATTAATGTGTATACCGTGGACTTCCGGAAACGTTCATAGCAAATTGTAAACAAACTTAGAAACTCTCGTTGAAATTAGCGTGTTTTCGATTTTTTTTGATTTTTCGAAACGCTTCAACGCTACCTATTTCAAACTATGACAGGTAGCATCCGACATCAAAACAAACATATCCTATAAATTTCAGCTAAATCTGTTCAGTAGTTTCCGAGTCTATAGGTAACAAACAAACAGACAAACATCCATTTTTATATATATAGTAGATAAACTGAAATAGTTGTATTGTAAATAGCAAAAAGTGGATACACAATAAGGAAATGTAGTGGCAGGATATGAGAAAATAATTGTTGATTTGATTAATTGGCGAGATCAATTTAGAAAGTCACACATAGACAGCCAGACATCACATATAAACACATAAACAGAATCACATATACATTCGTGTACTACACCCACACGCATATACATATATATATACATGGGCGGCTTGTCATTAAGGGCCAGTGTTGCCTGGCCACACCAATAATCGAATGGGTGAAAACTTCCCGGAATAGACAAATAATAGTAAATACTCCAAACACCATGATTTGTTCCGAAAATTTGTGTCTGGCCCCACCGAGAAAAATGACTACGAGCTGCCACTGTATATATATATATATATATATATATATATATATATATATATATATATATATATATATATATATATATATATATATATGTTAAATGTACTCATCCTTAGATGCATACATTTACAAATAGGCACGCATACATATATTTACACGGTATACCCATACTTACATACGTACATTCGTTAATACATACATACGTTGACAAATACTCAAACATACTCATATATACATACATTTACAAAAACTCAAATACATAAATACATGTATTTAAAATACTCACATACGCACAAATCCCATACATTTACAAATGCTCCCACACATACGCACATAAATACATATTAAGAAATACTCACACACCCATACATTCACACACACATAAACACACGATAATACAAGATACTGAAGAAAAATTAAATATAAAATTAAATTAGTCGCACACAACTGTACGCGCAGTGTTAACCATCCCGTCAAAGACCACTTAATTGAATTGACAAACACACCCACATAGAAAGTGAGAGAATGATAGTAACATATCAAGAAAAAGAGAGAAGAGAGGAAGGACAATTAAGAGTAGAAAAAATACGCTGTTGACTATACGTTTAGCTAAGATGAGGACCCAATACTCCAATACCATCTACTCACGTAATCAAACAATGTAATTGACCAACTTGTGAAAGTTCTATTGTGTAAGATGGTGTCAGGGTATTTGAAGAGACTAATAACATGCGCGGGCCTTGAGACGTGCAGACATGTTTTAAACGTGGGACGTATTTCTAACGGACCGCGTGAATGAAGAGTATGGGCAACGTGTATAAGTGGTGATCAAGTGTATCGATATAATGAGTAATAGAGAGAGGGAGAAGTGCAAAGAGAAGAACAGGTGTCCAATGTCACATGTTAAGAAATGAGTGTTACATTATATGGATGTTACAAGAGTTGAGAATTCAAAATATAAGGAGTGATTAGAGAGAAATCAACAAAGAAATCAATTATAGATGACAAAAAAAACCACCAATATATAAAATTACAGAAAGAAATAGAGGAAGAAAGACACCACAATTTGATTTTTTCTTTTACAGAAATAAGCAAAATGTGCAGATAAAGACAAGAACATTTGATAGAAACCAGTGGCGGCTAGTGATAATTTTTTGTTGATGGGGCCAGACATAAATTTTCTGAAAAATCATGGTTTAGATTATGTTATATTTTAATGCATAAAGTAATAAATACACGTTCCACTTTATTTTTGGTGGGGTCTGGCACCACTGGCCCTTAATGACGAGCCGCCACTGACAGAAACTAAGCGCAAAGAAATAGAAGACATACAATTGAAATAAAATATAACATATATGAATGAAAACAAAATAGGAAATACAAAATTGAAAGAAATGTACATCACATTCAGAAAAGTGTATCAAAAGAACAAGGAAAAACTATATTTTATGAAATAATATTAGACAGATAGACAGAATACATAAACGATCTATTCCCAAAATAATAAGGATACCACATATTAATGATGTCCCATACATTATTAGATCAGTTGTAGAGACACCAATAAAAAATGTGAACATAGAAAAAGCTGCCGGACTAGACAATATCATAAAGGAAAGGATGGAAGCACCGAGAGACTTTTGGCAGAAAAACAATAACATATATGTGCAATGAGATATACAAAACAGGGCATATAACAGTAGATTTGAAAATATTAGTCTTTTTTTATCTTCTTTTTTCTTGTCTTTAAACTGCACTGTGATGGGCACCAGAGCGTAAACGAAAACATCGAAAGACACAAAACGACAAGGAGGAGAGCAGTAAAACAAGAACTGAAAGAAAACAAAGAACAGAGAAGAACAGAGAAGAACGGTGTGCATTTGCTTCAGTTCTAAGTGACAAAAGTGCCACAGGCTAGAGAGAGAGAGAGAGTGAGAAATAGTCTTTTTAGTCATACCTAAAATGTCAAGGACAATAGAATGCACAGATTATAAAACAATTAACCCTGTTAGTTACGTGTCAAAATGCTCTAAAAGATCTTGAAGGAGACACAAATTGTAAAATTGAAAAAGAAGATAGCCAAGAGCTATTCGGTTTTCGAATGAACTGTTAACAAGAGAAGCTTATTTTAGTTTAAAGAAGAAAACATAGAAGGGTGTAGAAATGCAAAAAAGCACATATTTATTATATTATAGATTCAATAAATGATTTTGACAACATTCAAATTAATACGGTAAAAGAGTGTCTTAAAGAAACATGCTTGGTTGATAAAAATATATGAAATCTTCTGTTCTGCAACAGCGTGATATTAAAGAGAGTTGGCTATTAAAGAGCATACCATAAAGGAAAATTAAATATTTCGGACACATCACACGACATGAGTGCCTAGGAAGGATAATTTTTGAGGGAATTGTGTCTGGAAGAAGAATGAGAGGAAGACCTAGAAGATGATAAGTGCAAGATGTAATTGACGATCTGAGAATGACTGCTGTTGGCGCTGGCTAACTTGCACAGAACAGAGAGTTTTTCAGGACTGTTGTAATGGGGGACAAGTTCCGGAAGGGACACGCCACTTGATGATGATGAAAATATACATATATTTATGATGTCTTCTCAATGTGTCAATCTGATATAATACAGAAACAAGTACAGCTGTTTGCGAACTTGAACTTCTATAAAAGGGGTAATAATGTGCACCATTTATATAAAATAAGGTGCGACAAACCCATTTCTAAAATGATAAAATCAAGAGCCATTTTAGTCTCACCTAATAAAATTGTTCTTGCAAGGAAATGACACCATCTGTTCTCAGAGTATGCGTTCGTGTATCAGATCATTGCTATTTAATGTATTATCTGATGTCAAGTATATTTGGATTATGTCAAGACCAAGTCTATGTATAGGATTCTGCTCAGGTAGTAACTATCGAACAACAATTCTTAGTCGAACAGAGAAAGTTACTGCATTGATTACTACTGCATTTCTGTCAACGACCAGGATCTTAACTCTAGGACGTGTCACTAATTCTATGCCAACGTGCCGGAAAATTATCAATCTTTCACTCCAGGTTTCACTTTTACACCATCCGGAGTTAGATGATCAAATTTCGTATAAACAACTGGTGGTTGACGTGTAGATCCCGGTTGGTGTCGATCCAAGACGAAAGATGACTTCGATTTGCATTTAATGATCTTATAATACTTTCTCAACCTTTTTTTTTTATTTACTTTTATTTCATTGAAAGTCACTGACACAAAATCAAAGTAGGTAATGAAATTGTGTTTTTTTTTCTTGTCGTGATGTCGAAGAAAGTTTTAAATGATATGTCATATATTATACTGCGAGACAGGAGCATTTTGACAGAAGCGATTAGAGCGCGGCTACCATGTGGGGGACCCGGGTTCAATCCTTGGTAAGACCGAGGAGTTTTTTTTCTGTCGAGGGCATAAAGAAAACATCCGAAAATGAACAGTTTGCGACGACTGCACTAGCCATGCGACCATTAAATTTCACAGACTCATGAACTTCCTGTCCAATATCGCTTAAAAAGTGGTTTTACTGGCAGTAACTACAGTTTTACCCAAAAAAATACCTGTGAGAAAGCGTTTGATGTCACAGTATTCTGTAACATGTGTTAAGCTTGTACTGTGTTACTCATTTTATATAGATATCATTTCCCTATGTATTTCAACGTCAACATCGTTTGTAACCTGTATGTATCACCTTTTAGAAATATGAGTTTGGTCACATTGTATCTTTTACCATTCAATAATAACAAATACGTCGTGTTGCTTTTTCTGTACAATGTTGTGGTGGCATGCATAACTTTTACACTCTCAAGTTGACAACATATATACCTTTCATCATCACAAGACTTTCACGTCTACATATTGTGTTAGATCAACAATACAACATCTATATCTTTCATTATCTGAAAATTACATCTTTTTATTTCAGTATTTCAATATTTATAAGAAAAAGAATATTTACAACTGTTATAAGAAAGAGAAGATGGAGATATGTTGGGCACACCTTGAGGAGAAATGATCAACGAATATCAAAGCAGGCATTGAAGTGGGATGCAAAGGGTTCAAGAAAGAGAGGTCGACCTAAAGAGACCCTGAAGCGAACTTTGCTGAGAGAGGCAGGAAATATCGGTCTCAATTCCATAGAGGAGATTGAGCGAGTTGGCCAGGATAGAGCGGTATGGAGAAATTACTTGCAGGCCCTATGTAACGTATAACGGTACGAGAGGAATTAATTATTATTATTATTATTTCAATATTAAAACAGTTGACATGTTTTACCAAGAAAAGAATAAAAGATTTAAATATTTCCACATGTACATTTTAACACCATCCACATCTTTCATCTTCTGAAGAGGACAACATCTGTCAAATAATAAATCAAGTGTCATGCCTACCGGCGTAGGCGAGATCAATTCTCTCCACAACTCTCTTGGTGCATGTAATCAGTTCTGACGTCGATCTTGTGTCGAACCATGATGTCAGGCCATCCTGTATCTTCTCCCTCCGTCTTCCGCGATCTCTCCTTCCCTGAATTGTACCTGTTGTTACCAAATGTTCTAAACCTTCTCTTCGCATTATATGCCCGAAGAACCTTGAGTATGTCCCTATTTCAAGAGTAAAACATCCACATATTTCCCCACGTCATGATTGTTTTTTTTTAAATTTTCGATACTGAAGCGCTTGAGATTTTCAGCTCTTCGGCTCGGTGTCTTGGACATCGTAACCCTTCGGTTCGGTGCTACGAACACCGTAAATCTGGACAACCTGTGGCTTTTCTGCCAGCCCGCGGAATTGAACAGCACTCACAGGGGGCTTGTCACCCGTCGTCCAACGACCACCTCAAGATTAAATAATCTACAACTTTCCCAACATCAAGGTTGAAACATCTAAAGATTTTCCCACCTCATGATTACAACATCTATCTATTTTTCCATGTCAAGATTACACCATCTACATATTTCAAAATCAAAGTTATAGAATAGAAAGTATAGGAAATCAAAGATAACAATAATACGATCATGCACTTTACCAGTAGCAACGTATGTGTCTGAAACATGATAATATTTTAAGGAAGGGGAAAGGCGCAGTTTGGAATATAAGTGGTAGAGAAGAGTCTACCGCTTACCATTGAGAGAAAACAATACAAATATATCTGTCCAGAATGATCTCGAAATCAAAGAAAACTGACTGATTCTTCGAATTCGTATGAGAAAAATGAAAGTACATATAACAAAACACAAAGTGTTAGAGAAGACAGGGTGTTCAAGATAAAAGTAGCCCGGTTGACAAATCAAAATGTGCCAATCGGACTACTTTTATCTTGAACACCCTGTAGAAGACTAATACAGAAGAAGGCACATCGTAAAGAGAGAGAAAGACAGCGGCGTAGCTGAATTTATGATCTGGCTGATGTTTTGAGCACATCGGCAGTAAAAAAGGAACATCTGGTCTCTTTCTCTTGCGATGCCGGCCTAGACTGATGAATCAACTTTTATCATGAATTTTACTGTGTTTTTAAGGGACACAGTTCCTCCGTACAGCTTCTCGCGAAGCTCTGTGTTTTGAGGACAGGCTTCTTTTCTTATGCCTGCTATCAGCTGACAATCTTGCAGAACATGCTATGCCGTCATATCCGCCTTTTTACAGGGGCACAGGCTAGTTGTGCCAATTTTAAATTTGTGAAACATGTGGCGCGGAGCTTGTTGTGGCCGGTACGGAGGCGAAGTATGGCAACATGTTCACTACGAGACAGACCATAGTATCCGTCGCTGTTGGAATGCTGGGGATGGTCTTTTGTTCATTTGTCTCTATAGTGCGAGTCGATGGTTGCTCTGGCTTCCTCATAACTGATCTCGAGATCAGTTTGAGGTAGTCGCCCGCCTTCTTTTGCTAGTGTGTCTGCGTGTTCGTTTCCACTTATGTTACAATTTGATGAGATCCATTAAATGACGGTGCGTTTGAGTGCGTACACTAAAGCGTCGAGGATCGCTTTCAGGTGATTTAACTCTGTTTTGCCTACACATTTGAGTGTCGTGATCAACGATAGAGCATAGGTGAATATCACGACCTTGTTGCGCATGGTGCCTCTTCTCTCTAGGATCATTTCGGCCGCTGTTTTTATTGCCTCTGCCTTTGGCCGGTAGTTATTTGAGTATTTGCCTGTGACAATCGCTTTTGTGACCGTAACTTTTTTTGAGAGTTTAAGCACTTTTCCTCCTCCACCATCGCTGATTGCGTTCATTGCCGACACGTCAGTGTACACGTGTATCCACTTTTTTCAGGGTATTCGGTGGATATGTATTTTTCTGTGGCCGCTCTTCTTTCGAAGTTTTCTTGCTGGCCTTTTTTTAGCATGCCTGGGATTTTTTCCCTTAGTTCCGGCATTTTGATTTTCCACGGTGGGCAATTATCGTTGCCGAGATTGATTTGACTTTGCAGTTTGCTAGGACCGGATGGTCTGTTGTCAGTGCCTGCGAGTTTGCGCATTATCGTGAGCCTGTGTCTCGCTTTTGCAGTAACATTTCCAATTTTGGTGCACCAAGTAAGTTTTCGGTCGAGTGTGACTCCAAGGTACGTTGTGGTCTTGCTTTCTGGAAGATCTTGCCCATTGACTTTAAGGAACATCTGATCTATGAGAGAGAGGAATTCCTAGGGACTGGTACGGTGACACAGTTCTACTCAGAACAACCGGTTTATTGTCAGTGTTACAACTTACCTTATAACCGTAGGCCACATAACCAGATTATTATCAAACAGTGCTCCTCAAAAGAAAATGGTATTCAATTGTAGTGGATTACAAGCCAAAAGTTCGCTCACGCAAAAGATGGAACACAGAAATAACATATACATTGATGCACACAAGAACACCTTCTAGAAATACATTCTTATCTTAACCTTGTGAGGCAATCCCTCATTATGGAAGTGGACCGCATCCTCTATCCCAGTTTATAAAGATGTAATTGCCTCACACATTTCAAATTGGGTATCTCCGAGCGAGTTATATACTTCAGTACTTAATAACTATGCTATAAAACTGATCCTCACATATACATAGTTATCCATATAATTTGCTACTTGTACCCGTTTTCGTTTGTCTGCCTATCTCCATAAAGTTATTCATATGTTCCTACTGTCTAACTTTACCCTAAAGACTTTTTTTGTTCAGTCTGTCTGCTTGTTATTTTGAAAATATTCTCAAAAATGTCAAACTCTTCTTGGTGTATATTATATAGTTAGCTTTGATCTACCTGACACCACCAACAAATTTTTCGTATAACTCTAGCCGCTTGCTTGAATATAAAAAAAAAACACTTATGGAAATAAAGAAACCAAATAATACATCAGGAAGTCTCTTGAAATAACAAAAGAAATTAGTTGGCTTGGATTATTTTGTTTACAACAGATACGAAAGATAGTGTGAAGAAGGGATAGGGATCCACTTTCTGTGAAAAATCCACGATCAAAATTATTATACATCATCAATCACAGACACGGCTTTTCGCACAAGTCTCACTTCAACTCGGTGATGGATAGGTCGATAGAAAATGTTGATCGAAATCTCTAAAAAAAAAATTGTCAGAGTATGGTCGTGGATTCTGTATCAGCTCCTTATATTTTTGAGAATGTGTTGGCAGATTTGTTTTTCCCTCGAACAAATTCTATTTTCTTAAATATTAGTTAGTTTTGTAGTTTTTGTGAAACGAGGCTAAGGTGTTTCTAGTCTGAGAAATAAATTCAATAGTTTCATTAAACAAAGATTATCATGATATGATGGAGTTTCTCTTGCTGCTTTGCTGGATCTGTCAATCTAAGCGTGCGATACATCATACTTTGCCAGGGGGACTTACGTCTCGGCATCAGATCGCAGACATTTCAAGAGTAATAGAAGAGCAATCAAAATAATATAGTACTATTAACAAGACTGGGTGGAAAACTTAAAAGAAAACCAGCAAACAAACGACAATGAAACTAGAACAGTAATATAACGATAAGTTGAAGTAAAATGAAACAATAACATAATTGTAAGATAAGCAAATAGACGCAAAAATGGTATTTCAGTTCATAAATTGATAATTACTTAGTTAGCTAGTTCATAGCATATCCTTTACATGACTTTGCCAACCAACCCCAAGCTTTTTAACGCTGTTTGTGATTTTTCTAGGCATTAATACGTTCAGTAGTTTACCATTGATTTCTAAATGGGTGGGTGGTGCCATCGTCTGTTGTAAAAATCCAGACAAAACAATTTGCAACCAAATTGTCCTCAGTGTGATTCGAACTCAGAACATCGGGGTTAATATAACCAGTCGCTATCCCCTAAGCCTCAGACGCCAACTGATAATTACTAAAGTATATCGATTACATATGTTTGGTCAACCACTAGTAACAACTGTTATAAAAAGAAGAAGATGGAGGTATGCTGGAAACACCTTGATAAGAAATGATCAAGAAATATAAAAGCAGGCATTGAAGTGTGATGAAGTGGTCGTCAAGAAAGAGAGGACGACCTAAGGAGACCCTGAAACGAACTTTGCTGAGAGAGGCAAAACATATTGGTCTCAGTTCCATGGAATAGATAGAGCGAGTAGCCCAATATAGAGCGGTAGGGAGACATTGTTTGTATGCCCTAGTTAAGGTATAACGGTACGGGAGGAATTATTATTATTATATAAATTACAAGCAACTCTAAAGTCGTACAAGGTTCGCCTGAATGGCAAGGTACATTGATGCTAAGAAAATATGGTCTTCACGAAAAATCAGTCAGAAGCGCCATACTAGACGCCTTGGCTACGTCTGAATGGATAGCAGACGAACAAGAAGATGAAGACGCAGTTCTTAAATACAACATTTGTTCGCCACCCTTCTCGGTCTCCGGCTGTTTTCTGTATGGTCTCCCAGGATAGTCGAGCACTCTTCAATTCTTCAAGATGAATTCGTCTCCAGGTCTGTTTATGGCGTCCCCTTTTTCGTTTTCCTTGCGGGTTCCACTCAAGTGCTTGTCTAGTGACACTCGACTGTGTCTTCTGTAGGGTATGCCTGACCCATCGCCATTTTCACCTCTTGATCCGCCCGAGTGGTTACCGGGGCCCAAATTTGGTCCATGTCGTAAGAGGCGACTAAGGAGATTTGGCTGAAATCGGATGCACATGTCCTAAATGTGTAGAAGTCTATGCGTTTAGGGACCTACCAAACCAATGTGCAACGTATACACATTCTTCCCAAAGATCAAACATATCACAAATAGTGATTAAAATTGGTTGTAAAGAACGTACGCGAAGAAGAAGAAGACCTCTTGATCTGGGTCATCATGGGTTCCCGTCCGGTTCTTATCCCCAGCTCTGTGTTTTGCAAAATATGACAAATATTTAATTCTAAAACAGGAAATTCTCTCAGCGACTGCACAAACAGTTAGACCCAGATATTGGATCATGTTTAGTTTGACTAGGCTTTGAGTGACTAACGATTAATGATTAAATGCTATTAAACTACAGCTCAAGAACTATTTGGTTGTAAAAATGATGAATATTTCATTTGCTAGCTAGGGAATCTATTATCACATGGGACGTTATTTTTAGAACATTGTACCTGGAACGTTTTTTCAAATGAAGAATACTATGATGTCATCTTTCTAAGGTGTGTGCATGCATGACGTAGTGTACTACTACACAGGGATGAATGCACATATGTACAAATACACGAACGCAAATGTTTACAAAAACTCAATATAAATATATATATATATATATATATATATATATATATATATCTACACACAAAGAGAAGAAACAACAAAGACATCCTACAAGACCTGCATATCACGGAGCATTGGCTCATAAATAACATCATGTCCCGGAAGTTGAAATATGTTGGTCACATTAAACGTCACATCGGTATAGAGTGAAATGTAATAGAAGGCATGACTCCTGAATAACAAGGGAGGGGACAACCAAGAGGAAGGTTTCAGTAGGACATCAAAGAAACATTGAACATACAAGGGAGGGGACAATCAAGAGGAAGGTTTCAGCAGGACATCAAAGAAACATTGAACATACAAGGGAGGGGACAATCAAGAGGAAGGTTTCAGTAGGACATCAAAGAAACATTGAACATACAAGGAAGGGGACAATCAAGAGGAAGGTTTCAGCAGGACATCAAAGAAACATTGAACATACAAGGGAGGGAACAATCAAGAGGAAGGTTTCAGTAGGACATCAAAGAAACATTGAACATACAAGGGAGGGGACAATCAAGAGGAAGGTTTCAGTAGGACATCAAAGAAACATTGAACATACAAGGAAGGGGACAATCAAGAGGAAGGTTTCAGCAGGACATCAAAGAAACATTGAACATACAAGGGAGGGGACAATCAAGAGGAAGGTTTCAGCAGGACATCAAAGAAACATTGAACATACAAGGGAGGGGACAATCAAGAGGAAGGTTTCAGCAGGACATCAAAGAAACATTGAACATACAAGGGAGGGGACAATCAAGAGGAAGGTTTCAGCAGGACATCAAAGAAACATTGAACATGACGATAGAAGAGGCCGCAGAACTTGCAAGAGACAGAGAGCTTTACAGACGGGCTGTGATGAATGCGACGTTCCGCTAGGTACATGCTAATACTTGACTTAATATGTAACATGTAACAGAAGAGAAAATGTGTTCTCGTACCAAATGTTACAATGATGTTAGAAGAAGCAATAATGAATTTGCATCAATATATCACCACAGACAAAATCATTTCATTTGAAGTATTACTTTGTAATTATTGTGTTCATTTTGTACCGTTATATAAAGTAGATGCCATTATAGTAATTTTTCCAAACCGCTTTGTCCTGATCTTATATATGATATTGAGTCCGATATTTCTAGGCTCAACCAGAAACATCGTATGAGGGTTTCTCTAGGGCGTGATTACCTATTGAACTATCCGACTCTAACTTCAATGACTACTTTGCTTTTTAATTATTTAATATTTTTCTCATTGAATGCCGAACATATCTCCATTTTCTTGTTTTGGTTACTTGTGGTGGATCAGATATTTCTCTGATTTCAAAAGCTCTCATGAATTCATCCCATCATATGCTCATTTGTTTGCAGACATATATTTCCACATGCATCTAACTTTCGATATCTTTAGTAAGTTTCCAACTCTCGCTGGCATATGTTGGAATGGAACAACGTTGGAATTGATAATTCGCAATTTATTGTAAAACTATATAACTTGGAATTATATTTACTGTTGTTAATTTGTCTATTCATTTCACATGTTTTATACGATTTATTTTATGATTCACTATTGCTAGTCTCTTTTATTATATCACATTGTGTACATTTTTTGTTGCCTTTCATCAGCGTCTCCCATACTGGGGTCTGCGGACCAACGGAGATCAGCGAGGTACTCACTGGGGTCAGCGATTCAAGAAATATTATAATCTTTAACATTTCAAACATAATAAAATAATTTTAAAACATATATAATAACTGTGGAAAACTAGTTCAGCTGCGAAATCAAAGGAACCGGATCAGACACGAGTCTAAATGTATATGCCAAAATGAAAGTTATTGTGAAATTTCCCGCAGTCTGAAAATATGGAGCCAGCTTGACTGTTGTTGTGGTGTAATAATAACGCCATCGTTAGAATATATTTATATACAGACACGTTTGGAGATCAGCGGCAGCAAAATGTATTTAAAAAGCGGTCCGTAGTAAAGCAAAGTTTGGGAACAGCTGTTGTAGATTATGAAGACAATAGACTCAAAAAGTGTATAGTTTTTTAATGTCTTCATTATTGATGATACGAGTTGCATGTTATCTTATTTTGTTAGTTGACGTAATCTTAGATTTCTTTGTGTTCAGAAACAGCTTTTGTCATTCACAGTGGGCTTTAACGAAAAAAATAGATTAACGTTCCTAATCCCTAGACATTCTTTGAAAAGTGAATTATGTCATCTTCGTCTATGATATCCCGAATTAGATTCTCAACAGGTCTCACCGGCACGTATATTGTTCTGTAGTTATCAATTAATACGGTTTCTAATTATATTTTGGTCAGTTAATAATATATTCGTCTCCGCTACACCTGGAGCAAAGGGTCTCAACGGTTGTTTAAGGCGGGAGACCCATTCAGAACATGGGTTGTATTAAAATTAACACAAACAAACTAACAAACATATTGTCATAAAATGTGGCCACGTGTTGCAAAAGACACTTTTTTATGATAAACAACGTTTAGTGTATGTATTGTAATTGTATATTTGATAAATAATTAATTTTATTGAAAATATATTTTTAAAAACCTTCCCTTTATTGTACAGCGGATTTTAATAACTTAAGAAGTGCAAAGAATGCCACATTAGCATATAATGTACATATCACCCTTAATTATAGCGTGAACCTCCAAAAAATGTATAACACAATAGATTTTGTAGATATGGTTTTAAACAAATTAAAAACAAAATTTCAAATTAGAACAGCAATATCGCTGATTATATACAGTTTAGACAGAATGTGGAGAAACAAGTAGAACGTGTGGCCGCAAAGAAGATTTTCTTTTAAACCAATCCGCGTCAACTACTAGATTGCAGGAGCTGGGATTGAAGATTGGAGTAGCAAGAAAAGAACAGCATAACAGGTACGTGAGTAGGCTCATCAATCAAAATCGAACTGGTACGGTCAGTCGCTGGACGCTGTTGTAGATATTGAGAAGGAGATCGGAGCACCTATAGACATGTCTGGAGTGCAATGAAGATATTCCAAACTGAAACTGAAATTGATAGTGAAACTCAACTATGTCTTCCGCAGGGTACGTGCAAGAAGAAGAACAAGAAAGCTGGAAAGAATTAGTTGACGTCGCATATTGGTGTATTTATTTCAGTTTATTTGTTGATGAATGTACTGTCTTCAACATAGATTCGGGCTCATTTTCTTTGTTCTGTCATCATGTCTAGATCAGCTGTGGTATTTTCATACATTTATTTACAATAACCATTTCATCATCATCATCAGGTGCCGTCTCTACATAGAACGTTGTCTACAATGAATCGCCAGCATCCTCTGTCTTTCGTCTTGGTGTTGCACTTTGTCAGAATGTAACTTTTCCATTTCTTAAATTTTCCCTCCCACATATATATCGGTCTTCCTCTTGCCCTTCGTACTTGAATTTTTCCCCTCTAGTAAATATTTTATCCAGGTGTCATGTCTTTTTATGTTCTCAAAATACTTTATTTGTCTGAATTTTATTTCTCTTAATAATTGTTTCTTTATGCCTAGTTTTCCTAAAACTTGTTTATTTGTCTGGTTTTCTGTCCATGAAACTCTGCCTATTTTTCTATATATATCCATATCTCAAATGCATACATTCTGTCTTTCACCAATTCAATATTCCTTTTCTTACTGTTATGATGTTGCTATTTAAATTAATTATCATATATTATTATTGTTAAACTCACACTCTAATGATTTCAGATTTGAATGCATTTCTGTCTATTCCATGATAATTATAACTTTTATTTCATTGCAAGTGTTCATTATGATGTTACCTGTTTATTTCCCCTATATTTTCTACTGGTTTGCCTATTTGCAGTGTTTTTATTTCTCTGCTTGGTTCTAAAATTGACTTATATATCTAAATATCTTCTTTCTTGTATGCGACGTACGAGTTTCTTTATGACGAAACGGCCGTTCTACATTTTTTGAGCAATCGTGTATTGTTCTAATGAAATATACACCATATATACATGTATAATTACATAAAT
The DNA here is from genome assembly GCA_020796225.1 of Arion vulgaris. Taxonomy (NCBI): domain Eukaryota; kingdom Metazoa; phylum Mollusca; class Gastropoda; order Stylommatophora; family Arionidae; genus Arion; species Arion vulgaris. Next base: position 25,602,987 of record CM036761.1, on the reverse strand, counting down.
ACAAGTCACCGTGGTGACATAGGTAACACATGTGGTGACATACATATTATATTCATTGGAGATTCATGGAGTTAAGGTATATGTGACGAAGTGGTTCAGACGTGTATATATGTCCTTTTTCGTCTTTACAGACGGTCAATCGGCAAGTGTTTCACTGTGACAACTTCTGAGTTTTCGCTTGTCTCTGTTGTCTTTCAGCTCATCCCTAAGTCTCTCTTCAAAAGGTTCTGCACCTTTGCGCAATGTTGTTTTCCATATATCTCGATCAGCAGCCAGTTTTTCCAATTTGCTGGGACCGATAGAAAAGTTATTCAATGAGGCCTTGCAGACATCTTTATATCTGAGCAGTGGTCTGCCTTGGTGCCTCTTCCCCTCCGAAAATTCACAGAACAATATTTGTTTTGGAATGCGGCCATTGTCCATTCTTCGCACATGCCCTAGCCATCTAAGTCTTCTACGGATGAGCCTGCCCATGAAGGTTATGGATTCGAATCCAGACTCTGTCGTTCTGTTCGCAAGTGCATTTTGTCCTCATATATTCTTAAGGATTGTTACCAGAACTACAAATACAAGAACACAGTTTTATACGCCAGAATGTGCACATTTGAAAGTATATTTGATTAATTTACTATCCGTATTGTAAAGTGAAATATCCCCAAAATAACATGAAATCAATCATAAGAATAATTGTTTAACTATTTAATATTTTGGTTCGTGAGGCGATTTGTTGAAAACTTACCACTGCCAGAACAGATTAAAAAGTGGCTAGTCGTATCGTTAAGGTTAATTATTTCGAGTTTTATTATGACCCATCTGGAAGTCTATGTTTCCTGATTTGGTATACTTGAATATCGTTGAGAAACACTTGATAAGTTTTTAGTACATTCTTGTCGTACTCTCTGAATTTATATTACTTTCAGATTAAATAATGTGTAGCGTTATATAGTCATAAACACTGATCATTTACACTGGGCATAAACTTCTATTTCGCAATGAAACAACACTAACAAAAGTCATTGCTCAGATATTCAGAAAATAAAGATAACATGGGAGGAATCGCTAATGATTGTTGAAGATTCTGGGATTTTGGTCTTTCCTGAAAGAAAAGACAAATAAAGAAGGGAAATAACTAAATCTTGATTTTTTTTTCGCAACAATTTCTCGCACACAGCAACAATTTCTTTAATCAATTTTTAGTAAAAAAAGATCACATGTTAGTTTGATCCTTCCACATGTCGTTCTTGCAAGAATCAATAGTCAAATTGCCCTTGTTAGCAGCATGTATAAATTTCAGGTATCTGATTTACATTTTGTTTGCTTTGTATTTTTTGGTGTGTGTTTCTTCCTATCATTCGCAGATATCACGTGTTGAAAAACGTATATATAAAAAAACAGTAAAATATGCACATTTACAACAATTTAATTATTAATTAGAACTCGAGTGCATTACATTGACCTCTTGTTTTTTTTAATGATAAGCTTCGCAGGGTTTCCTGTATTTAAGAAGCAAGAATCATTGATGAAATATTCGCAAGTTCGCGATATTTGTATTGTCTTGCAATAACATAAATTCACATCGATGGTTACGTGGCTTAGTGATTAACCCGTTGTCTTTCGTTCCGCAGGTCGTAGGCCATTCTGTTAACGATTGTCTTTTTTAAATGAGATCCCAAGAATTGTTTGGGAGTTATGTAGATCGTACTTTATGCAATAATATCGGCAGGCGATTTGTCATTTCTGTGAAGATGGGCTTAGTCATTTGGGGAATACTCCTTTTCAATTAAGTCAATTCTTTATCTTACGACCTTTCAATCAAGGATTTATGTATTTATCATATTTCATAGTTCCTTTGACAAACGTTGATACTTTGTAAGAAGGTAGACGTTATAGTTTGTGTTGGTGATCTACAAGACCTGATACAGCCAAAAATACTAGTTCTTTGATTGAACTCGTCTGACTGATCTTAAACAGGTTGTAATCTTTTATAGAATTAAACAAATCTACTTAACCTTATGGTATTTTACTGGAAAAACACATCGTTAGACCAACATTCTTCAGCAGATTGCGAAGTACATGCATTATATGGTTCATATGAATTGCTGGCTAAATACACTACTGATTTTACTCCGCAAGTTTCGAGTCATATTCTACAAAAGATTCATTTCAATTTGTATGAACTGATGCAGGAATCTGATTTAAATTGTCTTGTAATAGTTCAACATACAGTTCTTCTTCTTTTATTTTCTCTAATCATGTTTGCTTTCAAAAAGTCATAATAATAATATATTTTAATAACGGACTCTTGTTTCTACATAGTATACTTCCATGCCTCTGTTATATATGTGGTCCACATTTTGAGTAGATCATACGTTGTTGTGTGTATACTGTCTCTGAATAGCATTGCCCTTTGAGACACACTGTATGGTGGTAAACTGCTTATGTAGCCGAATCATTTAATTTTGCTGTTTCTTGATAAAGTTCGGTACTGATGTTGCACCCACTTTTTACTTCATGTCTTAAATCCTAAATGAAACTTTTCTTGATACTCCCAACACTCCATGTAGACACTTCATCTTTTAAGTTTTCGTATGTGGTCTGATGGCAACATCTAGGTTTCGCACTAATAGGTAAATGTTGCAATACACATCGGGCTGTACATTGCTCTTGCAGTAATCATGTTGACATGTTTGCAGATCGGGCTGTACATTGCTCTTGCAGTGTTCATGTTGACATGCCTGCAGATCGGGCTGTACATTGCTCTAATAGTGTTCATGTTGACATGCCTGCAGATCGGGCTGTACTTTGCTCTAGCAGTGTTCATGTTGACATGCCTGCAGATCGTACTGTACATTACTCTAGTAGTGTTCATGTTGACATGCCTGCAGATCGGGCTGTACATTGCTCTTGCAGTGTTCATCTTGACATGCCTGCAGATCGGGCTGTACATTGCTCTTGCAGTGTTCATCTTGACATGCCTGCAGATCGGGCTGTACATTGTTCTAGTATTGTTCATCTTGACATGCTTGCATTTCAAACTTGTTGCCATGTATCCTATGATTTGATTTACTTCATTGCATGAATGTTGGCTTTAGTTAGTTATTTCTCCTTTTCTTAAAATAATGATTTGCGGATACTTAACCTACTTTTCCTAAGAAACTGGAATGCCTAAATAATACACCTAAAGCACCCAAACTGTAATCTCTTTTGATGTAGGCATGTCTGTTGTCTTATTATCGCGAAAATCTATATGCCAGCGGATGGAGCTTTGACAAATCTATATATGGTATCCACTCATATCGGCCATTATAGACGGCTTACAGACAGGATTTGAGTCGGATTTGATGAACGGGAAGGATATTGAGAGTATCTGAGAGCTTTTGATGGGCTGCTCTACATGTCTGAACCTAAATACTTATACTAAAAGTAGTTATCTTACATATTCTGTATATGCTGTTTGTAGCCCCCTGTGTGTCGGGTTCAATCCCGGGCTGGTAGAAAAGCCACAGGTTTCCAGATTTACGGTGTTCGTGGCACTGAACGGAGGGGGCTACGATGTCCATGACACCGAGCCGAAGAGCTAAAAGCTCAAGTGCTTCTGGATGGAACAAAAAATATGCTGTTTGTGTGTGTTCGTTCTTATCAACTAAGTTAATCAACTATTTGTTAGTTGTGTGATTTGCGCCGAGAAGCCGAATACTCTGTGTTATAGTTAAGCCCCCATTGCATGTAGGACAGCCCAAGACACAAATGATTACAAACGTGTGACTATACGATTTTCCTCCAAACGATCCACTTTAAAGTGCTTCATCTGGGGCTACACTGTAGCAGATCATCATCATCAGGTGCCGTCTCCACATCGAAGGATAGCTGCAATGAATCTCCAGCATCCTCTGTCTTTAGCCATGGTGTTGCACACTGCCAGACCTGTCCATTTCCTAAAGTTTTCCTCCCAATTACTCTCTGTCTTCCTCTTGCTCTCCCCCATCAACTTTCCCCTCTAGTAAGGATTGTATCATGGTGTCCTGTCTTTTTATGTGCTCAAAATAATTTACTTGTCTGAATTTTATTTCTCATAATAATTGTTTCTTCATGCCTAGTTTTCCTAAAACTTGTTTATTTGTCTGTTACTCTGTCCATGAAACTCTGCCTATTCTTATATATGTCCACATCTCAAATGCATCAATTCTGTCTTCTAACTGTTTGTTCATTGTCCATGTTTCCGAGCCATACATTAATATAGGATTTAGCAAGTAAACACATTTTATTGTTCGTAAGAATGCTGTCAGAACTGAAATGTTGCAAATTCTGAATATTTATATTGGTAACTCACATCAGTTAATGAATCAACAGAGGTGAGCTGTTGTAGAGGGGCTCTATGAGTAAGAAGCAAAGATACAACTGAAAATGAAGAAATTAAGAATACAAAGAATGAAGTCAATCATTAAAGTCATAAAAGGAAAACAAATTATATGGTTTTGTTATGTGACTAGTATGCCTTGATATTGTTTACCACAGACAGCCACGATGACAAAAAATGTAATTAATACAAATCAAGAGGAAGATTTTTCATAAGATGGAGTGAGGATATCAATAACTGCTTTCGAGAAATGAATATCAACTTACAAAGAGTATTAGACAAGGCACACATAATATACTTACATTGTTACCCAACATATCACCTGAGGTACATTATGGTACGAGAAGAAGAAGAAGTCTATTTAGCCATTTTTGGTAAAATACCAGGTCAGGCATTTCTTGTTCTCTCGCCCCCACACCCCTCCTCTCTCTCTTTCTCTCTCTCTCTCTCTCTCTCTCTCTTGTGTCGTTTTAGCCATGCTTGTGGCATATGCCTTCAACCATCTCATGCGATTTCATAGTTGGTTTGATTAGCTACAGTTTTCGACCCGATGAATTTTCCAGCACCACGCCCAACCCTTCATTAGTCGTCTATTACCACATACATTTACATAGTTACTTTATTTTCTTCATGTTGCATCCCTGCAGTACACGAGCGAGTCACGGTTGTGTTATTATATTTAGATTAATATGTGTATATGACTTTCCTTCTTACTGTATGCCATTATCAACACCGTCATTACTAGATGTCTATTGATCTCCTTAGACATATTTTAAGCACTGCTAGTAGAAATATTAAATAGACCTCATCCACCAGTACTACTCAAGTTTTACGAAGAGGCAAGTAACAACTCTCTAACAATTAACGAAGCAATGATAAGTGTAGCTGAGGTCATAGAGGTATTCCGTTCCTTGATAAACAATAAGGCAGCGGGTGACAACAACATTACTGCAGAAATGCTCAAAGCGGCTGATGATACAACTATTAGCCAGGTGCAATAACTATTTAATAAAGTATGGGAAGAAGAAAATGTCCCAGATCAATGGAAAAAGGGAATAATTGTTAAGATCCCCAAAAGGTGATCTCAAAGATTGCAACAACTGGAGAGGGATCACCATATTATCCGTAATGACCAAGACTTTCTGCAAAATCATTCTTAATATAATCAAAGCAGCATTGGACACAACTCTGAGAGAATAACAAGCTGGTTTTAGACCTGGAGAAGCTGCTTAGACCAAATAATTACCCTACGACTAATTTTGGAGGAATATATTGAGAAGCAACAATGACTTAAACTAAATTTCATCGATTTAAAAAAAAAGCCTTTGATAGTCTACACAACATCTCTCTGTGGAATATTCTGGGATGCTATGGAATACCAGACAAAATAATAAACATTATTAAGAGCCTCTATAATGGTTCACAGTGTGCAGTTCGCACTGATGGTAGACACAGCGACCGGTTTATGGTTGAAACCGGAGTAAAGCAAGACGGTATTCTATCTCCGCTATTGTTTGGAGTGGCCATTGACTGTGTGATGAGAAAATGTTGCAGGGGTGAACCTGGCATCGATTGGGTAGAAAATAGTCAACTAGAACATTTGGATTTTGCAGATGATATTGCCTTGTAGAAACAACCAAGATATGCAAAGAAAAACAGACAACTTGTCATCTATAGCATCAAAAGTTGAACTGCAGATAAGATATGACAAACAAATATAATGAAGACACCTAAGGCAAGTAATGCAGATATCACCTTGGAATCTAAAATGATAATAATAACAGAGCAGTTCACCTATTTGGGTAGCAATTTTGATTACACAGGAAATGTTAAAAAGAAATTATGATACGAATTGGCAAAGCAACATCAGCTTTTAAAAGTCTAAATAAAATATGGAACTGCAAGTTATATAGTATTAAACTAAATTACGAATTTTCAATTCAAATGTTGTATCAATCCTAACCTATGCCAGCGAGTGTTGGAAAATTACTAAAGATATAGAAAGCAAGTTCAATGCATTTTAAAATAGATGTCTGCGAAAAATAATAAATATAAAATGGAATGAATTCAGGAGAAGTGATGAAATCAGAGAAATATCAGGTCAGCCTGTAGTGACAACTGATATACGAAAGAGAAGATGGAGATATGTTGGACACACCTTGAGGAGAAATGATCAACGGATATGAAAACAGGCATTGAAGTGGGATGCAAAGGGTTCACGAAAGAGAGGACGACCTTAGGAGAACCTGAAACGAATTTTTCTGAGAGAGACAAGACATATCCGTCACAGTTCCATGGAGGAGATTGGGCGAGTTGCCAAGGATAGAGCGATATGGATAAATTACTTGCAGGCACTAAGTAACGTATAACGGTACGAGATGAATTATTATTATAATTATTATCTATATAAAATAATTCCTCTCGTACCGTTATACGTTACATATGGCCAGCAAGCAATTTCTCCATACTGCTCTATTCTGGGCAACTCGCTCAATCTCTTCCATGGAACTGAGACACCAGTATTTCTTGCCTCTCTCAGCAAAGCTCGTATCATGGTCTCTCTACGTCGTTTTATTTTGAAAAGTTTACATCCAACTTCAATGCCTTCTTTGATATTCTTTGATCATGTCTTCTCAAAGTGTGTCCAGCATATCTCCATCTTTTCCATCGTATACCAGTTGTTACTAGTGGTTGAACAAATATAACTCTGATTTCTCGCCCGAATGGTTATCGGGGCCCAAACGTGGATGTAAAAAATAGAACCACTGTTACCTGCCAAGTATGTTTGTCATAAGAGGTGACTTTTAGGTTTGGCTGAAACCGATTCACATGTCCTAAACGTGTAGAAGTCTATGCGTTTAGGGACCTACCAAACCAATGTGCAACGTATACACGTTCTTGGCAAAGATCGAACGTATCACAAAGAGTGATTCAAATTGGTTGTAAAGAACGAACGCAAAGAAGAAGAAGAAGACTGATTTCTTGACATCTCCTAAATTCGTTCCGTTTTATGTTCATTATTTTTCGCAGTCATCTATTTTCAATTGCATTCAACTTGCTTTCTATGTTTAGTCATTTTCCAACTCTCGCTCCCACATTTATATATATATATATATACGTGTGGGTATCCGTTTGTTTCTATGCTTTATAAAACATATCACATCCTGTTATCTGAATACCAAAATAGTTTAAGATGTCTCTAACATTGAAATAAATAACAATCAAAGTTAGAATATTGACATCAAATATTGTGTATTTTGTTGTTGAATTTATTACAAGTTTCTAGATAGAGCGGATGATCGTGATAGATTGTGAGAACGCCAGGCATGCTTCTGATTCTCTGAAGTGGAGAGTGATGTATGGGTGCTCTAGAGTAGCACATAAGAACAGCTACGTGCAGTTGTACATGTGTACATGATTTAATAATGAAAAACTAAAGCGGTTTGTTTTTGTTTTATTTGAGAACATATTCCGTGCCAAGCAATTGCCATGTTATATTCTGTAACGTGTTATTCATATCACACTGAGTTAGTTTTTTAAGCATAACAGCGATGTGCGTTGTAACAGTATCATAATCAGCTACATGCTCCCACCAAAAAGCTATGCGTACACACTAAGAAGAAATATATTTTCCAAATTCAGTGACGGAAATTATAGTAATATTGTTGCATATAATTAGCCCCATAATTGGTTCTCAAGTAGTGATTTGGAAATGGCCTATCTATAATCACTCTAGACCAACGGTTCTCAAAATTTGCATTCCCGCAGACCCCTTTTAAATACATGTTCCTGCAGCGGCCCCCAACAGTTTCTATATTTGAAATAGGAATAAATTATATGTGTGTTGCAATAGTATACAACGTGTCTGCAATTTAACAAGGAATAAGCAACAAAGAAAACATTAGACCTATAATAAGAATGAATTATCTGTGTGTTACAATAGTAAACAATGTGTCTGCAATTTAACAAGGAATAAGCAACAAAGAAAACATTAGACCTATAATAGGAATAAATTATCTGTGTGTTACAATAGTAAACAATGTGTCTGCAACTTAACAAGGAATAAGCAACAAAGAAAACATTAGACCTATAATAGGAATGAATTATATGTGTGTTACAATAGTAAACAATGTGTCTGCAATTTAACAAGGAATAAGCAACAAAGAAAACATTAGACCTAAAATAGGAATGAATTATCTGTGTGTTACAATAGTAAACAATGTGTCTGCAATTTAACAAGGAATAAGCAACAAAGAAAACATTAGACCTATAATAGGAATGAATTATCTGTGTGTTACAATAGTAAACAATGTGTCTGCAATTTAACAAGGAATAAGCAACAAAGAAAACATTAGACCTATAATAGGAATGAATTATCTGTGTGTTACAATAGTAAACAATGTGTCTGCAATTTAACAAGGAATAAGCAACAAAGAAAACATTAGACCTATAATAGGAATGAATTATCTGTGTGTTACAATAGTAAACAATGTGTCTGCAATTTAACAAGGAATAAGCAACAAAGAAAACATTAGACCCATAATAGGAATAAATTATCTGTGTGTTACAATAGTAAACAATGTGTCTGCAATTTAACAAGGAATAAGCAACAAAGAAAACATTAGACCTATAATAGGAATGAATTACCTGTGTGTTACAATAGTAAACAATGTGTCTGCAATTTAACAAGGAATAAGCAACAAAGAAAACATTAGACCTATAATAGGAATGAATTATCTGTGTGTTACAATAGTAAACAATGTGCCTGCAATTTAACAAGGAATAAGCAACAAAGAAAACATTAGACCTATAATAGGAATAAATTATCTGTGTGTTACAATAGTAAACAATGTGTCTGCAATTTAACAAGGAATAAGCAACAAAGAAAACATTAGACCTATAATAGGAATGAATTATCTGTGTGTTACAATAGTAAACAATGTGTCTGCAATTTAACAAGGAATAAGCAACAAAGAAAACATTAGACCTATAATTAGGCTTACAATTTATTTTTCTGTTTGAAATGTCAAAGATCATAATATTTCTTCAAGCGTTCAAGGACCCTTCCTCTTCTTCTTCTTCTTCTTTGCGTTCGTTCTTTACCGCCAATTTTAATCACTCTTTGTGATATGTTTGATCTTTGCCAAGAACGTGTATACGTTGTACATTGGTTTGGTAGGCTCCAAAACGCATAGACTTGTACATGTTAAGGACACGTGCATCCGATTTCAGTCAAACCTCTTTAGTCGCCTCTTACGACATGCGTGGTAGGTAACAGCGGTTATTTTCTTTACACCCAAATTTGACCCGTGGTAACCACTAAGGCGAGTTAAGGCTCAATGACCCAATGTGAGTTACGTCGTGAACCCCCAGTCTGCGGACGACAGTTTGGGAAACGCTGTACTAGACAAACATAAACATACTTCTATTTCGTCTCCCTATAAAGACAAAAAGAAACAATATAAAAACAAATGATTATAGAGATACCTATAAATAACAAATCCTTAAGTGACCCCAGATACAGGACAATAAGAAACATAAAAGTAATCATTGATATCAACGTTGATAACAAATTGCACTAGTGACTATGTGCCGTGGAAATTATGAGATTCAAGCCCAACGTGGCCAATAAGTCATGGTGTACATACGGTATATGATTGGACTGAATAAAACATTGAACCTTTTCTTTGAGATCTAAATTGCAAGTACATGTGAAGACAGAGTAAGACTCGCCAGAATGAGCGATGTACACTGACCACAAAGAAAACAAACCTCAATGCAAAAATCAGTCAAATGTTCCAAATTAGTTGCCATGACTACACCTGAAGTATATTCTAGCAAACGTAGAAAAAAAAGAGAATAAAAACCAGAAATACAAATTTAATACTTCTTCTTTGTGGACAAAACGCAAAACTATGTGGGTTTGGGTTGGAAACCTTTTTACAAGAAGCCACACAAAAGTGAGTTTTTTACAAGAAGCCACACAAAAGTGAGTTTTTTTTACAAGAAGCCACACAAAAGTGAGTTTTTTACAAGAAGCCACACAAAAGTGAGTTTTTTACAAGAAGCCACACAAAAGTGAGTTTTTTTTACAAGAAGCCACACAAAAGTGAGTTTTTTACAAGAAGCCACACAAAGGTGAGTTTTTTACAAGAAGCCACACAAAGGTGAGTTTTTTAGTCTAAGAACAAATGGCTTGTAAAAAACATGTCTTGTTTTGATGAAGAATCTGTTAACGTTACATACAACATACAATATACCAACATACAACATACCAACATACAACATACCAACATACACCATACCAACATACAACATACCAACTGAACTGTTTATAGATGACAAATGAAATGAAAATCGTAGCATATCCTTTACAGGACGCAGCCATCAACCACAGTAAAAGAGTTGCTGATTTTCTAGGCACTACTTATACATTCAGTAGTTTGCCATTGCTTTCTGAACGGTGAGGTCTGTTTTTACCTTTTTGTAAAAATCCCACATACACGAATTTGCTTCCAAACTTGCCCACCGTGGGGTTTGAACCAGGTACGCTTGGGTTTGTGATCGAGCACACTACCGCTTGAGCTACAGACGCTCACTGTATAGAGATACAAGAAGAATAAACTAATAAAATCACTCATAGTTCCTGGAACATCGAGCAACTTTTATTTATCGTTAATTGATGAGATATAAACGGACATTATATAATAAAACTGAATGCATCAAAAGAGTTTCTACTTAGTCTGTCAGTAACATTCAAAGAAGACTGCACTATTACTATCTGAACAAATCTACAAATCTCTATTATAATTTTAATAATACTTCTAGATAAATGTATCCCATTTGACAGCTTTGACAAATAATGTTATAAGAAATGGAAGCATCGAAGAATATCAATTGCTGAAGTGATACGTCCGTGAGTAGTTGCCGGGCCCGGTCCCACAAAGGAATCAAAGAAAAGTAGCACTGCGACCTGCAATGGATGTCGTAAGAAGTGATTGAGGTAGGGGTCTAGGGAAGCTACCCTAGTAAATGAAAAAGCGTCGTAGAAATCGGATTTGTTGACCTACTTGTAGACGCATAACTGGCACAATCTGCAATTTTTCTTAGGATCAGATCACATACAAATCTCAAAGAGTTGTTTTAACAGTGGTGGATATGGAGCGTTCATACATACATATCTTAAAGAGTTGTTTTAACAGTGGTGTATATGGAGCGTTCGAAGAAGAAGAAGAAGAAGCTGACATGGTAGAGAAGTTCACACACGGAATTAGAACTTTGTCTTATTATGTAATCTATTGCTTTTCTCATATTCTAACATTCTGGAGAGAGACAAGAAGAAACAAAGACATCCTGCAAAACCTGCATACCAATGAGCATTGGTTCATCAATAACAGCATGTCCTGGAAGATGACATATTCTGGCCACATTTAAAACCACAGCGGTTTGGGTAGAACGATTATGAAACACATGGTTCTTGGAATATAAGACAGGGGACGACCAAGACGAAGGTGGTAGCAGAACATCAAAGAAGCCTTTAACACGACGATAGAAGAGGCCGGAGAACTTGCAAGAGACAGAGAGCGTATCATGGGGGCTGTTATAAATGTGATGTTCAGCCAGGGACATGCTAGTATTCAAGAGAGTTTGCCTTAGTTTTCATTAGAAAGTATTAGATAGTTTGCCTTAGTTTTCATTAGAAAGTACTAGATAGTTTGCCTTAGTTTTGAATAGAAACTAATAGAGAATTTGCCATAATTTTCAATACAGATTTCAAGAGAGTTTGCACGGATTATAATATTGAGTATAACTGAGTATAGTATGCAGTGGTTTGCAATACAAATAATAACATAGTTTGAATTGGTTTCAAAACTAAACTTTGGGGAAACCTAACAGACCTGAAGCTGACCGCCCAGTTTGTGGTCCACAGTAAATTAACCGCATGGCCAGAGATCGCTGAAGAAGAAGAATAATTGGTTTACAAGAGAAAATATAACAGAGGTTTTAGTGGTCCACAATATATATCACAACCGACTACGCATTCCTTTATAATATATATTTTAAGACCTTTTGTGTTGGATCATCAAGTATATCTGTTTTATCATAAGTGTTTCTACATAATCAGATTGATCAGCCCTTCTGAAACTTATTGAACATAACCGAAAGCCAATTCGATTTAAGGCTTTAACAACTATTTAAAACATGTTTGGCTAGATTTCTCGATTCGTTAACTTAATATAATGACATCAATTTTGATCGATATACCTTGGGGATAGTTTCATGAACGTTTCGTGCTTTACAGAAAAATGTTCGTCCATATTTCGAAAAATCGACTAAGAGGGAGAAATAAACAAAAGCAACTAAAATGATAGAAAATCAGAATTGTTGAACAATATGTGCATATTTCATTTTAATTAATAAAAAAACACGATAATGTAAGATTTTTAGCTTAGTCTTTTCATTGAAATAAAAAAAACATAAGCAATGGAAAAAGTGTGTATAGAGTAACAAAGAAAAGAGACATAGAGAGAGAGAGAGAGAGGAAGAGATATATGGTAGTCAAAGAAAAGTAGTAAATAGTTATGTGACAAACAATTAATTATTGACCACTATACAAAGCAAACAAGTACATTATTCGTTTTCATACCATAGAGTTCGCCTGTGCGTTGCCGGGACTTGCAAGGGAAGCAAAACATAGTAACACTGCGATCTACACGGCATGTCGTCTAGGAAAAGGACATAGAGAAGCTCATCAACATGAAATAGATTGTCCTGAGCAGAACTTTGCCACCCCAACAATCCTCCGGAATTTCTCTCTCTCATGGGCCAGATGTTCTACCTTTGCAACCGTCATGTTCAAACCATCAGTTACATTCTGAATCCATCTTCTCCATGGTCTTCCTCTTCTACTCTTTGCCCTTATGCCTCCTTCCATGATGGTCTTCTCCAGCCCTTCATGTCTTTCTGTATGTCTTTTATATAGGAAGCTACTCTAATAAGTAAACATTGTCGCAAAAATCGGATCTGCTTTCCTACTTGTAGGTACATAACTGGCACAACGTACAATCTCTCTTAGGCTTGGATCACATACAAATCACAAAGAGTAGTTAACAAGTGGTCGTTATAGAACGTTCGGAGGAGAAGAAGAAGAAAGAAGTTACAATGGAGTAAATATAAAAGAAATATAATGTTAGGCTCGTATATTATAACCAACTGTAGACAATGAAAGATGTAGTCAACAGTTAACCTGCCAAATCTTATTCTAGAGCCTTACTCAAGACTAATGAGACTGGTTGATCTGAGAGTTGTTTGGTGTACAATAATCTCACAACAGCCTGGCATCGAACCAACATCCCACGTTTAGATATCTAGTGCTCTAATCACTTTGCTACCACTCCCTTCACACAATGTATATATATATTTGATATCTAGTGCTCTAATCACTTTGCTACCACTCCCTTCACACAATGTATATATATATTTGATATCTAGTGCTCTAATCACTTTGCTGTACCACTCCCTTCACACAATGTATATATATATTTGATATCTAGTGCTCTAATCACTTTGCTACCACTCCCTTCACACAATGTATATATACATTAGATATCTAGTGCTCTAATCACTTTGCTACCACTCCCTTCACACAATGTATATATATATATTTGATAAATAAATAAATGTGTGATAAGAATAAATAAAATGCAGAAAGAGAAATAAGACTATTGTTTTCTGAAAGACATTTTCTTTTCTTATTACGAGAATGCAGAAGAAGAAGACGAATTTTCTTAATAAACTTAATAAATTGATATACACCTATATTGCGTGTTTCATGAATATTACTCATATGTAGACCTGACAAAGCGTTTCCAGTGTCTTCGATGTGCCCATCATTATTACGCAAAGGTCGTCTATCGAACCTCTTTATACATCCTCAGATAAATGATGAAAACTTCTAGAAATAAAGAAACGTGTCTTTCTATTTCTTTGTTGCATTTCTAATTAAAGACAATATGAAACGTTGCTAAACAAAACTGAGTTTGCGTACAATCCTAGCCTGCATATGTGTGTGAGTAGTTCCCACACGTCATGCACAAGTACATAATGGAAACAAGGTGTGTGACTCAGGAGTGTTGAGAAGAAGGGCAATTAAAATAGTACAATAGTGCTGTGTAAGATGTGTGGGACTGAAGGAATGGTTGAGGAGGAGTGGGGATAAACTTATGTTGACAACTTACTTACTAAATGTGTCATTATAGTCACTTGTTGATGGTATATGCTCCCATGGTACCTAGTGAATTTATCATTATGTTCACTTGTTGATGATTTATGTTCACAAGGTACTTACTGAATTTAACGTTATATTCACTTTACTGATGTCACATGTTGACAACGTCTGTCCATTCTCTTATCATGTTTTGACTTTCATCTCCGGGTCCAACAAGAAACACATGTAGCGAGCCTTCGTATGCTCTTTGTACAAGGTGAAATGTAATGCTTCGGATATTCCGTCGTACCATCATTTACGTGGTCGTCCAATGTGTTAAAGACTAAACTTACTGATTATATTGTTATATTTAGCTGATGATATCACATGTTGGCAGAATACGTCAATATATTCTCTTGCTGATATTTATAAGTTTGTTCCCGTTTGTTTCCATTGTTCTTCTCAACAATTTTGTTTATTCTTATTGTGATAGTCTTTCCCAAGAACGGTTAGAACGTTGCGCCCCATTCTTATTGGGATAGTCTTTCCCAAGAACGGTTAGAACGTTGCGCCCCATTCTTATTGGGATAGTCTTTCCCATGAACAGTTAGAACGTTGCGCCCCATTCTTATTGTGATAGTCTTTCCCATGAACAGTTAGAACGTTGCGCCCCATTCTTATTGTGATAGTCTTTCCCATGAACGGTTAGGGCGTTGCGACCCCGCTAGACTCATACTAGTGTAGGACAGGCGTATCTGAAACTGAAGTCTTCCGCCTTTATGTATAAAAAGTTAATTGCATATCCTTTACAGGACTTTGTGAATCAACACCATCTTTTTAACGCTGTTTGTGATTTTTCTAGGCATTATTACGTTCAGTAGTTTGCCATTCCATTCTGAACGGGTGGTGCCATCGTCCTTTTGTAAAAATTCAGGCGAAACAATTTGCAACCAAACTGTCCGCAGCGTGATTCGAACTCAGAACGTAAGGGTAATAGACCGAGTCATTATCCACAAAGCCACAGACTCCACCCTATATTTATAAGTAATATCAATATTGTTCTGATAGTGATATGAAAACTTCTAACCAAGTCAGATGTAGGTACTTTATCAGATCCCGCATTGTACACCACACATCAAACATAAAAATGTACACACTCGTATTGCTTCCCAATCTTACCATGCATAAAGTCTCTAGTATATCAGTCACCGATTTTTCTATTGATTAAACATTAACGAAGTATATAATTGAATTTACAACTTGTCGTCATGTATGAGCTAATCGAATCACTATCACACGATCAATCATCCGTAAGTAATAATTAATGAAATACTTCATGGGTGATAATGTTATCACATTTGCCAGAGCGTTTGTATTTATAAGTCTTACTTAGTCTTGAAATAGGATATTTAATATTAAACCTATTTTAACTTCTTCTTCTCCTCTTCCACCATTTACATCTTTATAGAAGTGTATGTGAGAGGTGAATGTAGTAATCTTGTGTATGTGAGAGGTGGATGTAGTAATCTTGTGTGTGTGAGAGGTGGATGTAGTAATCTTGTGTGTGTGAGAGGTGGATGTAGTAATCTTGTGTGTGTGAGAGGTGGATATAGTGATATTGTGTGTGTGAGAGGGGGATGTAGTAATCTTGTGTGTGTGAGAGGTGGATGTAGTAATCTTGTGTGTGTGAGAGGTGGATGTAGTAATCTTGTGTGGGGAGAGGTGGATGTAGTAATCTTGTGTGTGTGAGAGGTGGATGTAGTAATATTGTGTATGTGAGAGGTGGATGTAGTAATCGTGTGTGTGTGCTTGTTATAATGCACTCTGTACGCTGTTATTCATTTTCCTAAGACTGATTTTTGTGATCGTCGCTCCATCTGTTGTGAGGGTCTTCATTTGGTTTTCTGTGCTCGTTATACGTTGCCATACAAGGAACTGTGCCTGCAAGAAGAGAAAGCGGCGGAAGACCTGGCGACGTTGGGTGCAGGATGTCATTGACGAGCTGAGAATGAATTGAAGACGCCAGGCATCTTACATAGAATAGAGCGTTTTTTTCAGAGCTGCTGTAATGGAAGCATTGTTCCAGAATGGACACACTACTTGATGATGATGATGAGGAATTATGTTAGCACATATATTTGTTTTCTTCTAATCATTAATTCATATTCGCTCTTTGTTCTTATTTTTCATTATTTGATATGATTAGTATTCTCTTTTCCTCAACTTTGTGTACTGAAAATTCATTACTTCGTGTGTATCGCCTGTCGCTAATATTTATATCTGTAATTATTCAGTGTAAACTTTTTGTATTTGTTCAAAAATGTTATATTGTCTGTTTCCTCCTAATTTGCTTCAATTTTTCATTACTCATTTATTTTCATTTTCTTTCAAACTCCTCCTATAATTTGATTTGGAACTGCAATCCTATAAACATGGAAACATGTTGTAGTTCTATTTTTTTTTTGGTAAAGATTTAAACCCATCCTCGTTTATATATATATATTTCAGTTTCGTAGTAGTTAAGAATAAATGATACTCGTAAAGTAAAATCTTTTTTTTTTTAAATAAAGAGATGCACGATTATGCAGATATTCCAGGTGCACAAGGGATTGTGGACTTAGATGAACTGTCTACTCATGGTTGTATGTATATTTATATATATATATATATATATATATATATATTTATAAATATGTATATATGTATCATACGAATGCATGTTTCATAAAAAATGTATGTTTTGATAGATTTCTCCATTCTACAAGCATTCATGTGTAGAGAGCTACGAATATCTGGGCTTAATAATTAACAATAACGGTGACTGTTCCAAAGAGATCCCAAGAAGATTGGCAATAGCAATCAAGAAGTTAAACACAATGAAGAACATGGGGCAAAGCATCTGCAAAATACTCAAATTAAAAATATTGAGAGCATGCATTTTCCCAGTGGCTACTTATGGTTGTGAATCATGGACTATTACACAAAAATTAAGAACGAAAATCCAGTCCTTCGAAACTAAATGCTACAGACAGATCCTACGAATACCATGGACAGAAAAAGAAAGAACACTGATGTCCTGAAAGAACTAAATGTTAAAGAGAATTGACTGATAAACAACATACTATACAGAAAATTACATACTTTGGTCACATCAAGCGTCACGATGGCCTGGAAAGAACACTACTAGAAGGCAGGGTCCCAGGACGCAGAGGCAGACCAAGAAGAAGATATTAAAGAAACCATGAACATGACCATCGACGAAGTGGGTGAACTGCCAAGAGATAGAGTGAATTTCAGATGTGCAGCAAAGAGAGCAACGTCCTATAAAGGATACGCACCTTGATGATGATAAGCATTCGATTGTATGGGTCAATTATTGCTTGGCCAGAATGTAGCTGCTATTTTAAAAACAGATATGCTGGTATATATATATATATATATATATCGTCGGTGTCGTGCCGGGGCCCGCAATGGTAGCAAAAACTAGTACCGCTGCGACCTACAAGTGATGTCTTAAGAGTTGTCTGATGTGAGACCTAGGGAAACTACCCTAGTAAAAAAAGCATCGCAAAAATCGGATGTGCTGGCCTACTTGTAGGCGCATAACTGGCATAAAGTACATAACTCTTAGATGACATACGATTCATTTAGAGTGGTTAACAAGTGGTCGATATGGTACATAACTCTTAGATCACATACGATTCACTTAGAGTGTTTAACAAGTGGTCGATATGGAGCGTTAGAAGAAGAAGAATAAAAGGAACCCTTTCATACCTCGTGGTATATAGGTCAATATAGTGTTAGGCCTGTATTTGTCATTGACGGTCGGCACACGATGGGTGATGTGGTCAGCATCACGCCGGCCGCCTTTACTTTCCCAGAGCATGTTTGGTCGACCTGAGAGCCGTCGCGGTCGGGAAAATTCCACGCGCATTGCGGGAGGTGAACCCAGACTACCATCCTTGCGAAGCGAGTTCACTAACAACTACGCTACAGCGGCTCTCAAGACCGCGTCCGCAAAGCTCTTACTAGTTATCATATTTTTTCATTGTCTAGTTCATAAACTAGAAGCGATCAGTAGAAGTTCGACATCTTAAAACAGTAACTTCAGGCATAAGATGTTTTTTGCGATGTTATTCTTACAGATTTGCTTAATTGCGTATTAAAATCAGGAATTTCATCTGGCCTATTCTGTTGTTCTTTGTCTTTACCGCATCAATCATTTCTTTGTTTATTTTCCTATCCTGCGTGTCCGTGAGAAGTTGTTAGCACTTACGCGTGTATCGACACTCAAGTCTGATTCCATTATGATTAAATGGACATCTCTTCACTTTATTGATTAATTAAGTGATTGATTGATTGATTGATTGATTCATTAATTTACCAGAAAACAGAAGAATGTAAACAATGTGTACATGGTAGATGTGTTTTTAGAGTTTTAAAGTTGGACAGCAATTAACAGTCAATGTGCGCGCTATTAGTGGGTGTTCTTCGCTGCGGGTCATTGTCAGCCGTGTTGGACAAAAGAGAAAACTAATAATGAAATACATATTCCCGTCTCGAGTCTCTTTTTGAAAGATTGACGATATCAAAGTTACATAGTTCTTCTAATGTTCAGACAATGCAAATTCATCATCACCAGGGGCCGTCTCCGCATTGAAGGTTGGCTGCAATGAATCTCCAGCATCCTCTGCCTTTTGCATTGGTGTTGCACTCTGCCAGACTATATCCTGTCCATTTCTTTAAATTTTCCTCCCACTTATCTCTCGGTCTTCCTCTTGCTCTTCGCCCTTCAACGTTCCCCTCTAGTAAAGATTTTATAGAGGTGCCATGCCTGTTTTATGTGCCCAAAATTGCAAACTAAGGGGGTAGATAATGTATATCGCAGAGTCTTGAGCCGTATCCAAATGGATAATTTTAATAGAGAACTGGTGGACAGTAGGAGTACAAATATATGTCATCTACTTAACGTTAGTGAGGTTTGTATATGAGATGAATAGTCACTGATCAGTTTTTGGAGAACGAGACATGTTGCATGTTAAAACTCTTACTTACATTCAAAGAAGATCATTTCTGCTTAAAGATGTTTATTCTATTTATATCAAACTGCAAATATATATTACATCTTTTTCTTTTCTGTTCTCCAATATCATGTTTTGCTTCATATCGTCAGGATAAGAAGACAAATTACATAACAATTACAAATTAATAACAGTGGATTTTAATTTCACAAAGTTGACATTGTTGCTCTTATTTTCTCCTCATGGTAGTTCAAACGTGATATTATTTAGTCACAAAATAGTTAAACTCAATCATTTCTAAAAGCTTCTACAATGTTGTCTATGAAATACTTTAATGTAGAGACACTAATGACACAAGAAAAAAGATATCGTTGGTATACTTCACTTTTCTAGATCGGCTTGAGTGTAGCACTTCCTTAAGAAGAGACGTTAAACAGTATACTTTCCTGTTACTTCTCACATCAAAGAGGCTAAATTTGATATCTGTGTGGAACTTGCGATGATCTCTTTGAATCAGATAGTAGCTAATTTAGTTAATCGCATTTTGAAAGTTACTTAATAAGTTCAGAGGGTTTTAAAAGCATTTTAAGGGCGTTATTTAACAATTTCAAAGCATCAATAAGAATATTATAATTGATAAATTGTTCATTTTATTTTCCTTTCCACTTAGATTATGGTTATTTTCAACTGGTACCAAACACAGATTTACTTTACACAAGAGTTACTAACAGAAGTAATAATTTCGTTTCGTTGTTGTATGTTGATGGACATGACTTCAATGTACATTCAATTATCCACCAAGTTTCATTCTTCCGTTATATGTTGGTACATTCAAATATACAAAACTGGATCGTAATATGTGCATACACTTGTCAAGTGAACAAATAAACAACGAATGCTGTCATATCGTGGTCTGCAGTGCAGTAACTGATGTACTAAGAAAGTGATATGTTGAAAACTGATGGTGGTAATAACGTATTAGTATCAAGCACAGAGATGCGATTTTACAGCAGATTGTTAAAAATACCAGGGACAGCGAAAACAACAGATGATGAGGTTTTAAATCAGACCCATACACAGAAATCTAATAAAAAAGATTAAAACGCATACAATCAAGAACATTTAGAACAGTTGAAGACCTCGGGTAAAAATTCAGGGAAGGAGAGATCATGGAAGACAAAGAGATAGGATGGTTGGTTGTCTGACATCTTGGTTCGACAAAAGATCGACGTCAGAACTGATTACCTGCACGAAGGAGAGAGAGTTATGGACATACATGATCACCTAACCGGCAGGCACGGTACGTGTTTGAGTGATCAATCACAACGATAATTGGGAATTGAAATATGAGCTCTTCAGAAAGAAATTGAAATATTCAGTAGATACGTGTCGTTTCTAGAAAAACAAAGAAACAAAACGACGATTTTGCTTTTTACACGTTGTTGTCCTTATAATACACAAATCTCCATCTGATGAAGTATTATTTGGGAAAATAAGTGTACATAAATAAAGAGCAAAGAACTAACCAAAATATAAATGATAACATAATTGGTTGTTTAATGGACATCTCAACGCTACGGATACACGCATATGTACTTAGTCAGATCCTAACAGATGTCTAAGTATGCATGCTGATGTTCCCAGGGACACTCATGTTCGCCTTCATCTTGCGTTCGCCCTCAATGAAGTCAGGCGTATCGGAGCGCCTGATAAGTCGTGGCTAAGTGGTTTTTGCATGAAGGTATACGAACCAGGGGATTTTTCCTCAAAAAAGCAAAACACATTAAAAAATGTACACATAGAAAACCATCACTATTTTTAGTAGAAGTAGAGATATCGAAGGCTACATAGATTCTACTGAAGCTAATACAGACAATACAAGTAGTCCAGTTACCATCACATATACTGATATAAATACACACACGCTATAGAAGTTTCATTTACCGCAACGCCTTTACAATCATCAAAAAGAAAACGAGATGGAATCCAATAAACGAGGAGACGTACCACTGTAAAACATAAACACAACAATTGGAAATACATATTGTAAAGTAGAATAAAAATGACAAGGGATACAAACTTACATGTTTGTAGTGTGTTTGTTGCATCGGGGATAAAAGTCTCTTTAAGCCGAGGAACATTCTTTCAACCTAAGGGCGAACCTTCTATTGGTTATATCAGAGTGTGTAGGCCAACAAACAAAAAAAAGAATTAATTCCATTGTGTTGACTGTTTTTTTTTTTTGCTCTTACCATCTAGTACCGCATAGGGTGGCACCCTGTCATGTTTTAAACTTATAAAACCCCGAGCTTCGACATTCTTTCGAACTAGAGCTGATCTGAATTTTTAACTTTCGTTTAGTTGCCTATTGGCTCTATGGAGGATCCCATAAATAGGCTGTGACCAAGTGGGCAGTATCACTTTGATCTTAGCCAAAAGGCCTAGATAAGAATTTTGTTTGGTGTCTTTCTTATACATGTTTTAATACTTGTTGGCAAGATTCATAGTCTGATCACGCTCTTATTAAAATACATTGTTTGTACAATGGGTTCCAATCAAATCGCTCATTATGTCAACTCTAGTTTCTCTGCACAAACGATCAAACCTTTCGGCGTTTACTAAAGGTTTCCATGCAGGGAAGCAACATAATGAGTCTAAAGACTATTTTTCAAACTCTTCTTGAAGGGTCATAAACATGATTGGGATATTCTGAAATATATCTGACATCGCTTCTCGGCATGTTGGCTAAGATAAAAGTGCAGTACCTGTATTGCTTGACATCTGCCACGTGGCCCGTTATATGGGTTCACAAAGGTATCAGCCCGTGTCACGGAACTATTGCCCACTTGATCGAAGCCTTCATCAAACTAGATAAGAATTAACTCCTTTCAGAGAATACAATATCATTTAACAAACACCATTGAAGTCTACAATTGAGTGATACAGGGTGTTCAACTTAAAAGCAGCCTGTGAATGGAGCTAATCTGGCATATATGTATGGAAATGAAAAGGTTCAGTTATGAAGTAGTATAGGTCAAGGTTGTGTGATGGTGTGTAATTGTAGTGCGGGAAGGAGCGATGAACAAATGTGACGTAGGACAAGCTAGTCAGAACCGGTTTAAATAGTAAATAGACGAGATGCAATGATTTTTTTTTTATGGGGCCCGTCCCAGATGTGCCATACCAGGTGGACCCGTACAACGGAACGTGAAAACGTTTATAAAACTATCAAGCCCCATCAATCCTTCGATCGATGGTACTCCCAGTTTTGTACAAGGGTAGCCATGTGGCTTAATGAAGGCTTCCGACCTTGGGCTTCGATCAAATGGGCACTAGTTCCATAACACAAGTTGATATCTTTGTAAACCCATATAATGAGCCACGTGACAGATATCAAGCGATACAGATACTACACTTTGATCTTAGCCAAAAGGCCGAGAAGCGATCCTGGAAAATGTATCACTGGGGGCTGCTTTTAAGTTGAACACCCTGCATTTCCAAGCCAAGTGACAAAAATACAAACAAGTGGTATTGCATGTCATTTAAACTATAACCTAAATATCTTTATATGTACTTAACTAAAATATACAATAGTTAATTATGATCATTATTTTTAGTGTACGTATCAGTAAATTTTATTTTACTTATTATACTCTGTATGAACATATTATCTATTCTTAGAAATGTAGAATATATATGTGTATATGTACTCTGAAAAAATGATCACATTTATGTCCCTTATAATGTAAATTCCAAGTACTTATCTCCCATTGGAACAAAACTCTGAACACTTTATAATAGGTTTCTGCCTAGTGTTTAACACATTTACCCTTAACCCAATATCATAGCTTCTTTATTTAATCAATTTTCTCACTTACACAGCATCCTACCACTCCGGAAACAAATATAAGCATTCTCAACATCCTATTTCCCATTAGAGTGTTTACGCCTCTCATTTCTGTGCACTTTACTCACCCCCAAGCCCACTAGCATCATCAAACCAGTTTCTATCCTCTGCCAATGGTCTCTCCAGATCTCTTGCTCTTTACTCATCCCAGATGAAGTATCACTTCGTCTTAGCATTAGCTTATGTGGATGTGAAGTAAGATTGAACTTTATTTAAAATCTTTGTCTCCTCTCGAAATATCTAAGTTCTGGACAATCTACATCAACGAACAGGTGCGTAAGAGCACTACATGTTTCATTTATTGTTTAAATTACAGCTTACGAAGACAAACTTGAAAACGGCTGGGAAAACTTTCTTTCATTATATCGAGCAGTGGTTCTCAAAGTATTTCAAGTCGTGGCCCACTAGAAATTCTAAAAAATCGCAGACGCAATATACACAAAAACCTAATAAATGAGACGCAAAAAAGAAAGAAATACATAAATAAGTGTAAAATGCTACGTACCTTTATTCCTCATTTTCTTCTTCTTCTTCTTCTTCTAACTCTCCATATCAACCACCTGTTTACCACTCTGTGTGATTTGTATGTGATCTGAGCCGATTTCTGCGACGCTGTTTATTTACTAGGGTAGCTTCTCTAGACCCCAACCACAGTCGTCTTTTACGATATGCCTTGTAGGTTGCAGTGGTACTACTCTTTGCTTCCCTTCTCGGCCTCGGCGCCACACGGGCGATTCATCATATAATTCTGCCTATGAGAAGCATGGGCTTAATGTCATTGACAATTTTTACCCTGGTGTCCGCTTTTACCAAGTTGCCGACCCCTGATCTGGATTTTCTAGGGCGCACCTAGGCATGTCACCAGGCACACTGGTGCGCCTGGGCCATCCCTTTGAGAACTACTGATGCAGAGAAACGAAAGAATTCATTCCCATTTTTCATTTTATTCTTGCCCTAAATCAATCGCAGATCGAACATATCAGGAAGCAGTTGTTGAAACACAGATACAATAACATGGACAATTAATAATACAGTTATTTAATTAATATTACAACAAATATTCCAGTTGTCAATTGTTGCAACAAAGTATCATTTTCTTTCTAAAAAAAACCCGAGTACTTGATGGTGTTCACAACTTATGTACACAGTTTAAATAAGAAACCCGAGTACTTGATGGTGTTCACAACTTATGTACACAGGTTAAATAAGAAACCCGAGTACTTGATGGTGTTCACAACTTATGTACACAGTTTAAATAAGAAACCCGAGTACTTGATGGTGTTCACAACTTATGTACAAAGTTTAAATAAGAAACCCGAGTACTTGATGGTGTTCACAACATATGTACACAGTTTAAATAAGAAACCCGAGTACTTGATGGTGTTCACAACTTATGTACACAGTTTAAATAAAAAACCCCGAGTATTTGATGGTGTTCACAACTTATGTACACAGTTTAAATAAGGAGAAAGATAAGGTTATGTACACAGTTTAAAGAAGGAGAAAGATAAGGTTATGTACACAGTTTAACTAAGGAGAAAGATAAGGTTATGTACACAGTTTAAATAAGGAGAAAGATAAGGTTATGTACAAAGTTTAAATAAGGAGAAAGATAAGGTTATGTACACAGTTTAAATAAGGAGAAAGATAAGGTTGTTCTTCTTCTTTTTTCTTCTTATTCAAATGTTCCATATCGACAACTTGTTAACCACTCTTTGGGATTTGGTTGTGATCTGAGCCTAAGAGCGATTGTACGCTGTGCCATCTATGCGCCTACACGTGGGCCAGCACATCCGTTTTCTGAGACGTTTTTTTTACTGGGGTAGATTCAGTAGGTCCTACATCAGTTGCAGTGGTACTATTATTTGCTTCCCTTGTGCACACCGACACCACACAGGCGCAAATGTTGTCATAAAAAGGGGTATATTAGAAAGTGTGGTGCTAGGTGTGTATTTGTCTTCACCCAACAACATTATGTGAGTAGTATGGTTAGAGCTAAGTCTGTAGCCACTTTTGCTTCCAAATGTTTTCTCTGCTACCAAGCTGAGGTATGACTTTACCAAAGCATCGTTAGCTGTCAGTAAATGTACACTGAAACTGGGGATCGAACGATGACCACCCGTATCTTAAGGTATCTATAACCAATGCGCAACATTAGTTTTTTTTACTAATTCAGAAAACTCAACATGTCAATGTATTATATGATCATTGTACAACAACGGTTCTAATAAAGATATGTATGTCATATATGTCAATTATTCATTAATTAATGCCAGTCGTAGCATATCCTTTATATGACATCGCCAACAATCACAGTAAATGATTCGATGATTTTCTAGACTACAATTATACGTTCTGTAGTTTGTCATTTGAGAACAGTGATTACTTTATTTACCGTTCACAAAAATCCACGTGGCAAATTTGTTTCCAAATTGCCCACCGCTGAGATTGAAAGATGTACTCTTTGGTTGTGATCGAGCTCACTTCCTCTAACCCACAACGCCTATAGGTATACTGCAACCGACGTTCTGAGTTCGAATCTCGCTGTGGGCAGTTTGGTTACAAATTGTTTCACGTTTTATATTTACAAAATGACAATGGTACCAACCGTTCAGAAAGCAATGGTAAACTACTGAACGTAATAATATCTAGAAAAATCACAAACAACGCTAAAAAGCTGGGGTTGATTCGCAAAGTCATGTAAAGGATATGAAATTAATTTTTAGAAAGAGAAGATACCAAATAGTTCTATCTCTAAGAACTCAAAACCAAAGAAAGTTTAGTATTGAGGTTGATATTCTTAATTCCATATATTCAACCTAATAATTCACCTTCATAAATACCTGCATCTAAATATTGTCTGACTATACGATTTCATTTTATGTCAGATTCGGACAAAGATAAGAGTTGGGATGTTATTCTGTTACGGTAGATATTATAATGGTTTCTACTCACAGTCAAATATAATCAAGTATGAATTAAAACTACAGACTAGTCAATTTAATATTACATTTTAAAAAATCAAATTCGACTACAGATTGAAGATGTAATTCAATTGATATAAGAGAAGACTGAAGTAAAACTATGAAGCACATAGTGAATCACGTAAAAACAAAGTACTGTAGTTGTATAAAATACAAAAACAATAACAATACACAACAAAGTTTCGACGAAAACGCCTTTATCAAGGAAATGATACAACTTTAAGGTTGTTTAATGGATGTTATGAATGTATTGTCTGATTCTATATGTTATGCGCTGTATAGAACGTGAATTTGTTCACTTCTGTTGTATCTTTTTCTCGATATAGGCATTTGGGTCGAATCATTGCTGTATTTTGTTATTGTTTTTGTATTTTGTAAAACCACATTATTTTTTTAAAAAGTGTTTCGTGAATTCAATTTATACTTCTTTGAAAAGTAACAAAGATAAATCTGATCATTTCATAACGATGATGATGATGTCGCATCTCATTTGTACATTTGTCTAATGGTGTAGCTAGATTATTCAGATTTTGAAACTAAAATGACATTCTTTGTAAAGTACATTTTACAACAGCATCCAATTAATTGACAGAACAAATAATTAACGTTGAGTATGAAAGACAGATATAACTTGAAATGCGGTTTATATAAATAAGATATTCGTCAAAATAAACTACTGGAATATTGAAGCGTTTCATGGAACTTATCAAAAGATACATTCAACAATGGTAGCCAAATGAACAGAACTGACATGGTGAACATCGTTAGGGAGTCTGGTTTGACATGAATTTCATGTGGTGATTTGGATTGTATGCTCTTGCCCTGACCTACAGGAGCTTGAAGTCAAATATGTTGTTATATCTATAATATGTCAATATAGATGGAGACTGTAGTAAAACTATGTAGAATAGCGAAACACGTAATAACAGAATACGGTAGTTTTACAAAATACAAAAACAATGACAATACACAGCAACGTTTCGACCAAAGGACTTTTCAAGCAAACGATACAACAGGAGTGATGAATTTTAAAGCACACTACATATAGACTGTGACAAAGATATTACAACGTAATATTTTTTTTATTTTGACCGTTGTAAATGTCTGATTCATTTTTTGACAGTTATAATATCTTTGTCAAAGTCTATGTGTAGTGTGCTGTGGAATTCGGCACTCCTGTTGTATCGTTTGCTTGATAAAGGCCTTTGGGTCGAAACGTTGCTGTGTATTGTCATTGTTTTTGAATTTTGTAGTAATATAATACTTTGTTATTACGTATCTATACTATACGATACTATATTATATATGGGTATATTTTACCAGTATTTGATAGTCACTGTACAGTAAATTTATAAATACAAGACTTAACTTATCAGTCACCGCGCAATGAAGAACATAATGAAGATGATATAGCATTTATGGACGTAATCCACCAGTACGTTGTTGGGGTGAGTAAGAGAAGCAAAGAATAGTAAAACTTTGATCTAAAAGGCATGTCGTAAAAGGCGACTGAGGTAGGGACATGTAGAAGCTACCCTAGTAAATAAAAAGCGTCGCAGACATCGGATGTGCTGGCCTACTTGTAGGCGCATAGGTGACACAACGTTCAATCGCTCTTAGGCTCGGATCACATACAAATCACAAAGAGATTTTAACATGTGGTCGACATGAAGCGTTTGAAGAAGAAGAATGGACTTGTTCATTGTTCGATGATATATTTAGTATATGGTTACTAGCTAGGGATCGCGAGAGAGAGAGAGAGTATGGTTACTAACTAGGATCGACGAGAGAGAGAGAGAGAGAGAGAGAGGGGTATGGTTACTAACTAGGGTTCGGAGAGAGAGAAGAGAGAGAGTATGGTTACTAACTAGGGATCAGGGAGAGAGAGAGAGTATGGTTACTAACTAGGGTTCTGCAGAGAGAGAGAGAGAGTATGGTTACTAACTAGGGTTCTGCGAGAGAGAGAGAGAGAGAGAGAGAGAGTATGGTTACTAACTAGGGATCGCGAGAGAGAGAGAGAGTATGGTTACTAACTAGGGATCGCGAGAGAGAGAGAGAGAGTATGGTTACTAACTAGGGTTCTGCGAGAGAGAGAGAGAAAAGAGTATGGTTACTAACTAGGGTTCTGAGAGAGAGAGAGAGAGAGAGTATGGTTACTAACTAGGGTTCGGAGAGAGAGAGAGAGAGAGTATGGTTACTAACTAGGATCGCGAGAGAGAGAGAGATAGTATGGTTACTAACTAAAAAATGAAAGACATCACATCAAATACGGGAGCCTGTGGTCAACACCAGCCATATCTCGACACTGTTGAAATAAAACACCACTCTTACATTACAAATTGTATTACCTCATACAGAAGATGCATCTGTATATTTTGAACAGAGAAGAGAACAAATGGATCTATCCAGAAAGAACTCAAAATCAAAGAAAACTGGCTGATGCTACAAATAGGAATTAAGACAATTGTTATATTATGGACATATACAAAAACATGAAGGGCTGTAGAGACCACCATGGAAGGAGGCCATGACTGGCAAAGAGTAGAAGAGGAAGACCACGAATAAGATGGATTCAGGATGTGACTGATGGTTTGAACATGACGGCTGCAGAGGCAGGACATCTGACCTATGAGAGAGAGAAATTCCGGAGGACTGTTTGGGTGGCAACGTTCTGCTCAGGACAAGATATTTGATGATGATGATATATTGTTTAGTTTATTAATATTCTGTTCAACGTTTTGCGATGCTCTGCCTCCCATCTCCTTTATTAAGGGACATCTATTGTTTGGTGTATAACTGTGTGTGATTGCACATTGTTCGGGAGCAAGAGCAAGTTTATTAAAAAGAACATGGTATTTGGATATGTAGTTTGTTTATTAACGTCTTTGAATAATGTTTGCGGTGAGATATCTGTAATTGGGGGGAAACAGCTACGAGATTGGTTTGTACAAATGTAGATGGAGACGTGACGCTTTAACGGAATATATAGAAATAAGATTGTGGGAGATAACGAGTAATTGTTACGTGTTTATTTTTTCCATCTAGAATAACAACTTTGTAATTACTCCTTGTTATATGTTTGTGATTAGCAGCGAATGGAAAGCGAATATTTTCAGAGGAAAAAGAGCAATGTTCAACACAATCTTTCTCCCCGCATTATGCTGGCAGTGCCAAACCTAGACGCTGACATCAAATAGTACAAGAAAACTAGTCACGACAGAGATGAAGTGGCTACGCAGAATGGAGGGGGTAAAAAGAAGAGATCGTTTGAGAAATGAGCACTTTAGGAAAACAGTGGTACAACTTCAGTACTGAACTTCATTAAAAAAACAAATTAAATGGTTCGGCTACATAAGCATAATACCAACAGATAGTGCACCTCAAAGAGCAATGTTGCTCCGATACAGTGGATAAAAAGCAAAAGGTTGGCCACGCAACAGGTAACATAGATAACAGAGGAGACGAAATATATTATTTATGAAGCGCACACAATAGCTCGTTCTAGAAATCTCGTATCCTGACGCTGTGAGGCAAAAATGATTGGAGAAAAGTAATGTAAAGTAAAGCGTATGGCTTTATAAGCATTTTGTATCTTCAATTCAAGCTGCTCGTATGTTTACAGTTAACAAATATTTCTACGAAGTCAGTGTCAATCTCAAAACTGACTTGATGTCATCCTGTACAGGAATCAGCCAAGTAGTGTTAGTTAGAATTGATTGTACAGCGATCTGGTGTCAGAAAAGAACTGAGAGGCGATCTTTGCTTAGTTACCTTTTCAGACGAGATAAGAGATAAGAAGGAGATGTACGCAAGTGTACTGTACTTGAAAGAATATGTTAGGGAAAAGTGGAGTTGTAACTAAACTCTGAAGATGTCTTAGAACTGGTAAAGTCATACTCAAACATCAGTTATATGGGGACTATTATCATAGCACCTCAGACATGTCCATATGTGCTCCGAACTCCGCCTGAACACATTCAGCATCTTCCAGCGGTCCAATATGTCAGTTCGATGCTGATTAATAAATCTTTCTTGCAGATTTCAGATGTGGTTCTTTTCGAACTGTACTAATATCGGCATCTATATCTCTCAATCTGGATAGTGACTGGGAATCACAACCATGAAACTTCTCCGTTCGGAAAGACTCTTTAAATGCGTTAAGAATGCAATTTCAGCCCACTTCATCTCCATCTGATATCGTAGCCATTCCAGCTAATATATATCAGCTCGTTCATTAATTTGACCATTATCTGAGTCGCAGTTTGTATTAGGAACACAAATACATATTTTACAAAGCATTTCAATGACGCTACATCAATTATCAATGTGTGCATCACAATGACAATGAAAGGTTAGCTGTAATAGATTTCCAACAAGTTCTGTTCACTGCTCTGGCGGTATACATTTGATATTTATACTTATACATATACTTAGAAAGTGGTGTTTCGTGTTCTAAGACTTAGTGCGTATATTTCAAACTTGATTTTAATATTAGGTTAACCTATTGTGTTTTGATTTGAATAATACTGTGACTTGTTCTGTTTTGATCTGTCCATGTCTATGTCTTCTATCTACCAAACTTATCTGACTCCCAACTTGTGTTTAACGATTAAATGCCTAACATTTAGATGCCTAAAAATTGCATTTTGCTTTTCTTTTTAACTCATTTTCTTCCTTTTCTTTTCTTCTAAAAAACGGTGCCTGCTTGTCTGCAGAATTGTTAAGTTGTCCGAATTAGACAAATTGAAATGTGTTTATACTGGACTGTATGTGAGTTTTCATGTGCGTGTGTTGAATGTGTGAATTCTAGTCTGGTATATTCTTGAACAATTCAGCTGTAAATATTCGCCAGTTTTTCCGTCCGCTTTGTTGCTTTCTAGATTCCTCACGGCTTCAATTTTGTACACTGCAAATTACATTGTGGCCAAACTTATCGAGTGTTTTGTTCTGAGGGTGTCACTTTCGGTGTATTTACTTGTGTGTTTGTGAATCTGTTATGAACCTCAACACGAAAACTTCAACAAAATGATGTAAGGGGATTCATTACAGAAAATCTCAGACATTATGTAGGAAACAACGATAATGTGCTACAAACCAGTAGCAGATTGACAGCACTGGCTACAACCAGTTAGCACTGTGACGACAAAAGAAAGATGAATGTATACTTGTAAACAAGAACATACTATACGGACGTTGTGAATATGTAGAATAAATATGAATACGTGATGTATGTCTAGTGTGAATACATAGTATTTCGTGATGTATGTCTAGTGTGAATACATAGTATTTCGTGATGTATGTCTAGTGTGAATACATAGTATTTCGTGATGTATAACTAATTTGAGTAAAGAACAATTCCTGATGAATGCCTTCTTATTTTTATCGACGAACGCTCATATCAACCATGTCTTAACCACTCTGTGCGATTTATATGTGATCTGAGCCTAAGAGTGATTGCATATTGTGACAGGTATTCTCCTACAAGTTGAATAGTACATCCGATTTCTGCGATGCTTTTTATTTAATAGGGTAGCTGCTTCGTTAGGCCCTACATCAGTCGCCTCTTACAACCGTGCTTGTAGGTTCGCAGTGCTATTATTCTTTGCTTACTTTGTGGGCCCCGGTAACACACAGGTTATGATTTATGAATAATGTGAAGAAAAAGGCATTCGTGATATGTTTAAGGAAGCATAAATGGTATACGAATATTTTGAACAAAGAGTCATACCAAAGAGTACACATAATTTAAATAAAGAGTCGAAAATGGTGTATTTATAAATATATTCAAGACTAGCCATACACTGATGTATAATAATATTTCCTCTCGCACCGATATACGTTACATAGGGCGTGCAAGCAGTTTCTCCATTCCGCACTATCATGGGCAACTCGCTCAATCTCCTCCATGAAATTGAGACCAATATTTCCTGCCTCTCTCAGCAAAGCTCGGTTGAGGGTCTCCTTAGGTCGTTCTCTCTTTCTTGAACCCTCTTCATCCGACTTCACTGACTGTTTTGATATCCTTTAATCATTTTTCCTCAAGGTGTGTCCAACATATATCCATCTTCTCCCTGGTATAACAGTTGTTACTAATGGTTGACAAGCCATTTCTTTGATTTCATCACTTCTTCTGAATTCGTTT
The DNA here is from genome assembly GCA_020796225.1 of Arion vulgaris. NCBI lineage: Eukaryota > Metazoa > Mollusca > Gastropoda > Stylommatophora > Arionidae > Arion > Arion vulgaris. The sequence continues at coordinate 25,570,369 of CM036761.1, read as the reverse complement.
CATTTTATGTTCATTATTTTTCGCAGACATCTACCTTGATGTATGCATGCTTTTTAATAAAGAGACATACAAGATGCATGCATACTAACAATAAAAAAGTAATTCGTGACGTACATACATCTTACATACATATTTTACATACAGATAACGTCACACATTATGCATGTATGATTTAAATACAATAATACCAAAATGTTATGCGTGAATAATTTTAATAAAATAAATTCAATATGTAATGCTTAAAGAGCGTAAAATCAAGGAACAATTAAATATTTCGGACACATAAAACGACATTCGTGCATAGAGGAGATAACTGTGGAGGAGTGTTGCCTGGAAGAAGAATGAGAAGAAGACCCAGAAGACGATGGGTGCAAGATGTCAATCGCGACCTGAGAATAACTGCCGCTGACGCCGGCCAACTTGCAAAGAACATATAGTTTTTCAGAACTGCCGTCATGGAAGCCAAGTTTCGGAAGAGATATGCTACCTGATGATGAATGTTTAACAACTTTGAATAAATTAAATTTACTGCTGCCTTGTAGTTTAATTGGGGACAATCAAAGTCTAGCGGAGCAAACCGTACACAAGACTGAACGGTAGGCAAACCAAGCCGCCCATTAATAAGACGGGTATATCTGGACAGATGACGCTCATCAGCCCGGGAGGTAAGGTCGTCTACGGGTCGCTGCCCTGTAAGAAAATAGCAGCCTGCTGCCTTGTGAATTTTGGTTGGGGACAGCAAATGTTAACGGAGAGCAAACCCAGTAAACGCTGGTTGAAACCGAACACACCACCGAAAGATAAGCACTTGAGCTCCAATTGGTACTGAAGGCTCTGCACGTACATCCCGTTCTGATGCTTGGCTGTTTATATATTCTAATAGAATGATAAAAACAGCTTACGAACGATCGCGAGAGAGAGAGAGAGAGAACTGCTGTCTTGAGAGCCATGTTCCGGAAGGGATACTTGATGATAAATGTTTAACAACTTTGAATAAAATAAATTCAGCAGATGATGTTTCGACAATCTATGTCTTGATAGCAATAGCTATCGTATTATTTCAACGCAAACCATATATTTTCTTCCGTTCTCCAACTTTCAAACGTAGACATTTCTATTTCTGATGCAAAAAGAAAACAAAACAAGTGTTCCACAATTATAATGATTATTTGTTAGCATCTTCTTGTCAACTTCCTCCCGCTTCGTACACAATTGATAAAATGTGCATAACTAAAGTGGAATATGCTCATTGTATTCTTGTGTTGTTCCTCCAGGCAATGTTTTACAAATCGAATTACTCTAGATATAATTTTCTTAAATCTAATCACACATTCATATAGAGCAAGTATGTGGAAATTATACGTTTTGTAAAATATCGATGTAACATTTAGATAACATTGTTTCCTTTCTTCTGTTCATTGTTTACTTCCGTTTTCCTTCTGTTCAATTTTTTTTCCTCACATTGTTACCCTTTTAATTTTATGTTCAATATTGTTATTTTTCATTGTAAGTTGATATCAGAATGAGAGTTATATAGTGCTACATAGAACCAATCCTGACATACGGATGCGATTCATGGACAATAAACAAACAGATCGAAAAATCTCTGAGGGCCACTGAAATGTGGTTTTACAGAAGAATTATGCGAATCCCATGGACTGCTACAATGAATAATGTGAAGGTGTTGAATGAGGCCAAGACACAGAGAAATCTTAACATCAATATTAGAAGAAGGTTATCAGTTTTAAGACATGTGAAGAGGAAGGGAGGTTTAGAACACACTGCAACAACCTGTAAAATCGATGGGAAACGAGACAGAGAAAGACAGAGAGAGAACATGTTGGACAGCCTGACTTCATGGCACGAAAGAGCGTCAACATATGAGATGATAGCAAGCATCAAAGAGACAGAGGTTTGGAAAGATCCATAGTCGCCCAAAACACTCGGCACGGCACCTGATGATGATTGATTTTTTTCTTACATTTGTTACTTCCACGTCATGTTCTGTACCTTTACATCTTATCCCTTCTAGTATTCTTCATTTCTTCTTCAAAACTGGTTGACGGTACGATTATAAGTTGGCAATTTGTTTTTGCTAATTGCGGGACAATAATTCAATTAGTCGTTATCAGGTGGCAAACCGATTTCTATGTAATCTGATTCTCATTGTATATATTTATTGATCGACTGTTGGAGCGCTGTTGGACATATCTTTAGGTGTGCAGTCTCGCTCAGCAGATGTCTAAACGTGTGCATGCTAATGGGTCATATTTCTTCATGCAGCAAGTTCTTTAGAGAATGCAGCTTTCATCTCAGCATGATGTAACCACTCTCGATCTGCAAGTAAGTTGACCCAAATTCTCCGTCTTTACGTTCACAGTTTTCTGAATATCCTATTGCTACATTCGTCTTGTTTATCCCCTGGAGCGTATTCCACCAACCATGCGATGTATTACTTTTAATCACTGTAATGTTTAATAGGGCCAGACCTATTTCAGTTTCCGATCATTGTTTTTTTTTATGATTCAATGTTCCTCTATGATCAGGTTTTGTAGCAGTGGCGGCTCGTGATCATTTTTGTTGGTGGGGCCAGATATTTTTTTCCGACAAAATCATGGTTTTTGGTTGCTATATTTTAATTTATAAAATAATAATTACACATTATACATTATTTTTGGTGGGGCCAGGTCCCACTGACCCTTAATAACGAGCCGCCACTGTCATGTAGTATGCCTATATTTCATATCATAATGTTCCTCTTGTGCCGTTGTGGTATATGGTCTCAAAGATAAATAACTTATTACTTTCGTATCTAGAGATGTTCAGAAACTTCGCTTTCTCATCAGTTCAGCGTTGTCATCGCCGTTATCGTCTCCGGTCTCCGTTCTATACAGTAGATGTCTAAAGACTTAAATTCGCTTCCTTGCCCCGGGTTTCCACACTGGTACGCCATCGTCCGAGCATATTGCACACAACACGAACTTGGCAGCTACAGCATGACACATTAGGGACGTCCGAGAATAAATGCCATTATCAACATAATGCCGCTCGGATACGAACTGTTAACCTTCAGAACGCAAGACATTCGCCTCAGTGACCCTTTCATTTACTTTGTGTGTTATTGTCCATTATGGAATACAATTTGAAGGCAATCTTATTATATTGCCGAACCATTTTAACTTGTTGCCTCTGAATTAATTATATTGCTGCTTTTACGCCCCTTTACCTAATTGTATTATATCTGATTTTTATCTATTTTTGATGAATTTAGCATTCTCTTTAATATTCTCATTTATGTAATTGTTTTTCATTTGTCTGTTGTTGTCATCATCCAATTCTGGCATTGACAGTGTACATTTATTGTCTAATGATACGTATTTGTTTGATCAGTATTGGTCCCATCTGCCAAAACGTTGATTTGCTTTGATGCATTTGTTTTAGATTTACACTTTTGTTTTGTTAGCTGACTATATTAAACTTTCTATGTTCAACTTGAATGTACAACTTATTTTATGGTTTGGATTTCAATTTGGATTGTTGCTGTCTTATCATCTTTTTATATTGTTTTGATGTCTGTACTGTTTATGTTCATTTATGATTTATAATTATTAAATTGAGCGTCAATTTTTTGTATTTATTCAGTTTCGTATATATCCAATCTCAAGAAATATCGGTCCCTTGATGATATTGAGCGAGTTGCCCAGGATATAGCGGTATGGATAAATTGTTGGCAGGCGTTATGTAACTTATACTGGTACGAGATGAATTATTATTGTAATATTATATATTCAATCTTACTGCTTAACCCTTTCGCTGCCACATACTTTAAAAATAGATACTCTTTGTTTCTAGGTCACAAACGTGAATGTACGCCTATAGCTGTGACAGTAGCAATGTATAACGTGTTAACACGTCTTTAGCCCACAGAGGAGAGGTAATAACAGACGTGTTAATGCGTCTTTAGAAGTGAATGGACAAAACGTATATATACGTCATTAGCAGCTAAAGGGTTAAACGTGTGATTTAAAATTGCATGAGGTACACTATAGATAAAGCATCGCGGGTATGTACTCATGCAGTAGTTGGTAGCACAGTACATGTTATATGTCCCTCTTATTCATTTTCAACACGCCGTCTATAGAAACTCGGTTACATGTATTTTTATGATTGATAGAACCATCATCATTGCACTTCGGTGAGTAACCATGTGTAATCCGATATCTTTCTTACACATGAATATCTCAGTTGCAGTGCACGAACACCATAGCACCGGCGAGGGACTCTATGTCATGTTGAAGATGGTAAAGTCATTTTTGTAGACATTTTTAAAAACTGTTTAAAGGAATTTTGATTACGGAACCGGCTTTCCAGCGTGCTCTTCTCCATTCAGTTATCAGTTATCAATTATATGAGGACTATCATCATAGCACTTCGGACATGTCAATAGATGCTCCGATCTCCGCCTCAGCAGCGTTCAGCGGCCGAACCCCCCAGTTCGATGTTGAATAATCAATAATCTTTGCATATTTAGTATGTCGTTCTTTTCGGGCTGCACCAATATTGACAACCGAAAAGAACGACATACTAAATATGCAAAATCTTTTCGATTTTGAACTGCCAATAGTTCTTTTAAGTGATCAAATTGAACGTTGTATCGTCCGTCTCCGATACGACTAGTAACTCGATCTCACCTACGCTAGGATCAGGGATCTCTGGAAAAATATCCAGATGGCTCCACGAGGAAGCGAACCAGTAACTTTTGGTACTAGAGACGAGCAACTAACATCTACGCCACTGAGACACCTCATATTACATGTACAGTTGTTATGCCATTATCACAAACACATACGTGGCAAGAGCATACTACTCGTGGTTAATTAAGTAGACAGGATAAATGCTATCAGGGATATACCATTGAGATAACATAATTAAGTTTTAGCGAATACAACAGTATCAATGTCTTACTCTCCCCTTGATCAGATTACAAGGCTTAGTGAGGATCAACGTTATATCATACCGGACAGGTTCATATGTGCCCAATCTCCTTCCCGGTAACCTTTTTTTTCAGTGTATAACGATTAATCACATTGGATTGCTGTTGATTAATCAAATGCCTTGTGTTTCTAACATTGTGTTCGTGTCAGAAAGTTTCCATTTTCACTCCCATCTCATTTTGCTATTGACAGACAATTCCGTTTTCAAAATCATCTATGCTACTGTAGAAGGATACAGCCAGCACTGAAAGATTAGCTGACAAACCAGTTGACGATGATAGTGATGAAATATAGTGAGACAGTACACACAATATACTGAGACAGTACACGAAATACAATGAGACAGTACATACGAGGTAATGCACACCAAAGACTGCGCAGCGTTGTAGAATAGTTAATATATCACACATCACTTGACATATCACATTGATTTATATTTTTTAAAAATAAACCATACCGAGACATTTCCGTACATTTTTGTTAGACTCAGTAATTTGACAACGATCGTATTCTCTATCTATCCCCTACAATTTTATTTGACTGAATCGTACATGAAGACTTAGTCTGTCAATAAGAACAACTTTTTAAAAGTAACATTACGCCAACAACTAAAGTTTTTATTATTCGATTTGTTAAATATGTAAAGGGTATCGTTATTGTATTCCGTGCCAGGTGAGGGGGTGACAACTAGTAATTATCTACGGGAATTGTCAAATGTCACAAGGTGGGAAATTATTACGTCTATGGTTAACCCTTGTGAAATACTTGAAGAATGAATTTAATTGTCTTTTTTTCAACATTTCGTTTCTGTAATTGGCTTCTGATCTAAACTTTGAGAAATGTCATTATATCAATAATACGTGATTCGTATTTTTGGAAGATAAATGTCGCTGAGAATTTTATTTCTAGTTCGATTTCTTCCACGTTTTCTTAAATATGTGATGTAGGTAGTTTTCTTACATATGCGATGTAGGTAGTTTTCTTAAATATGTGATGTAGGTAGTTTTCTTACATATGAGATGTAGGTAGTTTCCTTACATATGGGATGTAGGTAGTTTCTTACATGTAGGATGTAGTTAGTTTTCTTACATATGAGATGTAGGTAGTTTTCTTACATGTGGGATGTAGGTAGTTTTCTTACATATGGGATGTAGGTAGTTTTCTTACATGTGGGATGTAGATAGTAAGAAAGATGAAAATGAGTAACTTGAGGTTAAAAAATTGGGTGTCAAACGTAAAATTTTTTTCACAACATGGGGTATATTGCGTTTATTATTCGAACATTTTAGTAAATTGACGAAATGCGAACTTGTTTACATGGGAGTAACTGTTCAGTATACTGAAATAATTTGAGTTTTGTTACCTTTTAGTAGCGAAACATGTAAGAACATAGTACTGTAGTTTTACACAATGAAAAAAAAAACAATAACAGTACACAGCAACGTTTCGAACAAACTGTCTTTATCAAGCATAGGAAACAACCGAAGTGAAGAAATTCACTTCTTACCCGGCACAGAACATATAGAATCGGTCACTAATTTATTGTTTGTTAGTTATATTAATCTTATAGTAAGGAATGTATTGTCTGATTCTACAGGATGTTCAACTTAAAAGCAGCCTATGAATGGAGCTAATCTGGCATATATGTATGGAAATGAGAAGGTTAAGTTATGACGTGGTATAGGTCGAGGTTGTGTGATGATGTGTAATTGTAGTGCGGGAAGGGGCGATGAACAAATGTGACGTAGGACGAGCTAGTCAGAACCGGTTTAAATAGTACATAAACACAACGCGATAGGTTATCTGGCAACTTTCGATTTGTCAATGGGACTGCAATTATCTTGAACACCCTGTATATGTTCTGTGCTGTGTAAGAAGTGACTTTCTATGCATACGTTGTGTGTAAACACACACTGTTATGTGCATGCAAACATACACTCGTATGTGAAAAATGTATTTGCACACACATTCTCATGTGCATACTATAAGTACATAATATGTGTATGTGTATAGTGCATGTACTCACACACACACTGAACCAAACTCTTAGTAATGGTCATCACTATAAGAAACGGTTGAGTATACACAATCAAAAACACACACAAAATCGCGAACAAATATGTTCCAAATTGCGTTGTTATAAACTGACAGTATTTTATAGTAAAATAAGTATAAGTTGCAATACAATTTGAAATGCTACATCAAAGTAAATTATATTAAGTTAATGACTGATCATTTTAAAAGTGCAAGTTTAAAACTCTATACGAATACATCAATTATTGGTGTATTTAATAATTGTATCAAAGTCATATACCTTGATATGTGATACTCTCCCCTTAAGCATAAAACACAGTGTGGTTTGATTGGAGTTATACAACCCTGGTCAATGCGAACTGGGTATATTTATATTAAAATATATTTATATATGAAAGCTCAAAAATACCAGACTCATTTTCTTTGAACATTCTTGCCTGTAGCAATCGAATTGATGTATTGTTTCTGATAAAGTTAGAAAGTGCAGCTTCAGATATAATACATATTTTGTAGAAGTTAAATAAAACAAACTACAGGTTTTCTGTAACTTTGACGCACTTTACAGTGAACGCTTCTTGCACTAATGCACCCGGTTCGTGTTCTTTATGGTTAGTATGGGTATATTCCAGTGAGTTATGATCTCATAGTAAGGGAGATCGATGGCTTAGTCCTATCGGAGATGGACGATAAAAACTAGTTTGTGTGTTAAAATTGAATATGGCAATTACACTTCCAACAGTTGAAAATCATGAAAAGTATGCTACACAACCGAGGTCTATGGAACGTATAATATAAGAACTAAAATACAATTCTTATAAAAATTATGACCGTCTTCAAATGAAAACAACACTGGTACCCTCGCCACTGGTTCGTAATTCTTGCGCTATCTCTGGCATCTTGCAGTTTAAGAAAGAGGTCTGACCTATATGGTTATTTATTGAAGTGTAATAATGATCGTTATATCAATCAATCATTGGCACTCCATACGTTAACCCTGTCTTACATCCAAGCTGGTACACTGGCAAGCAGTATTTGTGTAAGACGACACAAAGCCAAAATTTGGTATAATTCAGGATACATTGCAATATTAATGTGACCGAATGGTGTAACAAACAATTACGGATTGAAAGGGTTAAGACAAGGAGGAGAGAGGACGGGGGTGGGGGTGCAAGTGCTACCTCCTAGAACATTGTTTATTTTCATAAAACAGCTGTATGAGAATCTGGACTTCTCCATTCCCGTGAAGCAAACTACCAACTCATTTTGTTTGTCATTTGCAACCCGTCCTTCCCCTCTTCTCCAATCTCGCCATGCCCAGGAAAAATGTATGTGGCTGACATTGCAATCAATCAATTTACTAACAACTAAAAGATGTTCTTCACGTTGAACCTGATAATTGTACCGGTAGACAAATATAACATTTATCTCAAGACATTAAGAAAACGTGGAACTATACAATGAAAAAAACTATTTCTCTGGATGTAGATTGAAAGTATTGAACACACGTTTTGTTGCTAGAAAAGTTATTAACATGTCCAACATGTTACGGACCTTCTTGAAGAATACGCTCTGCAGTATCATGATCGCCCTTGTGTTGCCAGTGTCTACAAGGGGAGCAAAGAAAAGTACCACGGTGAACTATGAGGCACGTCGTAAGAAGCTACTAAAGTACCCTAGAGAAGCTACCCTAGTAAATAAAAAAAATCGTCGCAGAAAGCGGATATGCTGGCCTACTTGTAGGCGCATAATTGGTACAACGTATAATCACTCTTAGGCTCAGATCAAATACAAATCCCAAAGAGTGATTAACAAGTGGTTGACATGGAACCTTCGAAGAAGAATGTGAAGACGTCTTATGATAATAGTTATGTTTTTTAAGATTATGTTTTAACCTAGTGTCACAATTCTCTCCTTTTCGAAGTTCATAATTTATTTTATTTAAAAAAATTAACATCTATCTGGTTAATTTATTTAATGAAGTGTTTCTCTCAATTATCGTAACCATTACTCTTGATTTTTTCTCATATCTATGCATGAGTTCTGTGTTCTGAATGAGAATGCGAAATGTTGTATGGAAAATGTGGCCTAGTCTAAATCTTTCTCTAACCTAGGATGCCCTTGGTGCATAGAGCAGCAACAAATGCACACTATTAATCTTTGTTCTTGTCTGTCTTCTGAATTGTATTCCAGTTTGTTTCTTTTATTGTACCTCCTGTTCAGTTGTGATCTTTCGCATACATGGTATGAATAATCATAATGAGAATTCCTGTTGTACCGCTTTACACTACATAGGGTCTGCAAGCAATTGCTCCGTACCGCACTATCCTGGGCAACTTGCTCAATCTCCTCCATGGAACTGAGACCGATATTTCTTGCGTCTCTATGCCAAGTTCTTTTCGGGGTCTCCCTTAGGTCGTTCTCTTTTTCTTGAACCCTTTGCATCCCACTTCAATGTCTGTTTTGCCAATCATTGATCATTTCTTCTCAAGGTGTGTCCAACATATCTCAATATTCTCCTTCTTATAACAGTTGTTACTAGTGATTTATCAGACATTTCTCTGATTTCATCACTTCTGAATTCGTTCCGTTTTATGTTCATTATTTTTCACAGACATATATTGTGCCATGTTAAGTGACATGTTATAGGGACGGTGCAAAGTGTGGACATATCTTGTTATGACATTCACCACCATTCTGGTCACCAACGAAGCAGGGGAGTGTTTTTAGAAGGACATTGCTGTATGTACCCACCGAACTACAAGACGCTGTTTCTGCTACTGCTAACATCAAACAGCTTGTCTGTATTTGTAAAGTAATTATATGTGAATATTAAATGAGACAACATATGAGGTTTGAATCAATAATAACTGTATCAACTATTAATGACACATTATTCAAGCTGTCATCTTTGAAAATGCAGCGCGTTTACCTGACAGGCACAGGTAACGCCTTTGATGGCCATCAAACGCAATTTTACACTCATTAACGTCAATCAAACGACAGAGATGTATGCGAACAAGGAACCGGTCGAACTTTGATATAAGAGTAATAACAACACACAGAGATGTCTGCGAACAAGGAACTCATCGAACTTTGATATAAGAGTTAAAACAAAACAGAAGAAACCATTTTGCAATGTCTGAAATTGAATGTCTTATCTGCTAAGGTAGATGACATTCTTGTTTTACTATCATTATCTTCCTACGTTAAAAGTTGATGTGATGGTTTGATCAATATCACTAACAATCATCAAGTGTTTGATTATATCGTTCTTAAATTGATGTTTTTTTTATGTGCACTGTTTGTTCATATTTGATTCGATCTCTCCCTTTCTCTCTCGCTCTCTCTGTGTGGGTGTATATTTGACTTCTTTTCAAATTCTTCTAAGTCCAGATTTTACTTTTTCTAAACGTTGTATTTTCATTTTACCTGAGTATTTTTCCATACTGAGGGATGCAATAGCTTAGTTTTTAGTTAACTCGCTTCTAAGACTAATGGTTCGGGTTCACTTCCACATTATGCGTGGATTTCTGTCAGAACGTAACGGCTCTCTGGTCTGCCCAGCCTAAATTAGGTACCAGGAAAAGCACTGGAAGTATAGGCGGCTGACGGGATGTTGACCACCTCACCCATTGTGTGTCAAAGCTCAATGAAAATTACGGGCCTAACACCGTATTGCCCTATATGTAACATGTGGTATAAAAACGTTTCTTTTACTTGTAGTTTTACTTTACCTTTTCATACAATAGTTACTGCATTATTACAGTTTATTGATGGTGTGATTTAAACACTTCCTTGGTATAATAATTCATCAGTTAATATCTTATATTTCATAATGTGGGTCGCAGGGTTCACATAAAGTAATATTACATTGTGGTATCTCTATGGCAAAGTGGTTCAGACGCTTGACTGTTGTTCTAAATGGTGTGGGTCAACATCCGGACCAAGTCAGAAAAGCAATATTTTTTCATGAGATCTCAACGATGTATGCATTAAATATTTTTCCTGAGAGCTTCTAGCACATCATTCGTTTTTTCTAACACTTTTATTTCTACCTTCTTTCATTCATTTTATTTTCTTACTTTTTCTCTCTTCTTCGTGTGCCGTTTAAGTTAGTGTATGTCAGTTGTGTTATAAACCTGCTAGTTGCCATAATGTTAGACTGTCTACATTTCATAATCATTCATTCGATGTCTATTTTGTAATACGTTCAAACCGTTTTCGCCAGATATCGTTTAATATATGTTTTGGTTACGTTATTATATTTACAAGACCGAGCAGAAGTATTGCAAGACTGGTAATGTTTTGGAACCCGCAGGGAAAGAGGAATAAGGGAACATCTAAACATATCTGGAGAAGATAACTGGAGTCTGATATGAAAAGAATAGGTAAAACACGGAAAGAATTGGAAGTGATGGCAAGACAAAGGAAGCTGGAAGAAGTTTGTTTGAATACCTGTTTTCCGTTTGGAGTTGAAAGGTGAAGAAGAATCTATGTACAGTTTACTCGACAATGTTTTTAATTCAGATACACAATTGTTGCCAGTCGCTATGAAGATGTATATAGTATCATATTAGAAAACACCATCACACGGAGATAAAAGAAAGCACAGATAGCAGAGCGATCTTCATAAATATATATATCATCTCCATGTAGTAACTGTGACAAGAACTGCCACTCCAGAATAGGACATTACAACCACAAGAGATGATGTGATTCAGCACACAATAAACTACGTGAAGCAGCACATATTGTCTCCTGAGACAGAGAGATCAAAGATGATGATGATTATTAAACTTTACTTCTTCTTCTTCTTCGCTCGCTGTGAATTCGGGCGTTACCCATGACACTTGGTATGGCCTAACTTATTTTTGCGTGAAAACCTGCTTTCTCATTTGACTGGTGCCCCTCGTCACGCAGGCAAGCCTTCGTTAACTGCAAATGCATTATTTATTACAATATGCGAGAAGGTAATGTACGTCAGTCATCCTTAGAGAGTACATTCACTAGTAGCAGCATAGTATTCACATTACTGACACAGTAACGAAGAATTCAAATCAATTACCAGTAACCAAAGTTGTAGGAAAAACAAACTAAAATAGTAAAGTAGCAACTTCATTCAGTTGTTCAACAGCTTGTGAAGGTCTCTCCTCAACTCTACCTGCAAATGTTCCAACATATGCTGACACTATCTATTACCACCTTACCATCTTAGTGAAAGTAAAAATGATTTCCTGACGATATAAACGTACTGGTGGCACATGTGGCTTAGGGGATAGTGACTTGGTCTATTAACCCGACGTTCTGAGTTCGAATCACGCTTTCGGACAGTTTGCTTGCAAATTATTTCGCGTGGGTTTTTACAAAAAAACGATGGCACAACCATTTCAGAAAGCAAGGTCAAACTACTGAACGTAATAATGCCTAGAGAAATCACAAACATCGTTAAAAAGCTGGGGTTGATTCGCAAAGTCCTGTAAAGGATATGCAGTTAACTTTTATAAACGTACTAGAACTGATAACATGTAGAAACACGAAAGGGAAGACTTAACTAATTCATAATTAAAAAAACTCGGTAAAGTTATGAACATACAACAAAACTTCATCAACTAAAGGGAATCCGAGGACAACAAACCCATAAATATAACCCGAACAACCGTAGCAGATCTATGTTCAATTAGCAAGCACATAAAGGTTGAACGATATTGATAGACTGCATCAAATTGCCCTTTTAGAACACTTAGATTATACATTTCTCCGTTTTCCGATTTTTCTTAGCCCGTTTTCATGCTTGATTAAGCGTAAACACAACATCTATAAACATCCCATCGCGTGTCAGGACACACATAACATCAGGTTCAATGAAATCACATTCTTCAGAAACACACGTTCATTTCATTTAATAAGAAATCTACAGACTGTAACATAGCAACACGCAAAACTCCTGCAACGATTTGTTATTTTGTGTAACCATTAGTATCATTAAAGTATGTACTTTTATTGGCAATATCTGAATAAAGTTGCTCACGAAATCCATTCAATAAATGAAATACTGTTTCAACCAGTCACTACATGTTCATTTCATGACGATGCAAGGAAACCTACATATTTGATGTGGTCATACTGGGTCAGATCACAACTGGAGAAAACCGTGGGGAGATTGCGTTAATTTCATAACGATGCAAGGAAACCTACATATCTGAGGTGGTCACACCGGATCAGATCACAACTGGAGAAAACTGTGGGGAGATTGCGATAATTTCATGACGATGTAAGGAAACCTACAAATATAAGATAGTCACACCAGATCAGATCACAAAAGGAGAAAACTGTGGGGAGATTGCAGTAAATGGATGTTTTCGACCTAACCAATGAAATGATAATATTACTTAAGAAAGGAAATATATGAAATATTGAATATTAAGTATAAAATTGGGTAACACTTGTCCTATTTTATCTTTAATGTTGCATTTTTTCTTTCTTATGCAATACTGCAATTCACCTGTCCACGTCGGAATCGCACGTTTACTTTTTTTTTTAAACCTGAGTTATAATGAAATAGTTATCTACTACATTCCCCTAAAGATTTCATCCGTAATAGTAATGAATACTTGCTAGCTATGAATATTGATTTATAAAATATCTTTCAATTTCAGTTTGGAATATCGTCATTGCACTCCGGACATATCCATAAGTGCACTGAATATCCTTTGCAATATCTTCAACAGCATCCAGCGACTGACCGTACCTGTTCAATTTTGATTGATGAACTTACTCATATACACGTTATGCTGTTCTTTTCTGATCACTCCAATCTTCAATCTCAGATCTACAATCTAGTAGTTGACATGGATTGGCATAATTACATATGGTGCTAATATAATGATTAACTCTCACGATACCATGAATATTATTGAGTTCTGACAAGCGGTTCATAACAACATAATTCATAATAAAAAATGTTGAGTTAATGTTGTTTGCAGTAGGTATATAACATTACTATGTCTCATTATATATATATATATATATATCTATCTGCCTTTTCTGCACTTCTGGTAATATTTTTATACCATGTTATATAATGTATCTTTCCTCTCTATGTATCTCTCTCTTTCTCTCTATTTTCTCTCTCTCTCTTTCTCTTTCTCTCTCTCTCTCTTTTCTCTCTTTCTCTCTCTCTCTCTTTCTCTCTCTCTCTCTCTCTCTCATTCTAACTATTCTTTCTATACACCTTACTGTGGCCATATTTTATATCCTGTTCTATCATTATTTTACCTTCCACTTTGCTTATTACACTCTTTCACTGCGTAATAACAAACGATCTTTCCGCCCTCACACACGTCAATTTATGCAACAATGTATGTACAGTTGCAAATAAAAAAAATGACTAGCAACAATTACATTATATTATTAACTAAATTATACAGTTGCATAATCATACCCCACAGAGAATGAGATAATCATTCAACTTGCAAATAAGTCCTCTAAGTTATTCCATAGTTTATCCCATTAGTTTATCTCGCTCGTGAGCATAATGGTAATTGAAATAAACTCATAAAAACAATTTATGAAAACAAGTAGGTTGTGTGTTTCTTATCAATAACCACATGTTTGTTTTGTTTGTTTTGTGTTCTATGTTTTTCTTATTTTATAAAATAACGACTGCATACCAGAGGATCAGTCCTGGCCGCATCCAAGGAGACATGGCGAGCAGACAACAATAGTTGCTTCTCAATCATTCTGCAGGTGGTGTGTTTTTCTGTATCTGTACCAGATTGTTTTTTTTCTACACAGTATATGATCACCGGCTCTATGAGAACCGTAATCGCTTGCTTTTGGACTTGCTCTTGAGTGGAACCAACAAGGAAAACGGAATAGGGGACTTTCTAAACTGACATGGAGACGGGCTCTTCATGAGAAACTGCCAAGTGCTCTTTTACGTGTTGAATTTGGTGTCTCTATGACGTAGAGGTTAAGTGCTCGACTCTTGTGCTAAAGGTACCAGGTTCGCTCCCTCGTGGAACCATCGGGATATGTTTCCAGAGATCTCTGATCTCAGTGTAGGTGAGATCGAGTTTCTAGTCATATCGGAGACGGAAGATTAAAGTACATTGAATACTATATGACCGAGCAACACTCATATCATTCTAGTGTTAATCATTCAATGGTATTTATTAAGCAGATACATATATATATATATATATATATATATATATATATATATATATATTCTTTCTCTTGTCCTTCTCTGCTTTTTTGCCGCTAGGCGTAGCAGGTTTAACTGATGATCGGTTTCCGAGATAATGCACTCTCGGTCGCTTGATATGGTGTGGTATTGTGGAGTTTTAAGCTGTCTGTAACTCCATCAATCCATCTTTTTCTTGGTCTGACCCTTGCTCTTGATGATTCCATTTTCAGGTTGTACGCTCTTGCAACTGGTGTATTCGGGTTCATTCTACAAGTGGCCAAACCATTTGAGTCTCTGTTTTTCAATAAATCTAATAGCAGGTGTTGTTCCAACTGTTCTTCTAATTTTCTCATTTCTTATATGGTTTTTTCTTATTTTATTTACTGCTTTCCTCAAGCATTTCATTTCGCATGTGGTAATTTTCCTTTCTTGTTTTTTTGTCAGTGCCCATGTTTGGCATTGGTAGTACATTGTTGGTATAAAGATTGCATTTATAATCTGTCTTTAGTCTCTACTGGAATTGCTGGGTGTTTCAAGATTGGGGTAAGCTGGTATGTAATGTTGTTGGCTTGCTAGGATTCTAGTTTCGATCTCTCTGTCCAGTCTACTATCAGATGTGAAGATACTTCCAAGGTAGTCTACTTCTCTCACCTGCTTTAGCGTTTGGTCATTTATTTGTATGTTAATATCTTTATGTTCTCTGCTTATAGTCAGGACTTCTGTCTTTTGAATGTTGATCTTCATGTTGTATTTGAGGCAGCTATTGTTGAGTAAGGTTATGTGTTCTTGAAGCTGTTCAATATTATTATAGAATAAACACTGGTCGTTAGCAAAGAGCAGTTCATTTTGTTGGTCTACGTCTCGTGATGTTTCGTCTATTTTGTTGATACTATCCATGTATATAATAAAGAGGATAGGTGAGATATATATACAGTAGGTAAACAATAGGCGGACGGGTATTGTTAACATGTGACTATAATGTCTAAGACTCGTAGCTGTTTTACATATATGGTGTAAATAAAACAACCACACAAAATAGTCCATACTGATGTTGTACCCACAATTGTTTCCTTATATCTTAATTTCTCAAAAACAGGTTGACAAATGACGACATGAGAAAAAAGTAGGTACAACATCAGTACTGAACTTCATCAAGAAACATCAAATTAAATGGTACGACCACATAAGCAGATTACCAACAGACAGTACACCTCAAAAAGCAAAAATCGCTCCGATACAATGAATACAAAGCAAAATGTGGACCTCAGAGATGACGAAAGACACTATTTATGAAGCGCACACATGGGATCGTTCTATAAATCTCTTATTATCCTGACGTTGTGAGGCAAAACAGGATTGGACAAAAGAAGAGCGACCATATAGACCAGCCTTTTAAATATGTAGTGCAGATTTAAACTGGTATGCAATCTAGACATGGTATATTGATTATGCATTTTTTACGCTAAAAGACGGAAAATAGTTAATGAAACCAGTCATTGAGTTCATTAGATATAGACGTATTAAACGGTTTGGTCGTCTGCCAAGCATGTCCAGGCATCGTCTACCACAGTATCAATTTAAAGAATATATAATTAAATAGCAAAGCACAAATGTTTGAGTGACGGCTTCAAGAACAGCTAAAAATGAATGAATACCTACTTACAAAGTGCATTAGACACATCGAACAGAAAATCATTATATCTTCACTTATACTTTACTAAGTTAGAATTAAGGGTCCTAATAAAATCATGCTCATGATTGTTGTTAGTACTTTGGGTCTTAGGTACCTTAGTTACACGTATACACGTTCTTGGAAAAGATCAAACATATCACAAAGAGGGATTTAGGGACCTACCGAACCAATGTGCAAAGTAAACACATTCTTGGCAAAGATCAAATTTATCACAAAGAGTGGTTAAAATTGGTCGTAAAGAACGAACGCAAAGAAGAAGAAGATACCTTAGTATGTATTGGACTTTGATTAACAAATTATTATTTTTTAAATATAACATGTCTAAACTGGTCTAGAAAATTCGAAAATAGTTAACCTATTATGACAAGTTTAAAAAAACACGAAATGTAAGAGAAGTCTATGATAACAAATACAATCACTTAAAACTGTATGTTACATAATAAAGATGTCTCTGTGGCTAAGTGGTTAAGCACTTTGCCTTGTGAGTCGAATGTCGTGGGTTCGAATCCGGACCGCGCCGTTCTGTTCACGAGTGCAGTTTTTTTTCCCCAGAGCACCCTAGGATTCTTGCTGGAACTACGGAGTTCGCGCTTTGTGCAATACTCTCGGCAGGTGGCGTGCCATTTCTGCGGAGAGGGACCGAGCAATATATGGTAAAACCCGGTGCAATGAAGTCAATCCTTCGGCTTTAAAACCCTTTAACTTTCTATCGATAGATATGTAAAACGAATTTTCTAACACATTTCTTCAATTAAATGAGATTCCGTTATCCCGAAACGTCTCTCTCTACCATCCATCTCTATTCTACATACTAGTTTTGTCTTTTATAATAATTTACTCAATGATTAATCTTCTCAGATCACGCCCATAATGCAGCGGCTGGGTTGAGTTTTATTTTTGCCCTCCAGATCTGAGTGATAAATTACTTTCTACATTGAGACTGATTCTACACGTCCTAGTTCTTCTTTTAGAAGATCAGTATGTTAGCAATATGCGTCTATAAAAGCACATTTCTATTGCATTATATCATCTTCTTGTACGGTTATACTCTGTCAATGATTCAAATATATTGTCTCATCCTGAATTTTTCTTTTCAATGACTTTTTCTTCTATATATTTGTGACAAATCACTTTCTGTATTAATCCTGATTCCAAGTTTGTTTCGTTTATTTGATACCACGAAACCTATCTTTTATGAACGTATGTTGCATGTAGTGGGATGCAAACGGTTCAAGAAAGAGAGGACGAACTAGGGAGACCCTGAAACGAACATTGCTGAGAGAGGCAAGAAATACCGGTCTCAGTTCCATGGAGGAGATGGAGAGAGTTACCAAGGACTGAGCGGTATGGAGAAATTGTTGCAGGCCATATGTAACGTATAACGGTACAAGAGAAATTAATATTATGATATTATTATTGCATGTACATAATACAATAAAGAACTTTGTCTCTTAACTTTATTGACATGCAATTGCGACAAACGATGCATTTCGTTGCTTAAAATAGTGATTTCTTGTTTTTGCTTATTCAGCTTTTTTTCGGAAGGATATCTTCAACTCCATGTTATCAGTGTTCATATCAAATAAATGTTACATATCGTCTTCTTCTGTGAATGCTCCATATCGACCCCTTGTTAAACAACTCTATGTGGCTTATATGAGATCTGAGCCTAAGAGCAATTGTAAGTTGTGGCAGTTATGCACCTACAAGTAGGCTAGCACATCCTACTTCTTCGACACTTTTTATTTACAATGTAAGCTTCCTAGGCCCCTACCTCAGTCGCATCTTACGACATGCTTTGTAGTTCGCAGTGCTACTATTATATACTCCTCTTGCGAGCCCAGGATACACATTGGTGAAAAGTTACATATGTGAAACATTCTGTTTTACAGTATTTAGGACAAGATGCACTTTGGAAATGTCATAATATGGAAATAATGTCAGACGAAATTCAAGATTATGTTGGTTCTATAAGAAGCAAATGTCGAAATGTCAGTATAATTAAAGTCGAAGATGAGGTCGACATAACATCAGTAGATCTAAGTAAAAACATCTACTTAAACAAACGTTGAAAAAAAACAATCATTTCCTTCTGTTGAAGTATTTAAAATTTATGATCAAGTAATAAAGCACAGTGACATCAGAAAAAACGTAACATAATCAAATAAGCAAAAGTTATGTTACAGACATGTCAACAGATTTTAAAAAAATATTGTAGTTAATTCTAACAAGACATGTTTACGGTAAGCAAGAGATCACCGTGGTCTTAACTTAACAAGAATCCATCATCATCAAATAGCTTGCCCTGAGCAAAACTTTGCCACCGCAACAGTTCTCTTGAATTTCGCTCTCTCTCTCTCTCATAGACCAGATTCCCCGCTTCTGCAGCTGTCATGTTCAAACCATCAGTTATATCCTGAATTCATGAAAGAAATCATGATTCATAATCGGGTTTGATTGATTGATTGATTGATTGATTGATTGTTTGATATGACCACCATCATTGCACTTCGGTGAGTAATGCACTTCCATAAGTGCCAGACACATGAAGATCGTATCGGCAGAGCAGGAACTACATAACGTCATCTAGAGTCCCTGATGGATACTTGAAGATGATGAAGATACTTTATATGGATTTTATCGTTAACGTTTTCTAATGAGTTTTACCCAGGCTGAGGATTTTCAGCCTACACACCGAATGAACAACATAAATAGTGTATATAGATAATGTTTGTATTATCAGTGTTTATTTAATTGTTAGAAGTTGATATGCATGGTGTCAGTGATATTAATGTCGACTAAAGATGATATATATTGCGTACATCATACATATATTTCTGCTTGTACAATATGCATTAACAAAATACGTACATCGCTGAATATAGTCAATATCAATGTTCGTGTCTTCATTCAACGTGTAGTTCCCGAGACACTGAAAGACATCACTTTCTACCCTTAGTCAATATCAATTTTCGTGTCTTCATTCAACGTGTAGTTCCCGAGACACTGAAAGACATCACTTTCTACCCTTAGTCAATATCAATGCTCGTGTCTTCATTCAACATGTAGTTTCCGAGACACCGAAAGACATCACTTTCTACGCTTAGTCAATATCAATTTTCGTGTCTTCAATCAACGTGTAGTTTCCGAGACACCGAAAGAAACCACTTTCTATGTTATCCTTAACTATCTTCATTCTTTTCCTGTCGATGGGAGCCTGTCTGCTCTCCCATTACCGATAATACAATAATGTCCTGGGCAATAGTTCCACAATAAGTCTTATTTATCCCACAATACATTGTCTTCTGAACATTGGGAAGCGTTGATGACATACGCTGTTTAAGTCAGCGGTTTCCAAACTTTGCATTAACGCGGATCCCCTTTTAAATACATGTTGCTACCTGTACCTCCAAAAGTTTCTATATATGAAAATAGTAAAGAATGAATTATCGTTGTGTTACAATAGTAAACAATGTTCTCAGACTGTGGGCAACTTCAAATTAACTTTCATTTTATCCTGTTATACATTTATACTCCGGTCTGGTCCAGGTCCTTTGATTTCGCAGCGGAACTAGTTTACCACTGTTTCTATAAAAATTTTTTTTTTATGTTTCTGGTTGAAATGTTAAAGATCATAATATTTCTTCAAGAGCTTACGGACCCCCTATTAATACCCCGCGTACCTCAGTTTAAGAAACGCTGGCTTAAATGATTGCTGCATGATTCTGTGTTGTTATTTTCTTCCAATCTGGCAATATACACTCAGTAAATGTCCATGTCTTTGCTTTCTTAATTTAACTCCTAGACAGCGAGATATGATGAGTCAGCACTTAGGATTACTAATTCCTTATAATGGCATTCTTCAATAGTTTTCTGAATTAAATATACAGTGTCTGTAGTTGTCCATTGACGGACACATATTGCATTAATGTAAACAAGCAGTTTTTAAAAAATCTATATACTTAAGAGCTTACACAACAAATTTAAATGTCAATGCATCTTAGCAGAGCAATATTTCTGATATGCTAATGTGCATCAAGAAAGCAAAATGAAGGGAAAACATACATTCGGCTTTTATAAATATAAACTTTACAGAGAATAGTACACGGAAAAGTACAATGCACGATTTTCTTGCATAGTTTCCCGAACCTTTGATGTTCATTGCTACATATGTCACACACATCCCTATTTTTTTTTGTTCGTATCCTTTGCTTTGTTTTTGTTTTAATTTTTGACTAATAGTATTTTTATGTCTACTTAACTGCTATCACTACAACGTTTTATTAACCTGTCTTTTTGGTCTATTTTCCAACTTGTTTTTTGAGTATGCAGTTGTATGCTCTTTGTCCTTTGCCATTCTTTTAAGATGTCATAGCCATTGTATTTTAAATAAACGTTCATGATGGTGGCAATTGATGAAAATTTAAATAAATTATATGTATATTTATTGTTTGTCATTCTCCAATCTTCACTATTTCCATCCTTTTTGGAACCAAAGATTCGTCTTAAGACTCTTATTTAACTGTATTTAATCTTGTTTGGTGTGATTCAGGTTTCGGATATATATAGAACAAATGATATTACTACAGTTTCGTATATTGTGATCTGTGTCATACATGACATGTACTTGAATTTTGGCAGGTGATGTAGGAGACAGTGCTAAGTTAAAGGAAATTGAGAACAAATTGAAGACTGTAAGATAGAATTAGTTCTAAGACGCACACCACTAACATAAACCTTTATTTAATTAGAAATATTCATTGTAGAATTGAAGTAAAACAACGTTCTGCTTATTCGTTGAAAGTGTAAATGATATTTTCTCTGCCAAGATATGAATAAGAACAGTGGCGGCTAGTGATCGGTTTTGTTGGTGGGGCCAGACATTTTTTCCGGATAAATTATGGTTTTTGGTTGCTATATTTTAATTTATAAAATAATAAATACACGTTATATTTTATTTCTGGTAGGGCCCAGCACCACTGGCCCCTAATGACGAGCCGCCACTGAATAAGAACTGTTGAAAGACAAGATCAATATTTCCTTAATAAATCATATTTTAGTTTTAAGGTAGGGTGAACATAATTAAAGAAGTGAAACTGGATTCCATTTAAAGTTGGTTCAATGAATGATGGAGATGAGAGCAAGTGACAGAACTACGTTACCAACTTTTTTTAAAAGCAAAGACGAATGCGTCTTTAAGGATAACCGCTTGACATGCGCAGTCATTCATGTTGACATATTTGATAAAATAAAGTATTCACCGGAAGCCAGAGTGTGTCATGTACATAACAGATAGTGGGCTCGCATGTGTGATGCCGGGGCCCGCAAGTTAAGCAACAAATAGTACCATTGCTATCTACAAGGCATGTCGTAAGAGGCGACTGATGTAGGACTTAGGGAAGATATCCTAGTAAATAAAAAGCATCGCATAATCTAATTCTTCATCTATGTTGGTCAATAATATCATTTACTGCTGATCGAAATTATTTTAACTCTTTCCGTACTCAGTTATTTTCTCAGTCATATATAGTTAATTCAAGGCAGAGTAAAATTCATTTGAAAAAATTTATAACTACTCGTTAATAAATAAATATATATATATATATCTTGTTTGTGTGTGTGTGTATATATATATATATATATATATATATATATATATATATATATATATATATATATATATATATATATACGTTTTTTTATGAATATGTATACACAATTCAAGATTGCAATTCAGCCATGTGTACATGGGGACAGGCACATCAGCCTGCAGAGCACACACTTCAAGACTTCCCAGAATATGATACACTGAGAGAAACTCACTGGCCTAACGAAACAATACTACAGAAAACTACACGGACCTCTGTTTGAGCTACTAAAGACAGTGAAGTTTATACAAGAGACAACATTGAATATATAGATAATATTTTAAGCTAACGAAAGGAAGGAATTATCTTATTATATACTAATTTAAAGAAAACTGGACAAAATATTAGAATAACAAGATTAGTCCTGCAACGTTCGGGTACTAAGAAAATCTCCTTTATAAATGAGATGGCTACACGACTCCGGAACTAGCCATATTTGTATATTTTGTATGCATTTAAATGCATACAATATATGTTTCATAATGTAAAACATATCATATTACCATAATAAATTTAACAAATATATATTATTTATTTTTAAGATGTCTAATCAGGTTGATTGAAGCAAGCTTTTTTGTTCTTCTTCTTCTGTGTTCGCCCGCTATGAGTTCATGCATAGTCAGGGAGCCAAGTATGGTGCATCTGACTGATTTTTGCGTGAACGCCTACATACTGTTTCTACGGTGTCCCTAGCCATTCAGGCAAACTTTCTTCGACTTCAGTGGTAAGAACATGCTTTATTACACCGACATTTCCGATCGTGCCACCATTTAGGACAATCTCTGCAGACGCGTTTTCACTTGCTCTTGTCAAAAACCACACATTTGCTTATAAAATGGCATCTAATGACTCAGATTACTGTCCTGATCCAGACTATAAGTGTTAATTCCTTAATAAATCATATTTTAGTTGTAAGGTAGGGTGAACATAATTAAAAAACTGAAACTGGATTCCATTTCACGTTAGTTCAATGAATGATAGAGATGAGAGCAAGTGACAGAACTACGTTACCAACTTTTTTTCATGTTTCATAATGTAAAACATATCATATTAACATAATACATTTAAAAAAATAGATATTATTTATTTTTAAGATGTCTAATCTCTTTATTAATGGGACATCTCAGTTAATTCTTTATGTGCTGCTTACTTCACCAGTTCTGCATCATTTTCTCGTATTTATTGTTTTATTATTTATTAATTGGTGTCTTCAAAATATGGAAATATTTAGAATTCACAAATTTCCTAATTTCTGCACTATTTATTGTCCAAACAGCTTCATGTTTGTATGTATTGTGTAACTATGAAAGTACTAAAAGACTGTATTAATAGTTTTCACGATGTATTTCATACTTGTTTTTCCTTCTTTGTGACTGTAAAATTATTTGAAATTTTAGAAAAATCTATTTTTGTCATCACCAAAATGAGGTCACTGGTATAAGATATTACATGACACTGATATTTTCAATTCATTGAATATTTTTTGGCTTCTAGTAATAGAGCAGGCCTTCAAAAAAAAAACACACCTTAAAACCCATTAACGTTAAAGAGTTAAAAACTAATAGAAGTGTAAATAGTAGAAGTGAAATTAGAAAGACTTTTATTGCTTCCAACTACAATGCCTGCTTGTTATTCTTTAATCATCTTTTTTTCCTAATATGCTAAGACATCTTCATTGTTTGTTTCTTAACACAGTTGTTATTAGCGGTTGACAAACCATTTCTCCGATTTCATAACCGCTCTTAAATTCATTAGCAAATATATGTCCAGCTATTTAATTCTTTTTTTTCTTAGTATAGTTTAATTTCACTAACAATTTGGTATTGTGAAACTGTTACCAATGTTCTAAGATTTAGAATACACCTGTACTGGATGTTTTATGGAGTCAGGTATTGTACGAGTAGAGTCGCTGACTATATATACGCTTCCACACAAGCTGTCTACGCAAACTACTAAAAATAAAATGACAGGATAAGATTCCAGATACCGAAGTCCTCATAATTGCAAAGATCCTAGGCGTTAATACAATGTTGTAGAAGGCCCAAGTGAAATGGATCGGTCACGTTGCTCGGCTACCTGATAAACGCATCTCAAAACAGTTGATGTATGGTGTGCTTGAAGTGGGCAAACGTTCAGCTGGTGGGCAGAAAAAAATTCTTCAAAGACACTCTTAAATTGCATGTGAAAAACTTCGATATAGACACCACGTGATGGGAATCCCTGGCACAAGATCGCCAAATAGGACGCTGTAACAACACAAGAGTAAGTCGCATAGCTGAGAATCGTTGTGACGTTGAGGCACATATAAGACGAACTGTGCGAAAAGACAGAGCACACACCACCCACATGTCTAACCTTCCAGCTGTGGTACTGAATTGTGTTCGGAGATTGGACTCTACAGTCATCTCCGTACACACCAGATATGTGCAGCAGTACACGTTTGAGGTTTTTGTCATCATCGTCTGCGATGGCCGGCTATTATTTGTATTATATCTATGCGAATCTTGATATGATGAATGCATTTATTAACGAACACATGCACATGCGCATATGCACTCACACAGGGGTGGCTCGTCATTAAGGGCCAGCGGGACCCGGAACACCTATAATCGAAAGTGGGAATAACTTCCCGGAATAGTAAATACTAAAAAAAAGCCACGATTTTTCCGAAAATTTGTGTCTGGCCCCACCAAGAAAAATGGCCATGAACCGCCACTGCACTCACACATGTTTTAGTTCATATAAGCGGGACATACGTATTTTCTAAAATCCACGAAAATACATACACGCACAATTAAAACTGAGATGTCCATGTTGAATGAAGTGAACCAATCTAACTATTATTTGTACCGGAAATGACCCCCAAGCTGCAGTGTTGTATTTGCATGACGTACATATAGTGTACCGTATGACACGGATGTTACGTGGTACGGTTCAATTGACTTCTTTAGATGTCTTTTGTTGTGTTCTAGAATGTATTTAATTATGACAGATACTGACAGTCATCTTTGATGGGCAGGACATCAACTGTCGTGACAGACGTCGCTATCGTAAAGTAACCTTTGATCTCAACATGTCTTGCAAACTTTAAGTTAAAATCGAGATTGCGATCTGATAACGTATCTCACAGCAAAGCTATGGTAGGTAGCATCACTTTTAGAACAGTGACTGATTTTTATACCTTTATGTAAATTAAATATGTCCATGGTTGAATAGTGACTGAACATTCACGCCATATAATGATAGTGATGTAGTATACATGTGTACTAGACGTACTCCTATTGTGAAAATTATGTCACTGGTTCAGGCGACTCTGATAGGGATTCCATACAATGACTTAACAATACTTTCATGTTCCGACTGCAAGAACGTTGAGCGTCTGGCCGAATGGATTAGAGCGCAGCTCTCATGTGGGAGGCCCGTGTTCAAATCACAGTACGGACACGGATTTTTTTCTGTTGCGGGCGTACACAAATAAATAAAACATTCTAACCTGAACTTTGTGACGACTGTACTAGCCATGCGGCCGTTAAATTTCTCAGGCTCCCGTCCCACCTGTCCTACACCGCAATAGAAAGCGGTACTACAGGTAGTGACAGCAGTTATAACGACTACAATAACTTGAAGCTGGAAAGTTATTGCTATATTTCATCAATATACTGGGAGTAGGCGACGTTTCGGTGGCGCCTGTGGCTTAGGGGATAGTGACTCGGTCTATTAACCCCGATGTCCTGAGTTCGAATCACGCTGAGGATAGTTTGGTTGCAAATTGTTTTGCGTGGAGTTTAACAAATGGACAATGACACCACGCGTTCAGAGAGTCATGGCAAACTACTGAATGTAATAATGCCAAGAAAAAATCACAAACTGCGTTAAAAAAATGGGGTTGATTCGCAAAGTTCTGTAAAGGACCTGCAATTAATTTTAACTAGACGCATTTTCATTAAACAACATAGGACTAGAAATGTTATTGATGCGTGCTCGTTCATACACGGAAGATTAGATCGGACAAGGTATGGACATGTTTTTTGTAATGGCTAACTAACTAACAAACTAACTAATTAACTAACTAACTAACTAATTAACTAACTAACTAACCAACCCAATAAAAAACTAACTAACTTCTTCAAACGCTCCATATCCACCACGTGTTATCTACTATCTGTGATTTGAATGTGATGTGAGCCGAAGAGTGATTGTACATTGTACCAATTATTCGCCTACAACTAGGTCAGCACATCCGATTTCTACGACGCTTTTTATTTACTAGGGTAGCTTTTCTATGCGCATACCGTATTCGCCTCTTACGACATGCCCTGTCGGTCATAGTATTACTATTCTGTGCCCCCATGCGGACCCCAGTATTACACTGGTAAAACTAACTAAGTAACTAAATAACTATATTGTGAAGATGAACTATATGATTATTTTATAATCATCAAATTCAGATCGTATTACATTTCTTACCAAAAACCTAGAAGCAAGTTACCGAAGACACTTGGCACCCAATATACAATCACGAATTTGATATTGCAGACATCATTATGAGTACGGCATTTGACGGAGATTCGGATGTTCCTGACATATCATGGTATATGCCTAACTGGTTGGTGGGAGAGGGCAACGTACTCACGTTTGCGGAGCAAAAAAAAAGCAACGAAAGACAAGAACTGTTATGTAGCTTTGAATATTAGCTTTATTAAATGTTAACGAACACAAATAATCAACAAATCCGACATGTCAAATATGAAAAATAATCAACAAGTCTGACATGTCAAATATGACAAATAATCAACAAGTCTGACATGTCAAAGATGACAAAAGCTGGTAAGGCAAGTTGACCACAGTTCTGACTTTAATTAAAGGTAAAA
This sequence comes from Arion vulgaris, assembly GCA_020796225.1. Classification (NCBI taxonomy): domain Eukaryota; kingdom Metazoa; phylum Mollusca; class Gastropoda; order Stylommatophora; family Arionidae; genus Arion; species Arion vulgaris. The sequence goes on along the minus strand of CM036761.1, from coordinate 25,542,941 downwards.
CAGAATCTTGATGGCAGATATAATGACAACTCTATGTCGACGAAGATTTGATACAAGAGCGCGTGATAAATAAATAAGAACATGAATTGACAACACTAAGACACCTTAGAAAAACACACATTTACTAAACAGTACCATCCATTTAGCGGTGGTCCTATTTTTATTTATGTCTTTGAGTTCTAAAGCAAGATAAGTCAAATCCAACTGTAAACTTATGGACTCAGGTAAAAATGATGCAACTCAGATCACAATCGCTCAAATTCGTTTTAAAATCAACTCAAAATTATAAATCGAAGTTATATTATGCAACAAGTAAAATTTAACAATAATGAATATCAATATTATCTACATTTATCACCAATAAATAACCATAAACTCACAGAATTGAGTAAAATTTAAAAAAAAAATTTGCATTGTTCTATCAAACAAATATAAATTCCAGCCCCCGACTGAATTTAGGTCAGTGGTTTTCCCGTCAGTTGTCAGGACTAGTTATTTAGAGTGGGCTGTGGATAAGTTCACCCACAGCCAAATCTAATACTGGGCCTCATAACTGACCGAGGAAACCCTGACCTAGTTTGAGTTGAGATGCTGGACTTTATATATGTTTGATAGAACGCTGCAATGGTACTCACTTCTTTGAGTCTATGGTTATTTATTGATGAAAATATTCATAATACTGATATTCCTTATTGTTAAACTTAACATGTTTCATAATATAGCCTCGGTTTAGCATGGTGTGTTAATTTTAAAATGAATTCGACTATATACAACAATACTGGAATACGAGGTCACGTGACGGTTGTGTTATCTCCTATAATTTTTACTAGAGGTTGCAGATCGTATGCGGTTATAGTTGGCTGTGGTTCACTATATCCTTTATAAATGACAGTAGCCGCGTCTCCTAGCACTTTGGCGTCTGGATCATAATAACCTTCTCAAATTATCGAATAAATTTACACTGAAAGCAGGAAATAAAGATTCTCATAGGTAAACAACTTCAACATGGAATACATAATTTTCCAAGAGAGAACTTTCTCGTATGATTAACTACACAGCCTGTACATTCGTTTTTTAACTAAGTGATTTATAGAATAAAGGAATACGTACTAACAATGAAATACGATAATGTATGAGCGTTGCTCCGGTTCACACTAAATTTGTGGATCCGGTCTGACAGTTCATTGTAGATTGTGAGTGTGCGTTTTGTTCATAAATGTCAGAAGAAATGTTACTACTGGGATCTCTGGTGTTTATCTCGCAATATTCACATAGATAACATGAATATTATTAATATTATATGTAATTTAGTTGTGATCCGTAGTAGCGTAGCTGTTAGTGAACGCCTTCCCAGACGAGTGGTCAGGGTTCAAGTCTACAGTAGTCATGGAACTGTTTATAGTAGGTTGTGAGTGTGCGTTTTGTTGATAAATGTCTAAGCAAATGTTGATTCTGGGATCGCGGGTGCTTATCATGAAGTTACTCGCAATATTTACATAGATAACATGAATAATATTAACACTTTATGTAATTTAGTTCAGATCCCCAGTAGCGTAGCTGTTAGGGAGCTCGCTTCCTTGGCGAGTGGTACGTGTTCAATTCTACAGTAATCTTGAAATAGTATTCCATTTGGTACCTCAACTTATTTCCATGAAAAGGACCGGGAAGTAAATACGGTCAGCGTAAAGTTGATCACATAACCCATCGTGTGCCGATGGTCAATGAAAAATAAAGTCCTAACACCGCATTCTCCAATATACATCTAGGTATATAAAAAGGTTTCAGAGAAAATAGTGCTTACGTTAGAACAAACATAAATTATAACAGTTTGCATAGAACAATTTACTACTTAGGAAATAATTATCGAATGTTAGAGAACAAACTCTTGACTGTTACCCGCTGAGACATGAAAAGAATAAGGACACCATATATAATATTTGACATAATGGTGATATATAAGCTAAGAATTATGTAAACTATTTGAGAAAATTTGAATACATCTTTTTGAATATAAATTTAACCCACATTTACTTGTAGACTTTGTGAACAAATCGGATCACATTCCAAACATATTTTTGTTAAGGAATGACACGTCGTCGGAGTTCTATCATTATATGTATTTCTTGGATTATGATTTGGCTTCCCTAACTCTGCAACATGGACATTTAACAAGGCAATGGAAAAACATATATGTGCTTTTGAATATAAGTGTTATAGATAAGTACTCCGTATATCATGGGCAGAGAAGAAAACGAATAGATCTACCCAGAAAAAGCACAACATCAAAGAAAACTGACTAATGCTACAACTAAGAATGAGAAAATTCATTGGAGTATTATGAACGTATAGAGGACACGAAGGGTTGGAGAAGACCATCATGGAAGGAGGCATCCCGGCAAAGAAAAAAAAAATGAGGAAGACCACGGAGAATACGGATTCAGAATGTTACTGGTGGTATGATCATGGTGGTTGCAGAGGCGGGGGATTTGGTATATGTTAGAGAGAAATTCTGAAAAACTGTTAAAGTGGGAAAGTTCTGCACAGGACAATATATTTGATAGTGAACTCTACAACACAGAGTTAAAGAACATCTCTTTGATATGTATGCAATGACAAGAGTTGGGCAGAAAAAGTGACCAGAGAGTTAAACACAACTCACCATACTAATAATAATAGAAGTTGTGAACGTCTAGAATTTTAAATACATGAATTATTACATTTCGTTTCAGAATAATAGGGGCGTTGTCATTATGTAATAATGTGATGTAATGATGTGATATAATGATGTAATGATGTGATGACATAAGTCAGCGCTGATGGTATTCATATAATCAATCAGATATGATACCATGAAACTGTATAACTCCAGCCGTGGTACTATAGTGTGTGAGGTTTTTTTCTGTTTTGTAAAATCTTAAAGATACCCGTGTGTTCAAGTGCGTTTCCTTTTAAACAATATACATACACTTTGGTCAAAATTAGGATGTGTATATCCTACAGGCGATATGGGTATACATAACTTCAGCGTACTCACGATCTCAGCGCAAACAACACATATCACAACGAGTGAACAACTTGATTTATAAGAGCGAATGCAAACAGCAAAAGCATGCTAAATATATACGTATATATGTATAAGAAGACAAGGATCGTGTAGGGGAATAGCAGCTGCTTGATATGGACATATTAAACAACCACACATGACCCCACAAGCGCAATGGCTTCAGCCTGTAGGCCAACGATTAGGATAGTATGACAATTCTGGTGGTAACGAAAAGGCAAAATTGACATCTTTAGCCAATAATCAACCATACTTTAATGGGATCTTATTGGCACTGACTTTGGTGTACACATTGTGTACAACTGCCTCCAAACATTCGTTGATGTACTATAAACCAAAACAGTTGTTCTGGCAGTTAAAAAAATTTTTTTTCACATAACCACCAATTCGTGTAGCATAGCTAATTGAATCGTTTGACTTTGTTAGAATAGACTGCATATATATACTACAATATTGTAGTACCATATTTTTGTGGGACATTGCTAGCCTGTTTACACTCTCCTAATCTTTAGCATAAAGTATATCTGGTATAGTACGTCCTCCCCCAACAATAGGCACATTTTGAAACAATATAATTATGTTGAAATATGATTATGTGCATCGAATTTAATTTCACTTACAACGACTAAATTGCATTACAAAATTCAGACTAATTAAGAACGATTTCGAAAGCATGGACACGAAGAACATCCCTACCAGATGTGTCTGAAATTGTGTCCAAAGATAGAACAATATCAAGTGATATCTTGTAATATCTGTTTCAGAAGAATCCTGCACAATGTCTGGACAGATAAGAGCTTTTGATAAAGAAAACAACATGTGCATCATTGCAGACCATCATTAACAGACGAAGATGGAAGTGGATTGCACATGTATGTCGTAGACTAGTATGAGCGTTGACTAGGACAACTCTCCGATAAACTGCAGAAGAATACAACAGTCCTATCAACAGAAAGCATAGGAAAGAACTATGGAATTAGAGAGTGGAGAGAATGTTGCCTTACGTGGGAAACAGTTTGTAGCAAGACGACAACAATGAGAATCACCCATTGAAGCCGTGTGTATCCAACGGCACATAAGTAGGATTTAGCTAGAAAGTATATCTTCAAACACGATCTTTGGAAATGTTAACTGTTCGATCACTTTCTACTGTTGCACAGTATGTTGTATATTCACTGTTTAATGATCTATCCTACTTCGTAACGTTATCTTACTTGTCCTGTCATGTGTTTATCCAATCTTTCCAGTTTTCTATTCAATAGTCCAATGTCTCTTTTTATACTTTTTTGGGGTTTGCAAGAAAACACTTTTAATAATTATTTATGTGTCTATTGATTTTTTCTTCCATAAAATACAACGATAAGTTAAATTAAACAAACAATATATGTGCATTCACTGTTTGCACTTTCTACACACAGTGTCAATGTGTTTTGATGTTTGATTAATACGTCTAATATAGATAAGTGTGTCTTTATGTAAGATAGTTTCCGGACAAGTATTCAATCACTTAATAAATGGCAGTGCCTAACATATTGCACTGTTGTCTGTATTAACTAATTAGTACGATTAACGATGGAAGCAGAGTATGATCGCGCTTCGAACGAGGGTCAACATCAACTGATAAACATAGTCAATGAAATGTTGCTTCGCCTGCGTATGAATTGCTTAAGCAAATCGCTTGAAATATATGATCTTTAGTGCGCTTTTACGGGTTAATAACGTTGTGCGAACGGCCTCTTGTATGTATATATATATATATATATATATATATATATATGTGTGTGTATGTGTGTTAAAACATTTTGAACTATATTTGTGTGCATGTATTAGTGTATTATTGCCACCATCGTTTTGCTCTTCGTATGTACGTTTTCGATTAAACATACTATATATTATTATTTTCTTTGAGCCACTGTGACGTGTAATTTGATCAACGTATCATCGAGTGAGTTTCTCAGAAATTATGTTTTATTTTACCCAGTGTTCTTCGGTTTTAGGATCTTGCATACTCGTTTTTTCTTCGTTCTTTTTCTTGTTTTGTCGTCACACTGCTACCAGGTTGTTGCCCAGTGTCGTGGTTTTCTGTTTTTATCTTGCACTGTTCTGGTGGCTTCAGGACCGTGTCGTGCTATGATGCAGAGAGGCGACCGCATCAGGCGGCGCCGAAGAGAGGCAACATAAGCAACGAAAACACAATTACAATCGAAGGTTATTTTAAGGAAAAAAAAAACATTTCACGGGCGGCATTTCGAAGACTTGCATCACACTGAGAAAATGTATCGCACGGCGCAGGGTGACTTGGGTGATTACTATTTTCGCTCTTTGACATAATTCTGCTATACCATCTAACCATCTTTTTCGTGGTCTTCTTTTCTCATTCTTCCCTATTCCTTCGTTATATCCCCATTATCATCAGTCCACATCGCGCTTATTGACAATGTAGAACTGACCCGCGAACAACCCTTCATAGTGTGGAGATACCAGTACCCGCTAACAACCCTTCATAGTGTGGGGATACCAGTACCAGCTAACAATCCTTCACAGTGTGGGGATACCAGTAACCACGAAAAACCCTTCATAGTGTGGGGATACCAGTACCAGCGAACAACGATTCATAGTGTGGGGATACCAGTACCAGCGACCAACCCTTCATTGTGTGGGGATACCAGTACCAGCGACCAACCCTTCATAGTGGGGAGATACCAGTACCCGCGAACAACCCTTCATAGTGTGGGGATACCAGTTCCCGCGAACAAACCTTCATTGTGTGGGGATACCAGTACCAGCGACCAACCCTTCATAGTGTGGGGATACCAGTACCAGCGACCAACCCTTCATAGTGTGGGGATACCAGTACCCTCGAACAACCCTTCATTGTGTGGGGATACCAGTACCAGCGACCAACCCTTCATAGTGTGGGGATACCAGTACCCGCGAACAACCCTTCATTGTGTGGGATACCAGTTCCGCGAACAAACCTTCATAGTGTGGAGATACCAGTACCCTCGAACAACCCTTCATTGTGTGGGGATACCAGTTCCCGCGAACAAACCTTCATAGTGTGGAGATACCAGTACCAGCGACCAACCCTTCATTGTGTGGGGATACCAGTACCCTCGAACAACCCTTCATTGTGTGGGGATACCAGTACCAGCGAACAACCCTTCATTGTGTGGGGATACCAGTACCAGCGAACAACCCTTCATAGTGTGGGGATACCAGTACCAGCGAACAACCCTTCATTGTGTGGGGATACCAGTACCAGCGACCAACCCTTCATTGTGTGGGGATACCAGTACCCTCGAACAACCCTTCATTGTGTGGGGATACCAGTACCAGCGACCAACCCTTCATTGTGTGGGGATACCAGTACCCTCGAACAACCCTTCATTGTGTGGGGATACCAGTACCCTCGAACAACCCTTCATTGTGTGGGATACCAGTACCCTCGAACAACCCTTCATTGTGTGGGGATACCAGTACCCTCGAACAACCCTTCATTGTGTGGGATACCAGTACCCTCGAACAACCCTTCATTGTGTGGGGATACCAGTACCAGCGACCAACCCTTCATTGTGTGGGGATACCAGTACCCTCGAACAACCCTTCATTGTGTGGGGATACCAGTACCCGCGAACAAACCCTTCATAGTGTGGAGATACCAGTACCCTCGAACAACCCTTCATAGTGTGGGGATACCAGTACCCGCGAACAACCCTTCATAGTGTGGAGATACCAGTACCCGCGAACAACCCTTCATAGTGTGGGGATACCAGTACCCGCGAACAACCCTTCATAGTGTGGAGATACCAGTACCAGCGACCAACCCTTCATTGTGTGGGGATACCAGTACCCGCGAACAACCCTTCATAGTGTGGGGATACCAGTACCAGCGACCAACCCTTCATTGTGTGGGGATACCAGTACCCGTGAACAACCCTTCATAGTGTGGGGATACCAGTTCCCGCGAACAAACCTTCATAGTGTGGAGATACCAGTACCCGTGAACAACCCATATTCGTGGATTGTATGATAAACGACAGGAGACAGTGGTTATGTTCTTCACTTCCCTGGAAGTCACACGGGAACTGCTTTATTTTGGACTCTCGACCATCAATAGAATATAATTGAGAAGGAGTTTCCGCATCTCTATACATACAACTACATTTCGGCAGCTGTTGGAGTCATGTGGGTCTGCAAGATAGCTCGTTTACTCTCCTGTACTCGTATATGCTCTTAATAGGTAAACGAATGAAAAGGCAAAATTCCTTTAGGGTAGACGAAAATAAATCTTGAGGGCTCTAAATCTTCTTCATTGCGATCGTTCTTTACGACCAATTTTAATCCCTCTTTGTGATATTTTTGATCTTTGTCCCAAAAAAAAAAAATACGTTGCACATTGGTTTGGTAGGCCCCTAAACGCATCGACTTCTACAAGTTTAGGACACGTGCATCCGATTTCAGCCAAACCTCCTTAGTGGCCTCTTACGACATGTGTAGCAGGTAACAGTGGTTCTATCCTTTACATCCCAAATGTGGGCCACGGTAACCACTCGGGTGGGGGCTCTAAATATACTTTAGTATGTATCCCCTAAGGTCATAGGTGATGCATTATTTTGTATCTATATTAAGATATAATCGTAGCTAGCACGTAGAAGTATGCACATTAACATGACGGAAGAGAACTGCAAACCTCCACTGTGGGCTATGTGTTGTTGCTAGTGTTGCAGCTCGGTATAACTTTATTGTAATCTCAATTAAGACTGTATGCTCTCAATACATTTTAAATTTAAGTCAAAAATATAATTTTGTTAAAATCTCTCATATATATAGAGTTATATAATCATATTCTTCGTATGCATACTCAGCGATATCTGTTGGGTGAGACTGAGCACCTGTGGGTCTGCCCGGAGTGCATTGACGTCAGGCTAGTAACCATTAATCAATCTATAATCATAGAATAGATGACATGTAAAATAAGTTTATTATGTAAGCATATTAACACTTACAAATTAATAATAAACACAGTTTACTATATCCTTTCCTAAGGAACCTACCCTTTAAATAACATCACTATCTAAATTACATTACGAGAGCGTTGCCTAGAGTTCTCAATATATACATGACATTACTAGACGATTGCCTAGCGGTCTCACTATATATATGACATTACTAGACGATTGCCTAGCGTTCTCACTATATACATGACATTACGAGACGATTGCCTAGCGTTCTCACTATATACATGACATTACGAGACGATTGCCTAGCGTTCTTACTATATACATGACATTACGAGACGATTGCCTAGCGTTCTTACTATATACATGACATTACGAGACGATTGCCTAGCGTTCTTACTATATACATGACATTACGAGACGATTGCCTAGCGTTCTCACTATATACATGACATTACGAGACGATTGCCTAGCGTTCTTACTATATACATGACATTACGAGACGATCGCCTAGCGGTCTCACCATATACATGACATTACGAGATGTTTGCCTAGCGTTCTCATTATATACATGACATTACCGTATTTTTGTCAAATCTGTTCAATATCTACATTGTGGATATAGTAGCACATATAAGAAGCTAATGATCATCACCGACATTTGTGTATGTTAATTATTAAATTATTGAGATAAATAATTAACTAATCAGTTGATTCCTCAACATCCAATACCTTCTACTGAGCAGAGCTTTCCAACCTTAACATTACTTTGCAATTTCTTTCTCACACGGGATATGTGTTATGAATCTACAGCCATCATTCTTAATTCATCTTATACATTGTCTTCCTCTGCTCCTCTTTGAAGGATTTTTATTTAATAATAATATTCTCTAACACTTCGTTTTTTTTAATGTCCAAAATACGTCACTTTTCGTTATCTTCTTTCAACATCAGCCAGTTTTTTTTAAATTTTGAGTTCATTCTGGATAGATCAATTTGTTCTCTTTTCTGTCCATGGTATACGGCAGACTCTTCTGTAACAGTTATAACCGAAAGCGCATATATGTTTCTCCACTGCCGTCTTAAATGTCCATGTTTCACTCATATGTTACCACTTGAAATAGACATGCTCTTATTATTATGATATGTGTTCTCTTATCAGTTCTATCCCATCTGTTTTCGTTGTTTAAGTTTGTGTAAAGCTATGTTTTTTCATTGACAAAATATTTCCGTCAGACATTGATTAAATACGTCGTATTTGTGTTCAGTCCACAATTGATCTTGTTCCTATTGTTTGTTTTATAAATATAGCATCGTCAGCGTTTAAAAAATATATTCATATAACTCAACAAAATACCTTCCTGTCATATATATATATATATATATATATATATATATATATATATATATATAAATATATATATAAATATATATATATATATTTATAAGACTGTACGGGATTTAATAAGTCTGTCTGATACACTATCATTTATTCCTGTAGATAATATGTAATAATATTTCGCAAAGAGCGTAAATGCATGACATCATCTAGTCTTTTGAAATGTTTCTAAAATGCATCGCTGAGGAGAAACATAGCGATAAATATTTATTTGTTTCTTATTTTTATCTTTATTGGAAAGACGTTCGAGAATCATGACTATTCTATTGTCTCATGTCCTCATCATTTTCACTGTTTTTATTTTCATTTTATTACAACAGTTTCATGTGTCCCGTTTTTATCTTTCTGATTGCTTTACTTAAAAAAATATTTGAAAATGTTTTAGCAAACTGTCATTCTTTAATATCAATTTTTAAAAAATGATATTCCAAATGCATTTTTTGTTTTTCGTCTGAACAAAAATTATTTTGTTAATCATACAATTCATTACATCTCCATATTTTTGTTTTCGTTTTAATTAATACTAATCATCCACACATGCCACAATCGATGAGCAAACACTTTTATCTCTGTCTTGTTCTTGATTTGTTGCTGAAACAGATTGTTGTATATTCCCCAGTCAGCTTTTAACCCTTTCGTCCTCCTGATCTGACATATCGGCTTGCGGGATTTTCTTAAGATGACGTAAATTGAATTTACAGAAAACTTCGGAATACATTACAATATACCTACGATTGGAGATTTTAAAAAACATATTTATGGAGTGAAAGAGTTTATAAAGTAGCTTACGGCATATCCCACAGAAGAGGCAGATGCTAGCTACCTGACTCGTACATTACTTTGTACCAAAAAATGCACTTACGTTTGATTCTGGAATATCATAGCAATAGCAATATCTACAAAACAAGATTATGTTTACCCGTGTGGTGTCGGGGCCCGCTCGGGAATCAGTGAATAGTATCACTGTAACATACAAAGCATGTGGTAAGATCCGACTGATGTAGACCTAGGGAAGCTACACTAGTAAATAAAAAGCATCGCAGAAATAGAATGTGATGACATACTTATAGGTGCTTAACTGACACAAGGTACAATCGCTAATCGGCTCAGATAACATACAAATCACACAGTCGTTAATAAGTGGTCGATATGTAGTGTTCAAAGAAAAAGATGAAGCTGAAACATATCGTTGTATTTCCAAATTAGCCTCTAATAATATAGCTTTCCACATTCCACATACAAGTGACAAATACTACCTGACTCGTACATTACTTGTTACCAACATATATACTTACATTAGATTCTGGAATGTCAAAACAATATCAATACGTACGATATAAGATAATGTTGTTAGAGAAATGAAACGATTCAATGAATACGACGTGTTCGATGCTAAATAAGTTAATCATAATGATATTTCTAAAACAAAAAGACACCGAACACAAGTACATTAGGATAGGATTTGAATTCTTTCAATCTTCTTCTTTTTCTGCTTCTAACATTCCATTCGTGCTAACCACTCTGTGTGATCTGTATGTGATCTGTGCCTAAGAGCAAATGTACGTTATGCTAGTTTTGGACCTAAAAGTACAAGCGCATTCTGTGACGTTTTTTATTTACTAGGGTAGCTTCACTAGACCTCTACCTCAGTCGCCTCTAACGACATGTCTTGTAGTACTCAGTGGTACTATTCTTTGCTTCTCTTGCGGTCCTCGGCATCACACGGGCAAACATTCAATCTACTTTTGTTTCCTATAGCTTTTGAAGAGATAATGCCATGTTTTCTAAGTACTACCCATCATGCAAGAATGTCAATAAACATAGGGTAGTAGATAATATATTTCTGAAAAATACTAACATCATCTTTGTTCAATTTCTCTGAGTTAACTCCTACGCACTACAATCAATTCTTCAGGTAGAAAACAATACAGATATGTTCTGTTCTAAAATAAAGAACATACCCCAGTTAATTTCACGATGCATATTTACGTTATTATTGCAGTCACGTGAATGTAAATCATTGGGATGTATACATCGTTTTTTTGTCACGAGTTGCAATTATTTCCCTAATGTTTCATATATTATACAATCTAGCATATACATATATGATTTTTGGAAATAATGAAATATATTTGACATTTTGTTGTTCAAAACATCACATTCAGGAAACAAGAATACATCTGATTAATTTTGGTTATATTTTTTTCCGAGAGATAAGTGGGAGGGAAACTTTAAGAAATGGACATGTTACAGCCTGGCAGAGTGCAACACAAAGGCGAAAGACATAGGATGCTAGAGATTCATTGCAGCCAACCTTCGATGTGGAGACGGCACCTGATGATGATGATATCTTTTTTAAAATAATAACATGGAATGTCAGTAGAAGCAGATATAAATTACGTTGACTTTTGATAGATAGATTGACTGAATTGTCCATCATCGTTGCACTTCGGTGAGTAACTATGTATGATCCTATCTATTTCCTACACAGAAAGATCTCAGCTTTAGAGCACGAACTCCGTAGCACTGGTCAGTTTCCCCGGTGCAATTTTGAAAATGGTGAAGATATTTTAATAGGAATTTGATTATTACTATTTTGTAATGAATGTTACCTTGGCAGTGGCTTTCCAGTTTGCTCTTCTCGATTTTGAACTACCAAGGTTTCTTTTACGTGCTCAAATTGAATATGGGACCTACTCCCATCCATCTCCCTACATCTCCCTACATCATCTGTCTTCGATAGGACTAGGAACTAGATGAAACCTACACTGAGATCAAGAATCTCTTGAAAAATATCCAGATGGCTTCATGAAGGAGCGAACCAGGCACATTTGACATGAGAAACGAGCCCCTAACCACTACGCCGCAGAGACCCTTCACTGTTGATATATATATTTATAATCATTGCAGAACATTTTGCAGCACATTATTGCAGAACATTTTGCAGCACATTTTGCAGCACATTTTGCAGCACATTTTGCAGCACATTATTGCAGAACATTATTGCAGAACATTTTGCAGCACATTTTGCAGCACATTATTGCAGAACATTATTGCAGAACATTATTGCAGCACATTTTGGAGCGCAAATTTTCAACACTATGCATTTATGTTTGGTGTGATTGTTTATTGAGAACCGCATTGTGTAGTGGCTAATGCATTCGCTTGATATCGCTTGGTCCATGTTCAAGTCCTAGGTTACAGCTACATTGTTTCCTATCGTAACGACTCTCATTTCGAACCAGCCACAATTAGATAACAGAAAATCACTGAGAAGTATATGCCGCCGGCGTTATGCTGACTACATTCACTATCGTTTGCCGATGCCCGCCTGCCAAGCGTGTTCGTAGCGCGTTTGACTGCGGGCAACTAGCCCTCTGTGTGTGCATGTTTAATTCCGCGGGCTGGCAGAAAAGCCACATGTTCCCCAGATTCACGGTGTTCGTGGCACCGAACCGAAGGTTTACGATGTCCATGGCACCGAGCCGAAGAGCTGAAAGCTCAAGTGCTTCTGGATCGGAAAAAAAAAATCGTTTGCCGATTGTCATGAAAAAGTACGAACTTAACATCATTTTCTGCAATATAGTTAATGTTATGAAAAATGGTTCTACTACTTTTACATCAAGTTTCATCAGTGAGCCCACGCCATTCAACTCTCAGTATCTTCTGTTTTTATCACTCTTTTCAATAATATGTCACTCTCGTCATTCACTGGTTTGCTCTTTCCCGCTTAATGTATGTCATAGTTAATAACTACATTTTTTAAAGTTCTCAATTCCCTGGTGGTTCTATTATTTTCTCTTTCTTCACTCATTTTTTTTCCACAAACAAAGTATCAAATTGCTGTAGTAATTTTCAACATTGAAATGGAAACTCTGCAGGGATGGGACGTTTCATGGATATTTATGCGTTTGTGGAAGTTGCATACTGTGAATGGGTGTGATCCAGACAGGCTGTCTGAAGATTGCTCGTCTGAGTCCAAATAGATGCATTTAGAGTTTTAACAATCAATAGACTGGACTTAGAAAGATGAATCTGGCATGTGTCAGCTCTGATGGAATCCCTACGACAAATCAGAACTAATACAATGATACACTGTAAATAAAAATGGTTTAAAAGCCGAAGGATTGACTTCATTGCACCGGGTTTTAATCCATACGGCTCGGTCCCTCTCCTCAGAAATAGCACGCCACCTGCCGAGAGTATTGCACAAAGCAGGAACTCCGTAGCTCCAGCAACAATCCTAGGGGTCTCTGGAAAAAACTGCATTCGTGAACAGAATGGCGCGGTCCAATGGCATGGTCGGGACTCGAACCCACGACCTTCGACTCACAAGGCAAAGGGCTTAACCACTTAGCCACATAGACCCCCTAAATGACCACCTAGATACACTGTAAGTCTAGAGGTGACAATTTAAAGTGGGAGGTATGTTTGTAAAAACTTAGTTAACCGTCTGTAGTAATATGTGTTTTCTTGGATAATATGCAAACACTATGGGAGTAATACAGATGTGTCTGCTTTACATGTCATAGTGATATATATATATCAGTCTGACCATTCTTCAGTCTGATCCTGATACACGTTCAATCTTCCAACACTATCCTTTGGTGGCGTACAGACGGGACAGAAGCCTTAAGGATATGTTGGTTCACAGTCGCCTCAAGCCTAACATCCAGAGTCATTTTGGCACCATCCGGTGTGGCCGTCGGCGCTGCAACACTTGTGCTTATGTAATACAGACCCGCACGGTGTCTTTTCCAAAAGCCACGTTCGTTGTTGAAGACAGTTTCACGTGCGAGTCCGTAATATTATCTATGCCATTATCTGCAAGCGGTGCAACAAGGCCTATATTGGGAAACCGGCAGGAGACTCAGTGACCGATTCGCCCAACACTTGCGCGATATACGCCAATGCTCTGTGACCCCTGTAGCTACCCATTTCAATGATACTGGCCATTCAGGAGCTTGCGATGTCCAGGTCACAGCCATCCGATCATGTTCCTCTGATGATCGTAGTCGATTTGCTCTGGAGAATCGGTTGATTTCTTTGTATGGTACCTTGCGACCATGCGGGCTCAACGTATTACATTCTTATGCTTCTTAGTACTTTCTCTTCCCATGCTTTGTAATCTCTATGGGTATATGTTGCATGTATTACATTCTTATGCTTCTTAGTACTTTCTCTTCCCATGCTTTATAATCTATATGGGTATATGTTGCATGTATTCAAGTTATATATTTACTAGATGTTTCATTGTTTCTTTTCTATTTCTAGTTTTTATGTGTGTTTTTGTGTTACATTTATTTCGTTATTCGTTTTTATTCCAGATTTTCCTTAGATACGTTGGTATTTGGTCGTCCATTTGTGTTTCATTTTAATTTGTCACTCCTGTTTGTTCGTTTGCTTGATAAAGGCCTTGTTGGTCGAAACGTTGCTGTTTATCGTCACTGTTTATGTCTTTTGTAAAACTATAGTACTTTGTTTGTACGTTTTTCACTATATATATATATATAATATGTAAACACTATGGGAGTAATACAGATGTGTCTGCTTTACATGTCGTAGTGATTATATAATATGTAAACACTATGGGAGTAATACAGATGTGTTTGCTTTACATGTCGTAGTGATATATATATATATATATATATATATAACATTAATGTACATCATTCTTCTTTTTATTCTTCTTCCAAAGCTCCATATCGACCACCTGTTAATCACACTTTGTGATTTGTATGTGATCTGAGCCTAAGAGCGATTGCACGTTGTGCCAGTTATGTGCCTACAAGTAGGCCAGTACATCTGATTTCTGCGACACTTTTTTATTAGGGTATCTTCCCTAGATCCCTACCTCAGTCGCGTCTTACCACTCGCATGTCGCAGTGTTACTATTCTTTGCTCCCCTTGCTAGTCCCAACATCACACGGAGGATACATCATTCAATATCTTCTTCTTCTTCTTCTTCTTCGCATTCGTTCTTTACGACCAATTTTAATCACTCTTTGTGATATGTTTGATCTTTGCCACGAACGTGTATACGTTGCACGTTGGTTTGGTAGGCCCCTAAACGCATATACTTTTACACGTTTAGGACACATGCATCCGATTTCAGCCAAACCTCCCTAGTCGCTTCTTACGACATACGTGGCGGGTAACAGTGGTTATATTCTTTACACCCCGAATTCGGGCCCCGACAACTACTCTGGCGCATCATTCAATATACTGTTTAGCAATATATATATATATATATATTTTAAAATAAAGATAACAGTAACCATCTTTCATATACATATGTATATTGTGGAATATTGACATTGAGCACTTTTCATGACTTGTCATGGCACCCCCATGATGCTCTAAGGACTCAGTGGTATACAATTAGATAACTAGGTTTTCTATAGTATATACTGTATTTCCAGATTTAGAAGTCTAACAGTGAAGAATTTACTACATTACACCGGGATTCCACATATGGCTCCGTCCCTGTCGGCAGAAATGACACGCCACCTTCCGAGAGTATTGCACACATCGTGAATTCCGTAGTTCCAACAACAATCATATCGATCTCAGGACAAAATTGCACCTGTATCGTAGTCGGGATTAGAATGTATAACCTGCAGAACGACAGGCACATTTCTTGACCATTTCGCATAGAGACCCATAAGTTGCAGAATGATTTCATTCGATCACAAACAGCTCTCTATAATTCATACTAATAATCATATGAATCCTCTCTCTCGTTATATATATATATATATATATATATATATATATATATATATATATATATATATATACACACATGGACGGCTTGTCATGTAGGGCCAGTGGGGCACGGCCCCACCAATAATCGAAAGTGATAATAACTTCCTGGAATAGACAAATAATAGTAAATATTCCAAATCCATGATTTTTCCTAAAATTTGGGTCTGGCCCCACCAATAAAACTGACTACGAGCCGCCACTGTATATATATATACCAGTTCCGAGTGATGTGAAAAAAACCACTTTCATTCTATGTCTTTCGTAATCTCCACTTTCACCGGCAGCACTTACTATCTTGTCTATATCCCTTTCACTACTAATTACTTTGCTAGTCATGGTTAACATATCCATTTTCATTTTTATTTTAAAACACTAAATATCAGGATATGATTACAACCGCATTTTAAAGCCAAACTATAATTATTAATGTATTATTTGAACGTTCCATAGCAGTCGCTTTATATTATAACGCTGCTTTACTTTCAACATCTTTAACTGCATTTTCTGGAATTGTCAAGACCGTCTGATATTTATGTCCAAAATAAATGTAACTACAGTTAAGACAAGCTAACGTCAAGAAAATAGCATTTATAATTCAGAACATCTATTTAAAGCACCCGATAAACAGAAGATTACACGGGTTTTGATAGATTCAATTTTATATTTTAACAATCAAATAAATAAAGTCGTTCATATTAGACGTTTGTTGATCTGGTTTTACTTCTGAAAGGTTGTTCTGGCATTGCTCACTTGTTAGATCTTGCGTTTAGGAAAAGACTAGCTCATGTTTCTTGAAGATGACAAATTGTAGGATATGACAGTGTTATTTTGCGGTGTGTCATTACTTCGGCTTTCAAACTTTAATTATTGCAAACATTTATTGACAATTTATTGTGTGTTTCTAAATGTCTGTTCTTTTAAGTATGGTTTCGTTTTTAGAATATTTACGACGTGTCGGCAGCTATATGATTATTTTCTGTAGACTTGAAAGCTATCAGTTTAACAAGATTGATTACAAGCAAATGTTAAAGTAATAAGGTGTATTGCAGTCTTCTTCTCATTCTTCTAACTCTCCATATTGACCACTTGTGTAATCTGTATGTGATTTGAGACTAAGAGCGACTGTACATTGTCCCAATTACGTGCCTACAAGTAGGCCAGAACCTCCGATTTCTGCGACATTTTTATTTACTAGGGTAGCTTCCTAGGCCCCTACCTCAGTCGCCTCTTACGACATGCCATTTAGGTCACAGCGGTACTATTATTTGCTTCTCTTGCGGGCCCCAGTACCACACGGACGTGTTTTGTAGTAGCGTATTGTCTTCTTAGTCTTATTATTGTCATCCTAGTCTTATTATTGTCTTCTTAGTCTTATTATTTTCTTCTTAATCTCAATATTGTCTTCTTAGTCTTATTATTGTCTTCTTAGTCTTATTATTGTCTTCTTAGTCTTATTATTGTCTTCTTAGTCTCAGTGTTGTCTTCTTAGTCTCATTATTGTCTTCTTAGTCTTATTATTGTCTTCTTAGTTTTATTATTTTCTTCTTAGTCTTATTATTGTCTTCTTAGTTTTATTATTGTCTTCTTAGTTTTATTATTGTCTTCTTAGTTTTATTATTGTCTTCTTAGTTTTATTATTGTCTTCTTAGTCTTATTATTGTCTTCTTAGTCTTATTATTGTCTTCTTAGTCTCAATATTGTCTTCTTAGCCTTATTAT
The DNA here is from genome assembly GCA_020796225.1 of Arion vulgaris. Lineage (NCBI taxonomy): Eukaryota > Metazoa > Mollusca > Gastropoda > Stylommatophora > Arionidae > Arion > Arion vulgaris. The sequence continues at coordinate 25,525,034 of CM036761.1, read as the reverse complement.
TGTCTTCTTAGTTTTATTATTGTCTTCTTAGTTTTATTATTGTATTCTTAGTTTTATTATTGTCTTCTTAGTTTTATTATTGTCTTCTTAGTTTTATTATTGTCTTCTTAGTTTTATTATTTTCTTCTTAGTCTTATTATTGTCTTCTTAGTCTTATTATTGTCTTCTTAGTTTTATTATTGTCTTCTTAGTTTTATTATTGTCTTCTTAGTTTTATTATTGTCTTCTTAGTTTTATTATTGTCTTCTTAGTTTTATTATTGTCTTCTTAGTCTTATTATTGTCTTCTTAGTCTTATTATTGTCTTCTTAGTCTCAATATTGTCTTCTTAGTCTTATTATTGTCTTCTTAGTTTTATTATTGTCTTCTTAGTTTTATTATTGTCTTCTTAGTTTTATTATTGTCTTCTTAGTTTTATTATTGTCTTCTTAGTTTTATTATTGTCTTCTTAGTTTTATTATTTTCTTCTTAGTCTTATTATTGTCTTCTTAGTTTTATTATTGTCTTCTTAGTTTTATTATTTTCTTCTTAGTCTTATTATTGTCTTCTTAGTTTTATTATTGTCTTCTTAGTTTTATTATTTTCTTCTTAGTTTTATTATTGTCTTCTTAGTTTTATTATTGTCTTCTTAGTTTTATTATTGTCTTCTTAGTTTTATTATTTTCTTCTTAGTTTTATTATTGTCTTCTTAGTTTTATTATTTTCTTCTTAATCTCAATATTGTCTTCTTAGTCTTATTATTGTGTCGTCTTACATTGCTACCGAGTTGTATCTCAGTGTTGTAGTCTTATTATTGTGTCGTCTTACATTGCTACCGAGTTGTATCTCAGTGTTGTAGTCAAGTATTGTGTCGTCTTACATTGCTACCGAGTTGTATCTCAGTGTTGTAGTCAAGTATTGTGTCGTCTTACATTGCTACCGAGTTGTATCTCAGTGGTGTAGTCAAGTATTGTGTCGTCTTACATTGCTACCGAGTTGTATCTCAGTGTTGTAGTCAAGTATTGTGTCGTCTTACATTGCTACCGAGTTGTATCTCAGTGTTGTAGTCAAGTATTGTGTCGTCTTACATTGCTACCGAGTTGTATCTCAGTGGTGTAGTCAAGTATTGTGTCGTCTTACATTGCTACCGAGTTGTATCTCAGTGTTGTAGTCAAGTATTGTGTCGTCTTACATTGCTACCGAGTTGTATCTCAGTGTTGTAGTCAAGTATTGTGTCGTCTTACATTGCTACCGAGTTGTATCTCAGTGGTGTAGTCAAGTATTGTGTCGTCTTACATTGCTACCGAGTTGTATCTCAGTGTTGTAGTCAAGTATTGTGTCGTCTTACATTGCTACCGAGCTGTATCTCAGTGATGTAGTCAAGTATTGTGTCGTCTTACATTGCTACCGAGTTGTATCTCAGTGATGTAGTCATGTGCACTTAGCCTGATATTCTCGTTTGACGAGTTGTATCTCAGTGTTGTAGTCTCAGTGTGGTATATCAGTGTTGTAGTCAAGTATTGTCTTCTTAGTCTCATTTATGTGTCGTTTTACATTGCTACCGAGCTGTATCTCAGTTTTGTAGTCATGTGCACTTATCCTGATATTCTTGGATGACGAGTTGTATCTCAGTGTTGTAATCCTGTGCACTTATCCTGATATTCTCGGATGACGAGTTGTATCTCAGTGGTGTGGTCATGTGCACTTATCTTGTTATTCTTGAATGACGAGTACATTTGTGTATTTTGTAGCATGATTCTATCCAGTGGCGGCTAGTGAACATTTATGTTGATGAGGCCTGACATTTATTTCGGATAAATAATGCTTTTTGGTTGCTCTATTTTTTTAATTTATAAAATAATAAACACACGTTATACGTTATATTTGTTTGGGCCCAGCCCCACTGGCCCTTAATAATGAGCCGTCACTGAATCTACCCCTCCATATATCCATATTTTCCTTTGTCATCCCCTCTATTTTTCGCTCCGATTTTCTGTGGTAGAACATGTTATAGATAGGCGCGCTTGGCTGGATTCTGACTTGAAGGTCAAACTACAATCATTTCATTCTTTGATGTAGTTGAAACAGGGTTTTGTTAAAACAGTCTTTTTGATGCTGGTATTTGTGACTTTATTTCTGTTCGTGTTATTTGTGCTATTTTGGAGATTTCGTATTTCTCACTTGGAAATCTGTTGTATGTGAGATTTACGTATTGTCTCTTGAGAGCTCTTAATCACTAGAGATCTCTATACCACTAGAGAGCTCTATAGTACTAGATAACTCAATAGCACTAGATAACTCAATAGCACTAGATAACTCAATAGCACTAGATAACTCAATAGCACTAGATAACTCAATAGCACTAGATAACTCAATAGCACTAGATAACTCAATAGCACTAGATAACTCAATAGCACTAGATAACTCAATAGCACTAGATAACTCAATAGCACTAGATAACTCAATAGCACTAGATAACTCAATAGCACTAGATAACTCAATAGCACTAGATAACTCAATAGCGCTAGATAACTCAATAGCGCTAGATAACTCAATAGCGCTAGATAACTCAATAGCACTAGATAACTCAATAGCACTAGATAACTCAATAGCACTAGATAACTCAATAGCACTAGATAACTCAATAGCACTAGATAACTCAATAGCACTAGATAACTCAATAGCACTAGATAACTCAATAGCACTAGATAACGCAATAGCACTAGACAACTCAATAGCACTAGATAATTCTATAGCACTAGATAACTCTATAGCACTAGATAACTCTATATCACTAGATAACTCAATAGCACTAGATAACTCAATAGCACTAGATAACTCTATAACACTAGATAACTCTACATCACTAGATAACTCTACAGCACTAGATAACTCAATAGCACTAGATAATTCTATAGCACTAGATAACTCTATAGCACTAGATAACTCTATAGCACTAGATAACTCTATAGCACTATATGACTAGCGATATCGATCTCTAACATTTGATTTATTGATTGATATGAACATCACCATTTCACTTCGGTGAATAACCATTCGTGCTCCGATCTCTTTCTCAGAAAGGAAACTCTCACCGACAGTAAGCAAATTTCCCGTTGTAATTGTGAAGATGGTAAATATTTGTGGATACATTTGAATGTATCTGTTTCATGAATATTACCCAAGCATCGGTTTCACGCCTTTCTTCTTCTCTTCCACCATTGACTTCTTTATGGAAGTGTTGGGGGTGAAACGATCTTGTGTGTGCTTTTTAAGGCACTTTGTAAGCTGATATTCATGTTCGTAAGGCTGTTCTTGATGCCGTCGATTCATCTTTTGTGTGGTCTTCCTCTTGCCTTGTTTCACGTCTCACTTGTATCTATTTTCAACTGACAACGGTTTAACTTGAACCAACGGACGAAACTTTTGTTTAATGCTAGCACGACATAATTAAATTTAGTTAATTGAATTTATCAAAGATATAATAACAGTATGCTCTGTATAGGAGACGCAGTATGAACAATACTTTTACCAAAAAACAATGCTATCATGACAATATTGAAATAAAGGAGATAAATGAAAATAAACAATGAAATAATATATATATTATTTTAAAACAATTAGCACATTACATGGTAAATACTAAATACAAACAACAACAATTGAATAACATATTTATAATTATTATTTAGTAATAAATAGCTGTAACTGAGCAAAACATTGACATCCTAAGTGTCAGTCTCATAGCTAGATGTCCGGTCTCAACCACGCCGCCCTCAGACCATTTATCAAATTTTAAACATATCATCTTCTGTGTCTTCCTTTCATTTTCTTTGTATGGATTCCCATCTTAACCAGTTTTCTTCAATTTTTCTTCTCAATATATCTATATTTTTTTTCCTTATCTTCATTGTGAAACTTTTGTAATATTTATATTTAAAATTACGTAGACGTCTTTTCGACTTCTTTTTATAACGCTCCATATCGACCGCTTGTTAACCACTCTGTGTGATTTGTATGTGATCTGAGCCTAAGAGCGATTGTGCTTTGTGCCAGTTATGCGTTTACAAATAGGCCAGCATATACGATTTCTGCGACGTTTTTTTTACTATGGTAGCTTTCCTAGGCTCCTACCCGAGTCGCCTCTTACGACATGCCTTGTAGGTCACAGTTTTACTAGCCTTTGCTTCCCCTGTGAGCCCTGACAACACACGAGCGTTTGTTTTAACTAAATTTTTAAATGTACAACTGTAAGTACTCACATCCAAATTGTGCCACTTAGAAAATGAATGTTCTTAAATGTCCACGGTGCCCGTCTGCCCAGCGTGTTCGTAGAGCGTTGGACTACGGGTGACTATCCTCTGTGTGTGCGGGTTCAATTCCGCGGGATGGCAGAAAAATCCGCAGATTCTCCAGATTTACGGTGTTCGTGGCACCGAACCGAAGAGTTACGATGTCCATGGCACCGAGCCGAAGAGTTGAAAAGCTCAAGTGCTTCTGGATCGGAACAAAAAAAAAAATGCCCACGGTTCCCACTCATTTGTTGTCGTTAGGAATATATGTACTATTATTATTGTAATCTTTATTTTCATACCATTTCCACATTAATATGGCAACTCACATACATACCACTAAGAGAGGTTTAACAAGTGGTTGATGAAAAGCGAACGAAAACGAAGAAGTATATTTTTTTCCCCCGATCCAGAAGCACTGAACTTTTCAGCTCTTCGGCTCAGTGCCATGGACATCGTAACCTTCGGTTCGGTGCCACGAACACCGTAAATCTGGGGAATCTGTGGCTTTTCTGCCATCCCGGATTTGAATCCGCACACAGAGACTAGTCACCCGTAGTCCAATGCGCTACGAACATGCTGGGCAACAGAAGAATATCATAAATACACACGCATACAAAAATATTAGATCACGACACTTTGTAACGATTAGTCCTCATCATCATTGACGAACGATAGCAGAGATGAACAAACAAAATACATTAAAAATAAATGACAGGGAACTTAGTGGCCACAGAAACACATTTGATACTAGAAATCAGTGACAGCATCGTTTTATATGAAACTGAAAGATACTTGAAGATATCACTACCGTTTCATTGGCTACAAGATGGGTTGTCTTAAGTTACGGTTTCAAGGTTGTCGGTTATATTGATGAGAGTAGGACTTTCAGGCTGGGAAAATAAACAGCTATGGATTAAATACAGAAAAATGTGATCTGTTGGATTAAAAAGGTAATCTTTATTGTATGTATGATATATTCTATATCCGCGTGCCATAGTCATATATAAATGTGATGGATTAACGTAATGCGTAAGCTTTCGTTTATCGACTTGGATTCAAGAGGGTTGTAGGTTTAATCCCACATTTGACGTTCCACACATAAGAAATGAAGTAACCATCCTATTCCCTGTAAATTATACTCTAGAAATATAAAAGGACATGCACGCCATACCTAAGCTCTGAAAAGGCTACGGAAAATGTTATATATATATATATATATATATATATATATATATATATATATATATATATATATATATATATATATATATATATATATATATATATATATATATATATATATATATATATCTTCTTCTTCTTTTGTCGTCACACTGCTACCGGGTTGTTGCCCAGTGTCGTGGTTTTCTGTTTTTGTCTTGCGCTGTTCTGGTGGCTTGTGTGATTGTTATCTTCGCTATATATATATATATATATATATATATATTTGCTTTATATATAAGTATATATATATATTATATATATATATAAGTCTTTTTTTTCCTATCCAGAAGCACTTGAGTTTCAGCTCTTCTGCTCGGTGACATGGACATCGTAACCCTTCGGGTTCGGTTCCACGAACACTGTTAATCTGGGGAACCTGTAGCTTTTCTGCCAGCCCGCGGATTTGAACCCGCACACACAGAGTACTAGTCACCCGCAGTCCAACGCGCTACGAACACGCTGGGCAGGCGGTCATCTAAAAGTCTAAGGACGTATTGTTGACTTCATTGCAACGGGTTTTACCCCGTGTGGCACTTTACATTTCTGCAGCAATAACAGAACCGGTTCAACTATATCAAAAGCATATCACTAAGCACAAACTCCGTAGTTTCACGTCTAATTATTGTTATTTCTGCGAAAAAAATGCACTTTGAACAGAACGACGAGGTCCGGATTCAAACCCCCGACTTTTGGATCTTACGGCAACGGTTGAAAAAATATATATATAAGGGAGCAAGATCGAATTTAGTTAACAATTCTGTCTTTTATTTATTTGCCTCTACGCTCGACGATGACTATTTGATGGTGATAGTTTCAAAATATAACATTTCAAGATAGACTATTTGATGATGATAGTTTCAAAATATAACATTTCAAGATAGACTATTTGATGGTGATAGTTTCAAAATATAACATTTCAAGATAGACTATTTGATGATGATAGTTTCAAAATATAACATTTCAAGATAGACTATTTGATGATGATAGTTTCAAAATATAACATTTCAAGATAGATAGAAATAACTGTTTAAAGGTATGTAAACAATAGCAAAAACATATTTTGAAAATACATCACAATTGACCTTATACATATATAGTAAGTAAAAGTAAAGGAACCCTTTCATATCTGGTGGCATATAGGGCAATACAGTGTTAGGCCTGTATTTTCATTGACCGTCGGCACACGATGGGTGATGTGGTCAGCATCACGTCAGCCTCCTTTACCTTCCCAGAGCATGTCTGGTACTCAGCTGAGGCTGGGTCCACATGAGAGCCGTTGCTGTCAGGAAAAATTCCAAGCGTACTGCGGAGTTGAACCCAGACCACCAGCCTTGAGAAGCGAGTTCACTAACAACTACGCTACCGCGGCTCTCTTAGACATATATACTGACACATAATCTGTTGTGTTTTATTTAGACCGAATTGTTTTACTGAAATGCACCTCATTCTTAAATTGTTAGTTTGAATATTTGATTATTTATCATCATCATCATCAAGGTGCGTATCCTTTATAGGACGTTGCTCTCTTTGCAGCACATCTGAAATTCACTGTGACTCTTGCCAGTTCACCCACTTCGTCGATGGTCATGTTCATGGTTTCTTTAATATCTTGTAGCCATCTTCTTCTTGGTCTGCCTCTGCCTCTGCGTCCTGGGACCCTGCCCTCTAGAATTTATTTATCATATCAAAAACTATTTAACAAAATAACGCCGCTTTTGACAAAATAACAAGACGTATTTTTATTATTTCAGAGACTGTAGACCATGGGTTCCCAAAGTGGACGTTATCGCTCCCCCAGTGGGTGCAGAAGCCTTCCAGGAGGAGGCGATAGTGGGTTCAGATGCATTTGGGAAGATTTGTTTGCGTGATTTTGCGATTGAATAATCATACAAACTTTTAATTCTGCATTTTAATTCATCTTAAGCCCATCTTACACGATCCATTTTTTCATCAATTTTATATTTCATGTATATCGAATATTGACCAAGTATGACATACATATATATAAATTTTCAATGTCAAATTAAGAATAGAGCATGTATGTATATATATATATATATATGGGGGCGTTGGCAAACTGTTATAATGGGGAGGGCTCGTTGCAATGTTTATGTCATGCAAAGTGAGCGGTGGGTCGAAAATGTTTGGGAATCTATGGTGTAGACCAGCGTTTCCCAAAGTTGCCGGTACCGCCCCCCAGTGGGCGCTGAAGCCTTCCAGGAGGGCGATAGTGGGTACAGAAGTACTTGAGAGGAGTCTTTTTCGTGATTTTGCGATTGAATAATCATTTAAAATTTGAATTTTGCATTTTAATTCATCTTATGTCCATCTTACATGATCCATTTTTTCATAAATTTACGATTTCATGTATATAATCGTTTGAAAACTTACCATGTATGACAGAAATATATATATTAATTTTCTATATCAAAGTGAAAATAGAGCATGTATATATATATATATAAGGGGGCGGTGGAAAGCTGTTATAATGGGGAGGGGGTTGCGTTTCAAAGTTTATGTCGTGCAAAGTGGGCGGTGGGCCGAAAACGTTAGGGAATCTATGGTGTAGACTTCGTAGACCAACAAACATCAAATCGTTCAAAGTAACACATTGCGTATAATCTAAAAATGATTGAAGAAATATATTTGACTTGATCAAAAAACTCATATTATTTATCAAACGACGAAAACTTATATAAATTGAATTAAAACTAATACGTAGTCACTGCGCTAATGAAGAAGAAGAAGACTGTGATATTAATTGTGTGAATAGTTCTGTTTAGTTATTTATCAATAACAGACACACTCACAATTTGAATAATAATCTAATATGAAATGTGAGTTTAAATAGACCGTTTTAAAAGCAAAGGACACACTTTATTGTACCATATTTGAACATATGACACGTTCTTTCGACGTACTTTGTTCACATGGCAGATCTACATGTTAAATAGTTACGTTGCGAATAAGAAATTACATTTTTTTACAAAGGAATTAATATAAATAGTATGAAACAGTAATGGTGAGACGAAAATGTGTGGAGGTACTGGTACAAACAAGGACCAGAGAAATCAACATCATTTTTGTCCCTGAGCACGCAGGAGTCAGTGGTAATTAACGATCTGATAGATTGGCTGGCATGGCTACGATATCAGGAGCTGCTATAGATCTAAATGATATTTTAACACATTGAGAGAGTTTTTCCGAACGGAGGAGTTTCAGGGTTGTGAATCTAAGTCACTAATCAGATTAAGAGAGATATGTATCGATATTGTTATAGCCCGAATATAACGACGTATCAAATATGCAAAACGATTGATTAAACATTATTAAACATGATTAAACGATTGATCAACATTAAACTGACGTATTGGGCCACTGGACGCTGCTGGAGTTGGTGAGGTGGAGATCGGAGTACCTATGGACATTTCGGAGTGCTATGATGATAGTGCTTATATAACTAATAACTGAACGATGCAAAGACATACACCGATTTTCTAGAGTACATCGGCTCCAATCATCAGATTTACATGATCGGTAATCGTAATCTAGATGTTACGAACTGCCAACTAGTCAGCTCTATTAAAATCAATTTCAAAATGAATTATATATCTTTTGGGTATATCCGATAAATATTGGCCGAAACGGTAACTAAATGCGTTGCCAGTTTCGTCTATATACGTGTTATCACAACGTTTACAAATGATGATGTAGATGGCGTTTTGGAACTCACATTAAAAAAAAACATCCTAAATAATCGTATGGAGCGAAACAGCCCGGGTGTTACTTGTACTGTTTCGTTCCCTGATGCCACTTTTGAGCAATATGTGTGTGTTCTGCATCTTTTATTATAACAAAAGCATATTTCTCGAACTGTCCTTGTATCTTTATTTTGTACCTTACAAAACTGCATTAGTTTATTTTATGTTTTCCGCTTTTTGTGCACAGTTTTAGTGCATTCTTACATTGTACTGTTAATAGTGGCATATATTTGGATGAAATCGGATGCATGCGTCCTAAACGTGTAGAGAATTCTATGCGTTTAGGGCCTACAAAACCAATGTGCAACGTATACACGTTCTTGTCAAAGATCTAACATTTCACAAAGAGTGATTAAAATTGGTCGTAAAGAACAAACGCAAAGAAGAAGAAGTGGCATGTATACTGAGCACAATTAATGTTGTTCTTCTTAATCTCTTGTTTAACATTACATTTAATGAGTCTTGAAATATGTAACATCAAAGCGTGATTTATCAATAAATTATGAAAGAGTTTATTACAGTTTGTATAAGTATGAAAAAATCATAAATAAAATTATAAACCATCCTATATTTGTTACTGATTGGATTAACCCCTTTGAATCTAAAATTGTTTTTGAACTCCTGGACGCATTTATATTTCATTGTATACTTAATTAGATAGCATGCCTGATTTTCGCCGTTAAATAAAATAATGTACATCAGTTAATCGATTCAGAATGGTAAAGGAGTAAATCAAGATAATAAATGGACACGTACAGAAAACAATGTTGACTAGTGCACGGGAAGAGTAGCAGATACGTCATTATTCTTTAGCGAGCGCAGGGGAAGTAGAAAAACAATAACACGTTATTAACGTGAAGTAATCAGATCACATAACACGTTATTAGAGTGAAGTAATCAGACCACAAAACTTCAGGAAATTGATCGATATTAACATATGCATGTCCGCAAATGCTATTTAAATGTTATATATCACTGGCTAAACTGTTAATATCGACATATGTTTAAAAAACAAAACAACTACATATCATTAACACGTACAAATACCTGTCAGAATATTGAAGATAAAATATTATGATTAAAAACGATTTAAAAAATAAATATATGATGCAAAAGAAAAAAATATCGCATACATAAATTGTGTACTGATCGGTACACACACTAAGTAAGGTGTAGATGTAAGAGAAAAGAAGTAATGGTTTATGTACTTACCGCAGACAGCGTTGAAATGAGTTCTTGTTTTCTGTTGGTTCAGCGTTACTGCTTTTTGTTGTGAAGACTTTGCAAGAGAATAAATGTTTTGTTTCGCTTTACTTTCTTTAAATAAAATGAATGTTTTAGTTTTTAAATCAAATATACAGTTTCTATAGATTGTGTCTAAGTCGATGCCGAAACTGAACAGCACTTGTTACGTTTGCTTATTGTGATTCGGCAGAAATTGTTATATGGAGACAATGCGTTATTTATAAAGATAAGAGCCGCCTCTGTTTAAGGTGCCAAATGTCCTTTTCCTGATGATGACCACACAAAACTCCTCCTTATATATGCTGGTGGCGTGGACGTTGGCGGATACGAAGCCGGGTCTGCTTATTCGTGACGTATTTCACCTCCTACTCTCTCTGGAATTTGTGGTTGCTTAGTTTATGGCTATTAAAAACACAATTTTTCTGATAACTTTTCTGACAAGCACAGCAGCTTGTCTCTCCATTAATTATTATGATAATTATTATTATTTGCCGCATCCAGTCAAAATGAACACGTGGAGTATGACGCATGCGCTGTATTGTTTGTCTTGTATCCTTCTGATTATTGTTATTTTTCTCATCGTCTTTGTAAAAATAATATATCTATGTTTGTGCGCAACTATGTGTATTTCGCGTGGTTGCAGACGGCTGGTTCTTTCGATCGAGCAGCTTAACAATCATAAACGACATTATTTTTGTGTTTGCGTACGTGTACGTGTGTTTATATGTGGTTGTGCATGTGGGTGTGTGTGTGTGGGCGTCTGTGGCTTAGCTGTAGTGAGCTTGATCACAACCCAAGAGGACCTGGTTCAAACACCGAGGCGGGCAGTTTGTTCCCGAGGATCTTTAATAAAGGTAAAATAAGACCTCGTTTCAGAAAGCAATGGTAAACTACTGAACGTGTATGTTTGTGCATTGAAAATCAACAACTCGTTTACTGCCGTTGATGCCGAGGTTCTGTAACATTCCATTTTTTGAAATGTTCATGTGGGTGGGTGTATTGTGGCTGTGGGTGTATGTGTGGCTGTGTGTGTGTATGCGTACATTATTCAAGATGATTATATTAAAGTCGTACTTCTGTCAACTCTTCACAATTGGCTTGCCATTCCTAGATTTCACAAATCCATGACAAATAGGAATCTGCATTTGAATACAAACGTTACATAAAAATCATCCATGTACCACGACCAGAGAAAATAACACAACCATTCATGTACAGAAAACTTAAAATTAAAGAAAACTGACAGAAATTACAACATGAATTCGAGAATTAAAACACCCGTGTTGTGCCGTGTCCCGCATGGGAAGCAAAGAATAGTACCACTGCAACCTACAATGCATATAGTGAGATGCGACTGATGTAGGCCCTAGGGATGCTACCCTAGTAAATAAAAAGCAGCGCAGAAATCGGATGTGCTGATCTACTTGTTGGTGCGTAACTGGCACAACTTACAATCTCGTTTAGGCTCAGATCACATACAAATCACACATAGAGGTTGACAAGTGGTCTATGTGTAGCGTTCGAAGAATAAGAAAGAAGAAGAGACTTGAAATACTGTCAACACATACAAGATAAGGTAGTCTATATACGACATATAGTGAGAATAGACTTGAAATACTGTCAACACATACACGATAAGGTAGTCTATATACGACATATAGTGAGAAGAGATTCATTCCGGCAAAGAGAAGAAGGGGAAGACCACAGAGAAGAAAGATTCATAATGTGATAGATGATTTGAACTGTGGTCTCCGGCAACATAAGGCTGACTAGCTCAGACTGGAAATTGAAAATGACTTTTTAATGGGGGTTGGTTTTTGTATATGTGTGATAGAACAATGTAATCATTTTTTTTACAATTTTACTCAATTCTATCATTTCGTGCTTATTTATTGATGTAAAATGTTAACTACACTGATATTCCTTAGCTTTAAACTTAACCTGTAAAATAATATAAGTTCGATTTAGCAAGTTTTATTGTTTTTAAAATGAATTAGTCGATACACCAATACTGGAATGCGAGGTTCACGCGACAACTGGGGTCTCATTTCCTAGACCTTTTATTTTAGCCCACCAGCCGTATGTTATCGGATTCCACGGTTTGAATATAACATCAGCGTAGAATACATTTCTGAACTATGACAAATTCCGCGGGATTGATAGAGTAGTAACAATAAATTAGGCATTGATTCTCTAAGAAAACACAAACATATGCGCACAAATTTAACTCAGTCGATATTACTTAACGCGATAGTGGTGTACAAACGAACGTCAACCACATCACCAGCCACTTTCTGAGGCTTTAACATAGCTCATTTCCATTCTCGTTCTACTAAATCTTGCAAGATTTATCAAAGCTATAAAAAGCAATGAAAACATATTTACCGAAATAGTATATTTTATGACGTACATTACTGAGATTAAAAAATTAAGTTAATTGCATATCCTTTACGTGACTTTTCGAATCAACTCCAGCTTTTAAACGCTGTTGTGATTTTTCAAGGCATTATTACGTTCAGTAGTTTGCCATTACTTTCTGAACGGGTGGTGCTATCGTCCTTTCGTAAAAATCTACGAGAAACAATTTGCAGCCAAACTGTCCGCAGCATGATTCGAACTCAGAACGTCGGGATTAATAGACCGATCCACTATCCCCTAGACACAGACGCCACCTTACTGAGATTACTGCTGCAAAACAATGAACCACAAACGACTATGTAATTATATATATATATATATATATATATATATATATATATTGTATATTAATATTGTTCCTTTCAATGTTCAGAGTATGCATAGAGTTCTGGCAAGTGCCCTGTAGTGAGATTTACTGAAACAAATTATAACATGAAAAACATCACATATATGGACGAGTATGATGTTATTGTTCTATAAATTAACGATTATGTGCCAACTGATTGATTTTTCACAGTTCTGATTGATTGATTGTTTGATTGATTGGCAGTAACTACTATCAATATTGCAATTCGATGAATAGCGATTTTGGGATTCTAATTTTATTTGACATATGAAGATATCACCAGCAGTACACGAAATCATTAGCACAGGTTATTGCATCTTCTTCTTCTTCTTCGACAGCTCTATACCGACCACGTATTAACCACTATGTGTGGCGCATATGAGATCTGAACATAATAACGATTGTACATTGTGCCATATGTGCACCTACAAGTAGGCCAGCACATCAAATTTCTGCAATACTTTTTATTTACTAGGGTAGCTTCCCTGGGTCCTACATCAGACGCCTCTTTCGACATGCATTGTAGTTGGCAGTGGTACTATTTGTTTCTTCCTTGTGGCCCCGACACTACACGGGCGAGTGTATTGGATGTTATTTTGTTGAATTTGTATTTTACTTTACATTAATATATGTTGTGGAAGCGGAGCCTTTCCATACTGATGTTATTAATTTTTTAGATTTCAAGGGTTATTTTACTTACAAAGCATGATCACGGTTATTTTGTGTTTACGTCCTTCTCCAATATGACTAGGAACTTGATCCCACCTACATTGAGATCATTTAAAAATAATCAGTTCATCTTACCGCCCGAGTGGCTACCGGGGCCCACATTTGGGGTGTAAAGAATAGAACCACTGTTACCTGCCACGCATGTCGTAAGAGGCGATTAAGTAGGTTTGGTTGAAATCATATGCATGTGTCCGTTAGGGAATACTAACCCGAAACAAATGCTTGCGGAAAACGGATGCACCAGGTCGTAAGGCACAAAACATGGTGCAACGACCCCTCACAATGAGGAATGCGATAACGGATTCTACAGTCGCCGATCTGCCTCGGAGATTTAGCCACGCAGTAAGAATGTCAGACCTACCATCACTAGGGTGACCAAAACTTACTGCGGGAAGAGGTCGGCACAAACGGTGAAGCAGAAATCATAGGAATTATATCCTACAGAACTGACCTCAGTATGCAGACTTGAGAAGAAAGAGGTGGCCCACTTACACCAGCATCCAAGGCAAACTGTTTGGCGTCACTGATAATCTGAGGCAGACTGCTGTCTTTATTAGAGAATCCGAAGTCCCAATCTAGTGAGAACGCAGAAGAAGAAGTTCATCTTACTAGAAAGACAAACCGATAGTTTTTGAAAATATGAGACAATCATCGTGTCTGTCATTCTCAAATGGTTCTAAATGACAAACATTACCACTAAAGTTAGTGTTCCTATTTATAAGTTACTGTCCTGTGAATGGTGAATATGGCGATGGGTCTGGCATACACTACGGAAGACATAATCAAGCGTCACTTTTGTTTCTGCATGAAGTCTCCTTGGTTTGAAAAGTTTTCCATCTGTACGATACTTGATGTCGACACCTATGTCACCATCTATGAATGTATCGGTCAGCATGGCAGAAAACATAATGCTAAACAGAGTTGGTGCAATCACACAACCTTGTTTGACTCCGTTCAGGACGGAAAAGGCTGTGATAGCTCGCCTTGGTCCTCTGGCATGCATCCCCTCATGTAGTTGTTGCACAATGTTGATGAATTTTTCAGTACAGCTATATTTAGCGATGATCTTCCAGAGGCCTTCTCTACTGACCGTATCAAAGGCCTTGGTCAAGTCTATACGCTGTGTATATATAGGTCACGATGTTGTTCTTGTCATATTTCTTGCAGTTGCCTTGCCGCAAATACCATGTCTGTGGTCCCACGATCTTTACGGAATCCACATTTTCTTTCAGGCAAGAGTCCTCTGTCAAGATGAGCCGTGAGGCGGTTCAAAAGGATTCTGTCAAATATCTTTCCTGCAATAGATAGTAGGGAGATGCCTCGATGATTGTTACATTCATGTCTGTTTCCTTTTCGTTTATATAGGTGGATAATGGATGCATCTTTCATTTCTTTTGGGATGATTTCAATCTGCCATATTTGTTGGAAGATCATATGGAGGTTCTCAATGTAACTGTGCCGCCCTCGTTGTAGATCTCCACAGGAATTGAATCAGCACCGGGAGACTTGTCGCCAGAAATCTGAGAAAAAGCTCTTCTTGTCTCATCTAGAGTTGGAGTTTCATCTAATGTGTCATTTATATGAATTTGATGTACGCGGTTTATGGCTATGTCGTTGATAGGGATTTGAGATATTCAGTTTATGGCTATGTCATTTATAGATGACGATTGATATAAGATGCTGCTGAAATGCTCACTCCAGCGTAAGAGAATTGTTTCCCTATCTGTCAGCAGTGTGGTTCCATCTGAGCTAAGCAGAGGGAATGATGATGGTGAGGCTGGACCATTAACCGCTTTAAGTGCATGATATAAATTATATAGGTCTTATCTATCTGCAAAGTTCTGAATCTCTTCTGCCTTTCTACTCAGCCATGAGTCACGCATCAGGCGCATGTTGTTTTATTTGTTAACGATTTAGGATCATTTTGAAGAGCATTATAAAGTTTGGATTTCTCAGCCAACATTTGTTTTATTTCCACAGAGTTTTCGTTGAACCAATCGTTATGTTTCTTGGTTTCGGTGCCCATGATCTATGTAGCAGTGTCATATATAGATTATCTTAGGGTTGCCCAGTTTGTATCAACATTTGATAGTCTAGCGGAATTGACTGGAGATAGTCTTCTAGTTTCTCCACCAGCTTTTGCCTGATGTTAACATTCTTGAGTTTGATGACATATAATCTTTTGTGAGTTGCCTTCCCCTGGGGACGCCTGGTGGGTTTGATATGCATATTTAGCTTAGCCACAATAAAACGATGGTCAGTCCATCATTCGGTACCACACATGGACTTTGTGACACGCACATCCTGCCTATCTCTTTATCTAACAATTACATAGTCAATTAGGTGCCAGTAACTAGAGTGGGGATGCATCCAGGATGTCCAATTGCGGGTAGGTAAACGAAAAATAGTATTAGTAACCAGTAGTTCATGCTCTGTGCAGGTCTGAAGCAGGAGGAGCCCATTACTGTTGCTGTGGCCAACACCATACTTTCCAATCGTACCATTCCAGGAGATGTTGTCTGCAGCCTACCCTTGCATTAAAGTCACCAAGAATAATAAGGGTATCTGCTTTTGGGACTGATGCGATAACTGCGTGCAGTTCTTCGTAGAACTTATTTTTGACATCTTCTGGTTTGGTCATAGTAGGTGCATATGCACTAATGATAGTAGCATTTCTTTAGTCATACTGCAATAGAATCTTCACAGTCATTAGGCGGTCATTCAGACCCTTGGGAGACCTGGCCAGTTTTCCAACAAATTCTGTTTTGTTAGCGAAGCCCACCACTGCTTCCTGTCTCTCTTCAGGACGTATACCACTCCATCAGTGGAATTTATAGCCTGCACCAACCTCACACAATTGGCCCTCGCCAGCGAGTCGAGTCTCGCTCAGTGCAGCTATGTTAATGTTATATCTAGCTAATTATCTTCCAATCAGGGCGGTATGACTTTCTTGTCTATCTGTGTTCTCTCTGTCGAGCAGAGTGCGCACGTTCCATGCGCCTAAAATAAGTGGAAAAGATCTTGCCTTTATTTTTGTTTTTCGTTATTTCGACCGCAGGCGTAGGGTAACCACCAGCCGCAGTAAGCTGGCTAGGTAGTGTTGGAACAGGCAATGTTTAGGGCATCTTTTCTAGCCCCTTCCTCATGCCATGGAGGTGAGCAGTGCTTTCCTAGAGATGGCTGCTCAGCCGCTCAAGGGGCTGCCGAATTCTACTGCTGCTCCGATCAACAGAAGACGACCATTTGGCCTGAGCCGCCTGTGTGCAGGTCTGCGACTACGGCTGCCAGCGTACCCACGCCTGCCGCTTCGCCGCTCGCCCATCGCACAGGACATGATTTGTGATGTATGTTTGATGAATGAAATGGTGACTTGCGCGATGATTTGGTAGTGAGAGAGTTTCGAAGTTCATCTATCTCACTCTCTCGCTCAATTCCTTCTATGTCCAGTGGAAGGACACAGCCGAGACGGCTGGAAAAGTATCTGGGTGCAGCGGATGACCAGGGCGTTCTACTTGTCTCGCCGTGCTCACTACGCTCCCCAATGCGTTGCTGGCAGACGCCTTCCTGTCCGTTGAACCAGAGTATGATTTCTTCGCACAATCTGCATAGTCCAGTCTTCGCATACAGGGTTGACATACCCGGTTCCACCGATTGGTTTAGTACCGAATCGGTTACCCGCGACTGGCTTAGCCGGCCTGTCACAGCCGTTGCCCGGATGTGGCCGCTGTCGCATGGTGACAACTACTAGGAGCTACATGTGTGAGCTTGAAGTCAGGTTTGGACCAAAGGCGGATGAGCCCTGAAAAGGCGTATATATATATATATATATATATATATATATATATATATATATATATATATATATATATATATATATGTATAACAACATAAAGGTTGTGACATGCTCATGCTGCCTTTAATCCCCACAAGTTTAAAATAATGGAAGAACTGATATTGGTTTTGTGACTCTCAAGTATGGTGCTCTCTACAATCTTCATATATGTTCGGTTCGTATGTCATGTGGTCTGATCTTGTTATTTTTCAGTTGTACTCGAAAAAATGTAGCTGAGATCAAGAATCTAGTCATATTGGAGACAGTCGAAATAACATACACTGTTCTAATTTATCACTTAAAGGAAAAACATTTTATAAAAAAAAAGTTTCTTTCTCACGATCCTGACAAAGAGTATGAAGTCGAAGTATTGGTTTTATTGTACCTAGTTTCATTATATGGCTCCGTCCCAGTCGGCAGAAATGGCACCCTGCATAAAGGGTTGCACAATCTCCGTAGCTCCAGTAACAATCCTATTAATCTCATGAAAAAAATAGACATGTGACTCTGACAGGATTATAACTCACAATTTTCAGAACGACAAGAAAACGTCTTTACCACTTCGCCAAATAGATCTTCCAAAAGGAAACCAAAATAGAAAGTTCAAAATAGATGAGTAAGATGGAAAGCGACAACCGTGAAAAAAAGAACTGTATCAGCAACAAAACAGAATGTTCAACATAGTTCACTCATCATCAAGGTGCGTATCCTTTATAGGACGTTGCTCTCTTTGTAGCACATCTGAAATTCACTCTGTCTCTAGCCAGTTCTCCCACTTCATCGATGGTCATGTTCATGGTTTCTTTAATATCTTGTAGCCATCTTCTTCTTGGTCTGCCTCTGCGTCCTGGGACCCTGCCCTATAGTATTGTTCTTTCCAGGCCATCGTGATGCTTGATGTGACCAAAGTATGTAATTTTTCTGTATAGTATGTTGTTTATCAGCCAATTCTCTTTAACATTTAGTTCTTTCAGGACATCAGTGTTCTTTCTTTTTTCTGTCCATGGTATTCGTATGATCTTTCTGTAGCATTTAGTTTTAACAACGTCAAGCACAACACACCTGGCACAAGATAGAACACTAACTCTCCCCACGTCGCTTCACTACAAATGTGGTTAAGATATCATAAGATAAGATAATTTAACTGTGCTGAATTCGCACTTCCGCTGACATTACATGAGAGAAAAAAAACACTGTGACATTAGGTCATACAAATGTAAGACAGAGTTTTAAATGGAATTCTATTTTCTGTATATAGTTAGCCTGATATATATACGGCAGAGCTCAGCGATTCATATCCAACAAACTGATATCTGACAATTACCATTATTATGTTCAGTTTCCTGTCTTTCAATTTATTGTATTTTTTGTGTTTTTCTCATTTTGGAAATCCTATATATTGTATTGCAGGAAATAACAAGTCGTGTTCTGACAGTAAATCTGCAAATCAACTTTAAGTAGCAACTTTATTTATATATTTCAAGAGACGTCGGAATGATGTTTACATATTGCACTAAATCGTAAAGTTGCTCACATATTACACTGAGTCGCAAAGTTTTTCACATGGTTAACTAATTCGTGAAGTTTCTCACATATTACTCTAACTCGTAAAGTTGCTCCCATATTACATTAAGTCGTAAAGTTTCTCACATGGTTTACTAATTCGTGAAGTTTCTCACATATTACACTAAATCGTAAAGTTTCTCCCATATTCCATTAAGTCGTAAAGTTTATCACATGGTTTACTAATTCGTGAAGTTTCTCACATATTACACTAAATCGTAAAGTTTCTCACATATTATAATAAGTCGTAATGTTGCTCACATGTTTAACTAAATCGTAATGTTCCTCACATGTTAAACTAATTTGTAATGTTGCTCACATGTTTAACTAATTTGTAATGTTGCTCACATGTTTAACTAATTTGTAATGTTGTTCACATGTTAAACTAAATCGTAATGTTGCTCACATGTTGCTCACTAAATCGTAAAGTAGATAAATTGATCAAGGAAATTGTAAAGTTGCTTACATGTTAGATTCGAAAACAAAAACAAAATGTCAAAACCCATAGAGGTTAATGCGTTTTAACGTGTTTTGTGTGTGTTATTTTGATGACCTGCCCTATTAATAGCAGTGAAATATATTCCTTATATTGTCAATATGCATGTTATACATGGTTGGAAAGCTAATTAAGTGTACTATCAAGATATGTATTTTAAATATCAGTATTACGTAATATGTGATATCAGTTACCTACTTTGCTATTGCTAAAAATAGGTTAACATAGGCACAAATAGGTAACACATAAATAATTATAGTTCCAAAACAGGAAAAAAGTGAATGGAATATATTACGAAATCTATTAATGCTGTCTCTTAGTGCCTTCATATTTACACAATATATATTCAAAAATAAAGTTGTTTGGACAATATATAAGGCAGTAATCAGGAAATGTGTAATGTCTAAATATTTTCAAAGTTTTACAACAAATATTAATAAATAAGACACTCAAGAAAAAATGATGCAGAAAGTGTCTAGTAAGCAGTCCATAATATATTAACACTTATACTCTTCATCAGAATTGTAATCTAAGTAATTAGATGACATTTTATAAGTTATAATTATAATGGATGGTTTTGACAAGAGCAAGGGACAATTCGTCAGCAGAGATTTATCCAAAATGGCGACACGATCGGAAATGCCGGTGCAATAGAAGCATGACTTTACAATTGAAGTCGGAGAAGTCCGACATGTATGGTGAGACTCACTGTAAAAGGTAAGTAGGCTTTCTAGGATTACATTTTTACACACATATATTTTACTAGCACGCACGTTGTATCACCTACGAAATAGTGAACATTTCGTAGTACCTGCTAATAGTAAATATTTCGTAGCACCTACTAAATAGCAAACATTTCGATGCACCTGCTAAACAGCGCACTTCGTAGAACCTACTGTTCACCACGCACTTTGTAGCACCTACTAAACAGCGCACTTCGTAGAACATACTGATCACCAGGCACTTTGTAGCAACTCCTAAATATAACTCACTTTGTAGCACCTATTAACCAGAACATAATCACATCATCTAATAAAAAGCACACACTTTGTGCATCTACTAACCAGAACCCATTCACACCATCTAATAAAAAGCACGCACTACGTAGCACCTACTAACCAGAACCCAATCACATCATCTAATGAAAAGCACGCACTACGTAGCACCTACTAACCAGAACCCATTCACATCATCTAATAAAAAGCAGTCACATCGTATCACCTACTCATATCAACGGTATAATATGTATTATTGTTGTTTATATATCAAAATTCAATGTATAGGCGATTGGTAAAAGAAGGGTCAAGGAATTTAACGATTAATTAATAGAGCCAACGTTAGATATAAAATAATTACAGTTATTTGTACAAGTAATAATAATACATAGAACACTGTTTATTTTGTAAGAGACTTTGTTAAAATTATGATAACAATGATAAGATATGAGATAACTGCACGATATTGTTGAACTGTGAAATATACAGTCATTTCATGCCCTTGTAGTTTATATTTTGTTTCAACTTGTTGTTTTAATTGTACTGTTGCAACTTTGGAAATCGATTGTTAATGCTAAATGTTATAGATGAATTTAGTAAGAATATTGGACATCGTATTATGGAATGTGAAATCAGTGATATCAAACATGAAGTAGAAAAATAGGATCAGTAGGTTACAATACGAAATCAGCCATAGCAAATATGAAGTAGAAAAATAGGATCACTAAGTTACACGAATGGATACAACCAGTGGCGGCTCGTGGTCATTTTTGGTGGTGGGGCCAGACACAAATGTAGGAAAAATCATGGTTTTTAGGCTAGGTTTATATTTTAGTATTTACTATTATTTGTCTATTCCGCGAAGTTATTCCCCCTTTATTATAATGATTTGGCGCCGCATGAGTAAATAACAAACGGGACATAGTTGCCCCAGGGTAAGTGAGCTGGCACTGATCAAGACCCTACTCCACCTCCTCGTGGTGACCCTGGAAATAGACAAAAGATAATGTCTGGATAAATGGGTAAGGATCGAGAGAGAGCTACTCGGGTATAGGTAATAAAGCAAACGCAGACACGCCTCTTGGGTACTAATTACTAGTGAATGCACGCATCTTCTGCCGATGTCTAATGAAAAAAGTTGCATAAATGCAAAGCAAATGTAAGAAGTAACAACGTACGAGTCGCATGTAGGCGTATACTCTTCTCTTGAATCAATGGTCAACCATAGTTGCTAGCTCTCATTGCCAGAAAGCCGGGGACTCTCCTCCACGAACTGTAGGCAAAAGGGTGAAAACTCATAATTCCTGGGGTTCAACAACAACTAAAATATATACCATATAACTAAGGTACAAAAGAGATCCCTACAACCTACCGTTGACCACAGTCCTTCACCATGAAATAGCAAACATTAAAAACAAAAACACTTTGCTTTTCTTCACTGACAGTTAACCACGATTTTTACTAAACCACTTATTATTGAATGGCCTATATTTCTTGCCATCTTGTTGCACATATACAAAACTATTTGGCTGATATGCACCTAGCCGTTTAATTTCAAGCTTTTAATCTATCTTTAACGAAGGAAACAGATTTCGTAATAAATAATCCACTTGATTCATTTTGAATTTCGATTAAGCCACAACTTCAAAAGTAGGTCGCAGCTTGTCAATCGCAAACGAGTGCGCGTTGTAGAAGACATATGTATATTGAATACGAAACGGACGATTACCGTTAACGATTATAATAATAGTTGTTACATATTTCTATTAATGCATATCATTTTCTACTATTTTATATATAATTTTTGATTCAATCGATAATTATACAAAGTACTATTTAATCAAGAGTCGTCGTTTAACTGTTAATTGGTTGATATCGTGGGAACTGAGCTTCCGGTGAAAAAAATGACACAAATTGTTTTGGCAATTATTTTTAAATGTAGCGGTCAAAGGTCATAGGTCGCAATGTTACATAGTCAGTAGAGAATTTTAAAACGACCCGACAAAACATAGTGCGCTGATATATATGTCAAGCGTTATAGAGAGAAGCTAAATTTGAGACCGTATTTAATAGTTTTTTAAATAATAATGTTTATACATTATTATGATTGTTATATTATTATGATATAACATTTATATTTTAGTGTTAAATATTCAACTTTCAAAGCTAATCAGTGTCAAGTTAACTATAGTAATTACGAACACATTTTTTAAAAAAATATAAGTACACGTTAATTATTTTTGGTTTTGGTAGGCCTGTTCTTACTGGCCCCTAAAGACCATGGGTGTATACTAATTGGAGGAAATATATGTTGAATTTTAGATTTCAGAATGTGTGTGATATTTTAGCGCTATATATCAACTTTCAAATCTAATCAGTATCCTGTTGAAAGTAATAATTATAAACAAATAATGTCTGAAATAATAAGTACACGTTACTCAATATTTTTGGTGGGGCCTGGCCCCAATGGCCCTTAATGACGATCCGCCACTGGATACAACAAACCAACAATAACAGCATATAGTAAAAAGATATTAGGTAATAGAGCCAAGGAAAGACCAATGAAAAGATGGATAGACGATATCAAGACCACAGTAAATAAACACGGTTATAACACACCAAGGACGACTAATCTGGTCCTGGGATGCAAATTAAAACTTCCATCCCTACGCTTAACGGCAAGAGTGGATGGCCAATTCTATCACCAACCTGGGGGAAAGATAATAAACACTACTTACACGTTCATCTTTTTAAGGGATCAAAGAGTTGGCAGTTGCATGATGTCAACAGTTTCTGACGCTGTGAGGCATACAAGATTCGAGAAAGAAAGAAAGAAAGAAAAGACATTTTATTTTTCGTATCAAAGACGTTTGCAAGCGTGGCGTGAAGAGGATTGACATGAATACACAACACTGGGAGGAGATTGCCATAGATACATCGAACAGTCTTTGAAAATGGGTTTGCGAACTGGTGAAGCCAGACTAAGACAACTTGCTGACATAAGAAACGTGCTAGGAGAAATAAAAATAAAATTAATAATGGACGCTAAGTCCATTGTCCCTCTGGACTAGCTGGATACCATCATCGTCATGAATGTTTAAAAGGTATTTTTGGGTTTTTTGCATAGTAAAACAATGAAGTCAATTCTATTAATAGGTTTCTTCATACACAAACCACACCTCGGTAGCAGAAGCACTAGTAAGTAAAAACATCTAGCGTGATGCTGACTACATTACATATTGTATACTGTTGGCAAAAGATAAACATGGAATAAGAAATTGTTTTTCAATATACCACATAGTGCGAAATACATTGGCTTTTTTTACAAGCAAGCGACATTACAGATCAAAATGATAAATTAGGACAATCAAGCATGTAAATGCAACATTTAGTACAACTATAATTATATGTGATATAAATACTAAACAACAATCGTAGTCGTCAATCAAAACAAGGAAGCTTTTGACGATAATTAGGCAAAATTCAAAGCAGTATTCTTTTCTTCATGTCTGCAAAGGTTTAATTAATATTTCATTTATCTGCAGAAAATATAACTAATCAACATCGAACTGGTGTGTTGGGTCGCTGGACTCTGCTGGATTTTCTGAGGCGGATATCGGAGCACCTATGGACATGTCCGGAGTGCTATGATGATAGTCCTCATATAACTGATAACTGATAACTGAAATATAACTCGCAAACTTTAGCCAGTACAGTTCTTGCTGACGATGAATCATGAACAATATGTCTCAAAATCGTATTACAATTAAATTAGAATAACAGTTGCATTCATTTCATTTAATAACAATGTAAAAGATACCATTAAAATAATGCACGCTATTATAGTACTACGTACACAATTATTGTATTTAAAATGTCCAAAGTTTCATTAAATTTGTGAGAAGTGTAAATCGTTTCTGCAGAAACAACAATGATCAGCATGGCCATATTAGTGTCAAAAAATGTAAAGTAATTGTTATACATGAGAGAATGTTATTGAACAGCCAGTTTGGTAATAATTTATTATTATACTGTTAACGTTTACTGCTTTCATCCCACGAGAATACAAAGTTGAACATTGTGTTGTCTATTCCAAAAGTGAATTTTGTATTTTAAAATCCAAGCTGATGTTTCCAGATTGAAATATATGGGTGTCATTATCACATCATATGAAAGATACACTATGAAAATAAAAAATAGAATAGCTCAGGCGAAATTTGTCTTTAAGAAAATGAAAAACTTACTATGCAATACATCCTTGTCAGTGGCGTTGAGGAAACGAGTAATCCAATAATGATATATAGAGCGAATACTTTTATTGAGCAGTGAGTCCTGGACAATGAACAGGCAAATGGTAAGAACATTTAAAGCCACATAAATGTGGTTTCTCTGAAGAATCTTGTAAGACGCAAGGACAGTTAGAAAGAACAATGAAAAGATCTGGCGGAGACATATTCATATCGGAATCTAATCAATCGAATAGGAAACAGACAATCAGTGATTTTTTTGGCATATAATTAGAAGAGGCGATTTATAACATCTTCTTCTTTGAACGCTCCATGTTAACAACTAGTTGTGATTTGTACGTGATCTGAGCCTAAGAACGATTGTACGGTGTACCAGTTATAGTCCAGCACATCCGATTTCTGCGATGCTTTTTATTTTCTAGGGTAGCTTCCTTAGCTCCTACCTCAGTCGCCTCTTACGACATGCCTTGTAGGTCGCAGTGGTTCTATTTTTGCTTACCTTGTTGGCACCAAAACCACACGGATAACACGACAATTAATGTCACATATGAATTTAATGAGAGATAAAAAAAATGAGTTAAGATTTCCTTACATGCCGGTTATTGCTATAAGATCAACTCCACAGTGAATAGCAGCAATGTGCACTTTTGTTATGTGCTGTTGTTGCTGTTTGTAGTACCACTTTTTAGGGCAGTGTAGGACAAGTGGGACGAGAGCCTGAACAGAAGATCGCGAGTGACAGTTTTCCAGAATATTATCGATATGTATGCTAAACGTGAGCCATTTTAGTAAGTTTTAAAATTGGTTTACTAAAACGCATTCTATTAATATATACAAAGTCACAAAGGTAGCTTCTTACTTTTTGTTTCAAACGATGTTTTAGTAATGAAAATCGCCCGCGTGGTGCCGGGGCCCGCAAGAGAAGCAAAGAATAGTACCACTACAGCCTTCAGGGCATGTCGTAAGAGGCGACTGATGTAGGACCTATTGAAGCTACTCTAGTAAATAAAAAAGCATCGCAGAAATCGGACTTGTAGCTGTATAACTGGCATAACGTACACTCGATGGTAGGCTCGGATCACATACAAATCATAAAGAGTGGTTAACACGTGGTCAATATGGAGCATTCGAAGAAGAAGAAGCAGAATCTATCATGAACAGAATCAATCGTCTCTGATTGTGTTGTTTGTTTCATAAATTGTGCGGAGCTTTATAGGATTTAAAACTTAATCTTTTAATAATCGTTCCTTTTTTGTTTGCTCTCAGGCATCGATTTTATCTTTCAAATATTATTGATACTACCAATAGATCTTGTATAGTTCACGTATAACGCCTAAAGTGTATTCTTCACCACCAAAGACAAATATACATTTGACCACATTTAGCTCAGGTAGAACACATATCAAACACTTATTTAGGCAACAATGCAGACAAAGAGAGTGGAACAGATAGAGATGTCAACATAAGAAAACAGAAGATAAGATGAGCTTTCATTGCACTGTGAAACATATGGAAGTCAACAGAAATCAAATCTAGAACGGTACAATGCTGTACGGAGAAACGGAGTCCCAAAAAACAACAGTAAAATTCATGATAGAAGTTGGTACATCAGTCTAGGCCGGGAACGCAAGAGAGAGATAAATCTAGAACAAAAATTGGTATATTTAACTCTAATGTTAAAGTAGTTCTGCTGTGTGGGTCAGAAACATGGAGAACTACTACAATAATAACACATAAATTGAAACATTTATCAAATGGTGTCTGCGCAGAATGGAGGGATTAAGCTGGCATGATAGGATCACACATGAGTAACTTTTGGAGAGAACAGGACAGATTCCAGTGAACCAAGAGGTTAAAAAATATGCTGGCCATGGATAGAAAACACATTGCGAAAACCCTTGGGGAATATAACAAGAATGGTCTTTTCCTGGAACCCACAGGGACAGCGAAAGAAGGGGAGGCCGATAAATACATGGAGACGAGATTTAGAGGCAGAGATCAACAATATAAAGACAAGTTGGAGGGAGCTGCGTGAGATAGGAAGATTTGGCATGAGTTGGTTGAGGATCTATGCCCCAATCCGGGTAACAAAGACACAGAGAGAGAGAGAGAGAGAGAGAGAGAGATGAGTCACAAGGAATGTATTTCAGACCATACATATCATGTGTTCCAGTGTGTATATGGGGATGAAGCATGCCCTATGAAGGAAGTAGCTGTCATCACATCCCGTCTGAACAACTATATGGGGATTAAGCATGCCCTATGAAGGAAGTAGCTGTCATCACATCCCGTCTGAACAACTATATGGGGATGAAGCATGCCCTATGAAGGAAGTAGCTGTCATCCCATCCCGTCTGATCAACTATATGGGGATGAAGCATGCCCTATGAAGGAAGTAGCTGTCATCCTATCCCGTCTGATCAACTATATGGGGATGAAGCATGCCCTATGAAGGAAGTAGCTGTCATCCCATCCTGTCTGAACAACTATATGGGGATGAAGCATGCCCTATGAAGGAAGTAGCTGTCATCCCATCCCGTCTGAACACCTATATGTCTAAAGCAAATTATACCGCCATCTACAATGTCGTTTTCAAGATATCGATAATGGCAAGTTGCCGTAATCGTCTTGGTTGTACTCCGCTAATTCTTCCAGAAAATATATTCTTCATTCTCCAAAAAAAAAACTGTGATGTTTAATGTACCAAATCTATTGTCAGGGACATGATGTTGTTTGCGTGTGTATATGCATGTACTATCTTGTGCTTAACTATGGAATATTTGATGTCAGATTTTACACACATTATTAATAACGCTAATAGGAGATATGGCGAGCCACTAACTTTTAAATACAAATATAATTTATAACTTTATCACCACTGTCTTCGGTTTATTCTCAGACAGAGATCGTATGACAGAATAACAAAGATTGATATATATATATATATAAGTAAGTTCTCCGACACATGATGATCGTGGTCAGGAAGAAAAAACGACAATGGGTCATCACTATACTTTGTCTACGATCGATCTAGAACAACCACTTGTCAAACGCCTGTAGCAACATATATGTTATTAGAGATAAATAGCGAAACTAGATATACTGAGGTTTGCAGAAATGCTATAGTTACGTACAAAGAGATATCTCGTGGCATATATCACTTTCTTCTCAAGAAAAACTGTGTATGTTACACTGTTTTACGGTTCTTTCACATGTCATCCACCACCGATACCAGTTATTAGGACCATTAATTACATACCGACTTATCCCAATCTTGAAATACCCAGCAATTCCAGTAGAGACTAAAAGACATTATAAATTCAATATTCATACCAACACTGTGCTACCAGTGTCAAACATGCGCACTGACAAAAGAACAAGAAAGGAAAATTACCATCTGTGAAATTAGATGCTTGAGGAAAGCGGTAAATAAAACAAGAAGAGACCATATAAGAAAGAGGAAATTAGAAGAACGGTCTGAACAACAGCTGCTATTATATTCATTGATAAACACATCTCAAATGATTTGGCCACTTGGTGAGAATGAACTCGAATGCACCAATTGCAAGAGTGTACAATCTGAAAATGGAATCATCAAGAGGAAATGGCAGATCAAAATAAAGATGGGTTGATGGAGTTACATATATCTTAAAACGCCACAATACCACAGCATATCAAACGGCCGAGCGTGCACTATCTCGGAAACCGATCATCAGTTAAACCTGCTACGCCTAACGGCAAAAAAGCAGAGACGGACAAAAGAAAGAAGTAAAGAAGAAATTATGGTACATCCGGCCAGCTGCTCTATCAGATTCGAGTTACTTTAAGCAATAGACAAACGCTGGACGGGAGGAACTATCTTGGACGTGACTCTACAACATATGAAATATAACTCAATATATATACATGTCTCCTAGAGAAATCGTGAAACCACAGTCATTCTGAAGAAAAAAAAACGTTAGATAAATGCGCATGTACATTTTATATTACGAGCATATGTTGTTACGATAGTATTTATTTCCACGAGTAGATTTCCTCCTCGATTCCTACTCACTATACCAGGCTTCAGGAAGTTGAACTCTTAAGGGTCTGCAGACAATGAGATTGGCTTCATTTTACCGGATACGTCACTTGTCAAGAGTGTTGCACAGAGCACGAGCTTCGTAGTTCCAGTAGCAAACTTCGGAATCTCAGAATAAACACACATGTCATCATCATCATCAGGTGCCGTCTCCACATCGAAGGTTGGCTGCAATGAATCTCCAGCATCCTCTGTCTTTCGCCTTGGTGTTGCACACTGCCAGACTGTAACCTGTCCATTTCTTAAAGTTTCACTTTAAGTAAACACACATTAAAGTTTCCCTTTAAGTAAACACACATGTAAACCGAAACAAAACAAGGTTTCGGATTCAAATCAACCACCTGCACAATGAAGGCAACAGTTGAAACTGCTTCGCCACAGAAACCATCGAACTCACTTTGTTTCAGTTTGTTATCATGATCAAAACAAGCTGGAACAGTAGGAGTTTGGTCACTACTGAATCAATTATCTTATCTTAACCACATTTGCCTTGAAGCGTCGTGGGAGAGTTAGTTTTCTATCTTGTGCTAGGCGTGTTGCGCTTGACGTTGTCAGTCCATGCTTTCGTAGGGACTCTGAGATGTTGTCTATCCATCGTGTTCTTGACCTGCCACGTGCTCTGCGCCCTGAGTGTCGATTATTGTAGACAGGTGATGGCAGTAAATGTGATTCCATTCTTATTAGATGGCCAAAGCACTTGATTCTTTGCTTCTCGATGTACTGTATGCATGGTATAGTACGAACGATGCTTCACTGAATCACTGTCCATGATATAATTTGAGTCTTATTCAATGCGTTTAAGAAGCCATAGTAACCACTTACAAACCACTATTTATAGTTTGGATATTGGTTACTGAACAGGCGTCCTAAATCTCAGTGCAGACCCATATGTGCTCAGCCCTCGCACCCGATGTCGAAAGTGTGCATACTAATGGTTCCCGTTGCTCGCTGATTCAACACACTCCTAACTCTACCCCGCATGCATCTAGTTATACTTGTACAACGGGTAACTCCAAACTCAGTACAACACTAGGCTGGTTCTACATATATTTTAGTGTCTTTATGAAACATTCGTTCGTGAAGAGACTGATGTACATCAACCCTTCCCATTTTTAACTCTCCGGCAATTAATGCTGTTGCTGCAAGCCTGTCCGTTCTCTCATTGCTGTAAATACACGCATGTCCAGAACAGTAGATCCACGTAAGCATTTGTAGCTTAACAACTTAATTGCACGACATTCGCTCATACAGACACATGCCATTGTTTATCTTTTTTTTCGACCTTTCCAAAATTTGTAGTTTATAAACCTCTATTTGTAGATGTATTATTTGAGCCACAAATGTTGCAATAGTAGCACTACTAATTTACTTCTAATTCAGCTATAGAACAATGACAAAGTTTAAGAACCAACATACCACCCATTAAAATAATTCTTTCCAGAAACTAAAATTACAGCAGAAACTAAAGTGAGAGTAGAAACTAAAACGACAGCAGAAACTAAAATGACAGCGGCAACTAAAATGACAGCAGAAGCTATAATGACAGCAGAAACAAAAATGACTGCATAAACTAAAATGACAACAGAAACTAAAATGACAACAGAACTAAAATGACAACAGAAACTTAAATGACAGCAGAAACTAAAATGACAGCAGAAACTAAAATGAGACAGAAACTAAAATGACAGCAGATACTAAAATGACAGCAGAAACTAAAATGAGACAGAAACTAAAATGACAGCAGATACTAAAATGACCGCAGAAACTAAAATGGCAACAGAAACTAAAATGGCAACAGAAACTAAAATGACAACAGAAACTAAAATGACAACAGAACTAAAATGACAACAGAAACTTAAATGACAGCAGAAACTAAAATGACAGCAGAAACTAAAATGAGACAGAAACTAAAATGACAGCAGATACTAAAATGACAGCAGAAACTAAAATGAGACAGAAACTAAAATGACAGCAGATACTAAAATGACCGCAGAAACTAAAATGGCAACAGAAACTAAAATGGCAACAGAAACTAAAATGACAACAGAAACTAACATGAAGCAGAAACTAAAATGACAACAGAAACTAAAATGACAGCAGAAACTTAAATGACAGCAGAAACTAAAATGACAACATAAACTAAAATGACAACAGAAACTAAAATGACAACATAAACTTAAATGACAGCAGAAACTAAAATGACAATAGAAATTAAAATGACAACAGAAACTAACATGAAGCAGAAACTAAAATGACAGCAGAAACTTAAATGACAGCAGAAACTAAAATGACAACAGAAACTAAAATGACAACATAAACTACAATGACAACAGAAACTAAAATGACAGCAGAAACTAAAATGGCAACAGAAAATAAAATGACAACAGAAACTAAAATGAAGCAGAAACTAAAATGACTAGATAAACTAAAATGACAACAGAAACTAAAATGACAACAGAACTAAAATGACAACAGAAACTTAAATGACAACGGAAACTAAAATGACAGCAGAAACTAAAATGAGACAGAAACTAAAATGACAGCAGATACTAAAATTACAGCAGAAACTAAAATGAGACAGAAACTAATATGACAGCAGATACTAAAATGACCGCAGAAACTAAAATGACAGCACAAACTAAAATGGCAACAGAAACTAAAATGGCAACAGAAACTAAAATGACAACAGAAACTAACATGAAGCAGAAACTAAAATGACAGCAGAAACTAAAATGACAGCAGAAACTAAAATGACAACAGAAACTAAAATGACAACATAAACTAAAATGACTAGATAAACTAAAATGACAACAGAAACTAAAATGACAACAGAACTAAAATGACAACAGAAACTTAAATGACAACGGAAACTAAAATGACAGCAGAAACTAAAATGAGACAGAAACTAAAATGACAGCAGATACTAAAATGACAGCAGAAACTAAAATGAGACAGAAACTAATATGACAGCAGATACTAAAATGACCGCAGAAACTAAAATGACAGCACAAACTAAAATGGCAAAAGAAACTAAAATGGCAACAGAAACTAAAATGACAACAGAAACTAACATGAAGCAGAAACTAAAATGACAGCAGAAACTAAAATGACAGCAAAACTAAAATGACAACAGAAACTAAATGACAACATAAACTAAAATGACAACACAACTAGAACAGAAATTAAAATGACAACATAAACTAACATGAAGCAGAAACTAAAATGACAGCAGAAACTTAAATGACAGCAGAAACTAAAATGACAACAGGAACTAAAATGACAACATAAACTAAAATGACAGCAGATACTAAAATGACAGCAGAAACTAAAATGACAACAGAAACTAAAATGACAACATAAGCTAAAATGACAGCAGCAACTAAAATGACAACATCAACTAAAATGACAACAGAAACTAAAATGAAAACATAAACTAAAATGACAACAGAAACTAAAATGACAGCAGAAACTAAAATGGCAACAGAAACTAAAATGACAACAGAAACTAAAATGAAGCAGAAACTAAAATGACTGCATAAACTAAAATGACAACAGAAACTAAAATGACAACAGAACTAAAATGACAACAGAAACTTAAATGACAGCAGAAACTAAAATGACAGCAGAAACTAAAATGAGACAGAAACTAAAATGACAGCAGATACTAAAATGACAGCAGAAACTAAAATGACAGCAGATACTAAAATGACAGCGGACACTAAAATGGCAGCAAAGATAACATGCCTGTGAGATAAAATGTCACAAAAGAAATAAGAAGCTGGAAGAACATTAAAAAAAAGTAAGAGGACGTAATGAAATATTAAGCATAGTAATAGTAACGAAACAGCCATTGTTAAATCAGTTGATACTTAGAAATCGCAACAAAATGAGAAATAAGAAAGAAAAACAAATTTAAAAAAGAAGAAATGAAGATAATAGAAAAACAACACAATTAAACAGTTGATACTTTAAATCACTGAAAGGAGTGTTTATAATGATGAAAATATAATCGACCGATATGGCTAACGAGCTCAACACATTCCTCTCTTCACTCCTTAAGAGTCCAGACCTACTTTTGTGAAGAAAGTCTTATTCCGTCATCTCTCCATTCTTCAGTCTGATCCTGATACACGTTCAATCTTCCAACACTATCCTTTGGTGGCGTACAGACGGGACAGAAGCCTTAAGGATATGTTGGTTCACAGTCGCCTCAAGCCTAACATCCAGAGTCATTTTGGCACCATCCAGTGTGGCCGTCGGCTCTGCAACACTTGTGCTTATGTAATACAGACCCGCACGGTGTCTTTTCCAAAAGCCACGTTCGTTGTTGAAGACAGTTTCACGTGCGAGTCCGTAATATTATCTATGCCATTATCTGCAAGCGGTGCAACAAGGCATATATTGGGGAAACCGGCAGGAGACTCAGTGACCGATTCGCCCAACACTTGCGCGATATACGCCAATGCTCTGTGACCCCTGTAGCTACCCATTTCAATGATACTGGCCATTCAGGAGCTTGCGATGTCCAGGTCACAGCCATCCGATCATGTTCCTCTGATGATCGTAGTCTATTTGCTCTGGAGAATCGGTTGATTTCTTTGTATGGTACCTTGCGACCACGCGGCTCAACGTATTACATTCTTATGCTTCTTAGTACTTTCTCTTCCCATGCTTTGTAATCTCTATGGGTATATGTTGCATGTATTACATTCTTACGCTTCTTAGTACTTTCTCTTCCCATGCTTTATAATCTATATGGGTATATGTTGCATGTATTCAAGTTATATATTTACTAGATGTTTCATTGTTTCTTTTCTATTTCTAGTTTTTATGTGTGTTTTTGTGTTACATTTATTTCGTTATTCGTTTTTATTCCAGATTTTCCTTAGCTACGTTGGTATTTGGTCGTCCATTTGTGTTTCATTTTGATTTGTCACTCCTGTTTGTTCGTTTGCTTGATAAAGGCCTTGTTGGTCGAAACGTTGCTGTTTATCGTCACTGTTTCTGTATTTGGTAAAACTATAGTACTTTGTTTGTACGTGTTTCACTATTTACCAAGTTTTACTGCAGTCTTCCCTCTATTTCAATATTCGGACCTACTTCTACAACGCGTAATTCCAACCTCATTAAATAGCTGGATTAATCCAACATCAATTTTACTATCCACATCCAACAGTAAGTCACTAGGAGACCGACGTACAGCATCCTCATCCATTCTAATCACCCCAACATACGAATCTTTCGAAACAAGCCTGACCGCTCTCTTTTTTTCCACGAACATACCCACACCCACAACAGTAAATTCACATGCGTCTCTGGAGGCTAGCAACATCTATAGACCACATCCACTCACACCGCAACCTGTCATTCTGGATCTTCCGAAGCATCGATGGAGAGTAAGAAACAATAACGGTCCCAAGAAACGTGGCCCCAGAGATACAATTGATGGCAGCAGCAATGGCCTGAACATCCATAAACATACTGGAAGTAATTGTCCGGTATGCTCCATTTCGCTTTGAAACAACCCTACCATATGCACTAGACAAGAAACCCGAGGTGACTTTTCATTACGATGTACGTATTCATTATTTCTGGATGTATAACCAAATAAGTAGATATATAAACACATATATTGGAAAGTAGACTGGATTAAAGTATTCAAGGAGTGATATATTGCTATTCTTCTTCTTTACGTGCGTTCTTTACGACCAATTTTAATCACTCTTTGTGAAATGTTTGATCTTTGCCAAGAACGTGTATACGTTGCACATTGGTTTGGTAGGCCCTAAACGCATATAATTCTACACGTTTAGGACATGTGCATCCGATTTCAGCCACACCTTCTTAGTCGCATCTTACGACATGCGTGGCAGATAACAGTGGTTCTATTCTTTACACCCCAAATTTGGGCCCCGGTAACCACTCGGGCGATATATATTGCTATAAATAACGATCGACAGATTGATCGATCGATCGATTGATAATATACGAATACCACTTTCTACATATACTTTACACTAGTAAATAAGCATCAATATCACTAGCAACATTATTAAAGTATAGCCATGAAAAATGATATTTTAATTATCAATCACGGCCTTCACACACATGTCCTACTTCACACACTTAAGAAAAATCTACCTGTTAAACAGGTAATGTTTACTTTCATTAACAAAACAACAATTGTCTGTTAATTATACAGGTAGGGATTTCACATCTGTAAAGAAATACTGTTTTTAATGATGTACATAACCCTTAACAGCGAGCATTTCGAAATTGTTTCAGTAATTTTGCAAAACCAAGCAGTATCAACGATTAAAAACCTTTTTTAAACAAATTACTCATTTAACTGCATGTCTATATACTTTTTTTATGACAGTATAAGTAAGATTTAGTTGGTGTGAGTTTTGATTAAGGTGGCCGACATTGATATTTGCGAAACAAGGCTAGAGTTTTTTCATGTAATAAAAAAGGTGCAATGCATCGAGACTAGACTATATTATTGTGCAAGTTATCAGATCATTACC
The DNA here is from genome assembly GCA_020796225.1 of Arion vulgaris. Lineage (NCBI taxonomy): Eukaryota > Metazoa > Mollusca > Gastropoda > Stylommatophora > Arionidae > Arion > Arion vulgaris. The sequence continues at coordinate 25,489,297 of CM036761.1, read as the reverse complement.
TTAAATAAATACTAGTTTGGTGAAAAGGTAATTGTACAGTACATGTGTAAGTATCAGTGAATGTTTGAAGTCAGTATTTGGACATATTATAGCTAATTGGTTCAATACGGATTTTTGCTGTCACACCCACAAAATTACCTTAACCCATTGACCTACTTTGATCAGTACATTCCAGGTAGATAGATAGTCGCTCCCTCTCTGGTGTACACACTCACGTACATACGCATACACCTACGAATACTGTGTACATCCAGCAATTCTAAATGATTATCTACTATCTGCTGTTGTAGGTGTCTACCACAAAATGTCGACATTATTAATGTTCATTGCAAGATAACTTACATACGTTCTAACTTCATCTTCTTCAAACGCTCAATATCGATCACTTGTTAAAACAAGCTGTGTTATGTGATCTGAGCCTAAGAGCGATTGTACGGTATGCCCGTTATGCACCTACAATTAGCCCAGCACATCCGATTTCTGCGACGATTTTTATATATTTTGTAGCTTCCCTAGGTAGCTTCCTTAGTCTGCTCTTTTACATTTCCGATCCAACAGTCATCTGAGCATTTTCCCTTCGACTTGATGCCTTGGCAGTGAATTTACAGGTCTGTCTGAGTTTGTGGTGTTTTACCATAGCGAGTGTTTTCAACATCTGGATATAGAGGTAGGTACTTGTGGCGTAGGTTACTGAGTGCAGGGCACTGGACGAGATGGTGTGCGACAGTTTCTTCTGAATAGTCACACAGTTGACATTGTTTACCAATTTTTGGTTTCATGCGATGTAGGTGAGCGCTCAGTGGCACATGTTATGTCCTAATGCTGAAAATAGTCACGTGTTCTTGTCCTGTAAATTTGGATTGTAAAAAGGTGATTTATGGCATCTTTTGAATTTAGAGTGGTCATGTGTTTAAAGAGGGTGCTACCTGTTTTGCCCATTGTCCATTTATTCAGACCTTCCTCATTTTTGTTACATCTCATAATTTGAGTAGCATTCTGCAGTGGTATTGACATGTCATGTTGTTGTCTATTTGCTCCTGCCTTTACAAGGGTGTCTGCTCTTTCATTTCCTGTATTTTGCTGTGTCCCTGTAATCACTGTACGGTAAGCTTGACGACAAAGACAATGTTTGAACTGATGGATAGTGCCAGTGATGGCATGCAGTGCTTTCGGGGTTTGTATGTTCTAATGTCTGTAGCACTGACTTGCAATCAGTAAAGATAACTGTGTGCTGTGCTTATTCATGATGGAGCTGGAATATATTTATAAGATGGTGCATTGAGGCTTCAATGACAATGGTCTCAGCCTCGAAATTATAACAGTACTTGTCACATGTACCGTGCAATTTCTCGCATATTTTGTCTGTTCTATTCGTGCAAGTATCAAACATTAATAGTCTCCTGTAAGGCTGAGCTATCTGTATATACATGTATCCATTCATCTTGGAAAGATAGCATGGTATCTTGGGCCACCACTCAGAGATCTACATGGTCTGAATTCTTCTTGGTGATGACTTTGGTAAGTGTGATGTTGTTTTTAGGACAAGCGAATCTACAATTTGGTGGAATTTCAGGGTGAAACAATTGGTATATGTTCTCCGGCATGTGATATTTCTCTTGCAGGCCTAATGCTAAGTCCAGAATTGTTTTTTGCTTCAGTCTGTGCTGTGGTCGCCAGTGTTCTACTATTTGTCTGATAGCGTGGTTTCTACTGTCTTTTATATTTTTACACTGTTTTTTAATACCGCTGCCTCCCTCCGCATTCACAAGGGCTCGATGTTTGTATGGATTTCACATGCTGCTGTAGGAGCTGATCTCATACCTCCAGAGATCTCACACTCTCTCGCGATCGTTCTTTTCGGCCATTTTGATCATTCTTACTGTGATATATAAACAGCCTTTGTCAAGAACGTATTTTTAAGTCACATCATTCAGTGCTATTTGGAGCTCTGGTGCTTATCCTTTGGCGACGTGTCCGGTTTCAGCCCGCGTTTACTGGGTTTGCTTCCAGTCAGCCTTTGGCTGTCCCCAGTCTACCTGCAAGGCAGCAGGTTTCTATTTTCTTTTAGGGTAGCGACTCTTAGACATTATGCCCTCCTGGGTTGCTGAGTGTCATCTGCCCAGACTAACTGTCTTTTTGTGGATTACTTGGTTCACCTACCGTCCAGTTTTGTGTACGGTTTGCTCCGCTAGACTTTGATTGTCTCCAATATAACTACAAGGCAGTAGTAGTTCCCTGCGAGCGGAAACGTGCAACTGGATTCAAGTCGCTGCTGGGCTTTCCATTTTTTTCTGCACATTTGGGTGGGCCGCTCACCCCTACGCTTGCCACGCCCATTTGTCGCTTCACCATCAGCGCTGAGCACGTCTACTCCAACGTTGGGCCCACCCGTGCAACGTTCACATTCGTGTTCGCTCTGCTCCGGTGTCTGTCCACCGTGTCTATTAGTTCTGACCGTGTACACATTCACTATGACTCTAGACTGTCCGGACACGGAGCTCAGCTCGTGCCCATAATTCAGGGCTCAGAGTTTCGCCATATCTGGAATCATATGCAACTAAATACGACCCGGAGGCTCTCTCTCGATCCCTACTCGCTTAGCCAGACAGGAACCATTCTCGCCCGAGTGGTTACCGGGGCCCAAATTTGGGGTGTAAAGAATAGAACCACTGTTACCTGTCACGCATGTCGCAAGAGGCGACTAAGGAGGTTTGGCTGAAATCAGATGCATTTGTCCTAAACGTGTAGAATTCTATGCGTTTAGGGGCCTACTAAACCAATGTGCAACGTATACACGTTCTTGACAAAGATCAAACATATGAGAAAGAGTGATTAAAATTGGTCGTAAAGATCGAAGGCAAAGAAGAAGAAGAAGAAGAACCATTCTCTGTTTCCAGGGTCACCACGTGGAGGTGGGGTAGGATCTTGATTAGTAACATCCCACTAATCCTGGCGCGGCGTTGTCCCTTTGCGCCTTTGACCCAATACCTCCAGAGATCAAATGCACTGCCTGGCTCTGTACTTTGTCCAAAGCGTCCTTCGCTGTTTGTCTACATGCTGCCTGCAGTGCTAGGTTGCAATCCATTACACAGCGTATATAACCGATGTAGAGTTGCCTCACCGTATTTTTGTTTGCGCTCCATGATGTATTTCGCAAGTCATTTTAAAAGATTGACTCTCTGTTTTGACTGCAACTTCAGGTTTTGGAGATATTTATTAAAAGAGAGCAGTCTATATATCGTCACACCTAGTTATATTGGGTTATATTCTTTCTTTAAGATATTACATGCTAATGTTAGTATACAATTTTGCTTTGTCCTCTTGGTAGCGTCTGTGGTTTAGGGGATAGTGACTCGGTCTATTAACCCCCACGTTCTGGGCTCGAATCACGCTGTGGAAAGTTTGGTTGCAAATTGTTTCGCGTGGATTTTTACAAAAAGATAATGGCACCACCCGTTCAGAAAGCAATGGGAAACAACTGAACATAATAATGCCTAGAAAAATCACAAACAGTGTTAAAAAGATGGGGTTGATTCGCAAAGGCATGTAAAGGATATGCAATTAACTTTTACTCTCCTCTTAGACATGCCTTTTAGGTTGCATTGTTACTATTCTTTGCTTCCCCCCTTTGGGCCCCACCAACACACGGGCGAACTGTGTGACAAGAACTGGGATGTATTTGTTGTTTTAATACAGAATTCTAATACAATTACAGTCATTGAAAACTCGTTTTAGTCACTCCGACAGACATTTTAAGAACCGTGGATTAGACATATCGTGATGTGTTTATCTGTGTTTTCCCCACACATTTTCTTCATCATAGTACAAAAATATTACAACCATTTTTAGACACTTAATTTATCTTGTGTACAATTTACTGTCTGCTCCGGTGCTACTTGAAGCAGACTTTCTCAGACTTAGTACATTATCTTCGACAAAACTCACAGAAACCATCAATATTTTAATGGCAACTATTTTACAAGATTCAGCCATTAACATACAGTCTGAAAAGACAACATCGTGCTGCAAATCATTATTTCCATTTCTAACGACCTCGTCTCATGCGTATGACAGTACTATACCGTACATTGTCATTATCACACTAATCTTCGTACTTGTTTTTAGTAATCTTCAATGCAGCCAACATACATTACACATAGAAAAAACAATTCTTCATTCAACTAAGAAATGTAAATAATTGGTTCTGTTTTACATATCTTGTTCATTATTTTCATTATACAGGGTGTTCAAGATAATTGCAGCCCCATTGACAATTCGAAAGTTACCAGGTACAAAGTGAGTTGTGTTTATTTCCTATTTAAACCGGTTCTGACTAGCTCGTCCTACATCACATTTGTTCATCGCCCCTTCGCGCACTACAATTACACACCGTCACACAACCTTGACCTATACTACGTCATAATTGAACCTTCCCATTTCCATACATATATGCCAGATTAGCTGCATTCACGGGCTGCAATTATCTTGAACACCCTGTACTTTAAAATAACATTTAGTCACGTTTATATCATTTGCAATTAAGTGTTATCTATAAATTTTCGTTATATTTCACAATTAAGTGTTATCTATAAATTGTCGTTATATTTCACAATTAAGTGTTATCTATAAATTTTCGTTATATTTCACAATTAAGTATTATCTATAAATGTTCGTTATATTTCCCAATTAAGTGTTATCTATAAATTTTCGTTATATTTTTTTCAGGATATATATATAGTCATTTTGATTGAAATCTAGTCTTTGCTAATGCCAATTAATCAAGTGTCATGCCTGCCGACGTCGTGTATCTCTACACCTGTCTCCCTTGGTGCAGTTAATCAGTTCTGACGTCCATCTTTTGTCGAACCACAATGTCAGACCATCCACCATCGTCTATCTCTGTCACGATCTCTCCTGCTCTGAATTGTATCTGTTGTCCCCAAATGTACAAAACATCATCTTCGAACTATATGCCCAAAGAACACCTTGATTGATTGATTATTATTCTTTTGATACTGTGTACACATGTACATTGAACACACAAATATATTCAGTAATTTCGTTTAGTGATTAGTGAGAATGACATCACTTCGACAGGTTCATATGTTCCTGATTTCTTCCATAATAACGTTACTAATGTATCACGTTTAATTACATCCATTAAGTGTTGATTAATCAAAATTCTCTTACCTCTAGTAAAGTGGTAGTATCAGTCGGGTTTACCTCCATCTCCTTCGCTCTTGATGACAATTCAGATATATGTATGTTTTCAAAGTCACATATACGGCCTGCTTCTCCTATGACATGGGACCTTCGTGTTATCGTCGGTCTCCTATAGGACTAGGAACTCGATCTCACCTATACTTAGATCGGGGATCTCTGGAAAAATATCCATATGAGTCTACGAGGGAGCGAGCCAGGTATATTTGGCATCAGAGGCTTGCACCTAACCTCTACTCCACAGAGGGATCCCATATGTCTTAGGTGTTGCTCCTGTCAATCATGACTTGAGTGTGTCGCTTGTCAATCAAGTCAACCTTACTCACAACATTTCATAACTGTTTCAAATATCTTCCTACCTTGTACATTTACATTAAAAGTTGATCATTGCCACTAATGTAACTGTCAAGGTACCAGATCATCTTTACGCTTGTCAAACGTCCCGTTTAGTTGTCTAGTCATTATCAGAATGAGACACGCAGATAGAAAATAACACTTATTGTACTTGAACAACAAAGAAATGAATGTACCAATTTATGTAATATTTTACAATTACATCAATCAATGGAAAGATCTTTCTTCTGTATATTTTGTGTTGTCCGTCTCTGTTTGTTTTGTCGTTAGGTGTAGCAGGCTTAACTGATGATCGGTTTTCGAGATAGTGCACGCTCGGTCGCTTGATATGCTGTTGTATTGTGAAGTTGTAAGATGTCTGTAGCTCCATCAATCCATCTTTTTCATGATCTGCTTCTTCCTCTTGATGATTCCATTTTCACGTTGTACGCTCTTGAACTGGTGTATTCGGGTTCATTCTCACCAATTGAACAAACCATTTGATTCTCTGTTTTTCAATGAATTTAATATCATGTATTGATTCGGACATTCTTATAATTTCCTCATTTCGTATATAGTCTCTTCTTGTTTTATTTACCGCTTTCCACAAGCATCTCATATTACAGGTGGTAATTGTCCTTTCTTGCTCTTTGGGTAAGTTATAAAATATTGCTAAAGTTTAATGAATATATTATGAAATGTATAATTCAGAAATAAAATCTGAACTTTTGAAACACTGCACTAGATAAATATTGTTAGTGCTCGCTGGGCAGGGAAGAGTAAACATATATAAATCATCCAGGGACTGAGCATTAACGAAAATGTTGTCAACAGAAATATAATATCCTAGAAAATGAAATAATGTGGTTCCATTAACTGCTAGTAAAATGTGAACAGTTTCTTCTTCTTCTTTTATTTCTTCTAACTCTATATATCGACCACTTGTCAACAACTCTGTGTGATTTGACTGTGATCTGAGCCTAAGAGGGATTGTACGTTGTGCCAGTTATGCGCCTACAAGTAGGCAAGCACATCCGATTTCTATTTACATTTTAAGTACTAGAGTAGCTGATTTTTATTTCATCCCTAGTGCCTACATCAGTCGCCTCATACGACATGTCTTGTAGGTCACAGTGGTACTATTCTTTGCTTCCCTTGCGGACCCCAGTACCACACGAGACGTGAACAGTTTCGAATATCTTGGTTCACTTCTAACAACAGATGGACATGGGATGAAGTAAATGTAAAGAAGAACAAACATGGCTTTACAAAACATTAAACAACTAAAAACAGTATGGAACGGAACTGATAAGAAAACAAAGATCGGAATAATAAGAGCATGCATATTCCCAGAGGCAACGTATGGGTGTGAAGCATGGACAATTAATAAAGCAGTGGAAAAACATATATGGGCTTTTGAATATGTGCTACAGAAGAGTCCTTCGTATATCTTGGACAGAGAAAAGAACAATTAGATCAATACAGAAATAACTCAAAATCAAAGAAAACTGGTTGATGCTAAAAATAAGAAAGAGAAAATTGAGATATTTTGGACAAACAAGACTTGAAGGGCTGGAGAAGACCAACATGGAAGGACTCATACCGGCAAAGAGAAGAAGAGGAAGAAGACCACAGAGAAGGTGGATTTAAAATGCAATTGATATTTTCAACATGACAGCTGTAGAGGCAGGAAATCTGGCCAATGATAGAAACAAAATACGAAGTACTGTTTGGGTCACAAAGTTCTACTCAGGACAATCTATTTGATGATGATTTGCTGGTATACGAACACTGACACTTTATGTACTTATTTTTTAAATACAATTTTCAAGGTAACACCAGATTAAAATCTCATATGTGAAAAGAAAATGGGCATACCTGCAAACTTTATATTATATATTCTTATGTTGTAAGAATTGTGCTCAAATATCATCAATTGCATCATGTGAGTAAATGTGTTTAGTAAAACATGTTGTCACGTGAGGTGGCTTGTCGGAATATTAATACTTTCCAAACGGTTTGTCAGGTGACTTGACTCATTCTAGGAGTTAAACGAGAAATAGTATTGAGTACAACAAATTCTAGGAATTAAACGATAAATAGTTTTGAGTACAACAGTAATGGAAGGCATATTTCTTGAAAGACGACATGCCGCGTTCAAGACGGCGTAGTCGCGTTCAAGACGGCGTAGTCGCGTTCAAGACGGCGGTGGCAACATGAGGTCAAAGAAATATTGAACATGACATTGGATGATGCTGGAGAACTTGCTGGAGATCGCGAGTGTCTCTTGTAAAAAGTCACAAAGTGTAGTTAAAGAGTTGTTATTCTAAAGAGAATGTAAATGCATGACCGTACGTATAGATTGCGCCATGTACTTAGTGTGTAGGTTGTCCTAAGCTAGGGCGACACACCCAAATATTGTATACGTCGAGATCCGATGTAATGGTCATACATGTGCAATTAACCCTTGGTGCAACATACATACTGTCCGAAATGTTACGGGACTAAATTAGGGTTGTAAAAAATAGAACCACTATTAATTGTCACGCATGTCGTAACATACAACTAAGGAGGCTGGGGCTAGCAACACCACCCCATAAAAACACTAGATAGCTACATAAACCACTATGTTGGAAATGCATAGCTTAGGAAGCGATCAGACGAAATCTGAAAGAAAATTGACTTCCGGAGACGGAATGAGGAGAGAATGGAGAGATCTGGAAAATGGGGCCTTGAATAGGAGGGCTTGAAAGACCTTGGTTGCGGACCTGTGCCTCCCTAGGGGTGAAGGGTGAAGGTGAGAAAAAAAGAAACCTCCTTCCCTTCCTTCCTTTCGTTCGCTTGAAATATGTCTATATATTCAATGTTGTCTCTTGTATAAACTTCACTGTCTTTTGTAGCTAACACAGAGGTCCGTGTAGTTTTCTGTCGAGTGTTGTTTCGTTAGGCCAGTGAGTTTGCCTCAGTGTATCATATTCGGGGCAGTCTTGAAGTATGTGCTCTGCAGTCTGGTGTGCCTGTCCACATGTACACATCGCTGAATTGACAATCTTGAATTTTGTATACATGTGGCTGCGGAGCCGATTGTGTCCTGTTCTAAGGCGCAGAATGACAACCTGTTCCAATCTGCTCATATTATAGTAATCGTTTTGTGTTGGTATTTGTGGCTTTGTCATTGATTTAATCATCCTTTTTTTCGGTGGTAGGTAACTGGCACATCCAGATGCTCTCCTGCAGTACCTTCTTTGTCCAATCGGTCTACTGTTTCATTTCCTGGTATTCCACAGTGAGAGGGTATCCACTGCAAGACGACCCTGCGCTGCTTGGACAATTTAGGCTGTAGGGTATGTAGACCTGACAATTTTCTGGACTGGAGTGTTTAGAGTGCTGATTTTGCATCAGTCAAGTATAGAACAGGTTGAGGATCGGGTAGGGTATTTAATAGTTTTTCAGTTGCCACCTTGATTGCCTGAATTTCTGTATCATAGTTGTGACAGAATTTCTCCGTTGGTACTTTAATCGCATCTCTAGCGTTGCTTGGGTAAAGAAGAAGCAACATACGTACGCTTTCTTGATCAAATCCCACAGAAATAACAAAGCATTGATCATATAGTTGGTATTATAGATCGATCGGAAATAGCGATAACATTGATAGTTCTTCTGTTTAAGACATCATTTTACATACGATTTCATTACTTAGTTATCACTACAGTAAATTAGTAGTAGCACAATTAGTAGGTGGGGAAGGGTGGGTGGGCGGGGGTTGTTAACTGCTAAGTGATTAAGCTGTTGCCTTGCGATGCTAAGGTCGTCGGTTCGAACCAGAACCACACCCATCGGTTCGCAAATGAATATTTCCATAGATTCCAATGATTTTTGCAAGAGCTACGGAGTTCCTGCTTTGTACCGTACTCTCATCCGGGGGACTCACCATTGTTATAAACAAGGACCTATCCACATTGGGTGAAACCCGGAGAAATTAGTAAATCCTTCATCTTTATATCATTTAGAATAGTAGCACACCTGTGTATTGCCGGGGTCTCAACTGTAGCAAATAATAGGATGTGCATGCCTACTTGTAGGCGCACAACTGACACAGTATAAAATCGCTCTTATGCTCAGATCACATATAAATCACACCGAGTGGATAACAAGTGGTCGTTGTCGAGCGTTCAAAGAAGAAGTATGCTAAGATCACTTACAAATCACACAGAGTGGTTTAACAAGTGGTCGACATGGAGAGATAGAACAAGTATGCTAAGATCACTTACAAATCACACAGAGTGGTTTAACAAGTGGTCGACATGGAGTGATCGAAGAAGAATAATATGTGAATAGAAAATGTCTTCTAAACATTCAACCCAATCCTTAACAATAAATCGCCCTCACGTTTAATAAAAAAAATACATCCTATCTAGACATATAACTATAGAAACAAGACAGGAATTATTCTGAATCAAAGATGATACATAAGAGAAACAACTCAATGGAAGGGTTGCTAATAACAGTAACCCAGGCCTACACACAGTCATGTCTATTTAATCAGTTCATAGTCAGTTCTCGCACTTTAATTATGGCCGGTCACGCAAGTACGTGCCATGGTTAGGATAAAAGAAAATTTAACTGTCATTCCAAAAACAGTGCAACAAAAGCGAATGATAAACGTAGTTTCTGAATCGTCTAGCTTGGCATTATTGAAGAATGTCATTGCTTGAATTGGCTATTTACTTAACAGGTGAATTGGCTCTTAAATTTGCTTTATTTTAATTAGTCGCTGAATTGCATTACTTTAATGAGATGCTGAACTCGCATACGTTAATTCGTTCTTCAATTACTCTTGTGTTGGTGATCGTACTAGTGTTCGAATAATACACTCAGTTTGTGTCCATTACTTGAATGTAATAGGCACTGTTGTGGAACCAGCAGGGAAAGAGGAGTAGGGGAAGGCCTAGACCATAGATTCACAAACTTTTTCGGCCCTCCGCCCATTTTTCACAACATAAACTTTGTAACGCCCACCTCCAAATTATAACAGTTTGCCAACGCACCCCCTCCCCTTCCCCCTTAAAATATGCATTCTCTATTTTCTCTTTGACATATAAAATTGATATATATTTCTGTCATACATGGTCAATTTTCAAATGATTATATGCATACAATAGAAAATTGATGAAATAATGGAAAGTGTAGGATGGGCATAAGATGAATTTAAATGCTGAATTCAAATTTTAAATGATTATTCAATCGCAAAATCATGAAAATAGTTTATTTTAAAAGTTTTATTATTAATTTCTTCTTTAAGGAGCCACCGACCCCTAATCGCCTGAACATCCCCACATTCTTCTGAACCCACTATTCCTCCCCCCCCCTCCATCCCTAGAACGCTTCAGTGCTCACTAGGGAAGCAGTAGCGCCCACTTTGGGAAACACTGGCTTAGACAGACCTGAAAAAGAGAGCTGGAGGCTGATAGGTAAAACATGAAAAGAATTGGAAGGGATGGCAGGAGAGAGGATGAGCGGTACGAAGTTTGTTGAAGACCGGTGCTTCGTTGGGAGTTGAAAGGTGAGGAAAGAAACTTGCATTTAATGCTTGACTTAATCTTTTTGAAGATTGCTTGCTGAATTACTTGTGTTTGAAATGTTGATGAATTCATCATCAAATAGCTTATCCTGAGTAGAACTTTGTCACCCCAACAGTTCTCCGTAATTTCTTTCTCTCATAGGTCAGATGTCCTGCCTCTGCAGCCGTCATGTTCAAACCTTCAGATACATCCTGAATCCATCTTCTCCGTGGTTTTTCTCTTCTTCTCTTTGACGGTAGGCCTTCTTCCATGATGGTCTTCTCCAGCCCTTCATGTCTTTTTATATGTCAAAAATATCTCTCTTTTTTTTTTTTTTTTTTTTTTTTTGTAGCATCAGCCAGTTTTCTTTGATTTTAAGTTCTTTCTGTATAGATCTATTTGTTCTCTTCTCTGTCCAAAATATACGGAGGACTCTTCTGTAAAACTTACATTCGAGAGCACATAAATGTTTTTACATTGGTTTATTAAATGTCCATCCTTCACACCCGTACGTTGTCGCTTGGAATATGCATGCGCTTAGTATTCTAATCTTTGATGAATTACCAGATCGAATTTCAGGGTTACAATGTCTAACTTAAACAAGGTGGGATACGCAGCCAAAATAGGGCATCTTTCTTTTAAAAATTAACAATAAAAAAAGCTAACAAATATATTGTCATAAAATGTGGCCACATGTCTTAAGCTCCGAAACGTCTAGTCGGTTCTAGAATCATACGCTGTGATCTGAATCATACGCTGTGATCTGGATCATAAGCTGTGATCTGGATATTTTCCAGATAATCCTGTTCTAAGTCATTTTCTTCTTTGAACGCTCCATATTGATCCCTCGTTAACCACTCCGTTTGATTTTTATGTGATCTGAGCCTAAGAGCAATTATATATTGTGCTAGTTATGCGCCTACAAGTAGGACAGCACATCGGATTTCTGCAAGACTTTTTATTTTCTACGGTATCTTCCTTAGGCCCTTACCCCTGTCACCTTGTCGGTCGCATTGTTACTATTCTTTGTTTCCCTTGTGCATACCGGTAACACACGGAATCCAATCTAAATGAAGCTGAGATGTAAAAGAACGGTACTCCACGTTGCCTAAGGGCGTCCCGTAGACTATCGGACGTAAAAATGCGAATTACATCTCCTTTGATATAGGTTATCCTCTACCCCACTACTCGAATTATTATATAACAGCTTGTAAAACATAGATCATGCTTTACATCACTACATCAAATCTTGAAATAAATTCTGTCACTATCGTCTACGAAGCCAGCCATTTAGACGAGCTGCAATATTAAGTACAAGGATCTTGTGTATGAAGAAGTAAATGTGATTGATGAAATTTGGAGCAAGGTTAGATATCCAAATACAGACTTCTTTTCATTTCCCGATTTCCAAAAAAGGTATTTGACTCAGAGGGTGAAAAATAAACATACATTGTCTGTGACATGAAGAGGGACGCCCTTACACAGACCACGTTTATCATTTTTTTCACTATGTACATTTTCCCAAATAATTGATCACTTTCTCTCCTGATTGTCTATTACACTTCTATTTTGAGAATTTCATGTACGTACATGTTAGTTTTCGTGAATGTAGTGTCTTAGTATTAAATACGATAGCGTATGGTTTAGTTTATAGGGGAATATGGATTAGACATTAACATACAGAAAACAAAAACTATGGTAATCAACAAGGAAATGGAAAAACCTGAAATGAATATAAAAATACAGGAGAATTACTACATCAAGTAAAAAACTACTCCTATCTCGGTCAGATGATAACAGATGATGGCAGATGTATAACAGAAATTAAAAAGAGAATAGGAATGGCCAAGGATAATTTCAATAGTATGAGAAAGTTACTGACATCCAAACAAATCACAAACCGGCTAAAAATGAGAATGATCAAATGCTATATATATCCTATATTAATGTATGGCTCGGAAACATGGACAATGAACAAGCAGTTAGAAGACAGAATTGATGCATTTGAGATGTGGATATATAGAATAATAGGCAGAGTTTCATGGACAGAAAAACAGACAAATAAACACGTTTTAGGAAAACTAGGCATGAAGAAACAATTATTAAGAGAAATAAAATTCAGACAAGTAAAGTATTTTGGGCACATAAAAGACATGACACCATGATAAAACATTTACTAGAGGGAAAGTTGAGGGGGAAGAGCAAGAGGAAAACCGAGAGATAAGGGGGAACTTTAAGAAATGGACAGGTTACAGTCTGGCAGTGTGCAACACCAGGCGAAAGACAGAGGATGCTGGAGATTCATTGCAGCCAACCTTCGATGTGGAGACGGCACCTGATGATGATAATGGTTTAGTTTATTTATGTATCATTGTTTTGTTCACTTAGACGTAGACAATTATTTCACTTTACCAATTTAAAGTTTAATTCCAAAATGCATCTAATGATTTAGTTTATTTCAAAGTTTAATAATTTAGCCAACGTAGTCTATTAGTTTAGTTTACTTGTGCGTAGAATAGTCTAGTTCGTTACACATCTCAAGTTTCTTTTATACTTGAATAAAACAGTCTATAGTGCGTTTACAAATGTTTGCCCCTGTTTAAAAAACTATAACTCTGCAACCATTTCAACTACGAAGATGAAATTGTGCATACAAACTTGAAATATGAATGACCAAACAAACCAATTTTTGTCTTGTAGATTGTACAGCTTATTTCCATGTTTGTTTATATGGGGTATATACAACTCTTGTCAGTGTAAAAGGACACATTTTTAAAGATGTTACAGCTTCACACCCAAACTTCTGTGGTCAACAACATATTTTCTCGTGCGCACGGTTTTTTTGCCGTTTGGAAGCTGGTGTCACACTTGAACGGATATGCTCAGAGGTAAAGTCTATACGAATACAGGCAGTGGGTGAGTTTACCAGAAACCATTTACCAGAAACGTTGGATGATTCTTGCTATATTACAGAATGGGATTGAAAGTGAAATTCTGCACACTTCAAAGCATTGCAATGAAGCTGTACTTATATTTTAGTCGAGAAGCTGATCGTGGAAAACTTTATCAATCTATTTTAAACCCCGAAAAGAGAACAGTGCATGCTTTGGTTTTGTGTAAACGGTCATTTCGTCGATGGATGCATGAATCAAGAATAAACCCTCCAAACAATAAGCAAATAGCCGGTAGAAAGTCAATTGTAGATAGCTTTGACAAGGAGGCTATACGACGAGCAATTGTGAAAATGTTGGATTGCAAAGAAACAGTGACTGTAAGAAAGCTGCAGACTTGTTTAAGGAAGAACAATGACATTGAGTTATCTAAATGTACGTTGTGGAAAGTTATAAGGACATTAGGCTTCACCTTTAGAAAGTATACGAGTGGAAGAAATATTATTTGCGAGCAGCCGTATTTAGTAGTCATGAGAAGCAAGTACCTACGTGAAGTAAGAGAAATGCGCAGAGAAAGTTATAATATTGTGTATTTGGATGAAACATGGATCAATGCACATCACGCTAATGCAAAGGAATGGCAGTCAGTAGATGGAAGGATAAAGCGATACGTACCAAGTAGTAAAGGACAACGTTTAGTCATAGCCCACAGTGGTAGTAGACATAATGGGTTATTGCAGAATGCTGAACTCGTTTTCGTTTCAAAGTCTACAGACAATAGGGATTATCACGCAGAGATGAATGTCCAAATATTTAGAAATTGGCTCGAGAAAACAGTTCTTCCATCTTTAGATAGACCATCTTGTCTCATAATGGACAATGCATCATATCACAATGTTATATCACAAAAAGACAAAATACCTACGACATCGAACACAAAAGACGCAATACAGATGTGGCTCATCAGAGAAAATATTCCGTTCAATGAAACTTCCTTCAAACCAGAATTGTTGTCCCTTGTAAAGCAGACAAAAAAGTCAAAGAAATTTCAAATTGACAAGTTGATAGAGGAGCATGGTCATAGGTGTTTGAGACTTCCACCGTACCATTCACATTTAATCCCAATAGAACTTGTGTGGGCTAAAATTAAAGGACAAGTGGCAGCTGAAAATACTACATTCAAATTGTTTGACGTCAAGATACTAACCCACGCTGCGCTATCACATGTTGATAAGGGTTACTGGATAAAATATGAGGACCATGTCTTGAAAGAAGAAGATGAATATTGGAGAAAGGATTGTTTGCATTTACTTCAACCTAGAACAGTCATCAATCTACTGGACCCGTCCGACACTGAATAAGGTTAGAAATATATTATTGTCATACTACAGTCATTTTCTATTTTATAATTCTTCCATATGTCTATGCTAATTATATGTCTATGTTAATTATATACATGGCACCCATCACTATATGAATAGGGATCCGCCTTTGATGACACCCTTAACCTATATGAAGTGTATCACTGTAAAATTAGTTCTTTTACATAGCTTTGCGAAAGTTTTCGCAAAACATCAAAGAAATTGGCCGATATGCAAAATCTGAGCTGCATTTCGACCTGTCAACGACATATTCCTTTGGTCATCGTAAATATAAGACTGCATGCAAAATTTCAAATCAATACAACATATACTTTTTGAGAAAATTGAACTTGACTGAGGGCAAACATTTGTAAACGGACTATAGTTAATTTATAAGTCGAAATTTATTTTCAATTGTATGCGCAAAAGTCTAATCCATTTACAGCTCCATTTCTTGTACACTTGCGAATCTAACGTTTTGTCCAAATGTAAAAAAAAATTGTTAGTTCATTAAAAAATATAACGTTTAGTTAGTGTGTACATTCAGCAGGCTAGCTCACTTACAAATATAAAGTAGCGGCGGTCTTCCTATTCTCCTTTTGCCAGAATGCATTCTTCAATATTTGTATTTTCTAACTAGCCCTGTCTGTTTTAATATTCAAAATTGAAGAGGATCTATATAATAGAAACAATGGTTACATTCATGGACAAACATGAGCATTGACATGAAGGAACGCAATGGCAGATTACATATTAAGAATATACCTATATAACCCAACAGTAATATAAAAAAGAACAAAATACATTTTAATATCGGTTCAAGCAATCAATCAAGTGTCATGCCTGCCTGTGTAGGCGATCCTGTATCGCTACAGCTCTCTCGCCTTGGTGCATGTAATCATTTCTGACGTCGATCTTTTGTCGAACCATGATGTCAGGACATCCAACATCTTCTTTCTTTTGTCTTCTACAATCTCTACTTCTACTTATCTGTTGTCATAAAATGGTCTAAACCTTCTATTTGCATTATATGCCCGAAGAACCATGCTTGACTGAGTCTTAATCGTTTGATAATGTGTCTTTATGCGCAGGCCTGATTTAAAAACTCATTTGTTTTCTTCGCTCTCCATGGAATTTGCAGCAGTCTTCCGTAAAACCACTTCTTTGTGGCTTGCAATGATCGTATTGACTGTTTGTTCATTGTCCATGATTCGCTACCATACTATTGGTTCATTATAGCACCGACGTACTCGTGTTCGCAATGTCATTGACTACAAATAAAATATTGCTTACGAAGTCACGCTTACTGACAATATTTTAGACGAGACTGCCTCATAAATATTGTTAGAGATACATCAGGTGATCGCGACATCTTAGAGGGCACTGTAACAAAGAGGATGCTAAAGATGTCACAGGTAAAGACAACAAAACGTGACAGGTACAAACATCCAATATGTTGTTGGACAACTGAGAAATGTGAACGTAAAATAACAAAAACACTAATATCCTATTGATTCTACAAGAAAAACAAAAGAAGTTCGAACGAAGAAAGACTAACACGTCTGATCTAGAGATGACGACCACAAATATCTAACATAAACTGGCAGTGTTGTAGCAAAGCTGTCAGTCTTGTCACCAAGACACCAGAAGGAGAATAATTTGTTTAATACAAAAACTAACGACTGCGAGTTTTCCTATTTAGATAAGACTTTACTATTTCAAATTATTATAATTGTCTTTCTTTGCAAAGTTACTAACGTGTGTAAACGACTGCTTAAGCCACCCACAAATGGTTTGTGGCACCCAAAAATGTCACTGACAGCTTAACAACAGATGATCAACAGCATGTTCATACCTACTTTGTGTTACCAGAGCCAAACATGGACAATGAGCACAGCGCAGTCACAAAAAATAATTACATGTGAAATGCGCTGCCTGTGAAAAGTTACCAACAATACCAGAAAAGACAGAGTCACCAACATCAGCATAAGAAAGTTGGCACTGAACCTTGCTTGAATTGCATTGAGAAACAAAGAAATAGGTAGTTTGGCCACTAAATAAGAATGAATCCAAACTCCCCAGTATACATAGTCTTCTACAACAGAACATCAGGAAGGAAGGTGAGATGGATACCACGAAAAAGATGGCTAGATGGCATAGCAGAATCCTGTAAAAAAGCAAAAATAACAATCACTGAAGCCACCAGAAAAACACAAGACAAAAACAGAAAACCACGACACTGAGCAACAACCCGGTAGCAGTGTGACGACAACAGAAGAAAAAGAATCAAGTGCATTCTATGTAACGTTCGTGTTTGAAACTGTCAACAAAGATAATGTATCGACTAAAGTACATTTAGATTTCAAAGAACACATTATTACTGAAGAAATGCAGCAAAATATTCAAGAACAAGATACACAAAACTATTATTTAGGATTAATATTAAATTTAGATTGTGTTCCCGTACTACTGTATTGTTGATCAACATATTCACAAGTAAGTTACCAGCATCTAAACAGTTTAAAAATAAACTAAAGATGAGTATTATCAATTTATATATTTCCTCTGTATTATTTATGGTTTAGAAATATGAACATTGATCATGCTTTTGGAAGAGATAAATAATACATTTGAGATGTTGACATACAAAGGAATACCCCATGGCTGATGGAAAGAAAAATAGACAAACAAAGAAGTCCTAAAAGAACAAACTAATAGCGAAGAAATACTTATTACTAGAAAGTATAGCTCAACAAATATTTATGGTATATGAAGACATAGGTAAACACGTAAAAACAAAGTACTACAGTTTTACAAAATACATAAACAGTGACGATAAACAGCAACGTTTCGACCAAAAGGCCTTTATCAAGCAAACAACACAACAAGAATGACGAATTTCGAGGAACACTACAAATGGACGATTACATGTGGAAACATAAACCTATCTGATGAAAATCTGGGAATAAAAACGAACAACGAAATGAGTGCAACACAAAAACCGAAAGTGGAAAAGGAGAGGAACAATAAACAATATAGTGGATAAATGACACATATATGGAGCAAACACACATATAGATAACAAGGCACGAGATAAGACAGTACTAAGAAGCATATGAATGTAATGCGTTGAGTCCAAGAGGTCGCAAGGTGCCATATAATGAAATAAAACGGTTCTCCAGGGCGAATCGACTGCGATCATCGGAGGAACATGATCGGATGGCTGTGACCTGGAGATCGTCAACTCCTGAATGGCCAGTATCATTGAAATGAGTGGCCACAGGAGTCACGAGCATTGGCGAATATCGCGTAAGTGTTGGGCGAATCGGTCACTGAGCCTCTTACCGGTTTCACCAATATAGGCCTTATGGCATCGTTTGCAGGTGATAGCATAGATGATATTGCGGGACTCACACGTGAAACTGTCTTGAATGGTATAGGTAGCTTTTGGAAAAGAGACAGTATGGGTCTGTATTACATATGCACATGTATTACAGCGCCGACGGCCACATTGGATGGTGCCAAAGTGAATCTGGATGTTAGGCTTGAGGCGACTGTGTACCAACAAATCCTTGAGGCTTCTGTCCCGTCTGTACGCCACCAAAGGATAGTGTTGGAAGACTGAACGTGTCTCAGGATCAGACTGAAGAATAGGGAGATGATGGAATAAGACCTTTTTCACCAGGGAACTATGAGGGTGGAAAGTTAAGATAAGTTTAACCCTGTCAGACTTGGGGGTTCTAAGTATGTGAGAGAGGGCCTCCTGGCGAGCAATTAGCTGAACCCGATGCATGGCAGATGTAAGCACATTCTCCGGGTATAGGCGCTGGCGGAAGAAATCAAGCATCTCATGAGCTCTATCAAGAAAATCGTCGTCCTCGCTGCAGAGGCGACGAAGGCGTAAGAGTTGAGAGAAAGGTAAAGAGTCACGACAAGCCTGGGGATGGGAAGAGGTATACAGAAGAAAGCTATGTGTATCAGTAGGCTTGTAGTATACTGATGTAGTGATAGTGGATAGGCTGATGGTGATAGTGATGTCAAGAAAATTGACACAGGAGGTAGAGATGTGAGAGGTGAACCGAATAGCAGGATTGAAGGCATTGATGAAGGTAATGAAGCGTGACAAATCGGCTTCAGACATAATGAAGCGTGACAAATCGGCTTCAGACCCTGGTGAAAAAGGTCTTATTCCATCATCGCCCTATTCTTCAGTCTGATCCTGAGATACGTTCAGTCTTCCAACACTATCCTTTGGTGGCGTACAGACGGGACAGAAGCCTCAAGGATTTGTTGGTACACAGTCGCCTCAAGCCTAACATCCAGAGTCACTTTGGCACCATCCAATGTGGCCGTCGGCGCTGTAATACATGTGCATATGTAATACAGACCCGTACTGTCTCTTTTCAAAAGCTACCTATACCATTCAAGACAGTTTCACGTGTGAGTCCCGCAATATCATCTATGCTATCACCTGCAAACGATGCCATAAGGCCTATATTGGTGAAACCGGTAAGAGGCTCAGTGACCGATTCGCCCAACACTTACGCGATATTCGCCAATGCTCTGTGACTCCTGTGGCCACTCATTTCAATGATACTGGCCATTCAGGAGTTGACGATGTCCAGGTCACAGCCATCCGATCATGTTCCTCCGATGATCGCAGTCGATTCGCCCTGGAGAACCGTTTTATTTCATTATATGGCACCTTGCGACCTCTTGGACTCAACGCATTACATTCATATGCTTCTTAGTACTGTCTTATCTCGTGCCTTGTTATCTATATGTGTGTTTGCTCCATATATGTGTCATTTATCCACTATATTGTTTATTGTTCCTCTCCTTTTCCACTTTCGGTTTTTGTGTTGCACTCATTTCGTTGTTCGTTTTTATTCCCAGATTTTCATCAGATAGGTTTATGTTTCCACATGTAATCGTCCATTTGTAGTGTTCCTCGAAATTCGTCATTCTTGTTGTATTGTTTGCTTGATAAAGGCCTTTTGGTCGCAACGTTGCTGTTTATCGTCAATGTTTATGTATTTTGTAAAACTGTAGTACTTTGTTTTTACGTGTTTACCTATTTTTCCAAGTTTTACTGCAGTCTCCACCCTTTTTCGATATATGAAGACATGATTCTTTGGTCAGAACCTTATTAGATTGGAAAGTTGAAGGCCAATGAGAAAGATGAAGACCGAGACACAAGTTGAAGGAAGACATCAAGAGGTGAGAAAATGCAGCTTGACACACTGCAAGCATGAATACAAGAGACATGAGATGTTAGAGAGATCCATTGAAGCTACTAGTCGATGTAGAAACGAGACCTGATGATGGGGTTTACATTAGCTTTTTTTAAATGTTTCATTTTGTCTCTTGTTTGGTATGTTTTTACATACCTTCTTTCGTTTTTTTGTTGTCACACTATTATCAGGTCGTTGTTCAGTGTTGTGGTTTGCTGTTTATGTCTTGCGCTGCTCTAGTGGCTTGGGTGATAGTTACTTTATTTACTTTTGACAGGATTTTGCAATACAATCTAGCCATCTTTTTCGTGTTCTTCCTTCTGCCTTCTTCCTGATTTATTTTGTAGAAGACTGTATACAATGGAGTATGGTTGAATCCTTATTAAGTTGCCAAACCACTTCACTCGTTATTTCTCAGTGTCATTCAAGCAAGGTTATGTCTCAAATTGTTTTCTTATGCTCATGTTAGTGACTCAATCTGTTCTGATTTTTTTGGTAACTTTTCTTAGGCATCACACTTCACATGTGCTTATTTATTTTACTACTGTGTTTTACATATAATATATAGAACTGGAAGCGCTCTCCCAGAGATAGTTGTTCAGTGTCTGCAACTGCTAAAGTTAACATAATTATGATTAGTTAGAAAACTGTAGAATAAGAAGTTCTGCCTACTTTTACATAGATATACAAGAGATGATACACGTTATAAATTGGATGAATTGTCAAATGCTAGGTAGAGAGAACACGAACATAATTCTGAGCTTGCAAAGAAATATGTGTTTTTTCTGTTACCCCAAGTAGCACGACTAAGGAAGTCATAATTTTTTTTAAATAAAGGAACCTTTTTATATCTGGAGGTATAACTTGGTAATAAGGAGTTTGGGCCCGAATGTTTCATCTCTGTTGGCCCACGATAGGTGATGAGGTAAACATCAAGTCGGCCGCCTTTACTTTCATTGCTTTTCTTGGAACCTAAATTATCCTGCGTCGACATGAGATCCCTTACAGTCGGAAAAATAGTCCACAAGTTCACTAGCAAGTATCCTACTGAGGTTCTCATAAAATATATGGAGGTGTCAAAATAAATGGCTTCGCTGGAAGACGCCAGGGTTTACATATATGACCGTTCTTATTGGCTTCATGGGCATGCTAAGCAATCTCCGGGTCGTTTGTGTGTGTATACATTGACTGAGAGGTATCTTAAGTTCGGAACTGGGGAAGCCGTATTTGTACCCGAACTTGTGCCGTCCAATGGAAATGAAGATCTCGATGTTTTGCGAGTACTTCTACAGTAGCAAGATGTAGAGCAGTGTTCAGAACTACTATCCTGAATGCCATAACGGAGGCTTGTTGGACAGATGTTTCAGATGACATTTTGTAGAATACGTCCACACCACGATTGCATGAACTTTGTTTCAAACGTGATGTTGCTAGATTTGAACAATCCATGTGGTTCAGACAATGTTTCAACACATGACTGAAACTGTCCGACGTCGAGAACTGAAGAATATACCGAAGAAAAGATAGGAATAGGTATGGTTGACTAACAAACGTATTATAACTAGCAAACAATAACAAACTGCAGCTTATATCATACATACAATCAATTGATTAAAATGAAATCTTGCTATATACGTATGCAATTAGTTATTGGTCACACAACCGACGTCATACCACTCCGGGAAAAAAATCTGGAATACTCAGTCTCTGCTTATATATGTCAAAGGGGAAGAATACTAATGATTCCCATGTCTCGTTGGTTAAACACACTCCTCCATCTACCTCTCAGTCATCTTGTTTTGCTTGTACAACGTGTAGTTTCAATCTTCGTACAATCATGGATATATTCAACATCAACTTTCGTGTTGATTTTTAAAAATGGGTCTTAAAGCAATTCGTTGGTCTAGGCAGCTTTTCCAATATCTAAAACTAGCTTGTTATTCTCTCAAAGTTTTATCCACTGCTCATTTGATTCTATTGAGAATTATTTTGCACAAAAAAGTATGGGTCATTACTGATAACAGGATGATTCCTCTACAAATAATACAGTCCTTGAAATCTACTTTTTGTGAATCTTAACAACTTTTCCTTTTTTTCCATTGTGATGGCACAATTTCTTTTCCCCATATTTTATTAGATAGATCTTGAACCTGGCTATTTGCTGTATCAGCTGCCGATTTGAGGATTTCGGAAGTAGTGTTGTTATCAGTGATATCTTATTGTTTCTCAAGGCCTGGATTGATTCAATGATTTCAGTGGCATTTTTTCAAAGACACTTTAATTGGCAAAATATTGTATCTTCTTTGTCAAACTTAAGAAGTTCTGGTGTAATATATATATTTATGATTTCTTGTGAATGATATGTCCCTCGTTTTCTTCTGCCCACCATATGATCTGAGCCATTTGCGAACTTTATTGTTGATTTCACCAACCTTTGAAATACAATTTTCAACTAGTTATTTTAGTTTATTTGTATCATTTTATGCTTCCAATCTAAGCTGCGTTTTTTTCTCTGTTCTCATTAATTTCGTTGTTGATTAATGTGATGTAGAGGTCAGATGCTCTCTCTCTCTCTCACTCCAATGGTACTGGATTCGCACTCCGAAAGGAAAGATCGAAATATGTTTTGCCGAGATCCCCTGATCTTAGTGTAGGTGAGATCGAGTTCCTGGTGATATTGGAGACGTGCGATGAAAAGAGACGTCTTGTGTTTAAGGTGATAAGTAAAAGAACACTTAACAGTTTACAATCGATATAGTCAGCCGCTGTCCGCCAATAATTCATAAACACATTTTTTTAAAATAATGTTTATAAAGATTTACGTCATTTTTTTTATAATTGCATCGACGCTTGCTGGTTCTAACTAGTTCTTACACTGCTGCTGAGATCTGACTCTATCAAATAAAAGATATCGAAGCACACATTGTCATTCACCAAGGTGAAATATTCATTTCTTATTTTCATAAAACTCCCTCCACCCCTACATTGTAACTTTGCATTGATGTATTTCATTAATAATATGGTCATTTTGAATTTTTATTTTTTTATTTCAGACTGCAACTGTTCAAAATTATGTTCATAAAAAAAAGATAAGTGGAAAAGCATGGAAACGATGGATTCAGGATGTCACTGATGATTTGAGCATGACAGCCTCATATCTGGCCTATGAGAGAGAGAAATTCTGAGGGGATGTTACGATGACAAAGTTATGTTCAGAACAAACTATTTTATGATGATGATTGTTACATGATAGATCTTTTTCAAACTTGCTTGGTGTTTGTGAGAAAGTTTATAAATCTCCAGAACGACATCAAGATGGCATTTAGGTCTAAAACTAGTGCTCATCATCGTTAGTCCGTGTTTTGGTTGGTTACAGAACTTGTTCTTAGTTTCTTCTGTTCAATCGCACAGATCTTATTGTAGATTAATGGAGTAGTTACCGATTTGATAAGATCTGCGCTGATGTCGCTGGAATTTTGGTATAGTCTGAGACAAGTCAATGAAGAAGTAGCCACATTTGTGCAGTTGTCTTTGGGAATGTGTGGGGAATGTGTGGGGAATGTGTATGGAATGGAACACTGTCTTTAACAATTTCACTATAATTCAATTTCTCTTTCCACTTTAAAATGATGTAGTTGTTTCTATATGTCACTCCAATCTTCCATATGTAATCAATGTTATAGACACATACACATATATATATATATACACACATATGCATAATGCTTCAATGAAGGTCTTCTCTAAACGGTACATGAAATATGAAACACATTAGCTGATCACCGAGGTATGTGAAAAAAACAACATTGCTCAAATGTGCAGAATCTTGAGAAAAGAGACTTAGGGACGAGCTGAAAGGCAAGAAAAGAAACGCAAATTGTCAATTGACCGTCTGTAAAGACGAAAACGGGCATATAATACACACACAAACATACATACATATATATATAGATATATCTATATATATATGTATGTTAAGGAAGGAGTGAATAAGAAGGTGAGACGTTGTGATTGATTTATTGATTCGTTGACTGATAACAACGTTGAGGAGAAACGTGTTCTGTTCCATTTGTCTATTCACACGCACTCACTGATGACATTCGAGAAATAAAATTACCAATTGACTCACTCGTCATTCTGCTACTATCCACGTCCACAAATTACTTGTAGAGATCCCTAAATCTAGAATTAACAGTCCTGCTCAGTGTAGCCTTCAATATCGCACGATTAATGAGGTCTTAAGTAGTTTTAACTGGTGCCTCAGAAAGCAGCTGGTGTCAGTTGACTTAGTATTGTCTGGATATAACTTCCAGCTGTGACTATATTAATTGTTCTCAATTAATAAACGATAGTAGATATATATTTATTGTATGAAGTAGATATATAAAGAATGAGTGAGCAGCGCGAAGGTAGTAGTGAAACAATGAGAAGAATACCAGCATATGTTATCATGTTAGACTTTTCTCAGATTTATTTGAAAATTGATGATTGGCAATTTCTTATGCTATTAATGAGCTTTATCTTGATCTTTGACTCAGTTAATTGCATGTCCTTTACAGGACTTTGAGAATCAACCCCAGCTTTTTAACGGTCTTTGTGATTATTTTAGGCATTAGTTCAGTTGTTTGACTTTGCTTTCTGAACGGGTGAGGCCATCGTCCTGTTGTAAACATCCACGCGAAAAAATTTGCAACCAAACTATCCGCAGCGTGATTCGAACTGCGAACGTCGGGGCTAATAGACCGAGTCCCTATCCCCTAAGCTACAGACGCCACATTTTGTGATCTTTGATTGCTTCCAGTAAATCACCAGCTGTCTTTTCTCTGTATTCTTAACATTATTTAGCAAAACGACACACACATAAATATAAACATATATATATATATGTAAATATATGTAAATATATGTAAATATATGCCCTGTCGTGATGGTTGTGCTTCTTTGAAAATGAAAACCGTGGCATACCCGTTACTTGCTTTAGTCATCAACATCAGTAAACGAGTCGTGTAATTTTTAGGCTCCACTTATACGTACAGTAGTGTGTCATTGTTTTCTAAACGGTGTAGTCTAGTTTTACCGTTCCTAAAATGTCACGGACACAAACTTGCTTCTAAACTGCATTTCGCGGAGTTTGAACCAGGTAAACGTGGGTTGTGATCGAACTCACTACTGCTTAAGCTACACACGCCCACTTTGCTTATTTACTTAAACAAATAGGTAATAAATTAACCTAAATATGCGTCTATGTGTTGTACATTCACACATATATCTAGTTTTCCATCGCATTGTCTAAACCACATATCCCCTAATGCATATCCGTATTTGGATGTCGGTTTATATTTATAAATACATATATATTCTATTCCCAGTCTATCATAGCGCCGCCTATGAGTCGTATAGCCTCAGGACACCACAGTGAACGTCGCACAATGTAATTAAGGTTTGTAGTTTATATGTACTATCACAATTTTTTTTTGTCTGCAGTAATCTGATTTATTATTTGGTTCAGTGTGAATGTAAACAGAAAATGGTGCAAAAGTATTGTAACATGTCAGCTGCAATATACATACCATCTACTTCATCTGAATCGAGGAATACATTACCAATTGCCAATTTTATTTTCATTTAAAATCAGAATACTAAGAGCATATACATTCTCTGTGACAATGTAAAGTTGAGAAACATAGACATTGAATGTAGTGAAAATAGTAGTAGTGAAAAAGTATATATGTGCTATTGAATATAAGAATGCAGAAGAATTTCGTTACATCATGAACATACTCGTGGGCAGGGCCACAAGGTAAGCAAAGAATAGCACCAATGCAACCTACAAGGCATGTTGTAAGAGGCGACGGATGTCTGACCTAGGGAAGCTACCCTAGTAAATAAAAATCCTGCAGAAATCGGATGGATGGATCTCTTGTAGGCGCATAACTATATAGCGCAACGCAAATCGTTCTTATGTTCAGTTCCAATCACATATAAATCACAAATCGTGGTTAACAAGTAATCGATATGGCGTGTAGGAAGAAGAAGAAGAAGCAGAATATATCATGAACAGAGAAGAAAAAACGAATGATTTATCCGGAAAGAACTAAACATATTTTTTTAAACTCATGCTATAAAAAGAATGAGAAATTGAAATATTTTGGACATTTAAAAAGACATGAAGGGTTGAAGAACATCATTACGGAACGATACATCCAGACAAACAAGAGAGATGTAGACTAAGAAGATGATTTGAGATGAGACTACGGTTTAGACAGAAATGTATTGTAGACGATGTAGATAGACAGTAGAAGATGTATTTGAGATGTAGACTACGTAGAAGATGTATTTGAGATGTAGACTACGTAGAAGATGTATTTGAGATGTAGACTACTTAGAAGATGTATTTGAGATGTAGACTACGTAGAAGATGTATTTGAGATGTAGACTACGTAGAAGATGTATTTGAGATGTAGACTACGTAGAAGATGTATTTGAGATGTAGACTACGTAGAAGATGTATTTGAGATGTAGACTACGTAGAAGATGTATTTGAGATGTAGACTACGTAGAAGATGTATTTAGATGTAGACTACGTAGAAGATGTATTTAGATGTAGACTACGTAGAAGATGTATTTGAGATGTAGACTACGTAGAAGATGTATTTGAGATGTAGACTACGTAGAAGATGTATTTGAGATGTAGACTACGTAGAAGATGTATTTGAGATGTAGACTACGTAGAAGATGTATTTGAGATGTAGACTACATAGAAGATGTATTTGAGATGTAGACTACGTAGAAGATGTATTTGAGATGTAGACTACGTAGAAGATGTATTTGAGATGTAGACTACGTAGAAGATGTATTTGAGATGTAGACTACGTAGAAGATGTATTTGAGATGTAGACTACGTAGAAGATGTATTTGAGATGTAGACTACGTAGAAGATGTATTTGAGATGTAGACTACGTAGAAGATGTATTTGAGATGTAGACTACGTAGAAGATGTATTTGAGATGTAGACTACGTAGAAGATGTATTTGAGATGTAGACTACGTAGAAGATGTATTTGAGATGTAGACTACGTAGAAGATGTATTTGAGATGTAGACTACGTAGAAGATGTATTTGAGATGTAGACTACGTAGAAGATGTATTTGAGATGTAGACTACGTAGAAGATGTATTTGAGATGTAGACTACGTAGAAGATGTATTTGAGATGTAGACTACGTAGAAGATGTATTTGAGATGTAGACTATGTAGAAGATGTATTTGAGATGTAGACTACGTAGAAGATGTATTTGAGATGTAGACTACGTAGAAGATGTATTTGAGATGTAGACTACGTAGAAGATGTATTTGAGATGTAGACTACGTAGAAGATGTATTTGAGATGTAGACTACGTAGAAGATGTATTTGAGATGTAGACTACGTAGAAGATGTATTTGAGATGTAGACTACGTAGAAGATGTATTTGAGATGTAGACTACGTAGAAGATGTATTTGAGATGTAGACTACGTAGAAGATGTATTTGAGATGTAGACTACGTAGAAGATGTATTTGAGATGTAGACTACGTAGAAGATGTATTTGAGATGTAGACTACGTAG
This sequence comes from Arion vulgaris, assembly GCA_020796225.1. Taxonomy (NCBI): domain Eukaryota; kingdom Metazoa; phylum Mollusca; class Gastropoda; order Stylommatophora; family Arionidae; genus Arion; species Arion vulgaris. Next base: position 25,461,095 of record CM036761.1, on the reverse strand, counting down.
AAGATGTATTTGAGATGTAGACTACGTAGAAGATGTATTTGAGATGTAGACTACGTAGAAGATGTATTTGAGATGTAGACTACGTAGAAGATGTATTTGAGATGTAGACTACGTAGAAGATGTATTTGAGATGTAGACTACGTAGAAGATGTATTTGAGATGTAGACTACGTAGAAGATGTATTTGAGATGTAGACTATGTAGAAGATGTATTTGAGATGTAGACTACGTAGAAGATGTATTTGAGATGTAGACTACGTAGAAGATGTATTTGAGATGTAGACTACGTAGAAGATGTATTTGAGATGAGTAGAAGATGATTGAATGACTAGAAAGATGTATTTGAGATGTAGACTATGTAGAAGATGTATTTGAGATGTAGACTACGTAGAAGATGTATTTGAGATGTAGACTTCGTAGAAGATGTATTTGAGATGTAGACTACGTAGACGATGTATTTGAGATGTAGACTACGTAGAAGATGTATTTGAGATGTAGACTACGTAGAAGATGTATTTGAGATGTAGACTACGTAGAAGATGTATTTATAATGTAAATGAGGATATGAGTATGTCCACTGCATAGTAGAAATATATGGCCTCTGAAAGACAAGAGAGCGATATGCCGTTGAGCTGTTAGGTTCCTCTAAGGAACTATGCTGAGAACAAGCTGTCGAGTGAATCGGTTCTCCATTATATCTTCCCTGCTACTTGCGTATCATTATCTGTATATATCACATGTACATCATTGCTGCCACCAGCATGTATATCATTGCTGCCACCATCATGTACATCATTGCTGCCACCAGCATGTATATCACTGCTGCCACCAGCATGTACATCATTGCTGCCACCAGCATGTATATCATTGCTGCCACCAGCATGTATATCATCAACCTGTCCAAATACTTGTAGTTATTATATGCCCGCCTACATCTAAATAATTATCTTCTCATCTACGCATATAACTTCATCTTCTTCGCAATCGAATGTTAGATATCGACCACCTGTTGAACCACACCATGTGATTTTTATGGGATCTGAGCCTAAGAGCGATTTACTATGTGCCAGTTATGCGGCTACAAGTAGGCCAGCACATCCGATTTCTTCGACGCATTTTATTTACTATGGTAGCTTACACTGATGTCCTGAAAGAACTAAATGTTAAAGAGAATTGGCTGATAAACAACATATTATACAGACAAAATTACATACTTTGGTAACATCAATCGTCACGATGGCTTGGAAAGAACAATACTAGAGGGCAGGGTCCCAGGACGCAGAGGCAGAGGTAGACCAAGAAGAAGATGGCTACAAGATATTAAAGAAACCATTAATATGACCATCGACCAAGTGTGTGAACTGGCTAGAGACAGAGTGAATTTCAGATGTGCTGCAAAGAGAGCAACGTCCTATAAAGGATACGCACCTTGATGATGAGCTTACATTTACCCCTACCTCATTCGCCTCTTACGACATGCCTTGTAGGACGCAGTGTTACTAATCTTTGTTTCCCTTGCGGGCACCCGCCGACATCAACTTACGTACATATTAGTAGCTGTAAACATACATGCATACATACATTCGGAGTCTATTACATAAAATACAAACTCCGTATCTCCAGCAATACATTCTAATGGGTCTTCGAAAACTAATACTCTTGTGAACCCAAAGTGCTGTCCGGATTCAAACCCTCAACCTTCACACCACACGTCAAAATGGTTAACCACTTCGCCACACAGACCACCATATGTTAGAATAGTACTGAAACACATCTCTATCCAGTATGATCTGGAGATATGAGTTTATAGAATCCAATTACAATATTATACTAATTAATGCGTGTCTCTTACTGATTCTGTATCTCTTATTGTATTCATGTCAACAATCGTACCAGTAATTATTGCTTACGCCAAACAATTGTTCATATTAAGACAAAATGCGGATTGTAATTTTAATTGCATTGCAAGTAACATCATGATTGTTCATGTTACTGATATTTTTGATAACAACTTTCTTAACATATCGTTAAACTGCTTAATCTTCACGATCTTGATCAAATACTGAACATAATTTGAACTTGGATATGAACAATTAATTAATAATTGGCAGTGGTTTTAATTTGAGAAACAGAAATATCATTATGTTACAGGCTGAGACGTGTTTAATAGGTTCGTGGTATTTTCAAGTCGTTATATTTGCGAATTGTATTTTTTAAGTTAATGTCATGATCTTTAGAACGATCTCTGATGAAGATAAAACAGGGTTTGGATGAAATTAGAGAAATATAGAAATGAGATGCTGACGTTAGCAAGGGTGGGGGATTGTTTGTGAAAGGGACGGTATTTAGTAAAGAACCTTAACCCTGGACTAACAGAGAGAAAAAAACAAGAAGTAAAGCACGGGAGTAGGAGACACAAACAAAACTAAGCGCAAACGAGGTTTCTATCACGTTCAAAGTGGAGCTGACAGGTCGACAGGTTGTCGATAATGATAAGTTACCAGAAAAGTCGACAGTCTGCCCCGAGTACTTTCTTTTTCATAGTTTAACCTTTGAATTAACCCTAGACCTGCCGTCAATAAATGTGTGCGTGACCTATAATAGCTGGACATTTTGGACGCATTTCCCCGTCTGACCCACACTGCGAAAGAAATGGCAACATCATTGAGTGCCATGCCGACTGTCTAAGGCAAACCTATTTACTAAGTGTTGAGTCTCTTAAACAAATCATCAACGTGTTGTTATCCTGTTCACACAACAATGTAATGTAATGTGGAAACGTACTAGAACACAATATGGCTACTTTTATTTTGTAAAGATATTAATAAAACTAAGAAATACTAAGAGCAAAGAAAAGTACAATACTTGTTCTGTAATCTGTACCATTTTCATTCCAAAATAAACTGATTTTGTTGGTATTGAATAATATATTCAAGAATAGAATCGTATATTGTATATTGTTATTTAAAAGGTGAATGATGGAATTGATTGTCCACTCTTGCCGTTAAGCTTAGGGGTGAGAACTTTAATTTGCGTTCCAATGCCAGATGAATCACCCTCGTTGTGATATATCCGTGTTTATTTATTGAGGTATTGATATTGTCTATCTTTCTTTTCATTGATTTTTATAGTGGCTCTAGTATATGCTCTCTTTTTATTGTATGATGGTACTTTTGGTTGGCTGTATTACATTCACATTAAATGTCCAATCCACTGCATTTGTTATATTTCAATACATTCGGTGCATGAAGTTAAACCCATTCTGCTACTGATGTCCTCATTTCGTAGTCTCTTTCCTAGGGACCTCTACATAATTCCTCAATCATTTAATTTCAAACGCGGTCCGATTTCTGCTGGGTGTTGCTGTCAGAGACCAAGTTTGACACATAGCAGAGTTACAACAGAAAAATAAGTAGTACCATAAATTCAAAATTAAAGTAAGAGAAAGAAGAGACAATTAACAACAGATATCAAACGACATGGGACATTGAAAGGAAAGAAAAAACATAATGATAAAATATAGCATGCCATTGACAATTGTAACAAACGAATATCAATAAGTTAGGAAAAACATACTACAATTTAATCAATCATGTCAACAATTGTACACACAAACATGCAACATCTTCTTCTTTCTTCTTCTTCGTTCCAAAGCTCCATATCGACCACTTGTAAACCACTATTTGTGATTTGTATGTGATCTGAGCTTAAGAACGATTGCACGTTGGTCCAGTTATGCGTCTAGAAGTAGACCAATGCATCGAAGAGTCCCCTACCTTAGTCGCGTCTTACTAGGTTCGTGGTACAGAACGGCCGTGTAGGTGTCAGTGTTATTATTCTTTGCTCCACCCGTTGGTCCCCACATCAAACAGGCGATTCAAAATCAAGTAAGATGATTGTTTCACTGGCAAAAAGTAGCAGTATACTTAATTTCCTGCAAAAATTGCACTTTTAAGGTAGCACTTTGAAAGTACTTCGTGACAAGGAGACATATGCTTCTGATCAACCGTGCAGAAACTTGGACTGTTACTTGAGAGAACATAGACATACTTCACAGTGGCGGCTCGTGATAATTTTTGTTGGTGGGGCCAGACAAATATATTCGGAAAAATCATGGTATTTGGATTCAGTTATGGTTTAGTAGTTACTATTTATTATCTATTCTGCGAGGTTAATTGCCCTTTCAATCACTATACATCTGTGTACATCAATATATCACTATACATCTGTGTACATCAATATATCACTATACATCTGTGTACATCAATATACGTTTAGACAAGTAGACGATCTGTGTACATCAATATACGTTTAGACAAGTAGACGATCTGTGTACATCAATATACGTTTAGACAAGTAGACGATCTGTGTACATCAATATACGTTTAGACAAGTAGACAATCTGTGTACATCAATATACGTTTAGACAAGTAGACGATCTGTGTACATCAATATACGTTTAGACAAGTAGACGATCTGTGTACATCAATATACGTTTAGACAAGTAGACGATCTGTGTACATCAATATACGTTTAGACAAGTAGACGAGTTGATACTACATATTCTAGCAAAGGATATATGAACAAATAATTCAGAAAAAAACTAATTTATAAAATAATTAATACACGTTACACATTATTTTTGGTGGGACTCGACCCCACTTGTTCTTAACAACGAGCCGCCACTGATACTACATATATCTTGTGATCCACTATGCGGTTGCGTGGGTAAACCGATGTGAACCTATAGAAATGATTATCTGACGTCGAGCGTAGCTTCAATACGAGGTAAATCAAAATTGATTTTAAATGCTTCAAAATGTCAAAGAGTTTAAGACCTTTTTGGTAGTACCAGACATCTAGCTTCCCGTGTAAAATCTAAGAGAGCAATAAGAGACCAACTCGTATTCAGACACTATCGCACACACACATATATATTTCTCTGAGTTAGCCAGGTTTAACTCACATACCAGGCGGGTTTTATTCGATCTTGTCGGTCTGGTCAGGATACGTACAAGATCAAAAGTCGGAGTTAATTTATAGGTAGTGTTGAGAAAACTCAACTAATTGTACCCTGAGGGGCGGTGACTTGTTATTGGTACTATTAACCTGTGTAGGGTAAGGGTGGTCGATCAACAGTTACAGCTGACTATAGTCTGGTTTATTAGGTGCTTTCCAGATAATCATTTTTTAGAGGCTTGGGGTGAACTTGTTATGGGGGATGCTAGGCTCAATGTCGAAATTGTGGTTCATTTTCTGTGTGCACAACATATATTTTGCGGTTTCAGTTTCAGTTTATAATATTTGAAATGCATTTCGGACATGTCCATAGGTGCTTCTATCTCCAACGCAATATCTCCAACAGCGTCCAGCGACAGCCGTACCATTTCAATTTTGATTGATGCGCCTACTCATATACCCACTGTGCTGTTATTGTCTTGCTATACTAATCTTCAAACCCAGCTCCAGCAATCTAGTAGTTGACGTGGATTGCTACTCCAATCTTCAAACTCAGCTCCTACAATCTAGTAGTTGACATGGATTGCTACTCCAATCTTCAAACCCAACTCCTACAATCTAGTAGTTGACGTGGATTGCTACTCCAATCTTCAAACCCAACTCCTACAATCTAGTAGTTGACGTGGATTGCTACTCCAATCTTCAAACCCAGCTCCTACAATCTAGTAGTTGACGTGGATTGCTACTCCAATCTTCAAACCCAGCTCCTACAATCTAGTAGTTGACGTGGATTGCTACTCCAATCTTCAAACCCAGCTCATGCAATCTAGTAGTTGACATGGATTGCTTTAAATGAAAAACTTCTTTGTGGCCACACTCTATGAAGGCGTTGAAAATGTCAGCTCTATCCAATTTTTACCGGTGTAAGTTGTAATGGAAAAAAGCTAAATACCCCCCTCCAACCTCAGTTCATTACATTTTAGTTTTGAGGGGAAGTGGGGGGCTTGAGAGTACTAATAAACACATGAGCTATGCAGACTTGAACATTTGTTTCCACCTATGGCTTAACAGCTTTAAAAACACAACTGCAAAAGTACGAGCGCAAGAGAAGCCAGCAGTTAGACAATACTTGAGTAAGGAGTCCCTCAGGTGAACCTGCTTCCACCAACACTTGTTCTAGTATATATAATATAATGTATAACTTGAATTATGCACCTAACCCTGAATGCGAATAAAATGGCCAAGTGCACATGAAAGAATTACATTACGATTGCAGCCAGTAGAATCCAACAGGTCATTTACAGGTTATATATATATATATATATATATATATATATATATATATATATATATATATATATATATATACAAAGCAAATATCCGTCCACATACAAGGTGGATTTCACAGATGACATGGGCGACCAAAAACACTGTTTATGAAGCGCATATAAAAGCCCATTCTAGAAATATCTTCTTATCAAGACGCTGTTAGAGACAACAGGATTAGAGAAAAGAAAGAAGGATTATCTGAAAACCAGATTGGGAAATTGAGAAAACATCTGCAACATCACCCATAATTATCATCAAACTAACACCAGCACATACATGAACCGCTAGGTAGCCCCTTTTAACAGAAGGCCGAATAGCTTAACCGACAAAACGGAAATTCATGTTTCTGGGAACTGGCTTATATATTAATTTGATAGAACATTATAAGCGTTTTTTGTAATTTTACTCAATTCTTTGAGTTCTTGTTTATTTATTGATAAAAAGGTGTTAATATAACAAATATTCCTTTTATTAAATTAAAGTTGCGACATAATATAACCCAAGTCTTGTACTATATGTCACTTTTAAATGAATTCTTGTCTATCTAAGAATACTGAAATGAGAGGGTCACGCGACACTTGCGATCTGATTTTTGAAAATGTTTACCAGAGCTCGTCGGCCTAATGATACCCGGGACCACGAAATAACTTAGGGTCAGCGACATCTTACTCGCCAGTAGCAAATTACAAAAGTACTATTAGCTCCACCATCGTCAATAAGAACTACCATTTTGAATTATAACATACGTTAAACGCTCCGCCAGAATCAGCATTAAAGCTAAAATAGCACAGAGACCCACGACAGCTTCTTTACGTGCTTGCAGTAGATTAGAACAACAGTACTATTATCACCACCATCGACAATAAGGACTACCAATTTACATTAGAACACCATCAACTTCCAATAATAGACCATACTACATTACCGCCTTGCCTGTAGATTAGAGCTTGATAATTTAACAGAAGCCGTCACAGCGTAAATTATGTTCGGATAAAAAAAACTAAAAAGGGGCAACAACCCAGGCTATTAGATTTAATAAAGACTAATTGATTTTCAAAATTGCTTGCTAGTGATTTATTATATGAAAGATTATAAATATTAAAAGCAAATAGCGTGAATACATATATATGTATGTATTCATGGAGTGGCGTCTGTGGCTTAGGGGATAGTGACTCGGTCTATTAACCTCGACGTTCTGAAGTTCGAACCACGCTGCGGAAAGTTTGGTTACAAATTGTTTCGCGTGGATTTTTTCAAAAGGCGATGTCACCACCCGTTCAGAAGGCGTTGGCAAATTACTAAACATACTAATGCCTAGAAAAATCACAAACAGCGTTAACAAGCTGGGGTTGATGCGCAAAGTCATGTAAATGATATGTAATTAACTATTCATGTAGTGGAAGTTTGTGGGGTATATAAAATAGAGGAATAATAAGATTTTGTACATTTAGCACAAATGGGTAGCAGGGTAGATGTAAACCTCTATCACAGGAGATGTAAGGCTCCTCCTTCCCTTCGCTAGTCTACGGGGCACTCTTGGGTAAGATGGAGTACCCATTTAGCCCCCCGACAGGATGACATGAAGCCATAGAAGCAGGTGGTGGATGAGTGCGTGGAGCAACCGACCATGTCAATGGTTATGTTCTCAAAACTCACGATGGTAGGAAGAGGATCTATGTAATAGAGACAATGGCTACAGTCACGGACCAGTGTAGTCACTGACCGTAGTCATTGACGTATTGAGGACATATAAAGAGACATGAAGGGCTGGAGAAGACCATCATGGAAGGAGGCAAAGAGGAGAAGAGAAAGACCGAGCCGAAGATGGATTCATGATGTAATTGATGGTTTGAGCATGATGGCTGAAGAGGCGATCCATCTGACCTATGAGAGAAAGATATTCCAAAGGACTGTTTAGGTGACAAAGTTCTTCCCAGGAACAGCTATTTATTTGATGATGATGATGACATTTAGTCAACCAGGTACTAAGACAGTTAACACCACTGTTGTCATATAAAGATACCGCTAAAAACTAAAGCACATTTTTTAAGAACGATTTTCTGGAAAAAAAGCACCGCGTTACCAGTACCAAACATAGCCAATAACAGCAGATAATGAGCGAAAAATCATAACGATTGAGATAAGGTGCCTTAAAAGAGATGCAGTAGTGACAATAAGAGACACAATTATAAATGATGGAAATCAGAAGAACACTGAATATTAAACTGGTAATGCAATTTATAGAAGTACAACACATTTTGTGGTTTGAACACCAGCCAAGAATGCCCTGGTATCACGTATTTGTTCTAGGTTTACAATTCTTCTTTGGTTACCAGCATATTGTTCTTGTCTAGCCACACTATATTTGACCTGGAGTTCTTGCAGTCTAGTTTGTCTTTTAGATTCACCACTATTACTTGAATCATGTACGCGCCTCTCTCCCTTAGGGAATTTATAATATCAGCCTTGTCCATTGCTCGCCCGCTTTCTTCAGCATCCATACCTGCAAGACGATCAGTGCGTTCATTTTCCCTTATACCTGCATGCCCTGAAACAAAAACAAAGCTTATTTGTTCCACATACGCATCATCATCGACTCAAATTATTGTCTCCTAGCCCAGTCTGTCTCAATCTTCCTGAGCATACTTATTGAGACACAGAGAAAACATGCATGGATAGTTGACTGAAATGTGCTAATATTCACATACAAAGAGTATATTAAAACATTCTTTCATCACTTTGTTATCAGTTTTGACGAGTACGTTTGGGGATTCTATAGGACAGTGAGGAGCCTATGTGGTGTTGAGGCTTGGTGCTCGTCTCTAGTGTCAGAGATACCAGGTTTGCTCCCTCGTGGAGCCATCTCGATAATTTTCCAGAGATCCCTGATCTCAGTAATCTCGGAGCACATATGGTTACTCGCCGAAGTGTAATAGTGATTTCCCTACCAATCAATCAATCAATCAATCAATTAATAGGGCAGTGAAATTAGATCCGCTTATAGGAAAATTTAAGAAAATATCAACATTACACAAGCTGGATTTGGACGGAACAGAGGTACACGTGATCATTTATTTAACATGAGAACAATCATAGAAAATACTAGAGAGTATATGTAGATCTATACTCGTGCTTTATCTCAACTCATACTCAAAGGCATTTGATTGTGTAGAGCAACAGGAATTATGGAAGATTATGGGAGAAATGGGATTCCCTTTACATTTGATACAGATCATAAGAGAACGTTATAGTGATCAAATGGCGGCTGTAAGAACATGTGATGATACATCAGACTGGTTTGATATAGGGCAGGGAGTCAGACAAGGCTGCATTATGTGGCCTTGTCTGTTTAACATATATGCAGAAAGCATCAAGAGGAATGTTACAGAAGATAGCGGAAACGAAAAATACGATCCTTTTATAGACGGAGGAAGAGAACTACGATACGCTGACGAAACAGTGTTACTGTCAACATCACAAAAAGGGATTGACAAATTGTTAGTAGAAGTCAAAGATAAAAGCGAAAAACAAAATCTATATCTCAATGTGGCAAAAACAAAATAATGACAACAGATAAAACGAACATGACAAATGATATTTTTATCAATTGAGAGAAAGTAGAAAATGGGAACAGTTGTGAATATCTTGGTTCACTGCTAACAACAGATGGAAATGAGATGAAGCAAATTAAAAGAAGAACAAACATGGCTTTACAAAAATATAAACAGCTCAAAACAGTATGGAACGGAACTAATAAGAAAACAAAGATCAGAATACTAAGAGCCTGCATATTCTAGTGGCAACGTATGGATATGAAGCATGGGCAATTAATAAAGCAGTGGAAAAACATTTAAGTGCTTTTAAATATAAGTGTTACAGAAGAGTCCTTCGTATATCTTGGACAGAGAAGAGAACAAATAGATATATCCATAAAGAACTCAAAATCAAAGAAAACTGGCTGATGCTACAAATAAGAAAGAGAAAATTGAGATATTTTGGACATATAAACAGACATGAAGGGTTGGAGAAGGCCATCATGGAAGGAGGCATACCGTCAAAGATAAGAAGAGGAAGACCACGGAGAAGATGGATTCAGGATGTAACTGATGGTTTGAACATGACGAATGCAGAGGCAGGACATCTGACCTATGAGAGAGAGAAATTCGGAGGACTGTTGGGGTGGCAAAGTTCTGCTCAGGACAAGCTATTTGTTGATGATGATATCTAAGGCTCTAGCCAGACATGTGCAGGTCATCGGTGTTATATTCTTCTCAATAATAAACAATGCAGACCTTACATATTGGTTGAACATGGGATGTTTCCTTGAGTAACCGTACCACCTTTAACCATTTTCTACTCTCTCTATAATAAAATAATAACGAATTGATAGTATATAAATGTAACAGACATTCACAAGATATATATATATATATATATATATATATATATTACAATAACGAATTAAACAATGATACTAATTATGCAATGAAAATTGATGAAATGAACACAATATAACACCCAGAAACGATGTTAATAATTTAACAGCTCAAACACATCACAAGGTGTGAGCGAAAGGAGACAGTTGCAAAATTAAAGGATCAATAAAAAAAATGAAAAATGTTGACGGGTACTATCACCGTGTCCAAAACATTAAAGTTTAATTACGTGTATTCGCCACGCACTGTTGGGGACAAGACGCGGTTATAATACAATAATCGTGAAAGATAATATGCTTGTCACATTATCAATGTGTTTACTTTGATGTTGGTATTAGTTGTTGAAAAACTCAGTTGAAAAGTCATCACATAAAAATAACTCTGCAATACACAGTACCTGTGATAACTTATATATATATTCTACTTTTTCGAACGCTCCATATCGACCACTTGTCCAACCACCCTGTGTGATTTGTATGTGATCTGAGTCTAGAGCGATTGTAAGTTGTGCCAATTACGCGCTTACAAGTAGGCCAGCACTTACTACCTCTGCGATGCTTTTGACTTACTAGGTAGCTTCCCTAGGTACTACTTCAGTCACCTCTTACGACATGCTTTGTAGGTGGCAGTGATACTATTATTTGCTTCTCTTGCTGGCCCTGCACCTCACGGGCGTAACTGATATATATAGTTTACCATAGACATGTAACAAAGGGGTGAAAAAAGCATGTGTACAATTTTAGTGTGTCACAGAATTGTCGCAGAATAGATAAACGCAGACGTAACTTGAAATCAAAGAAAACTAGCTAATAATTGAAGAATTTTAGATACATAAAAAGGCAAGCATGCTTGGAAAAGTTCGTTATGAAAGGAAGCAGTGCATCAAAGAAGGTACAGGGAAGATCGTGATAATATGGATTAAGAATGTGTCTGATGATTGATGATTTGAGCATGCCGACAACAGGCATACATGACAGAGAGAGAGAGAGAGAGCAAGAGAGAGAGGGAGAGACATTCTGAAGTAATGGTAAGATCTAACATTCCTGCGCATTGAAAGTTTCTGAATGATGATACTGGTGAGGATATAATTTCTTTTCCCGATCTAGAAGCACTTCAGCTTTCAGCTCTTCGGATCAGTGTCATGGACATCGTAAGCCTTCGGTTGGGTACTACGAACACCATAAATCTGGATAACCTGTGGCTTTTTCTGCCAACCAGCGGAATTGAACCAGCAATCACAGAGGGCTTGTCACACCGTCGTCCAACGCGCTACGAACACGCTGGGCATCAGGATATAATTAAAAAAACACCACAAAAGTTCATTAGATAGACTAAACATTAGTTTGAGAAAATATAATTAATGCACACAAGCAAAACGACAAGGCCAAGGAGAATGGGATTATAAGAAAAATATAGTTTGATACAGATCGAACAATCTCTTAGGGCCACGGAGATGTGGATTTTCACAGAGGAATGTTGAGAATCCTATTGACTGCTAAAATGACTAATGTGGATGTGTTGAACGAAGTTAAAAAAACAGTGAAAGAGTATCATCAATATAAGAAAGAGACAGTCATCATTTTCGGACATGTGTTGAGGAAGGAAGATTTAGACCACATTGTAACAACCCGTAAAATCGAGGGTAGACGAGGCAGAGAAAGACATAGAGAGAAAATGTTGAATAACCTAACTTCTTGACACGGAAGAGCGTCAACATTTGAGATGATAGCAAACACCAGAGACATAGATTTGTGTAGATTCATGATCGCCTACGCCAGCCAGTACGGTACCTGTTGATGATGATGATAGTTTGAGAAATTGAAACAAATTGTGTTTGTCTTGGAAATAAAATTATCAATAATGAAAGAAATTGATAATCAAATAATTGAAAAGACTTAATTAACATATACTTATCAGAATGAGAAATATATTAGGATCCACACAAATACTGAACACACAAGACGTGAGAATAAACAATAGTATATATCATCATCATCATCATCATCAAATAGCTTGTCCTGAGCAGAACTTTGCCACTCTAACAGTCCTCCAGAATTTCTCTCTCTCATAGTCCAGATGAGCCGCCTCTGCAGCAGTCATTATCAAACCATACGATACACCATGAATTCATTTTCAACTTGGTATTCCTCTTCTCCTCCTCTTTTCCTGGATGTCTTCTTCCATAATAGTCTTCTCTAGCCATGTGTGTCTCTTTCCAAAATACTTCAATTATCGCATTCGTATTTGTAGCATCAACTAGTTTTTTTAAATGTTATATATAGTCATCCCTATTGTATGCAACAAAAGTAAGACTGAATAAATAGCGTAGCAGCAGATTATATCGATATAAGGGAAGGTATAACAGGTACGTGAGGAGCTCATCAATCAAAATCGAACTGGTACGGTCAGTCGCTGGACGCTGTTTGAGATACTGCGAAGGAGATCGGAGCATCTATGGACATGTCCGGAGTGTAATGCAGATATTCCAAACTGAAACTGAAACTTTAAGGGAAGATTGCAGTAAAACCTATGTAGCAATGGCGAAACACGTAAAAACAGAGTACTTTAGATTTACAAAATACAAAAAACAACAACAATACACATCAACGTTTCGATCAAAAGACCTTTATCAAGAAAAGAATACAAGAGAGGTGAAGAATTTCAATTCTCGCACAGCACACAAGTAGAATCAAATAATACGTTCTTAACAGCATTTGCTTGATAAAAGCCTTTTGGTGGAAACGTTGTTGTGTATTGTTATTTTTAATTTTTGGGGTAAAACTACAGTACTTTGTTTCGACATAACAGCAGATTAAAGACTTGAGAAATATGAATATAAAGAAGATGATCAGATGCTGAAATGAGAACTATTAACGATAATGACAACAATTAGTAGTATTAAGAGAAATAATCAAAGAAAGAAATTACACAGTGTAAAATTCCGTCACATATAAAGCCATGAAACAGTTTGAGTGATTATATTGATGGTAGCGTTTAGGGATAAGAAAGAAGAAAAAAGTCATGGATATATATAATTAGGAGGATCTCATCACAAAGATGACATGCGTCAGCGTGTCAAATGTACCTTTAGGGCAAGGAATGTATTGTCTGAAATATACTGCATCCAACACTCAATATTGAGACCATACAGGACTTCGATGGCATAACATAACATAACAGAATCAATTTACATAACCTTTGCAACATCAGAGAAACCTTGTTATTATTTGTGGTTGTGTGTGTCGGTGTGTGTTTAAGCAAGAATATGCTTCGAATAGTAATATTCAACTATCTTTCAAAACTATTTAAGAGTGTAAAATGTTGGAATTTTGAAATACAATAATTGTTGTATAATTTACGCTGGAGTTAGCCCACATAGGAAGTGGTGGTATAATAATGACCGTGGTATAATGAACAGAGTTAAAGAGTGAGTATAGTCAATTTTTGATAGTTCTAACAACGGAAAGCTATAACGACATGGGTATAAAGATACTATAAAAATTATCACAGCAACAATAGACAGCTGAACGGATTTTATAAGTACACTTTACAGTGATGAGGTATCTGTGATGTAGTGATGGTATAAGTATACTTTACAGTGATGAAGTATATGTGATGTAGTGATGGTATAAGTACACTTTACAGTGATGAGATATGTAGTGGATAGCCAGTCTCCCCCTCCCAGGTGGCAGCTGAGAAACAGACAAGACTCATATAGGACTACGAGAGGAGAGAACATGTTTGATGTTGTGTCCGAATACTATAAATAAAGGAAATATAAAAGAAACTGAACGATGGTGGTCCTTTATATTGTGACTGTCGTCTATTGTTGGTTATGTTAGTATGAGAATGCTACCAGAGTACAACAGTATGAACAAGAAAGGAAATTATATCGAAAGGAGAAATTAAACCGTGAGCAGGATCAAAATGACTTCAACCAGCAGAGAACAACATGAATGATGTCGCATAAACATCATGGATTTCTTCTGACTCCATCAGTAATTAAGAAGGAAATTAACAGCAATTAATGAATCGTCCGTAATCACTATCAACAACTGGAACCACAATAAATCAGCAATGGACATATAATCTATAATTCGTCCATGGTCAGGGATATAGGATAATGGAAATAACGGAGATCATCAATATATACAATGAACTATCACGGGCCATCCTGACACACCACCCTACTTCAATCCATAAGGAAGGTACAAAAAGGGTCACACCACTACTATGATACATGATAGAAGAAGGTACGGAGGAAAAAATAGGGGCCCCTACTTCAGATATCTGCGATGTAGTGATGGAATAAGTACATTTTACAGTGATTAGGTATCTGTGGTGTAGTGATGGCATAAGTACACTTTACAGTGATGAGGTATCTGTGATGTAGAAGTTAGGTGCTCGCCTCTCTCCCTAAAGGAACTCGGATCGTTTTCTCTAGTAGCAACCGTCATATTTTTCGAGAGATTCCTTTATCTCAGTGTAGGTGAGATCGAGTTCCTAGCCATATCGAATACGAACGATAAAACGTAGGTCATGTGTTTAAGTTTAGCACGTAAAAAACATTACTTGGAACTCAAAATCGACAAGAGCAGGCTGGAAAGATGCTACCCGGACACTATTCATTATAAAAAATGTTAACATAAATATCCTACAAAATATTTTCAAAATCTTGTAAATTAAATCTAGGACCATTGTCGGTGATACGGAAGTTGGTGAGGACATCTGGCCAGCCAAGGACTCATTTGGCTCAGCAGATGGGTTAACGTCATCCCTCTTTTACTCAGGTGACTGCGAAACTTATCACACAATGATGATGGTCCTATTCAGTTAATCAATCAATGAAATAACGGTGTGTTCTCTTGTTCTAAAATGCTGCTACTGCTACTTTGGTCGTGTTTGCTCGAATTTGAAATTGATATGTAAGTTCAAATGTATATATCTCCTGTCTGTTCTCATCTTGAGCATATTTACATAACCTAATATTCACATGGAATGATCTATTTGGTTAACCCAATAATTTTAAGAAATCAAATTGACTATATTATAAGTTACGTATTGTAAGAATATTGTGGTCATGAAGCTACTTGAGAAAACAAGTTCCTGTCAGAATAGTGTATGAATGAATATTCAATGTCTAGTCTCGCTCATGTTATGTACTAGTCTGAATTAATCAACGTGATGGTTCCGTTCCTTACAATCAGTCAGTCAGATTATATGAATATGTAGTTATTAAGTTATCGCATTTCTTGTAGTAAAAAGCTCAATGGTTTCAAAACTAAGCATGTTCAAGATGGCTATTGGTTGTGGGATACTGAACCGTTAACATACAAAGCCCAAATATACGGCAAAGCTGATGGAAAAGGCGTAGATCCGAGCCGACTTAGTCGGCAGAAAGGATCGTACCCTAGGAAAGTTCACCCTAGTAAATCAAAAGCTGGCTGAAATCGGACGGGCGGGCCTAGTCACCATGGGCGCACAATCGACCCGACGTAGATCACTCCGTTCTTGCCAGTGGACCAATTATACATCACAAAAAGAATGATGAAATTGGCCGTGAAGAATGAACGAAAGAGAGAGAGAGAGAACCGTTAACATAGGACTGGGACAGTTAACTGCCATATTGGAACGTTTAATGAATAGATCGAGAGTAAGACATATCAGCGGCCTGAGTAAGCGGAGTCCCAGAGAGCAAATGTACGACAACAGTAGCGGCCACCTCCTTCCTCATACTGCAAGTAGTTGTGTACGATCCGCTTCGTTCTACACAGACCCTACAATGAGCGACAGCCAGGAGACCACAACCTGTCATGCTACCACGATGCAAACACCATATACACTAGACCTAGAGTATGTTCATCTCAGAACATGAACTATCTGCTATCAACTGCTTAATTGCGAATTGAGACTTCATTCTGCACCAAATTACATTTCGTTTCAAAAGAAATGATAGCATTGTGAAAATTGGTCATTGCGCCATCCATAGCGCTACATTCGTAACGTTGCATTAGATGATTACCTTATCAAGTATTATCTCCTCTTCGGCCATCTACGGCATACAGAGTCTTCTTTTTCGTACCCTTAACATCATTACTATTCTTGTTCAGTGGGTGTAATCGTTCAATCTCTTCTATAAACTTGTGTGCGATTTTCTTACTTCTCTCAATAAAGTTCTCTTCAGGTTTTTCCTAGGTTGTATATTCTTTATTCAACAATTTGCATTGCTCTTCAATGTCTGCTTTGTAATTCTTCGATGCCTTCAGATCTTCATTATTTTAATAATAATCTTAACTATTGTAAGACCAAGCATTTCTCTGATTTCATTATTCCAGAATTCCAGAATGCGTCCCACTGTGTGTTCCTTATTTTTCCAAACATTTATTTTAAAATAAATACATTATATTGTTCTATATGTTTAGTCATTTTCCAACACTAGTTGGTACGATAGTACTGACACACAATTGATAATGAAATAGAGTAACTTAGTTTTACAAATATTTAACGTGGAGGATATTTTATTTACGGTTTAAAAATTGATGTTCTTTTGCTCGTGATCATATTTGCTGGTGGGATAGACAGAAATGTTCGGAAAAATCATGGTTTCGGTTATGTTATATTTTTATGTATAAAATAATAAATGCACGTTACACCTTATTTTTGGTGGGCCCGGCCCTACTGGCCCTTAATGACGAGCCGCCACTGTTCCATTTGTCAATTCGTAACATGATTTCCATTGTTTTAGATATCGTATCTGCCATACCAGGCAGAACTGATCATCAATGCCTATTTTTCCAAAAACGTAGGTTTCGGATGCGCTCGTCCCACAGTAGTAGGGGTCTAACGAGGGTGCAACGTTCTAACTGTTCTTGGCAAAGACTGTTTATATATCACAATCATCATCATCATCAGGTGCCGTCTCCACATCGAAGGTTGGCTGCAATGAATCTCCAGCATCCTCTGTCTTTTGCCTTGGCTTGCACACTGAATGTCAGACTGTAACCTGTCCATTTCTTAAAGTTTCCCTCCACTTATCTCTCGGTCTTCCTCTTCCCCCATCAACTTTCCCCTCTAGTAAATGTTTTATTATGGTGTCATGTCTTTTTATGTACCCAACATACTTTACTTGTCTGAATTTTATTTCTCTTAATAATTGTTTCTTCATGCCTAGTTTTCATAAAACTTGTTTATTTGTCTGTTTTTCTGTCCATGAAACTCTGCCTATTCTTCTATATATCCACATCTCAAATGCATCAATTCTGTCTTCTAACTGCTTGTTCATTGTCCATGTTTCCGAGCCATACATTAATATAGGATAGATATAGCATTTGATCATTCTCATTTTTAGCATGTATGTGATTTGTTTGGATGTCAGTAACTTTCTCATACTATTGAAATCACAATAATAATATCACAATAAGAATTATTAAAATGTTGGAGAAGAACGAACGAAAACAAACAAACAACATCAATGACTATGAATACAAATGTTACAAAAGAGTACTTAGAATATCATGGACAGCGAAGAGAACAAATGCTTCTGTTCTAGAACAGCTTGATATTAAAGACAATTAGCTATTGAAGAACATAAAAACAAAGAAAAATTAAATATTTCGGACACATCAAACGACATGAGTGCCTAGAGAAGATAATTCTAGAATGAACGATTCTTGGAAGAAAAGTGAGAGAAAGACCAAGGCGACTATGGGTGCAGGATGTTATTGACAAGGTGAGAATGACCTACTTCTGGCACCGTGAATCTTGTACCTGAGAGAGCTGCTCTCAAGAGAGCTCATTCCAGAAGGGACAAGCTATTTGATGATGATGAATCTCTCATGCAGACAGAATTGCAACCCCTGTAGACACATTCATGTGGGTTCAAAAAATAAAATCATTTTAGCTTCCTGTGTGATATTTGCATTATTTCAAGAGAGAAGGTTAGAAAATAAGTAAACTTTCAGCAGATGTCTCAACAGTGAGTGTATGCTACTTCGTCAACGTTGATTTTGACAACATTTAACTTACTTTACTATGTCTTGCAAGATACAGCTGTGATTTGATTTAATCTACTACATCGAGTATGAGATTAAGAGTCTTAAAATATACAGCTGTGAACTGCTGTGCTGTTTGTTTACTGGTTATTGGTTACTAAACTGACGTAATTCGCATCCGGGCAGACCCATAGGTGCTCAGTTTCCCCAACAGATATCGAAGAGTATGCATATTGATGTTTCCTGTGGCTCGCTGACTAAACACACTTCTCACTCTGCCTCTCAGGCATCCAGTTCGACTTGAACAACGGGTAACTCCAAACTGCTTAAATCGCTTGATCGATTCAACATCGATTTTAGTGTCCTCAACCAACAGACAGTCGCGAAGAGACCAAAGAATATCCCCCATATTCATCTTCAACTCCCCAACAATCGATGCTGTTGATGCAAGCCTGTCCGCTCTCTCATTACCGTAAACACCCGCATGCCCAGGACAGTATATCCACGTAAGCCGCTGGAGCTTAGAAACTTCTACAGACGACATCCACTCATACCGAAACCTGCCCTTCTGGATCTTGTGAAGCATCTACTGAGAGTCAGATACAACAACTGCCCCAGTAAATGAAGTCCCAGAAATCCAATGGAGGGCAGCAGTAACCGCCTCAACCTTCATCCTCATACTAGAAGTAGTTGTCCTGTATGTCCCACTTCGCTCTACAACAACCCTACCATGCGCATTAGCCAAGAAACCCCAACCGGATTTCTCACCACGTTGAAACGACCCATCGGTATATACAACAGCATCATCATCCCTTGCATTATCTTCTATCAGCTGCTTAACTGCGAGATCAGCCTTCATGTTGCCCCAATCTCTACATTCTCTTCCAAGAGTAATGATAACGTTGAGATAGTTGGTCATGCTAACATCTGTTGGGATCCATTTTTCCCCCTTTTGGTAGGGTCGCAACCGTAGTCACCTGGCCAAATGTTCTCTCAGCCTGGGCCGTCTACGACATGTCACGCTTGATTCTCGTGCCCTTAACATCATTAGTGTTCTTGTGTAGTGGATGTCTCTTATCCGAAGTAATCCGCATATATGCCTTGGTTTGCGCGATTGCATGACGGAAGCGTAGTGACAGAAGGCCAAGCATATATCTCATCTTCACAATGGGGTATCTCTAGTGCAGCCCAGAACTATACGCATACCTTCATTCTGAACCCGTTCGAGTCGTTCACATTGTGATCTTGATATCGTAAGAATTCCGAGTCCGTAATCTACCTAACATTACCAGTCGATCGAACAAAAGGGCAAGTAATCTCTGCTCAAGGTGTGCGGCCACCATAACTTTGAGAGCCGCAAGACCACGCTTGGACCGATGTATCGTCTGTTCAATATGGTGTTTGAAAGATAGACTACGATCAAAGGTTATTCCAAGATAGCGCAGCCTGTCTCTGCGCTCGATGGTATGTATGGATAAAATCTGCTACAATGAGTATTAGACTAACAGTCTTACAACATACAGCTGCGGATTGATGTAATCTACTACATCGAGTATTAGATTAACAGTCTTACAAAATACATTTGTGATTTGATGTACTCTACTACATGGAGTATTAGGCTAGCAGTCTTGCAAAAATATGCATCTGTGATTTAATGTAATCTACTACATGGGGTATTAGACTAACAGTCTTGTAAAAATACATCAGTGATTTGATGTAATCTACTACATGGGGTATGAAAACTGACAGCAAGAAAGATGAACGCTCAATGTCTCATGATGTTATCACACGTTTTGCGTCGTTTGATTATAAATAATTAATCCTTTATAGTTTCAGGAAAACAAACATTATTTCAGTAAATAACTTCTCCATGTATTCATTATAATCTTCTGATGTTCAGCTACGTACGACACATATTTTTGTAATGAGTACCAAAAGAAAGACATTTGTTTTGTTTTCCTGTATTGAGTTTGTGCCATGCATGCTACTTATCACACTCTCTATTTTCTTATTACTGCAGCAGAGAACTAGTTTGTTTTTCCGCATTTTTGTTCGCTAAATAAAAATTGATTAATACAATAGGCCAGAAAATCTGAGAGTAGGTATTGTTCACAATTCTAACTTACAAATTAAATTCACGTAATTTTTCCATACCGTTCTATCCTGTGCAACTTGTATTATCTCTGTTATGAAATTGAGTCCTATAAACATATATGTCTGTGAACATGAACTAAAGGTATCTGTTTTGACAAAGCAGCAGTCACACCATATTGCAGTATAACTCATTAGATGCGATATTATAAACTAGGAATCCAGGTTCGTAAAATCATATCAGTAACAAAATCTACAGAAATATGTGCTCTATTGAGTAATATTACATAATGTTACAGAGGACTGGGCTAGGGCTAACACCGAGCATCTAGTAAACTGTGTGGAGCAAATAATAAATTACATAATATTCTAAAAAGTATACACACCTTCTCACTATGAACGATATCGTGAAAAAAATGTAGAGCTATGTAAATGTTATAGGTAAGCAAGATGCTTATATGTTTCTTTGGGAACAGAGATCGGTAGAAGGAATTATATATATATATATATATATATATATATATATATATATATATATATATATATATATATATATATATATATATATATATATATATTCATCTGGTACCACTATACATGTCACAGAGCATTCAAGCGATTTCCCCATACCGCACTGTGCTATATCACTGAACTATATCAATTTATTCTATGCACTTGATTTCAAAATTTCTCGTGTCTCGCAGTAAAGTTCATTCTGTGGTTCTCTATATCGTCCTTTCTTCCGTGAACCCATGTGTCCCACTTAATTGTCTGCTTTGTTATTTTTTGAGAATTTCGTATCAATGTGTACTATTTAGGGACAATCAAAGGCTAGCGGAGTAAACCGTACACAAAACTGGACTGCAGGCAATCCAAGTAGTCAAAAAAAGACTGGTAACCTGGCAGGTAACGCTCAAAATCCCGGGATGGAATGTTGTCTAAGGTTCCCTAAGCTAAAAGAAAATAGCAACCTGCTGCCTTGAAGGTAGGCTGCGGACAGCTAAAGGCTAACGGAGAGCGAACCCAGTAAACGATGGCTAAAACCGAACACATCGCCGAAGGATAAGCACCAGAGCGCTGAAGATGTGACGAAAAACACACCGTTGCTACAGGCTGCATGAATCAGATTTATGGAGGGAATCTGGTACATCAGTCTAAGCGGTGATCGCAAAGAAGAAGTATCAATGTATGCCCAGTATATCGCCAACTCATTCTAATCATAGTTTTTACTATATATATATATTTATATATATATATATATATATAGTATACTATACATATGGGTTTAAATATATGTATATATATATATACATATATAAATAGAGATAGAGAGGGAAACGATACACACATATATATATATATATATATATATATATATAGAGAGAGAGAGAGAGAGAAGTAGAGAGATATGGATCGAACGAAAAAAGAGAAATAGAAAGAGTGAACTAGAGAAATATAAATATAGAAAGATAGAGATATAGATAGGTAGAAATGAGGAGAGAGAGAGAGAGAGAGAAGGAGAGAGATTTTAATGAAAACTGATAGAAAGTGAGAGATAGAGATCGAGAAAGAGAACGAGGAGAGAGATATACAGAGAGCGAGAGAGAGAGAGAGACACTACCCATGCACTTCAAGAACAAATAATACAATATACCTCGCGGCAACTATATGAATTTACATAACAATTATACAAATATAACAATCCGGTAATTGTACATTCAGAACCTCACGAATCACGAGCATACTGTAGTCTCATATCATGAACCTATGATAACTAGATGAAAACGAAAAGAAATAGTATATATCGATCTCAGATGTACTCTATTATCAAACTAAAGTTGGCACTAACATGATCAGAAGCGGACATGATGTAAATATTATTTGTTCTGTTGGATTTTGAAACAAAAAATCATTGAAAACGTAACGCAGAGAAATAATTATAACAAAGAATTATATTTCAGATGCAAAGTGTATTGTTTCAAGTTGAGAGAATTTGTGTTGGAAATATAAGGAAATCAATGGTGGTGTGGAAACGTTAAGATGTGATATGGGAGGTCTCGGTTAATTGACAGTGTGATTAATGTGTAGGTCCTTTTATCATTGCACTTAGGTAAAAAAAATACAATTAATGATCTTATTTATTTTTTAAATTCTTAACGCACCGAGAGAGTCGTTTCGAACAGAAGAGTTTCAGTGTTGCGAGTTCCACATGCTGACCAGATTGAGAGAGAAATGGGTGTCAATGTTTTGGTGCAGCTCGTAAAGAACGGCATACCAAATATGCACAGAGATTGATTAATCAACATCGAACTGGCGTGTTAGTCAGCTGGACGCTGCTGGATTTGCTGATGCGTAGATCGGAGCACGTATTGACATGTCCGGAGTGCTATGATGATAGTCCTCTGCTAACTGATAACTTATTTATTTTTTACCCAGGGATAGCTCAATGTCAGTGCTCAAAATCCGTAGCACCGGAAAGAGTCACGGTGTATTTTTGATGATGGTAAACGTTTTAAGAGGAATTGTATTTTAAAATGATGATTTTGATTTTGCTTAGAAAAGCGGTATTGCATCTTCTTCATCATCAAATAGCTTGTCATGTGAAGAACTTTAACCCTTTGGACGCCATATACGGAAATATACGGGTTTACCGTAGGACGCCGTATACGGAAATATACGGGTTTTTTATATTGTTTCAGAAGAATTCGCTAAATAAAACGAGAAGTCCAAATTTTATATAGCTTGAACTGTGACCTATAAGTAGGACGAACCGCGGGAAATTTTCCTTATTTCACGCCGAAAACTGATCGGAGGTAGTATTTCTTTGTGAATTTTATAAATTGTGCTTCGTAGTTCGAAATTTTTTTGGGAAATGGCTTCTAATTTCAATACCGATAGTGAAAGTGAGGACTTTGAGTTTGAGGGACATTTCATGCAGCTAGGTGAGATAGGGATTACATTAGATCTTGTGATTCTGAGAGTGATGTTGAATTGTCCAGTGATGACGAAGCTGAACCTGTCGACCACGATGTTCAATTAGATTTAGAGGATTTTTCTTCCGACATCGAGGAGACCGGCCCTGTGCCCGTTGTTGACAGGGATGGTTGGAGTGATACCACTTCCCCAGTAGTTGTGGAGCCATTTATGGAAGAGAGTGGGCCTTCTCATACACTAGAGGAGGGTGCAGAACCATTCGATTATTTCAGCTTAATTTTTTAGGAGCAGTTTTTTGAATTTATGGCAGATCAAACGAATTTGTACGCAGATCAACGTCAGAAAAGAGCTGGGAAAATCCAAAACCTGTTATTGGTGTAGGGCATGCCGCAAGGAGAAAAAGAAGAAGAAGAGGCCCGAGAGTCAGTTTTGGATGCAACCTCTGCCAAATACATCTGTGCAAAGGGGAGTGCTTTTCCAAATACCATGCATCACTCCACAGTTGACCGGAGTGAGTAAATTTTCATTTTTTTATACAAAACTTATTCTAAAATTTTTCACTTTTCATTTTGTTCCAACTTTCACAGCATATTTTCAGCACTTGTCTTATTTCATTGCCTCATTGTAAGTTTCTTGTGAAACTTTATCCAGTTCACAGTATTGTTGCTTATTATTTGAATGTTCTACAAGCAATAGTTTTATTATTATTAATTTTTAGAAAGACATGTTGCGTTTTTGAGGAGTTATTCCCCTTTTAGTGTTTTTTATGAGGTAATTTTTTTTGGATGTGCTGGGGACCAAAGGGTTAACAGCCTTCGGAATTTCTCTCTCTAATAGTTCAGATGGCCCGGCTCTGCGGCCGTCATGATCAAACCATCATTTACATCATGAACTCATTTTCAACGTGGTATTCCTCTTTTCCTCTTTCTCGGGATGTCTCTTTCCATAATGGTCTTTCCCAACTCTTTATTTGTTTTTATATATAAAAAACACTTCAAATTTCTTCTTATTTTTTGTTTGCAGTATCAGCCAGTTTGTAGTATCAGCCAATTTGCAGTATCAATCAGCCAGTTTGCAGTATCAGCCAGTTTGCAGTATCAGCCAGTTTGCAGTATCAGCCAGTTTGCAGTATCAGCCAGTTTGCAGTATCAGCCAGTTTGCAGTATCAATCAGCCAGTTTGCAGTATCAGCCAGTTTGCAGTATCAGCCAGTTTGCAGTATCAGCCAGTTTGCAGTATCAATCAGCCAGTTTGCAGTATCAGCCAGTTTGCAGTATCAGCCAGTTTGCAGTATCCTCTTATCAATTTTGAAATGTCATAGGTTCTTTTATCGGTTCATCTTGAACACGGTACCTACTAATTATTGTCTTCAATATTACTAGGAAATCTATTTAATATTACTAGGAAATCTATTTAACCTACATTGAGATAAGGGATCTTCGGAAAATAATTTAGATTCAACTCGCTGGGAATGAACTAGAACCTTTAGAGCAAGAGGATTGCACCTTACACACACTCCACCTAGATCTTCATATTTAGTACAATCTATGTTGTGTTGACAAGCAACATGAATATAATGGTTATTTATTACTATTCGTTTGATTTTTATTTTATTCAGCAATTACCATCTAATATTTTATTAACAACGAGAATGTTATCAAAGAAATTAAAAGAAGCTTGAGGTTTGCCTAAAATAAAAAAACTAACTAAACTATGGAAGGGAACTGACATAAGAACAAACATTATTGTGCTTAACAGCCTACGTTTTTTTCTTGGCAACATATGGTTGTGAGACATGGACTATTGACAAAGCGGCGGAGAAGATCATTAATGCCGTTGAATGCAAATGCTACAGAAGAGTACTTAGAATATCATGGACAGAGAAAAGAACAAATGATTCGGTTCTGCAACAGTTTGATATTGAAGAGAAATTAAAGTCTATTAAAGATATAAGAAATAGCGGAAAACCTAGAAGATGATTAGTGCAAGATGTCATTGACGATCTGAGAATGACTTCTGCTGACGCCTGTCAACTTGCACAGAACACAGAGTTTATATATATATATATATATATGTGGCATTTTCGTCTTTATAGATTGGCAGTTGGCAAATATTTTTCTGTGACATCTTCTGCGTTTTCGCTAGTCTCGATTGTCTTTCAGCGCATCCCTAAGTCTCTTTTCAAAAGATTCTGCACTTTCGCGTAATGTTGTTTTCATATAACTTGATCATCAGCTAGTTTTTTTCCCATTTGTTGGGACCGATAGAAAAGTTATTTATTGAGGCCTTGCAGGCATCGTTACATCTGAGCAGTGGTCTGTGTTGGTGCTTCGTCCCCTCTGAAAGTTCACAGAACAAGATGTGTTTTTGGTATGCGGTAATTGTTCATTTTTCTCACATGTCCTAACTATCTTGGTCTTCTACTGCTGAGCATGCCAATTATATATATATATATATATATATATATATATATATATATATATATATAAATAGCAAACTTTCACGAAATCAGCCAGAGGTATTACATTAGACGCAATGAATACGCATGAATTCATAGTCTCATAGCAAGTGAAAAAAGTTTCCACATTTCCTAAACGAGTAATAAATCATATCCTGTATAGACATACCACATCATACAACATACACCACCCCTCATACAAATATATTTCAGCATACATCATGTGAAGTGAAGTAATCTATCCTAACCAAAGATAAATCAAACACATCCATTTCTAGCACACTTATACTTATATGTCAACACCCTACTCATTATTTTCACAGAACTAGCCCACATAATCACATCTCTAGCAACATCACCAACACTATTTACTGACAAGAAATAATTCATGAAACAAACAAACAATTATACCATCTATAAATTAGCAGCGAAACGGACAGTTGTTTCGAAACGTATGAAAACATGTTAAATACACAAACCTAAATCTGAAAATCTTCACATATTGTCATATAAATAATACAGGAACTTATCAAAAATTCATTTCATTTTGTTAACGCTAAGAAAATAAAGATTAATGTTGAGAATACTAACTTTGTAGATTTCTTTTCATTTTGTGATTTTAACAAAAAATATCTTTCATGAACTTTAAAATATATTTGATTCTAATCCGAGTTCATTTTATTTGTATGAAATGTACCAGTTGTATTGGTAAATTTCACTGGAAGATATTCAAGTACAATAGTTTTGTAACTTTGTTTAATATAACCATTTATAAGTATGATTTAGTGACATTGCGTATGTGACTTGAAATGCATATATATATCTATATATATCTGCAACGTAATTAGAACTACATTTTGTATACCTATATGTGTGGAAAACGAATTTCACATATACATATGTGGTTTGGATGCAACGTTTATCAAATATTATGGATATTAATAGATTCAAGAATAGATGTGTTAGTGTATCAAATAAGTAATGGATTTCCACATGCAATATTGCATTTGTATATCTACAAAGATGATGCTTACGTCTTGTCTATTGTCTTTCCCAGGTGGATGAGGAAATTGGTTGTCTACCTTTCTCGTTAAGCGTAAGGGGTGGGAGTTTTAATTTGCGTACCAGGGCCAGATGAGTCAACCTTGCTGTGTTATATCTATGTTTATGTAGTGTGGTCTTGATATTGTCTAACCATCTTTTTCTTGCTCTTCTCCTAGATCTAGTACCCGATCTCATTTTATTGTATGTTATTATTGGTGGTTGGTTGTATTACATTCTCATTAAATGTCCAAACCACTGCATTTGTTGTCTTTCGATGTATTCGGTGCATAAAGTTATGCCCACTCTGCATCTGATGTCGTCATTTCGTAATCTATCTGTCCTGGTGACCCCCACTGCCTTCCTCAAGTATTTCATTGCACACTTGTTGAACTTTATGTGGTGTGTTGCTGTAAGAGATCAAGTTTGGCAATGGTTACAAAGTGTTGGTAGGAAAATACTTTTATCATCTGTCTTTTCACTTCCATCTTGATCTTTGGGTGTTGTAGTAATGGTGCTAGCTGGTAGATCACTGCATTTATTTTGTGACACCTTGTTTCTATTTCTCTAGCGGGTTTTCCGTCCTCTGTGAAAATGATGCCTAAATAATTGAATTCAGAAACTTGCTTGTTGTTTATTTGTATGTTTGCTGTCTTGGTGTTCTGCTGTTTGTCATTGTCTCAGTCTTTTGTGTGTTGATTTTCATGTTGTATTCCATGCATGCTATTAGCAATGAATTCATGTAAAGTTGTAGCTGATCTTCATCTTTATAGATTAGACTTTGGCCGTCTGCAAAAACGTGGTTAAATTACATTCTTATTAAATGTCCGTGCCACTGCATTTGTTGTCTTTCAATGTATTCGGCGCATAATAACGGTACATAAAAACGTATTGCAATATGAAACTATGATTCTAATTATTTTAGAAGTAATTTAAATATAAATAAGTGCCGGGATTGCATATTTTTCGGTACATTTGCTTCGTAGTTGCCTGTTCCGGCATCAATTCCATATGGGAAGGGAAATAGTGTCCGTCCTGAAAGGCTCTAATGGTACGAGGCTCAGATGGGTACTAGAGAAACATCGGGAAGCGAAAGCGATGGATGTGATGTTGACCATATTCTTCGTTGTTTGCCATTAGTCACATACATATACAAGACTAACATTCCATTCATAAACATACCTCGTAATGTAAACACGTATTCATTCCATCCCCCTTTCCCCGCCAGAAATGTATCGTATATAGTTTGTTAAATAAAACGAATGTGTAAATTCTCTTTCTACATATATCCTAGTCAAAGAAACGATTATGATATTACTAACTTTCAAAAGTGCATTGAATATCATGAGTAAGTTACTACCATCTTAACATCTAACGAACAAACTAAAGATGATGATTAGCAACAGCTATATCTACTCAGTATTGTTGTGTAGCTCTGAAACATGGACAATGAACAAGTAGTTGGATAACATAGTTGAAATATGAATACAAGCTAAAGTAGGTCGTTTTTCATGAAAATAAAAACATACGCTTTAAACAAAATTATAGAAAAACTAGTAATAAAGAACGAATCGCTACAGGGAAAAAAATAAAACAAATGCAATATTTCAGAAACATAAAGAGATATAAAACATTGATCAACACTTTATTACTGGGGAAAGTTGAGAAATGATGATCAAGAGAAAGTCTGTGACAAAAGAAGAATGCAAACACCACGAGATGGAAATAATCTAGCAGAATATAACATCAAGGCAGGGTATGGTATATACTGATAATCTGAGGCAGAATTGTATTCATCATCCAAAAGCTTGTCCCGATCAGAAATTGCCAACCCTGAGAGTCCCGAGAAATTGTTCCTTTTAAAAGGCCAGATGTTCCGCCTCTGCAACGATAATCGGTCCCATCCTCAGCACATCTTCTCCGTGATCTTTCTCTTCTCATATTAGACGGAGTGTCTTCCATAATGATCTTCTACAACCAGTCGTGTCTTGTTATATGTCCACACTGCTTCAATTTTGCTATTTCAATTTAGTAGCAGCAGTTAGTTTAAAAAAAATATTTTGAATTCCTTCTGAATATATATATATATATATTCTCTGTCCACAGTATATGAAGTGTTTTTTCTGAACATTTATATAAAAAAAAACCATACACATACTTTGATTATGTCTTGTTTGATTGCCTATGTTTAGCACACATACCTTATTACTGGAAAATGAATGATATTATTATTCTGTAAAAAAAAAAGAAAGTAAAGGAACCCGTTCATACCTCGTGGTATATAGGTCAATACAGTGTTAGGCCTGTATTTTCATTGACCGTCGGCACACAATGGGTGATGTGGTCAGCATCACGCCCTCCGCCTTCACTTTCCCAGAGCATGTCTTGTACCCAGTTGAGGCTGGGTCGACCTGAGAACCGTCGTGGTCGGGAAAAATTCCACGCGCATTGCGGAGCTGAACCCAGACCACCAGCTTTGCGAAGCAAGTTCATTATTATTTTGAGTTTTGTTTTTCTCTCAGTTTTATTCCATACATTATTTAGTTTCTTAAGTGTTTGTAAAATTATATATTTGCTCTTCTTTTAATTTGATTAATCCTTTTGTTTTGTTTTTGCAGAAATATATTTTAAAAGGGATAATTAGAAACGGCTACCACATCCAAGGAAGACAGCTGGCGCGCAATGTACCCACTCCGGGCACGGGGAGTTAGTAACGACAAATAACAATACAAAACTCTGTCGAGGCCCTTAATGGAAATGAGTACACGTTAAACCCTTTAACGAGTATCTGCTAAAGCCAATGACACACCCTGCTTGATTTCAAACGTATTGACCTTGACTCTACTTTTGATGAAACAGTGTAGTGCAGAGGGTTTGTGTGCAAAATGTACAAAGCGCATTTCCTACACCATCTGCACAGGCTGGGCACAAATGGAGAGGAACACTTCATCCTTGCTCAGACACAACACGGAAATCAACAGTCATGAAAGACTTAAGGATGAAAATGCAAACCTACCGTCTGCACAGACACATTTTTTTTAAAATGTATTTTAAAAAATTGTCCCAAAAAAATGAGAGACAGTAAATGTGCATACTTTATAACTAATACAATAAAAGTTAATTCGACTTCTACAGGTAATGTACAATCGAACCATACATTCGAACCTACCTTCATGCTTAATGATGCTTTGATAATGAATCGATAAATCTGAGCAGTAGATTAGACGACTACATGCCTTTAGGGAAAAATTATTAACAAAAATGTATCATTAGGGCGTCTTTCTATTTTAAATCATATTTTTAAGTTCAAATTATTCTTCGGTTGAACAAGTTTACGATACAGTACCGTGGTCATATCTTGAATGGAAGCATAATGCAGACTGCTATCAGAATATATTGAAAGCGGTCTGAAGAAAAAAAAGTATTTTCAGAAAAAAGTGATCTTTAACTACCTTTGATCTAGTTCTTTTTAATTGATTGACCACATAAGTGGTCATCAGACCTCAACTTATATCTTTCTTTAATTATGCTTAACCAAAATCCCTGCCCTTTTTGATGCGATACGATCATTATAGCTTGCAGCTGTCAAGGTCTGATGCTCAATTATAGCATTATAAACTACATACAAGACATGGCGTAGTTAAATCATATAGTGCTGTATGGTTATCGACTGGATCATTTAACCGTTCTTTCACAACTGATCTATATCTCAGCAAGTTGTAGTGCAAAAAATGCAAAGCCACTGAATGTATGTTAATATCTTAATGTAATGTGTTTCTAAACACAAGATGTTACCATATCGACTTCACTGCACATTTAAATGACATTTAGTTGCACATCAGATTAACACATCAGATTAACAGATCAGATTAACACATCAGATTAACAGATCCGATTAACAGATCAGATTAATTGGCGACTGAGAAAATGTTTAACTGCATATTATGTTAACGAATAATTGCATATTATGTTAACGAATTCAATTAACTGCGCCATCAGTTGGCATACAACTCGTCAAGATATATAATGCACATTATGATAACAGACACACTTCGTTACAAGCTGGGATACACGTATTCACTGCGTGAGGATCTCTGAAGTTAAGTTGTTCCGCCGACAGCCTTGCGTTAAGAAAGTCGTGGGTTCGAAACAAGAGGCCTCCGTTTTGTGCATACGTATTTTACAAAAAATATATATCTTAAGATTGTTGCCGAACTACATAGTTCGTGATTTGTGTAATACTCTCAGTAGGCGACGTGCTATTTCTACTGAGACTGGGGCGTATAGGTAGACCCGATTGAATAAAGTGAATTCATCTTCGTTAGACTATTTGACATTAGACTTAAAAATAATCCTGAGAAGAAATATATATGTTGCTTCTGTTAAAATAATTGATTCCACTGTTAGCTGTTGTTGAGTTGGTATCCATGAATCGAGTGTGATCCATTATGGTAATCCCATTAAATGATTACTGAATATGAAACGTATAATAACAAGGTCGCCCTCGCAAAAGGAAGACTACATAAGTAATAGAGCCAATGAAAGGCACCATGTACCATGCACACAATAGCCCATTTAAATATGTATTGGTTTTTTTGTTGATGCTGTGAGGCAACATACGATTAGAGAAATAAAAAAAATGGATACATCTCAAATTGGCATTACTGGGTAAGCACTTAAAACAAAGTAATGTAGTTTTACAAAATACAAAAACAATGACAATACACAGCAACGTTTTGATCAATAGGCATTTATCAAGCAAGCAATACAATAAAAGTGACGAATGTCACAGAACACCACATATAGTCTTTGACAAAGATATTACAACGGTAAAAATGAATGAAAATATGTGACTAAAAACGAATAACGAAATAAATACAGAAAAACTAGAACTTGAAAAGA
The DNA here is from genome assembly GCA_020796225.1 of Arion vulgaris. NCBI lineage: Eukaryota > Metazoa > Mollusca > Gastropoda > Stylommatophora > Arionidae > Arion > Arion vulgaris. The sequence continues at coordinate 25,428,956 of CM036761.1, read as the reverse complement.
AGAGAAACAATAAAAAATAAAGTAAATATATGACTCATATACACATATAAGAAAAAGCAATAAGAAGCATAGGAATGTAAAGCGTTGAGTCCATGAGGTCGCAAGGTACCATATAAAGAAATAAAGCGATTCTCCAGAGCAAATCGACTACGATCATCATATGAACATGATCAGATGACAGTGACCTGGACGTCGCAAGCACCCAAATGGTCAGTTCCATTGAAATGAATGGCTACAGGGGTCCCAGAGGATTCGCGTATATCGCGTTAGTGTTGACCGAAACGGTCACTGAGCATTTTGCCTGTTTCGCCGATACATGCCTTAGAACGCCGCTTGCAAGTGATAGCGTAGATTATATTTCGGGACTCGCATATGAAACCATCTTCAATAACAAACGTGGCTAAAGGATAAGATACAGTACGAATCTGTATTACATAAGAACACGTATTGCAACGCTGACGGACACACTGGACAGTGCCAAAATGACTCTGTATATTAGACTTAAGGCGACTGTGTACCAACATATCCTTAAAACTTCTGTCCCGTATATAAGCCACCAAATGATAATTGGGAAAGACTGAACGGGTCTCATGATCTGACTTAAGGATAAACAGATGACGGGCTAAAATATTTTTCACCAGTGAACTATGGTGGTGGAAAGTTAAGATAAGTTTTACCCTCTCAGAGTTAGCAGTCCTATGCTGGTTGGTAAAAGCCTGCTGCCGAGTAATTTTCTTAACTCGATGCAAGGCAGTAAGTAATATTTTTACCGTTGTAATATCTTTGTCAAAGTATATATGTGGTGTTCCGTGACATTCGTCACTTTTGATGTATCGTTTGCTTGATAAATGTCTTTTTGGTCGAAACGTTGCTGTGTATTGTCACTGTTTTTGTATTTTGTAAAACTACATTACTTTGTTTTACGTGCTTCGCTATTCTGCATAGTTTAGCTGCAGTCTCCATCTATATGACATTACTGGGTATCTACGCATACTAGGTTTGAGATGTTCTGTATACAGTGAACTGTTTTATGGAGACCGTTTCTCACGCTTGTCCTAACACTGCTCAAATGACAACATATATTTGAAGAGCTGCATTAGCATTTGTCGTTATTATAATTAGTATATACATGTGTATATTAAGAACCAATACAGCACCATGTTAATGCCATTTCTCGTCGGTGTTTGGTAACAGGTTCGAAATTCACAGTTGCAGTTTGATTCGAATGCTATCAAACCAGCTTTTTAAAGATCAACACACGCTCTTATTTGTAGGTAGAGAAACACTTTGAAGTCATTGTGGGAACATCACCCATTGTGGATCTCAGACGTATATACAGAAATATCAACAACATCAACCAGGAAATAACAAAGCGAAAAATGAAAAAGGCAGGTGCATACATTAAGGATGTGAAAGACCACACTAACACGTGACTCTGAAATGGAATATGTGATGTAAGAGGATGTAAGAGAATGTAAGAGGATGTAAGATGACGTAAGACGATGTAAGAGGATGTAAGAGGATGCAAGAGGAAGACCATGGAGAAAATGGATTCAGGATGTAACTGATGGTTTGGACATGCCGATTGCAGAGGCGGTTCAGCTGGCCTAAGAGAGAGAGAGAAATTCCGAAAGACTATTGGGGTGGCAAAGTTCTGTTCTGAACAAGCTATTTGTTGATGCTGAAATGGAGTAGTAGAAGACCTACAGAGACATGAAGACTAACTACGTGCTCATCTCTAACAAACACTCTGCCTAGTTTTTATGTTTTCTGTTTTCGATAGGACAGGGAATTATATTTCACATACAATGAAATTCTGGAAAATGTCCCCATCGATCCACTCGAGAACTGAGACGAGTACCTTTGAATCGGATGTCGACCATCATATTTCCACACAACATAGAACTTCTCCCTCAACAGCTATATCATTACGTATACATACAAGAAACATAATTAAATAATATTATGAATATGTACACATTAAATAAACCATGAAATAGACCACGCAGCTTGTGTTGTATTGTGGATGAATATATAAAACAAAAATTTGATCTGCCCACGTTGTAGCCTTGGAGTAAACCAACCAGTTTGCTAGCACACCCAACGCAATAGGGTCAAGACCTCTAAAGGAGAGTCCGACAGTTCTGCGAATGAAGGTCCCTCATTGAATTCATGCGCGTGGTAGACACACTAGACAGGTGGTTCTCAACTTAGGAGGGCGATTTCCAGGGGGACTTGATGCAGTGGCAGGGATGGTGTGAAGTGGTTTAAAAATTAGCGGACTTTGTTTTTAAATAACTTTTAATACTAACATTTTTGTACAATTAAAATACGTTTTTTTCATTAAGACCGTAAGTTCTAAATATATTTTAAAATTAATCAAGAACCTCACTTCTTCTTTCTTTTCTCGAATCCTGTATTCCTCACAGAGTCAGGTCAGGAAGAGATTTCTAAAACGGGCCCTAGTATGCGCTTCGTAGATAGTCTCTTTCGTCGCCTCTGTTATCTCTGAGGTCCATCTTTTGCGTGGCCGGCCTTTTGCTTTGTACCCATTGTATCGGAGCACATTGCTCTTTGGGGTGCACTGTCTGATGGTAAGCTGCTTACGTGGCCGAACCATTTAATGTGTTGTTTCTTGATGAAGTCTAGTACTGATGTTGTACCCACTTTTTCCTGATGTCTTCATTTCTCAACCGGTCTCTTCTTGTTACACCCAGCATTCTGCGTAGACACTTCATCTCTGTTGTGACTAGTTTTCTTCTATCGTTTGTTGTCAGCGTCCAGGTTTGGCACTGGTAACATAATGTGTAGAGAAAAATTGTGTTGAACATTGCTCTTTTTGTGTTCATGGTGACGTGTTTGCATCTTAAAATTGGCGCCATTTGCCCTATCATTTGATTTGCTTTGTTGCATCTGTGTTGAATTTCATTAGTTATTCTTCCATTTGCTGAAAAAATGCTCCCAGGTATGTGAAATCTTTTACTTGATTTAGTAGGTGATTATCGATGGAGATATTGATAGTGCTTTCTCTCTGGCGAATGTCATTACTTCTGTTTTGTCGATGTTTATTCTCATGTTGTATTCGTTATATGCTAACTGGAGTCTGTTGATGTGTTGTTGTAGCTGTTCTTCTGTTGTTGATATGATTGCCTGATCGTCTGCAAAAAGAAATTCATTTAAGAGTTCTCAGAGGTTGTTTCCTTCGCTGGTGTTAGCTATTTTACAGATGTGGTCAATATACGTGATGAATAGCAGCGGGGATAGTACGCCACCTTGTCTTACTCCTGACCCTACGTGAAACTTGTCTGATAATCCTGTATTTGTTCTAATCGTACATTGGCTGTCAGTATAAATGTTCTTGCAAAGGTTGATTAGGTGTTCATTAACCCCATAGGTTGTTAGTATTTTCCACAACTTGTGCCTATCTACGCGGTCGAACGCTTTTTCCTGATCTACAAATGCAACGTGTAGATGTTTGTCGGATTCGACAGTCCTTTCTACTATCTGTCTGAGGGCGAATATTGCGTCTGTACAGCTTTTGTTCTTCCTGAATCCCATTTGGGAGTCATTAAGCTGTGGCTCGATGATGTGGCGGAGCCTTTCTCAAGTATTTTGCAGAATATTTTCCCAGTGCGGCTCAGTAGCGCTATGCCTCTATACTTTGTACAGTCCCTCTTGCTACCTTTCTTCTTCCAGATGGGAACAATTGTAGCATTCCTCCAATCTTCTGGTGTTTCTTGTGTGATCCAGACGTGGTTGAATAGTCTATGAAGCCAGCTGATTCCTACCTCTTTAGTTGCTTTGATTAGGTCGGCCGGGATATTGTCTGGGCCTGGTGTTTTATTAGGTGGGGCCATATTTACAGCATTTCTGATCTCTGATAGTGTTATGCTTGGTTCTACTTCTGAAGTTACATTTACTGTGTGTTCTTGAGTGTTCGGTTGGTCCTCTTGTTGTAGGTTGAGAAGTTCACTAAAGTATTTTGCGCCATCTGTTCATTATCATTTTTGGATCATTAAGAGCTTGGCCGTTTTCATCGTTAATAATTTCAGTTGGGTCATATTGTTCTTCTCTTTCCCGCATAGCTTTAATTTTCTTGTAGAAATGTCTTGTTGAATTTTTGGTGAAGAACCTCACTAACGGTGTTTAATGTTGAGATTTTCTCAAATTTCTTGTCGAAACTATTTTTTATAATGTTTACATTTCTCAACGCCATTGTTATATGATATGGAATAGTCATGCTATAAAGCTGAACGTGATAAACAGTTTTTTCTGCGATCTGTTGACATTCCATTTATTGGTTATTCGTTACTAAACTGACGCCATTGCAATCCGAGCAGACCTAGAGATGTTCTGTCCCCCATAACCGAAGAGTAGGCAGGCATACTGATGGTTGCTGTGACTCGCTTATGCTCATACTCCTCACTCTGGACCTACGTCATCCGGTTCTACCTCTACAGCGGTTAACTCCAAAGTGCATTTACAGTTAATTCAGCCGAGAAAAAATAGGGTGTAGAAGTCTCGCCCCCATCTTAAAAGGGATCAGCATCTGATAAATTTTGAGACCCACTGTACTAGACAAAATATATAATTTGTTACATAGAAACACGTATACCAGAACCCTGTCCCAGAGGTAGCAGTACACCACCTCACAACAAATCAAATATTAACATTGTAGACGGTAGCAGCTAAAGTGGATTGGTCCGCCATATAAATTGTAGTGTCTGATATTATTTAGATAACGGGAACATCTTCTGTGACCTTATGACCTGTTCAATGACTTCTCATTGATTCCTGCTTCTCGATCAGTGTTTACAATCTACGGTTTCCCTTTTTGCCCATAATCTTATCAATGTCTGCACACTTCCAGTTCCAACAAACAGAGATGTATACTTTGATTTGAGACAACTTTTCATTTACTGGTAGTATGTAACATTTCTTTATCAATCACATCTTAGATTAAAATACAATTATCGTATCTATAATGTCTATATAAAAGCGAAAAACAAAATATATATCTCAATGTGACATACACAAAAAGTAATGACAATAGATAAAACAAACACGACAAAAGATATTTTTATCAACAGAGAAAGAGTAGAAAATGTGAACAGTTTTGAATATCTTAGTTCCCTGTTAACAACAGATGGAAATGGGATGAAAGAAATTAAATGGAGAACAAGCATAGCGTTAACATTAATTAAACAACTAAAAACATTATGAAAGGAACTGATAAGAAAACAAAGATTAGAATACTAAGAGCATGTATATTTCCAGTGGTAATGTATGGATGTGAAACATGGACATTTAATAAGGCAGTGGAAAAACACATATGGGTTTTTGAATATAAGTGCTACTGACGAGTCTTCCGTCTATCATAGTCAGAGAAGAAACACAAATAGATCTATCCAGAAAGAACTCAAAACCAAAGAAAACTGGCTGATGCTACAAATAAAAAAGAGGAAATTGAGATATTTTTACACATAAAGACATGAAGGGCTGGAGAAGATCATCATGGAAGGAGGCATACCAGCAAAGAGAAGAAGAGGAAGACCATGGAGAAGATGGATTCAGGCTGTAACTGATGGATTGAACATGATGAGAAGCAGAACATCTGGTCTATGAGAGAGAGAACTTCCGGAGGACTGTTGGGGTGGCAAAGTTCTGAACATGACAAGCTATTTGATGATGATAAAAATGTCTATAAGATTGGGTTCGTATTTTGTTCACTATTGTTAATATTTGCTACTTGTATAGTATTTGGACGATTGATTTGTTAATATTTGCTACTTGTATAGTATTTGGACGACTGATTTGTTAATATTTGCTACTTGTATAGTATTTGGACGACTGATTTGTTAATATTTGCTACTTGTATAGTATTTGGACGATTGATTTGTTAATATTTGCTACTTGTATAGTATTTAGACGATTGATTTGTTAATATTTGCTACTTGTATAGTATTTAGACGATTGATTTGTTAATATTTGCTACTTGTATAGTATTTGGACGATTGATTTGTTAATATTTGCTACTTGTATAGTATTTGGACGATTGATTTGTTAATATTTGCTACTTGTATAGTACTTGGACGATTGATTTGTTAATATTTGCTACTTGTATAGTATTTGGACGATTGATTTGTTAATATTTGCTACTTGTATAGTATTTGGACGATTAGTTTGTTAATATTTGCTACTTGTATAGTATTTAGACGATTGATTTGTTAATATTTGCTACTTGTATAGTATTTGGACGATTGATTTGTTAATATTTGCTACTTGTATAGTATTTGGACGATTGATTTGTTAATATTTGCTACTTGTATAGTATTTGGACGATTGATTTGTTAATATTTGCTACTTGTATAGTATTTGGACGATTGATTTGTTAATATTTGCTACTTGTATAGTATTTAGACGATTGATTTGTTAATATTTGCTACTTGTATAGTATTTAGACGATTGATTTGTTAATATTTGCTACTTGTATAGTATTTGAACGATTGATTTGATAATATTTGCTACTTGTATAGTATTTGGACGATTGATTTGTTAATATTTGCTACTTGTATAGTATTTGGACGATTGATTTGTTAATATTTGCTACTTGTATAGTATTTGGACGATTGATGTGTTAATATTTGCTACTTGTATAGTATTTGGACGATTGATTTGTTAATATTTGCTACTTGTATAGTATTTGGACGATTGATTTGTTAATATTTGCTACTTGTATAGTATTTGGACGATTGATTTGTTAATATTTGCTACTTGTATAGTATTTGGACGATTGATTTGTTAATATTTGCTACTTGTATAGTATTTGGACGATTAGTTTGTTAATATTTGCTACTTGTATAGTATTTAGACGATTGATTTGTTAATATTTGCTACTTGTATAGTATTTGGACGATTGATTTGTTAATATTTGCTACTTGTATAGTATTTGGACGATTGATTTGTTAATATTTGCTACTTGTATAGTATTTGGACGATTGATTTGTTAATATTTGCTACTTGTATAGTATTTAGACGATTGATTTGTTAATATTTGCTACTTGTATAGTATTTAGACGATTGATTTGTTAATATTTGCTACTTGTATAGTATTTGAACGATTGATTTGATAATATTTGCTACTTGTATAGTATTTGGACGATTGATTTGTTAATATTTGCTACTTGTATAGTATTTGGACGATTGATTTGTTAATATTTGCTACTTGTATAGTATTTGGACGATTGATTTGATAATATTTGCTACTTGTATAGTATTTGGACGATTGATTTGTTAATATTTGCTACTTGTATAGTATTTGGACGATTGATTTGTTAATATTTGCTACTTGTATAGTATTTGGACGATTGATTTGTTAATATTTGCTACTTGTATAGTATTTGGACGATTGATTTGATATGACCATCATCATTGCACTTCGGTGAGTAACCATGTATGTTCCAATCTCTTCATTACATAGGAAGATCTCAACAGCAGTGCACGAATTTTGTAGCACCGACGAAGGTCTCCGATATAATTTTGAAAGGGGTGAAGTTTTGTTTAGGAATTATTTTTAAATCTTTGCTAATGTTGCCCGGGCTGTGGCGTCAAGCGTGCTCGTCTCGATTTTTAACTGCAAGGGTTCTTTTTCGTACTCCAATTGAATACGGTACCTACGTTTTATCGTCCGTCTCCGATAGGACTATGAACTTGATCTTACCTACACTGAGATCAGGTCTCTCTGCAAAAATATTAAGATGGCTCCACGGGGCACAAACATGGTATCTATGGCACGAGGTACAAGCACCTAGCCTCTACGCTACATGGACATACAAATCATATATAATGGGTACACAGCATAAGTTCATCTACGCCAAAGATAGAGCACATAAATAACATAAATACATTTTTGTTTAAAAGTTAATGAACATCTTTTTTATACAGTGAGACGCCCAGTGGTAACCGGGGCCAAATTTGGGATGTAAAGAATAGAACCACTGTTTACCTGCCACGCATGTCTTAAGAGGCGACTAAGGAGGTTAGGATGAAATCGGATGCACGTGTCCTAAACGTGTAGCAGTTTTTGATTTAGGAGCCTACCAAACCAATGTGCAACGTATACACGTTCTTGGCAAAGATCAAACATATCACAAACAGTGATTAAAATTGGTCGTAAAGAACAAACGCAAAGAAGAAAAAGAAGAAGATACAGTGAGATATATTGTGTAAGTGGTAGACCCGTATTTTGCATTAACCGTCGACACACGATGGGTGATGTGGTCAACGTCACGCAGTCCGCTCTCACTTGCCAGTTTTTTTCTAGGGACCAAATTGAAGGTGGGTCGACCTGAGAGCCGTTATAGTCGTAACAATATTACACGCCCACTGTGTAATTGAATCCGGAAAACTAAACAGAAATACCAAAAGCATTAACACAATACTACTAATGAAGTGCACACTATGTGAGGTATTCTAGAAATTTTATTCCAACGCTGTGAGGCAAAATATTATTAGAGAAAAGAAAAAGTTTAGTATAAAATGTTAGAGGTTTGTAAGTGAAGGAACAGACAATGTGAGAAAGTCATATATTCACATTGAAAATAAACCAGATGCATATAGCTTTATATCGTATATGAGCATGGTTTCAAGTATATCATCGGGCAGATTAGCGTAACGCATAAGCATCCGCCTATCGACTCGGAATCAATAGGGTTCTAACGCGGCCGTCTCTCTGTATCATAGCATGGCACAACCCTGTACATATATATATATATATTGGTGGTCGTCTGTAGCCCAAGAGGTAGTGAGCTCGATCCCAACCTAAGCGTACCTGTTCAAACTAAGCGCGGTTGGGACTTTGGAATCTAATTAATTACTTCGAATTTTCACTACCGGTAAAAATAGACATCACTCTTCAGAAAGATATGACAAACTTCTAAACGTATAACAAGTTCGAAAATCTACGACTTGTTACTGTAGATGGTGAAGTCCTGGTACGGATATGCCACGATTTTCATTTTCCTATGTATATTGATGGATATTGTTACTTTGAATCTAAATCAATCGTTTGCTTCTTGAAAACATCTAACTAACTTAAAGTGTGCAAGAAGAAAAAAACAATTCATAACTTGCAAGCTACTTTGGTGGTGGAGTATTCAAGTAGTTTCCTGAATCTGAATTTAGATTCTCAATATTTGATTGATAGATTGATTATGTACCATCTCTCTATAGAAAAGGACTGCTATGCTACAATTGATTTCCAATACGTTTTTTCTATTGTCACGTGGGTGATTTCTGGCATCTGCTCTTAGTTCTGTTGTTAATTCTTTTTACTTAAAAACTCAAGATTATTAGCACGTTTTTATGTTTTTATTTCGAGATATGAATGTTTTATTCACAGTCATATCGATGAAAAGTGTTGTTCTGTGAACTTTCGGAGGGGAAAAGGCACCAAGGCAAACCACTGCTCAGATATAAAGATGTCTGCAAGGCTCAATGAAAAACTTTTCTATAGGTCCCAGAACAGGAAAAAACTAGCTGATGACAGAGTTGTTTTTAAAGCGATATTGCGCAAGGGAGCAGATTATTTTGCAACAGAAAAGTTTACAGCATCCTATCTGATGTTCAGCCTAACTTTGTGGCACAGACAAATGTACAACATACTTTCTTATGGTCAGCCTAGCTTCGTGGCCACTATAAGTTTAAAACATCATAATTGATGTTCAACACAAAGGCAAGAAGTTATTGCAGATCAATGATAGATTACGCCAGCCGTTTTGACACATGAATCCACTAGCTCACTTGTATGTAATCTCACAGTACACAATGAAGATGCGGTAAACATCCCTCCCTTGACACTAAAGCTGGAGAAATTAAAGTGTCCAATATAGTTGGATACAACAAATCATTTATCAAATATTGATATTTCAAGAGCACACAAATATGATATCATGAAATACATTACCTGGTACAGTGAAAGAATAATCGAAAGCCTTTACTTTCCATCATTTCGTTGGTATCCAAATACGGCTGGGTCGACATTAGAACCGTTGGAAGTTCTAAAAATATTAACACTCCAACTTGGTATCGAACCAAGACCACACGTATTTGAAGCAGATAAACTAACAACATTACTACATTGATCAACCGGTGTGATACATGCAACACACTGTTATTACTTACTTATGGATGTGGGTGGGATAATGTTATATTTTGGAGCATGATCATTCTATTCATCTTATGACCTCTATGAACTCGTTATTTATTCGGTAGTGGATATATTTCAGCAAAGAAAAACATCGACAACCGAATCTCACACATGACTTATCAAACACTGACAATAAAACATGCTACATCAAGCTCTATGGGTTTCATATCGCATTCAACGAACATCAAACAATACGGTTCTGCCTCTAAACATCATGCATCTAATAGTGAATAATTCATTTATACTTCACATGAATAGTTATCTTGTCGTGAGCAGAACTTTGCAAGCCCAACAGTCCACCGGAATGTATCTCTTTCATAAGCCAGATGCACTGCCTCTGCAGCTGCCGATTTCAAACCATCAGTTAAATCCTGAATCCATCTTCTCCGTGGCCTTCCTCTTCTTATCGTTTCTGGTATGCCTCCTCCCATGATGGTCTTCTCCAGGACGTCGTATCTTTTTATATGTCCAAAATACCTCCATTTTATCTTTCTTATTTGTAGTATCAGCCAGTTGTCTTTGATTTTGAGGTATTTCTGGATATATTTATTTGTTCTCTTCTCTGTCAATTATATACAAATGACTCTTCTGTAACACTTATATTCAAAAGCACGTATATTTTTTTCACTGCTTTATTAAATGTCCATACGTCACGCCCATACAAGCCCACTGGGAATATGAATGCTCTTAGTATTCAGACACATATAGTATATTCTTGTAATTGGTATTGAAGAATATGCGAGATGTAACCTTCAAACTATGTCGTAAAATGTGCATACACAGAATATTAAATGACATATATGTGATATGCTTGATCGCATTGTGTTTTTCTATATGGCTCGGTCCCTTATCGCAGGATTAACACATCACATACCAAAAGTATTTCCCAAAGAATGAACGTTGCACAATGCACATTTCGGACAAAAATAATGAAAACATACACACGATAACAGGACGGCGAGGTTTGGATGCGAACCAACGACTTCTGGAACGCAAGGAAACAGCTTAAACACTTAGTAAAAAAGATCCTCTTCGTTACGTATTTAAATTCAGAATTCTTTACTTGTATCAATTTCAATGCTTATAATTTAAAGAAATCGATTGATGAAGGGGATACAAAATAGAAATATGAAATATTGGGGACATTTAAAACGACAAAATTCTCGGAATAATAGTTCGTTCAAAGGTAATGGTGGCCATTATATCTGGCAGACAGAGAACAGGAAGACGAGGGAGAAGATGAGTAAAAGATGTCATAAACCAATATGAATATGAATGCGTCATATGACGGACACATTACACATCACAGGGATGTATTTAGAGGGTGATGTCATGGAAGCCAAGTTCAGACAGAAATATACCAGATAATAATAATGATGGTAATGTTGATGATGACCATGAACTAAGTAAAACATTCAGTTAGAAAGTCCTGTATTTGATTATGATTTGCCAGTTTACGACAATTTTCAAGATCTATAATGCGTGTTTCATCAGATTGCTTTTTAATTTTCTCTAAATTTGATAAAACAGAGCAGTGGCGGCTCGTCATTAAGGGCCAGTGTGGCCGGCCCCACCAAAAATAATGTATAACGTGTATTTATTATTTTATAAATTAAAATATAGCAATCAAAAACCATGATTTATCCGGAAAAAATGTCTGGCCCCACCAACAAAAATGATCACGAGCCACCACTGATACAGAGTATTATAACTAGTCTTTATACTACTTTTGCCGATGTGTAGAAAATGTTTATCATTACTCATCTCCATATGGGATACTTAACTCAGGTGTAGCGACATACGCATTACTACGAAACGTTTCTGAACTACCATCTCCATATGGGATACCTAACTCAGGTGTAGCGACATACGCATTACTACGAAACGTTTCTGAACTACCTGAAAAATGTAGTTATTAATCTTTCTTATCCGTGAGATCCCCCAAAAAATGAAAAAGTTACTATCATTCCAGTAGGCTGGTATATATGGCTTTCATTTCTGATAGAATCGTGTTGATATTTGTTTGGTTCTGCAGACACGTATATAACCAAACGTTCCCAAGGGATGGAAAGCAAATAAGTAAGTGTACAAAACCGTTTTCATTCCATTGGGTATATTCTAAATACTTTATTAGGGCCTAATTTATTTTAAAAAATGGTACACAATGGCTGATGTGGTCAATATCACAACCCTGACTGTTAAGATGGAACAATTGCAAACGCTTGTGTATTTCACTAATCTGTCTCAAATAATATAATATACTTTTCTAAAATCCCCAAAGGTGTATGTATATCTTTTTATATTCAGAACATTACTTTATATTAAAACAAAAAATACATAAAATACAGCTAGAGATAAGACCACGTAGCATGAGATGGTTGAGGGTATATACCCCAATCCGGGTTAAAAAGACACAGAGAGAGAGAGATAACTCCGTATTCAGAGTGAAGGTTATGTGACGGAATAGGTAAGAACCAGACACAAACACTTTGTTAGAGACAATGAGCATTTAATTAATCAAAACCAAGCAGATGTTATTAGTTGGTATACGTTGGTAAAGATATTGGAGATAAGATCAGTGGACATGATACGTTGTTAAAGATATTGGAGATAAGATCGATGGACATGAACAGAATGAAGTGATGAAGATCCACATTAAACACTAATTGATCACATATGTATTAAGTGGGAGTGGATAGGTTAAGGGGGAAGAGCAAGAAGGAAACATCTAGAGATGAACAGATTACAGTCTGTCAAAGCGCAACATAAAGACAAGAGAATGTGAATGTAGGAGTTCAGTTGCAGTCAGTCTTCGGTGTGGAGACGGAAACTAATGAGACTGATAAAAGTAAAGTAAAAGTGAAGAAAGAATATTTCATACTTCTAGGCATGATAAGAAATACAGTGTACTGCCTGTATTTTGTTATTGACCGTCGGCATTTAATGAGTGATGCGGTCAACACACCAGCGGCCGCCCTTGCTTCGCAGTACTTTTCCAGGTACACAATACAGGCTGTTTCTACCTGAGAGTCGTTTACTGTCGGAAACAATATTCCATAAGGAACTGTGCAATTGAACTCGGACCACTATCCTATGATGATCTAAAAATAGTTTTGTGATCTAGAATAGTTATTATATTACAACTGCACCAATTCGACGTTTTAACTGTCCAGTAAAAATAATAAGGGAATATATCCGTTTAATTTCAATTGAAATTGTTTTTCTTTACTTACGTCCCTTAATCTAAACTTCAAAAGTGAAGAATGAGGAAGGGAAGTAATTGAAAAAAAAAGAGTTAAACGTGCGGTGGATGTTTACAGAAAATAAGAATAATTTCTAGCCAGAATCTAATACTGTGTATAATTGATGTATTTCTGATAATCCGTATTCTTTGAAAAATACAGAGGTTTGTTTGAAATAGTGACTAAACACCAGCCATATTTTGCGGATAGGACACTGGCCTGAATTTATAGGCTGCCCAATCTTGCAATACTATTTTAATGCAGTATATATAACTAGTCCGACAGTGAACAAAGCGGATCTACAAACCACATAATCATATTACATACGTTGATTGTGAGCACATGTAACTTGTTATAATTAGTTTATCCGCTCCTTATGTTTGTGATAGGCCCTGAATAAATCTGCTGATTTCAAGGGAAGTAATCCTCTTTATTTCATCAAACAACTGTATTTTGTTAATCTCCTTATATGCCGCTCAACATATACATCTCTTGTGTATTAAATGTTCACAAGTTGGTTGTGTGTTCGACTTAATAAGAAGAACACAAGGTATCATACGCATTCCGGTACGAGATACTGAATATGATATCGCAAAGTGTATTCTCAACAACTGCGGACGTACAGTAACTAAGGATGGAATATGTTTAAAGAAAATCAGAACAAATAGTCGTCGTTAAAGTTCAATAATATAAGACATACTTACAATGAAATCAATAAATAAAAGGAAAATAAATCAGTTATCATGTGTTTTATGTAGGTACTATCTTTACTAATCAAACAAATTTAAGTGTACACTTTTTTCCGACCATACCTACTATCAGATGGGAACAACTTATATTGGGTATCCTAAACTTCACTTAGTGGAGCCGAGTTTTTACAAGCCATTTTACATCATACATTTTTATACAGACATAATTATTTAGTCTTGTTATAAATCTGCTATTTGGGTTTAATGAAGAAACACGTAAAAACAAAGTACTGTAGTTTTACAAAATAGTTTGTATTTTGTAAAACTACAGTACTGTGTGTTTTACGTGTTTCGCCAACGCTACATAGTTTTACTACATTCGTTCCTTATATCGATAACACTATTTTATATTTACAGAAGATGTTCATAATTACATTATTTGAGTTTATTTATATAGGTAAAAATATTTATGAATAAGAAAAAGAAATGCAAAGTATATTTTAGTACTAAAAATAAAAAATATATATTAATAAAATGAGAATAAAGTTGTTTCTCACATTTTAATTTGTATAGAACATTTACATCTGTCTGTCCTAAAACGTGTGTCTATTCATATCTTATCACCATTTACACAATCCAGAAAAATTGTCATTGGTTTTATGAATAAAAATATTTGTATAAAAATGTGCAATGTTTATGTTATAGAAGAGGTGAAGTCATTATTTCAAGAAAAACATATGTGGAAATAAAAAAAGCTGTTATTAACTGTTTGCGTAATTTGTCACAGTTAACTAAAATAAAATCAATAATTGATGTGCCCAAATGTAGAACAAGAAATGATCAATGATCTTAGGTTAAATCAATTTAGAAATGGTGGACTAGAATATATACCATAATTGTTAACCCTCATACTACCCTGGCGCGAATTGTGGTGTCGTCATGTCATTTTCGTCTATCACCAACGTCAACCAGACAGACGTGTTTTGTCTGACCATAAGTACCATGAATAAAAGGAGGTCAAAAGCTAAAAGGAGATCAGATCTCAGAAATGAAAACTACAACAATAAGCTTAAAAGAGATCTCACAAGAAATAGAAACTTCACAAGAACAGACTTCGGGCCCACATGTTCAACAAATTTAAAAATGGCACAACTAGTCTGTGTCACTGCGAAAATGCGGACATGACGACAGAGCACATACTGCAAGAATGCCAGTTGTTAGCAGGCCTGAGAAACGAAACCTGGCCCGATAACACAGAGCTTCGCGAGAAGCTGTACAGAGGGAGTCCCTAAAAACAACAGCAACATTTATGAGAACATTTGATTTATTTGTCTAGGCGGGGATCGAGAGAGAGAGAATGCTAAGAAATGTGTTAGGTGGTGTTTGATAGAATACCATCTGGTAATGGAATGAGAATCGTGGCATATCCTTTTCATGTCGTCACCATCAACAACAGTCAACGTGTCGTCGATCTTCCATGGATGTTTTATCATTTTAAGTACCTTAATGTAAATACTAGTTTTATTATGTCTATATATATATATGTGTATATTTGTCTAGCTGTAGGTATGTACCAATCGATACCGCTCTTTCCTGGACAAATCGCTTATCCTCTTTCATGGAAATGACCCCCACAACTGTTGTTCTTTCTCAACAAAGCTCGTTTCATTGACTTCTCTTGGGCGTTCTCTCTTTCTAGAACGCCTTGCTTCCGCTTCAATGCAAACTTTCGTATTCTTTGATTATTTGTTCTCAAGGTAGTTTAAATATATATATATATACATATTGATACCACATCATATAAATAATTATGCATATTTCAATAAGAATGGTATATCATAGTTTAGTAAGAAGATCACATCTACGTTAACCGTTTCACCACAATAGGCTAACTTTAAAATGTTGTTTAGTAATCTATATTTCCTGTTTTAGCTTGCAATGTATACGTTGAACTCTCTTTTTCAACAGCAATCTATACATCTTTTTTAAAATTCAAATGTGATCTGTAACTTATAGTTGCCACATTTTATAATACTAGTTTATTAAAAAGTTGACTGTGTAACAAATCGTCTCTAAAATACGCGAAATTCGTGTTTTTACTTGTCGATCAAACTCCAAGAGTGGTTGACTTGACATTTTATTTTTTCAATCCCTGTCCATAGAATCTGTCCTTTTCTAACTGGCAACTGAAGAAACATGACTTTCACCACAGTTCGATCACGCATCGGTGAGCACCCTAAAAACTTCAGACACTTTTAGCACAGATTTCAATTCTAGAAATAACATTAAAGTATATTCGATTTTTGTATTTTTGTCCACATTTTTTAAAACCATTTTTCTTCACACTTTGAGATACTTTCTCATTTTGGAATAAACATGTGATACAGTTTATTTACAGCTTTTGCGATGTAATTATATAGATAATGAAGATATTTATTTAGGAATTTTATTTTTAATCTTTTCTAATGAAATTTTCCCGGGAAGCAGCTTGCAAGCCTTCTCTTGATGTTGAATCATCTTTTCTAATGAAATTTTCCCGGGAAGCAGCTTGCAAGCCTTCTCTTGATGTTGAATCATCTTTTCTAATGAAATTTTCCCGGGAAGCAGCTTGCAAGCCTTCTCTTGATGTTGAATCATCTTTTCTAATGAAATTTTCCCGGGAAACAGCTTGCAAGCCTTCTCTTGATGTTGAATCATCTTTTCTAATGAAATTTTCGCGGGAAGCAGCTTGCAAGCCTTCTCTTGATGTTGAATCATCTTTTCTAATGAAATTTTCCCGGGAAGCAGCTTGCAAGCCTTCTCTTGATGTTGAATCATCTTTTCTAATGAAATTTTCCCGGGAAGCAGCTTGCAAGCCTTCTCTTGATGTTGAATCATCTTTTCTAATGAAATTTTCCCGGGAAGCAGCTTGCAAGCATTCTCTTGATGTTGAATCATCTTTTCTAATGAAATTTTCCCGGGAAGCAGCTTGCAAGCCTTCTCTTGATGTTGAATCATCTTTTCTAATGAAATTTTCCCGGGAAGCAGCTTGCAAGCCTTCTCTTGATGTTGAATCATCTTTTCTAATGAAATTTTCCCGGGAAGCAGCTTGCAAGCCTTCTCTTGATGTTGAATCATCTTTTCTAATGAAATTTTCCCGGGAAGCAGCTTGCAAGCCTTCTCTTGATGTTGAATCATCTTTTCTAATGAAATTTTCCCGGGAAGCAGCTTGCAAGCCTTCTCTTGATGTTGAATCATCTTTTCTAATGAAATTTTCCCGGGAAGCAGCTTGCAAGCCTTCTCTTGATGTTGAATCATCTTTTCTAATGAAATTTTCCCGGGAAGCAGCTTGCAAGCCTTCTCTTGATGTTGAATCATCTTTTCTAATGAAATTTTCCCGGGAAGCAGCTTGCAAGCCTTCTCTTGATGTTGAATCGTCTTTTCTAATGAAATTTTCCCGGGAAGCAGCTTGCAAGCCTTCTCTTGATGTTGAATCATCTTTTCTAATGAAATTTTCCCGGGAAGCAGCTTGCAAGCCTTCTCTTGATGTTGAATCATCTTTTCTAATGAAATTTTCCCGGGAAGCAGCTTGCAAGCCTTCTCTTGATGTTGAATCATCTTTTCTAATGAAATTTTCCCGGGAAGCAGCTTGCAAGCCTTCTCTTGATGTTGAATCGTCTTTTCTAATGAAATTTTCCCGGGAAGCAGCTTGCAAGCCTTCTCTTGATGTTGAATCATCTTTTCTAATGACATTTTCCCGGGAAGCAGCTTGCAAGCCTTCTCTTGATGTTGAATCATCTTTTCTAATGAAATTTTCCCGGGAAGCAGCTTGCAAGCCTTCTCTTGATGTTGAATCATCTTTTCTAATGAAATTTTCCCGGGAAACAGCTTGCAAGCCTTCTCTTGATGTTGAATCATCTTTTCTAATGAAATTTTCCCGGGAAGCAGCTTGCAAGCCTTCTCTTGATGTTGAATCATCTTTTCTAATGAAATTTTCCCGGGAAGCAGCTTGCAAGCCTTCTCTTGATGTTGAATTGTTAAGGGTTCTTTTACATGCTCAAATTGAACACGGGAAGTACGTTTCATCGTCCGTCTCCGATAGAACTAGGAACTCGATCTAAACTATACTGAAATAGAATATCTCTGGAAAAATATCTAAATGTCTTCACTAAGGAGCTAACCTGATACATTTGGCAAGAGAGACTACGCCAGAGGGACAACTTACATTGATTATATAAGTGCCCAGTTAATTCATGGCATAATTAAAGTCATCCTCGAAAACGATGATGGCAATAGCCGCAAATGTATTTTCGTGCACCTCTCTGATGTGTTCGGAAATAACTGATCCTATAATACTATAAGCGAGAGTACAATCTTGGAACACAATTCCCTTGAGTACAATCTTGGAACACAATTCCCTTGAGTACAATCTTGGAACACAATTCCCTTGAGTACAATCTTGGAAGACAATTCACTAGAGTGCAATCTTGGAACGCAAATCACTTGAGCACAATCTTGGAACGCAATTCACCTGAGTACAATCTTGAAACACAATTCACTAGAGTGCAATATGCGAACACAATTCACTAGAGTTCAATTTTGGAACACAATTCACTAGAGTGCAATCTTGGAACACAATTCACTAGAGTGCAATCTTGGAACACAATTCACTAGAGTGCAATCTTGGAACACAATTCACTAGAGTGCGATCTTGGAACACAATTCACTAGAGTGCAATCTTGGAGCACAATTTTTTACATGGGAGTGTCGAGGGTTCTGTCTTGTCATGTAGCTCGTTTTCACTGCGCCGAAGCATTTCGACGATTACTAGCTATAAGAGCTGTTATTATGATGTTGCAACGTCACATGTGAAGATCTTGCAAAATTGATTCTCAGAATGTGGTTACTATAGCAAAACATTTTATTGACAGATTAATATCATTTTAAAGTATTTTGTTTCTGTCGACATACCAGTAATTTGTCCACATGAAGTTTTAGAACAAGGAAAAGTGGCCGGTGGAACAAAACAAGTAAATCGCCAAGCAATCCCATCTTCGTTGATAAATATAAGTTCATGAGTAAAGGTCAAGATATCATACGAGTAGAAATGATGGAGGAATAATTGATTAGTTGATGGTTAGATTCAACAACATTGTATTTCATTGTGTGTAACCATGTGTACTCCAACCTCTTTCCTATACATACATGTATCATCTAGAATATACCAGCTACATATCACCGACTTTGATCCCCAATTTAAATGTGAAGATCGCGAAATTTGTTGAAGAAATTGTATTTTAATCTTTTTGCGGCTGTGCAGACTACGCTTTTCAATGTTCATCTCTCATCGTTCTTTTACATGCTCAACTTGCCCAACACGTGATCTAAGTTTTATCGTCCGTCTCCGATACGACTAAGAACGCGGTCTCACCTGCACTTAAAACTCGGATCCCTTAAAAATAATATCCTTATCTCTCAACGATGAAGAAGATTCGAGTTCCTGATGTAGGGATATGGAAAACTTCTAGCTTGTATAACCCCACTAAGTCAACTACAACTATGAGAATAAAAATAAATAACATATCCCTTTCAATCAACAAAAAATTATCAAAAATTGCAATTCTTATAGAGATTTTTTTCTTCAGTTTATATGTATCACAGAAACTTTCATCAATAAAGATAACGCGTTTAGAAAGATAAGTAAGTGGTGGAAAACTAATCTATTTCGTGTTATAGCTATTGCTCGATTAAATAACTTTTTATTGCTTGACATTTTAGACATATGTAAACAGATGTCCATACTATGTTCACATTTTTCATATGCATTTGTAAGTGTATCCCAGTGCAGAGGAATAATTCATTATGTGAGACGATAAATGTGAGTTTTATCAAACACAGCTTAATAAGCAGATACATGTTTTTTTTTGTATTTGAAACTTTAGCACATTATGGTACTGCTAATGGATAGGACAACATATTGCAAATATAATGTAAACAACAGACTACAATCAACATGTGATAAGAGAATGCGAACATAATGTGACAGAAGAATGCAAACATAATGTGACAAACGAACACCAACACAATGTGACAAACATTGCAAGAACAATGAGAATGAAGAATGAGAACATAATGTGACAAATATGCAAAAAATAATGTGAAAGAAGAATATAAACATAATGTGACAGAAAAATGCAAACAAATACAATGCAAGTAACATGTGACAGAAGAGTGAAAACACAATGGCTACTCTATGAAAGAAATTTCGAAGCGCTTATAAGGTGGTTAATTGCTTCTAAAGACAACCTATTTGACGATATATAACAGGTCCTGATATAACCAACAATGAACAATCTCTAAGTTTCAAAGTGTGATCGATCAAAAGACGATTTAATCCATAGATAAACAGACTAATAAAAAACAACATGAACAATATTATCTTATTTAAAACTGAACAGACTAGATGGTTATACAATTTAGTGAACACAAGCATATTCTTGGCTCTTTTTCTAACTCTGACAAAGTGATGTCTGATATATTTGTACTTGAGCAAAAATAACAATCACCCAAGCCACCAGAACAGCACAACCAGAAAAAAACTGAAAACAACAATACTGGGCAACAACCCGGTAGCTGTGTGCCGACAAAAGAAGAAGAAGAAGTGCACACTCATAGGTTCATGGTTACATCTTAGCTGGATAATCACCAGTGATCGAGCTCTTATACAGTAGATCTAGTAGGAAATTGTTCTCAAACTGTGGGTCGCGCCCCTTTGGGGTCGGTTGCCCATTACAGAGGGATCGCCTAAGACCATCGAAAAACAAAAATGTATCACAATTTGAAAAAAAATATTTCATAATATATAATTACATATTGTTCTTATGATTATTTACTATGCTTTAATTATGTTCAATTTGTAACAATGAGAATACAATATTTACATTACGATTCATAGCAGTAGCAAAATTACAGTTATGAAGTAGCAACGAAAATAATTGTATGGTTGGGGGATCACCACAACATGAGGAATTGTATTAATCCTTAGAACCCGGCCTCCCGATATTTCGGGATTGAACTCAAGCGCACCATACCCCGAGCTCCCGATATATTGGTTTGCGCATATTTTTTCAAAATGTTTCGGTATTTGAAAATAAATTGTGTACAAATGAGATGTAAAACACAATCCATGTGTTCTACATCGTTTTACGAGATGGCGAACGATGTTGTGTGATTTTATTGTACTGGTAAGGTAATAAGTTAAGTATTTAATCTTCATATCTTCATATCAGGAGTATTCACGGCCGTGCTCACATATTAATGCAAATAAATTTTAAAGTTTAGTATCCTTCAAATATATGATAAGCAGGAATAACGGAGATGATGAGGTAAATCAATAACAAATTATAGAGCACTTAAAAATGCTAAATTATCGTGTTTGAATGTAATTCTGATGTGTACTGTTTTTGCACAGGAGCTTCGGGGAAGAGATTTTTAAGGTACATGTGGTCAGGGTTCAATTGGGTTAAAGTGTTGCGGTATTAGGAAGATTGAGAACCAAGTAGGGTTTGAAACCTACCTAGAACATTCAAAACACATTTTCAACTGTGTCCATTGGAAAGAGACTATCGTTTTGTTTTTGTTAATACATACATATAACAATATGAACAATCAGTACCTATTACTTGCTATTTGTTTCGGTATCATAGAGGATACTTGTTTGAATCTCTTATTCTTTGTTCCAGATAGTGGTGTTTGTTCTTTCCAATACTGGTTGATGATACTATTGGGCGACACTTCTGTCTAAAGGAGAAGATAACGGTACTTACATTTAAATAACAGAGCGCCCTGTGTTTCTGGGGCCTACAAGTTTAGCAAAGAGTAGTAATACTGCGTCCAAAAACCTGACCTAGCAAATACGTAATCCCAAAGCACTGTAGTTTTACAAATTCCAAAAAGCAATGACAATATACAGCAACGTTTCGACGGATATATTCAGTGGCGGCTCGTGATCATTTTTGTTGGTGGGGACAGACATTTTTTTCGGATAAATCATGGTTTTTGGTTGCTATATTTTATAAAATAATAAATATACTGCATACATTATTTTTGGTGGGGTCCGGCCCCACTAGCTCTTAACGATGAGCCGCCATTGGATGTATTATACCCTAGCAAATATAAAGCATCGTAGACATCGGATGTGCTGGCCAACGTGTAGGTTCATAACTGGTAGAATGTACACTCGCTCTTAGGGCTCAGATCACATACAAATCATAACGAGTGGTTAACAAGTGAACGCTGTGGAACGTTAGAAGAAGAAGAAATACTAGAAAGATATGTTTTAGCAACATGTATCATAACTACTTTGTGTTACCAGAGCCAGATATAAACAATGAGCAATGCGCAGTCCAAAAACATAACTACATGAGAAATTTGATGCCTGCAAAATATTACCAACAACACCAGAAAAGACAGTGTCACCAATATCGGCATAAGAAAGAAAGTTGGCACATAACCTTGAGTGTATTACATTGAGAAATAGAGAATGAAATTGTTTGAATTGTTTATGAATAAGAATGCACCCAAACACCACAGACTACAACAGAACATCAGGAAAGAAGGCTAGAGGAAGACCACAAAAAGATGGTTAGATGGCATAGGAGAATCATGTCAAAGAGAAAAATAATAATCACCCAAGCCACCAGAACAGCTCAAGACAAAAACAGAAAACCATAGCACTGGGCAACACTCCGGTAACATTGTGACGACAAAAGAAGAAAGAAGAAGAAGTTATCCTCATTCATCATCCAATATTTGGTCATGTACATACAATTATCACATTTACTATGTTAATAAAACAGTTGTTTTATTGGTATATCCGAGGCACTAAATTCTACCTTGTATAAAACGAACAAGGAAGTTCGATCCAGGTGGCTCTTTTTGCGACATGACGCCGAAAGGCAAAACCGTATTAGAAAATAAATAGAAACTATAAAGTTTCCTGAAAACTACACGGACCTCTGTGTGAGCTACAAAAACAGTGAAGTTTATAAAAGAGGCAACAGTGAATATATAGACAATATTTCAAGCAAAATGAAAGGAAGGAAGATTATAGTTTTGTTTCTGATTTTCTTCTTATCATTGTTCTTATGCTCTTCCTCTGTTGGTGCCTGCTAAAATATTATATATATTCATGTAAATATCTCAGTTTTAGTTTTCATTTTCTCGTTTTTTCTCTTAAGTGCTCCCTACATAATTGTCATTTTGGATCTGTCACATATGTTTATATGTTACCTACTTCACTGTCATCCATCTTGTTTTACTTATCAGACAATGTTCCTCAATTTTCCTCTTTATTATCTAAGAAAAAGTTATATTTCATCATCACAAACATAAATTTGGAACCCTTTCTCTTACCAGCAGATAGCTAATCTTTCGTTTCCTTTTATAAAATATAAACCCATCCTGAACTTCATTTTCCAATTTGTGTCTGAAATTTCCAAATCATTTTTGAGCCCATTTTCCATTGCTACAAAAATTGACACGTAGCATCTCAGACCTTAATGCATCGGGGTATCTTTAACCCTTTCCGCCTACTGGTTCTAAGAGAGTTTCGGATCAATGGCAAGGAAAATAGGCCGTTAACACTAGCGAGCTTGATGTATCTTAATAGCATCTCTTCAGCGCAAAGAAACCGTCAGGATGCCATCTCAATCTTCTGAGTTATCCTCCCTGCCTCTGCATAATATTTGGTAAAGCATTTTTCTGTTGTTTCTTTTCAATAAATTGTTTAGTATGTAAGTATCGTTTGTCGGTTGCAATTTGTTTGAATTGATTGAATATATTTTGTGTTTTCTTTTAGTTTGATTTATGATTCATTGATATTATTAACCCTGTGACGTTCTAGTATTAAGAAAATTGCATTTATAAATGCGATGGCTACATGACTCCAATACTATCCGTATTTGTGTATTATGTATGCATTTATATGCAGATAATATATGTAACATAATGCAAACCATATGATATTACCATTATAAATTTTATTTTAAAATACATGTTTTATTTTTAAGATGTCTAATATCGTTGATAAAAGCATATGCTTGTTTTCTTCATTGAGTCTGATTTATGATTCATTGAAGTAACATTTGCAACAGAAAATACATTTGAATGACAGAGAGAATAAGAATGCATAGAGACGTGTGAGATCGCAAACAAAATATTGAATAACTTTATTTACATTTTTTCATAAAATTGTTAAACACAATATCAAGTAACAAGCAGTATTTATGTTTCTGATATTATGAAAATTTATGAACTTTTTATGGAATTCTTCAAGATGATTTTCAATCAAAATGTAGTGCTGAAAACATGCCTTAGGCGGAAAAAGATATTTAATAATAGAGATTTGAAGAAATTATAGAAACTTTCCATATAGCCAAAATAATTTTTACTTATCTTATTTATGTTTCTTTAAAATATCATTGAAGATCTATTAGCCGACTGAATTAGAGCGCAGCCGCCCGAGTAGTTACCGGGGCCCACATTTGGGGTGTAAAGAATAGAACAACTGTTACCTGCCACGCATGTCGTAAGAGGCGACTTAGGAGGTTTGGCTGAAATCGGATGCACATGTCCTAAACGTGTAGAAGCCTATGCCTTTAGAGGCCTACCAAACCAATGTGCAACGTATATACGTTCTTGGCAAAGATCAAACATATCACAAAGAGATTAAAATTGGTCGCAAAGAACGAACACAAAGAAGAAGAAGAAGTAGAGCACAGCTACCATGCGGGAGACCTATGTTCAATTCACGGTAAGACCAATGATTTTTTTAAAGTTGTGGATATACATGAACACTCCTAACCTGAACAGATGCGCGGAGATAGTACTAGCCATGCGGTCATTAAATTGATTAGGTTCACGTCCCACCTGTCATATACAACCCTATAGGCAGTAGCGACAGTATTTCTTTCCATGTTTGTTTTATAATATCATACTAGATGATACCAATTTAAAACAGGAATACACTTTACAGCAATGTGTGTCTGTAATAGATATATATATTTTCAGCATACTATGTTTCTTGTTATTGTTGTGCATTCGTGCATACTATTATATATTTCTTTAGCACTTATGATATTGATCTCCTCGTCTTGTCTTCAATATTTTCATATTGCATGGATTATAGTGTGTATAATTTTACTAGTGTATAAATATTGTCACTTTTGCGAAATGGTTCTCAACTTGCTAAGGTGGGAGAGTGGGATTTTCTTGATGACCATATGATCTATGATGTCCGCAGTATAACTACCAGAAGGAATGTCCAAGTCAGAGAGATTAAATGAAATGGAACAGACTAGATAGACTCCCTGGTCATCTAGGTTGGGAGCTGAAGGGTAGAGATGCTTGTGTGTTTGTTTTCTAGCCCCAGGAATTGGTTTATTTTCGCTTTTTCTATATTGGACAGGAGGTAGTACCTGGCCTTCTTAAAGACCCAGAGATATCCACCATCTCTAGGCATGTAGAGCTATGCTTAGTGTTGCGGAGACTTCTACAAAGGTAGAGTCTATTGGTGGCTACTGCAGTATTATCTCTATTCTAGCGGAAGTTGCTATAGAAACATAACTCATTGACATTACTGTTAGGAAGCACATATCTAAACCTCGAAATCAGATGGGCAAAAAATTACAAAGAAAATGGAAAGTTAAAAGATTTTCTAAATTTAATTAAAATGTGAAGTGGATGAGACCACGAAGCAGACTAAAGAAATGATACGAGATATTATTGAAGTAGATTTAAAATTATATTAAACCAGCAGTTAGAAGGAGAAAGCTAAGTAACGAAAAAGATAAGTTTTCTCTTTCTTTCTTTCTCTCTCGAATCATGTTTGCCTCACAGCGTAAGGTCAAGAAGATGTTTCTAAAACGGGCCATTGTATGCGCTTCGTAGATAGTCTCTTTCGTCGCCTCTGTTATCTCTGTGGTCCATCTTATGCGTGGCCAGCCTTTTGCTTTGTACCCATTGTATCGGAGCTGCATTGCTCTTTGAGGTGCACTTTCTGTTGGTAATCTTCTTACGTGGCCGAACCATGTAATATGCTTTTCTTGATGAAGTCTAGTACTGATGTTGTACCCACTTTTTCCTGATGTCTTCATTTCTCAACCGGTCTCTTCTTGTTACACCCATCATTCTGTGTAGACACTTCATCTGTAGAGGAAGATCCCCTAACTATAAACCTCAACTTTCGGAAAACTGAACAATAATAATAACTAATGTAGAAATGCATTACAGTCATCAACTGTAGCAACTCTGTGTTTATCATACATGACCAATAAAATCACATATAACAATTATACAATTATGCACATAAACTACGTATTTCGTTTCTGAAGTGAACAGCTCTAGTATTTTTATAATTTTAATTTCTAGTCAGATGTATCAATTACTTGCAATTTGTGTTGTCACTAAGTGTGTTTATTTCGTACGTATCTTTACATTTGTGAATTTAGGCGCATATTTCCTTTTCATCAATTTCCCTCACAATTAAAAGGAGGCAGACACCGATGTATTTCACGTAATCAGTATGTGATGGTATGTCACATAATCAGTATGTGATGGTATGTCACGTAAACAGTATGTGATGGTATGTCACGTAATCAGTATGTGATGGTATGGCAAGTATTCAGTATGTGATGGTGTGTCACGTAATCAGTATGTGATGGTATGTCACGTAATCAGTATGTGATGGTATGACATGTAGTCATTACGTGATGGTATAAAGGGTTTTAAAGCCGAAGGATTGACTTCATTGCACCGGTTTTACCCCATATAGCTCGGTCCCTCTCAGCAGAAATGGCACGTCACCTGCCGAGCGTACTGCAAAGAGCACGAACTCCGTAGCTCCAGCAACAATCCTAGGGGTCTCTGTAAAAATTGCACTCGTGAACAGAACGTCGCGGTCGGACTCGAACCCACGACCTTCGACTCACAAGGCAAAGGGCTTAACCACTTAGCCACAGTGTCACGTAGGAATTATATAATGGATTTAACGTAATGATTTTATAACGATGGAACTGATATGTAAAGAAAGTTCAGAATACTAAAAGAATTAATATTTCCAGTATGGGCGTGAAGCATGAACATTGAACAAGACAGGGACAAAACATGTATGCGCTTTTAATTATTAGAGTTACATAAGAGTCCACTTTACAACAAGGACAGAGAAGAGAGCAAATATATCTATCTAGAAAGAACTCAGAATCAAAGAAAACCTTCTGATGCTACATGTAGAGGAAAAAAATAAGTATTTCAGACAAAATGACAAAAGAAACGAAAGATTGGATAAAACCATTATGGAAGGACGCATCCCAAAAAGTGGGAAGATGAAGATCTTGGATAAGATGAACTTAGGATGTAAAAGATGATTTGCGTGTTGACAGCTGCAGAGGCGTGAATTATGAAGCAAAGAAATTCCAAACGTTCGGCAAAGTTATGCGCATGGCAAGCTATTGGACGAGATTGTACAGGGTATTCAAGATAAAAGCAGCCCGATCAAGAGAGCCAATCTGGCATATGTTTAGGAAGATGAATAGTTGACTTATGATGTAGTATAGGTCAAGTGAGTGAACCTTTTTGTACTGTTGTATAATTATGGTGCAGAAAGGGGCCATGAACAAGTATGACGAAAGGACGAGCTAGTCAGAACCGGTTTAAATATTAAATAGACAAAACGCAATGCTTACCTGGCAACTTTGAGTTTGTCAATGGGGCTACTTTTATCTTTAACACCCTGTATAATTGTAATTAATGAACGCATTGTACAGGGTGTTCAACTTAAAAGCAGCCCGTGAATGGAGCTGATCTGGCATATATGTATGGAAATGGAAGGTTCAGTTATGGCATAGTATAGGACTAGATTCTGTGACGGTGTGTAATTGTAGTGCGGGAAGGGCGATGAACAAATGTGACGTAGGACGAGCTAGTCAGAACCGGTTTAAATAGTAAATAAACACAACTCAATTTGTACCTGGCAACTTTCGAATTGTCAATGGGGCTGCAATTATCTTGAACACGCTGTATAATAGAATATCATGTACTCATTGTATAAAGATATTTCGTCTATGCGTTGTAAAACGTCATTTTTCTTAAAACATGGAGTGAGATTAGTGATTTTTAGATATTCGGAAGACTAGGTTTGAGATGAAGTAGTATTTTCTATCATTGATTTTTATTTCTTAATTAACTTGTTATCTCATTCTATCGATCCTCGTTTGTACTCTGTCTTGTCTGATGATTCACAGTTACCAAACTTATTATATTCAATATTAAGCTGCATACAGGGACAGCTATTATGTAATATTATGACCTTATATCAAGATAGCCAGAGTACAGTCTGAACAACAGAAGGAATGACCGACTGGTTCTCCATTACATCAGGTGTTAAACAAGGTTGTGTCCTCTCACCACTACTCTTATTGCATATATGGATAAAATAACTCAAGAGTCAAATTCAGATAATGATGAAATAAATGAACTGCTGTTTGCAGATGATCAGTGCCTGATACATCAAAATGAACAAGATCTACAACATCATATTTGACACTTTGAACAAATATTGTGTAAAACATGACATGAAAATCAACAACACTAAAACAGAAATAATGAATATGGGAAGAAAACATAATAATCTATACATCCATGTCAATGGTACTAAAATAAACCAAGTGAAAGAATTCAAATACTTAGGAAGAATATTCACAGAAGACGGAAAACTGGATAGAGAGATAGAGGCTAGAGTACAAAAGCAAATGCTGTAACCTACCTGCTAGCCCCATTGTTAAGGCACCCACAAATTTCACAGGCAGCTAAGCAACAGATGATCAACAGCATTTTTATATCTACTTTGTGTTACCAGAGCCAAACATGGACATTGAGCAAAGCGCAGTCACAAAAATAACTACATGTGAAATGCGTTGCCTGCGAAAAGTTACCAACAACACAAGAAAAGACAGAATCACCAACATCAGCATAAGAAAGAAAGTTGGCACAAAACCGTGCTTGAATTACATAGATAAATAAAGAATGAAGTGGTTTGGCCACTTAATAAGAATGCATCCAAACTCCACAGTATACAGAGTCTTCTACAAAAAAACATCGGGAAAGAAGGCAAGAGGAAGACCACAGAAAAGATGGTTAGATGGCGTAGCAGAATCATGTGAAAGAGCAAAGATAACAATCACACAAGCCACCAGAACAGTGCAAGACAAAAACAGAAAACCACGACACTGGGCAACAACCCGGTAGCAGTGAACGACAAAAGAAGAAGAAAGAAGAAGAAGACAGGATATCCGTGTCTGCCTTAAAAGATAAACTTTTATCCTCTTTTTACTCTGTTAAAAAAAAACCATATTCATTTCTTGTTAACTGCATTCTATATATCAGTAGCATCAGCTGGTGATATTTTATTTGTTGTTCTGTCATAGTAGTTCATCTCAGATGTTGTCACAGTAACATACACTTGACATTGACCGTCTGTAAAGACGAAAGTTGCAAAATATACACATTTTGTTTATTGTTCATTTCCGGATGCATCTTCATAGCACATCGGATATGTCCAGCATTGCTCAAATCTCATCCCAAGCATGAATTTCAGTGTGATTAGAATACCAACTCCCGTCATATATATATATAAATAATAATATAATAATTCATCTCATACCATTATACGTTACATAGGGCCTGCAAGTAATTTCTCCATACCACTCTATCCTGGGAAACTCGCTCAATCTCCTCCATGGAACTGAGACCGATATTTCCTGCCTCTCTCAGTAAAGTTCGTTTCAGGGTCTCTCTAGGTCGACCTCCCTTTCTTGAACCCTTTGTATCCCACTTCAATGCCTGCTTTAATATTCGTTCATCATTTCTCCTCAAGGTTCATATATATATATGCACATATTTATATATATATATACATGTAGCATGTATATATATATATATATATATATATATATATATATATATATATATATATATGTAATGTATATATGCATGTATATATATATGTAATGTATATATGTAAATATACATATACGTCTTGAAATATTCATATCATGAGTATGTTTATACAGCAGAGACGAACGAAGAGTAGATTAGTTATATCGATTCACAGTACTTATATTCAACCGATAATATAAATCGACATTGAAGGATATTTACAGGACGATGTTCAACCGAAAATATGCATCGGCAGAGATTCACATGCTTCTTATTCTGTGCGTTCGTTCTCTACGACCAATTATAATCACTCCGTGTAATAATGTTTGATCTGTGCCAAGAACGTGTATACGTTGCACATTGAACGTGTATACGTTGCACATTGAACGTGTATACGTTGCACATTGGTTTTGTAGGCCCCTAAACACAGACTTCTACATCCGATTTCAGCCAAGATTCACATTCACAGTTGTACTATGTTTGGTAAGATTCACATTCACAGTTGTACTATGTTTGGTAAGATTCACATTCACAGTTGTACTATGTTTGGTTCATATACAAATAATTATATTAACTCCTTGTGGACCAGGAGTCACACTAAGTGCTACATCCGATTTCAGCCAAGATTCACATTCACAGTTGTACTATGTTTGGTTCATATACAAATAATTATATTAACTCCTTGTGGACCAGGAGTCACACTAAGTGATGTTTTTAATCTAAACGGTCTATTTATGTCGTTTTCCCTGGTCTACTAAGAGTTAAGTACATACGTTGAATACATACATTATCTCCATACATATGCTAAAGAAATCGTAATTATTTATTCTTAAATATCCTTATGTATAAATTAGATTTACTAAGCCGAAAACCAGGAGACAGACTATATGTATGCTTCCACCATGTTTCATTCCTTTGCGAAATGTATTAACAATTAAAGCCAGATAGAAGGTATAGTAGATAATGATCTTTGATTCACTAAAATACAAATAACAACTCTTACTGGCATAACAAAAAAATACAAAAGTTGTATTGAAAGTTCGTGTCTCAACATAAAGATAATATAATATCAGATAGAACAAACACAATAATTTACAACATTGTATCAATGAATTGTTTCAGTATAGCTCTCTCAAGGTTTCCAAATGATCTATGTGTCTACACTTTGTGAGATGAATCCATTTTATAATTGTTCCGATCAACTGAAATATATTGTAATCTAAAGTTTTGGAGTAATTGAACTCATACATTGTTGATCGATAGAGTTCATCAGATGAGCTCATTTGAAAGTGTACTAATGACGATTGATTGCTAGTTCATTGTGATTTTAGGGTAGTTGATGATGTATTTTATCATCTCTTTTTTTATCGTACGTCCATATAAGAGCAGTTGATAACGCAAGTTGAATGCATCTCGTATATATGCAGGTGACAGTCACATGGCATGAAACAGTCGAACAAATAAGTAAAAAGAGCATAGTTGAGAACAAAACTTGACACGACAAAAGTAAAAAGTACAAGCCAAAAGAAAAACCAAGCATATAGCTGTGTGCACAGAAGTGCTCAAACATCGCATCAATTCATTTTAGAATAAGATTATATGTGTTGTCTATATACATATGAAACTACAAGTTATATAGTACTAAAACTAAATACAAATGTTGTTTCATGCCAGCGAGTGTTGGAAAATGACTAAAGATGCAGAAAGAAATTTGAATGCATTTGAAAATAGATTCCTGTGAAAAATAATGAACGTAAAATGGAACGAATTCAGGAGAAGAGATGATATCCGAGAAATGTCTGGTCAACTACTTGTAGAAACTATTATAAGTAGGAGAAGATGGGGATATGTTGAACACACCTTGATACAAAATGATTAAAGAACATTAAAGCAGGCAAAAGTGGGATGCAGAGGGTTCAAGAAAGAGAGGTTAACATAAGGAGACCCTGAAACTAATTTTGCTGAGAGGCAAGAAATATCTGTCTCAGTTCCATGGAGGATATTTAGCGAGTTGTCCAGAATAGAGCGGCATGGAGACATTGCTTGCAAGCCTTATGTAACGTATCCCGGTACAAAAGGAATTATTATTATTATTAATATATTTATTTTGCTGGTTTTTATTTATTCGTCTGTTTATTCATGAACTAAAACCTCTTTCAGTCGGACGCACTTGGAAACTGAAAACAATACATTTTGCTTTTTGTTTACAGAATCTGTTAGAAATTATCAGTCATCATCCACCATTTGTTTAATATACACAATTAGTCTCATTAAAATTCCTTTCCTTTCTCTAATCCTGTTTTGCCTCAAGCGCCTTGCCCTGACGATGTGGGGCAAAACAGGATGGGAGAAAAGAAGGAAAAGAAAGAATAATCCTTCGTAATCTCTTTCATATCCTATAATTGCTGTACAGTTGATTTCTTTAGCACAATCCCCTACCAAAGTTGAGTATTGTGTAATGCTCAGGGATAGACATGTGGGTATTGTGTGTTGTTTCTTTAGAGCAGCTTGGTTTTTTTTCTGTGCCTCAGTAGTGCGATCTTTCTTTTTTTCTTTTGTCCTTCTCTGCTTTTTTGCCCGCTAGGCGTAGCAGGTTAAACTGATGATCGGTTTCCGAGATAATGCACGCTCGGTCGCTTGATATGGTGTGGTATTGTGGAGTTTTAAGATGTCAACAATCCCATCTTTATTTTTACCTTTCGTAAGCAACAACGGGAACGAATTTTCCTTCAAACTGCCCACCGTGGTGTTTGAAACAAGTGTGCTTTGGTTGTGATGGAGCTCACTACCGCTTAAGCTACAGACGTCTATATATATATATATATATATATATTAGTTGTATGTTACAAGAAAGAAATGTGCAACACGTGTATGTAGCCTTTATGTTAACTTTACGTTAATCATTCTTAGCATGTCTGCAGTGAGTGTTCAACTTTCAGATCCAAATAAAGGAATATATATATATACAGTAACAATGATCTTTAAATGTGAATTTTTGTTTGTTGCTGATTATGCAATTCCAAATTACATTAAAACGACAAATAACAGCTGTAACCATCTGAAGTGCCATCAAGATATTTTTATTTAAAAAATGTAAATAAATATTTATCTTCCGTGTGTATTTTAAACTTGCGGTTTGTATTTAGAAAAACATTTATTTATTTATTCATTTCTTTAAACAAATTAGTTCCGTGAATGTTGAAGCTTGTTGCTACTTTGTTTGGATGAAGTGGGATTTGAAGGTTTAATTATGTGTATAAGTCTTTAGTGTTTAATTTAAGTTTACATAGTCTTGTAATATGATGGTGTCTACATCTTTAGTATATTTCCTTCAAATAACACTGATGCTGTCTCCATCTTTGGTATCTTTCACTTCAAATAACACTTATGGTGTCTCCATCTTTGGTATCTTTCCTTCAAATAACACTTATGGTGTCTCCATCTTTAGTATCTTTCATTTCAAAAAGCACTTATGGTGTCTTCATCTTTGGTATCTTTCCTTCAAATAACACTTATGTGTCTCCATCTTTGGTATCTTTCATTTCAAATAGCACTTATGGTGTCTCCATCTTTGGTATCTTTCCTTCAAATAACACTTATGGTGTCTCCATCTTTAGTATCTTTCATTTCAAAAAGCACTTATGGTGTCTCCATCTTTGGTATCTTTCCTTCAAATAACACTTATGGTGTCTCCATCTTTGGTATCTTTCATTTCAAATAGCACTTATGTGTCTCCATCTTTGGTATCTTTCCTTCAAATAACACGTATGGTGTCTCCATCTTTAGTATCTTTCATTTCAAATAGCACTTATAGTGTCTCCATCTTTGGTATCTTTCCCTTCAAATAACACTGATGTTGTCTCCATCTTTGTTATCTTTCCCTTCAAATAACACTGATGCTGTCTCCATCTTGTTGTCGTTCCCTTCCAAAAACACTCACGGAGTCTCCATCTTGCTATCATTTCTTTCAAACAACACTTATGTTGCCTAATTACTATTGTATATACACATTTAAATCTCCCCATCTGTCCACGGCATACGCCTACTCACCTCTCCCTTGCTTATTATCTCAATTATAGTCTCACCCATCGGTGGTATCTTTGTGTATTTTGTCTCTCTCAACTTAGTTGTCTCTTTATTTCTTCGTTTGCATTTATTTCTCCGTATTCCATCCTCTTGTCTATATCCTCATTTATTCTTCTTGTATATCTCAGTTCCGTCGCTCAACATCCTGTCCATTTTACAGTCCCAATTTATAAAGAGACATGATTGGTCAATCCTCACAGCTGTTGAAATAAATATCTTCTCATGAATTTAAACATATATCAAAATACAGTACGTATCTAACAGAGCCATATAAAAATCGTCTTTCCTGCTATTGATATTTCCGTTCAGAAATGAAGACATCATGAAAAAGTGGGCACAACATCAGTACTGGACTTCATCAAGAAACAACAAATTAAATAGTCCGTTCACATAAACAGATTACTACAGTGTACATCAAAGGGAGATGTTGCTCCGATACAATGGATAACAAAAAAAAGGGCGGCCACGCAAGAGATGGACCTCAGCGATAACAGAGGCTAAGAAAGACGCTAGGCTAAGAAAGACGCTATTTATGAAGCGCACACAAGGGCTCGTTCTAAAAATATCTTCTTAGCCTGACGCTGTGAGGTAAAACAGGGTTGGAGAAAAGAAAGAAAGAAATATATTTCCGTTTTCTTCTGTATCAATATCGGTGTTATCATTTTCTTGTTTGTAATTAATCATTGCACGGTCAAACTAGCAATTTGCAAATACAACATGTTTTTATTTCTGTCTTCAACATTTCCTGTTTTTTCGTTAAATCTCAGATAATCGATTGATTGATATGAACATTTTTATTGCGCTTCGTGGATGGGGAAAGCCATATGTGATATGACCTGTCTTACACAGAAAAATATCAGTTGCAGTTGCAATGTTAGCCTCTTAATACATCATGGGGATTGATCTACGCCAACATTTCCCAAACTGAGGTCCGCGGACTCCAGGAGTTCCCGAGATACTCATAGGGGGTACTCAGGCGCTTGAAGAAATAATAGATACTCATAGGGGGTACTCAGGCGCTTGAAGAAATAATAGATACTCATAGGGGGTACTCTGGCGCTTGAAGAAATAATAGATACTCATAGGGGGTACTCAGGCGCTTGAAGAAATAATAGATACTCATAGGGGGTACTCAGGCGCTTGATGAAATAATAGATACTCATAGGGGGTACTCAGGCGCTTGATGAAATAATAGATACTCATAGGGGGTACTCAGGCGCTTGATGAAATAATAGATACTCATAGGGGGTACTCAGGCGCTTGATGAAATAATATATACTCATAGGGGGTACTCAGGCGCTTGAAGAAATAATAGATACTCATAGGGGGTACTCAGGCGCTTGATGAAATAATAGATACTCATAGGGGGTACTCAGGCGCTTGATGAAATAATAGATACTCATAGGGGGTACTCAGGCGCTTGATGAAATAATAGATACTCATAGGGGGTACTCAGGCGCTTGATGAAATAATATATACTCATAGGGGGTACTCAGGCGCTTGAAGAAATAATAGATACTCATAGGGGGTACTCAGGCGCTTGAAGAAATAATAGATACTCATAGGGGGTACTCAGGCGCTTGAAGAAATAATAGATACTCATAGGGGGTACTCAGGCGCTTGAAGAAATAATAGATACTCATAGGGGGTACTCAGGCGCTTCATGAAATAATAGATACTCATAGGGGGTACTCAGGCGCTTGAAGAAATAATAGATACTCATAGGGGGTACTCAGGCGCTTGAAGAAATAATAGATACTCATAGGGGGTACTCAGGCGCTTGATGAAATAATAGATACTCATAGGGGGTACTCAGGCGCTTGAAGAAATAATAGATACTCATAGGGGGTACTCAGGCGCTTGAAGAAATAATAGATACTCATAGGGGGTACTCAGGCGCTTGAAGAAATAATATGCTCTTTGTCATTTCAAACAGAAAATACATTTTAAAAAGATCTATAAAACAGTGGTAAACTAGTTCCACCATGAAATCACATGACTCGGACCAGACCGGATTCTAATTCTCTTATAGAACTAAATGAAATATTTAAAGTTTCTCACAGTCTGAGAAATTGGAGCCAGCTTGACTGTTGGTGTGGGGAAATAATAACTCCATAGCTAGAAGAATGAAATTTAAGTAAGTAATTTTCTGAAACAATCTTGGGAAAGATAAGATAAATAACGTTGGCGTGCATTGGATTTTGCTACAATACATTTTAGCTGAGCTTCAGGATGGATCGCTGGATGAAATTGAAACGCAAATGTACTGATGATGCTAATGATGATGCGTCTTTTCAAGGCAAAGGAAATCTCTTGCTGTATTAAAATGTTAAATTGCTGACATTGTTTACTATTGTAACACACATATACTTAATTATTGTCTATTTTCATTTACAGAAACATTTGACTGTATTAAAATGTTAAATTGCTGACATTGTTTACTATTGTAACACACATATACTTAATTCTTGTCTATTTTCATTTACAGAAACATTTGACTGTATTAAAATGTTAAATTGCTGACATTGTTTACTATTGTAACACACATATACTTAATTCTTGTCTATTTTCATATACAGAAACATTTGACTGTATTAAAATGTTAAATTGCTGACATTGTTTACTATTGTAACACACTTATACTTAATTCTTGTCTATTTTCATATACAGAAACATTTGACTGTATTAAAATGTTAAATTGCTGACATTGTTTACTATTGTAACACATATATACTTAATTTTTGTCTATTTTCATATACAGAAACATTTGACTGTATTAAAATGTTAAATTGCTGACAATGTTTACTATTGTAACACACATATACTTAATTCTTGTCTATTTTCATATACAGAAACATTTGACTGTATTAAAATGTTAAATTGCTGACATTGTTTACTATTGTAACACACATATACTTAATTATTGTCTATTTTCATTTACAGAAACATTTGACTGTATTAAAATGTTAAATTGCTGACAATGTTTACTATTGTAACACACATATACTTAATTATTGTCTATTTTCATTTACAGAAACATTTTGGGGGGTCCGCTGCAACAAAAAGGTATTTAACAGGGGGTCACGATAATGCACATCTTGGTAACCATTGATCTACGCCAAAGAATAAGTTCTTGTTTTGTCCCTTTTGACATTGGTGGTTCCGGTTTAGGAACATTTTCAACCACGTTGGATCTGGTGACGTAGTATCGCCATCAAACAATGTATAATTTGTACAGTGTATTTGTTATTTAGGAGGAGCAGAAATATTGGGCCAAGGTTAACCACAAGCAAACAAGGTGGTTAATTTCATAGGGCGATAGAAGGTAATTTTTGTATTAGCGCTTCGCCTCAATTACCAGCACCAGTACTCCCAAAGTTAAAAGGTTTTTCAGACAAAAGAGAGTGATTTTCTCTGTTGCACTCGGAAAACATAAACAATTTTGATGGTGAAAGTCCATGATGTTATCTGTTTATTTTTAAATGTATGAAGATTCACAATGTATTATATGACGCTCATCAAGACAAATACCCCCTGCGTGGTGTCGGAGCCATCAAGGGAAGCAAGGAATAGTACCATCGCGACCTACAAGGCATGTCGTAAGTGGAGACTGATGTAGATATCTAGGGAAGCTACCCTATTAATTAAAAATCGTCGCAGAAATCGGATATGATTGCCTGCTTGTAAGCGCATAACTTGCACAACGTACACGTGCTCTTAGTTTCAGATCACATACAAATCACACAGTGGTTAACAAGTGGTCGATATGGAGCGTTCGATGAAGAAGAAGAAGAAAATAAAGACAAATCAATAATATCTATCTGCAATACCATTCTTCTTCTACTACTTCTTTTACTTCCAATGTTCCATATCGACCGCTTGTTAACCGCTATGTCTGATTTGTATGTCATCTGAGCCTAAGAGCGATTGCACGATGTGGTAGTTATGCGCCTACAAGTAGGCCAGCACATCCGATCTCTGCGACGTTTTTATTACTAGGATAACTTTCTTAGATCCTCCCCACACCAGTCACCCAGTACGATATGCTGCGTAAGTCACAGTGTTAATTTTCCTTGCTCCACTTGCGCGCCCCGGCAACGCACTGACGTTCTATAACATTCAATAAGTCTTTACTTTCCAGTTCTTCACATATTTAACATGTTTTGATTCAGTATCTCAATTTGCTCTCTCACTTTACGCACTATATTCAAATAATATCTTCATAAGTCTTTACTCTCCAGTTCTTGACATATTTAACATATTTTGATTAATTATCTCAATCTGCTCTCTCACTTTACGCACTATATTCACATACTATGACCCTCATGATTATTGATCACATTCGTCACTTTCCTTTTCAATCAGGTACATCCTTTTCTGTCTTCTGGCCTTACTTAAATCCTCGTAATTGACACACGCGACAACGTTTATTAACTTCGCAAAGCAGGGGCAACGAGCAAGTGCTGCGTATGTGCTATCCATTCTCTGCTCTCTCATTTGATAGACAGGACTGTAATGAATGTTGGCTGGGGAATTGCAGTGATGTTGAACGTTCACTACCCTTCTGTTGATCGATGATGGGGGTTCCGATAGGAGATGAGACTGTTGAGTAATAGATTGTTTTCGTTAGATTGGTGAGTTGTGGGTTCTCTTAGAAACAGTGAAACTTTGGATACTGCCTGCAATACCACCTTTTGGGTCGGTCTAGGGCAGGGATGGTGGGAGGAGGCATGAGCTTGTGGAATTTAATAGCCGTATTCATAGTGAAGTCCCCGCAAAGCTGTTTGAGGTAGAATTGTTCTTTAATGCCCCAACAGAAAAAAATAATTGGCCTCGGCGTGGATTGACTATGGGTCTCCCGTCTGACATCCGAGCTCTATAATTCATTCGACCATGCGTTCCTCTAACAGTGACATTGAAACAAATTAGAAAAACACATTATTTGCTAACTCTAATAAACAATTGTAAGCATCTGTAGCTTAAGCGGTAGTAAGCTCGATCACAACACAAGTGTTCCTGGTTCAAACTCCGCGGAAGGCAAGTTTTTTTTAGAAAATCAGTTCCCTTGGATTTTTACAGACGATAAAAATGGACCTCATCTTTCTGAAATCAAAATCAAATTACTGAACGTATAAGTGATAGCGCCTAGAAAATAGGTGACCACTGTTGATAGCTAAGTCATGTAAAGGATATGCCACGATTTTCATTTCATTTCATTATACAATGAGCTCTTACTTTTGCATAAGTAGCATGTTAAATAGTAAACCCATAAATATATAAAACTAGATACATGATTAGTTAGTTATTTTATTCCTTTCGAGCCAAAGGCGGCACATGGGGCAGAGGTTTTAGATCCCCATGTGATACGGTTCTTTGCTAGCAGTTGGAGATCTTGTATGGTTTTACATCCCAATAGTTTACTTTCTTGTTGGATTGTTCTTCGAAGAGTGGTCTTTGGTCTTCAACGTTTTCTTTTCCCAACTGGTGACCACATAAGGACTTGTCGATTTAGTCTCTTTTTATCTGATCTAAGAACATGACCTAAATATTTCCACCTTCGTTTCCTTATAATATTTGATACGGGTTGTTGGTGTGTTCTATCTCTCACTGTGTTGTTAGAAACGAAATAACTCCATTTTACTTTTAATAATTTTCGTAGACATTTATTCTCAAAGCTGTCCAGTTTCTTATCAATTTTCTTTGTTGATTTCCAACTTTCACAACCGTAGGTCAGTACAGAATCACACATGACCTAAATAATTTAACTTTTGTGCATATACTAAAGTCTTGAGATTGCCAGATATTCGTTAATTTAGTGAAGGCACTAGCTGCTATAGCAATACGAGAGTTTATTTCTTTCATCGTGTCTCCGTTGTTTGACACTTTACTACACAAATATGTAAAATGTTCAACTTTCTCCAGTGTTTGGCCATTTATTACGATGTTGTCTGTCGAGTTCGTGAAGTCCATAATTTTGGTCTTGGCAGAATTAATCTGGAGACCAACCTGTTCTGCAAGTGTGCAAAGATTGCTCGTTAGTTTGTGGGTTGCTTGTGTGGTTGAATTCAATATGGCCACGTCATCGGCAAAGTCAAGATCAAATAGTCTGCTGTTATTAAGCCATTTGATGCCTAGTTGATCATCTTGGGTGAATTTGAGCATGATCCAGTCTATAGCTATCCCAAAAGCATAGGTGACATAACGCAGCCCTGCTTCACACCCGAATTGAATGTGAACCAGTCTGAGTTTCCTGCATCTGTTCTTACACAGCAGGATGCTTCAGAATAGAAGGCTTTTATAACATTGATGTACTTTTCCTGGAAGCCGTAGGTCTTAAGAATCTCCCAGAGAGTAGAACGATGAAGACTATCAAATGCTTTCTGAAAGTCTATAAAATTTATCACTAGTGGTGACTGGAATTCAATTGATTCTTCTATAATGGATCTCAGCGTGAAGATATGATCGGTACAAGAACGATGTGGACGAAAGCCAGCTTGTTCTTCTCTTAGCCTTGCGTCGACGGCTTGTTTCAGCCTCTCCATCAAAATACTGCAGAATAGCTTGCCAGGTGTTGATAGCAGAGTTATTCCGCGCCAGTTGTTGCAATTTGACAAATCGCCTTTTTTGGGAGCTTGAATAATAGAACGATACACATTTAGATAAATCCTCTGTTTCAGAAATACTGGGGTTTTTTACGATTGAGGATTATTAGGCCTCAGATCAACCGACCATAGCAAGTACGAAGAAAACAACACCTTCCATCTTGAAACCGGAACCATTATTGCAATGAACGAATACAGTTGCAACATTAGAATGCTTCATTTGGTAAGAGCAAAGTA
Source organism: Arion vulgaris (assembly GCA_020796225.1). NCBI lineage: Eukaryota > Metazoa > Mollusca > Gastropoda > Stylommatophora > Arionidae > Arion > Arion vulgaris. The sequence goes on along the minus strand of CM036761.1, from coordinate 25,387,921 downwards.
TATAGGTGAACCTTTAAGTGAAATGCTATGGTATGTGGTTTTACGGAAGAATGAAGTTGTTACATAATGTGGTTTTACAGAGGAATGATGTTTTTTTTATAGAATGTTGTTTTAATATAAGAATATTGCGAATCCCATGGACTGCTAAAATGACTAATGTTGAGGTGTTGAATGAAGTCAAGACACAGAGAACGTGTATCATCAATATAAAAAAAGAGACAGTCATCATTTTTCGGACATGTGATGAGGATGGGAGGTTTAGAACACATTGTAAAATCGGGTGTAGACGAGATAGAGAAACACAGAGAGAAAATAATTTTGATAGCCTGACTTCATCGCACGGAAAAGCGTCTAAATCTCCGATGACATCATACACCAGAGACAACGATTTGTGGAGAGCCATTATCTTCTACGCGTGTTGGCACAGCACCTGATGATGTTGATATATTATAATAAGCGTTTGTGAAGATGAAGTTAACGAGATATAACTGTTATTGTTGTTGACCATTTATGTTTTCTTCCTTTATGTAATGTTTATCTCCACCATACAGTATTTATCTTCTTGGAGCAGTATATGCTCTCGTAACGCAGTATACGCTTTATACTGCAACCATTTGCTTTCTCGGCGTTGTATTGTGTTTTCTTCAGTTCAGTATTTGCCTTATCAGTGCCACGTATGCTTTCTCGGTACAATTTCACTTTTGTTTTTTTGCAGTGCGTAGCTTTTCGTAGGAGTATTTCCTTTATCCTGGAACTATTCGCTTTATTTGCGATATGTATTCCTTCTCGATACAATAATTTGATTCAAGAACAGTTTGCTTTCTCCGGTATTTATTTTCCTGTTTTGTGGTACAGTATTTGCCTTCTGGTGCATTGTTTGCCTTTCCAGAACGAAATAAGCATAAAAATATAAATAATAATTCCTCTCGTACTGTTATACGTAAAATAGGACCTGCACGTAATTTCTTCATACCGAGCTATCCTGGGCAACTCGCTCAATCTCATCCATGGAACTGAGACCGATATTTCTTGCCTCTCTCAGCAAAGTTCGTTTCATGGTCTCTTTAGGTCGACCTCTCTTTCTTGAACCCTTTGCATCCCACTTCAATGTCTGCTTTGATATTCGTTGATCATTTCTCCTCAAGGTGTGTCCAACATATCTCCATCTTCTCTTTCTTATAACAGTTGTCACTAGCAGAAAAAAATATATTGATGAAAAATCAAGGAAAGATTAAGTACTATTTAAAAAACATATGCAAAATTATGTCATTAAATAACAATGGATGTATCCTACTGTTAATACAGTGAGATGCACTACGTCTTTTACTTCTAACGCTCCATATCGACCACATGTTAACCACTATGTGTGACGTGTATGTGATCTGAGCCACAGAGCGAATGAATGTTGTGCCAGTTATGCACCTACAAGTAGACCAGCACATCCAATTTCTGCGATGCTTTTTATTTACTCGTGCATGGGTAGCTTACCTAGGTCCTACATCAATCGCCTCTCACGACATGCCTTGTAGATCGCAGTGTTACTATTCGTTGCTCCCCTTGAGAGCCCCGGCAACGCAGTAACTATCTGAAGTGTAATAATGATGGTCCTACCAACAACTCAACGAAGCAATCAACTATAATATATTAACTTGAGCAATTGCTTCCAGTAATAACTTATATGTCGCTATTCCCTCCTATCTCCCTTGTTTATTTTATTTAGTTGTTATCTCAACAGATATAGATTCGAACGATAAGAATCCAGACTGCTATCTTTAGAAACCAAATCTAACTTGACAACCTGACTCCAGCAATGAGAAGTTATTATGGGTAATGACAATTCATCTAACCATGAAGAGGAAGTGCAAACGGAGCGGAAGATGCTGCATCAATGATTATCCCAAGAAAGATAATCAGCTTATAAAAATGGCGGCAGCGGAAAGAAACGTATCTGGTTAGAATTGAATACGACCAAAAACATTATAATCATCAGGTTTTAGTGTAGACGTCACTGTAGAAGGATATAATGTTGATTATCAAAATGTAAAAAGGGAACTTGATAAATGGCCCTATGTCGACACAAAAATAATTTTAAGTGTGAATCTGTAAAGAAAATAGTGAATCTAGAAAACGTTAACGATACACAAATTATGCAAGAAGCAGCATATTTTTAGGTATTCCTTGTATTTAATTCATGGTTTGGGTAGCCATTTTTTGCTAATCTGTTTCACACATAATCCCATGTCTAGCATTCATACATAATGTTATAACGATATTCTTGTTCATCTATTCTGTTCAATTATATGCTCTTATATTCTTGATTGACTCCAGTGTAAATAAGAGAATCTGATGATGCGAGAACATGGCGTTTGCAGGTCAGGTATTCTGGTAAATGGGGAAATTGTAATTATAAATTTATAATTTATTGAATTCTAATTTATTCAATTTGAAAAATGAGAGGCATCAAGTGTAGATATATATATCTAGTTCTGCAAAGTTGCGTGATTGATGCTCCTGTTTTAAAACATCAAGTGTAGCTATATTTATCTAGTTTTGCAAAGTTGCATGATTGATGCTCCTGTTTTAAAACATCAAGTGTAGCTATATATATCTAGTTCTGCAAAGTTGCATGATTGATGCTCCTGTTTTAAAACATCAAGTGTAGCTATATATATCTAGTTCTGCAAAGTTGCATGATTGATGCTCCTGTTTTAAAACATCAAGTGTAGCTATATATATCTAGTTCTGCAAAGTTCCATGATTGATGCTCCTGTTTTAAAAATAGTAATTGACTGAACCATTTTTATTCAAATGAATACTAACACAGGGTTGTTATCAAAATATGAGCTTGATTGATAGATCGATTGATAGGATCATCATCATTGCACATCGGTGAGTAACCATGTGTGCTTCGATCACTTTCTTACACATGTAGATATCTGCTGCAGTGCACAAACTCCGTAGTACCGCCGAGGGCTTTCTATGTAATTTTGAAAATGGTGAAGATATTTTTGTAGGAATGTTATTTTTTTTAAAATATTTCCTAACGAATTTTCTCCGGACATTGGTTTTACAGTCTGCTCTTCTCGGTTTAGAGCTGACAAGGGTTGTTTTACGTGATTAAATTGAAGACGGGGCCTACGTTTTATCGTCTGTCTCGTATAGGCCACTCGATCTCCTCTACACTGAGATTGTGAATCTCTGGAATAATATCCAGATTGCTTCATAAGGGAGCGAACCTGGTACCTTTAGCACGAGAGAAGGACACCTAACCTCTACGCCACCCCCATTTTTATTTTTTTAATCGACTCTATATTGATATGTATTCTGTATTGTTTATGCAATTAACAAGGACGGCATCAAACAATTCAATCAATTTCTGATCTAAATCATGATTGTTTCCTACATTATTGAGAAACTCGTAAAGTGAGAACATTATAAGCAACACAATTTGATAACAATTAAGTCAACACGTCTCCTTTAAGGTAGTAAGTGCTTTATCCAAAACTATGATATATCAATCAATCAAGTGCCATGTCTGCCGGTGTAGGCGATCATGTCTCTCCACACACTCTTTGCTTGGTGCATGTAATCAGTTCTGACGTCGATCTTTTGTCGAACAATGATGGCATGTCATCCAACAGCTTCTCCATTTGTCCTCCGTGATATCTACTCCCTGAATTTTAACTGTTGTCACCAAATGTTCTAAACCACCTCTTCGCATTATATGCTCGAAGAACCTTGATTGTCTGATTCTTATGCTTTTTATAAGATTTCCTTGTGTGCATGCCTGATTTAAAACCTCTGCATTTGTTTTCTTCGCTATCCATGGAATTTTCAACATTCTTCTGTTAAACTCCGTATCTGTGGCTTAAAATGATCTTATTGATTGTTTGTTTAATGTCCATGATTCGCTGCCATACATAAATATTGGTTAAATATAGCACTGGAGTACTCGTTTCCGTAGTGTCATTGGTAGAGAGCTCACGCATAGTGTGTCATATGATACTTGCTAGCATATACTGTACTACAAACGATTTCAGCAATATCAACATATATTGAACAATAAACACTTGCGTACGATCATTATAAATCAGGGCAAACTGACAAAACATATGAGGGGTGCTAACAGGTCAGTTATGTGCAAAGGAAGCAACGAATTAGCAGTGGCATTTGCAAATGTTATAGCTGGATCTCGACATCAAATTGTTAGTATTGAAGATCCAGGTTTGGAACAGTCTACGCGTGTAACTACAATTATAAGCTTGCCACGTCGCTAAACATATGATAATATAAGTGCACATATTCATCTACAGAATCGTTGTGAACTTCATAATACTCTGCAATTATGTAATAATATTGCACCGTCTACTAAATGCCTTAAACTATATTGTTTGAACTTTATTGTGTCTTTCCAAAAGTATTCACTAAATAACATTGAAAATCAGGTCAGATTATAACAGTGCTGCGAAAATACATGCGTATTAGTATATACGCGTATATACGACAAATCGAAGTTATTGTTTTGGAAAGCTATGTGGTCGCGATTTAAAAAACAAAACTCTTAAGGAATAGACGTTGGGTACTAAGAGAAATGAAGGTAGTGGTTCAATTTCAGTGTTCGACAATTGTTTTGATGAGGTGGATATGAAGTATGACGTGAATATAAAGAAGAGACTGGTTTAGAAATGAAGACATGATGAAAAATGTGTGTACATCAGTTCTGAGATTCATAAGGAAACAGCAAGGTCTTCTCCAGCCCTACGTGTCTCTGTATATGTCCAAAATGCTTCAATTTTCTCATTCGTATTTGTAGCATCAGACGTCTTTGATTTTGAGGTTTTTTTCTGGATAGATCTATTTGTTCTCTTCTCTGTCCATGATATACGAAGAACGCATCTGTAACACTAAAATATTTATAACTGACTCAAAGCAGACATAATGGCTCAGCATTTCGAATTGTCAATATAAAAAACTTCTATGCAGGTGATGTTCTTTGTAAAGACTGAAACTAACAAGAAAGATGGACCAGAACAAATGACAAGTACACGAATGTGATAGACGGAAAAGTGCAAATATTGAAACTACGTTACAAACTATCAATATGATATACTTCAGCTCATTGGCTCATAATAATAAATAAAAATTCCTCTCGTACCGTTATACATGCATAGGGCCTGAAAGCAAATTTCTCCATACAGCTCTATCCTGGGCAACTCGCTCAATCTCCTCCATGGAACTGAGACCGATATTTCCTGACTCTCTCAGCAAAGTTTGTTTCAGAGTCTCCTTAGGTCGACCTCTATTTCTTGAACCCTTTTCATCCCACTTCAATGCCTGCTTTGATATTCGTTGATCATTTCTCCTCAAGGTGTGTCCAACATATCTCCATCTTCTCTCTCTTATAACAGTTGTCACTAGTGGTTGACCAGACATGTCTTTGATTTCATCGCTTCTCCTGAATTCGTTCCATTTTATATTCATTATTTTTCGCAGACATCTATTTTCAAATGCATTCAACCTGTTTTCTATATCTTTAGTCATTTTCCAACTCTCGCTGGCATATGTTAATATTGATACAACATTTGAATTGAAAATTCATAATTTAGTTTTAATACTACATAACTTGCAGTTCCATATTTTATTTAGACTTTTAAAACCTAATGTTGCTTTGCCAATTCGTATCATAATTTATATTTTTAACATTTCCTGTGCAATCAAAATTGCTACCTAAATAGGTGAACTGCTCTGTTATTTTTATCATTTTTAGATTTCAGTGTGAATCTGCGTTACTTGCCATAGGTGTCTTCATTATATTTGTTTTTCATAGCTTATCTGCAGTCCAACTTTTGATGCTATAGATGACAAGTTGTCTGTTTTTCTTTGCATATCTTGGTTGTTTCTACTTAACAAGGCAATATCATCTGCAAAATCCAAATCTTCTAGTTGACTATTTTCTACCCAATCGATGCCAGTTTTTCCCCTGCAACATTTTCGCATCACCCAGTCAATGGCCACTCCAAACAATAGCGGAGATAGAATACAGCCTTGCTTTACTCCGGTTTCAACCAAAACCAGTCGCTGTGTCCACCATCAGTGCGAACTGCACACTGTGAACCCTCATAGAGGCTCCTAATAATATTTTTTATTTTGTCTGGTATTCTATACAATCTGTCTGGTATCTCAGAATATTCCACAGGAAGATTATGTGTAGACTATCAAAGGCTTTTTCTTAAATCGATGAAATTTAGAATAAGTGGTTGCTGCTTCTCAATATGTTCCTCCAAAATTAGTCGTAGGGTAATTATTTGCTCTAAGCAGCTTCTCCCAGGTCTAAAACCAGCTTGTTCTTCTCTCAAGGTTGTGTCCACTGCTCCTTTGATTCTATTAAGAATGATTTTGCAGAAAGTCTTGGTCATTACTGATAATAGGGTGATCCCTCTTCAGTTGTTGCAATCTTTGTGATCACCTTTTTTAGGGATCTTAGCAATTATTCCCTTTTTCCATTGAAACTATTGAGAACTATTTCATTGGCTCATAGCTTCTTCTAATTCCTCTTAGAACGCTCCATATCGACCACTTGTCAACCACTCTGTGTGATTTGTATGTGATCTGAGCCTAAGAGCGAGTATCCGTTGGGTCAGTTATGCGATTACAAGTAGGTCAGCACATCCGATTTCTACCCTGATTTTTATTTATTATGGAAGCGTCCTAAGAGCCGTCATCAGCCGCCTCTTGCTACATGGCTTGTAGGTCGCAGTAGTACTATTCTTTGCTTCCCTTGCTGCCATGACACTACACAGGCGATTGGCTAATAGCGACAAATTCGCAAAGATTGATTTATATGTGTTTATTCTGAAGTGAACGTAGACGATATATGTTATCACCATGTATCTCCTACATCTATCTCTACGCTTGCTTATTAAATTAAATGCTACCCAGCGTCATAGTTACTCAACATGCTAAAGTAAATAAAGAAACATTGACAGGGAATATCAACAGAAACAATTTGTACATGGGGTAAATAATTGGTAGCAGAACAATTATTGAAATAGAGAATTATTCGTTATTTCTTGATAGTTCTATGATATTTTGTAGCTGAAATTACTTTGAATTGAAGTGCTATATAAATGTATCCAGAATGTAATGTGAATAACAAAAGTAACACATATATCAATTTTGTAACATGTTAAAATTAAAGAGAAATGTTAGATACAGAAGAGAAAAAGGAAAACAATATATTTGACATATAACGCAGTATGATTCTAGAAATAAAAAAAGGTTTTTGAGGGTGATGAGGGTTTGTGGGCAGGCTAGGGGTGTTCGTGGTGGGTGTATTATATTAGTCAGACATGAAAGAGATAGACGATAGAAGAAGATGGGTACAAGATGGCATGGACAAGTTGACTGTGACTGAAACAGACGTCAGAGACATCACGCACGAGAGAGGGCATTTAGAGATCCTGACATGGAAGCCATATCTCTCAAGGGGTAAGATAGATTATGATAATGATGATGATATAATCCTTTGCAACCCATTTATACTTGATTGTGTACATAATCGGTCTGACTTACAATGACAAACACGTTACATTGTACATCTACTGAGTCATTGCACTTAGTACCAGTTATCATATAAGTAAAAGTTAAAAGAAAGTAACTTGGTTTCGGTGGCGTATGTGGCCTAGGGTATAGTACTCGGTCTATTAACCCCGACGTTCTATGTTCGAATCACGCTTCGGACAGTTTGGTTGCAAATTGTTTCGCGTGGCTTTTTACAAAAGGACGATGACACCACCCGTTCAGAAAGCAATGATAAACTACTGAAAGTAATAATGTCTAGAAAATCACAAACAGCGTTAAGGGGGATTCGGGTCTTGAAAATCAAGAATCTATTTTCGTTGTTTTCATATTAATATAAAATTTGTATAAGCATTTTGAAAGAGTATGACTTAGAATAGTAGAAAAAAAATTAGTAAAAAAAAATGTCAAAGCGTTGCCATGGAAACAATACAAAATGGCCGCTTAAAACAAAATTTCAAATCCCTAAGGCTCTGAATCTAATGAATGTAATGAATTCTGTTTTCACTCTAAGGTGCAATTGTAATATCTAAAATATTACACATGATTTTTAGGATATATTAAATATTTAATTTTTATAAATTTTTGGGTAAAAATTCCTCAAAATTTGGTAACAAAAACTGGTTTTGGGGTGTGTTTACACAAAAATTCATAAAAATGTAATATTTAATATATCCTAAAAAGAATGTGTAATTTTGTAGATATTACAATTGCTCACCTTAGAGTGAAAACAGAATTCATTTATATTCATTAACTTCAGAGCCTTAGGATTTGAAATTTGTGCTTGCGGCCATTTTGTATTGTTTCCATGGCAACGCGTTGACTTTTTTTTTTACTAATTTTTTCTACTATTCTAAGTCATAATCTTTCAAAATTGTTATACAAATTCTACATTAATACCAAAGCAACGAAAAAGTTTCAAGACCAGAGTCCCCCAAAGCTGTGGTTGATTTGCTTCTTCTTCTCTTCCATCATTTACTTCTTTATAGAAGTGTTGGGGGTGAAACGTATTGATCTTGTGTCTGCTTGTTTTAAGGCGCTTTGTAAGCTGATATTCATGTTCGTAAGGCTGTTCTTAATGCCGTCGCTCCATCTTTTGCGTGGTCTTGCTCTTGCTTTGTACGCATTATACTTGTTCTGTGTGGCTCTCTGTGGATTGCAAAGTCCTGTAAAGGATATGCAATTAACTTTAACCTTTAACTTAGGTCCATCTATTGAAAATCAATTGGCAATGACATAATGCATTGATTAAGAATGAGAGAACCACCATCAATGTACATCGGTGAACAAGCATGTACACTCCAATCTCTTTCTTATACTTGACGATATTTGTAGTTTTCATAAAATCTGTTGCACCAGCGAAGGTCCCCTATGGGATTTTGAGGAAGGTGGAAGTTTTGAAAGAATGTTATTTTAATTCGTACTGAGCGTTACCTCGGCTAAAGTCTTCCTCTCTACTCTTAAGTTTGTTCAAATTGCTAATTGTTATTTTGTGTGCTTAACTTTAAAATTAGACATGTGTGGTATCGTCCTTCTTCGATAGAACTAGGAACACGATCTCGCCTACAATGAGATCATTGATCACTGGAAACAAGCCAGATCTCTTCGCACAGATTGTTTATTTGTTATGTATATATTAAAGTCTCTTAAACCGACGCAGGTATCTTATCAACCAAATGATGAGCTACATTTGGTTATGTCAGAACATGTAGGCTAACAAACATGAACAAATAATTAACTCCTTGTGGAGATTAGTCTCTTTTATAGCAACAAGTAAGCACCATAGCTCCACGTCATAGAAACTATAAACAACGCATGCATCTTATTAATATTTCATTAACAGTCGACTAGAGACGCAGCATGATTCCTATTTGATCCCGACATATCCTCAGCTTAAAATTATTCCTCTGGGACATTGTGACAAATACGATACATTATAAAGCAGTTCTGATTTCGTTGAAGCTCAAACTACTAGACTCTGACATCGCTATCCTATAAATAGTCAACTTAAAAGATCATAACTATCATCAATGAAAATAAGAAAAAGACAACATAATAAATATAATACATAAAGTAGCTTATATGTATTGACAGAACAATCTATACATTTGAAAACTTAGCTGAAATAGTGATAATTAAAAAAAAACAATCATTTTACAACACACACATACTTTCTCTCTCTCCTCTCTCTCTCTCTATCTCTCTCTCTCTCTCTCTCTCTCTCTCTCTCTCTCTGGCATCTGAAGACATTTGATTTCTTGGAAGCAACACTTGCATGTCATTCTTCTCTGTTCTTTACCGTACTATGTGTTGTGGACCAGCTGTGGTTTCCGTCTTTCAGTTCGTATTATACCCAGTCTTCTTCTTCTTCGTCGATCGCTCTTTTCGGTCATTTTGATCACTCTTGTTGTGATGTAAACAGCATTTGCCAAGAACGGTTTTTACGTCACATTTTTAGTACCATTTGGAGCTCTGGTGCTTATCCTTCGGTGATGTGTCCAATTTCAGTCAGCATTTTATTTACTAGGGTAGCTTGCCCTAGTTACCCAGTCTAAATCAGATCTCTTTAAATCTTCCACGTTTTAGTTTATCCTCTGGTACCCATCTCAGTGCAGGTGTTGTGACAGAGTTAAGTAAATGAATAATATTAACCATACATTGCAAATGATAATGACAACATCCTCAGATGATTGTTCTTGAACCACTATGGTGTTTGTGATAATGACAACATCCTCAGATGAGTGTTCTTGAACCACTATGGAGTTTGTGATAATGACAACATCCTCAGATGAGTGTTCTTGAACCACTATGGTGTTTGTGATAATGACAACATCCTCAGATGAGTGTTCTTGAACCACTATGGTGTTTGTGATAATGACAACATCCTCAGATGAGTGTTCTTGAACCACTATGGTGTTTGTGGGGGGTAGAGGGAAATCATGAAATATATTCCCATCTCACAAGTTCATTATCAAGTATGGATTTGTGAGTGTTGTGTGTTATGTCTTTTCTCGCATCTCGTTTTCTCTGCGGCTCAGTAGTACAACGATTCTCAAGCACAATATTAGTATTTCATTGTCGTTTCTGTAAAAATAGTTATTTTAAAGATTTATGTTGTTACAACAAACACTAAGATTGAACTCTTTTAACTATTGTTTTAATTATATGTTACAAGAGCCAAACATGGACAATGAGCAAAGCGTAGTCGAAAACAATAGCTACATGTGAAATTAAATGTCTATACAAAATTACCAACACAAGAAAAAACAGTCACCAACATCGACATAAGAAAGGAAGCTGAGACAGAACCTTTCTTGCATTACATAGAGAAACAAATAACTAAGTGGCTCGACCAAACTACATGCAACCAAACTACACTGTATACAGTCTTCTACAAGATATAAGGGAAAAAAGCGGGTCGAAGACCACGAAAAATATTAATAGATGGCTAGCAGAATCCGGTCAAAAAAGCAAAATAACTATACCCAGTGGCGGCTCGTCATTATGGGTCAGTGATGCCGGGCCCCAACAAAAATAAGGTAACACGTGTATATTATTTTATACATTAAAATATATTATAACCGAAACCATGATTTTTCAGAAAAAATATGTTTGGCACCACCAACAAAAATGATCCCGAGCCGCCACTGACTATACCCAAGATACTATAGCAGCGCATGACAAAAATATAAAACCACGACACTTGATAACAACCCTGTAACAGTGTTACGACAAAAGAAGAAGACAAAATATTGGGTATTTAAAGAAAAAGACTGTTGCTGCTGTGTGCAATAGCGATTTTTGTGGCATCGTAGGACAGGTGAGACGAGAGTCTGAGTAATGTACTGGTCGCATTGCTAGTGCAGTCGTAGCGAAGCTGTTCAGATTAGGAATTGTTGTTTAAATCCAGTTTGTTATTTTGTGTTTAGGAACTTGTTAACTCTATATTTTGTGTATTGTGCGAGAGGGAAAATTCTTCAACTCTCTTGCATCCTTTGCTTGATAAAGGCCTTTTGGTCGTAACGTTACTGTGTATTGTTATTGTTTTTGTATTTTGTAAAACTACAGTACTTTGTTTTTACGTGTTCCCCAATTGTTGTTTATGCCCACAACAGAAGCAAATTCTTGGCCTTACCGTGGATTAAACACGGGTCTCAAGCATGGGAGATACGCTTTAATACATTCGGCCAGACGGTGCGTCTGAGTATTGAGTATACTATTGAGTATACAGTTGTACAAAACAAATCTGAGCTTAGTCAAGACATTACATTACGAAAAGTTAACTTGAAATTACAAACAAGTTTTCAAAAGTTTGGTTAACAGGTCAGGGATATCGGTGTTATATGAGAACCACTTAGAAATGTGCCTTCATGTTCATGTTCAATTAAAAAGAGTGTCATCATCATCAAATAGCTTGTCCTGAGCAGAACTTTGCCACCCCAACAGTCCTCTGGAATTTCTCTCTTTCATTGGCCAAATGTTCTGCCTCTGCAGCTGTCATGTTCAAACCATCAGTTACATCCTGAATCCATCTTCTCCGTGGTCTTCCTCTTCTTCTCTTTTGCCTCCTTCCATGATGGTCTTCTCCAGCCCTTCTTGTCTTTTTATATGTTCAAAATATCACAATTTGATCTTAGGAAGAGCATACCAATACAAATCTAAGCATAATAGATTTGCTTTTTTTTTTTTCTTTTGTCCTCTGCTTTTTGTCGTTAGGCGTTTCAGGTTTAAATGAAGATCGGTTTCCGAAATAGTGGACGATCGATCACTTGATATGATGTGGTATTGTGAAATTTTTGAAGATGTCTGTAACTCCATAAATCCATGTTTTTCTTGATCCGCAACTTCTTCTTGATGATTCCATTTTCAGGTTGTACGCTCTAGCAACTGGTATATTCGAGTTCATTCTCACCAAGTGGCCAAACCAATTGAGTCTCTGTTTTTTTAATGAATATAATCGCCCGTGTGGTGACGGGACCCGCAAGGGAAGCAAAGAATTGTACCACTGTTACCTACAAGGTATGTCGTAAGATGCGACTGATGTAGGACCTAGCGAAGCTGCCATAGTAAATAAAAAGCATCGCATAAATCGGATGTGCTGGTCTACTAGTAGACGCATAACTAGCACATCTTACAATCGCTCTTAGGGTTAGATCACATACAAATCACACAGAGTGGTTAACAAGTGGTTGATATGGAGCGTTTGATGAACAAGAAGAAGAAGAATGAATCTAATATACTATTTTCAATGAATCTAATAGATACAGAATAATAAACGGCAACAGAAAAAAAAATTTAATTCAAAGGTCTCAAACTACATTGTCCGCAGAGATAAAATGTCAACACGTTTTCATGTAACCAACTTTGGCTGAAAATTGAGTGACTCATCAAAAACAGTACCAACACGTCAAAAAGGAAAGAAAGAAACTTGATTGCGTCTTCCAGTCCAACGCCTCCATCTACAGAAATCACTTGTTTGAGGCAGCTTCCCTAACCTTTCATCTTCCTTAACGATCCCAGAAAGCAGCAGTTACTTGTCACCAGAGTGAACTTCTATTTGTGGATGTTTACTTCCGCTCTAACGAGTTGTCCTTCCTATGTTACTTTCAGTATCTTATTTTAGTGAAATTGTCTTTCCAAACGTTCATGGAATCCGCTTTAGGACAGACATGTGTTATTAAATATTATTTATTTAATCATTTTTCTACGTTTTAACCATTAATCATGTCCTTGATCAGGATTGTCATTTGTCATCTACGAAACATATGTTAAAATGCAATGATTCGTGTGCTCCCTATTAAAGTTCGACTGTCTTATTGATAGGGCACACGTCATTGAACTTGGATGTAACAATTTGTACTTCAAACTCTTCACAAAAATTACGATCTCAGTGAAAGTGCAAGAGCTCTGTAACACAGGTGCGGTTATCTGATGTAATTTTGGAGATGGTAAAATTCTTGTGCATATTGTTTTAAAATTTTCCAATGAATTTTATATAGGCAGCGATTATACAGTCTACTCTAATACATTTTCAAATGGCAAAAGGTTCTTCTGGCGAAACATGTAATAACAAACTAATGTAGTTTTAGAAAATACAAAACAATAACAATAGACATCATCGTTTCGACCCAAAAGGCCTTTATCAGCAACTGATACGACAGAAGAAACAAATTTCAAAGCACACTATATATAGACTTTGACAAAGATATTACAACGGTCAAAATAATTAAAAATATGTGACTAAAAATGAATAACGAAATAAAGAAGAAAACTAGAACTGGAACAAGAAGAGAAACAATAAAAAAATCAAATAAATATATAACTTACATACATTTACCATATACACATATAGAATATGGAGGTTGAGAAGAGAAAGTACTAAGAAGCATAGGGATGTAGAGCGTTTAGTCCATGAGGTCGCAAGGTACCATATAACGAAATTAAACGATTCTTCAGAGCAAATCGACAACGATCATCAGAGGAACATGATCGGATGGCCGTGACCTTGACGTCACGAGCTCCCAAATGGTCAGTTCCATTGAAATGAGTGGCTATATGGGTCAGGTATCACAAAGAATTGGCTTATATCGCACAAGTTTTGGTCGAAGCGGTCACTGAGCGTTTTGCCTGTTTCGCCGATATATGCCTTAGCACACCGCTTGCAAGTGATATCGTAGATTATATTTCGGGACTCGCATGTGAAACATCTAGCTATATAGATAGATGGCTACAAAGCTGTGTATGTTTGTTCGTTAGCTAAACAGACTTGAGAACTTGATATGTTGTTTCATTTTTAGAAATTATTAACACTAACACATATAGGCTCATGTGGATCTACTGTCTTGGTCATGTTGGTGTTTGCGGTGAAGAGAGAGCATGCTTGCAACGACAGCAACAATTGTCGGGTGTTTAGACTGGATAATCGTCGGTCTCTTGATGACGTACTGTTGGATGAGGACACTCAATTTAATGTTAAATCTATTCAACGATGTACGGAGCTTGAAATTACACTCTGTACAAGTACAACTGGATGCGTGAGGGTCAGAGAGAGGAGTGTGTTTAACCAGCGAGGCACAGGAACTATCAGTATGCGTACCGTTTGACATATTTTTGGGATGACAGAGCACCTATATGACTGCTCAATGTACTATGGCGTCAGTTCAGTAACCAATATCCAATAACCAATAGATCCCATATAAGGTTATTACCTCGTAGTGGTAGGGGGTGGGGTTGGCGGTGCGTACCTGAATGACCCTGCGAGCCTGGGTACCCAAGCCGGAAAAATCAAAGGCGTAAGACTAAGTGTGGCTTCCTGTCCCTCCAGGTTGGGGGTTGTGTGATGGGCTGACTACCCATCCATTTAAAAATGAACGTAATTACAGAAACCGAAAAAATAAATGTGTTCAAAACTAACTCGAGTCCCGGAAGGGCTAGGACTCCATGCCGTAGACAGATGACGTGCAGCAGCGAAACCCACAATGAAGCTGATTTAAAACACTGGAGACCGGGAAAATGGGTGAAAATTAGTGATGCCATATGCTCCGCGAGGAGCGGAAAGAAATAAGCAATCAATTAATCAAACAATCAATAACCAATACGAAGGATTCAAAAATGTCACCATTATGTCTCAGCAGAAATGTTGAATAGAGAAAATGATATCAATGTTCGTGATACGTTGCATCCCTTTACTGCATTGGTAACGCCATAACAGAAC
The DNA here is from genome assembly GCA_020796225.1 of Arion vulgaris. Lineage (NCBI taxonomy): Eukaryota > Metazoa > Mollusca > Gastropoda > Stylommatophora > Arionidae > Arion > Arion vulgaris. The sequence goes on along the minus strand of CM036761.1, from coordinate 25,372,629 downwards.
CCAGACAGAGCCGACATCAGAGCACTTATAGAATAACTTCGGCGCGATTATAAATGCATTCCCAAATCAAAAAAGCCCAATACCCCAGTTTATTTCAACAATCTGTACTTGTGATAACAAATTTTATGAAATATGTGTGAATATGAGAATTAAATATTCACTCTTGTTCAGTTTGTCTCTAGAAATTGTTCAATACTATATCATGTTTTTCATTCATCTTCTCATTATTAAATGGTGTATTATTATTATGTATTCAGTTATATTTAGTATGCATATTCGTGCCATCAAGTAGTATGGTCATTATCAGCATCAGTGGTGTCGTTATCTTCATCAGTATTATCTTCATAAATTGTGTATCATAACTATTATTGTCTCCAACATCATCCTAATCACAATCTGCATTCTTATCCTAGCATTATCTACACCTGTGATATTATCATCTTCCTCAATATCGACTTCATCATTATGGCTATCATTATGTTCGTTATTTGCTACCTAATACTTAAACGTTAATATGTTCAAAGAAAACAGTGATCCACCTATGTCTGTTGAAATCTTCAAATAGCTTGTCAAAAGCGGTACCTATGGTACTTAAAATCTAATAAAATAGCTTGACAAAAGTAGTTGTCCACCTAAGGTTACTGAAATCGTCACAGATATTGGCGAAAGCAGTGACACACCTATGGTACTTGAAATCTAACAAAATAGCTTGACAGAAACAGTGATCCACCAAAGGTTACTGAAATCGTTAAAGATATTGGCAAAAGCAATGATGCACCTATGATGGTTGAAATCTCTAAAGAGGTTGTCAAAAGAGGTGTATCACCTCTGGTTGTTGAAATCTTCAAAGATTTTGTCAAACGCAGTGATCCACCTATGGTTGTTGAAAATCGTTAAAGATATTGGCAAAAGCAATGATGCACCTATGATGGTTGAAATCTCTAAAGAGGTTGTCAAAAGAGGTGTATCACCTCTGGTTGTTGAAATCTTCAAAGATTTTGTCAAACGCAGTGATCCACCTATGGTTGTTGAAAAATAAACACAGCTCGTAAAAGCAAAGATCCACCTATGGTTGTTGAAAAATAAACACAGCTCGTAAAAGCAAAGATCCACCTATGGTTGTTGAGGTCCTCAAATAAAGTGTTGCGCAACGGCATTTGTAATGTTTATGTTGGATTAAACATAACGTTGTACATTCTTGTCAAAGATATACAGAATTGACTTTGCTTGAGCCACAGTATATACTCATATGACGATCATTTCAATCCGTTATCCACTTAATAATGTTTAGTCTCCGTCATGACTATCTTCATTGCCATCTTTATCATCATCACCATCGTTCTCATCATCCTAATCTACAACATCCTCATGATCGTTGTCATAATCATCCTTTTCATAATTTGTATCATAAATGCAATTTTTATTATCATCTTCATAACTTTCATGATTTTCATATTCATCATTTTTTTTATTATCTTTATTGTTGTATTACATTCGTTTGCATATTCATCATTTTTTGGTTATCTTTATTATTGTGCCTTGCCCATTTTGCACAAACCCTCTCTACCCTACTGTTTCATCCAAAGGAAAGACAAAGTCTATACGTTTGGAATCAAGCAGGGTTTGCAGGAGATGCCAGAAGATGGCAAGGAATACACACTTAACCATCAACTGATTGTATTACAATCGTTAGCATATTCATCATTTTTTATTATCTTTATTGTTGTATTACAATCGTTAGCATATTCATCATTTTTTAGTATCTTTATTATTGTATTACAATCGTTGGGAGTCTCTGTGGCTAAGTGGTTAAGCGTTACCTTGCGTTTCGAAAGGTGTGGGTTCAAATATTGACCGCGCCTTTCTCTTCACGAATGCATTTTTCAGAAAACTCTAGGATTGTTGCCGGAGCTAAGGAGTTGGTGCTTTGTTTAATACTCTCAGTAGACAGAGTGCCATTTCTGCGGAGGTTGGACGACTCATATGTAGTAAAAGCCATCGAAATGAAGTCAGTCTTTCGGCTTTATATCATTTTACAATCAGCATAAACATATGAATTTACATTTGCACTTATAATGTTATTTTGTTTTTCCTATGCGAAACTGTCGATGCCATGTCCTGCACATGTATGGTACCATACTAAGAACCGGGGGGTGCAACGTATAGTCATACTTGGCGATTAACAATTATTCATAACAATAAGAATGATCAAATTGGACGTAAAAAACGAATATAAACAAATAAACAATGTGTATTTTCCTCAAGTTCTATCACTGCTGCTATATTCGAAATAACAACATGAAAACTTATGTATCAGCGTACAAGACCAGTCACTGCTTCTGCTATTATCACTTCACATCTACAATAGCTGCAGATGCTACTTTTTCTATGGACACTTCACATTTAGGTAAAGAGAAAACGTATTATAACTAAAGATAAGTTAGTCATCATGTGTCAGACATTTGACGAGAAAATTAGCTCTAGAACACACTGGAATAACGATTAAAATCAATGAAAGACGAAAAGGAGAAAGACAGATATTAAATTATAAATAATCTGGTTACATGTCACGGAAATCAACATCCAAACTGATACTCGACACTAAGGACATACGTTTGTGGGGGAATACATGATCCTCTACACCAGCTAGCATGACACATGATGATGCTGAGTAGTATTAGTTAGCTACCACATAAAAGGCAGCTTCTACAATAATATACCATCTATACAGAAGTCAAGAACGATATTTTAATTTTGTAAGGACGAAAAATGCCATAAACATATATAAACGTATGGACGGAAAATGTCATATATATATATATATATATATATATATATATAGTGTAAATATATATATATATATATATATTTATAGTGTAAATATATATATATATATTTATATATATACATATTTATAGTGTATATATATATACATATTTATAGTGTAAATATATATATACATATTCATAGTGTAAATATATATATATATAGTTATAGTGTAAATATATATATATATATATACATAGTTATAGTGTAAATATATATATATATATATACATAGTTATAGTGTATATATATATATATATATATATATTTACACTAGTACCACTACAGAGATATCAGCTTCTACAACTACTTGTCTTACTATAAAGAAGTAACGGACCACATTTTATTCTTCTACTATACTATACTGATGTTCAATTGTCTGCATAACAGTATATTTCTCTCACTTCTGTGATATCTTAAACCTAGCACCTAAACTTGCCCTCCCTCACTCTAACAACGCGCGTGGGATGTGAAGTACTCACGTAGGAGAGAAATGATGCTGGGATCGTTCTAACCACGCAAATTCGACAGCCTACCAGCATGTGATTACTGGTGCTAAGCTGAAAATCTGTGACGCTCAGTCGTGATTTGAAAATCTTTTGATGTTTGTGTTTTCAATTTTAGTTACTATTACACCTGTCACAATCTTCTAGGATCTTCCCATAGCTAAAGGTAAGTGTAAGCTACTATATATTAAATATTGTTATCATACACTTATATCTATCCTTTCTTACTACATACTAAAACCAAATTCAATTTAAGAGTACTAAGAATATGTATGTGAAACGATGTGCCATTATATTTATATATATATATATCTTTAGCCCGTTACACCCTTGGCGTTTAGGGCAGCAACAAACGCATGCGATGCCTCTCTACTCATGGCCTTCCTCTGTATTGTGTTCCAACTATGATTCATTTCTTTCAGTTCTTGCTATATCGTTCTCCTCCAGGTTGTCTTGGGTCTACCAGGCTTTCGTTTACCCTCTGGAATTCATCTCAGTGCAGTTTTCGTGTCAGAGCCAGTCTCCATGCGCATCACATGTCCGATCTATCTCCAGCGTTGTCTTCAGAAGATGGTGCTCATATTCTCTTGTTGACATCGTGCGAGCAGTTTTTGGTTAGAGATAGTATTTTGCCAGATATATATATATATATATATATATATAGATATAATTTAAAGTTTGTGTTTTATGTTTAGCGAAAGTTTAAGTACATATTGGTAAACATCGCAAATTTCTTATATTACTATCACTACTATTTTGAAGAATACAATATAGTTTGATCGAAGTGAAACAAATATATATATATATATATAACTATTAAAATCGTGACAGGGCGTAGCCATCAACCACAGTAAACGAGTCGTTGAATTTCTAGGCACCACTTATACATTCAATAGTTTGCCATTGCCTTCTGATCGGTGAGGTATATTTTTACCTTTCGTAAAAATCCCACGGAAACGTATTTTCTTCCAAACTGCCTGACACGGAGTTTAAACCACGTACGCTTGGGTTGTGAACGAGCTCCAGATTCTTACTATATGTAACAGACGCTATCATATATATATATATATATATATATATATATATATATATATACATAAAAGTCAATATTTAGTAACAGTAAACCGAGTTTCAAAGCAGTCGACTCCAGACGTAAAGCAGTATAGACCTTTACAATGAGTTTTTTTATATTTGTTTTTATGTTTGTTAGCAACAACAACAAAATCGCCCATGAAAGAAACCAAAAAACTAGGTTTTAAGCTAAAAGGCGTGTCCCCTGACTTTTCGAGATTTTACTATCCTAATAAATACAGAAATGTGTTTTTGTTTAGAATAATTATGCAAATGTCATGGACAGAAAAGATCAAATGATACCGTTTTCAAGACAGTAGGTGCGAGAGCAGATTGCTTCATAAAATATTTCAGAAAAAAAAACGATCATCATTCTTCATGAAAAAAGCTTGAAAACATTGTGACAACTGGCAATATACAAGGAAAGAGAAACATAGTTTGACAGAGGGCTAATATTCTAGGAATGTTAACACATTCACAGTGCTCCTGTCACCCGTCATCCAACACGCTACGAACACGTTGGGCACGCGGACATCAATCCATAGATTGATTTGTTTCAGATCCAGAAGCACTTGAGTTTTTTCAGCTCTTTGGCTCGGTGTCATGACATCGTAACCCTTTGGTTCGGTGCCACGAACACCGTAAATCTGGAGAACATGTGGCTTTTCTTCCAGCCCGCGGAATTGAACCGCACTCACATGGAGCTTGTAACCCGTCGTCCATTGCGCTACGAACATGCTGGGCAGGTGGGCATCAAACCATATATTGAGCTAGTTAGCAACAGTCAATCATATTGTATTTTTATAAATTTTCCAATTCGGTCGAGCAATAGGTGAGGGTGACCCCCATCCCTTTCCCTTGCGTTAACGTATGAATACCAATACTCTCAGCATCAACAAACCCTATCAATCACTCAAGAACTACAAAAGGGTCAATATTTGGTCATTTCACCCTTTCTGAATCTAGAAACATCTCCATCTTTGCTCCAACCATAATCACATAAGTATCTCATGTGAAAGTTTATTATATCATATTTATTCAGTGCGTAACTCATGGGTTTGAACATGACGGATGCAGAGGCAGGACATCTGGCTTATGAAAGAGGGAAATTCCGGAAAACTGTTGGTGTGACAAAGTTCTGCTCAGAAAATACTATTTGATGTCGATTTGTGTGTACACCATCAGTACTGGTTTTATTCAAGAAACAATAAATTGGGTTATAAACAGATTAGAAACAGACAGTGCCCTCAAAGAGCAATGCTACTACCATACAGTGTGTACAACATTAGTACTAATTTTATTCAAGAAACAACACATTTAATGGTTAGATAATAAGAAGATTAGAAACATACAGTGCCCTCACAGACCAATGCTACTACCATACAGTGGGTACAACATTAGTACTGATGTTCATAAAGAAACAACGCATTAAAACGTTCAGCAATAAGAAGTGTAGCACCAGGCAGTGTACTCGGAAGCAATGATATTATCATACAGTGGATACACATGGTCATCCACGGAAAAGATTGACCTCCGAAATAATAAAGTTGGAGAAAAACACTATTAATCAAGCACACCCAAAACCACGTTCTAAAAGTATTTTCTAATCCTGACTCTAATGCAAACATAATTAGGAAAACTAGAAGAATCAATCAATCGAGATTCTCAGCTTGGACCATATCAATTGTCAAGTCGTTCGTGTGGTACCAGGGCCAGCAGGGCAAGCAAAGAATAGTGCTAACCTACAATGCATGCCGGAAGAGGCGATTTATGTAGGTCCTAGGGCATCTACCCTAGTAACTAAAAAACAGCGCAGAATTCGGATATTCTGTCCTACTTGTAGGCGCATGACTGGCACAACGTACAATCACCCTTAGGCTATGAGCACATACAAATCATACAGAGTGGTTGACAAGTGATCGATATTGGCTATGAGCACATACAAATCATACAGAGTGGTTGACAAGTGATCGATATTGGGCGTTCGAAGAAGAAGAAGAATTGTCAACTTCTAATCAATGGTTACAAGTAATCAATCACTGAAAGAAGAATTGTCAACTTCTAATCAATGGTTACAAGTAATCAATCACTGAAAGAAGAATTGTCAACTTCTAATCAATGGTTACAAGTAATCAATCACTGAAAGAAGAATTGTCAACTTCTAATCAATGGTTACAAGTAATCAATCACTGAAAGAAGAATTGTCAACTTATAATCAATGGTTACAAGTAATCAATCACTGAAAGAAGAATTGTCAACTTCTAATCAATGGTTACAAGTAATCAATCACTGAAAGAAGAATTGTCAACTTCTAATCAATGGTTACAAGTAATCAATCACTGAAAACTCTTACTTTGATAGACTCCCATAAACTAATACTATCTCACATACACAAACAATCCGTCGTGTACATTATTCTAAGACAATGATTATACTGGTCATAAGACTGCATACACGTATGACTTCCAGAGCAAATAGTCACGGAAGAACCTTGAGACCGTTTGTGTAAACCATTTCTCTGATTATATTCTTAGTGAAATTACTATTCTGTGTGTATTGTACATCTTTCTTTCTTTATTTTCTCGAATCATGTTTATCAGCGAAAAGTAAGGATATGAATAAGCTGCCTATAGCAAGCTCTTATGTGCACTTCGTATATTGTGAATTGCATTTCCCTCTATGTTTTCTATTTTTTGCGTGGACGATGTTTTGTGTTGTATCCACTATATCTGAGTAGCATTGTCGTTTTTAGGAGAACTATCTGCTGATGTGCTCTCAGATGGACAGAGGATGGGAAGAGAAGGTCTGGATGTCCAAAGGAAACATGGAGTAGAATGGTGGAGAGAGAGTTGAAGGACTGAAGCCTGACGTCGGAGACGGTTGGTAGGAAGGCAGCAGAGCGGCAACAGTAGAGGTCTCTTGTGGAAGCCTTATGTGTCAATCGGGACACGTAGAGGATGCAATCTGCTGATGTGGTGATTTCCATGGATACATTGTGTGTACTCTAGCATGGGCGTGATTGTATATGTTAATAATGGTTAAGTCACTTCGATGATATGTTTCGTTTCTTATCTTATCCATCATTTTCAGAACAGTTCTTAATTTGAAACATCCAGACATGTTAGGCAGTTTCTTCGTTATGCATCTTCTACTGTACAGAAGTACATAATATTATCAGGTTATACTCTGTTATATACGCAAGTTCTCTCTCTCTGTCTTTCAAATTGATGTTATTTATTACTCTTGTACAAGTATATTGTTATAATCCGCTTTTACAAGTCTGGAAAGTATTGGCATCCGGAGTGACGTTGATCGCACCTCAATCAAAGTGTGATCCAAGAATAATGCGGACTTTACACGGCTTCTCAATATATAGCATATTATTGAAACATGGTTTTTTTTGTTTTCTATTGAAAGTACACTGCGTTTCGCTGGGGAGGAGGGGGTATTCTAGTTATCTTGTATCATTTCATTATATATCTTACACAAGAGAAATTATTCGTTTTCTCTTGTACAATGATACTGTCTGCCTTGTATAAAAGGAAATCTCATATGTCTCTTGTACAAGTGCACTGTCTTTTTTGCACAGGTGTACGTATTATGTTTCTCTTGTACAAGTACACCGTCTTCCTTGCACATGTGTACGTATAATGTTTCTCTTGTACAAGTACACCGTCTTCCTTGCACATGTGTACGTATAATGTTTCTCTTGTACAAGTACACCGTCTTCCTTGCACATGTGTACGTATACTGTTTCTCTTGTACAAGTACACCGTCTTCCTTGCACATGTGTACGTATAATGTTTCTCTTGTACAAGTACACCGTCTTCCTTGCACATGTGTACGTATACTGTTTCTCTTGTACAAGTGCACCGTCTTCCTTGCACATGTGTACGTATTATGTTTCTCTTGTACAAGTACACCGTCTTCCTTGCACATGTGTACGTATAATGTTTCTCTTGTACAAGTGCACCGTCTTCCTTGCACATGTGTACGTATACTGTTTCTCTTGTACAAGTGCACCGTCTTCCTTGCACAGGTGTACGTATTATGTTTCTCTTGTGCAAGTGCACCGTCTTCCTTGCACATGTGTACGTATAATGTTTCTCTTGTACAAGTGCACCGTCTTCCTTGCACAGGTGTACGTATTATGTTTCTCTTGTATAAGTGCGCTATGGAAAATGTGGGTATTCTATTCTATATAGACTAGTACACTCTGACCTTTACATTACTGACCTGATGTATTTTTTTACTTTCACATGTGGGTTATTTTTTTTCCCATTGACTAAAGGACACCTTGCTGGCAGTCACATGCTAGTTATTCTATTTCACTTGTATATTATGTAACATTCACATGATAGTTGTTCTATTTCCCTTGTATATTCTGTAACATTCACATGATAGTTATTCTATTCACATTTGTATATTCTGTAACATTCACATGATAGTTGTTCTATTTCCCTTGTATATTCTGAAACATTCACATGATAGTTGTTCTATTTCCATTGTATATTCTGTAACATTCACATGATAGTTGTTCTATTTCCCTTGTATATTCTGTAACATTCATAATATAGTTGTTCTATTGCCCTTGTATATTCTGCAACATTCACATGAAAGTTGTTCTATTTCCCTTGTATATTCTGCAACATTCACATGATAGTTGTTCTATTTCCCTTGTATATTCTGTAACATTCACATGATAGTTATTCTATTTCCCTTGTATATTCTGTAACATTCACATGATAGTTGTTCTAATTCCTTTGTATATTCTGCAACATTCACATGATAGTTGTTCTATTTTTCTTGACCATGTATACTCTGTAACATGTATATGCCAGTTGTCCTATTTTCCTTGAAATTAAATCGCAATGACATTGACATGACAATTATTATATTTTCCGTTAACTAGTGCATTCTCTGAATTTTTCCAGCAGGTTAATGACACAGGAAGTTCGCTAATACGAATATTTCTCTTTTTTTGCTTTTTACAATTAACAAAACCATATTCCTTGAATTTGTGTTATTGCATGGATAATATATAAATGTTTTAGTCAATTCATCATTATTTATCGGCTCCACTCGTATTGGCAATATCAATCCTGCATACATTCAGTGACTGTCTTTATTTATTATACATGTTAGTGAATTTTTCCATTTCTCTAAAATTATTTCGTAGTTTTTTTTTGGTAACGCCATGATTCAAATTTACTACGAGTAGTAGTTACACTTTATTTTTGTTAAAGTTAATTATAACTTTTCAAATTTGGAAGCATATACCAAAAATATAGGAGACGCCCCTTTGATATTTATATAATGTGTTTACTATTTTTCTTAATTTATCTCTGTTTCACAAAGTTATAAATATATTTACATGATATCAGACTTTAAACAATCATCTGCAATCTCTAGTCGGATTGTCGGTAGAATTAATTTTTCCTTTATCCATATTCGCGGTTGATTGATTGATTGATTGATGATAGACCAGCATCATTTCATGTTGAATAACCATGTTTGCTCTGATCACTTTCTTGCACAGCACGATCTCAACAACAGTGCATACACTCCGTAACACTGGCGAGGGTCTCCGTTGTAATTTTGAAGGTGATAACTATTTTGTAGGACTTTCATTTTAATCTTTTTATGAATATTTCCCGTGCAGCGCTTTGTCATCATACTCTTATCATATTTCAACTGACAATGGTTCTTTTTCGAGCTAAAATTCAACACGGTATTCCGTTTCATTGTCCGTCAACGATATGAATAGGTTGATTGTAACACATACCATTGTTCTAGCTAAGGCAAGGATCAAATATATGTATTTTTCTCTATATTATCAATACAGAGAAATACTGAAATAAAACTCTATACACAAGGCGAAAAATGTGGTTATCTTTAATTTAACCCTTTGAACCCTGGCCATCTGTACCTTAAAAATCTCTTCCCCGAAGCTCCTGGGCAAAAACAGTACACGTCACAGTTATATTAAAATACGATAATTTAGCATTCTTAAGTGCTCTATAATTTGTTATTGATTTACCCCATCATCTCCGTTATTCCTGCTTATTATATATTTGAAGAATACTAAACTTTAAAATTTATTTGATTTAATATGTGGGCACGGCAGTGAATACTCCCGTATATGAAGATATGAAGATTAAATACTTAACTAATTACCTTATCAGTACAATACAATCATACAACAGCGTCCGCCAACTCGTAAAATGATGTAGAACACATGGGTTGTGTTTTACGTCTCATTTGTACACAATTTATTTTTACATACCGAAAAATAGTGAAAAAATATGCTCAGACCACTATATCGGGAGCTCGGGGTATGGTGCGCTTACATTAAATCCCGAAATATCGGGAGCATGAGTTATAAGGGTTACTTATGTATTTTCCTTGCTACTGTATTACTATAATTTACACGTCTTTGTCTATATCAACCATTAACTCAGTAATATCGCAGCCTCCTAACGGTTTTCTCCAGATCTGATCGGATCCAGTCTAACCACATCGAATCTTTAGGTTTGAGTACTTTGTCTCTTCTTCTTCTTTTTTTCTATGAACACTCCATATCAACCACTTGTTAACTACTCGGTGTCATTTGTATGTGATCTGAGCCTAAGAGCGAAGGTACGTTGTGCCAGTTATGCGCCTACAAGTAAGTCAGTCGTGTAGGTCGCAGTGGTACTATACTTTTCTTCCCTTGCGGGCCCCAGTACTACATGGGAGATTGCATCGCCTCTTCAAAATAATAATGTGGCGTTTTAACCAAAAGACCTGTATCAAGCAAATATTACAGGATTGTAAGTTATGATGATACTGTTCTCAAACATTTTTTAAATCTATTTTATTTTGATAGTGAACAGAAAATGTATCTACGCAAAACATGCTTGCACCCATATTTAATTTTAGAACTCACTGAAGAATTTTATTCACCGAATAACCTTTCAGCACTTAAAAAAAATGATACCTGTTTCTCACATTACCATTCAAGTTGACACAGCATGTTTTTTTTCGTAATGTTTATGGTGTTCCCTTGAAACATCAGTCATTTATCTTTTTATTTCGTTTTTCAATTTACTGTGACTTACAATAAATATATTTTTGGTAGATTTTTCATTTGTACGTGCAATTATTTTAGCTATATCTCTTTTATACTGTTGCTTATCTTTATTTTCTACACTGTCTTCATCTTATAGTTTTACAAGACTTACTCTGTTACATTTTTTTCAATCCAATATGTTGGTAACTTTGAGTGAGTTTGTCTCGTTGATACAAATGTGCATTGGTTAAAGTGTACATCTCTTAAATGGATACACTTCTATAAGGAGGAACTGTATTCAAAACAAAATAATCACAGAAGTCTCATCATCATTCATCATTGCCGTACCGGCTGGCATAGGCGATGATGAATATGTGTCTCTGGTGTTTGCCATCATCTCAGATGTTGACGTTCTTCCGTGTCATGACGTTAAGCTATCCACAATTTTCTCTCTCTGTCGTCCTTTGTCTCGTATCCGCCCGATTTTACCAGTTGTTACAATGTGATCTAAACCTTCCTTTCTCATCACATGCCCGAATAATGATGGCTGCCTGTTTCTAATATTTATGACAATCTTTCTCTGTGTCCACACTGTAACCACACTCAACACCTCCACATTAGTCATTTTAGCAGTCCATGGGATACGCATTATTCTTCTGTAAAACCACATTTCTGTGGTCCTCATATATTTTTCAGTATTTTTGTTTATTGTCTATGACTCTCATCCGTATAACAATATGGCTTCTATGTTGCACTGTATAACTCTCATTCTGATATCAATTGACAATGACTTGTTGCATATAATGTTTCTTTTCTGGGACGCCGCTTTGACCTGCCCTATTCTACTCTTTATTTCTGATTTGCATCTGCAAATCTGATGTTCCCAAGACTTTGATGTGTTTAAATTGCTGTACGTGTCTTAGCTCTGTCCCATTTACTGTGATGGTGCATTTTGTCGGAGTCTGATTTTAAATGTGATCCTAACTTCTGTCTTCTTAATATTCAAACTCAGTCTTTTGTTGTTACCTTCTGTCACAACCTTATCAACTAGTTGGCAAAGAAGGAAAATGTAAATATTTATACTACAGGGTGTTCAACTTTTAAGCAGCCCGTGAATGGAGCTAATCTGGCATATATGTATGGAAATGAGAAGGTTCAGTTATGACGTAGTATAGGTCAAGGTTGTGTGACGGTGTGTAATTGTAGTGCGGGAAGGGGCGATGAACAAATGTGACGTAGAACGAGCTAGTCAGAACCGGTTTAAATAGTAAATAAACACAACTCATTTTGTATCTGGCAACATTCGAATTGTCAATGGGGCTGTAATTATCTTGAACACCCTGTATCAAGATAACTCATCCAAAGAAGCGATATATAATTGATGAATGTCCTCTGAAACCAAATGAAACCATTCAGTTTATTGATACCTATTTATCAAAGACCAAAAAATCAAAATTATTTTCTACAGATTAAATGTTTCCTGAAACACTGAACATGACGAAGAGAGACTAGTTCTAACAGAGACGGAAGACAAAAAAGTGAGAATTGTATTCAAATTACTTACTTAAACGAAATGTGACAGTTAAATGACAATACGAGTAGGCTGGAAAGCAGCAGCCAGAGTAGAAATAATTAATAACCATTTTCAAAGTTCCTACACAGTTTTATCATCATCAAATCTACATCAGGATCATTCATGAGTTATACGGAGTCCGAGTATTGTCGTTGAGATTTTCATGTGCGAACGAGGTAGAAAAACGCATGATTATTCCTCAAAGTGCAATTATAAAATAGATTGTTTCTGATTATATTATTGTTGCTGCCCGAGCAAAATTTATGATGAAAATAAACAATAACATTCCTACATTTCTCTTCTTTGAAAACTCCATATCGATCACTTGTTAACCACTCAAAGTGATGTGTATGTGATCTGAGCCTAAGAAAGAGTATACATTGTGCCAGTTTTGTGCCTACAGGTAGGCCCGCGCATCTCATTTCTGCGATTTCTTTTCTCATTTATCTTTATTTACTAGGGTAGCTTTCATAGACCCCTATATCAATCGCCTTTTACGATATGCGTTTAGGTTGCAGTGGTACTATTCTTTGCTTCCCTTGCGGGACCTGCACACACGGGCGAAATTCCTACAAAGTATGTCTTCTGTATTACATCGGGAACCCTCATCAGTGCTAGGGAGTTCGTGAGCTGCAGCTGTAATCTTCTTGTGTGAGAATAAGATCGGGACACACATGGTTACTCAACGAAGCGCAGTGATGATGTTTCAATCAATCAATCACCCATCACTAATTGTTTATGTTTTAAATAATGTTTATCTTCATTTTGTTACCTTGTTTGGTTGTGATATTGAACTAGTATGCATGTTGATGACTATGCTAACCCAATCAGAGGAATAGCAGTCTGGTTAGTCAGCAATAATTTTGGGCGTGAGTTACTCCTGCCTTCATGACTGCTTTAGATGTCTGCGGCGTGAGTTACTCCTGCCTTCATGACTGCTTTAGATGTCTGCGAAGATAAGAACATCATACATCGCCCAGGTTCAGCAGATTGCTACTTCACCCTGGCACCACCTCCTACGGCGAAAATGATAATTAGACTTCAAGATGCATTTTTAGTACCTTCCTTACATGTCAGAAAATAACTATTTACATTTACACAACATTTTTAATACCAGGTTTTGTTTGCTTATTTGTTTGTTAATAACCCAAACCTGAAGTTGGATTTTCACTTATTTCATATGTATCACTGAATATGTATTTCATATGTATCACTGAATATGTATTTCATATTTATCACTGAATATGTATTTCATATGTATCACTGAATATGTATTTCATATGTATCACTGAATATGTATTTCTATAGATTTCTTTTGAACAGTAGATTTCTTCTTCTTCAAACGCTCCATATCGACCACTTGTTAACAACTCTGTGTGACTTGTATGTGATCTGAGCCTAAGAGCGATTGTAGGTTGTGCCAATTATGAACCTACAAGTAGGCCAGCATTTCTGAGATGCATTTTTATTTGATAAAGAGTTAGCTTCCCTAGGTCCTTAGCTCATCGCCTCATACGACATACCATGTAGGTCGCAGTGTTATTATATGTTGCTCCCTTTGTGATCCTCGGCAGCATACATGCGATTGTTCACATCTTCTTCTTCTTTTGTCGTCACACTGCTACTAGGTTGTTGCCCAGAGTGTCGTGGTTTTCTGTCGTCACACTGCTACCGGGTTGTTGCCCAGTGTCGTGGTTTTCTGTTTTTCTCTTGCGCTGTTCTGGTGGCTTGTGTGATTGTTATCTTTGCTCTTTCACAGGATTCAGCTACGCCATCTAACCATCTTTTCCGTGGTCTTCCTCTTGCCTTCTTTCCGATGTTCTGTTGTAGAAGACACTGTATACTGTGAGGTTTGGATGCATTCTTATTAAGTGGCCAAACCACTTCATTCTTTGTTTCTCTATGTAATTCAAGCACGGTTTTGTGCCAACTTTCTTTCTTATGCTGATGTTGGTGATTCTGTCTTTTCTTGTGTTGTTGTTTTATTTTTCGCAGGCAACGCATTTCACATGTAGTTATTTTTGTGACTGCGCTTTGCTCAATGTCCATGTTTGGCTCTGGTAACACAAAGTAGGTATAAAAATGCTGTTGATCATCTGTTGCTTAGCTGCCTGTTAAATTTTTGGGTGCCTTAACAATGGGGCTAGCTGGTAGGTTACATCATTTGCTTTTTGTACTATAACCTCTATCTCTCTATCCAGTTCTCCGTCTTCATTACACTGTTCACTACACGTGAATAAGTCAGCAAATCATAAACCTTTCTCACCAGTATCTTATCTTAGCACTCAAATATCACCCTTGGTGTCTGCACCAACAGAATGACGTGTATAAATATGTGATCAATTTTGCTGGTATTTTACGTCCCTGGCATATTGGAAGAAAATGATAGGATTTTTCTTCCTCAGATCTGAACACGACAAGATAATAACATAACACCCTGTCTTAAAAGCACAGTAATAACCGTCTTGGCATGTGCAATCTCCCACAACTCAATTGTTATGTTTCACAGAGGATAAACTATGCATTGTCATTACGCAGTTCAGGAAACTATAGAAAACTACATTAAAACATGTTGGATAGAAATTGAATATAATCTTATTTATCATGGCTCAGAGAGAAAAATAGATTTCAAATTATCTAGTGATAAAATGGAACACGTAGACAGAAGCTACATGGACCAGTTTGTGAAGGGAAAAAACATACATCATTTTCTTGATCAAGTTGGACAGATGGGTGTATCAAACAGACGAGACACTAGAAACTAGTAATATCTTTCTTTTGTTCATTGATTGATTGATTGATATGATCGTCATAATTACACTTCGGTGAGTAACCATGTGCGATCTGATCTCTTTCGTACATAGGAAGACCTCAGCTGACGCGCACGAATTCCGTAACACCGACACGGGTCCCCGGTGTAATTTTGAAGATTGTAAATATATTTTTGTAGGAATTGTTATTTAACATTTTTTACTAATGAGCTTTGAACGCGCAGCTGCTTTTCATACTGCTCTTCTCGATACTGAATTGCTAAGGGTTTTTACGTGCTGAAAGTGACCATCTACGTTTTATCGTCCGTCTCCTATAGGACTAGGAACTCGATCTCACCTTTAGTGAGATCAGGGATCTATGGACAAATATCCAGATGTCACCACGAGGAAGCGATCCAGATATCATTGGCACGAGAGACGTTGACCTAACCTCTACGCCACATGAAACATATCCAGGTATCATTGGCACGAGAGACGTTCACCTAACCTCTACGCCACATGAAACATATCCAGGTATCATTGGCACGAGAGACGTTCACCTAACCTCTACGCCACATGAAACATATCCAGGTATCATTGGCACGAGAGAAGTTCACCTAACCTCTACGCCACATGAAACATATCCAGATATCATTGGCACGAGAGACGTTCACCTAACCTCTACGCCACATGAAACATATCCAGATATCATTGGCACGAGAGACGTTCACCTAACCTCTACGCCACATGAAACATATCCAGGTATCATTGGCACGAGAGACGTTCACCTAACCTCTACGCCACATGAAACATATCCAGGTATCATTGGCACGAGAGACGTGCACCTAACCTCTACGCCACATGAAACATATCCAGATATCATTGGCACGAGAGACGTTCACCTAACCTCTACGCCACATGAAACATATCCAGATATCATTGGCACGAGAGACGTGCACCTAACCTCTACGCCACATGAAACATATCCAGATATCATTGGCACGAGAGACGTTCACCTAACCTCTACGCCACATGAAACATATCCAGATATCATTGGCACGAGAGACGTGCACCTAACCTCTACGCCACATGAAACATATCCAGATATCATTGGCACGAGAGACGTTCACCTAACCTCTACGCCACATGAAACATATCCAGATATCATTGGCACGAGAGACGTGCACCTAACCTCTACGCCACATGAAACATATCCAGATATCATTGGCACGAGAGACGTTCACCTAACCTCTACGCCACATGAAACATATCCAGATATCATTGGCACGAGAGACGTTCACCTAACCTCTACGCCACATGAAACATATAGGTTCATTAAATTACATTAATGAAAGTGAACACCCTTGTTTTTTCTCTCTCTTTTTCTCATGGAAGATATGACCTTTGCAGTTTTGTTACCACTTGTCCAAGTCGTCGACTGTTCTTTTGTTACCACTTGTCCAGGTCGTCGACTGTTCTTTTGTTACCACTTGTGCAGGTTGTCGACTGTTCTTTTGATAGTTTATGTAGCGTAGAAGTTAGGAGCAGCTCGTTTCTCTTGCCAAAAAGGTACCAGATTCGATCCCACGTGAAGTCATCTAGATACATTACCAGAAATACCTGATCTCATTGATGGTGAGATCGAGCCACTAGTCATATCGGAGACGGTCGATAAAACGTAGGTAATGACATGACAGAAGTCAACGACATTGTCATGGAATCAGCATTGACACAGACTTTGTTTCACCTCCAAGACTCTGGTAAAATGATGCTTCACGTCAGTCTGGCTATGTTAGTTGATATGAACAGGAAAATCGTGGCATATCCTTTACATGACGTAACCATCAACCACAGTAAATGAGTGGTCGATTTTTCTAGGCACCACGTATACGTTCAGTAATTTGCCATCGCTTTCTGAACGGTGAGGTCTATTTTTACCTGTTATAAAAATCCCACAGGGGGTTTGAACCAGGTGCGCTTTGGTTTGTGATCGAGCTCACTACCGCTTAAGCTACAGACGCTTAGTGGAAATACAAACATCAATTTAATATGGAAATGTGGGAATGAAAGGGGTCAAAAGGCTCATGAGGTCATGGTGGTAACATGAGCCAGGGTTAGCGAGGGGGCGCGCTAACCAAGACCCTGCCCCAACCTTCACGCGGTGACCCTGGAAACAGACTCTGGTTCCGGTCTGGCTAAGAGGGCAGGGATCGGGGAGAGAAAACTACTGGTAGTGGTAGCAGTGCAATTACGGAAATACAATAAAGATACATACAAACAAAATGCACAAATCTCCTGACCGATGTCCAACACGATATTGCCCAAGTCCCTGAACGCAAAGAAACAGCAACGAAACGTCTCTGACATGGATGAGAGGTGCATCCAGTGACCAAACGTATGCCCACGTAGGGCGAAGCTCGAAGCCCTGAGGAGGGGCAAACATTGCCAGCCCGTCGGCAAGAATAAATAAGACAGGACCGTAACGAATAAAAGTCTACCCTCGTGTTGGTGCGAGAGAAGATTGCAGCTGACCCGCATCGGTAGCCTGGTGCAGATACATGTACTGGGCAAGGTTTGCCGAGCGCAAAAGAACAAGTTGCGTTTAGTGCATAACGAAACTACCCGCCCTGGGAAAACCGTGCAAGGTACTGTGCGATTAAAAATTAACATCCCCGGAAGAACTGAGGTTGGTGATGCCTAACGGAACTGCCAGCCTTGGGGCAGCCGGGCAAGGTTCGATTGAAGTCGTAACTAACATCCCCGGAATAACTGGGGAGGGTGATGGCGGCGAGCGCAAAATCCTCAGTTACGCTGATAGTGCCGACTGAAACGACCCTCTACATTGTTTGTACTCGGCCCCATGCCAGTGCTTTCGAGGTTAATTGCAAATTGCCACGTACCAATGCGCGTCTAGAAGAGGCTGAGAATGTTCCTTCTCCGGAGCAAACTCAAAATGTACGGTAAAACAAGGCCGACAATGAACGGATCAGACAGGAAGTTCGGGTCTGAACATTGGCGAAGGCCGATACTTTACACGGTGTTTTATACGAGTAAGACGCCGTCCGAGGATAAGCTTACAAGCCCCGAGAAATATTTCTCAGTCAGAACGGCATAAACAGCGTAACTCACTGTCCCGGCGTAGATCACAAAGCCCAAAAATACGGCAAAGCTGATCGCACCCTAGGAAAGCTCACCTAGTAAATCAAAAGCTGGCTGAAATCGAACACCCCACCGAAGGATAAGCAACTGAGCTCAAATATGTGCTGAAGGCTGGTGCACGTACATCACGTTCTGATGTTTGGCTGTTTATATATCACAATGAGAATGATTAAAACAGGTCTAGAACGATCGAAGAGGAGGAAAGGTGAAGATAACGTACCTGTATTATAAAAATGTCTAAAGTCGAAGGAATAACTTCATTACATTATGTTTCCCAATAGTAATACGTCAATGTGAATCTCACTTGCTGACCAGATTGAGAGAGATGGGTATCGATATTGGTTTATCCCGAAAAGAACGACATACCAAATGTGCAAAGAGATTGATTAATCATCATCGAACTGGCATGTTGGGCCGCTGGCCGCTGCTGGATTTGTTGAGGCGGAGATCGGAGCATATATGGACGTGTCCGGAGTGCTGTGATGGTAGTCCTCTTAAAGCTCCGTCCATGTAAGAGAAATGAAACACCACTCACTAATAGTGTTGTACGAAGCATGAATTCCATATCAACAATAGCCATCCTTGGAATCTCATTAAAAAATGCATATGTGAATTGCTTCAGATTCAAACCCATCATCTTCAGAGCGACAGGACGACATCTTAACCACTTTGACATATAATAATAATAATTCCTCGCGTACCGTTATACGTTACATAGGGCCTGCAAGTAATTTCTCCATATTGCTCTATATTACGCAACTCGCTCAATCTCCTCCACAGTATTGAGACCAACACTTGCCTCTCTCATCAAAGTTCGTTTCAGGTTCTCCTTAGGTTCTCTCTTTCTTGAATCCTTTGCATCCCACTTCAATGCCTGCTTTGATATTCGTTGATCATTTCTCCTCAAGGTGTTTCCATCATATCTCCATCTTCTCTTTGCCATACAGATATCGATATAAAAATGTGATTCCAAGTGGTAAACGTCGTTTTCAGTGTTACGGTTAACTAATAACAAAAAAGCAGCATGCAGAATTAATTGTAACATAAGTAAAAGTGAATGCATAATAATAGATAATGAACAAATGACGTTGTTACAGAAAGTCAACATGAGAACTAATTAACAAAACAACAGACAGAGAGTTGAGGCGGTACATGTCGCCTACGTCAGCGTTTATTGTACATAATCAAGAGCGATGGAGAGAGAAAGACAAAGCAAAATGTGCTATTGAGTTGTTTGGTATTACTAATCACATTGAAGGTTATTGTCTCTCAGAGCGTTGTATTTAAATGGGTGCCTCTGCAGTGAAGGCGTATAAACGTATATATAAAGTCCCTTTCGGCAGTTAATGCGGGGAATGGTCCCAGGCAGGTACGCAGGCAGAGATAAAGAAACTAATTGCTAGGTACAGGTGACTTCGACATCTACGCGGGTGATCAGGAGTTCAGGAAGGTAAATCTGGATGAGTTTATACAGCGCAGGTGAACGGAAGGGCAGTACACAAGGGGAAACCCGTGCATTCAGTTCAACAACTCAAAGCAGGACAATGTAGATAACGGCTGTTTCTGGGACGGTTACATTTTTCATTATCATCAAATAGCTTGTCCTGAACAGAACTTTGCCACCCCGACAGTCCTCCGGAACTTCTCTCTCTCATAGGCCAGATGTCCTGCCTCTGCAGCCGTCATGTTCAAACCATCAGTTACATTCTGAATCCATCTTCTCCGTGGTCTTCCTCTTCTTCTCTTTGCCGGTATGCCTCCTTCCATGATGGTCTTCCCCAGCCCTTCGTGTCTTTTTATATGTCCAAAATATCTCAATTTTCTCTTTCTTATTTGTAGCATTAGCCAGTTTTTTTTGATTTTGAGTTATTTCTGGATAAAGCTATTTGTTCTCTTCGCTGTCCAAGATATACGAAGGACTCTTCTGTAACACTTATATTCAAAAGCACATATATGTTTTTCCACTTGTTAAATGTCAATGCTTAACACCCATACGTTGCTAAAAGTAATATGCATGCACTTAGTATTCTGTTCTGTGTTTTGTCTTATCAGTTCCGTTCCATACTGTTTAGAGTTGTTTAATTTTTTTGTAAAGCCATGTTTGTTCTTCTTTCAATTTCCTTCATCCCATTTCCATCTGTTGTTAGCAGTGAACCAAGATATTTAAAACTGTTCACATTTTCTACTTTCTCTCATATGATTTGTCATGTTCGTTTTATCTGTTACGATTTTTACCAGAACAAAAGCGACTTCTGAAAAGATGGTAGCAGATTCCACAAAAATGATTAGGAGGATCTACGTAAGTAAGCTTTGCACTTAACGTACAAACAGTTTTCACCAGTATTGCCCGGCTTGAGTCAACTCTAATGGTCTCCCTTATGCTCAATAACAAATGTCACTATTCAACAGTATGACATGAGATGTAGGACTTTACAGTTTGGTTTCTTTTGTACAATATTACAGGTAGCCGTCTGTTCAAATGTATGTCGTGTTGGATAATATGCATGCACTATGACATGCATTCTGATGACTATTCTACATGACGCAGTGCCATATCAGTGGTACAAAGTACTCACGTTCTCGACGCTAACTAGACTAATCGTAATGAGTGGTTGGTAAGAAATAATGAACTCAAACACACAACAACAACAGTTGATGAGAGGAAATAAATAGACATATACATAGAATTGAACAAAATTCATTGAAAGTGAGATATGTATGAGACAAGTTGTCACTCGACATGAGCTTCAGTTTACCATATCTACAAACATAGTAAGAAACATTGAACCGCCTCGTTGAAATATAGCTTAAGTATGTGGATATGTACGTCGGTGTTGTCTATGGAAGAGACTTAAAACCAGTGGCGGCTCGTAATCGTTTTTGTTAGTGGGGCCAGACACACATATTCGGGAAAATCATGGTTTTTGGTTAGGTTATATTTTAATCCATTAAATAATAAATACACGTTACACATTATTTTTGGTGGGGCCCGGCCCTCTGGCCCTTAATGACGAGCCGCCACTGCTTAAAACATATTCCAGCAAAGTCAACAAACATCACTATGTCACAATGAGCATTGGAATATTGGTCGCTGTATTGGACATCAAAGCACTGACATACGTTTTCTAGACTCAAACATATCATCTTCTTTCTTCTTCTTGTTCAGACTCTCCATATCGACCACTTGTGTGATGTGTATGTGATCTGAGCCAAAGTCGATTGTGCATTGTTCCAGTTATGTGCCTACAAGTAGGCCAACACATCCGATTTCTGTGATGTTTTTATTTACTAGGGTAGCTTCCCTATGTCCTACATCTGTCGCCTCTTACGACATGCATTGTATATCGCAGTTGTACTATTCTTTGCTTCCTTGCGGACCCGGCACCACACGGGCGGGACGCAATAATATCGAATGAGAGAACTGAACTAAGCGATAACGACATGTTCAATTACTTATCCAAGCTAATTCAAACACATTATTGAATATTTAACTGTCAATGTTTTGTCATGCTCACAAGTAAAGCAAAGAATAAACACACTGATACCTACATGGTCTGTCTTAACCTCTTTACCCTTCTAAACCGATATACTGGTTCGGTGTATTTCTGAAGATGTCTTAAAGCCGATTTACTTGCTAATTCAGTATACGTTGCAATATGCGTGTGTCAGGGAGTAAAAACAATGAGGAAGTGAAATAGTTAAGAGGTAACTTAACTTAGGTAAGATTTTTCCCGTGTGTTGCTGGGGCCCACAAGAAGATCAAAGGAGAGTAACACTACAATCGACATGGCATGTTGTAAGAGACGCCTAAGAAAGAGACCTAGGGACGCTACCTAGTAAATAAAAACCATCGCAGAAATCGGATGTGCTGGCCTACTTGTAGGCGCATAACTGGTACAGCGTACAATAACTATTAAGCTCATATCATATACAAATCATAAATAGTGGTTTAACAAGTGGTCGAAATGGATCTTTGGAAGAAGAAGAAAAAGGTAAGATTTAAAGTGAGGCAGGCGACCTCATCATGTAAAAAACTTAAACTTTAAAATCCAACTAACATTTAACAAATGAAATACGAGTAAAGAAACTATTACCTCTATCAACTATGAAAACAGTTTACTTTTATAGAAGATATGTGCTGAGATACAGAGACAGTCACAAGGAATATGCACAACAAGATATATTCCTTTAAACTAGACAAATATTTGTAATTGCAACCAGCAAGTAGAGATGGGATGTGCTGTAATACATAGTTTAAGATGGCTAGACATGACATGAACTTGCTAAATGCATATGTCCCAGTAGGGGTTAAAATGCACAAGCAAAAGAAAGATATGTCAAAAATGTATTCACAGCATGCAACATTTTTCCAAGAATAATTTTCCGCTTATGTCTCTAGACAGACATTACCCTCTTCACAAAACAAATTAACAAGTCCTCAAAAATAAATGCAGATTATTTTTATTTCTTTCCAAAATTTGAACATATTTTTGTTTTTATTTCCATCCAAAAACAAAAAAAACATAAATACAGATGTTTAGGGTTGCCAATAGCGAAGTTGAGAACACTTAGCACTAGTGACCGTATTCCGTGGTTCAAGTTCTGGGGGTTCGTGGCAAACTTTAGCAAAATATTGTGGCATGCTCGAGTGGATTACATAATGCCGTGATCCTTCATTTGAGTATATATATTACAACTACCTCTGAAACCGGAGTAGAGCTTGCTTAAAATGCTAAAAACACTAATGATAAATAAATCACGCCTTCACGCAAACATTATTAGAGACACGGTTGCTACATGTGAATCCATTGCGTGCGAAAGAGATAAAAAAGTTAATAAATAAAATAAATAAGCATTTAATGTTTTACCTATATCATCGTCTCTTTAACTCTTACAAAGCTATACCTACTGCTAAAAAAGATGTCCTATGTTCCAAATACAAAGCATATTTGGCTGAACCTAAAACAATATTGATATTGAAAATATAATATCCATCCATTAAGCAGACCTTGTTAGTGTATCTTCTACATTCCGTCCGGGCTTCACATGCTTAGCTCTATATGGATTTTTGTTAACGTTTTTTTTATCTCGACAGTTGCTTGTTTTGCTATTATTGATATGTCTTACTTAGTCTAATTAATTAATTAATGTCTGATCTTTATTTCTTTTTATATTCCATTTCGCAATAATATTTTTGTCGTCATAATTCAATACTTGATACTACAACAGTTTCATTGAAAGACAACAAATGTACTGGTTTGGACATTTAATGAGAATGGAATACAACCAACCACCAATAGCATCATACAATAAAAAGAGATCAGGTACAAGAGCCAAGGGAAGACCAAGAAAAGATAGATAGACAATATCAAGACCACACTAAATAAACACGGATAAAACACAGCAAGAGTGACACATCTGTCCCTGCAACACAATTGAAGCTCCTGCCCCTAGGTTTAACAGCAAGAGTGACACATCTGTCCCTGCAACACAATTGAAGCTCCTGCCCCTAGGTTTAACAGCAAGAGTGACACATCTGTCCCTGCAACACAATTGAAGCTCCTGCCCCTAGGTTTAACAGCAAGAGTGACACATCTGTCCCTGCAACACAATTGAAGCTCATGCCCCTAGGTTTAACAGCAAGATTGGACAACCAATTACATCATCCACCTGGGGCAGACATTAGACAATAGACAACGGTTTCAAAATATTATTATTGCTTATTATTATATTCGTTAGTATATTGTTTCTATTTAAATGTCGCTCTAATGAACTTCATTACTACAACTATGGTATGTGGTCAGCAATTTTATTGACTACTAAATTCGTAAGTTACCGACTTGCAGTAATAATACATTGTGTGGTAAATTTCTTCATTTACTATTAATATTTGCATCAATGAGTACTTTATTAACAATACATTGTCTGGTCATATCTCTACATTCACTTGTACACTATTTAGTCAGTTGCTTCGTTCTTTATTATACTGTCTGGTCAGATCTCTACATTCACTTGTACACTATTTAGTCAGTTGTCTCGTTCTTTATTATACTGTCTGGTCAGTCTCTACATTCACGTGTACACTATTTAGTCAGTTGTCTTGTTCTTTATTATACTGTCTGGTCAGATCTCTACATTCACGTGTACACTATTTAGTCAGTTGTCTTGTTTTTTATTATACTGTCTGGTCAGTCTCTACATTCACTTGTACACTATTTAGTCAGTTGCTTCGTTCTTTATTATACTGTCTGGTCAGATCTCTACATTCACTTGTACACTATTTAGTCAGTTGCCTTGTTCTTTATTATACTGCCTGCCCGACTGGTTACCGGGGCCCAATTTTGGAGTGTATAGAATATAACAATGGTTACCTGCCACGCATGTCGCAAGAGGCTACTATGGAGGTATGGACGCAATCGGATGCACGTGTCCTAAACGTGTGAAGTCTATGCGTTTAGGGACCTACCAAACCAATGTGCAACGTATACACGTTCTTGATCAAACATATCACAAAGAGTGATTTAAATTGGTCGTACAGAACGAATGCAAAGGAGAAGAAGTAGATTATACTGTCTGGTCAGATCTCCATTCACAAGTACATATATGGACAATCTCTCCGATTACTGTTCCACTGTTTGGTCAGTCTCCTCGTTTTTAATTATACTGTCTGGTCAGTTTCTCAATTCACAAGTACACAGTCTGGTTAGTGTATTAATTCACTGTTGCAATATATGGTCAGTTTATAATTTACTATTACATTCTTGCGTCACTACGCATCGCATTACTATTACATGTATGCGTCAATAATGGCATCATTACTTTTTCATTTATGCGTCAATACATCTCTATGAGCCTGCCCAGCCGTTTCCTACTATATTTGCAGCAATCGCTACAATTCATCTTCTCCAAAAACTAATTGAGATTTCTTTGTGTAGATTCATCTTGCAAATAGTTATCCTCAGAAAGTAACAATTCGACACAGTTGAGCTACCAATAACGTTCGTCACTAGTATGCTGCTAACAATAAACATCCCAGTTCTTCTCATAGAATTAATCACAAGTGTTCTTTTTACACTAATTACCACATGTGTTTTCATTGAAATAATCATTGACACTGTTTCCTTGCAATACTCATTGTAAATGTTGTCCACATAAAATCACACTTTTATGCACAACAAGTACAACAAGCTTCTTAAACTAACTGAGATCACAGCTGAGTAACATTCATTGTGTGAAAAATGTTAACCAAACCGTTAACTAGCATTTTTACACCCTTTCCTACTCTCTCTTCATCATTGTATCCATTTCACTCTTTCCATTTCATCTTTCAAAACTGTATCTTGCCATCCTAACATGTGTCACTTCATGCTCACGTCTGTTGTTTTCAAATAGTTTGTTCCAGACCCATGCTTCTAATTTTATCTGCACACATCTATTCACGACCCACTACCTTACCTGTGAAAATATACATGAAACAAGACACACCATTCACGAGTGTTAGATTTAGTTGGTGATTTAGGAAAGAAATTCAGTTATACGTTATGTTGTCTTAATTCCATATTTCATGATAATTTGATGCATATAGATATCCTCATTTAACTTCGTTGTTCCGAGTCAACAACTCCAATGTTTAATAGTTCTGCTGTGTGAGTCCCAAACATAGAGAACTACTAATATAATAATGCATAATTTGCAAATATTCATCAACCGGTATCTGCACAGAATAGAGGGACTAAGATAGTATAATATGGTCTCAAATGAGAAAATTAGGGAGAGAAAAATATAGACTCATGTGAACCAAGATGTTAACAAAATACTGGTGCTGAATATGATACACTTTGCGAAAACCTGAGGGAGATATAACAAGTATGGTTTTCCCTAGAACCCGCAGAGACAGCTTCTTCTTCAAACGCTCCATATCGACTTCTTGTCAACCACTCTATGTGATCTGAGCCTAAGAGCGAGTGTACATTGTGCCAGTTATGCGCCTACAAGTAGGCCAGTACATTCGATTTTTGCTCTGCTTTTTATTTACTAAGGTAGCATCCCTAGGGCCTGAAGCAGTCGCCTCTTACGACAATGTATTGTAAGTTCCAGTGGTACTATTCTTTGCTTTCTTTGCGGACCGCCGCACCACGCGGGCGGAGCAGGGATAGCAAAAGAAGGAGCTGCCGAGAAGTACATGGAGACGAGATTTGGCGTCACAAATCAACAGTATAAAGAAGAGCTGGAGGGAACTGCAGAAGATTGCTAGAGATAGGAAGACTTGGTATGAGTTGATTGAGGGTCTATGCACCAATCCGTGTTAAAAAGGCAGCGAGAGAGAGAGACAGGGAGAGAGAAAGAGACATAGACACAGAGAGAGAGAGAAAGAGAAACCAATAAGACAATAATATTAGTTCAAGCGAAAAACAATTTGGACAATTTCGGTAAACTATATGTCATGGGCGGAATGGGTTAGCTAATGTATAGTGCGTTCGCATATCGTCTCAATACACTAAGGCTGTATGTAGGTTAAATCTCACACTCGACGTTGCACACGTAAGTAAAGGAATTGGCCATGCTACCACCGGCATAATAGCATCTAGAAATATGAAGTGACAGACAATTCATACAATAAGGCCTGAAAAATATATACACATGTTTATGTATTTATGTATATGACACGGGATGTATGCCATTCAAATCTCACTCTAAAAGTACGCGGTTTGTACCCTGATTGGAGCCATCGAGCTATGTTTACAAATATCTATGCCCTCAATGTAGGTGAAATGAACTTCCTAGTCTAATCGGAGACGGACGATAAAGCGAAGGTCCCATGCTCAATATGTACACAGCATAGCATCGATAACAGTAGATAAGTGATAAGAGTAGCGAGTAAAACCGCTGCCTGATAACAGTAGATAAGTGATAAGAGTAGCGAGTAAAACCGCTGCCTGATAACAGTAGATAAGTGATAAGAGTAGCGAGTAAAACCGCTGCCTGATAACAGTAGATAAGTGATAAGAGTAGCGAGTAAAACCGCTGCCTGATAACAGTAGATAAGTGATAAGAGTAGATAAGTGATAACAGTAGATAAGTGATAAGAGTAGATAAGTGATAAGAGTAGATAAGTGATAACAGTAGATAAGTGATAAGAGTAGATAAGTGATAAGAGTAGATAAGTGATAAGAGTAGATAAGTGATAAGAGTAGATAAGTGATAAGAGTAGATAAGTGATAAGAGTAGATAAGTGATAAGAGTAGATAAGTGATAACAGTAGATAAGTGATAAGAGTAGATAAGTGATAAGAGTAGATAAGTGATAACAGTAGATAAGTGATAAGAGTAGATAAGTGATAAGAGTAGATAAGTGATAAGAGTAGATAAGTGATAAGAGTAGCGAGTAAAACCGCTGCCTGATAACAGTAGATAAGTGATAAGAGTAGCGAGTAAAACCGCTGCCTGATAACAGTAGATAAGTGATAAGAGTAGCGAGTAAAACCGCTGCCTGATAACAGTAGATAAGTGATAAGAGTAGCGAGTAAAACCGCTGCCTGATAACAGTAGATAAGTGATAAGAGTAGCGAGTAAAACCGCTGCCTGATAACAGTAGATAAGTGATAAGAGTAGCGAGTAAAACCGCTGCCTGATAACAGTAGATAAGTGATAAAAGTAGCGAGTAAAACCGCTGCCTGATAACAGTAGATAAGTGATAAAAGTAGCGAGTAAAACCGCTGCCTGATAACAGTAGATAAGTGATAAGAGTAGCGAGTAAAACTGCTGCCTGATAACAGTAGATAAGTGATAAGAGTAGCGAGTAAAACCGCTGCCTGATAACAGTAGATAAGTGATAAGAGTAGCGAGTAAAACTGCTGCCTGATAACAGTAGATAAGTGATAAGAGTAGCGAGTAAAACCGCTGCCTGATAACAGTAGATAAGTGATAAGAGTAGCGAGTAAAACCGCTGCCTGATAACAGTAGATAAGTGATAAAAGTAGCGAGTAAAACCGCTGCCTGATAACATTATATAAGTGATAAGAGTAGCGAGTAAAACTGCTGCCTGATAACAGTAGATAAGTGATAAGAGTAGCGAGTAAAACCGCTGCCTGATAACAGTAGATAAGTGATAAGAGTAGCGAGTAAAACTGCTGCCTGATAACAGTAGATAAGTGATAAGAGTAGCGAGTAAAACCGCTGCCTGATAACAGTAGATAAGTGATAAGAGTAGCGAGTAAAACCGCTGCCTGATAACAGTAGATAAGTGATAAGAGTAGCGAGTAAAACCGCTGCCTGATAACAGTAGATAAGTGATAAGAGTAGCGAGTAAAACCGCTGCCTGATAACAGTAGATAAGTGATAAGAGTAGCGAGTAAAACCGCTGCCTGATAACAGTAGATAAGTGATAAGAGTAGCGAGTAAAAGCGCTGCCTGATAACAGTAGATAAGTGATAAGAGTAGCGAGTAAAACCGCTGCCTGATAACAGTAGATAAGTGATAAGAGTAGCGAGTAAAACCGCTGCCTGATAACAGTAGATAAGTGATAAGAGTAGCGAGTAAAACCGCTGCCTGATAACAGTAGATAAGTGATAAGAGTAGCGAGTAAAACCGCTGCCTGATAACAGTAGATAAGTGATAAGAGTAGCGAGTAAAACCGCTGTCTGATAACAGTAGATAAGTGATAAGAGTAGCGAGTAAAACCGCTGCCTGATAACAGTAGATAAGTGATAAGAGTAGCGAGTAAAACCGCTGCCTGATAACAGTAGATAAGTGATAAGAGTAGCGTGTAAAACCGCTGCCTGATAACAGTAGATAAGTGATAAGAGTAGCGAGTAAAACCGCTGCCTGATAACAGTAGATAAGTGATAAGAGTAGCGAGTAAAACCGCTGTCTGATAACAGTAGATAAGTGATAAGAGTAGCGAGTAAAACCGCTGCCTGATAACAGTAGATAAGTGATAAGAGTAGCGAGTAAAACCGCTGCCTGATAACAGTAGATAAGTGATAAGAGTAGCGAGTAAAACCGCTGCCTGATAACAGTAGATAAGTGATAAGAGTAGCGAGTAAAACCGCTGCCTGATAACAGTAGATAAGTGATAAAAGTAGCGAGTAAAACCGCTGCCTGATAACATTATATAAGTGATAAGAGTAGCGAGTAAAACTGCTGCCTGATAACAGTAGATAAGTGATAAGAGTAGCGAGTAAAACCGCTGCCTGATAACAGTAGATAAGTGATAAGAGTAGCGAGTAAAACTGCTGCCTGATAACAGTAGATAAGTGATAAGAGTAGCGAGTAAAACCGCTGCCTGATAACAGTAGATAAGTGATAAGAGTAGCGAGTAAAACCGCTGCCTGATAACAGTAGATAAGTGATAAGAGTAGCGAGTAAAACCGCTGCCTGATAACAGTAGATAAGTGATAAGAGTAGCGAGTAAAACCGCTGCCTGATAACAGTAGATAAGTGATAAGAGTAGCGAGTAAAACCGCTGCCTGATAACAGTAGATAAGTGATAAGAGTAGCGAGTAAAAGCGCTGCCTGATAACAGTAGATAAGTGATAAGAGTAGCGAGTAAAACCGCTGCCTGATAACAGTAGATAAGTGATAAGAGTAGCGAGTAAAACCGCTGCCTGATAACAGTAGATAAGTGATAAAAGTAGCGAGTAAAACCGCTGCCTGATAACAGTAGATAAGTGATAAGAGTAGCGAGTAAAACCGCTGCCTGATAACAGTAGATAAGTGATAAGAGTAGCGAGTAAAACCGCTGCCTGATAACAGTAGATAAGTGATAAGAGTAGCGAGTAAAACCGCTGCCTGATAACAGTAGATAAGTGATAAGAGTAGCGAGTAAAACCGCTGCCTGATAACAGTAGATAAGTGATAAGAGTAGCGAGTAAAACCGCTGCCTGATAACAGTAGATAAGTGATAAGAGTAGCGAGTAAAACCGCTGCCTGATAACAGTAGATAAGTGATAAGAGTAGCGTGTAAAACCGCTGCCTGATAACAGTAGATAAGTGATAAGAGTAGCGAGTAAAACCGCTGCCTGATAACAGTAGATAAGTGATAAGAGTAGCGAGTAAAACCGCTGTCTGATAACAGTAGATAAGTGATAAGAGTAGCGAGTAAAACCGCTGCCTGATAACAGTAGATAAGTGATAAGAGTAGCGAGTAAAACCGCTGCCTGGCATAATTCCTATTTTAAAATGTGTAAAATAAATTTACGCACACATGTTTACGATCTTCACACTTACATTGGTAGCCCTCGCCAATACAACGATTTCGTGCACTGCGGCTGAAATCGTTCTGTATAATAAAAAAGAATGGAGCACACATGGTTATTCACCGTCGTGCAATGATAATAGCACTATCCATCAAACAAACACATACGACTAGGTTAGACGGGGAGATAATAAAACGCATCTACACAATGAACTGCACAAGTTACCTTTGAAAGTCGACAAATTTTGATATATGAAGAAAACACAGTCTACATAACTCATCGAATTCAACATGTCATTATTCATAATTTTTATGTCTGCCTTAGTTTTAAAATGATAATTTTTGGAGGATTTCAGTAGTGAAGAGATATAGTCGTTTGCTTTGCGTTCTGAATGACGTAGGTTTGAGTCCAGACTTCGGTTTTTGGTCGGTTCAGGAGTATATGTCAAAGATCGTTGCTGAATCTACGGACTTCTTCGCCTACGAACTCACAACATGTGAAGTTTTTTATTTTGTGCGGATAGTGGTCAAGCCATGTGGAGACCCTGGGCACTGAAGTCAGTTCTTTGGCTTTAAAACTTTATAAATATTGTATAAACTTAAAAACCATTTTTGTCTTTTCTAATTCGGGTCAGCGAATGTACGTATGTCGTTCTGCTTGATCACAGAGAAGTTACAATAACTGCATCTTTCTAAGATTTCGTCAATCATTTTCCTCTGGTTCACTCTTTCTAGATTTTACACTGTAAAAATACATGTTTTTACAAGATTACAATTCAAGAAAGAAAAGAAATAAAATATGATAATAGTAACAATGGCACGAACAATGTTCATCATTGGAGACCAGCATTACAATACAAAGATAGAGGCAGATTGGTCATGTATGTCGTATGTAGGCGTGTTAGATAGGACATATCTACGATGAACAGCGGATAAGCATGCATAATATAGATGGAGACTGTAATAAAATTACGTAGAATTGCGAAACACGTTATAACAAAGTACTGTTAGTTTTACAAATTACAAAATTAATGTCAATATACAGCAACGTTTCGACCTTATGTTAGTTTGCTTGATAAAGGCCTTTGGTCGAAATGTTGCTGCATATTGTCATTGTTTTTGTAATGTGTAAAACTACAGAACTGTGTTATTACGATACGCATGCATGGGTGTCTAACTAAAAAAAGAATAACTGAGGAAAGGAAGTGGCCTAAAATAGAAAACATCTACAAGAAAGGCAGCATAACAGAAACATTGGTAATCTAATGTGACAGTCAAAAATAGCACATGGGACAAAATGAGGATATAGATATATATAGAAATACGGCCTGCAAAGCATTGTAATTATATGATAATAATAAAGAAACGCACAATTCAAAGGAGCTTACATCTTAAAATAAGATAATGTATAATAATAACATCTTATAATTAAAAATAACTTCAAGTAAATAACATCATCGTTAAGAGGGGGTTCGGTGGTATGGGGATCATGAAGCTATTTTCGTTGATAATTTATGGTCATTTTTGTTTCCATGGCCACGCGTTGATAGTTTTTTTTTCTAATTTTTTCTACTATTCTAAGTCATAATCTTTCAAAATTGTTCTATAAATTTAATACATGTATATAATAAAATTAATACATTAATGCCAAAGCAACGAAAAAAGTTTCAAGACCAGAATCCCCCCTTAATCCCATCCGCTGTACATCGTAGATATGTCCTATCCAACACGCCTACATGTCTTATCCCATCCGCTGTATATCGTAGATATGACTTATCCAACACGCCTACATGTCTTATCCCATCCGCTGTATATCGTAGATATGACTTATCCAACACGCCTACATGTCTTATCCCATCCGCTGTATATCGTAGATATGTCTTATCCAACACGCCTACATGCTTATCCCATCCGCTGTTTATCGTAGATATGTCCTTTCAACACGCCTACATGTCTTATCCCATTCGCTGTACATCGTAGATATGTCTTATCCAACACGCCTACATGCTTATCCCATCCGCTGTTTATCGTTGATATGTCCTATCCAACACGCCTACATGCTTATCCCATCCGCTGTACATCGTAGATAAGTCTTATCCAACACGCCTACATGCTTATTACTAACCACGCCCAGTTCACTACCAGTAATATCGACCACGAATTCAGGTAAATACTTAAAAGAAAAATATGAAAAGTGAACATTGGCATCAATTTCAACAGTTACCAGGTGTAAGTATTACGATCTGGACATAAGGTAAAACGCAGAATCTGTAAAACTAGATTAGGTTTCCTACTCGATGTTTTTGACTAGGATGAATCTTAAAATAAATCATACATGAAAAGTTTTCTCACTCGGTCATTTTAAAAAGCAGTTAAATATGTATGCCCATGATAAATGTAACACAACGTTTGACTTTTTTTGTATTCTCGTTTGTGGTGCTGGAGCTCGCAAGGGGGGCAAACAATAGCACCACTGCAAACTACACGGCATGTCGTTAGAGTCGACTAATGTAGGACATATGGAAGCTATCCTAGTAAAAAAAAGAATCACAGAAATCGGATGTGCTGACCCACTTGTAGGAGCATAACTGGCATAATGTACACTCGCTCTTAGGTTCAGATCGCATACAAATCACAAAGCGTTGTTAACAGGTGGTCGATATTGAGCGTTCGAAGAAGAAGAAAAATAAGCAGACTTGAATGAATATGCACATGAGTCTAACGTTGTTCTTCATACGAATAGAGGTATGAGTTGTGATTGCCGAGACATGATATGATTAAATAATGGATAGGTTAGAATCTGAAGATTGATGTGGCTATATCATATTTTGGATCAGCGTTTCCCAAACTGAGGTCACTGACTCCCCGAGGGTCCGCGCGGTACTCACAGGGGATCCTCAGGCACTTGAAGAAATAGTATGATCTTTGACATTTAAATGAGACAAATAAATTGTAAGCCTAATTATGGATAATTTTCTTTATTTTTAAATTTAAAATATTAATTGCAAAAATTGTTTACTATTGAAACACCAGATAATTCATATGTCCATTTTCACTATATATATATATTTGTTTAGGATCACGACAGCAAAATATATTTAAAGGGGTCTTTGATAACAAGTTTGAAACCACTGGATTAGATGAATATTAGTTGTGTTAAAGGTGAATTAATAAGGACAAACACATGTATGTATTATGACTTTTTTCTCTATGCAGATATTGACAATATATGTTACTCCGATGTTTACCTAATTGTTTGCACTTGTTTTCACTTTTATATTTAGCCTTGTTATCTTCTATTCAAGCTAATTTAAAGTTTCTTTGTTGAGACGAATAGAAATATTCCATTGAGCATTAGTAACTATATTTCGAGTAGTTTCAAATGTAACTCTTAATTTCAGTAGTTCACGCAGATGTAGTATATTCTTCCATTCTTCTCATGCCATCATTTAGTCTTTAGCATGGTTATTTATCATGGTTATGTTACAAGCAATCTAACTGTTACCATGATAGGATATTTTTTTAGTATTTACAGTATTTGCAATGTTACTGTATTTACAGTATTTATCCAGTACTTGCATATTCAGTATTTCCATTTTACCCAGTTTTACCAGTTTTAGCAGGTATTATCAGTATTCACAGTATTATATGCTTTACAGATTTCATATTGCAGTATTTAGTATACAATATTTACCAGTGATTAGAAATTATTTACAGTAGTTTAGTATTTCCAAGTATTTACAGTATTTACCAGTATTTAGTATTTACCGTTTGTACCAGTATTTACATATTTGCAAGGTTTCAGTATACAATTTGCAGATTTACAGTATTTACTAGTATTTACAGTATTTTGCAGTATTTACATATTTACTGTAATGAATTTGTTTAAGATTATGGAGTTTTCTCAGACTATATTACAGTTTCACATATTAATTTGTTTACATAGATTTATGGAAAGTTTCTTACTACACAATTCAATGTTAATTTTTTACAGATTATTGGAAAGTTTCTTGACTACAATTCACATGTTAATTTGTTACATAGATTTATTGGAAAGTTTCTAACTATTCAAATCACATATTAATTTGTTTACATAGATTTATTGAAAGTTCTTGAACTACACATTTACATGAATTTGTTTACATAGATTTATTGGAAAGTTTCTTGAACTACACAATTCACATGTTAATTTGTTTACATAGATTTATTGGAAA
This sequence comes from Arion vulgaris, assembly GCA_020796225.1. Lineage (NCBI taxonomy): Eukaryota > Metazoa > Mollusca > Gastropoda > Stylommatophora > Arionidae > Arion > Arion vulgaris. The sequence goes on along the minus strand of CM036761.1, from coordinate 25,337,284 downwards.
GTTTATTGAACTACACAATTCACATGTTAATTTGTTTACATAGATTTATTTGAAAGTTTCTTGAACTACACAATTCACATGTTAATTTGTTTACATAGATTTATTGGAAGTTTTTTGAACTACACAATTCACATGTTAATTTGTTTACATAGATTTATTGGAAAGTTTCTTGAACTACACAATTCACATATAATTTGTTTACAAGATTTATTGAAAGTTTCTTGAACTACACATTCACATGTTAATTTGTTTACATAGATTTATTGGAAAGTTTCTTGAACTACACAATTCACATGTTAATTTGTTTACATAGATTTATTTGAAAGTTTCTTGAACTACACAATTCACATGTTAATTTGTTTACATAGATTTATTGGAAAGTTTCTTGAACTACACAATTCACATGTTAATTTGTTTACTAGATTTATTGGAAAGTTTCTTGAACTACACAATTCACATGTTAATTTGTTTACATAGATTTATTGGAAAGTTTCTTGAACTACACAATTCACATGTTAATTTGTTTATAGATTTATTGGAAAGTTTCTTGAACTACACAATTCACATGTTAATTTGTTTACATAGATTTATTGGAAAGTTTCTTGAACTACACAATTCACATGTTAATTTGTTTACATAGATTTATTGGAAAGTTTCTTGAACTACACAATTCACATGTTAATTTGTTTACATAGATTTATTGGAAAGTTTCTTGAACTACACAATTCACATGTTAATTTGTTTACATAGATTTATTGGAAAGTTTCTTGAACTACACAATTCACATGTTAATTTGTTTACATAGATTTATTGGAAAGTTTCTTGAACTACACATTCACATGTTAATTTGTTTACATAGATTTTTTGGAAAGTTTCTTGAACTACACAATTCACATGTTAATTTGTTTACATAGATTTATTGGAAAGTTTCTTGAACTACACAATTCACATGTTAATTTGTTTACATAGATTTATTTGAAAGTTTCTTGAACTACACAATTCACATGTTAATTTGTTTACATAGATTTATTGGAAAGTTTCTTGAACTACACAATTCACATGTTAATTTGTTTACTAGATTTATTGGAAAGTTTCTTGAACTACACAATTCACATGTTAATTTGTTTACATAGATTTATTGGAAAGTTCTTGAACTACACAATTCAATGTTAATTTGTTTACATAGATTTATTGGAAAGTTTCTTGAACTACACAATTCACATGTTAATTTGTTTACATAGATTTATTGGAAAGTTTCTTGAACTACACAATTCACATGTTAATTTGTTTACATAGATTATTGGAAAGTTTCTTGAACTACACAATTCACATGTTAATTTGTTTACATAGATTTATTGGAAAGTTTCTTGAACTACACAATTCACATGTTAATTTGTTTACATAGATTTATTGGAAAGTTTCTTGAACTACACAATTCACATGTTAATTTGTTTACATAGATTTATTGGAAAGTTTCTTGAACTACACAATTCACATGTTAATTTGTTTACATAGATTTATTGGAAAGTTTCTTGAACTACACAATTCACATGTTAATTTGTTTACATAGATTTATTGGAAAGTTTCTTGAACTACACATTCACATGTTAATTTGTTTACATAGATTTATTGGAAAGTTTCTTGAACTACACAATTCACATGTTAATTTGTTTACATAGATTTATTGGAAAGTTTCTTGAACTACACATTCACATGTTAATTTGTTTACATAGATTTATTGGAAAGTTTCTTGAACTACACAATTCACATGTTAATTTGTTTACATAGATTTATTGAAAGTTTCTTGAACTTACAATTCACATGTTAATTTGTTTACATAGATTTATTGGAAAGTTTCTTGAACTACACAATTCACATGTTAATTTGTTTACATAGATTTATTGGAAAGTTTCTTGAACTACACAATTCACATGTTAATTTGTTTACATAGATTTATTGGAAAGTTTCTTGAACTACACAATTCACATGTTAATTTGTTTACATAGATTTATTGGAAAGTTTCTTGAACTACACAATTCACATGTTAATTTGTTTACATAGATTTATTGGAAAGTTTCTTGAACTACACAATTCACATGTTAATTTGTTTACATAGATTTATTGGAAAGTTTCTTGAACTACACAATTCACATGTTAATTTGTTTACATAGATTTATTGGAAAGTTTCTTGAACTACAAAATTCACATGTTAATTTGTTTACATAGATTTATGGGAAAGTTTCTGAACTACACAATTCACATGTTAATTTGTTTACATAGATTATTGGAAAGTTTCTTGAACTACACAATTCACATGTTAATTTGTTTACATAGATTTATTGGAAAGTTTCTTGAACTACACAATTCACATGTTAATTTGTTTACATAGATTTATTGGAAAGTTTCTTGAATCACAATTCACATGTTAATTTGTTTACATAGATTTATTGGAAAGTTTCTTGAACTAAACAATTCACATGTTAATTTGTTTACATAGATTTATTGGAAAGTTTCTTGAACTACACAATTCAATGTTAATTTGTTTACATAGATTTATTGGAAAGTTTCTTGAACTACACAATTCACATGTTAATTTGTTTACATAGATTTATTGGAAAGTTTCTTGAACTACACAATTCACATGTTAATTTGTTTACATAGATTTATTTGAAAGTTTCTTGAACTACACAATTCACATGTTAATTTGTTTACATAGATTTATTGGAAAGTTTCTTGAACTACACAATTAACATGTTAATTTGTTTACATAGATTTATTGGAAAGTTTCTTGAACTACACAATTCACATGTTAATTTGTTTACATAGATTTATTGGAAAGTTTCTTGAACTACACAATTCACATGTTAATTTGTTTACATAGATTTATTGGAAAGTTTCTTGAACTACACAATTCACATGTTAATTTGTTTACATAGATTTATTGGAAAGTTTCTTGAACTACACAATTCACATGTTAATTTGTTTACATAGATTTATTGGAAAGTTTCTTGAACTACACAATTCACATGTTAATTTGTTTACATAGATTATTGGAAAGTTTCTTGAACTACCAATTCACATGTTAATTTGTTTACATAGATTTATTGGAAAGTTTCTTGAACTACACAATTCACATGTTAATTTGTTTACATAGATTTATTTGAAAGTTTCTTGAACTACACAATTCACATGTTAATTTGTTTACATAGATTTATTGGAAAGTTTCTTGAACTACAATTCACTGTTAATTTGTTTCATAGATTTATTGGAAAGTTTCTTGAACTACACAATTCACATGTTAATTTGTTTACATAGATTTATTGGAAAGTTTCTTGAACTACACAATTCACATGTTAATTTGTTTACATAGATTTATTTGAAAGTTTCTTGAACTACACAATTCACATGTTAATTTGTTTACATAGATTTATTGGAAAGTTTCTTGAACTACACAATTCACATGTTAATTTGTTTACATAGATTTATTTGAAAGTTTCTTGAACTACACAATTCACATGTTAATTTGTTTACATAGATTTATTGGAAAGTTTCTTGAACTACACAATTCACATGTTAATTTGTTTACATAGATTTATTTGAAAGTTTCTTGAACTACACAATTCACATGTTAATTTGTTTACATAGATTTATTGGAAAGTTTCTTGAACTACAAAATTCACATGTTAATTTGTTTACATAGATTTATTGGAAAGTTTCTTGAACTACACAATTCACATGTTAATTTGTTTACATAGATTTATTGGAAAGTTTCTTGAACTACACAATTCACATGTTAATTTGTTTACATAGATTTATTGGAAAGTTTCTTGAACTACACAATTCACATGTTAATTTGTTTACATAGATTTATTGGAAAGTTTCTTGAACTACACAATTCACATGTTAATTTGTTTACATAGATTTATTGGAAAGTTTCTTGAACTACACAATTCACATGTTAATTTGTTTACATAGATTATTGGAAAGTTTCTTGAACTACACAATTCACATGTTAATTTGTTTACATAGATTTATTTGAAAGTTTCTTGAACTACACAATTCACATGTTAATTTGTTTACATAGATTTATTTGAAAGTTTCTTGAACTACACAATTCACATGTTAATTTGTTTACATAGATTTATTGGAAAGTTTCTTGAACTACAATTCACATGTTAATTTGTTTACATAGATTTATTGAAAGTTTCTTGAACTACACAATTCACATTTTAAATTTTGTTTACATAGATTTTTTGGGAAAGTTTCTTGAACTACACAATTCACATGTTAATTTGTTTACATAGATTTATTGGAAAGTTTCTTGAACTACACAATTCACATGTTAATTTGTTTACATAGATTTATTGGAAAGTTTCTTGAACTACACAATTCACATGTTAATTTGTTTACATAGATTTATTGGAAGTTTCTTGAACTACACAATTCACATGTTAATTTGTTTACATAGATTTATTGGAAAGTTTCTTGAACTACACAATTCACATGTTAATTTGTTTACATAGATTTATTGGAAAGTTTCTTGAACTACACAATTCACATGTTAATTTGTTTACATAGATTTATTGGAAAGTTTCTTGAACTACACAATTCACATGTTAATTTGTTTACATAGATTTATTGGAAAGTTTCTTGAACTACACAATTCACATGTTAATTTGTTTATAGATTTATTGGAAAGTTTCTTGAACTACACAATTCACATGTTAATTTGTTTACATAGATTTATTGGAAGTTTCTTGAACTACACAATTCACATGTTAATTTGTTTACTAGATTTATTGAAGTTCTTGAATACATTCACTAATTTGTTTATAGTTATTGGAAAGTTTCTTGAACTACACAATTCACATGTTAATTTGTTTACATAGATTTATTGGAAAGTTTCTTGAACTACACAATTCACATGTTAATTTGTTTAAATAGATTTATTGGAAAGTTTCTTGAACTACACAATTCACATGTTAATTTGTTTACATAGATTTATTGGAAAGTTTCTTGAACTACACAATTCACATGTTAATTTGTTTACATAGATTTATTGGAAAGTTTCTTGAACTACACAATTCACATGTTAATTTGTTTACATAGATTTATTGGAAAGTTTCTTGAACTACACAATTAACATGTTAATTTGTTTACATAGATTTATTGGAAAGTTTCTTGAACTACACAATTCACATGTTAATTTGTTTATAGATTTATTGGAAAGTTTCTTGAACTACACAATTCACATGTTAATTTGTTTACATAGATTTATTGGAAAGTTTCTTGAACTACACAATTCACATGTTAATTTGTTTACATAGATTTATTGGAAAGTTTCTTGAACTACACAATTCACATGTTAATTTGTTTCATAGATTTATTGGAAAGTTTCTTGAACTACACAATTCACATGTTAATTTGTTTACATAGATTTATTGGAAAGTTTCTTGAACTACACAATTCACATGTTAATTTGTTTACATAGATTTATTGGAAAGTTTCTTGAACTACACAATTCACATGTTAATTTGTTTACATAGATTTATTGGAAAGTTTCTTGAACTACACAATTCACATGTTAATTTGTTTACATAGATTTATTTGAAAGTTTCTTGAACTACACAATTCACATGTTAATTTGTTTACATAGATTTATTGAAAGTTTCTTGAACTACAAAATTCACATGTTAATTTGTTTACATAGATTTATTGGAAAGTTTCTTGAACTACACAATTCACATGTTAATTTGTTTACATAGATTTTTTGGAAAGTTTCTTGAACTACACAATTCACATGTTAATTTGTTTACATAGATTTATTGGAAAGTTTCTTGAACTACACAATTCACATGTTAATTTGTTTACATAGATTTATTGGAAAGTTTCTGAATTGAGTACTAATTTGACACCCAATTCACATGTTAATTTGTTTACATAGATTTATTGGAAAGTTTCTTGAACTACACAATTAACATGTTAATTTGTTTACATAGATTTATTGGAAAGTTTCTTGAACTACACAATTCACATGTTAATTTGTTTACATAGATTTATTGGAAAGTTTCTTGAACTACACAATTCACATGTTAATTTGTTTATAGATTTATTGGAAAGTTTCTTGAACTACACAATTCACATGTTAATTTGTTTACATAGATTTATTGGAAAGTTTCTTGAACTAAACAATTCACATGTTAATTTGTTTACATAGATTTATTGGAAAGTTTCTTGAACTACACAATTCACATGTTAATTTGTTTACATAGATTTATTGGAAAGTTTCTTGAACTACACAATTCACATGTTAATTTGTTTACATATATTTATTGGAAAGTTTCTTGAACTACACAATTCACATGTTAATTTGTTTACATAGATTTATTGGAAAGTTTCTTGAACTACACAATTCACATGTTAATTTGTTTACATAGATTTATTGGAAAGTTTCTTGAACTACACAATTCACATGTTAATTTGTTTACATAGATTTATTGGAAAGTTTCTTGAACTACACAATTCACATGTTAATTTGTTTACATAGATTTATTGGAAAGTTTCTTGAACTACACAATTCACATGTTAATTTGTTTACATAGATTTATGGAAAGTTTCTTGAACTACACAATTCACATGTTAATTTGTTTACATAGATTTATTGGAAAGTTTCTTGAACTACACAATTCACATGTTAATTTGTTTACATAGATTTATTGGAAGTTTCTTGAACTACACAATTCACATGTTAATTTGTTTACATAGATTTATTGGAAAGTTTCTTGAACTACACAATTCACATGTTAATTTGTTTACATAGATTTATTGGAAAGTTTCTTGAACTACACATTCACATGTTAATTTGTTTACATAGATTTATTGGAAAGTTTCTTGAACTACACAATTCACATGTTAATTTGTTTACATAGATTTATTGGAAAGTTTCTTGAACTACACAATTCACATGTTAATTTGTTTACATAGATTTATTGGAAAGTTTCTTGAACTACACAATTCACATGTTAATTTGTTTACATAGATTTATTGGAAAGTTTCTTGAACTACACAATTCACATGTTAATTTGTTTATAGATTTATTGAAAGTTTTGAACTACAATTCACTGTTAATTTGTTTACATGATTATGAAAGTTTCTTGAACTACACAATTCACATGTTAATTTGTTTACATAGATTTTTTGGAAAGTTTCTTGAACTACACAATTCACATGTTAATTTGTTTACATAGATTATTGGAAAGTTTCTTGAACTACACAATTCACATGTTAATTTGTTTACATAGATTTATTGGAAAGTTTCTTGAACTACCAATTCACATGTTAATTTGTTTACATAGATTTATTGGAAAGTTTCTTGAACTACACAATTCACATGTTAATTTGTTTACATAGATTTATTGGAAAGTTTCTTGAACTAAACAATTCACATGTTAATTTGTTTACATAGATTTATTGGAAAGTTTCTTGAACTACAAAATTCACATGTTAATTTGTTTACATAGATTTATTGGAAAGTTTCTTGAACTACACAATTCACATGTTAATTTGTTTACATAGATTTATTGGAAAGTTTCTTGAACTACACAATTCACATGTTAATTTGTTTACATAGATTTATTTGAAAGTTTCTTGAACTACACAATTCACATGTTAATTTGTTTACATAGATTTTTTGGAAAGTTTCTTGAACTACACAATTCACATGTTAATTTGTTTACATAGATTTATTGGAAAGTTTCTTGAACTACACAATTCACATGTTAATTTGTTTACATAGATTTATTGGAAAGTTTCTTGAACTACACAATTCACATGTTAATTTGTTTACATAGATTTATTGGAAAGTTTCTTGAACTACACAATTCACATGTTAATTTGTTTACATAGATTTATTGGAAAGTTTCTTGAACTACACAATTCACATGTTAATTTGTTTACATAGATTTATTGGAAAGTTTCTTGAACTACACAATTCACATTTAATTTGTTTACATAGATTTTTGGAAAGTTTCTTGAACTACACAATTCACATGTTAATTTGTTTACATAGATTTATTGGAAAGTTTCTTGAACTCACAATTCACATGTTAATTTGTTTATAGATTTATTGGAAAGTTTCTTGAACTACACAATTCACATGTTAATTTGTTTACATAGATTTATTGGAAAGTTTCTTGAACTACACAATTAACATGTTAATTTGTTTACATAGATTTTTTGGAAAGTTTCTTGAACTACACAATTCACATGTTAATTTGTTTACATGATTTATTGAAAGTTTCTTGAACTATACAATTCAAGTTAATTTGTTTACATAGATTTATTGGAAAGTTTCTTGAACTACACAATTCACATGTTAATTTGTTTACATAGATTTATTGGAAGTTTCTTGAACTACACAATTCACATGTTAATTTGTTTAAATAGATTTATTGGAAAGTTTCTTGAACTACACAATTCACATGTTAATTTGTTTACAAGTTTATTGGAAAGTTTCTTGAACTACACAATTCACATGTTAATTTGTTTACATAGATTTATTGGAAAGTTTCTTGAACTACAAAATTCACATGTTAATTTTTAATAGATTTATTGGAAAGTTTCTTGAACTACACAATTCACATGTTAATTTGTTTACATAGATTTATTGGAAAGTTTCTTGAACTACACAATTCACATGTTAATTTGTTTACATAGATTTATTGAAAGTTCTTGAACTACACAATTCACATGTTAATTTGTTTACATAGATTTATTGGAAAGTTTCTTGAACTACACATTCACATGTTAATTTGTTTACATAGATTTATTGGAAAGTTTCTTGAACTACACAATTCAATGTTAATTTGTTTACATAGATTTATTGGAAAGTTTCTTGAACTACACAATTCACATGTTAATTTGTTTCATAGATTTATTGGAAAGTTTCTTGAACTACACAATTCACTGTTAATTTGTTTACATAGATTTATTGGAAAGTTTCTTGAACTACACAATTCACATGTTAATTTGTTTACATAGATTTATTGGAAAGTTTCTTGAACCTACACAATTCACATGTTAATTTGTTTACATAGATTTATTGGAAAGTTTCTTGAACTACACAATTCACATGTTAATTTGTTTACATAGATTTATTGGAAAGTTTCTTGAACTACACAATTAACATGTTAATTTGTTTACATAGATTTATTGGAAAGTTTCTTGAACTACACAATTCACATGTTAATTTGTTTACATAGATTTATTGAAAGTTTCTTGAACTACACAATTACATGTTAATTTGTTTACATAGATTATTGGAAAGTTTCTTGAACTACACAATTCACATGTTAATTTGTTTACATAGATTTATTGGAAAGTTTCTTGAACTACACAATTCACATGTTAATTTGTTTACATAGATTTATTGGAAAGTTTCTTGAACTACACAATTCACATGTTAATTTGTTTACATAGATTTATTGGAAAGTTTCTTGAACTACACATTCACATGTTAATTTGTTTACATAGATTTATTGGAAAGTTTCTTGAACTACACAATTCACATGTTAATTTGTTTACATAGATTTATTTGAAAGTTTCTTGAACTACACAATTCACATGTTAATTTGTTTACATAGATTTTTTGGGAAAGTTTCTTGAACTACAAATTCACATGTTAATTTGTTTACATTATTGGAAAGTTTCTTGAACTACACAATTAACATGTTAATTTGTTTACATAGATTTATTGGAAAGTTTCTTGAACTACACAATTCACATGTTAATTTGTTTACATAGATTTATTGGAAAGTTTCTTGAACTACACAATTCACATGTTAATTTGTTTACATAGATTTATTTGAAAGTTTCTTGAACTACACAATTCACATGTTAATTTGTTTACTAGATTTATTGGAAAGTTTCTTGAACTACACAATTCACATGTTAATTTTTTACTGATTTAATTCTTGAACTACAATTAATTTTGTTATAGAAGAAGTTTCTTGAACTACACAATTCACATGTTAATTTGTTTACATAGATTTATTGGAAAGTTTCTTGAACTACACAATTCACATGTTAATTTGTTTACATAGATTTATTGGAAAGTTTCTTGAACTACACAATTCACATTTAATTTGTTTACATAGATTTATTGGAAAGTTTCTTGAACTACACAATTAACATGTTAATTTGTTTACATAGATTTATTGGAAAGTTTCTTGAACTACACAATTCACATGTTAATTTGTTTACATAGATTTATTTGAAAGTTTCTTGAACTACACAATTCACATGTTAATTTGTTTACATAGATTTATTGAAAGTTTTTTGAACTACACAATTCACATGTTAATTTGTTTACATAGATTTATTGGAAAGTTTCTTGAACTAAACAATTCACATGTTAATTTGTTTACATAGATTTATTGGAAAGTTTCTTGAACTACACAATTCACATGTTAATTTGTTTACATAGATTTATTGGAAAGTTTCTTGAACTACAATTCATGTTAATTTGTTTACATAGATTTATTGGAAAGTTTCTTGAACTACACAATTCACATGTTAATTTGTTTACATAGATTTATTGGAAAGTTTCTTGAACTACACAATTCACATGTTAATTTGTTTACATAGATTTATTGGAAAGTTTCTTGAACTACACATTCACATGTTAATTTGTTTACATAGATTTATTGGAAAGTTTCTTGAACTACACAATTCACATGTTAATTTGTTTACATAGATTTATTGGAAAGTTTCTTGAACTACACAATTCACATGTTAATTTGTTTACATAGATTTATTGGAAAGTTTCTTGAACTACACAATTAACATGTTAATTTGTTTACATAGATTTATTGGAAAGTTTCTTGAACTACACAATTCAATGTTAATTTGTTTACATAGATTTTTTGGGAAAGTTTCTTGAACTCACACATTCACATGTTAATTTGTTTACATAGATTTATTGGAAAGTTTCTTGAACTACACAATTCATTTAATTTGTTTACATAGATTTATTGGAAAGTTTCTTGAACTACACAATTCACATGTTAATTTGTTTATAGATTTATTGGAAAGTTTCTTGAACTACAATTCACATGTTAATTTGTTTACATAGATTATTGAAAGTTTCTTGAACTACACAATTCACATGTTAATTTGTTTACATAGATTTATTGAAAGTTTCTTGAACTACCAATTCACATGTTAATTTGTTTACATAGATTTATTGGAAAGTTTCTTGAACTACACAATTAATGTTAATTTGTTTACATAGATTTATTGGAAAGTTTCTTGAACTACACAATTCACATGTTAATTTGTTTACATAGATTTATTTGAAAGTTTCTTGAACTACACAATTCACATGTTAATTTGTTTACATAGATTTATTTGAAAGTTTCTTGAACTACACAATTCACATGTTAATTTGTTTACATAGATTTATTGAAAGTTTCTTGAACTACTACAATTCACATGTTAATTTGTTTACATAGATTTATTGAAAGTTTTTGAACTACACAATTCATGTTAATTTGTTTACATAGATTATTGAAAGTTTTTTGAACTACACAATTCACATGTTAATTTGTTTACATAGATTTATTGGAAAGTTTCTTGAACTACACAATTCATCATTTGTTAATTTATTGAAGTTTCTTAAACCCGATTAGATTTATTGGAAAGTTCTTGAACTACAAATTCACATGTTAATTTGTTTACATAGATTTATTGGAAAGTTTCTTGAACTACACAATTCACATGTTAATTTGTTTATAGATTTATTGGAAAGTTTCTTGAACTACACAATTCACATGTTAATTTGTTTACATAGATTTATTGGAAAGTTTCTTGAACTACACAATTCACATGTTAATTTGTTTACATAGATTTATTGGAAAGTTTCTTGAACTACACAATTCACATGTTAATTTGTTTACATAGATTTATTTGAAAGTTTCTTGAACTACACAATTCACATGTTAATTTGTTTACATAGATTTTTTGGGAAAGTGTCTTGAACTACACAATTCACATGTTAATTTGTTTACATAGATTTATTGGAAAGTTTCTTGAACTACACAATTCACATGTTAATTTGTTTACATAGATTTATTGGAAAGTTTCTTGAACTACACAATTCACATGTTAATTTGTTTACATAGATTTATTGGAAAGTTTCTTGAACTACACAATTCACATGTTAATTTGTTTACATAGATTTATTGAAAGTTTTTTGAACACAATTACTGTTAATTTGTTTACATAGATTTATTGGAAAGTTTCTTGAACTACACAATTCACATGTTAATTTGTTTACATAGATTTATTGGAAAGTTTCTTGAACTACACAATTCACATGTTAATTTGTTTACATAGATTTATTGGAAAGTTTCTTGAACTACACAATTCACATGTTAATTTGTTTACATAGTTTTATTGAAAGTTTCTTGAACTACACAATTCACATGTTAATTTGTTTACATAGATTTATTGGAAAGTTTCTTGAACTACACAATTCACATGTTAATTTGTTTACATAGATTTATTGGAAAGTTTCTTGAACTACACAATTCACATGTTAATTTGTTTACATAGATTTTTTGGAAAGTTTCTTGAACTACACAATTCACATGTTAATTTGTTTACATAGATTTATTGGAAAGTTTCTTGAACTACACAATTCACATGTTAATTTGTTTACATAGATTTATTTGAAAGTTTCTTGAACTACACAATTCACATGTTAATTTGTTTACATAGATTTATTGGAAAGTTTCTTGAACTACACAATTCACATGTTAATTTGTTTACATAGATTTATTGGAAAGTTTCTTGAACTACACAATTCACATGTTAATTTGTTTACATAGATTTATTGGAAGTTTCTTGAACTACACAATTCACATGTTAATTTGTTTACATAGATTTATTGAAAGTTTTTGAACTACACAATTCACATGTTAATTTGTTTACATAGATTTTTTGGAAAGTTTCTTGAACTACACAATTCACATGTTAATTTGTTTACATAGATTTATTGGAAAGTTTCTTGAACTACACAATTCACATGTTAATTTGTTTACATAGATTTATTGGAAAGTTTCTTGAACTAAACAATTCACATGTTAATTTGTTTACATAGATTTATTGGAAAGTTTCTTGAACACTACAATTCACATGTTAATTTGTTTACATAGATTTATTGGAAAGTTTCTTGAACTACAAAATTCACATGTTAATTTGTTTACATAGATTTATTGGAAAGTTTCTTGAACTACACAATTCACATGTTAATTTGTTTACATAGATTTATTGGAAAGTTTCTTGAACTACACAATTAACATGTTAATTTGTTTACATAGATTTATTGGAAAGTTTCTTGAACTACACAATTCACATGTTAATTTGTTTACATAGATTATTGGAAAGTTTCTTGAACTACACAATTCACATGTTAATTTGTTTACATAGATTTATTGGAAAGTTTCTTGAACTACACAATTCACATGTTAATTTGTTTACATAGATTTATTTGAAAGTTTCTTGAACTACACAATTCACATGTTAATTTGTTTACATAGATTTATTGGGAAAGTTTTTTGAACTACACAATTCACATGTTAATTTGTTTACATAGATTTATTGGAAAGTTTCTTGAACTACACAATTCACATGTTAATTTGTTTACATAGATTTATTGGAAAGTTTCTTGAACTACACAATTCACATGTTAATTTGTTTACATAGATTTATTGGAAAGTTTCTTGAACTACACAATTCACATGTTAATTTGTTTACATAGATTTATTGGAAAGTTTCTTGAACTACACAATTAACATGTTAATTTGTTTACATAGATTTATTGGAAAGTTTCTTGAACTACACAATTCACATGTTAATTTGTTTACATAGATTTATTGGAAAGTTTCTTGAACTACACAATTCACATGTTAATTTGTTTACATAGATTTATTGGAAAGTTTCTTGAACTACAATTCACATGTTAATTTGTTTAATGATTTATTGAAAGTTTCTTGAACTACACATTCACATGTTAATTTGTTTATAGATTTATTGAAGTTTCTTGAATCACACATTCACATGTTAATTTGTTTACATAGATTTATTTGAAAGTTTCTTGAACTACACAATTCACATGTTAATTTGTTTACATAGATTTATTTGAAAGTTTCTTGAACTACACAATTCACATGTTAATTTGTTTACATAGATTTATTGAAGTTTCTTGAACTACACAATTCACATGTTAATTTGTTTACATAGATTTGTTGGAAAGTTTCTTGAACTAAACAATTCACATGTTAATTTGTTTACATAGATTTATTGGAAAGTTTCTTGAACTACACAATTCACATGTTAATTTGTTTACATAGATTTATTGGAAAGTTTCTTGAACTACACAATTCACATGTTAATTTGTTTACATAGATTTATTGGAAAGTTTCTTGAACTACAAAGTTCTTGCTTTGTACAAACACTCTCGTCAAGGTGTGTCTGTTTTCTTCGAGTGGAACTAAGTCATATGAGGAAACCCTGCAGTACGTATGATAGTAGTTATGAGATGTGGCCACGTTCAATAACTCTGCAACCAGCCACGTCTACGTTGCCATCTTTGTGTGTGTGTTGCGTAGGACCAATTGCCTTATCTTATCTACACCACATTTGCCTTGAAGCGCCGTGGGGACAGTCAGTTTTCTATTTTGTGTCAGGTGTGTTGCGCTTGACGTTGTCAGTCCATGCTTTCGCAGGGACTCTGAGATGTTACAGGACCACTAACCTCTTTTATTATGTTTTCGTCTTAAAAGTGACGAACATACTATTTGGCTAATGACTGAAACTTCGGTGTCAATAAATATTTCTATTTCGTTGACGATGTCATTCAAAAAGGCCTCATCCTACGCATAAATTAGTAATGCGTTATTCTTTTCATAGTTTTTCTGTAATAACTGTAAACTCAGTCTGAGATTGTTGTCTGTATTGTTTCTGCAAACATACTGTATTTTTCACCTACACACATATTTATATTAGAAGAGAAAGACTGCAAATTAGATCATTAGCTACTAGCAGCAGATCTCAGAACAAAGCTACAGAAAGTAATAAACAGAAGCAACGGCCAATACGTTTTGATTTATGCACAATACTATCTGAACATAACATTAAAAACAGAACAAATTTGTGGTGCTGATGTTTGTGCAAGAAGACATGACAAATGATAAATTAGCAACAAACGCGAGACATGTTCTCATTCTGTCATAACAAAAAACCATTCAGAGAAAAGTACGCAAAAATGCTGAACTGCATCATGGATGAAACAGTGATGGTTATAGAAGAAAGATGAAAACTGAAGCAAACACAGAGAGAGGTCGTAACATTGTCAAATACATAAACTGCACAACAGAAATCGAAATACAGTTTAGAAAATACAAGAAACAGCATATAATAACCACTAGAAATGAAATAGAAGATATGCAATAGAAGAGGCAAAGATGAAGATATGTTACGGAAAGTTAGAAAAGCGAAAAACTAATTCATTGTATTATTACATAAATAAGTATGAAAACTCAAAACAATCTAACGAAAAGCAACAACAGAAATCGAAAAAGATGGAATGAGTATTGTAATCAGTGGCGGCGCGTGATCATTTATATTGATGGGGCCAGACAAATATTTTCAAAAAATTATGATTTTAGGATAGATTATATTTTAGTCCCTAAAAAATAGTGCGTTTGAAAGCGTGAAGTACACTAATTGGGAAGGAAAGAAGCTGAATTTCAGATTGTATATGATGCTTTAGAGTTATAAGTTTAATTTTTAAAGCTAATCAGTATCACGTTCACAGTGTTAATTATGAACAAAAATTTATAAATTAATAAATGCAGGTTACACATTAGTTTTGGTTGGGTCCAGCCCCACTGGCCCCTAATGACGAGCCGCCACTGATTGTAGTAAAGAAATGTACGATGAAACAACAAAAAGTATACATACGATGATAGAAAATAAAGAAAACCAGAATACATGCTAGAAGAAGTAATTTTAGGACAAGAACAACTAAATAGTAGACATCATACCGAGATTCAATATCAGATTAAAGTCTGTTTTCTCAATCCTGTATTTCCTTGCAGCATCATGTTAAATAGAGCTTTCTGCGTCTGTGGCCTAGGGGTTAGTGACTCGGTCTATTAACCCCGACGTTCTGAGTTCGAATCACGCTGCGGACAGTTTGCTTGCAAATTGTTTCCGTTGATTTTAACAAAGGACGATGGCGCCACCCGTTCAGAAAGCAATGGCAAACTACTGAACGTATAAGTGGTGCCTAGAAAATCAACGACTTGTTTACTGTGGTTGATGGCTACGTCCTTTGGGATATGCCACGATTTTCATTTTTTCAGAACCAGCTCTTGTGTGCCTTTCATAAAACCTGTTTTTCAATGCCTCTGTTGTTTCTGATGTTCACCTTTTACGTGGATTACCTTTTGTTCTGCACCCAGTGTATTGGAGTAGCATTGCTCTTTTATGTGCACTAGCTGTTAGTAATATACTTATGTGGCCCTAACCATGTAAGTTATTGCTTCTTGGTGAGGTTCATTATTGACCCCCATTATACCCACATTATTTCATGTTTGCATTTCTAAATCAGTCTCCTTTTAACAATCCCAATATTCTGCGTAGACCTTTCATCTCTGTGTGTCAACTTTTGTTTTTCAATCGTTTGATGTCAGCGTACATGTTTGGCACTAATAACATCATTTGGTAGAACGATGGTGTTGAGCGATGCTCTGTTATTGTTCATGGCGACATGTTCGCATTTTTCAATTGTGTCAAGTATCATATGATTGTATTTGATTTATTACATCTATGTTGGATTTCCATATTGAATCGTCCATTTGCTGAACAAAATGCTCCATTACAGATTGTAGGCTCAAACATAATTGTCCAGTATATGACATGCTTTAATTTGAATTTGTTGATGGAGAAATTGGAGTGTTTTCATCTCTAGCGAATAACATTACTTCGCCTTTGTCATTGTTTGTTATCATATTCTATTCATTGCATGTTAACTGGAGTATGATTGTCAGATCGTCAGCAAAAAAAAATTCGTTCCAGAGTCCCCCAAGGTTGCTTTCTACACTTCTGTTAGTTATATTACAGCTTACTCCTGTACCAACAAGAAATGTTATGATAGACATGTGCTTGTTCTAGCCGTGCACGGGTTGTTTATATTAGAGGCTCTTGATTAACTAAGTTGTGGATAACTTCACAGAGTCACAATGTTTTTCACAAGTTGTTCCTATAGACTCGGTCGAACGTGTAGTCGAATACAAGGTGTAGTTATTTATCGGACTCGACAGCCATTTCCCTTAACTGCATGAAGGTATATTTTCCTTCGGTACAGCTTATGATCTTTCGGATTCTAATTTGTGAGTTGTTAAGCTGTGGCTCGATGGTATGTAGCAGCCTTTTTTAAATAGTATTTTACATAATATGTTTTTCAGTTGTGACTCAGTAGCGCTATTCCTCTATTATTCGTACAATCCCTTCTGTTAACTTCTTTCCTCCAAATGGAACTATTATCACATTCCTCAAATCTTCTGATGTCTCGTGTGTGATCTAGACTTGGTTGAATAGTCAGTTTGCGACTAGGTACTAATTTATAAATTGTGAGAACACGCGAGGGTCATGATGTTTTCATTACAATGACCTCCATCTATTAGAAACAAAATAACATGACAAACAAGCAGCACTTAGATTAGCAGAAGAAACAGCAGCATGCTTTGATGTGTACAGTAAAGTAAGACCAGGTTACATCATCTACCATATTTATACATAACATATGCAGAACATATAATGAGATATATCAGATTGACCAAAACCAATACCATTATTTTCTCCGTTTGCAATTGTTAAGTATTTAATTCTAGAGTTGAGACGAGCAGATGATGCTGGTCTCTGTTTGTAAAGTATAACATGATCTGATATTGTTTTGACAATAGCTATTTTTTGTGTGTTAAAAACTCCAGTGCAGAACTTTTTTTTTAAATACAGGATGAACTAGAATTATTCTTTTCTTCTTCTTCTTTAAATTTCAACTCCCAACAGAGCAAGGTCTACAAAAAAACTTCTTCTAGCCTTCCGCTGGCTTGACCTCCCTTTCAATTCTTTCCACTTTTTCCTTTCATTTTAATATCAGTCCCCAACTCTCTTTTCCATGTATGTCTCGGCCTTTACCGTCTCCTCTTTCCCTACAGATTCCAAAACAGTGCGTGTCTTGCAAATATTTATGTCGACCTTTTCAATGTGTGTTATATCCATCGCCAGCGTCTCTTCCTTGGCTTTTTCCCCACTGGCATCTGCTTAGTTCTTTCTCTGAGTTTATCCTTCGTAAAACTAAGATTATGTTTAAGATTATGTGACAAATTTAAATTTAAATCCAAAATAACCATAAACAATAAATACATTCATGCCATTACACATATTTACTAAGTATTTAAACATGTGAATTCAATGGCAGAAAAAAATGGTCAACAATTAAATGTGCACAAAGGGAGACTAGTCGTGACCATACAGAAGGTAGATATTATGGGGGAAAAAAATGCACACCACAAGCGAGGAAATTAAAGTTACACATCTAATAGTGTGCTTCTGACATATATTTGCGTGAATGTTTGCTTTCTTTATCAGCGTTGTCCCTCACTATGCAGACGAACCTTACTCCGACTTCAGTGACATTTGTAATTTATATCCCCAATTAAAGGATCATAATCTTCTGTAGTCTAACCAGGTACAATAGCAGTTACAATAACAGGTTCAATACAGGTACAATACAGGTACAGGTACAATAACAGGTACAATAACAGGTTCACATCGAGAATTTTTAAACCAAGCTGCCCTGAAATCCAGGAATTTCCCCGGCACGATCACTAGTGGGGAGTATTGTCCACTTCGCTATCGGTGTCTCTCCACCCCTACATAGATGAAGGAATGGGATAATTAGTTACTACAATGTTGACAATCTTGACATATCCTTTACAGGACTTAGTCATCAACAACAGTATAGTAGTTGTCGATTTTGTAGGCACGACTTATACGTTCAGTAGTTTGCCATTGCTTTCTGAACGGTGAGGTCTATTTTTATCGTTCGTAAAATCTAAGGAACTAATGATAAAATAGATCTCACCGTTCAGAAAGTAGTGATAAACTACTGAACGTATAAGTGATGCCTACAAAATAGACGACTAGTTTACTCTTGTTGATGGATAAGGTATGTAAAGGATATGTCAAGATTGCCATCATTGTAGTAATTAATCATCCCGTTCCTTACTACAATGATACTATTGTTTAATTGAAATGTTCAGCATGGCATCCCTTGATAAATGTAGTAAAGGATATGTCAAGATTGCCATCATTGTAGTAACTAATCATCCCGTTCCTTACTACAATGATACTATTGTTTAATTGAAATGTTCAGCATGACATCCCTTGATAAATGTAGTAAACAATCTACTTAGTCATAATCTCACACGACACAGAGTACGTTAGGATCGTTCTGTCATTGTCACGACTCTGGAGGAAAGCAAAGCACCATAGCTCATCATATTTCTGAGCATAAAACGTACCAACACTTCTCTCTTCTAATGGTTTACTGCCTTAAACTCTGTACGATCCGAATGTCCTAATTTTTATTTAAGGAATTGCTACATATACCAATATGATTTATTCGAAGTAATGCTACAGATGGAACGACGCTCAATTGTTCGCACCATTGCACTTGGACGAAAGCTGCAGACAGTAAAGGCATACTAAAAATTAATTAAATTATGTTGTTGAAATATATATTCTGTAGTTTGTTTTGTGCATCACAACATTTTGAATAATCTTACATTTCGAAAAATACTATATTTTAAATACAATTACATTTAGAATAAATTATATTTTGAATAACTTGTATTTTCTTCTTACACTTCTTCTTCTGTGAACTCTTCATTATTAAAATCGTATTTTGAACAATACTACTTTTTGTTATAACATTACACTATGAACCAAATTATATTTGTAATAAATATACAATATGAACAAAACTATATTTAGAATAAAATTACATTTTTTAATAATACTGTAGTTCTCGCAGCACTGCAATTTTAGCAACACTGCATTTTATACACACTACATCAGTCTACACAACGGTACAAGTTAAACACCAGTAAATGCTGAACAATACTGCCATTTTTACATCATTATATTTGAGCATCATTGCATTTTGAGCAAAGCTGATAGTTAAAAAAACTATGTAGTTATACTTATTATATAACCGATTTAAACTTTGTCTATTGTTAGTTCATTCGATGCGACACATGTAATTTCCAAACTAGATAGTAACTTACCATCTACCTTAGTAAGTTTCTATTCATATATTTTCTGTCATGTTTAAGTTATTTTAATTCAGTATTTCATGTATTTTAAAAACATTAAACAACTCAAAACAATATGGAACGGAACTGATAAGAAAACAAAGATCAGAATACTAAGAGCATGCGTATTCCCAGTGGCAACGTATGGGTGGGAAGCAAGGACATTTAATAGAGCAGTGGGAAAACATGAAAAAGTGCTTTGAATATAAGTGTTACAGAAGAGTCCTTCGTATATCTTGGGCAGAGAAGAGAACAAATAGATCTATCCAGAAAGAACTCAAAATCAAAGAAAACTGGCTGATGCTACAAATAAGAAAGAGAAAATTGAGATATTTTGGACATTTAAAAAGACATGGAAGATCCTTGAAGAATATGGCATCCAGGGAGAACTATTAGGTAATATCATGGCCTTATATCAAGATAGCCAGAGTACAGTAAGAACAACAGAAGGAATGACCGACTGGTTCTGCATTACATCAGGTTTTAAACAAGGTTGTGTCCTCTCACCACTACTCTTTATTGCATATATGGATAAAATAACTCAAGTCAAATTCAGATAATGATGAAATAAATGAACTCCTGTTTGCAGATGATCAGTGCCTGATACATCAAAATGAACAAGATCTACAACATCATATTGACACTTTGAACAAAAATTGTGTAAAACATGACATGAAAGTCAACAACATTAAAACAGAAATAATGAATATGGGAAGAAAACATAATATTCTAGACATCCATGTCAATGGCACTAAAATAAACCAAGTGAAAGAATTCAAATACTTAGGAAGCATATTCACAGAAGACGGAAAACTGGATACAGAGATAGAGGCTAGAGTACAAAAGCAAATGCTGTAACCTACCAGCTAGCCCCATTGTTAAGGCACCCAAACATTTCACAGGCAGCTAAGCAACAGATGATCAACAGCATTTTTATACCTACTTTGTGTTACCAGTGCCAAACATGGACATTGAGCAAAGCGCAGTCACACAAAAGAACTACATGTGAAATGCGTTTCCTGCGAAAAGTTACCAACAACACAAGAAAAGACAGAATCACCAACATCAGCATAAGAAAGAAAGTTGGCACAAAACCGTGCTTGAATTACATAGATAAACAAAGAATGAAGTGGTTTGGTCACTTAATAAGAATGCATCCAAACTCCACAGTATACAGAGTCTTCTACAACAGAACATCGGGAAAGAAGGCAAGAGGAAGACCACGGAAAAGATGGTTAGATGGCGTAGCAGAATCATGTGAAACAGAAAAGATAACAATCACACAAGCCACCAGAACAGCGCAAGACAAAAACAGAAAACCACGACACTGGGCAACAACCCGGTAGCAGTGTGACGACAAAAGAAAGAAGAAAAAGACATGAAGGGCTGGAGAAGACCATCATGGAAGGAGGCATACCGGCAAAGAGAAGAAGAGAAAGACCACGGAGAAGATGGATTCAGGATGTAACTGATGGTTTGAACATGACAGCTGTAGAAGCAGGACATCTGGCCTATGAGAGAGAGAAATTCCGGAGGACTGTTGTGGTGGCAAAGTTCTGCTCAGGATAAGCTATTTGATGATGATGATTTCATGTTTGCTTTTTTTATCTTGAATAACAATCTATGTTGAAACGGGCAATTGTTATTATTGATATTTGATAAATGTTTTTCCTTGTCAATGCAAAACTGTTGTTTACATGTTTTCCTTGTTTATGTTCTGGTACAAACTGCAGTTTGAAGATACTTAAACAAGATGTTATTCTGTTCTGCAGAGATAATATTTATAACTTTTTATTTTGTACGGTGATGTTGATTGCATAACGAACTTTTCTAATATTGTAGCGTGTTATTGTATACTTTACAGTGTTCTGTTATCTACTTTCATATATTGTTCCTAGTGAAGCGCATATATTTATATATATATATATATATTTATATATATTTATATATATATAGATGTATATATACATATATATATCATTTTGTATGCCAGGTAAATAGCATATTATATCGAGCTGTATAGTTAGCTTAATAGGCTGTTACATCTTCCTAGTTCTTACAAATAGGTGGGACAATATTTGGAATACATGTATAATGTATATTTAAGAAGTGTGATTGCAGCTTTCACTGGATTCACGACTGTGTTATGTATCTTTTTTTCAGTGTCTGTTCACATAAGTTTATTTTATTGATCTGTATGGTGGTCGTTCATGACGGTTTTTTTCTATTACATTCAAGAACATCAGAAACATATTGTGTAAAATGTTATTTGATAATTGAGTTGGAGAAACTACGTTTAGTTACCTCCGAAAGATGACGATTTTGACAGTATTTACTTTCAATTTTGAAGTAGTTTAATTGATCTATACGTACAGCTTAACAATACGTATTCTACAAAACATGCACAAATAGCATCAAATGGATCATGGGAATTATTGTGTTTATATTTACTGTTTTGGTTCTTCATATGGCTTGTGAAAAAATGTGTACTGCAAATGCAGTTTGTCAGATGATTTGCCGTATTGTAAAAGTTAAATATATCATTGAAGTGGGAGGTAAGGATTTTAAGAAACAGATGACGCTCTAGAGAAAAACTGAAACACACTTTGCTGAGAGAGTGGAGAATAATCGGACTCAATTCCAAAGACCAAACTGAGAGAGCTTCCCAAGACTGAGCGGTATGGATGAATTACTTGCAGGCCATGTGTAACGTATATTCGAGAGAAATATATATATATATTTGTTGTTTTCACACTGTAGAACTGTCTAGACACCATTATTTTAGTCATTAAAACGGGTCTACAAACTCTGGTCATGTTATGCATTTATTTATTATATAATTGTTTTCTAACTTATGTTGCAACCAGTTTTCTGTATAAGTTCTTTGTTATAAAATAATGATTGAAAAATAAATCATATTTAGGAAATATTAAAACTTCAAACAAGCTGGTTACATTATGAGAAATTATAAATTGTTTGGTGATTTATTTTTAGACGGTAAGTAATGAAAATGTTTCACCAGATTTTAAAATAAATATGATGACGTGCTAAAACTTACTACTAAAATAGATGCATTAAAAATCATATATAAATTATAATGTGTGAACAAACTAGCATATACAAGAATATTGCATGTTTATATTGGGTTATATATAGATCAGAATATCAGATCAAATTACATATTAATTGATCATTTTCTTTTATAGAAGATAACTGGCTTTGGATTCTGTCTTTCAGCATTTTAATTCGAAACGTATTCCTTCTCTAAAACTGTCGTTACTGCTTACAGTACCTCTTTTTTACGGCGGAGTAGCACAGGTGGAACAGGAGCCTGAGCAATTGAATGGCCACATGGCTAGTGCATTCACCGCGAAGTAGTTCAAGTTAGAATTTTTCATCTATGCCCAAACAGAAAAAAAAATAATTGGCCTTACCGTGAATTGAACACGAGTCCCCGCATGGAAGCCGTGCTCTAATCCTTTCCACCACATGCTCTTCATTCTATTACTTCCCATTTTCGTGAAATTATTGTAGTCAGCAGATGAATATATTTAAAACAAACTCATGCTACATATCAAAGCTGAACGTGTTTTGAGCTAAATTTTTGTTTGTCCCATTCATGCAATAACTCACAATTAAAACTTAGTAGCCAAAGAAATCGTGAACTCCACATGATTCACTCGGGAAGTTTTGTATTAGCGAGTAAACAAATAACATAATCTCCAACGAAATAGTTCACTACCATGACAATTGTACGCGTCACCGTGAACCTCGTCTGCAGTGTATACAAGAGTGATCGTAAACAGAACGTGTGTAATAATGTTTATATATATATATATATATATATATATATATATATATATATTCTCCTTGTACTTTTATACGTTACATAGTGCCTGTAAGTAATTTCTCTACCGCTCTTTCCTGGGTACCTCGCTCAATCTATACCATGGAAGTGAGACGATATTTCTTGCCTCGTAGTAATATATGAAAAATCGTTGCATATCCTTTACAGGAACTAGCCTTCAATCAAAGTAAACGAGTCGTTGATTTTATAGGCACCACTTATAGGTACAGTAGTTTGTGATTGCTTTCTGAACGATGGGGTCTATTATTGGGGATTTTGTAAAAATCCTACAGAAACGAATTTGTTTCCAAACTTGCCCACCCTGGGGTGTGAACGAGGTACACCTGGGTTTGTGATCGAGCTCACTACCGCTTGAGCTACAGACGCTCGCAATACTAATAATAATAATACATACACCACATAAAATAGGTTAGCTTGACAACTGTATAATGCCAATTTAAACCAGTTCGAATTTTATGCCTGCTTGTTTGTTGACTTGACCTAGACAATGTATTTGAAACGACGTTCGTCTTAACGTGTTAGTATGATAAGACGATGTAGTTGTTCTGCTTCTATTCCTCTAGCATGAATACTACTGTAGTATAACGAATGACATCAATTGAGTTGTATATTTGTATCTTTAGAATTCGCAAATTGGATCGACGATAGCAAAATTGATAACACGCCGTGCTAGTGAATTCAGATAGATCTCAATTTTGAAAAATCAACAATTATGACAACTGATAAACTTAAGCATGAAAACGGATTATAGTTTTTATAAAAAATCGACGAAAATAGACAATGTGAACAGCTTTGAATATATCGATCGGTACATTGCTAACAAGAGATGGACATGGGATGAATGACATTTTAATAGGAAGAAAAACCAAAGCCTTACAAAAGCTTAAATTACTAAAAACAGTGTGAGATGGAACTGATATGAAAACAAAGATCAGAATACTAACAGCATAGATATTCACAGTGGTAACGAAAGGCGTGAATCTTGTCCATTTAACAAAGCAGTGGAAACGCAGATATGCGGGTTTTGAAAATTATTGTTAAAGAGGAGGGATCAATATACCATGGACAGAGAAGAGAACAAATATACAGAAGGAACAAGAACCCAGATAAATATGGATATTGCTACAAATAAAAAATATATAATTGAAGTGTTTTGGAAGTATACAATATATTACGAATGTTAGAAGACAAGTCACCAGAGAAGCGTAAGACATTAAAATATAAAACCACTACACTGGGTTTACAACCCGGTAACAGTGTGCTGACAAAAGAAGTAGAAGATTAGGGTAGCAAAGTTCTGCCCAAGACAATATATTATGCATGCATGCAACACTACACAAATACATAAATAAATGTTGATATGCATCAGTTCTCATAGTATAAGAGCTGAACACATCAAACATATAAATAGATAAAACATGTGGAATATGTAATCCATGTTAAGTGTGTCACAACAGGAACAAACGAATGAGAGGAAAATAGATTTAGAAAGACAGAACTGCGTTATAGAAAGGTTGATAATATTCGCTGCTTAAACAATGAATGCAGTCTTCTACACCAGTACATCAGGGAAAAAGGCGAGGAAGACCACGAAAAGATGGTTATATGACATAGTATATATATATGGAACTGCAGTAAAACTATTTGATTGGCAAAACACGTAATTACAAAGTACTGTAGTTTTACAAATTACAAAAACAATGACAAAATACAGCAACGTTTCGACCAACAAGGCCTTTATCAAGCAAACGAACAAACAGGAATGACAAATTAAAATGAAACACAAACGGACGACCAAATACAAACGTATCTAAGGAAAATCTGGAATAAAAACGAATAACGAAATAAATGTAACACAAAAACACACATAAAAACTAGAAATAGAAAGGAAAAGAAACAATGAAACATCTAGTAAATATATAACTTGAATACATGCAACATATACCCATATAGATTACAAAGCATGGGAAGAGAAAGTACTAAGAAGCATAAGAATGTAATACGTTGAGTCCGCGTGGTCGCAAGGTACCATACAAAGAAATCAACCGATTCTCCAGAGCAAATCGACTGCGATCATCAGAGGAACATGATCAGATGGCTGTGACCTGGACATCGTGAGCACCTAAATGGCCAGTATCATTGAAATGGGTGGCTACAGGGGTCACAGAGCATTGGCGTATGTCGCGTAAGTGTTGGGCGAATCGGTCACTGAGCCTCTTGATTGTTTTTATATGACATAGCAGAATCCTTTCAAAGAGCAAATATAACAATCATCCAAGCCACCAGAACAGCGCAAATCAACAACAGACAACCACGACACTGGGCAACAAACCAGTAACTGTGTGTCGACAAAAGAAGAAGAAAAAAACAATGAAACGTAATGTCCTAATAAAAAATATCGAAACTCTTCCAAGTTTGAAACTTCTGGAATAAGTTTAATGTTTACTTCTCAAGAAACATGATGATAGTGAGCTCAATCTTCATCGTTGTCAACAAAAATGCAAATCGCTTATGAACTTTGTGAACTAATGTAACCTAAAATATCTCACGTGCAATAATATAGAATTGATGTGTGCCCATAACGTATGTGCTTTAAGATCCAGGTTTGCTTATGATGCTCATTACCTTTAAGATAGTTGAACTCTAAGGCTGGCTGACAAATGTAACCATGAACTTGGCATATAATTTTACATCTTAAAGAAAACAGCACACACGGCGTTATGGCAGTTCAGAGGTCCTGCATGGTTATATGTTCGTTTTGGGGAGCTTATTAAAGCAGTAAAATAGGGGAGGGAGGGGCGACGTAACACAGTTTTACATATTGTTACATGTATAGTAATTATAACAGAACATTTCACACTCGAGGAACTTCAGTGTTTAAAACAGAAGTATATGAACGAACAGTAAGTTGTGTAATGGAGAGTATTGTTTGTGAATGTTGCTTAAACATAGAACGTGTTTGATAACAAGTAGTACATGTATGTACGTGTTGACCGTCGTGTGCCTTTATATTAGAAAAACACTCACTCGTGATGTCAATATTAGTTTAGATAAATCTTAATCATGAACCAAATGTAACTATTTTTATTCTCCTTAGAAAGAGAAGTTGTGTCTGAAATCTTATTTTATTCACATGCCACTGTACGTCTTAACGTTAAACATACATATATATATATATATATATATATGTATAAACCATATCAAAAGAATAAGATTCAGACAATAAACGTTCTTCGGGCATGTAATGGGAAGAAACGGCTTAGAACATTTGGTTACTGTAGGTAAAATTCAGGGAAGGAGAGATCGTGGAAGACAGAGGGAGAAGTTGTTGGCTGTCCTAACACCATGCTTCCACACAAGATCGACATTAGAACTGATTACATACACCAAACAGAGTGAGTTGTGGAGAGACATGTTCGCCTACGCAGGCAGGCATGTCGCTTTATTGCTTGATATATAGATATATATAACATAAATAAGACTATAGCATAGATACATGGACTTTTGAATGTAAGAGTTATAGAAGAGCCCTATGTACACCATGGGCAGATACGAGAATATATACGTCTATCCATTAAGAAATTAATATAAGGAAAACTGATGCTCATCATTATCATCAGGTGCCGTGCCGGATGGAGTAGGTGATCATGGATCTCCACAAATGTCTGTATTTGTTGTTTGCTATCATCGCAGATATTGACGCTTCTCCGTGCCATGATGTCAGGCTATCCAAAATTGTCTCTCTCTGACTTCCTCTGTCTCGTCACCCCTCGATTTTATCAGTTGTTACAATATTTTCTAAACCTCCATTCCTCATCACATTCATGAAAAATGATGACTCCCTCTTGTTTATATTGATGATATGCTTTCTCTGTGTCTTGACATCATTCATCACCTCCACTTTATTCATTTTAGCCGTCAATGGGATGATGCTACAAATAAGAATGAACAAAATAAGTATTTTGAATATATGCAAAGACACGAAGAGATCGAGAAGATAATTATAGAACAAGACATCCAAGCAAAGACAAGAAGATAATTATAGAACGAGACATCCAAGCAAAGACAATAAGATAATTATAGAACGAGACATCCAAGCAAAGACAAGAAGATAATTATAGAACATGACATCCAAGCAAAGACAAGAAGATACTTATAGAACGAGACATCCAAGCAAAGACAAGAAGATAATTATAGAACAAGACATCCAAGCAAAGACAAGAAGATAATTATAGAACGAGACATCCAAGCAAAGACAAGAAGATAATTATAGAACGAGACATCCAAGCAAAGACAAGAAGATAATTATAGAATGAGACATCCAAGCAAAGACAAGAAGATAATTATAGAACGCGACATCCAAGCAAAGACAAGAAGATAATTATAGAACAAGACATCCAAGCAAAGACAAGAAGATAATTATAGAACGAGACATCCAAGCAAAGACAAGAAGACAATTATAGAACGAGACATCCAAGCAAAGACAAGAAGATAATTATAGAACAAGACATCCAAGCAAAGACAAGAAGATAATTATAGAACAAGACATCCAAGCAAAGACAAGAAGATAATTATAGAACAAGACATCCAAGCAAAGACGAGAAGATAATTATAGAACAAGACATCCAAGCAAAGACGAGAAGATAATTATAGAACGAGACATCCAAGCAAAGACGAGAAGATAATTATAGAACCAGACATCCAAGCAAAGACAAGAAGATAATTATAGAACAAGACATCCAAGCAAAGACGAGAAGATAATTATAGAACGAGACATCCAAGCAAAGACAAGAAGATAATTATAGAACGAGACATCCAAGCAAAGACAAGAAGATAATTATAGAACGAGACATCCAAGCAAAGACGAGAAGATAATTATAGAACGAGACATCCAAGCAAAGACGAGAAGATAATTATAGAACAAGACATCCAAGCAAAGACGAGAAGATAATTATAGAACCAGACATCCAAGCAAAGACAAGAAGATAATTATAGAACGAGACATCCAAGCAAAGACGAGAAGATAATTATAGAACGAGACATCCAAGCAAAGACTAGAAGATAATTATAGAACGAGACATCCAAGAAAAGACAAGAAGATAATTATAGAACAAGAGATCCAAGCAAAGACAAGAAGATAATTATAGAACAAGACATCCAAGCAAAGACAAGAAGATAATTATAGAACGAGATATCCAAGCAAAGACAAGAAGATAATTATAGAACGAGATATCCAAGCAAAGACAAGAAGATAATTATAGAACAAGACATCCAAGCAAAGACGAGAAGAGAAATATCACGGAGAAAATGACTTCACGATATAACTGATGATTTTAGCATCACGTCTGCATAAGTGGGGCATCTAACCTATGAGAGAAAGAAATTCACAAGGACTGTTAGGGTAGCAAAATTCTGCTTATGACAAGCTATTTAATGATGATTATCTCTCTCTCTCTATATATATATATATATATATATATATAAGGTATATATCTTCGTGAAACACTTATTCGTAAACAATATATGATGTCTCGAAAAGTGAGATAGTCTGATCCTTTTAGTCAGTGTAAGAGTTACTGTTTATTTGATGTATATAACCATCATCACTGCACTTCGGTGAGTATCCATGTGTGCTGTGATCTCTTTCATATACAGGAAGATCTCAGTGGCAGTGCATGAACGCCGACGTGGGCTGCCGATGTAATTTGGAATATGGTGAAAACACTTTGTAGGAATAATATTTCTTTTCTTTCTTTCTAATCGCGTTTGCCCAACAGTGGCTTTGTAAACTGCTCTTCTCGAATTTGAACTGTAGTTTGTTCTTTTAAGTGATAAACTTGAACACGGGGTTCACGTTTTATCGCACGTCTCCGATAGGATTAGGAACTTGATCTTATCTTTCTAGAGATCAAGATCTTTGGGAAAAAAGCCTGATGACTCCACGAGGGAGCGAATTGAGTACCTTTGGAGCGAGTGGTGAGCACCGAACCTCTACCGCACAAAGACACCTGATGTGTTTTGATACTGCAATAATAAGAATATGGTTCATGTAAGTTGCTACAGTTGACGACCAAGACAACGGCAACAGTTGAAGGTTACCATAAAACATTGAACTAGATGTTAGAGAAAGCAGAAGAATTGATCGATTGTCTTTCATGTCAGCTGGAAAGGACATACTACGTGACTAGATGAAGAAGGCATATAAATATGCGGAAATAGAGAGAGTGATACAAAGATAAAGAATAGATACCGTAAGAGAAAGAGATGCAGTGAAAAACAGAGACAATGATAAGAAAATATTTGTTGATAGATTCACATCGAGATAGATTCCTGGCGTGAGATTCTGTCAGTATTTAAATCTGATTCGAATAGACCTCCCTATGTCAAAGATGAACGACACATCGGCAAGAAACATGACGATGATTATTATCACTAACAAATGTGTAACTGGGACATACTTTTAAAGCGGCCATAGAACGTCGCTGTTATTTCCTTCATTATACAACAATTTTAAATCTCACTGCACAAAATAAGCAAATCAGAAGTTATCATCAAAACATCATTTCATTTTCCTGTTTCATCTGTTTGAGAAATAAAAAAAAACCTATACGGTTCTCATTTATTAAAAAGAAGTTACAAATCGCTGACATGAATCATACATGGAACATAATTATCTGATGACGGCTGAAATGAAATGCCGAATTCCAATATGACTCGTTAGGACTAACTGCTTCTTCCAGAATCTACGTAAGAATACTATGTACACAAATCGATTATATCACGCAGTGCATTAATTATTATAATTACCACGTCAGATCGTTCATGTGTACAATACAAGCCTATCATTATCTGGACGTACATAATAGATCAAGTCAACAAATCCCATAGCTGTACACATGTGGCATTTTTAGTCATATTGTTCTATTTTTAAACTAATAATTGTTTATAATTGCGAATGTTATCAATAGATATCATTAACAACAGTACTAAGACAATAATTATCGTATCACTCTAGTTAAGACTGACATAATCACAATGTCAGTGTTATTGAAAGTAATACCACAATTATTTTTTTAAAAAGGAATTGCTATGTTGTTTCTTGTCTTGCTAGGAAAGTAGGTTTCCTACTATATATAAAACTGATTGGAATGCGTATCAAAATACTAATTACTTTTCTTATGCTGTTGTAAATACTGTCACTGTTACATCTGCTACTACGAAATGTATATATAATAATACTAACATTTCGTATGTTAGCACTGCTATTCTTCCTACAAACATTTTAGTATTATTCCAAGATCAACAACAAAATGAATACTACACAAATGTAGCAGTACATTAAATACTATAACTTCCTAATAGTTATACAAATATTACAAACATCGGGTTCTCCTTCTGCAGTCTTCCAGGCTTGTTCAGATATTTTTCTGCAGATATCATCCATCTCATTTATGTTCAGCATATATAAGCAGATACCAGTGGAGAAAGAATTAAGCAGATACCAGTAGAGAAAGAACTAAACAGATACCAGTGGAGAAAGAATTAAACATATACCAGTGGAGAAAGAATTAAACAGATACCATTAGAGAAAGAACTAAACAGATACCAGTGGCGAAATAACTAAAACGATACCAATGGCGAAAGAACTAAACAGATACCAATGGCGAAAGAACTAAACAGATACAGGTGGAGAAGGAACTAAACAGATACCATTGGAGAAAGAACTAAAAAGATACCAATGGCGAAAGAACTAAACAGATACAGGTGGAGAAAGAACTAAGCAGATACCAGTGGAGAAAGAGATAAGGAAGAGACGCTGGCGATGGATAGGACATACACTAAGAAAACTGACCGGAAGCATTGCAAGACAGACACTATTTTGGAACCCGCAAAGAAAGAGGAGTAGAGAAAGACCTAGATAGACCTGGAGAAGAGAGCTGGAGACTGATATTAAAAGGATAGATAAAACATGGACATAATTGGAAGGGATGGCAGGAGAGAGGAAGAGCTGGAAGAAGTTTGTTTAAGACCTGTCCTCCGTTGTGAGTTGAAAGGTGAAGAAGATCGAATTCTTATTCTTGTGTCTTCCAAGTCTTTTCAGATTCATGTCTGCAGATATCATCCATCTCATATATATTCAAATCTTTCTCCTATTATTTCTAGCTCCAATTCAATATCTTTCCCGCCTCGAGTGGTTACCGAGGCCCAAATTTGGGGTGTAAAGAATAGAACCACTGTTACCTGCCACGCATGTCGTAAGAGGCGACTAAAGAGGTTTGGCTGAAATCGGATGCACATGTCCTAAACGTGTAGAAGTTTATGCGTTTAGGGGCCTACCAAACCAATGTGCAACGTATACACGTTCTTGGCAAAGATCAAACATATCACAAAGAGTGATTAAAATTGGTCGTAAAGAACGAACGCAAAGAAGAAGAAAGATATCTTTTCATTGCTTTCTTGGTCTGTCTCGTGTTTTGTCCAGTTCATCTTTATTTATGCAATACTTGGAACCCTATTGACTATTAGTCTTGTAATATATTCTAACAATTTATGATTCACATGTGGGTGCATGTAGCTTAAATATATTCTAACAATTTATGATCCACATGTGGGTGCATGCAGCTTAAATATATTCTAACAATTTATGATTCACATGTGGGAGCATGCAGCTTAAATATATTCTAACAATTTATGATCCACATGTGGGTGCATGCAGCTTAAATATATTCTAACCATTTATGATCCACATGTGGGAGCATGCAACTTAAATATATTCTAACAATTTATGATCCACATGTGGGTGCATGCAGCTTAAATATATTCTAACAATTTATGATTCACATGTGGGAGCATGCAGCTTAAATATATTCTAACAATTTATGATCCACATGTGGGTGCATGCAGCTTAAATATATTCTAACAATTTATGATTCACATGTGGGAGCATGTAGCTTAAATATATTCTAACAATTTATGATCCACATGTGGGTGCATGCAGCTTAAATATATTCTAACAATTTATGATTCACATGTGGGAGCATGTAGCTTAAATATATTCTAACAATTTATGATCCACATGTGGGTGCATGCAGCTTAAATATATTCTAACAATTTATGATCCACATGTGGGAGCATGCAGCTTAAATGGTAGTGAGCTCGATCACAACCCAAGCGTACC
Organism: Arion vulgaris; assembly: GCA_020796225.1. Taxonomy (NCBI): domain Eukaryota; kingdom Metazoa; phylum Mollusca; class Gastropoda; order Stylommatophora; family Arionidae; genus Arion; species Arion vulgaris. The sequence continues at coordinate 25,303,794 of CM036761.1, read as the reverse complement.
TGGTTCAAACTTCGCGGCTGGCAGTTTGAAAGCAAATTTGTTCGCATGGAATTTTACGAAAGGTACAAATATACCTCATTATTCAGTAAGCAATGGAAAACTACTGAAAGTATTCTTGGTGCTCACAAAATAGAATCGACGACTAGTTTACTGTGGTAGATGGCGAATTCATGCAGAGGATATGTCAGGATTTTTTTTGTTTAGCCATTTTTGGCGTCCGTGGCTTAGGGGATAGTGACTCGCTCTTTTAACTCCGACGTTCTAGGTTCGAATCACGCTGCGGACGGTTTGGTTGCAAAATTGTTTCGTGTCAATTTTTATAAAAGGACGATGACACCACCCGTTCAGAAAGAAATGGCAAACTACTTAACGTAATAATGCTTAGAAAAAACCACAAACAGCGTTTAAAAGCTGGGGTCGCAAAGTCCTGTAAAGCATATGTAATTAACTTTTTTTGTTCATGAAAGTTGTAATTAACGTTGATTTAAACATCAATGAAATATCCTTTTTGTTTTAAATTATATCTTCTTTATTATTTTCATAATATTAGGACAAAAGATTCGTCTTAAATGTATGCTTTCAAAGTTCTGTAACTGTGTTACATCTTCTTTGTTTTGCTTCAGGTTTCCGATATATATATACACTCTTCTTCTTCTTCTTTAAACGATGCATATCGGCAACTTGTTAACCACTCTTTGTAATTTGTATGTGATCTGAGCCTAAGAGCTGTTGTGCGTTGTGTCAGTTATGCGCTTACAAGTAAGCCAGGACATCTAAGTTCTGCAACGCTTTTTATTTACTAGGGTAGCTTCCTAAGGCCCCTACCTCAGTCGCCTATTACGACATGCTTTGTAGGTCGCCGTGTTACTATTACTAGCCCCGGCATAACACGGGCGAGATTCATATAAAACAATTTGTCTTTTGACAGTTTTATATATTGAGATAGTAGTGTTACGGAACACTTTGTGTTTCAGCGGCTGGTGGAGGCAAAACCGAACGTAATTCTTGATTTTATTCTAGAGTTCATTGATTAGAGTTCATTATTATATTGAACCTATTTAAGTATATGTCTAAGTACTTACATGTTTCTGTACTATTGGTTTTCATATTATCAGCTTAAATGCAGGACCGTGCGGTATATTTTTTCAGTATGATGAAAGTCTTCGAAATACCGCCCCTTAATTTTTTTTTCTTTAAAATAACCTTCAATTGTAATTTGTATGTTTCCGGTTAAGCCGCACCCCCTTTCGGTGCCGCCTGATACGGCTGTCTCTTTGTATCATAGCACGGCACGGACCTGCTTAAATGTATTCAATTTCCTTTTTTATTCTCCTCTGCTGTTGTTATCATCTATTCTTTCTTTTGTACATTGATATTTACTCCTACTACTTGTCTTCAATTCCAGTGTTTGAAGGTTCTCACGGTTTCTTGCTAATTATCTTTTACCACATGCATGCAAGCGGCATAACGAGCTATTATTGTTGTTTCCAATGTAACACAATCTTCCTGTACATCTCTTAGTGTTATTTATACAAGGATTTGTACACATCGCTCGGAACAGGACTTAATTTTACTTTAAACCCTTTCCTTTTTTAATTTGTAGATATGCAATATTGATATAAACGTTACAATCAATCAAACAGCGATGTAGATGTTGCAACTGCATAATAGTGATATACATGTTACCACTATGTAACAGGGGGGACAACTATCAAATAGTGATATACAAGTTACCACTATGTAACAGGGGGGATAACTATCAAATAGTGATATACATGTTACCACTATGTAACAGGGGGATAACTATCAAATAGTGATATACATGTTACCACTATGTAACAGGGGGATAACTATCAATTAGTGATATACATGTTACCACTATGTAACAGGGGGATAACTATCAAATAGTGATATACATGTTACCACTATCTAACAGGGGGACAACTATCAAATAGTGATATACATGTTACCACTATGTAACAGGGGGACAACTTTCAAATAGTGATATGCATGTTGCCACTATCTAACAGGGGGACAACTATCAAATAGTGATATACATGTTACCACTATCTAACAGGGGTACAACTATATAGTGGTATACATGGTACCACTATCTAGCAGGGTGACAACTATCAAATAGTGATAAACACGTTACCACTATCTAACAGAGGGGACAACTATCAAATAGTGATATACATGTTACCACTATCTAACAGGGGGACAACTATATAGTGGTATACATGGTACCACTATCTAGCAGGGTGACAACTATCAAATAGTGATATACATGTTACCACTATCTAACAGAGGGGACAACTATCAAATAGTGATATACATGTTACCACTATCTAACAGGGGGACAACTATATAGTGGTATACATGTTACCACTATCTAGCAGGGTGACAACTATCAAATAGTGATATACATGTTACCACTATCTAACAGGGGGACAACTATCAAATAGTGATATACATGTGACTTCTTTTTCTTGTTACGTCTAATTCTAAGTAAAATAAAAAAGAAGGTACACTTTAATGTGAAGCAAAATAAAAAAGTAGTGAAACTCTAATGTGGAGTAACATAGAAAAAATGTAATCTCTAATGTGAAGTAAAAGTATAAATATCGTAAACTCTAATGTAAAGTGTAATATATATCATGAATTTACAGATGTCCCAGCAACTGAGCTCAATGTTGAATTTGTTTTAATAATTTCAAGTTTAACGTAGTTACTGGATCGAGCGTAACGCCCGAGTGTGTATGGGGCTCACAAGGGGAGAAAATAATAGTAACCCTGTAACCTGCAAGGCATGTCGTAAGAGACGACTGATGTTGGGACCTAGAGAAGCTACCTTAATAAATAAAATACGTCGCAGAAATCGGATGTACTGGCCTACTTGTATGCACATAACTAGCACAACGTACACTCGTTCTTAAGCTCAGATCATATAAAAAATCACAAGAGTGGTTTAACAAGTTGTAGATATGGAGCGTTTGAAGAAGAAGAAAGGAGAAGAAATAGGGAAGGAAGAAGAAGAAGAAGAAGAAAACAAATCTAAAGCAACAGGATGTGGTAAATGAAGGGTTAGAATTCCGTTGAAATTACTGAAGACATTTGAGGTATCCCTTAGAATAATGTGATATTATGATTTGGAGTATTTCTTACCAAAAGAAAAGATATAGACACTATCATTATAGTAGTCAATTTCTGGAGGCTTAGGTGTAAGTTGCGTCTCTACATTTCTTCAGATAATATGCAAGCAGTTTAAAATAACATATTTTTGAGAGGAACACACACGAATTTGGAGAAGTTAAGAGGTGAAAGATAACATTGGGAAGAATTATATAACAAAGAAATCGAACCGATGAGAGCATCAAGTGTATAGGTCAAGAAATCATTTAAACAAAAAATGAGTGGTTTGAATTGTTAAAGTGATATGTGGCACAGTAAGTGAGATGTCGGGAGAAAGTTCAGTGCTGCCATTGGCTACCATACAATAAGGCAAAGTAGGGGAACATATTTCCACCTTGAAAATGTATTTTTGATAAACCAGTGTTATACGAATCTAGTCTTCTCCATTTCATGGCCGTAAACTATCAACTAAAGATAACATTACCAACACTGATGTAATGTAACTTGCTAATATGCGTTCCATAATGGAAATGATCAGCAAGACTAGGATGGAGAATAGCCGCATGTGTCAATATGTTTTTATCTGTGAACTTTCGGAAAAAACGGCTGCAAAGCATACGACCTCTCGTATAAATGTATGTCTGCATGGTCTCAATGAAAACAATATTTTTTTTCCCAACCAATGGGAAAAACAAGTTGATGACCGATTTATATGAAAAACGTTTTTATGCAAAAGGCATTATATTTAGAGACTTAGTGATGAGCTGAAAGACAAGACATACAAGCATAAACTCAATAGTTGTCATTGTAGAACACTTGTCAAATGACGATTTGTAAAGACCAAAACGGTCATATAGATATACATGTATAAATAATATTTGAATATGTATTTATACGAGCCTTAATAATTATCACTATTGCATGCATAATGTTATTAGTTCAACTTTGATTTCTGTAGAGACAGAGATTTTGTTCTTTAGATGTCATTTCAAGATAACTTTTGAGGATTATTTCGCTTTCAGTGAAGTAATAATCCATCTGGTACCTTGGCTGATTGCATTACATCAAATGTTGCTTTGAATAAGAAAGCAGGGTTAATGGAATGTGAAGACCATCTGATAATGATTCTAATGAGTCAAGCAATCAAAATATTGCTAAGAATAATCATGCCAAGAATGAAGAATAAAATATGATAAAAGGTCAGAGAAAAGCACTTGGCACAGAACCTTGCTTGAATTACATTGAGAAACAAATAATAAAGTGATTTGGCCACTTAATAAGAATGCATCCACACTTCACAATATACAGAGTTTTCTACAACAGAACATCAGGAAAGAAGGCGAGAGGAAGATAAAAGAGAGTTAAAAAGAGCAAAAATAACAGTGTCCCAAGCCACCAGAAAGCACAAGACAAAAACAGAAAACCACGACACTAGGCAACAACCTGGTAGCAGTGTGACGACAAAAGAAGAAGAAGAAGAACAGTTGGGTTTTGTTTAACCATCAACGCAATACATATCATAAGAACAATAACAAAGAAAGTAATAGAAGTCAAACATACGTATACATATGGAGTATAGATTACACCAAGACATTGGACAATGTAACGCACAACGAAAGTATCAACATGGTGAAGAAACTTTCTACACAAAAATTGCCATCATAATTTTGTGCTTGTCAAAACACAGAACACAATTTCTAAGCAATAAAAATACAAAATATCCAGAAAATGTAAAACAATATATGAGTGGTTTTTTTTGCTTCTGTTATGCATTTCATCGTCAGGCTTTGTGAAGAGTTCTGACAAGTCACCTAAAGTGTGCCTCGAATATTCTGATTCCTACAGCATAATACTCGTATATTTTTGTGAGCTATCGTTTATGTGGATGTTTGTTATAGTCCGTTCAAAAACACATACCCACAGTCCAATGCGAATTTTAGAAAAAACAATCAATTCTACAGTAGAGAAACTTTGTACAAAATCTTAGAATTATACCGACGCAAATGTCTGATGAAAGAAATTGCTATAGAAAACCTGGAATTTGTAATATAACGGTTTCCTTTGATGTTGACGGCATATTTCGCGAGTCTGAAACGAAGTTTTAGTTTTACAATAAACGCACCAATATGACATTTGATGACAAGTTGAAACAATAAATATAAACTTAGATGTATTGTTTTTAAATAACTTACATTATAGTTAAAGTTTGCTGCCATTCCATAATGTCCCCCCCCTTTCTCGTCCAGGCTTGGGACTGACAATGACGGAGCTACTTGGAGACGTTCTTTTCAAATCGTTACTTCTTCGGTTCAATGTGCGTGTGTTAACATATGTCGTAGGGAAGTATCACTACAATAAAATAGCTCTTTTCTCTGGTTTTGGTATACTGTGGTACAGATGGCTCCCATATGCGCCAGTTAGCGGAAATGCGCATATAGTATTAATGACACTTTCTGCGTTGTAACCTCAAACTCATTATAAATATTATTTCAATGTCTGTTTTGAGAAATAAACAATATGACCCAATAGCCTCACACTAGTTTCGATAAACGCCTTTAACTAAACGTCCGTGTGGCACTTATGACGCCAGTTATTTACCACGGTCAGTCGTGTTTTGAATTGGTGGGCGGGAAACGCAATAATTGTTAAAAACAACATGTATTCCGTCCTGACTGTTGCTATTTTTGTAGTCAATGTATTAAATGGCTGTAAACATTAGCTTTCTTCAACCATGCCAATGGACGCTTTAAATATATAGCACAAAGAAGGCAACTTCTAGATGGTATAATTGTTTGAATGACCAAATAAATGTTTGTAGCGTCGGGAACATGTGTAGTTCACATACAAGTTTCCACATTATTTAATCAAATGATTACATTGATACACATTTTATCTGTGGGCATCACAGGTTGAACGGACTATAACTTTGAAATCGTTTGTATCTAAATAGTAGTGTACATCGTGTAGTACTGCTAGTTAGTAGTGGTGATACATTGCCTTACCATTTTTGTATGTTATTGCTTAATATGATCTAACACTAGTCGTGTTTCTACCTTGTTTCTGATATTGTTGTTTCTGATATTTTTTCTCCTATTTAATCCAACTATTTTCCGCAGACAGGTCACCTCTATTGTTGTATTTTTCAGCTTTAAACCAAATTAATTTCTGGATATGTTCATTTTGGTATTATATAAAACGTTAAACAATATAACACATAATTTAGTCTCTACCTAACACACATTCAATAAGATATGGGTTGTTTTGTATCGAATGGCAAACTACTGAACGTAACAATGCCTAGAAAAATCACAAGCAGTGTTAAAAAGCTGGGGTTGATTCGCAAAGTCCTGTAAAGGATATGCAAGAAACTTGGTTTTTGTATTGACTGATACCATTTATATGATGCACTTTATAAAACAAACAAACTCCCATCTTCTCATCATCACACGCTTCTCTTTATGTTCAAGTGCTTGAGATTAGCTGACAATCACTATTCTCAACATTTTATCACATGTCTAAAGACGAAATATCGACTTCACTACATCAGCTTTCCTGTTATGACTTGGTCACTTTCCGAAACAAATAGCCACCTGACTGCTGATATTGTTACACAAATCACAACTTCCTTATCTTTGACATCAATCCTATGGATCTCCAGAATAAATGCGCTCATGAACAGAACGGATTCGAGTAGTTGACTGAGAATACTATAGTTGATTGAATAGAAATCTGCGTAAATCTTGTCATTAGTCACTATATTTGGTTTTTACAAAGAGCACTTTCTGTGCGATTTGGACTAAATCTTTCAGGTTATTGTTCAGCTAATGATAGCCATATTTGTATATATATATATATGAGTGTGTATTATTCTGATACCTACTGAAAACAACAAACATTCAAGTCATTCGCGAGATAAAAATGACGTTGTCATTAAGTAACGTACTTCTGTAGCATTGATGGCGTGAAAAGTGTTCAGGCTCAAATATCTAAACGTCTATTATTTTGTTAAAGTATTGACATAATCATTCTAGTATTCCGTGTGTATATATATATATATATGGCCATTTTCGTCTTTACAGACCGTCAATTGACAAGTGTTTTGCTGTGACAACTTCTGAGTTTTCGCTTTTCTATCTTGTTTTTCAGCTCATACATAAGTGTCTTCTCAAAGACCATGCGCCCTTGCGCAATATCCTTCCACACAACTCTGTCATCAGCTAGTTTGTATTCTATATAAGATGTAATTTTACATATTCTGAGCTTAATAGCAGTTCGCTTCAGTTTACCTCAACCTGATCATTTAAAGCTTACTGTTTTAGCCGTTTCTTAATATGGTTATCTCCTTACCATATAATTAACCACTATCCGTTTCACCATGAATCTTCTCTTTCTTTTTCTTCACCATGAATCTTCTCTTTCTTTTTCTTTGCGTTCGTTCTTTACCAACAATTTTAATCACTCTTTATGTTTGATCTTTGCCAAGAACGTGTATACGTTGCACATTGGTTTAATATGCCCCTAAACACATAGACTTCTACACGTTTAGGGCATGTGCATCCGATTTTAGCCAAATGAATCTTCTAAAAGAAAACTAAGAAGGAAATGCAGAGGACCAAATGCTACCATCAGATAAAAAAAACTTTCACAGAAACTACAACTAGTAAAGCGCAACAGTGCATTGGCGTATAGATCCGGCAGGTTGTACATATTGCCTTTGTGCTGATCAAGAATTCTAAAATAGCCAGACGTTTAAAACTTTATTGTTTCTTGCATATAGTACGGGATCTCTCTGTTAAGCCTTTTGTCTTGCGAGACGAAGGTCGTGGGTTCGAATCCAAACCGCGCCATTCTGTTCACTAGTGCAGTTTTTTCAGAGACCCAGAATTGTTGCTGGAGCTACGGAGTTCGTGCTTTGTGCAATACTCTTGACAGGTGGCGTGCTATTTCTCCGGGAGAAGAGCCGAGCCATATGGTGTAAAACCTAGTGTAATGAAGTCAATCCTTCGGCTTTAAAACCCTTTTTTATTTCAAAAATATAGTAAGTAAATGAATATTTGTGTAGAGATCGCTGTGTCGTAGAGGTTAGATGTTCGACTCTTGTTCCATAGGAACTCAGTTCATTTCCTCGTGGAGTCATAGATTTTCCAGAGATCCCTGATCTAAGTGTAGGTGAGATCGAGTTCCTAGACATTTCAGAGACCGACACTAAATTGTAGGTCCCGTGTTTAAGTTGGGCACGTAAAAGAACCCTTGGTAAAATCAAGAACAGCAGGACGAAATCCTGGCAAAATTTCATTTTAAAGATTTTAAAATAATACCCTAAAAACATGTTCACCATCTTCTAAATTACATCAGGGACCCTTGCTGGTGCAACGGAGTTCGTGCTCTGCCCCTGAGATATTTATGAGTAAGAAAAGATATCGTATCAGATATGGTTTACTCATCGAAGTGCAATGATGATGGTCCTATCAATCTGTATCAATCAATATGTGTGATAGCAAAGATTGCATTACATAAATGTAACACTTATACCATCATAATTATGTGGCATGTATAGTAGTTATGTGGAGTTTTTCTATAACGTGTTCTGCCTCTTCTGAGCTTCTACTAGTTTGAGAGAACTGGCACCTAGGAATCGTCAGCGGGGAGAATGAAGGAGTGATGATAAGAAAGTTGAAAGTTGAACAAACACAGAGTGATTATGTGCGTGGATTACTAGTGATTGACGGGAGCACTCAACATGCATACACATCATGTTTGGAATAAAATCGAACAGAACTGCCTAAAGTACAACATCAACAGTTAATGAGCACTGACGGGGTTCTCTCCGGCATGGAGGCAATGTGCACACTTCCTGCTCCAAAGGTCGTCGGTTCGTTCCCCGAGTAAGCGATCGGAATATCCTCCAGAGATGTATCTAAATGTTGATTAAATCTTGTCCGTAGTCAAATCGGAGACGTTGGCTAAAATCGGATGCACTTGTCCTAAACGTGTAGAAGTCTATGCGTTTAGGGACCTACAAACCAATGTGCAACGTATACACGTGTAGTAGTTTATGCTAGTACAAGGCCCCAGGAAAAAAAATAATAAGTCCAAGTAAAATGGGTTGGTCAAAGGAAAGGCACGTGATCGTCCACTGATTTATAATCTTGATTTAAATATAACCTCACTCTTTCCACATTTCTGTCTTACTACAAACTAAGATTTTAGTGAAATACAACTAACCTAACACCGTTGTGATCAATTAGCAACAAGATGGATAAATTATTTAATAATGAACTCAGGCTATGCATATATCAATTTAACCTTTGTAATATTCACAGCAATAATCGTTAGCTTAACCTGTCACCACAAATTTGATTGTTCTAATACACTCTTCCATTTAAGTAGTAAAATTGTTCAAGTTCGATGGAACCAATGGTTGATAATCACTGGATGATGATAAGAAGGTTCAGTCCTTTCCTGTCAGATATGGAACGACTTGAACACGGTTGCAGCATCCATCAGGTGGTGGTTGTCATACGTCTGGGTAGACGTCTAAGATCCTAGTTAGGATCGATGTAGTGTCGTCTCTGTCCGTTCAAGCACCGTGGTCTGGTCATCCAAGATGATGATGATATTGTTTCTGTTATCGTATATGAACAGTCGAATCACAGGAAGATTACTCATATAGATATATCTACACTTTCTAGTATGAGTTCTGCCAAGTAGAACTCTAGTTGATTTCTCACCTCTAGCAGCAAGGTACACAAAGATACTTGGAAAGAACAATAATTTGCCTAAGCAATTCCTCAGTCTAACCAAATCTGATTCTCTATCATCTACTACCTCGCTGTTTGTTCAACATGTTACCTTTATAAATCTCGGAAATAAATCACCATGTTCATTTGTGTTGATAGATTGTCTCACAGACATACCCTCTCAATAACGTCATTGAAATTGAATAGTTTTTCCAACGTCCTCTCTCATCCAGCTCTAATGTGTATCGCTCTGTTTTCTTTTGTTGACTTCCCAAAGCAAGGCTCTAATAATGGTGATTTCTTGGTCTTCTGCCCTCCCTGAATTAGACTATACACACGAGCTCACAGTTCGCTCTTTTGTTTCTTGGTTGATGGGGGCCCTTCTTCTCTTCTCAACTACTTTCCTTCCATCTTGCTTGCATACCAAGGTCTCGTCTTGCACACTCTGTTTATCTTTTGCGATCTCTTTTCTCTGCTGCCCTACAAGTGGGTCGTGTGCAAAAAGTAACCCGGATGTATTGACCGTTACCTACTTCTCAATGTAGTATGGCTGGCCACTTTACCATCAGTTGGCGTATAAAGTAAGGCTTACCAGCTGACCACCGTTCCATCCTCTTGTCCTGCATAACCCTGTTACACACGTTCTTGGCAAAGATCAAACTTACCACAAAGAGTGATTAAAATTGGTCTTAAAAAAACGAACGCAAAGAGGAAGAAGAAGAAATCGGAGACTGCCGATGAATGGTAGATCCCTTTTCCAAGTTGAGCACGTAAGCAATAACTTGAAAGCTAAAAACTGTTTAGATTTGAATGCATAGCCATCGAATTCATTACAAATAGTAAACAAAAGTTCTTACAAAAATGTTTACAATCTTCAAAATTACATCGATAACTCTCGCCGGTGAGATCTTCAGCAGCGTAGTTGTTAGTGAACTCGCTTAGTAGGCTGGTGGTCCGGGTTCGAATCAACTGTTGGCTTGAAATTGTATCCATCCGTAACGGCTCTCAGGTCGACCCAGCCTCAATAGGTTACCAGGAAATCTCTGGGATGTAAATCTGCCGGTGTGATGTTGATCACATCAGCCATCGTGTAATTGACGGTCAATGAAAAATACGGGCATAACGCAGTATTATCCTATATACAACGTGGTATTTTATATTTTTTCTTTCCATCCAGAAGCACTTGGCTTTCAGCTCTTCGGCTCGGTGCCATGGACATAGTAACCCTTTGATTCGATGCCACCAACACCGTAAATCTGGAGAACCTATGGATTTTCTGCAGTCCACCCCCCTCTGTGAGTTCGGAATTGAACAGCACTCACATGGGGCTTGTCACCCGTCGTCCAACGCGCTACTACACGCTGGGCAGTCGGGCATACAACGTGGTATAAAAAGTGTTCCTTTGCTTTTTACTCTCGCGGGCTCTACTCTGTTTGCGCGCTGTCGCTGATTGAATTCTTCGTAAAAAGAGTTCAAAACACACATGGTTATTTATCCAAGAGCATTGATGATGGATCTATCAACCATTCAATCAATCAATCGATTAACACTGAGATAAACTGAAATCTAAACGTTAAACCTTCTTTGTCATCACCGTATGTTATAAAGAACATCATCATCTATATATAGTTTGAATGAAGCCCACAATGTGTTGGTTACCGTTGCCAAGAATATCGTTACGAAGATATAGTACATGAACAGTGCCTTACGCTAAATACTTCTGTATTGTTTTTCCATTTTAAAAAAAGTGAAAAACGTCGACATGAATCTTTGCCAAAAAAAAACAAATACAATTTACATCAGCTTGTAAGATCATTGACATCTTTGATGACAGCAATAATAATTACACGAAGTATTATTGTTGAAGAAGAACATTAGAAAATAGACAATTGCAAGTAACTCTATTGTGTTAGTTATTCTTGTCTATGTTGTGACTGTTAATTGTTAGTGGTGAAGAAGGCAGCTGGAATTTGCAGGGAAGGTACGCACTGTTGCATTTATGTTGCTGTTTTGTTTGTTGTTATTGTTCGAACCTTTCAAGAAGATGTTGTTTTTTTAATTTACATTTCAGAAGAATGTACACACTGTTTTACAACAGCGTGATTTAAGATAGTAGTTCCGACAGGGTTATGGTTAGTGCGCTGGCATTGTACACGTGTGGTCTCATGATCAGAATCCACAGTGGTACTAGGATATTTTCCGACCGCAGCGGCACTCATATCAATTCAGATTGTATTGTGTACCTGAGAGACAATGGAATCAAATGCGGCCTACGTGATGTTGACCATACCACACATACTGTCCCACAGATCAATGTCAAATACGTGCTTAATAAAGCCTTTTCCAATGTACCTTACGACATGAAAATGAGTTCTTTGTGTACTTATTATATATGTATATATATATATATATATATATATATATATATATGATGAGACAGAGAGCGAGAGAGAGAGAGGGAGAGGGAGATTCCGAAATTAATGTATAAATGTGTGCCTACTCCAGTAACGACTATGTTTGTCATCATCGTCATTGTGTTTCTCGTTATCCGTTACTTTGACTAACAAAGTCTACCATATAATCAGTATATAATTGTACTTCTTCAGTCCACTAAAATGCTTCTTCTGTTTCAAAAAACCGTCCTTTGCCTGTTTTGTCTAATTATGTAATTACGTAGGCCGTAAATATGTTTTTATTTTCATATGGTTTTGTTTTAACTAATGGTTTTAAAGGATATAGATATGTTCTTGGTATACAATAATTAAAGAATATAGATATGTTCTTGGTATACAATAATTAAAGGATATAGATATGTTCTTGGTATACAATAATTAAAGGATATAGATATGTTCTTGGTATACAATAATTAAAGGATATAGATATGTTCTTGGTATACAATAATTAAAGGATATAGATATGTTCTTGGTATACAATAATTAAAGGATATAGATATGTTCTTGGTATACAATAATTAAAGGATATAGATATGTTCTTGGTATACAATAATTAAAGGAGTATAATAAAATAACATAAACCAGAGCTATTTCCAAATTGTTAGATTATCAAAATATTAACTTAGTTCAAGATTAGTAGTTGTAGTTATAGTAGGGGTAGTTGTTGTGATAGCAGTGATAGTGGTGATGGTGGTGGTTGTGTGATAGTAGGCTTTTTTCAGCCCAATGCACCATAGCGCTGTACCACTACGCAGGTGTTCTGCGGGCCCTTTGTTGACTTAGTCTGATTTTGGAATGACAGTGTCATTCAGAATTATTACACCTAAGAACCGAAAGTAGGCCCCACGATGTATTCTGAAATAATCCCTATTCTTCTCTACTTGTGTAACCAGACTGCGCTCATTCTTCTTGTTAGAGCGCTTAATATCGACCACATGTTAACCACTCTTTGTGATTTGTATGTGATCTGAGCATAAGAGTGATTGTACGTTGTGCCAGTTATGCGCCTACACGGCCCGCACATTCGATTTCTGCACTACTTTTTTCCCAAAGTCCTTACCTCATTCGCCTCTTACGCCATGCCTTGTAGGTCGCAGTGTTACTATTTTTGCTCCCCGTTGGCCGGGACACACACGGACGAGACTGCACAAAATGCAACATTCCACTCCACACTTCGTTCCTACAGGTGCATGTGACTTTATCGGCTGTGTCCTGTATGCTTGTGGTTATGCAAATATATTTCAAATCGTGCTTGCAGAAATCCTTATCTCACATTTGAGATCTTCCAGTCTGTATATTCCCAGGTAGCACAAGGTTGGCACTTGTTTAAATGTGTATCTTACTTTGACAACAGTATTCACAAATTGACTAAATTAGTTATATGTAAGATATCGCATATCATTATATCCGAAATGTTGATATTTATCGATAGGAATATACAGTTTATCAGTCATCACTTGCTTGCTATGTATTTGGATGTTCGAGTACTTGTGACAGCTGTTATGTTCTTAATGTCAACATAATTTAGTTTGTCGACAACTTTACTATTGTTAATTTTATATCGTAACATGTTGGGTTTTGCTTTTATGTTAAATGGAAGTCTTCGGAACAGCAGTACCAAAATATATCTGGCTTTTTTTCCAATTCTTCAGTACAGCATAACCATATTAGAACTGTCTGTTTTCCACTTCTACTCCTGTCCTCTCGTCTTTAATTCGCATAGCTATACTTAAAGATGGATCTCTATGCTCGGACAAAATGTCTGACCACGGTCTTGTGACTTGATCCTTTGCGTACTATGAACTCCTCCGCCTGAATGCAGTACACACTTTTGTCAATATCTGATAGTTATTGAATCATCACCTACAAGTACTTCAGCAACGCTAGCAGGTGATACATATCTCTATAACTTCACTGATATCTTACTATGCAAGGAAGCAATGGAAATACACACGGTTAATCAAAGAAATGCAATTATTAATCAGTCAATACACTAAATCAATCAAATATTATTATGTTTCTTCCTTTCTTTTAAATCATAGTTTACCTCACAGCATCAAGATAAGAAGAGATTGCTAGAACTGGTTTTTGTGTGCGCTACATAAGTGTTTTTCACAGCCTCTGTTATCTCTTAGATTCTTATGGTTCGCGTAGACGGCCATTTGCTTTGCATCCACTGTTTTGGAGTAACATTGTTGTTTTTAGGCACAATGGCTGTTGGTAATCTGCTCATGTGGTCATATCATTTATTTGTTGTTTCTTGTTGAAGTTAAGTACTGATCTTTTACTCAATGCTGATTATATACTGCAATAAAATGTGTAAGTCATGAAGTAGACGAATATAATGTTTCCGTACACATTTTCTTCATTTATTAACTTCCGTTCTCATTTTAAATTATGTCCTTTAACGTTGTTGGATAATTTTACTTACAAGACTATTTGTTAATCATCTAAAGAGACACATGTTATCGTTTTAAAGGGGTTTTAAAGCCGAAGGATTGACTTCATTGCACCGGGTTTTACCCCATCTGGCTCGGCCCCTCTCCGCAGAAATGGCACGCCACCAGCCGAGATTATTGCAAAAAGCACGAACTCCGTAGCTCCAGCAACAATCCTAAGGGTCTCTGGAAAAAAATTGTGCTATTGAACAGAACGGCGCGGTCCGGATTCGAACCCACGACCTTCGACTCGCAAGGCAAAGGGCTTAACCACTCAGGCACATAAACCCCCTTATCGTTAATATGGTATGGTATGGCCTTTTTCGTCTTTACAGACGATCAATTGGCGAGTGTTTTACTGTGACAACGTCTGAGTTTTCGCTCTTTTTTCTTGTCATTACAGCTCATACATAAGTCTCTTCGCGAAAGACTTCGCACCCTTGCGCACTATCGCTTTCCACACAACACTATCATCAGCTCGTTTTTTCTAGTATGCTGGGACCTATAGAAAAGTTGTTCATTTGATGCCTTCCATACACAACTGTTGCTTTCTGTCTTGTGTCATATCGAAAGCAAAGATGGAGTGTTCTCTCCCTTTGTGTTTAGCCTGGGCAGCTGATATGGAGAATGTGTCTTGCCCATTTTGCACAAACCCCTCCCTACCCTACTGTTTCATCCAAAGTAAAGACAAAGTCTATACGTTTGGAATCAAGCAGGTAAAATCCAGCAGGTATCGTTAGTAAAACTACTTCCATAGATTCACAATAGATTCTCGAGAAGCTATTATTGTTGATTATAATTTAAGCTCTGCTAGCATTTATATTCTGAAATCTTACAAAGATTCAATCAGTTCTGTTGTAAATTGTATCGTCTACGGTTAGTTCAGTTTGTTTCGATGTGTCTGTGCTGTATTTATATTTCCTCATCTCCCGTAGTTCTTATCAGTGAACAACATTCCAGCCTAACACCATACTTCTCTTCATCACTGTACACATTTTGTTTCTACATTCCAGTGTTTAAGTTTGATTTGTACGAATTTGTCGAATGTATTTCTGTATTGTATCTAGCTCTGGCTATTACCACTACAAGAAAGGTATATATAAATATATATATTATATATATATATATATATATATATATATATATATACTGGTGGCTCGTCATTAAGGGCCATTGGGGCCGGGCCCCACCAACAATAATATGTAACGTGTATTTATTATTTTATAAATTAAAACATAACAACACAAAACCATGATTTTCCGAAAATTTGTGTCTGGCCCCACCAACAAAAATGATCACGATCCGCCACTGTATATATATTATATATGTTTATTCAATAATGGTTCACTGAAAGATGTGGCATATCCTTTACAGCATTAGCCATCAACCACAGTACAACATTAGCCATCAACCACAGCACAGCATTAGCCATCAACGAGGCATTGATTTTCTAGGACCTACTTGCTTCCAAATTGTCCGTCGCGGTGTTTGAACCAGATACACTTGGGTTGTGATAGAGCGCATGACAGCTTAAGCTACATTGAAAATTGAAAATCGTGGCATATCCTTTACATGACTTAGCCATCAACCACAGTAAACTAGTCGTTGATTTTCTAGGCACCACTTATATGTTCAGTAGTTTGCCATTGCTTTCTGAACGGTGAGGTCTATTTTTACCTTTTGGTAAAAATCCCACGGAAACGAATTTACTTCCAAACTTGCCCACCGTGGGGTTTGAACCAGGTACGCTTGAGTTTGTGATCGAGCTCACTACCGCTTGAGCTACAGATGCTCAGATACGACTCATACTTAAGCTACATACGACTACTATTAATATGTATATGTATCAATACTTACAAATGATAGCAAGGTTATATACTGGAACTTAAAGATCTGAAGTGATCAGACCGGATCACATCAATTCTGGAGAAAACCGAGTAGTTGAAGACGTCACTGTCTGTAGTACCGTTTTTAGAGCGGTGTGGGACACGTGCGACGGGAGCCTGATAAATTTACTGGCCGCATGGCTAGTGCAGTCGCCGCGAAGCTGTTCAGCTTAGCATTTTTTATTTAGTCCCACAACAGAAACGAATCCTTGGCCTTACCGTGAATTGAACTCAGATCTTCCGCATGGGAGACGCGTTCTAATCCTTTGGGACAGAATCTCTTCCAGGAGTTGATGTGAAACTAAATAAACAAACGATATTGGTGAAGAGGTATACAACAGTTGTAAATTATGAATACCAGCTTTATAGAAATGGATGTCAATATTGGTGCAACCCGAAAAGAACGACATACAAAATATTTAAGAAGATTGATTAATCAACAACGAACTGGCCCGTTGGACCACTTTTCTCTGCTAGATTTGCTGGGGCGGCGATCAGAGCACCTATGGGCATATCCGGAGTGCTATGATGATAGTCCTGTTATAACTGATAACTTATAATGGTACGAGAAGAATTATTATTAATTATCAGATGTTATGATTTTATAACAATCTTTGAAAAATATAGCACTTTTAATTCTTAGTGCAAGCACACTAAAAGAACGTTGATAATTTGATTTTTTTTAGAATATAATTTTGTAATGAAAAGTTATCTAACACAATCTATTGAAAGTGCATTTTAGTCCTCATGCAATATTTCATATTTCAGAAAGTTTATATTTAAACTTGCATTTTATGAATTAACTTTTTGTATTCCACAAATAATTATAAACATATATCATCAAATTAGTGTTGTGAATAACGTTGTTTCTATTTAATATTTTAGTTTGTGATGGGATTTGTGTGAAAAATGATATTACCAGAACTGTTCGTCAAGTTGATTGTCGTATTGCAGGAAATAATATTAGTTAATGTATTTATATGTATTTTTTGATTATTTGTTTTAAGTTAGAGCAATTACTAACAGCAATTACTAACAGCAATTGCTAACAGCAATTACTAACAGCAATTACTAACAGCAATTACTAACAGCAATTGCTAACATCAGTTACTTGTAATTTAGCAATACTGTGAGATAAGTATAGATTATACATGATTATCTTGAAGTACTACAAGTAAGTTACTTCTAGGCAGATGCAGTAGAGTAGTTGTTAGTGAACTCGCTTCTAAGACTAGTGGGCCTGGTTCAATTTCATAGTGGGTGCGAACAATTTTCCGACCGTAACGGCACCCAGATCGACCCAGCCTCAATTGGCTACCAGGAAAACCGCTGGATAGGAACGGTGGCTGGCGTGATGTTGACTACATCACCCATCGTGTGCCGACGGTCAATGAAATATTCGGGCCAAACACCGTATTGTCCTATATACCACCTTGTATAAACAGGTAAAAAAAAATAGTTACATATAATTTCAATCAGTTTTGTTAACAGGGGAAGAAATGATCAACTTACACTTTGATTGATTGATTGATTGATTGATATGACCGTCATCATTGCACATCGGTTAGTAACCATGTGGACTCCGATCTCTTTCTTACACATGGAGATCTCAGCGGCCGTGCACCAAATCCGTAGCACCGGTGAGGGTCTCGCTGTAACATACACTTTAATTAGGCACACTCAGATTGTGCTAATTATTACATGAAAATGGCTTTACAAGATTGTGGATATCAAAAGCAAAACGTAAATTATTATATTATATTTTCTAATTATACCCTTTTTGCGATCCCTCTGACAAAAACATTTTTCACAAATGATTTATATGTTTGCAGTTCTAAGCGGTTGGATAAATTGTTTTCAACATCAGATCACATTTGTTCCACCATTCGTCTCTATTTTTGTGTTATACTATTGTTTTCCATTTCTCTGTATATCTGAGAGCTGTCCTAGCCGATGGACATACAACACACATGTTCAATCCACTCATTTCTCAGTGTTTTTTTCGTTCTACCAAAGTTCGTACATTCCAAATCCCATAACAGATACGACATTCGATGATAGAATGTTAGCCGTTTGGAAGGAGACTCGTGTCTGGTTATTATGTATTAGTTACACCATTTTCGTTTAATAAAAAGGTTTCAGGTGAGGTTTTGTTTGTTCCAGAATCAGAATATAGTGTAATCTTTTACTGGCATGTCTGCTATTACAAAATATATATGTTCCGACAATGACATCTCACTGATTCACATAAATCAGAACAGGTGTTATCGTATTTATTGTATATAATTTGTTATACACATTTTGTCGCCCGCCTGTCCAGCGTGTTCGTAGCGCGTTGGAAGAAAGGTGAAAAGACCCATGTGAGTGCGGTTCAATTCTGTGGGCTGGCAGAATAGCCACATGTTCTCCAGATGTACGGTGTTCGTGGCACTGAACCGAAGAGTTACGGTGTTCATGGCACCGAGCCGATGAGCTGAAAAGCTTCAGTGCTTCTTGATCGGTTACGGTGTTCATGGCACCGAGCCGATGAGCTGAAAAGCTTCAGTGTTTCTTGATCGGAAAAAAATAATACAAATTGTGTAGATTCCTTAAAAGGATTTCAAGCATATAGTTTCTAGCAAATTTAATCATTATAATTCTAACTTTTCAAGATTATATTTTTCCAAACATACACGGACCCTACTTCCAAGTTCAGTTGCACCAACAGTAGCAAACTGGTTATTAATAAGCATTATACTTAGTTAAAGAGTTGAAAACTGATTAAATATGTGACCAAATTCGAGAGTAAGAAATTCAGGAATGTTTTTCAAAACGAAGAAGATCCCAAACGCCGCCACTGATAGATTCAGTAATAGACTTCAAATTTGTAAAGCGAGAACTGAATTTCCTGTCGTATTATATTACGTTTCTTAGTACTATATACACTATCATTACACAATACACACGCATATTTGTCTTTCTATTGTTTCAAATAATACAGACTCTCCCATTCAGAATTACAAGTGTAGCTCTATTATCGTTAGCCATATTTTTTAATAAATTACTTGGGGAGCATATGGCCTCTACAGTGTTTTGCTACTCTTCTCGGTCTCTGGCTGTTTTCTTTATGGGGTCTCCCAGGATAGTCGAGCACTCTTCAGTTCCTCAAGAAGACGTCGTCTCCAGGTCTGTTTATAATAATAATAATAATTCCTCTCGTACCGTTATACGTTACATAGGGCCTGCAAGTAATTTCTCCATACCGATCTATCCTGGGCAACTAGCTCAATCTCCTCCATGGAACTGAGACCGATATTTCCTGCCTCTCTCATCAAAGTTCCTTCAGGGTCTCCTTAGGTCGACCTCTCTTTCTTGAACCCCTTGCATCCCACTTCAATGCCTGCTTTGATATTCGTTGATCATTTCTCCTCAAGGTGTGCCCAACATATCTCCATCTTCTCTTTCTTATAACAGTTGTCACTAGTGGTTGACCAGACATGTCTCTGATTTCATCACTTCTCCTGAATTCGTTCCATTTTATATTCATTATTTTTCGCAGACATCTATTTTCAAATGCATTCAACTTGCTTTCTATATCTTTAATCATTTTCCAACTCTCGCTGGCATATGTTAGGATTGATACAACATTTGAATTGAAAATTCGTAATTTAGTTTTAATACTATATAACTTGCAGTTCCATATTTTATTTAGACTTTTAAAACTGATGTTGCTTTGCCAATTCGTATCATAATTAATTTCTTTTTTAATATTTCATGTGCAATCAAAATTGCTACCCAAATAGGTGAACTGCTCTGTTATTTTTATCATTTTAGATTCCAGTGTGATATCTGCATTACTTGCCATAGGTGTCTTCATTATATTTGTTTTTTCATAGCTTATCTGCAGTCCAACCTTTGATGCTATAGATGACAAGTTGTATGTTTTTCTTTGCATATCTTGGTTGTTTCTACTTAACAAGGCAATATCATCTGCAAAATCCAAATCTTCTAGTTGACTATTTTCTACCCAATCGATGCCAGTTTCGCCCCTGCAACATTTTCGCATCACCCAGTCAATGGCCACTCCAAACAATAGCGGAGATAGAATACAGCCTTGCTTTACTCCGGTTTCAACCATAAACCAGTCGCTGTGTCCACCATCAGTGCGAACTGCACACTGTGAACCATCATAGAGGCTCTTTATAATGTTTACTATTTTGTCTGGTATTCCATAGCATCTCAGAATATTGCACAGAGAGATTCTGTGTAGACTATCAAAGGCTTTTTAAAATCGATGAAATTTAGTATGAGTGGTTGTTGCTTCTCAATATGTTCCTCCAAAATTAGTCGTAGGGTAATTATTTGGTCTAAGCAGCTTCCCAGGTCTAAAACCAGCTTGTTCTTCTCTCAGGGTTGTGTCCACTGCTCCTTTGATTCTATTAAGAATGATTTTGCAGAAAGTCTTGGTCATTATTGATAATAGGGTGATCCCTCTCCAGTTGTTGCAATCTTTGAGATCACCTTTTTTGGGGGTCTTAACAATTATTCCCTTCTTCCATTGATCTGGGACAGTTTCTTCTTCCCATACTTTATTAAATAAATAAAGTATGTTTAGAACGTCCTATTTTTCGTTTTCCTTGCGGGTTCCACACAAGTTCTTGTCTAGTGACAGTGGACAGTTTCTTCCCTACGGAATACCCAACCATTCGCCATTTTCTCCTCTTGACATGGGTCATCATATGTTGCTGTCCGGATCTTATCCATAGGTCTGTGTTTGTAACTGTATTATACCATCTCAGTTTGAGAATCCACCAAAGACATTTCTTTGACAAAGGTCTGAATTATATTTGTATTTAACTTGGTGGCTCGCCGCGTTTATTATTTTTATTTAAAAAAAAAGTAACATGATATTAATGAACAAATGTTTCACTTCTTTATAAGCTAGTACAGATCAAGTTATACTATCAAATTCAAATCATAAATAAGATCGAATATAAATCACACATTTTAAATTGTGCCTGTGGAGCGGCCTTGCTGTCAACATTCATCGATTTTACTCTGCTACATGTTGTACTTTGCGTTCTCAACTTGAATTAGGACCCACGTTTTATCACTTATTGCCGACATAGTTATATACCTGTAACTCACCTATATTGAAAGCATTGATCTTTAGGAAAAGGTCCCGATTTCTTCCCACGGATAACAAACCACATGATTGTCTCGCTCCAAATGTCTAACCCCACGGAGTATATTTGGTGCAAGAAGCGAACACCTTACCTTCCCGCAATGTAGACAGATTGGGATAGGGCAGGACAACAGCAGGTGGAACAAGAGATAATGAGCAGAAGGTGGAGATGGATAGGACACACACTGAGGAAACCCCTGACAGCATCGTGAGACAGGCTCTTCGATGGAACCCCCAGGGCAATAGAAGTAAGGGAAGACCCAGAAACACCTGGAGACGGGAGTTAGAGATGGAATGCAAGAGGACGGGGATAGAGTGGTGAGATCTGGAAAAGATGGCATTGGATAGGCGGGCTTGGAAGGCCTTGGTTGCGGACCTATGCTTCCCTAGGGGCGAAGGGTGAAGAAGAAGAAGAATGTAGACAGATACATTTTAATTGAAAAAATAAACAATGTGACATATCCTTTACATGACTTAGCCATCAACAACAGTAAATGAGTTGTCAATTTTCTAAGCACCACTTATACCTTCAGTAGTTTGCCATTGCCATTCTGAACGGTGAGGTCTATTTTGATCGTTTGTAAAATTCCAAGGGAATTAATTTGCTTAAAAATCTGCACCCTGCGGAGTTTGAACCGGGTTCGCTTGGGTTGTGATCGAGCTCACTACCGCTAAAGCTACAGACGCTCACATTTGAATTACACCTGGTAAATATAGTAATCATCAGTTAAAGACAATGCTGTTTTCATATAGTGTGTAAGCAAAAAAGTGCAGGTGTAGTCCTCGCCAAGTGTCATAAAGGTATGTGATGATTGCTGGTGTTAGATGGAGAAAAGTGGTTTTAGGTTACTAGAAGTATTCTTGGGTTGTTTCTTCACAGTTTAACAAGACGTTCGAAAACAATATCAGCACATGTGCAAGAAGGTTTGAAGTTACTGAATCATATTATGACATGATAAGAAGTCACGTTTAACAACTCTGTCAACAAGCACAACTGCGCATTATTGACGGTCATGATATGGAGTTTATTGGTTATTAATTACAAAACTGACATCGTTGCACTCCTGGCAGACCCATAGGTGCTCAGTCTCCTCCAAAATATATCGAACAGTATGCATACTGATGGTTCCTGTGGCTCGCTGGTTAAACATTCTTCTCACTCAGCCCCTCAGACATCCAGTTATATATGTACAACGGGTAACTTCAAACTGTTTAAATTGGTGGGTGGGAGAAAGAAGATTTCGATAGCTTGGTCATGGTTGTAGAATGATATCGTGTTATAGGACAATGACAGAGTTTAATCTGAAAGCATACGTAAAAGGGTGGAGACTGCAGTAAAACTGGGAAAATAGCTAAACACGTAAAAACAAAGTACTATAGTTTTACAAAATACAGAAACAGTGACGATAAACAGCAACGTTTCGACAAAAAGGCCTTTATTCGCCCTGGAGAACCATTTTATTTCATTCTATGGCATTTTGCGACCTCTTGGACGCATTACATTCCTATGCTTCTTAGTACTGTCTTATCTCGCGCCTTGTAATCTATATGTGTGTTTGCTCCATATATGTGTTATTTATTGACTATATTGTTTATTGTTTCCCTTCTTTTCCACTTCCGGTTTTGTGTTGCACTCATTTCGTTGTTCGTTTTTATTCCCAGATTTTCATTAAATAGGTTTATTGTTCCACATGTAATCGTCCATTTGTAGTGTTCCTCGAAATTCGTCATTCTTGTTGTATTGTTTGCTTGATAAAGGCCTTTTGGTCGAAACGTTGCTGTTTATCGTCACTGTTTCTGTATTTTGTAAAACTATAGTACTTTGTTAAAGCATACGTACGGAGTTAGTAGAAAGGACATACCAAAGATAACGTGAAGAAAGACGGTGGAAGTGTCAATGAAAGCGTGGGAATGACATTGGAAACCCTAGATAGAAATGCAGACGCTCGGCTGAAATGGTAATAATTGTGAGCGTCAATATGTCAACTATGACATGAAGAAATGACAGATATATAAGTAGATAGTTAGCTATATAGGTAGGTAGATTAACGGACGAGTGGCAAAAGACCAACTGATATATTGACTGGAAAGTCTACGATAACAGAAAGCACTTAACTAGACCAAAATGACATACTTAACGTATTTGAACGCATTGAGGGTATATACGAACAAGTGTTTCAAGATTGTCAATCGTACTTGCTGACCAGAGTGTGAGATGAGTGTGGACATTGGTACATACCGTAAAGTATATATTATAAAATATGCGAAAGGTTGATTAATCAATAACTGACTGACTTTATGGGCGGCTGTAAGATGCTGAAATGTGTTTAGGCAAGGATTTGAACCAATATGTCCGGAGTACCATAATGGTAGTGTTCGTCAACTGATAAAGGCCCTACAAATGGTTGATCTGCTAACAACATATCACCACACATACATATCTATAATATAATAATAATAATTTATCTCTTGCAATTAAACGTTACATAGGGACTGCATGTAATTTCTCCATACCACTCTATCCTGAGCAACATATTCAAATCTCTTCCATAGAATTGAGACTGATATTTCTTGCCGCTCACAGAAAAGTTCGTTTCAGGATCTTCCTAGGTCGCAATGCCTTTCTTGATACTTTTCTCCCTTCAATGCATGCTTTGGTATTCTTTAAACATTTCTTCTTCTCAAGGTATGTCCAACATATCTCCATCTTTTTTCATATTTGGTTAATTGTGGGTGACCAGACATTTTTATGATTTCATCACTTCTCCTGAATTTGCCCATTTTATGTTCATTATTTTTTGCAGACATCTATTGTCAAATGCTCTCAACTTGCTGTTTCTTTAGTCATGTTCTAACGCTTCCTGTCATATGTTAGGATTGATAAAACATTTGAATGAAAAATTCCCAATTTACTTTTAAAACCATAAAATTTGTAGTTCCATATTTTTTTTAGAACTTTTGAAAGATTATGTTGCTTTAACAATTCGTAACATTACACAGACGTAGATCTTTGTCTCTAAAAATGTATATACTTAACAGTCTCTTGGTTCATTTGCAATTTAAGTGATATTAGCTCCTTGTGTACCAAATACCACACTACTTGGCCTTATGTATGACACCTTTTAACAAGGAGCCACACTAAATGGCGTTTTTTGTTATTCTAAAAACAAGTGGCTTGAAAAAACATGGCTTTTGGCCTGGTCCACTAAGAATTAATCTCCACAAGCAATGCAACCTCACCCCTTTTCCAAAATTGAACCAACCTTCTTTCAAGCTTACTCTTCATTTTTTTTCGTTCTATATTATCGTTCACACATTCCATACATTTTTGCTCATTATTCATATTATGCTTTTCCATTCTGTTATGTTTCTTTTTTTTCACACGCACCTAAGATTGTAGTTTTGATGTACTGTGCTCCCCCTTCTCCCCAAACGTATCTGGTTAGTTTCCCGCATGGAACAATCGGTGAATCATATTCTCAATGTAGGTGAGATCAGTTCTAGTTCTTTCAGAGACGGGTGATAAAACGTAGGTCCTGTATTCAAGTTGAGGTCTTGAAAGATTACTTCTCAAT
Organism: Arion vulgaris; assembly: GCA_020796225.1. Classification (NCBI taxonomy): domain Eukaryota; kingdom Metazoa; phylum Mollusca; class Gastropoda; order Stylommatophora; family Arionidae; genus Arion; species Arion vulgaris. Next base: position 25,278,406 of record CM036761.1, on the reverse strand, counting down.
TGAATATTCATAACAGTAGACTAGACAGCTGCAGGACTTTATTTCATTAAAATTTCAAACAAAATGTCTTCAAATGTTTTAAATGCACTTAATTACGTTAATCACCCTCACCGATGTTACGAAATTCGTATACTACACTGAGATCAGCATTCGCAGTAAGTACATAGGAGAACACATGGTTATTTACATAAGTGTAATTGTGTTGTTTATATCCATCAATTAATCCTCTAGTGATAATCTTATTTTTGAGGATAATTATTATTGTACTTCAGACACATCGATAGGGGCTCAGACATCACCAACATTTCCATCAGCGTAAGTTGTCAGCGATCATTCCTGTTCTCTATTGTGTTACCAAACATTGTGGATACTATTAGCAAAGTAGTTATACCTAGCAGCTCTTAATTTCACTCTCGACTCCTTCACTCTGGACAGGAATGCGGGTTCATGCGAATCAAAAGACATATCATCTGTTCAAACTTCCTCTATTATGACATTAGTAATGTCTTTTATTATCAAATACCTTATCCTGAGCAGAACTTTACTACCTCACATAAATTCCGAAGGACCGTTCACTTATAGTCCAGATGTGCGGCCACTGCAACCGTTATGATCAAAACACCAGGCCATCTTCTCTGTGGTCTTCCTCTTCTCTTCGCCGGTATGCCTCCTCTCATGATAGTCTTCTCCAGCACTTACTTGTCTATTATATATCCTTCCTCGTTCACTGATGTATCAGCGAGAGCATATGTTCGATGGACTACGTCCACGTCCTCATGATCCTTAACAAAAAAGGTTCAATTACATATTTAAAAAATTGACAATACAACTATTTATTAAATAAATACATAAACAAATAATTAATTAAACGTACAGTTTCTGTTCCATACATCCCCGTATTGATACTCCAAGTCCGACTCGCTTATCTCAATCACGTTACTTCAGCATAAATGCACACACACACAACAATGATGCTACGAACCGGCAAAGCAGCATCAGTTATAAAGTATTAGTAGAATATGGAGCACTTACTAAGTTATATAGTTCTAAAAATACAATACTAATTTCTCAATTCCAATGTTTTATCAATTCTTACATATACAAGCGAGAGTTGGAAATGACTAAATATATATAAAGTAAGTTGAACGTCTGCGAAAAATAATGAACATAAAATGGAACAAATTCAGTAGAAGTAATGACACCGGAGAAATGTATGTTCAACGAAAAGTAACAACTGCTATACGAAAGAGAAGATGGAGATACGTTGGGTATACTCCGAGACCGAGAATAATGATCAAAGAATCATAAAGCAGGTATTGAAGTGGGACGAAAAGGTTTAAGGGAAGAAATGAAGCCATAGAGAAACACAGAAACAAAATTTACTGAGATGCGAAAAATGTCGGAACAATTTCATAGAAAAGATTAAACTAGTTTTCTAGGATAGAGCGATATGGAAAAGTACTGTTATGCTCTATATAAAATATAATGGTGCGGGAGAAATATTATAATATAATAATAGTTAAATATGCATAGCTCTCACACAGTTATCTTCCGGAGAAACTATTTCTTAATATTTAATTGTATTCGATAATATTATCCATCGTGCTTCTTCTTCTTCTTCTTCTCTGCATTCGTTCTTTACGACCAATTTTAATCACGCTTTGTGATATGCCTGATCTTTACCAAGAACGTCCATCGTGCTGTTATATAAGACGAATATTCTTTTCTCTCTATTGCAAAGCATTTCTTAAGTCGCACAACTAAAGTTACTTATATATATATATATATATATATATATATAAATATAGACTATATGAACAAGCTGAGGAAGGACAACTCAGTCTTACTTTAACGTTGCCTCCCTTGAATGCAACAAGAATGAGTTGAGTAAAAACAAGAGCGAGCATCATGTTAAAAAAAGAACATACGGAAATCGATTAATGATTTTGCACATTTTCGACTATCTACAAGTGTTGAACAAGGTGGAGATTCGAGACCACACTATGCATGTTCAATGTGAGGTTTGAGAATGTTCAATGTGTATGCACTAAATATAGATAAAATGTGTTCACAACATGCAGTGGAGTACATATAAACAGTAATTAGTATAAGAAAGTAGAACTTTATTTAGAATGTATATTTGGTACGATGAGATAAGTGGGTCTCTTGCTGTTGAACATTTGTGTACATGGTTCTTCTTCTTCAGACGCTCCATATCGATCACTTGCTGCGTCCGTGTGTCGACGGGGCTCACATGGGGAGCAAAGAATAGTAAATTGTGCCACTTCGACCTACAAGGCAGGTCGTAAGAGGTGACTGTGGTAGGAATCTAGGGAAGCTACTCTAGTAAATAAAAAGGGTCGTAGAACTCGAATGTGCTGGCTTACGTGTAGTCACAATAACTTGCATAACGTAAAATCGCTCTTAGGCTCAGATCGCAGACAAATCACAAGGAGTGGTTAACAAGTTGTCGATATGGATCGTTCGCAGAAGATGATCGCTTGTTTAACAACTCGTTTTGATATGTATGTAATCTGAGCTTGAGAGATTCTTTTTTCTTCTTCTTCGTACGCTTCATATCAACCACGTGTTAATCAGACTGTGTGATGTGTACGTGATCTGAGACTAAGAACGAGTGTACGTTTTCCCAGTTATACCCCAACAAGTCGGCAAGCACATCCAATTTCTGCTACGTTGTTTATTTACTAGGATAGCTTAATTAGGCTCCTACCTCTTTCACCTCATACGACATGCTTTGTAGGTCACAGTGGTACTATTATTTCCTCCCCTTGCGAGCTCCGGCAACGCAGAGCTTTATTTCTTAGAATATAGCACCGATATGAAAATTTGCAAGTTTGATCTATCTGGGCCTGGAAAAAAACACCCACTGAATTATTAGACTAGTGTGTGTGTCGCCGATAGAGAATCTGGTATCAAGATGCGCTAGTGGCAATGTGCGGTGGAAATACTGGGGTTTAAATCTAGATTCGCGGGAAAATGTGCGGTGGAAATACTGAGGTTTAAAGCTAGATTCGCGGGAAAATGTGCGGTGGAAATACTGGGGTTTAAATCTAGATTCGCGGGAAAATGTGCGGTGGAAATACTGAGGTTTAAAGCTAGATTCGGGGGAAAATGTGCGGTGGAAATACTGGGGTTTAAAGCTAGATTCGCGGGAAAAAAATGTTCGTTGTTCACACGGTACATGGTTGGACTACATGAAACCATGATCCGTTACTTGGGGATCTAAACTACAAGTACCACTGAAAGCCCAGTAAGGCTAGCCTGAATTACAAAGGACTCTAGTTAGAAGGAAAACAATCCCTAACCCAAATATCAGTCGGCACCTGAATTAATGAGCTGCAGTTGTGTAGTTGTTAGTCAACTCACTTCTTAGGCTAGTGGTCCGGGTTTAATTGCACAGTGAGCGTGGCAATTGTTTCCCATCGTAACGGCTCTCAGGTCGACCCAGCCTCAATTTGGTACAAGGAATATAAGTGGAAAGTAAAAGCGGCCAGCATGATGTTGACCACATCACCCATCGTGTGCTGACGGTCAATAAAAAATATGGGCCTAACACTGCACTATATATGATCAGGTATAAAAAGGGCTCCTTTACTTACTTACTACCTGAATTCATTGCCGAGAAGATAAATATAGACAAGACTAATAATCACTGAAGAACCCATGCTGTTAGCTTTTAAACAACTTTGTAATTATTTTCCAAATAAAAGTGCAAAACAAAATTTAATTGCACTTTCAGTTCCAAGTATATTATTTTGGGAATTTTCTGGAAATTTGAGACAAAAAAATTATCTACGGAAATGTTAAAAAATACAAAATATTAATTCCAACATTGTTGCCAATATTGTTTGCATTTCGTAGAGAGCAGCATAAACAAAAATATGTGTATACGTGTTTCCATATTTTTGGCGTAGCGATAGTCTTCTGATCAAATATTTATTTTTAGTGTCTGAGTTTTCATAGAGAATGCAATAACGTAAAATATGGAGTTCAAGAATGATCAGGAATACAACTAAGATAATTATATTTAACTCAAATCTCAAAGCTGCCTTTCTATATGGAGCCAAGTATGGTGAACAGCTAAAGGGAACACCAAAGAGTTGCAGACTCATCAATAGAAGACTGCGCAGGATACTCTATCTGCGATGATGTGACATGACCACAAACAGGGAACTGTGGAATAGAGTGAGGCAACAGCAGCTGGAACAACAGATACAGGACAAAAGGTGGTGATGGACATGACACACGCTTAGGAAATCTACTGACAGCATCACGAGATTGGTTCTCTGATGGAGCCTCAAGAGAGAGGTAAAGGAAGACCGAGAACACCTGGAGACGGGAGTTAGAGACGGAATGCAAGAAAATGGAGAGAGAGTGGGAGAGATTTGGAAACGAGGACCTCGCATAGGCAGGCTTATAATGCCTTGATTGCGGATGTATGCCTTCCTAGGGGCAAAAGGTGCAGAAGAAGAAGTAGCGTAAAATGTTAGCTTTTTAATCTTAATTTGTTATATGCTTTTTATAAACAGAATGTACAGAAAATATATCACGATTGATAAACAGAATTTACAGAAAACATATCACTTTTTATAAACAGAATGGACAGAAAACATATCACTTTTGATAAACAGAATGTACAGAAAGCATATCACTTTTGATAAAAAGAATGTACAGAAGCATATCACTTTTGATAAACAGAATGTACAGAAAACATATCACTTTTGATAAACAGAATGTACAGAAAACATATCACTTTTGATAAACAGAATGTACAGAAAACATCACTTTTGATAAACAGAATGTACAGAAAACATATCACTTTTGGCAGAAGTATACTATTCATTAGATGGATTAATGAACTTCTTTGTGACGTTGTATCGTTTCATCTTGTGCATCTATGACGTCATTATAATCCGACATGTTATGTATCGCTTCGCTATAGATCAGCTTTTCCCAAACTAAGGTGATGAGACCCCAAGGGATCAGCAAGATACTCGCATGGTGTCCTCACGCGCTTGAAGAAATATAATATGTGACAATTCAAACAGGAAAATAAATTTTAAGCCTAATTATTAGCCTGTTTTCTTTCTTGTTTATTAATATGTTAAATTGCAGACATTGTTGTTTACTATTGCAACACACAGATAAGTAATTCCTGTCAATTTTCATATTTATAAACTGTTCGGGGTTGGCAGTAGCAAAATGTATTTAAAATGACGTCCACGGTAATACAGCGTTTATGAATCGCTGTTATAGAGCATTGCTTTTATTTGTAACTGGACTTGTTTCAAGAAAGCCATCAATATAACGTTTATTCACATTTATATATGTCTTCAAGAGTGTCTTGTTGGCGTTTATGTCTTCAAGATTGTCTTGTTGGCGTTTATGTCTTCAATATTGTCTTGTTGGCGTTTATGTCTTCAAGATTGTTTTGTTGACGTTTATGTCTTCAAGATTGTCTTGTTGGCGTTTATGTCTTCAAGATTGTCTTGTTGACGTTTATGTCTTCAAGATTGTCTTGTTGGCGTTTATGTCTTCAAGATTGTCTTGTTGGCGTTTATGTCTTCAAGATTGTCTTGTTGGCGTTTATGTCTTCAAGATTGTCTTGTTGACGTTTATGTCTTCAAGATTGTCTTGTTGACGTTTATGTCTTCAAGATTGTCTTGTTGGCATTTATGTCTTCACGACGGTCTTGTTGGCGTTTATGTCTTCAAGATTGTCTTGTTGGCGTTTATGTCTTCAAGATTGTCTTGTTGGCGTTTATGTCTTCAAGATTGTCTTGTTGGTGTTTATGTCTTCAAGATTGTCTTGTTGACGTTTATGTCTTCAAGATTGTCTTGTTGGCGTTTATGTCTTCAAGATTGTCTTGTTGACGTTTATGTCTTCATGATTGTCTTGTTGACGCTTATGTCTTCAAGATTGTCTTGTTGGCGTTTATGTCTTCAAGATTGTCTTGTTGGCGTTTATGTCTTCAAGATTGTCTTGTTGGCGTTTATGTCTTCAAGATTGTCTTGTTGACGTTTATGTCTTCAAGATTGTCTTGTTGGCGTTTATGTCTTCAAGATTGTCTTGTTGTCGTTTATGTCTTCAAGATTGTCTTGTTGGCGTTTATGTCTTCAAGATTGTCTTGTTGGCGTTTATGTCTTCAAGATTGTCTTGTTGACGTTTATGTCTTCAAGATTATCTTGTTGACGTTACGGATGGTTTGCTTTATATTATACACTGATTTGTCATCCTTATCTTCAACATGTTATATAGCTAGTATCAATTTTGCTTTGTATTTTGCTAAACTTTAATTACTCAGCATTATCTTCAATATTTTTTAGTTAGCATCAAGTTTGCAATTCTTAATCGAGTTTGCTATTAAAATTATATATTTAAAAACAAAGTTGTTGACATCCTATATAATTCATTATTTATTTTCAATTAGTTTTTATAATTAATATTATCGTTTTTTTTATGTATACACTTCTCTCATTAATTGCGTTTCTCTTCACAATGTTCTAGCTAGTTTGAACATTATTTACGGTATATATTGCTAGCCTTATTAGTTGTATTTCTGCCCCCAAGACTTATTAATTTTTATTCTGGCACGCCAGATAATGGTCGCTGGTTCCAACTGCATGGAATTATGCTTTTCCTTGGATGTTCTTGCTACATTAAGAGTGAAAGCTGCTGCATGGGCACCATATATACTCCATATTAGCATGCCCAAACTGCACCCATTGGGTATTACAGCTTCGCCTAGATTGTAATATTTATTTACATATTTATTTTAGTTTATTGTGTAAAGCGAATCTACCTGTTTTCTACTTTTGTATGTTTACTTAGTTTTTCCATCTTTCTCTATCGCAGATTATTTAAAACTGAATGCTCCAGCTATTTTGTAATCTTTGTATCTCGTAAATCAACATCTCAAATGTCTCAATTTAGTCTTCAAAATTCTTACTCCGTGCCCATATTTCAATGTGAATTACATTATTTAAACGAAGTAATCACGTTTTCAGTTACAAAAACCAGGCCGGTTCATTTTCTCTCTTTTTTTCTATATGTTCAATGTGGTGTAATGCTTACTCACTAGTTACCGTTGACGTAAATGTATATCTCATCTTACAAACTCCGTGTTTACGTTGAACTAAGTTGGTATCACATTAATTAATATACATCGCCCAAAATACTACTATTACAGCCAGGGCCGTGCGGTATATTTTCTCAGTATGATGCAAGTCTTGGAAATTCCGCCCCCTAAATGTTGTTCTCTGTAAAATAACCTTCAATTGTAATTTTGATTTCGCTGCTTATGACGTCCCTCTTACAGAACCATCTGATGCGGCCTCCTCTCTGTATCATATAACGGCACGGCCCTGAATACAACATTTATTTCATTATTTTTACCTGCAACAACAAAAGTCGAAGTATTAGTGGGAAGAGAAAAAGTACACTTAGTGAAAAGCTCAATCAATCAAGTGACATGCCTATCGGTGTAGGCGATCATGTTTCTCCACAACGCTCACTGTCCTTGAGGTAGTTAACTCTTAGAATACGAAACGCCTCTTGACAGACCATAAAGCTAGTTCCCATTTTACGCAAAGCCACTTCACGGATCATAGGGTTCTAACCAGTTGTTAATATATCGTAGAGGACTTTAATGCTTTAATTATATTTTTAAAATTCAAATACAGCAAGTGTGTGTTTGTAATAGATCTTTCAATTGCGCACATTTCGGTGTATACAGTTTGTCTCTGCTGTTGAATGTAAGAAAGTTATAATACATTTTGTAAGGAGATCTTCGCCTTAAAGTTGATTCCTCAAAAACAGTGCGTAAAAAAGGATGTTTTAGTACGTGTATTGTAAGAGTTTTTCAGTTATGATGTCTTTATTTGTCGAACCACGATGTCAGACCATCCGGCGTCTTCTCCCTCTGTCTTCCAAGATCTCTCCTTCCATGAATTTTACCTGTTGTTACCAAATGCTTTAAACCTCCTCTTCGCATTATATGCCAGAAGGACCGTGAATGTTTGATTCTTATTCTAATGCTAATGTTTCTTGTGTAAAGCTACTATATACTAATTGACGTGATTGTGCCTTATTTGTACGCCACTATAAATGGTAATGGTGAGAAATGAGTTAAATACATAAACCTATTTCTCTACTTATCTAATATATATATATATCAATGTTATTAATGCATTTATTATCTTTCTGTTATTATCAGTGTCGGTTGTAACTCAGTGTCGTGATCTTTGTGTTTGGCATGTGCTTATCGGAAAGAGTGAGTGATGGACTTATGTATCTATTAACTTTATTCTGACACTTCATATATCCATCTTTTCCGTGATCTTCTCATTGCTTTTGCTTCAGTGTTCTGCTATAGGAACTGTGTAGACTGTCTGGGTTAATTGCATTCTTACTATGTGGCCAAATCAATTAATTCTCTGTTGTTGATGTAATTGGACCAGTGTCTTGTTCCAAACGTATTTCTGATGCTGCTATTTGTGACTTTATTTCGCCGTATGTTGTTTGTGATCTTTCAGAGACAACGCCTTCACATGTGCTTGATGACTTAATCTTTAGACACTTTTGTCATTAGTAGCACAGATTAGGAATATAAATGCTTATGATAATTTTCTGTTTACTCAGTAAATGATATAATTTGTTTACTAGACCGACGGGGCTATTTAGTAGACATGTTTCTCTGCATGTCTAATAGTTATCACTACTAACTTGATTATAAATAATTCTTCTCGTACCGTTATAAGTTACATAGGGCATGTAAGTAATGTTTCCATACAGCTCTATCCTGGTCAAATTGCTCAATCTCCTCCATGGAACTGACACCGATATTTCTTTCCTCTCTCAGGAAAGGTCTTTTCAGTCTCTTTAGATCGTCCTCTCTTTCTTGAACCCTTTGCATCCCATTTCAATGCCTGCTTTGATATTCGTTGATCATTTCATCTCAAGGTGTGTCCAACATATGTCCATTTTCTCTTTCTTATAACAGTTGTTACTAATGGTTGACAAGACATTTCTCTGATTTCATCACTTCTCCTGAATTCGTTTCATTTTATGATTATACAAAATAATAATATGTTTGCTATTATAACTAGCCTATACATAATTAATTTTTCAGTAAGATGGATTACCTAGTCATTCCAGATGTGTTGGGTAAGTATTTAGAATCTTAGCCGAAGCTGCTGTTAAAATATTTTGTTGCTGATACTTTCATTGATATGAAAGGCTGCAATGCATTTACGAAACTGGTACATTTGTTTATATGAATAATTCAGAGCGCTTTTAGGCTTACGCTTTTATTTATGTGACAAGCTCAAAGCACTCATTGTCGGTTATGGGCGTGTATATCCTTAAGCTAGCCATTTATAAAAAGATATTAGTAAAAAGTAGTCTTATAAGTAAAAATGCACTAAAATGGACACCTGAGGGTAAACGAAAACGTGGAAGATCTAAAACGATATGGAGAACAGAACAATAACCAAAAGAAATGATTCTTAGTTGGAACCCATTACATATGGTCTCCAAATAGTTGGAACACATTACAGAGGGCCTCCAAATAGTTGGAACACATTACAGAGGGTCTCCAAATAGTTGGAACACATTACAGAGGGTCTCCAAATAGTTGGAACACATTACAGAGGGTCTCCAAATAGTTGGAACACATTACAGAGGGTCTCCAAATAGTTGGAACACATTACAGAGGGCATCCAAATAGTTGGAACCCATTACATATGGTCTCCAAATAGTTGGAACACATTACAGAGGGCCTCCAAATAGTTGGAACACATTACATATGGTCTCCAAATAGTTGGAACACATTACAGAGGGTCTCCAAATAGTTGGAACACATTACAGAGGGTCTCCAAATAGTTGGAACACATTACAGAGGGTCTCCAAATAGTTGGAACACATTACAGAGGGTCTCCAAATAGTTGGAACACATTACAGAGGGCCTCCAAATAGTTGGAACACATTACATATGGTCTCCAAATAGTTGGAACACATTACAGAGGGCCTCCAAATAGTTGGAACACATTACATATGGTCTCCAAATAGTTGGAACACATTACAGAGGGCCTCCAAATAGTTGGAACACATTACAGAGGGTCTCCAAATAGTTGGAACACATTACAGAGGGTCTCCAAATAGTTGGAACACATTACGGAGGGTCTCCAAACAGTTGGAACACATTACATATGGTCTCCAAATAGTTGGAACACATTACAGAGGGCCTCCAAATAGTTGGAACACATTACAGAGGGCCTCCAAATAGTTGGAACACATTACAGAGAGCCTCCAAATAGTTGGAACACATTACAGAGGGTCTCCAAATAGTTGGAACACATTACAGAGAGCCTCCAAATAGTTGGAACACATTACAGAGGGCCTCCAAATAGTTGGAACACATTACAGAGGGTCTCCAAATAGTTGGAACACATTACAGAGAGCCTCCAAATAGTTGGAACACATTACAGAGGGTCTCCAAATAGTTGGAACACATTACAGAGAGCCTCCAAATAGTTGGAACACATTACAGAGGGTCTCCAAATAGTTGGAACACATTACAGAGAGCCTCCAAATAGTTGGAACACATTACAGAGAGCCTCCAAATAGAGAAGAATAGTGTGCATGTGCTGCTGCCCTAAAGAAACAGTCATCTTCTTCTTCTTCTTTTGTCATCACACTGTTTCCGGGTTGATGCCCAGTGTCGTGCTTTTTCGTTTTTCTCTTGCGCTGTTATGGTGGATTTGGTGATTGTTATTTTTACTCTTGGACAGGATTCTGCTATGTCATCTAACCATCTTTTTGTGGGTATCCTCTCGCCTTCTTTCCTGATGTTCTATTGTAGAAGAACATGTATACTGGATGCATTCTTATTAGGTGGCCAAATCACTTTAATCTTTGTTTCTGGATAAGTTCAAGCTAAGTTCTGCTCCAATTTTCTTTCTTATGCAAATACATAGATTCCCATATTTTTCGGCCCACCGCCCAATTTGCAATACATAAGCTTTGTAACGCCATCTCCACATTATACCAGTTTGCCAACGCCCCTTTCCACATATATACATGCTCTATTTTTTCTTTGACATATAAAATTGATATATATTTCTGTCATACATGGTCAATGTTTAAATGATTATATGCATGAAACAGAAAACTGATGAAAAAATGGATTGTTTAAGACTGGCATAAGATGAATTAAAATGCAGAATTCAAATTTTAAATGATTATTCAATCGCAAAATCACGAAAATAATTTATTTTAAAATATTTATTATTAATTTCTTCTTTAAGGAGCCACCGACCCCTAATCGTTTTAACACCCTCCAAATTCTTCTGAACCCACTATAACCCCTCCTCTAGAACGCTTTAGCGCCCACTGGGGGTACCACCCACTTTAGGAAACGCTGTGCTAATGTTATTGACTCTGTCTTTTCTGGTGTTGTTAACTTTTCGCAGGCACCGCATTTCACATGTAGCATCAACATGTGGTTGATATCGATAAAATCTTCGACTTATATCACACTTATGGCATCTACTCAAACTTTAGTGCTCTCACTTAACCATTTGCCAACTAGCTTAACCAAACAAAACCAATTACATCATCATCTTCCCATCGTATAATCAAAGCTAAGAAAATCAACATAGACTACAATTGCGTTCAGAAAACGCAATAATAAAGAAAAAATAGGTAAAGAAAGATCCACGCAATGTATCCAAGACAAGCATCACATTCTAAAGAGATTAACTGCCATTATTCTAGTTTACAGTTCAGCTACAGTACTTGTCTTAGCTCGTTACTGTAACGTTTCAACTGAACTAGAAAACATAATGTGTGTATGTGTTAGTGTGGGATTACGTGCAGTTATATCCCGTTAAACCTTCCTTAATTATCTGCACGCTGAGGTACAACAAAGAATAACAGGATGTTTAGTGTTGGATGTTTGTCAAAAGTGACTTTCTTGTGCATGTTCTTTTAGTCGACATGATATCAGGTTTTCTTTCAGATTCGCTGTATTGAATTCAAGCTCATCATACTGTTTCTAGATGCATGTAATGTGTTGCTGTAGGTTTGTGTTTCTTTTAGAGGTCACAGGCTGTATTTATTCTCTCTCTATCATCTCTCTCTCTCTTGCTCTCTCTCTCTTGCTCTCTCTCTCTCTCTAGGTTATGAACACCTTGAAACAGCAACACATGTGCGCTATACTTCTCTGTTCTTGACCGACCTCTGTATTGTGTTACAGCTATGATTTATATCTTTCAACTCTTAGTCCACTATTCTCATATGGTCGTTTCAGGGCAGTGTTTCCCAACATTTATTTTGGTGACATGCCCCACCTAAGCCTTTCTAAAATTCGTATACCCCTTATGTAACATATACATTCTCCCCTTTGTATTGTATACAGTTAATTTCTCTTTTATTTTTGCAGCAAATCATGTATGGCACAAAATCCACATTCAGCTAAATACGAAGATGGAAATGGTAACAATAGTTTTCTTGTACATTTAGTTGAATTTTATTTCTGTTAACTAAAGTCTTTCACGAATTCGTTTACCCTCTTGTGTATATCTTAATGCAGTTATTGAGACAGAGTTAGTCTCAATACGTATCACATTCCCGATACATCGTCATCGTCTCTCTTGGATGCTGGTGGGCATTGTCTCTTGTTGACACTGTGTAAGCAAATCTTGAGTAGAGATTTTTTGTGTGGCAAAACACGTGTACGATCTTTCGCAGAGAAACTTTATTTGATCGCTTTTGTTTATTTACTTATGTCTTCTCTAAATGTTGCAGTTTGTTGTTTATTTACTTATGTTTTCTCTAAATATTGCAGTTTGTTGTTTATTTACTTATGTGTTCTCTAAATATTGCAGTTTGTTGTTTATTTACTTATGTTTTCTCTAAATGTTGCAGTTTGTTGTTTATTTGCTTATGTTTCCTCTAAATGTTGCAGGTTTGTTGTTTATTTACTTATGTTTCTCTAAATGTTGCAGCTTGTTGTTTATTTACTTATGTTTCCTCTAAATGTTGCAGGTTTGTTGTTTATTTACTTATGTTTTCTCTAAATATTGCAGTTTGTTGTTTATTTACTTATGTGTTCTCTAAATGTTGCAGTTTATTGTTTATTTACTTATGTTTCCTCTAAATGTTGCAGCTTGTTGTTTATTTACTTATGTTTTCTCTAAATGTTGCAGTTTGTTGTTTATTTACTTATGTGTTCTCTAAATGTTGCAGTTTGTTGTTTATTTGCTTATGTCTTCTCTAAATATTGCAGTTTGTTGTTTATTTACTTATGTGTTCTCTAAATATTGCAGTTTGTTGTTTATTTACTTATGTGTTCTCTAAATATTGCAGTTTGTTGTTTATTTACTTATGTGTTCTCTAAATGTTGCAGTTTGTTGTTTATTTGCTTATGTCTTTTTAAATGTTGCAGTTTGTTGTTTATTTACTTATGTGTTCTCTAAATGTTGCAGTTTGTTGTTTATTTACTTATCTGTTCTCTAAATGTTGCAGTTTGTTGTTTATTTACTTATGTTTTCTCTAAATGTTGCAGTTTGTTGTTTATTTACTTATCTGTTCTCTAAATATTGCAGTTTGTTGTTTATTTACTTATGTTTTCTCTAAATGTTGCAGTTTGTTGTTTATTTGCTTATGTCTTCTCTAAATGTTGCAGTTTGTTGTTTATTTACTTATCTGTTCTCTAAATGTTGCAGTTTGTTGTTTATTTACTTATGTTTCCTCTAAATGTTGCAGCTTGTTGTTTATTTACTTATGTTTCCTCTAAATGTTGCAGGTTTGTTGTTTATTTACTTATGTTTTCTCTAAATGTGGCAGTTTGTTGTTTATTTGCTTATGTCTTCTCTAAATATTGCAGTTTATTGTTTATTTACTTATGTTTCCTCTAAATGTTGCAGGTTTGTTGTTTATTTACTTATGTTTTCTCTAAATATTGCAGTTTGTTGTTTATTTACTTATGTGTTCTCTAAATGTTGCAGTTTATTGTTTATTTACTTATGTTTCCTCTAAATGTTGCAGCTTGTTGTTTATTTACTTATGTTTCCTCTAAATGTTGCAGTTTGTTGTTTATTTACTTATGTGTTCTCTAAATGTTGCAGTTTGTTGTTTATTTGCTTATGTCTTCTCTAAATATTGCAGTTTGTTGTTTATTTACTTATGTGTTCTCTAAATGTTGCAGTTTGTTGTTTATTTGCTTATGTTTTCTCTAAATGTTGCAGTTTGTTGTTTATTTACTTATGTGTTCTCTAAATGTTGCAGTTTGTTGTTTATTTACTTATCTGTTCTCTAAATGTTGCAGTTTGTTGTTTATTTACTTATGTTTTCTCTAAATGTTGCAGTTTGTTGTTTATTTACTTATCTGTTCTCTAAATATTGCAGTTTGTTGTTTATTTACTTATGTTTTCTCTAAATGTTGCAGTTTGTTGTTTATTTGCTTATGTCTTCTCTAAATGTTGCAGTTTGTTGTTTATTTACTTATGTTTCCTCTAAATGTTGCAGTTTGTTGTTTATTTACTTATCTGTTCTCTAAATGTTGCAGTTTGTTGTTTATTTACTTATGTTTTCTCTAAATGTTGCAGTTTGTTGTTTATTTACTTATCTGTTCTCTAAATGTTGCAGTTTGTTGGTTATTTGCTTATGTTTTCTCTAAATGTTGCAGTTTGTTGTTTATTTACTTATCTGTTCTCTAAATGTTGCAGTTTGTTGGTTATTTGCTTATGTTTTCTCTAAATGTTGCAGTTTGTTGTTTATTTGCTTATGTTTTCTCTAAATGTTGCAGTTTGTTGTTTATTTACTTATGTTTTCTCTAAATATTGCAGTTTGTTGTTTATTTACTTATGTTTTCTCTAAATGTTGCAGTTTGTTGTTTATTTGCTTATGTCTTCTCTAAATGTTGCAGTTTGTTGTTTATTTACTTATGTGTTCTCTAAATGTTGCAGTTTGTTGTTTATTTACTTATCTGTTCTCTAAATGTTGCAGTTTGTTGTTTATTTACTTATGTTTTCTCTAAATGTTGCAGTTTGTTGTTTATTTACTTATGTTTTCTCTAAATGTTGCAGTTTGTTGTTTATTTACTTATGTTTTCTCTAAATGTTGCAGTTTGTTGTTTATTTACTTATGTCTTCTCTAAATGTTGCAGTTTGTTGTTTATTTACTTATGTTTTCTCTAAATATTGCAGTTTGTTGTTTATTTACTTATGTTTTCTCTAAATGTGGCAGTTTGTTGTTTATTTGCTTATGTCTTCTCTAAATGTTGCAGTTTGTTGTTTATTTACTTATGTTTTCTCTAAATATTGCAGTTTGTTGTTTATTTACTTATGTTTCCTCTAAATGTTGCAGGTTTGTTGTTTATTTGCTTATGTGTTCTCTAAATGTTGCAGTTTGTTGTTTATTTACTTATGTTTTCTCTAAATATTGCAGTTTGTTGTTTATTTACTTATGTTTTCTCTAAATGTTGCAGTTTATTGTTTATTTGCTTATGTTTTCTCTAAATATTGCAGTTTGTTGTTATTCGCGTATAATTTTCTAATTAATATAATCATCATGTTGCCACTCGTTTTGCAGAAGATCTCTCTCATCATAGTTAAAGATCTCTCTCATCATAGTTAACACGTAAAACGCTCATTGCCTATCCAGTTCTTCTCCCTCTTCCTATATCGCAATGTGCCTCATTTCTTCATTGTTCTGATGCCACAATTGACTTTGTTGTCCCGGACCTCATCTTTCAGAAGCCATACCCTTAATTATTTATCTCTATAAACCAATGTGGTGTTTAATGTCAACACCATTTATCAGTTTCTTAGACATTGTTAGACATCGGTAGACAAGGTATATAGTTTGCTTGAAAAACATCAATTTAAATCGGGCTTTGTATCAATCATAAAAGATAAAAGCAGAAAATCTGACAGCACAAAATGTATGCATTTCTCGACAAATATCAGAAACCATAAAATAAAACAAATGTTAAAATGTTAAAATAACTTCAAAAGTAAGAGGTTGCAACTAAAAGAAGAAATAGTAAAACAGTATTAAATAATAATGATAAATTGACTGAATACTTAAAAGATATATATATAATGCATATAGAGAGCAATATACAGACATAATAAAAACTGATTGCTCTAAAACACTCAAATATGAAATAGAAAGGGCAGTAAATAAACGTAACAGGAATATAATGTAGAACTGGACAAAATACATTTGAAATGATAGAACTCAAAGGATTTTGAGATTGACGCATTACGATTATATAGAATGACAAATACCATCCAAACATATATGTCAAAATTTCATAATATATTACTTCATAAAATTGACTAAAACATCAAACGCACAGAATAATAAAGATTAGTAACAATCAATTTCATGAACTGAATAAAAAAATAATTTTCTTTCGAAACAACAAGAGATGTTCAAAATAAAGTAACCAGGAACGTAGTTGAGGGACAATATTGTGTGCAAAAACAAATGAACAAAAGAAGATATACTAACTATATCGACAGACAGGAACACACAAATATATTGAAGTCACAAACAATATTTGTAAATGCTTCTTTTGTTAGAGAAAACATTTTGTGAAAGTCGAACACAAACAGCTAACTAAATATCTTCAAGGAAAGATGCATTTAGAAAAGCAAGCATCTGTAAGTAATTTATATATATATATATATATGTATCCCCTTCATGTCCCTATTGGCACATACGGATTCAACAAGAGACACCCACTGTCGCCGTTCTGCTGCGTTTCTACCAAGCGTCTTCCACGCCAGGCCACAGTCCTTCATCTTTCTCTCCACAGTTCTTCATGTTTTCACTGGACGTATCCGCTGTCCATTTGAGAGCTGTCCTAGCCAATGCCACCCCCCTCCCCACTGGCATGCGACATACATGTCCAAACGACCTCCATCTTCGTCTCTTAATGATGTCTCCAAGGATGCACAGTCTGTTCGTATCAAAAGCTTCTCATTTGTTATGGTATTTGGCTAGAAAATTTGCAGGATTGTTCTTAAACATTTATTCTAAAATGTTTATAGATGTAAGTAATATGTATATATGGGGACATGCATCAACAGTAAGAAATTATAATTGTATTCTTAATTGTTTTAATCATGGACAATGAGTAAGCTATCAATAACGTAGCTAAAAGCTATCGTGATGTTGGTTTTACAGTCAATCAATCAAGTGTCATGCCTGCCGGCGTAGGCGATCATGCCTCTCCACAACTTGCTCTGCTTGGTCTTGTGTCAAATCATGATATCAGTCCATCCAACATCTTCTTCCTCTGTCTTCCACGATCTCTCCTTCCTGAATTTTACCTGTAGTCACCAAATGTTCTCAAATTTCTCTTCGTATTATATGCCCGAAAAAACTTGATTGCCGGATTCGTATTCTTGTGATAAGGTTTCTTTGTGTTCAGGCCTGACCTAACATCTCTCCTCATCTGTTTTCTTCGCTACAGCACAATTTTTTTTACAGAATAGTGCTGAAAATCCCATTGACGGCGTAAAATAAATTATATGGTTTTAAAAATAGCTTGTAGATAACGATACCTGATCAAATGAATAAGACGTATAGAAAAAATGTTCTTCGGACAAGTAATGCAACGAGTAGGTTTAGAATATTTGGTGATAAAGAGAAAAACCAAAGGAAAAGGAGATCGTAGAAGGCAGATGGAAAACATGTTTATTTTTCTGGAATTTTGGTTCGACAAGGGATCGGGATCAGAATTAATAAACGCCTAAAGGAGAGTTGTGGATAGACTCTATTGCCTACAAGCTGAAGGGATGGTATTTATTGATTTAATATATTTATAACTTATTATTCTTCTTGGCGTTTGTTCTTTACCACCAACTGTAATCACTCTTTGTGTTATATTTGATCTTTACCAAGAACACGTAGACTTCTTGACGTATTGGATATGTGCATCCGATTTCAGCCTAACCTCCTTGATCGCCTCTTAAGACTTGCATGGCAGGTAACATTGGTTCTATTCTTTACACCCCAAATGTGGGCCCTGGTAACCACTTGGGCGGCAATATTTATAACAAACAAGAGAAGGTAGTCTGATGTCACTAAACATTTACTGCACATACGCCGAGTACATTTTCAAACATCATGAAGGAATGACGAAACATCATATAAAGAAACATATAGTAAACATTCTCACATACGCCGAGTACATTTTCAAACATCATGAAGCAATGACGAAACATTACATAAAGAAACATATAGTAAACATTCTCACATACGCCGAGTACATTTTAAAAACTCATGAAGGAATGACGAAACATCATATAAAGAAACATATAGTGAACAATCTCACATACGCCGAGTACATTTTCAAACATCATGAAGGAATGACGAAACATCATATAAAGAAACATATAGTAAACAATCTCACATACGCCGAGTACATTTTCAAAACTCATGAAGGAATGACGAAACAGCATATAAAGAAACATATAGTAAACATTCTCACATACGCCGAGTACATTTTCAAACATCACGAAGGAATGACGAAACATCATATAAAGAAACATATAGTGAACAATCTCACATACGCCGAGTACATTTTCAAACATCATGAAGGAATGACGAAACATCATATAAAGAAACATATAGTAAACATTCTCACATACGCCGAGTACATTTTCAAACATCATGAAGCAATGACGAAACATTACATAAAGAAACATATAGTAAACATTCTCACATACGCCGAGTACATTTTAAAAACTCATGAAGGAATGACGAAACATCATATAAAGAAACATATAGTGAACAATCTCACATACGCCGAGTACATTTTCAAACATCATGAAGGAATGACGAAACATCATATAAAGAAACATATAGTAAACATTCTCACATACGCCGAGTACATTTTCAAACATCATGAAGGAATGACGAAACATCATATAAAGAAACATATAGTAAACATTCTCACATACGCCGAGTACATTTTCAAACATCACGAAGGAATGACGAAACATCATATAAAGAAACATATAGTGAACAATCTCACATACGCCGAGTACATTTTCAAACATCATGAAGGAATGACGAAACATCATATAAAGAAACATATAGTGAACAATCTCACATACGCCGAGTACATTTTCAAACATCACGAAGGAATGACGAAACATCATATAAAGAAACATATAGTGAACAATCTCACATACGCCGAGTACATTTTCAAACATCATGAAGCAATGACGAAACATCACATAAAGAAACATATAGTAAACATTCTCACATACGCCGAGTACATTTTCAAAACTCATGAAGGAATGACGAAACATCATATAAAGAAACATATAGTGAACAATCTCACATACGCCGAGTACATTTTCAAACATCATGAAGGAATGACGAAACATCATATAAAGAAACATATAGTAAACATTCTCACATACGCCGAGTACATTTTCAAACATCATGAAGGAATGACGAAACATCATATAAAGAAACATATAGTAAACATTCTCACATACGCCGAGTACATTTTCAAACATCACGAAGGAATGACGAAACATCATATAAAGAAACATATAGTGAACAATCTCACATACGCCGAGTACATTTTCAAACATCATGAAGGAATGACGAAACATCATATAAAGAAACATATAGTGAACATTCTCACATACGCCGAGTACATTTTCAAACATCATGAAGGAATGACGAAACATCATATAAAGAAACATATAGTGAACAATCTCACATACGCCGAGTACATTTTCAAACATCATGAAGGAATGACGAAACATCATATAAAGAAACATATAGTGAACAATCTCACATACGCCGAGTACATTTTCAAACATCATGAAGGAATGACGAAACATCATATAAAGAAACATATAGTGAACATTCTCAGATATGTGGGATGACATTCTTCTTCTTTGAACGCTCCATATCGACCACTTGTTAACCACTATTTGTGATTTATATGTTGTGATTTCCATGTTGCGAGCCTAACAGCGATTGTATGTTGTGCTAGTAATGCGTCTACAAAGTAGGCCAGCACATTCGATTTCTGCGACGCTTTTAGATTTCTAGGGTAGCTGTCCTGGACTGTTACCTCAATCGCCTCTTACGACATGCCGTGTAGGTCGCAGTGTTACTATTCTTCCCTCCTCTTGTGGGACTCGGCAACACACGGGAGGTTGGAGGACAAAGAAATGTGGACTGAAAGTTAACAAAAACCACAAGAATTGATGACTTCAACAGAAGTGGTGAATATAAACAACATTAGTCTTGTGAAAGCAGAAACTATGATAATAAACAAGTACAATGCTAAACTATAATTAAATCAGTAAATGAAGATACACTGAATCATGTTAACGTGAATTACATCATGGACGCATAAACAACGTTCTCTGTGACGTAAAACAACGGACACCGAACAGACAGCTAGACGAGATAATTGCAGCCTTTCAGATGTGGATGTACATAATTATTGTGAGAATTTTATAAACCACAAAAATAAACAAATTGAAAACTTCTAAGAAGGTTTAAAATTAAGAAGTAATTGTTGAAAGAGATCAAGTTCAGACAAATGAAATATGTTGGACATCTAAAGAGACGTGATACTTTTCTGAAGATCATAATGGAAGGTAATGGTGAGGGTACGCTGACACGAGAAAAGTAGCTACCTATTTGACCTGAGTCAGATTTGTAGGGCCGCTCGCTGTGGCTAAGTGGTTAACCACTAGTTTCGCGGTCCGAGGGCGTGGGTTTGAATCCGGACCGCACCGCTCTGTTCAAGTTTGCAATTTTTAAAGAGACCCCTCGGATTGTTACCAGAGCTACAATATTTGTGCTTTGTCCAATATTCTCGCTAGGTGGCGTGCTATTTATGCGGAGAGGGACCGAGCCATATTGGGCTCGATGAAATTCATTATATATGTCGGCTCAAATTCCTTTAAACTCCATGTGTGTTACTTTAGTGGGAAGAATTGCTGTACGTAAAATATAACAGCTATACGTATGTACTAATTCATATACGTCCTGTTAGATAATATGTATATGAGTTGGCCGAACATCGGATGTGCCTGTCCTACATGTCATAACGACATAGTGTAAGCGCAACGTACTCACGTTCTCGTTGCAAATCACACAGATCACAAATAGTAATTATCTTGCTTTTTAAAATGAACACAAACACACATCACTGCTCGACAACTAACACGTGCTCTAAATTTGACTTTGAATTAAAATTAAAATGCAGCCAAACTAGACATCAGTATATGAATCAAAATAAACTAATGAGCTACAATGAGCAACTAACAAATTCAACAAAAAATTCTGACATTGCGAGACTTCACTTTTCATCATTTATTATAATTTTTATATTTCGTTTTGTCTAATGTAGCGTTGCCATGGAAGCTGTAAGAAGAACAAAACAAAAGCAAATCTGGAACGTATAAAAACATGCTTATTGAAGAACAGATAAAAAAAACGAAACAAAATGTATTGAGCAAGTTACGCACAACGTAGATATATCCAGTTCTCTTGGTGAGAGTTGTAGACATAGAAAATGAACATCTGTGTGTAATTTTTCTATTTATATATATCTAGAAGATTGTGTTATAGAAAAGAAAAAACTATGCTGGAGATAGATGAGGAAAATGAAAAGATTCTTTACACTTGCATGTATTGTCAGTTACGTTGAAGTCTTTAAAACCAAAAACAAAGAAAAATAAGTCTATTTGTGATTATAAAGATTTTTTTAAGGCTAAAGTTACCTTCCCCCCTATCCTGTTCATGATCTGTGATGCTGTTGTGTGTGAACGATAGAGAGTTTATATTATTAGAGCTTTGCATGTAGAGATGATAAGACCAATGTTATTTTTCGCGAGCAGGTCTTTTCAAAATATCAGTTTCGTAACCAGTTCTTGTGCTCGTTAATTTGTCTAAGTCTCTGTTTGTTTATTTGTTTTCGTTTGTTCGTTTTATCGATCAAGTAACCACTCTTCGTTATATTGTGTGTTTGCCCTCAGAATGTGAGTACCTTCCTCCTCTGCTGTTTCCATAATGTATGTCGGACAGGCACAAACGAACTTCGGCTGTGTGATGTTGGGACTCGCAAGGGGAGCAAAGAATAGCACCACTGCGACCTACAAGGCATGTCGTAAGAGGCGACTAATGTAGGACCTAGGGAAGGTACCCGAGTAAATAAAAAGCATCGGTAGAAATCGAATGCGCTGGCCTACTTGTAGTCGCATAACTGGCACAACTTACAATCGCTCTTAGGCTCAGATCACATACAAATCACGCAGAGTGTTTAACAAGGGGACAATATGGAGCGTTCGAAGAAGAAGATGTCATAGAAGAAGAGGAATACCGTGTGACGTGACACACGTGTTGGAAGCAATTTACAGCACACCTTAGATGTGGATATGAAGAGGATTACCGTGTGACGTGACACACGTGTTGGAAGCAGTTTACAGTACACCTTAGATGTGGATATGAAGAGGATTACCGTGTGACGTGACACACGTGTTGGAAGCAGTTTACAGTACACCTTAGATGTGGATATGAAGAGGATTACCGTGTGACGTGACACACGTGTTGGAAGCAGTTGACAGCACACCTTAGATGTGGATATGAAGAGGATTACCGTGTGACGTGACACACGTGTTGGAAGCAGTTGACAGCACACCTTAGATGTGGATATGAAGAGGATTACCGTGTGACGTGACACACGTGTTGGAAGCAGTTGACAGCACACCTTAGATGTGGATATGACACGTGCTCAGACAATAAATTAAAGTATAGAGATGAATTAGACTTTAAAAATAGACACAGAGGCGAAAACTAAAAAGGAATGATAAAAAGTAATAAACGCAACTAACTTCAAGAAGATAGAAGAAGGAAGATAAGAACAACGATAAGAAGAAAACGTAAATAACATCAATGCATGAGGAAAATAGGATGTTCTGTGAAGTTTCTTGAAGGGCATCTTCTGAGATATCTGTGCCGTTGGCTATACATGATCATGGTTTCTGTGGCCTGGAGTGGTGCTCAAATCTTTTGAAACTCATGCTCTAATACATCATGTCCACCTCTTGTATTGACAGGTTTGCTTCTTATGTATCAAATCCTAGAGAATATGTTGTTCTTAAGTGTAAAGCAGGTTGATTCGTGTACACGCCGTCTTTTTTGTGATAAAACGATTCTAATCATTTGATTTCCTGTTGAGAACGTTGGTATGTGTGTATGCAAGCATGTTTGTGTATATGTATGAATGTTTCAACTGCAGCAACTGTGGCAAGGATTGCCACTCCAGATCAGGCCATTAAAGCCACAAGAGACGTTGTGATTCAGCGCAGAACAAATAACGTGACGCACAAACTATTGTCTCCTGAGACAAAGAGGTCATTGATGATGATGATGTATGGTTGTTTATATGTATATTTGTAAATGTCTATGTGTGTGCGTACGCCTCCCTACGCGCTTGTGCCCACATGTCGACATTGGTATACATTTACGTATATACGTATCTACACTGTGCACTTATGGGTATATGTACATAGGTGTATGGGTGTATGTGTTTATAGACACATATAATACTTGTGGGTGATGTTGGCAAGAGCACATTTCCAGTTGCCTTGCTAGCGCCAAATGAAACGACACTCTAAAATATATGTGCGCAGACCCTGTCCAGTATTTCCAGTGTACACGAGTAAGATAAGGTCCATGTGGCAAGCCCAAGAGTCTCATAGTTCTATTGAAAGCTACCGTAGTAAATAAAAAGCTTGGCAAGAAATATGATGTTTTAAACAAGGCACACATAGACGTACAACTGGCACAACGCACAATCGCTCTTAGGTTCAGATCACATACAAACCACAGAGAGTGGTTTAATAAGTGGTCCATATGGATCGTTCACAGACGAAGAAAGAAGAAGA
The DNA here is from genome assembly GCA_020796225.1 of Arion vulgaris. Lineage (NCBI taxonomy): Eukaryota > Metazoa > Mollusca > Gastropoda > Stylommatophora > Arionidae > Arion > Arion vulgaris. The sequence goes on along the minus strand of CM036761.1, from coordinate 25,254,437 downwards.
ATAAAACTGTTACAGAAAAGAGTCCTTCGCTCATGGACAGAGAAGAGAACAAATTGATCTATCCAGAAAAGATACAAAATAAAAGAAAGCGGGCTAATGCTACAAATAAGAAAGAGAAAATTGAGGTATTTTGGACATATAAAAAGACACGAGGGGTTGGAGAAGACCATCATGGAAGGATACATACCAACTAAGGGGAGAGGAGGAAGACCACGGAGAAGAGGCATTCAGGATGTAACTGATGATTTCAACATGAAGGCTGCACAGGCGAGACATCTGGCCTACGAGAGAAAGAAGTTCCGAAGTACTGTTGGGTCTCAATGTTCTGCTCAGGAGAAAACATTTGATGATAACACAGTAGGAGTGAGCAGTACACATATGATGTATTGAGCAGAAAGCAGATCAAGTGAACAGTAGCCATATGGAGCTAGCAGTATCACAATGAAGATATCAGTACACAAACGGGTATAGCATCAAATTTATAGACAAAAAAGACACGCAGATCAGATGAGAGGCACGCAGGTGGGGAAAGAGACGCAGAAAAGTGACACAGGTGGAAACAGAAGCACGTAGATGGAGAAAGAGACACGCAGGTGGAGACAGAAGCACGTAAATGGAGAAAGAGACAAGCAGGTGTGGAAAGAGACGCAGAAAAGAAAGAGACACACAGGTGGAGACAGAAGCACGTAGATGAAGAAAGAGACAAGCAGGTGTGAAAAGAGACGCAGAAAAGAAAGAAACACACAGGTGGAGACAGTAGCACGTAGATGGAGAAAGAGACACACAGGTGGGGAAAGAGACGCAGAAAAGAAAGAAACACACAGGTGGAGACAGAAGCACGTAGATGGAGAAAGAGACACGCAGGTGGGGAAAGAGACGCAGAAAAGAAAGAGACACACAGTTGGAGACAGAAGCACGTAGATGGAGAAAGAGACACGCAGGTGTGAAATAGACACGAAGATAGATATACATGCAGATGGATAAAGTGGCATGCAGACGAAGAAAAACACTCAGATAGAGAAAGAGACATATAACTAGAGAAATAGACACACATATTGAGAAAGGGATATACATATAGAGAAACAGACACACTGGTGACGAATGACACACATAAATAGAAAGAGATACACAGCTAGAGAAATGGACACACACATAGAGAAAGGGACACACAGTTGCCGAATAACACACATATATAAAAAGAGACACACGTATAGAGAAACGAACATACATATAGAGAAGAAACAGACACACATACTGAGATATATGCTGATAGAAACATAATTGACGCACATATGTAGAAAAAGAATGAGAATTTAATTTGCACATAATCCAATTACGGATGACATATATTTTCCAATAACTAATTAATGCCAACTAATTACGTCCCTGAAACTAGATTTTCTTTGAAATAGATGTAATTTCTTGTCTGTGGTTTAAATTTTCTTACAAATGAACACAAGACAAGAACGTATTTAATTGTCTATCTCATGCTAGTCTTCGTGTCAGTGTGGGAGATTAAGTTTCAGCGTATGTGGTGTTTCAGTACCAACGACTGTGGTATTCAAAGACAGATCGTATATTTTGTTGTTGTTTTCTAAATGTGTGTATTTTAGTGTGTTTGTTTTTTAGTGAGAACACATCTGAAATAGGTCAAGGCACACAGATAACTTGTCAAAATAAGAAAAAGGCAATTATTATTTTTGACAATGTTATGAGAACATCAAGTTGTTCAAAATGGGGAAAATAGTCAAAATCAGTGATGGTATCGGGGAGCATTGCTACGGAGTTGGTCTACTACAGCTGAGATATGCCTATATCTCTGGGCAGTTGAGATATGCCTGTGTCTCTGGGCAGCTGAGATATGTCTGTGTCTCTGGGCAGCTGAGATATGCCTGTGTCTCTGGGCAGCTGAGATATGCCTATATCTCTGGGCAGCTGAGATATGCCTGTGTCTCTGGGCAGTTGAGATATGCCTGTGTCTCTGGCAGCTGAGATATGCCTCTGTCTCTGGGCAGCTGAGATATGCCTGTGTCTCTGGGCAGCTGAGATATGCCTGTGTCTCTGGGCAGTTGAGATATGCCTGTGTATCTGGGCAGCTGAGATATACCTGTGTCTCTGGGCAGCTGAGATATGCCTGTGTCTCTGGGGTTCTTTGTGACGCATATGTTAGAGGCTAATCTCTCATGCCAAAGTACAAGGTTTACTCATTCGTGAAGCCATCCGGATATTTTTCTAGAGATACCTGATATCAGTGTGGGTGAGATCAAGTTCCTAGTTATATCCAAGACGGACGATAAAACGTAGCTCCGGTGTACAATGTGAGCATGTAAAGAACCCTTGGTAGTTCACAATCCAGAAAAGCTGGCTTTAAAGCGACTGCCTCGTCAGTTTTCATTAAAAAAGATTTAGCATAAACATTCTTACAAAATTATCGTTACCATCTTCAAATTGCATCAGGAATCCTCAGTACATCGTTGCTACGGAGTTTTTGCTCTGCACTTGAGACCTTCCTGTGTAAAAAAGAGATCGCGCTACACATGGTTAATCACCAAAGTGCAATAATGATGATCCTATCAATAAATGAATCAGTCAATCTGCCTGTGTAAGGAAGAGATAAATACCTACTTTGTTATTCACCGAAGTGCATTGGTGATGGTTCAATCAATCAATGAATCAATCAATCAATCAATCAATCAATCAATCAATCAACTCTTTTAGTGTCTTTGATCAACAAAGTATACTGACCTAACGTCGTATATTTTCCACTATTATAACAATTGTTTTGAAAACTTTTTTTTTGCCACTTACTATAAGTGTATCTGTGTATGAATGTTTTTAAATGTGCTTGTATCCAAACATATATAAGGTGTGTTCTGTTCTTTCTGATTAAGACAAAATATTAATTCTAGATTTGTGTACATAATTTATTTTGTATGACCATCTGTCTACACCACGAATACCTATTTTTTCACCTTATGTATATCTTCTTTTCGTGAGAAAACAACAGATCGCCCATTAAAATCCTTTCAGTGAGTAATTAGTGACACTATTGTCATGGATGAAGAAAGAGTTTGATGGTATATTCCACATGAGATATATATTGAATCATCAAGGGGTAATAACAAAGTTGGAGTTAGAGGATAGGTATAACAACTGTAAGAAGGGGATAACTGGTAGAAGAAAATTTGAAATATGAATAGATAAGATGTAGATGGGAGGAAGTGGCCCACATTTGTACTATAGCTCTTCCAAAATTCGTGAACATCTTTACCGACCGATATAAAATCATCCACTTTGACAGAAATGATTGATTTTTTAAATTTTTATATAGGTAACAGTAGCGACCTTCCTAAAGTATTTTTCAACCTCCCAAGCCTTTAGTGCTGTAAGATTTTCAGTATATGTTATTACTTAAAATAACAGTGATGTTGATTTGGTACACATGTAGCAGTTTAGCAGAACGGTTGTCAAGTGTGTCTATAATTTATTATTTGCGTGCTCCACATACAATTCAGCGAAAGAAAAAAATCGGGAATCGCGTGGAATTAATAAGTTCACAATGTATCCTAACTATGGTCATAGGCGTATTACCCAAACATGTATTTTCATTGATAGATGTGGAGGGTATCATTTGTTCACTATGTCATATTGCTTTTTATAATATGGAATAGGGATACGCCTTTGTAACCTTTCGACACCATTTTATGCATTACTGTAAATTCTAAACTTTGAGTATCATTTTGTTGTGCGTATGCAAAATTATATAATTAAACTACCTACCAATATTGCATCAACAAAGCTACCTACCAATATTGCATCAACAAAGCTACCTACCAATATTGCATCAACAAAGCTACCTACCAATATTGCATCAACAAAGCTACCTACCAATATTGCATCAACAAAGCTACCTACCAATTAGTTAAACACGAGTTAGTAAGGTCGTGAGGTACATAAGACTGTCTGCAAGAAATTACTGTTATCCATTCGGAATTTTCGTACAAATTAAACCGTAATGTGTTTGCAATTTTGAAACGAACTATAGTTTGAAGTGAAACAGCTGATATGTTGGCATTAATGAAACTTATAAAGCGGACTTTGAGTATATGTAAGAAAAATGAATGATTGTCTAGAGGAGATTGTCTTTTCACTCTTTTGAAAAGTGCAACAGTTGAAAATTCGTATACTGCTGATGACCCGTAGAACACGCAAGCTAGCCCCACCACCAAGTAATGTAGATAGGAAAACTGTGAGATCCGGTGCTGATGGGCTCTGTCTCGTCTAATGAAATAGAATCCCCTATATTTTTAGTCTGCCTCTTGATGAGACCCAACTTAACCAACCGAATAAGAAGCATGATGAAACTGGATGCGATGGTGATGAAACTGGATGCGATGGTGATGAAACTGGATGCGATGGACTACTATTCGTTGGCGTCTAACGTGCACAGCAAACTAACGCTCTAAGGCAGCGGTTCCCAAACTGTGCATGACCACGGCCCCCTTTAAAATACATCTTGCTGCCGCGGACATCCAAAAGTTTATATATATAAAAATGGTAGGAATGAATTATCTGTGTGTTACAATAGTAGTGGCGTTTGTGGCCTAGGGTTAGTGACTCGGTCTATTAACCCCGACGTTCTGAGTACGAATCACGCTGCGGACAATTTGTTTCCGTTGATTTTTAACAAAAGAACGATGGCGCCACCCGTTCAGAAAGCAATGGCAAACTACTGAACGTATAAGTGGTGCCTAGAAAATCAACGACTCGTTTACTGTGGTTGATGGCTACGTCCTTTAGGATATGCCACGATTTTCATACAATAGTAAACAATGTCTGCAATTTAATATGTTAATAAACAACAAAGAAAATAGGAAGACTAAATTTAGAATTAACATTTATATTTCTGTTTGAAATGTCAAAGATCAAAATATATCTTCACGCTTGAAGACCCCCGTGAGCACCTCGCGGACCACCGAGGTTTTACCCCGAGGTTTTACCCCGAGGGTTTTACCCCCGAGGGTTTTACCCCCGAGGGTTTTACCCACGAGGGTTTGACCCATGAGGGTCCGCGGACCCCGGTTTGGGAAACACTGCTCTACGGCACAAATCGTAGACTAGAAATAGAGGTTTTAATACGTGATGAATCTTGAGAAAAAGTTGGTTATTGGTTATTGGTAGACTAGAAATAGAGGTTTTAATACGTGATGAATCTTGAGAAAAAGTTGAACAACAATAAGCAATAATTAAATGTAACAAATACTAAGTGTAATATCAAGTTTCACAAATAATTTCACTCATTCAATAAAATATTATCAGCGACAGACTGTACACAATATCTGAAACAAATGGGAAATCTTATGGCAATCTTCCTCGGGAGGAAGAGGCAGTCTGTTTAGTTACTTTTTACATGATGAAGAAATATCAATAACGGCAGACAGGACAGGCCTCAGTAACACAGACGCGTCTCATTTTACAACCCTTGTCTGGTACGTAGACCATAATATTAACTAGGTACTCCAAAAGTTGTAGATATGGTAAAACAAAAAGTAGAGATTATGGTTTCAGACCCTTCTATATATTTGTGGGAGTATAGTGTTAGGACCATACATTTTTGTTGTTACCAACGTCGTAATATGTGTAACGTTATTAATATTACGCTGGTAATGTATTTACAGAACTATACTATTACTCGTGAGCTCTGATATAAGTAAAGTGGTTAGAGTGTTGGCTTAATAATTTGTACAGATAATAAATTATGTTACGGCGTAGACATGTTATATATCACCAAGTTGTAAAAGAATCTTGATTCGCTTGGTTAGAGAAATAAAGTTAGCCAGAAAGAGATCTAGATATCCGTAACCTTGACACTAAATGGTACTGTGATATTTCAAGTATTTCTTACACGTTCAAGCTGCATGCTATTGAACTATTTATTGTTTCAGTTTGGAATATCTTCATTGCACTCCAGACATGTCTATAGGTGCTCCGATCTACTTCTCAATATCTACAACAGCGTCCAGCGACTGACCGTACCAGTTCGATTTTGATTGATGAGCCTACTAAGTACCTGTTATGTTGTTCTTTTCTTGCTACTCCAATCTTCAAACCCAGCTCCTGCAATCTAGTAGTTAGCGTGGAATGATTTAAATGAAAATCTTCTTTGCGGCCACACTCCTTGAGGGCGTTCAAAATTTTATTTATTGTGTATAAAAAAGTAAAGTAAAGGAACCCTTTCATACCTCGTGGTATATAGGTCAATACAGTGTTAGGCCTGTATTTTCATTGACCGTCGGCACACGATGGGTGATGTGGTCAGCATCACGCCGGCCGTCTTTACTTTCCCAGAGCATGTCTGGTACCCAGTTGAGGCTGGGTCGACCTGAGAACCGTCGTGGTCGGGAAAAATTCCACGCGCAGGAGCTGAACCCAGACCACCAGCCTTGCGAAGCGAGTTCACTAACAACTACGCTACAGCAGCTCTCATTTATTTTCTATGGTACCAGTAAATTGTGAACGGTTTTGAGTAAAATAGGATTCAAGACGAATGAATGACTTTATTGTGTCAGGTGTGATCATACGACTTCGTCTATATCTCGACTGAAATGACATGCCTCCTGCCGAGATAATTGCACAAATCACAAACTCAGAATGTCCAGCAACAATCCTAAGAAATCTCATGAAACAGTGCATATGGGAACTGAACGACACGATCCGTATTCGATTCCCCAACCCTCAGTAAGCAGGGCAAACGTGCTAACCACATAGCTATAGATATGTGGTTTTGAATATCTCCATTCAGTGCTAATAAGAAATTGAAATGGGATTATAGTAACCAAACGAATAACATGCATAGCCAGTGGCGGCTCGTCATTAAGGGCCGGCCCACCAAAAATAATGTATAGCGTGTATTTATTATTTTATAAATTAAAATATAGCAACCAAAAACAATGATTTATCCGGAAAAAATGTCTGGCCCCACCAACAAAAATGATCAAGATCCGCCACTGTGCATAGTCATTCAAAAAACGTAAACAACACACTGTTTATGATGTGGTCAACATTCTACAGGCCTCATGTACTTATCAAGGGATTGATTGGTAGCAAAACAGTAAGACTGACAACCGTTTGCAGACAACATAATGGTACCGAAACTATGATCTCAAACAGGGGACAAATCGTCCAAAACTAAACACAATAGTCACTGAGCATATCTCTTTTCATACTGTGGGTGGAGTGATAGCACAAATAGCAATTATCTCCACGAACTCGTTTTAAAACAAATTAGAAACTAATAGACAAGTAACTATAGACTCTGCGAAGGACGTTATATATTCTTCTCTCTTACCCTTCGTCTCTAAAGAGGCATGTATCCCCAACCAAGGCTATGTAAGCTCTCATACGCCTGTTTGCGGTTTTTATAGCTGAGTATTTTTACAGTGTGGGGTAGCTAATCCCACCTCAAACCTCCGCTTTCGTCGTATACAGCATTTGGTAGGTAATAGCGATTCTATTCGTTCCCAAAAAAATCGGGCTCTGTAACCAATTGGTGTCAGATTTTATTGTCTTTCGACTTTGACTATATCGGACAGAAGAGACGTATATGCGCACTCACTGAGATTCTCACCATCTAAATTGCGATCAGATCCCATATCAAACATGTGTGCACCTACAATTACATGTATACCAGATTAACTATCCTTCGATCCCTACGTACTTAGCCAGACATTAGTCTGTTACCAGAGTCACCCCATGGAGGTGGAAAAGGATCTTGATCAGTGTCAGCTCACTGAACCTGGCACCATTTTATATTCTTACATTATTTCGCCTGCGCCCTGCGCCATATATTACATGCTAATAATTGCAAAATGAAATTTGATCAAACTGACCACCACTCATGCTAACAAGGCGCGAGACAAGAGAACACTTTTTTCAAACGTGTCCTGTTTAATGACTCGAGATCTACCACATGACCTTGTGAGACTAGTATGAGACTAGTATGAGACTAGTATGAAAGGGGGAATTGTGTGACAATCGCTAAGGCATCCTGTCGATAAGGATTCAGAAAAGACGTCTCATCTCTATGGTTAAATCTCGGAGAAAAGGAAACTGACTGCAGAAAAGACGTCTCATCGCTATGGTTAAATCTCGGAGAAAGGGAAACTGACTGCAGAAAAGACGTCTCATCTCTATGGTTAAATCTCGGAGAATGGGAAACTGACTGCAGAAAAGACGTCTCATCGCTATGGTTAAATCTCGGAGAATGGGAAACTGACTGCAGAAAAGACGTCTCATCTCTATGGTTAAATCTCGGAGAAAAGGAAACTGACTGCAGAAAAGACGTCTCATCGCTATGGTTAAATCTCGGAGAAAGAGAAACTGACTGCAGAAAAGACGTCTCATCTCTATGGTTAAATCTCGGAGAAAGGGAAACTGACTGCAGAAAAGACGTCTCATCTCTATGGTTAAATCTCGGAGAAAGGGAAATTGACTGCAGAAAAGACGTCTCATCGCTATGGTTAAATCTCGGAGAAAAGGAAACTGACTGCAGAAAAGACGTCTCATCGCTATGGTTAAATCTCGGAGAATGGGAAACTGACTGCAGAAAAGACGTCTCATCTCTATGGTTAAATCTCGGAGAAAGAGAAACTGACTGCAGAAAAGACGTCTCATCGCTATGGTTAAATCTCGGAGAAAGGGAAACTGACTGCAGAAAAGACGTCTCATCTCTATGGTTAAATCTCGGAGAAAGGGAAATTGACTGCAGAAAAGACGTCTCATCGCTATGGTTAAATCTCGGAGAAAAGGAAACTGACTGCAGAAAAGACGTCTCATCGCTATGGTTAAATCTCGGAGAATGGGAAACTGACTGCAGAAAAGACGTCTCATCTCTATGGTTAAATCTCGGAGAAAGGGAAACTGACTGCAGAAAAGACGTCTCATCTCTATGGTTAAATCTCGGAGAAAGGGAAACTGACTGCAGAAAAGACGTCTCATCTCTATGGTTAAATCTCGGAGAAAGGGAAACTGACTGCAGAAAAGACGTCTCATCTCTATGGTTAAATCTCGGAGAAAGGGAAACTGACTGCAGAAAAGACGTCTCATCGCTATGGTTAAATCTCGGAGAAAAGGAAACTGACTGCAGAAAAAAATGGGGAAAAATTCAATCGTATAAGTAATATTATTATTATTATTATAAATATAGTACATACCATTGATGGTCTATAGAATGTATTTAAAATGATAAATATACATGATATATCATACCACTAATTGAATGCGGCCCTCGACTAAGACACAAGAAAGAAAGATTACAACATGTGAAACGAGATGTCTACGAAAAGCTGTTAACGTTACAAGGAGAGATAGAGTAAGAAACGAGAATATCAGAAGCATCGTTGGTACTATACAGTACATCGAGAAGCAAAGAATCAAGTGGTTCGGCCATCTAATGAGAATGGAACCACATTTACTACCATCACGTACCTACAATAATCAACACTCAGGGCGCAGAGCATGAGGCAGGCCAATAACACGATGGTTAGATAACATCTCAGAGTCCCTGCGAAAGCATGGACTAACAACGTCAAGCGCAACACGCCTGGCACAAGATAGAAAACTAACTCTCCCAATGTCGCTTCACGGCAAATGTGCTTAAGATAAGATAAGAAGACTAATTCAATTGTTCTACGGTACTGGTGTGCAAGCAATATATATTTCTAGTCGAGAAGCCTCGCCGGTACTACGGAAATCGTGCAATGCAGCTGAGATCTTCCTGTGTAGGAAATAGGTCGAGCACACATAGTTACTCACCGGAGTGCAATGATGATGGTTCTATCAATTAATCAATCAATAAATATATTCAGTAGCGGCTCGTGATAAGTTTTGTTGGTGGGGCCAGACAAATTGTTGAGTGGAAAATCATGGTATTGGGTTAGGTTATAATTTAATTTATACACGTTACACATTATTTTTGGTGGGGTTCGGCTCCACTGGCTCTTAATGACTAGCCGCTACTGAATACATTACTAGTGAGTTAAGCTTGTGAACAAGTTCAATGGTTTTTTTTCTCAACTTATCTTTGCGACGTCTCATGCAGATTAACATCGAGTTCAGAACTAATGATAAACTTGCACGATTAGTAACAGCAACAGAAGACATTTTGGATAGTAGTTTAGTAGCATTAATAACAGGGATCACACAGATCGAAAAATCTCTGAGGGTCACAGAAATGTGATTTTATAGAAGAATGATGAGAATCCCATGGACTGCTAAAATGACTAATGTTAGGTGCTAAATGAGATCAAGACACAGAGAAAGCTTATCATCAATATAAGAAAGAGGCAGTCATCATTTTCGAGCATGTGATGAGGAGGGAGGTTTAGAACACATTGTGACAACCGGTAAAATTGAGGGTAGACGAGACAGAGGAAGACGGAGAGAAACAATGTTGGATAGCCTGACTTCATGGCACGGTAGAGCGTCAATATCTCAGTTGATAGCAAATACCAACGACAGAGATTTGTAGAGATCCATGATCGCCTACGCTATCCGGCACGGCAGCTGATGATGATGAGTGGTAGTGTTTCGTGGTAGTAGTAGTAGTTGTTGTAGTATGTGGTGTAGTAGTAGTTTTAGTGTTCATTGCAGCGTTAATTGCATCAGTTGTTGTATTGAGCGTCTGTATCGGTAATGAGCTTGATCACAACCCACGAGTACCTGGATCAAACTCTGCGGCTGGTAAGATTGGAAGCAAATTACTTCCTGGATTTTGCGACCTGTAAAAAGGGACATCATCGTTCAGAAAGCAATGGCAAACTACTGAACGTATAAGTGGTGTCTAGACATCGCCGACTCGTTTACTGTTGTTGATGGCTCAATCAATCAAGTGCCGTGTCTGCCGGCGTAGACGACCATGTCTCTCCACAACTCTCTTTGCTTGGTGCATGTAATCAGTTCTGACGTCGATGTTTTGTCGAACCATGATGTCAGGACATCAACATCTTCTCCCTCTGTCTTCCACGATCTCTCCTTCCCTGAATTTTACCTGTAGTCACCAAATATTCTAAACCTTCTCTTCGGATTATATGCCCGAAGAACCTTGATTGTCTGATTCTTATTCTTTTGATAAGGTTTCTTTGTGTGCAATCCTGATTTTTTTTTTTTCAAACCAGAAGCACTTGAACTTTTCAGCTCTTCGGCTCGGTGCCATGGACATCGTAACCCTTCGGTTCGGGGCCTCGAACACCGTAAATCTGGGGAATCTGTGGCTTTTTCTGCTATCCCGCGGAATTGAACCCGCACACACAGAGGGGTAGTCACCCGTAGTCCAACGCGCTACAAACACGCTGGGCAGACGGGCACAGGCCTGATTTAAAAACCTAATTTGTTGATGGCTACATCCTATAAAAAGGATATGCCACGATTTTCACTTCAATGGTGTCTAATCTTCAAGGATATAGTATAAGTGGACCAATGTCAGTTTTGGCAATTGTTTTTTTTAAAGACTTGATCCCCCCATATACGTGCTTACTGTTGACTAATTTACCATATGTATTGATCACGTTTCTTCATCTTGTTTTCATTAGAACTGTTTATTCACTTAAAGCAAGACTGATGAATGTTGCTTATCAATTCAATACAATGTTTGCCTGCATCGATGATTGAGAACTCTTTTCTAGTCGCTATATTAATATTCTTCTTCTTCGAACGCACCACATCGACCACTGTCAACCACTCTGTGTGATTTATATGTGATTTGAGCCCAAGAGCGATTGAACGTTGTGTCAGTCATTCGATTACCGGTAGACCAGCACTTTCGATTTCTGCGCTAATTTTTATTCATTAGAGTAGCATCCCTAGTGCCTATATAGTCGCCTCTTACAGCATGGGTTGTAGGTCGCAGTGGTACTATTCTTTGCTTCCCTTACGGGCCTCGGTACCACACAGGCGACATAAATATAAAAACAGAACTAGTTTGAATAGCAGAAGTAATCGGCGACAGTAGTCGTGTTATCTGTACCAAATTATTTAAATGTCTTTAAGTATATTTAACTAAACGAACTAGCTAACCTATGGAAGAGAACTGACATTAGAACAAAAATCAAGTGTTTAAGAGCTTGCGTTTTTTTCCTTTGGCAACATATGGTTGTGAGATATGGAACATTGACAAAACGTCAGAGAAAATCATTAATGCCTTTAAAAGCAAATTCTACAGAAGAGTACTTATAATATCATGGACAGAGAAAGGAACAGACGCTTCTGTTCTATAGCAGCTTGATATTAAAGAGCGCTATTAAAGAGCATAAAAACAAGGAAATTAAAATATTTCTAACACATCAAACGACATGAGTGCACAGAGAAAATAATTTTGGAGGGAATGGTGCCCGGAAGAAGAGTGAGAAGAAGACCTAGAAGACGATGGGTGCAAGATGTCATTGACGATCTGAGAATGACTGCTGCTGACGTCGGCCAACTTGCACAGAACAGATAGTTTTTTTTCAGGAATGCTGTTATGGAGCCAAGTTACATGATGATGATGATGATGTATAATATGTTTCATGCTGCTAGACTGTCTTGCGATCTGAATTTAGTTAATCCCCTTCGGTATATTCGTTTACTGTATGTATGTCATTTAACTCATTCGTCCTTCTCAGACCAAATACTGGATCGATGTATTTTTTAAGATGAGTTAAAGATAATATACTATTTCAGAATACACTGCAACAGTGGCGGCTCGTGGTCAGTTTGCTTGGTGGGGCCAGACATAAATGTTAGGAAAAATCATGGTTTTGAAGTATTAACATTTATTTGTCTATTCCGGAAATTATTCTCCTTTCAATTATTTGTGGGGCCGGGCCCCACTGGCCCTCAATAATGATCCGCCCCTGCACTGCAATATTACTGAGCCTCAAGGTTAAAGAAAATGAAGTAGTAAAATAGTTAAGTGTTTCTGGTGTGTTTCTATATCAGCGATTTCTATATAACGTCTATATGCGATTAAAGACTTCTATAGCTGCGATTTCTATGACAACTTCTGATGTTATATCCATCCAATACTTTGTATATGTATTGTCTCTTTATCTTCCACTATACTGAACTGTCTTTATCTTCGTATTTACTTGTTCTTTTACATGATATTTCTCTTCTAGATATATATACGGTCTAGTCTATCTAATATTGACGTGGACGATATCTAACAAATACAAACACAAGTAAAGCACACATATTCAGTATTTGCTCTCAAATACTAGTCTCAATCTACCTCATTCATTTTCTTGTCTAAGTCAGTCTACAAGAGTATATGAGAATCGGGGCACGTGCTTACAATAAAAGTAGTAGTTTCTACCAACGACCGGACGGACCAAGCACGGACTGTAAAAATGGTGAAGCGTGATACTATGAAAGGTCTTGCAGCGGACAAAAATTTGGTCCAGTTTTACTGATAATTAACTGAGATTGACCAGACAGAGCAATCCCATGTCATGCCTCAATATCTTATGCTTCAACTGCGTTTTAAGAAAATTAAGTATTATGTTTACGTAATGTTTGTCATCACTATATAGTCTTTAGAGAGGCATAGTCGATCAAGCGTCTTTAAAATTATATCAATCGTGCTTCGTAATCAGGTGTGTTGGGGCTTTTTTAAAATTTCGATAACACCATATCGTGTATCCTGACATCTCAGTTATCAGTTATATGAGGACCATCATCATAGCATTCCGGTCACGTCCCTAGGTGCTCCGATCTCCTTCTAAACAAATCCATTAACCTCCAGCAGTCCCACACCCCAGTTTGTTGTCAATCTCTTTGCATATTTGGTATGTCGTTCTTTTTTTGGCTGCAGCAACATGGACATCCGTATCCCTTAATCTGGTCAACGAGTGGGATTCACCGTCCTGAAAAACATGGCACCTATTGTTTGATAAACAGACAGCCTGACGAATTGAATTGTGCAGATGATATTGCTATGTTAGTCAAATGAACAAAAATATGGACACTAAACTAGCGATAAAACTTGCATTAACTCTACAATCGGACAGCAAATGTGGTCACATGCGCAATGAAATATAGTAAAACGGTAAAGCCATAGTCAGGCATCTGGCACTGACAGCGGCCTTACTCCACCGATATGTGGTGACTATGGAAAGATATTGTTGCACTGTAGTTTTGCAAAGCGCGCAGGTATCGAAGAGAAGCTACCAATTCAAATAGGTAGTATTGTAACTGTCGTTGTAAACGATGAGATTAGTTTGGACCACAAACGGACACTATTTCGGAATGATTGCTCCTACACGCGTCTACTGGCCGAAGTCCAAGATCGATAGCTAACACATACGCACACAAAGAGTCCGAGATACGGATTCTAACAGTTGTCCCAAAATGATTTTTTTTTTAAAATCATTTCAACACTGGGTCTTGACCGTTGGCCATATCAGAAGAGATCATGTATTTACAAAACCAGTTATTGGATGATGATCATGCTCTTATAATTGAAAATCAAATCAGAGGTGTGTAACAATACGGCATAATTGAGTGGTCGACAATACTATTGTTACAATCACATACACCCAGTACCCGATTACTCTCACAGTGAAATAATGAAATGAATGAAAATTGTAACAAATCCTTTATACGGCGTCTCCATTAATCACAATAAACGAGCCGTCGGTTCACTAGACACCACTTATACGCTCAGTAATTTGCCATTGCTTGCTGAAAGGTGAGGTCTTTTTTTACTGTTCGCAAAATTCCACGGCAAAAATTTGCTTCAAAACTGCCCGCCGCGGGGTTTAAACCAGGCACTCGTGGGTTTTGTTCGAGCTCACTACCATTTAACTAGAGGCGCTCACAGTGAGATAATACAGAGTGAAAACCCCTAACTCACTGTGATGATGAAAACGATATCGCACAAGGATGACCATGTTTCTTTAACTGTCTTGCAGGCCCACCTGTCCAGCGTGTTCGTAGCGTGCTGGGCGACAGGTGGCAAGCACTCTGTGAGTTCGGGTTTAATTCCGCGGACTGGTAGAAAAGCCACAGGTTCTCTAGATTTACGGTGTTCGTTGCACCGAATCGAAGGGTTACGATATCCATGGCACCGAGCCAAAGAGCTGAAATCTCAAAATGCTTCTGGATCGGAAAAAAAAGAAAGATGGCATGCTATTTTGCTAATATCATATTCAATTCACATAGAATAGTTGGACGTGGTAATTTCAGAGCACACCAAAACAATTGTTATTACGAACGGAGGGTGCCCTGTATTCAGTGCGAAGACAGTCATGGATCAGGTAGATCATAGATTCCCAAACTTTTTTGGCCCACCGCCCACTTTGCACACATAAGCTTTGTAACACCACCCTCCGCATTATAACAGTTTGCCAGCGCCGCCCTCCATATATATATATATATATATATATATATATATATATATATATATATATATATATATATACATGCTCTATTTTCACTTTGACATAAAAAATTGATATATATTTCTGTCATACATAGTCAATTGATCATATACATAAAATAGAAAAATGATGAAAAAATAGATCGTATAAGATGGACAAAAGATGAATTAAAATGCAGAATTAAAATTTTTATGATTATTCAATCGCAAAATCACAAAAATAAATCCCCAAATGCTTCTGTACCCACTATCGTCCCCTGGAAGGCTTCAGCGCCCACTGGGGCGATACCTGCCCACTTTGGGAACCCATGAGGTAGATGAACCCAAACGAAAAACGTGTAAGAAACAGGACGCTCCTACCTACGTGTCTGTAGACGCCTAACTGGCACAATAAAAGCAGTAAGAAACAGGACGCTCCTACCTACGTGTCTATAGACGGCTAACTGGCACAATAAAAGCGGTAAAAAACAGGACGCTCCTACCTACGTGTCTGTAGACGTCTAACTGGCACAATAAAAGAAGTAAGAAACAGGACGCTCCTACCTACGTGTCTGTAGACGGCTAACTTTCACAATAAAAGCGGTAAAAAACAGGACATCCTACCTACGTGTCTGTAGACGTCTAACTGGCACAATAAAAGCAGTAAGAAACAGGACGCTCCTACCTATGCGTCTGTAGACGTCTAACTGGCACAATAAAAGCAGTAAGAAACAGGACGCTTCTACCTACGTGTCTGTAGTCGCCTAACTGGCACAACAAACAAAATAGCGCAAATCACATACGGACCACAGTGAGTGGTTAAACAAGTGGTTGTTTGTTTGTTTGTCTGCGTAAGTTCTTCTCGACTATGTTGATCATTCTTATTGTGATATATAAACAGTCTTTGCCAAGAACGATTATAACGTCGGGACCCCATCAGTCCCGTTCTAGTGTAGGACAGTCACGTCCGAAACAAATGTTTTCGGCCTAAAAACAAGTGGTTGATATAGAAGGAGAAAACGAAGTAGAAGAAAGACTGAAGAAAATATATAAAGTTCAAATATAGATAAAAACACCAATTACAATGAATGCCGTTTATATCAATCTGAAATCTAGAATTATGGACATACTGGAGAAGTTAGCCTATTTGAGTGTCACTGTTGACCTAACGGGAAATACCAAATAACAATTAAATTATGCAACAAATTGCGAAAGCTACATTAATTTTTAAGATTGTTTTCTTTGACGACGTTCATATTATTATCTTTGTTTGTAAATGTGACTGCGCGTTTATTGTCTAAAATAAACTTTTGTTTTATTTGCTTTCAAACGGTCTTTCAGTATCATTTACCCAACTGAAACTGTCCACACCATGTTTATTCTGCTTCAAACTCTATGTTGGAAAACGTAAATATCTTCATTGTTTATTTTTAAATTTTACATATATTTTTAGGTGTTAGTTTCAGTAAAAATGTTGTTTGTGCTATATTTTTCTCAATGTGCTTGTCATTACTTACGACACATGTGTTTGTGTATGTCAACTGTTCACGTATTCTTTACATTTCCTTTGATACTATTAGTTGTAATAGTTCATATTTTCGGGCATTTCATTGTATTCTCTATTATTGTGATATGACATTGTAATCTTTCTCTGAGCCAGCTCACAGAATAAAATTAGTGTATTGTGCAATAGTGAGTGAAAATTAAACATTAATACACTTCTAACATTCTTCAAGCCGGGCCATAGTCAAAATTCTGGTATTGTACAATAGTGAGTTATATTAAACATCGACTACTCTTTCAATCTCACATAACCAGTTCACAGTGTGAAATTTGTCATTTTACAAAAGTAAGTTTAAACGTAGGATAATTGGTTTGTCCTTTAACAAATGTTGTAATATTTATCTGTAGTTTCTTTAGTGAATGACTCATCATCCAATAGCTTGTGCTGGGCATAACTTTGCAACTCTAATAATTTCTCATTGTGTCTCTCTCTCAAGCCTCTTCAGCAGTAATGCTCACATTTTCAGATATATGAACAATATACCGAACTCTCGGCACGGGAACAAAGTACATTTAAAGCTAGAGAAGAGCAGCTTACTTCTATACCAGAGTCCCCAAACTGGGGTCCGTGTACCCCCGGAGGTCCGAAAGGTACTCACTGTGGTTCCGCGAGGTTCTCAAGCGCTTGAAGAAATATTATGATCTTTAACATTCCCAACCGACGAATAAATTTTAACGTCATGTATCAAACAGTGGTCAACTAGTCCCGCCACGACATCAAAGAACCCAAACTAGATTGGACTCAAAGTGTCTGACAGGACATAACGAAAGTTCATTTGACGTTTCCCACATCCTGAGAACATTGTTTAATATTGTAACATACATATAATTTATTCCTGTCTATATTCATATATAGAAACTTTTGGGGGCCCGTGGCAACAAAATATATTTTAAATGGGGGTCAGCGATAATGCACAGTTTGGGAACCGCTGCTCTACACCATACAACAACTACAAAAAGGGATTATGTAAAGTCGAAACAATTTACAACCTTTCATCAGAACACACATGGTGAGAACAGAAACAACAGATGCAACACAGGAAATGCCGAATCGGACAGAACATATCGTCTTACTTGTCTCTACAAAAAAACAAACATCAAAGGGTTGTTACATGACATATTTCAACTTTGAATGAGCAACAAAAAAATATGCACATCGCAATAAACAACTTTTGTATATATGAGACTATGTGGAAATGAATAGAAAGAATTAAATTACAAATGGATGGAATAGTGATGACTTCCGGGCAGAAGCGAAGAGTAAACTTCAGCAAAAGGAACAGATTTATTTTCTCTCTAATCTCGTATATATTTCAATATACACGGAACATAGTTTTAACATTACGGTAGAAAACGTTTACAGAAAAACATTTTTCTACTTCTTCGAACGTTTCATTTCCACCACTTGTTAGCCACTATGCGTGATCTGTATGTGATCTAAGCCTAAGAGCGATTGTACGTTGTGCCAGTTATGTGCCTACAAGTAAGAGGCCAACACTTCCAATTTCTGCGTTGCTTTTTATTTAATAGGGTAGCTTCCCTAGGTCCTACATCATTCGCCTTTTACGACATGCCTTTTAGGTTGCAGTGGTACTATTCTTTGCTGTCCTTGTGGGCCCCGGCACCACACGGGCGGAAAATTATTATGATTTGGACAGTGTACAGTTTAACACCAAACCACGCAATATTTGTAGAACTATGACAGAGATGCAGGGACCACATGTTGCTGATTATGACCAGTAAATATCAATATCATTTTCGTGGAATCATGTCCAGTAATGAATATAAAATGGAACGAATTCAGGAGAAGTGATGAAATCAGAGACATGTCTGGTCAACCACTAGTGACAACTGTTATAAGAAAGAGAAGATGGAGATATGTTGGGCACACCTTGAGGAGAAATGATTAACGAATATCAAAGCAGGCATTGAAGTGGGATGCAAAGGGTTCAAGAAAGAGAGGTCGACCTAAGGAGACCCTGAAACGAACTTTGCTGAGAGAGGCAGGAAATATCGGTCTCAGTTCCATTGATGATATTGAGCTAGTTGCCCAGGATAGACGGTATGGAAAAATTACTTGCAGGCCCGTATGTAACCTATAACGGTACGAGAGGAATTATTATTATTATGTCCAGTAAACATGTCGGTTTAAACCATAGATTCGCAAACTTTTTCGGCCCACTGCCCACTTTGCACAACATAAACGTTGTAACGCCCCCTCCACATTATAACAGTTTGCCAACGCCTACCCCCCTTCCCCACATATACACATGCTGTATTTTCTCTTAACATAGAAAATTGACATATATTTCTGTCATATATGATCAATTTTCAAATGATTACATGCATGAAATAGAAAATTTATGTAAAAATGGATCGTGTAAGACGGGGATAAGATCAATTTAAATGTAGAATTCAAATTTTAAATGATTATTCAATCGCAAAATACCGAAAATAGTTTATTTTAAAATATTTATTATTAATTTCTTCTTTAAGGTGTCTCCGACCACTAATCTCCTGAACACCCCCTAAATCTTTCTGAACCCACTATCGCCCCCCTAGAACGCTTCAGCGCCAACTTTGGGAAACGCTGGTCTAAACCATGCTCTACTTGACCGTAAGACACCGGAATAGTAAACCAACATATCAACGATATATATAATATTCTAGTTGTTCACATTTTCTTTTGATTATGAATAAATTTCTTTTTTTATGTTCTTTGTTATTTGTTTTTAAAAAAAAACAGTTATCCTGTATCCTCTGTCGATCTTGTATGATTTGTCTTGTAAAGACTTTGTGATCGAAACGTCTCTGTGTCTTGATCCTGTCATTTCTCTCGTGTGTTACCTGGCTCTACGAGGGGAGCAAAGTATAGTAGCAATGCGACCTACAAGGCATGTCGTAAGAAGCGACTGAGTTAGGGACCTAGAAAAGCTACCTTAGTAAATACAAAGCTTCACAGAAATGTCCTGCCTACTTGTTGGAGCATGAATGACAGAATGTGCAATCACTCTTAATCTCATCTCATATACAAACCACAAAGAGTAGTTTAACAAGTGGTCAATACGGAGAGCTTAAAGAAGAAGAATAGTAGGTAATGGTTAACTCTTCTTCACTTCCTGTCGTCATATTTCACTTTTAAAATATTGTTGTACTGTACTCCTCTCTTGCAACTTGTCTAATGTATAAATGTCACATAAAATGAAGATACACTCTCGCACTCTCTTGCTACAAGTAATACTTTAATAAAGAAGGTTGAAATTTTCACACCGTGGTCAAGGAAGTTTACAGCTCATACCATGACGCATACAATTTACAGTTTAATACAATGGCACAGAAGCTTTACAATTTATCTCAATGCCACTTGCAGTTTATAAATTAACACAATATCACTTGCAATTTCAGATTTAACACAATGCCACCTGCAGTTTACAATCTAATACCTCGACACTGGAAGTTTACAATTTAATACCTCAACACTAGAAGTTTTCACTTTAACACCTCGACACTGGAAATTTGCAATTTAATACCTCGACACTGGAAGTTTGCAATTTAATACTTCGACACTAGAAGTTTGCAATTTAATACCTCAACACTAGAAGTTTTCACTTTAACACCTCGACACTGGAAGTTTGCAATTTAACACCTCGACACTGGAAATTTGCAATTTAATACCTCGACACTGGAAGTTTGCAATTTAACACCTCGACACTGGAAATTTGCAATTTAATACCTCGACACTGGAAATTTGCAATTTAATACCTCGACACTGGAAGTTTGCAATTTAATACCTCGACACTGGAAGTTTGCAATTTAATACCTCGACACTAGAAGTTTACAATTTAATACTTCGACACTAGAAGTTTTCAATTTAACACCTCGACACTGGAAGTTTGCAATTTAATACCTCGACACTAGAAGTTTACAATTTAATAACTCAACACTAGAAGTTTACAATTTAACACCTCTATATTGGAAGTTTACAATTTAATACTTCGACACTTGCTACAGTTTAACTCCATGACACGAAAAGTGTACAGTTTAATAATCTGACACGGAAGAACGTTACTCGCACATTGATTGACAATAATCGGTACGAAAAGTCACGGAAAGACCTGAACGCTTATTCCAGCCTTAGCTATACTTGCATGAAAATTACAGGAAGAAGAAAATGAGTTAACTAAACTGGAATTTGTGCAAGCGTATTAAATTATAGATATCATTTAATTTACTTTCAACATATCAAGTGTTCAATGATGTCAAGACAATTGATTTTGTCTGTAGAATCTTGAACATTTCTCGTAACTTTACTGAATCTACTTCTAGACACGGATCGTATAATAATTTGTTTCATTACTATGAGACAATAATGATTGTTTTTTATAGTGTAAAAGTAATGATTCTCGGGGTTGTGGAAAATATGGTTTTTGTAGTGAGAAAATAATGGTTTGTGTTTATTTCTGCATTATGTATGTCGGAAGGTTTAACAAGAAGGAGGGTACAAATAGAATGCCAGGTATCATTATATAGAGTTTGCTCAAGGTAGGTATATATATGTGTATGTGGAATATACCGATAGACTACTAGTAGATGTTCTTACTTCTATATTATCATATTATACAAATAGAATGCCAGGTATCATTATATAGAGTTTGCTCAAGGTAGGTATATATATGTGTATGTGGAATATACCGATAGACTACTAGTAGATGTTCTTACTTCTATATTATCATATTATAAAGACTATCCTATTATATAGACTTTGAATACAAGTGTTACAGTAGAGTACTTCGTATAACTTGGTTAGAGAAGAGAACAATTAGATCTATCCAGAAAGAACTCAAAATCAAAGAAAACTTGCTGATGCTACAAATAAGAAAGAGAAAATTTAGATATTTTGGACATATAAAAACACAAGAAGGGCTGGAGAAGACCATCATGGAAGGAGGCATACCGGCAAAGAGAAGAAGGGGAAGACCATCATGGAAGGAGGCATACTAGCAAAGAGAAGAAGAGGTAGACCATGGAGAAGATGGATTCGGGATGTAACTGATGGTTTGAACATGACGGCTGCAGAGGCAGGACATCTGGCCTATGAGAGAGATAAATTCCGGAGGACTGTTGGGGTGGCAAAGTTCTGCTCAAGACAAGCTATTTGATGATTGATGATGATGAAAGAATTTCCAGGGATATATTTCATAAAAGAAGAATAGATTAAATGGTTTAGACAAACTGACAAGAATGCCTTGATATTTACCACAGATAACCACACAGAAAAAGTATAACGACTACAGAGCAAGAGGAAGACAGCGCAAGACATGGAGCGACGGTATCAATAACAGCCTTAAAAATGAATAACAGCTTACAAAGTGCATTAGAACAAGCACACACACGATCACTACACCCTTCCTTCCCCCTCCTCCCTACGCACACACTTCAATAAAGATATATAAGGTGGAAGAGATGAAGAAGATAGAGAATAATTTTTGATGTATGACTCGGAACAGAGCCAACTATAAACGTATGGGCCTTCGAACTCAGGTAACAATTATGGGAAGTCAGACCCCAACTACACCACGTGACCTCGCATTCCAGTATTGGTGTATATAGACGAATTCATTTTAAAATCAACACAAAATGCTAACTCGAAGTTATATTATGCAACAAGTTAAGTTAACAATAAGGAATATCAATATTATGAATATTTTTCACCAATAAATAACCATAGACTCACAGAAGTGAGTAAAATTGCAAAAAAGCGAGCAGTGTTCTATCAAAAATCTATATTTTCCGGCCCCATATTCATATTTAGGTCAGGGACCCTCAAACCAGTTGTCTGGCCTAGTTATCTAAAGTTGGCTGTGCTCGGAAAACGTGGCGAGTTACCAAGTTAAATATAAGTAACATTGATAAATTTGTCAACGGATATCTTAGATACAATGTCAGACTGAGATGGTATGACAGATTTGCAAATACATTTATTGGAGTTAAGAACAGAACAGGAATCCACGGTGACCCAGGTTAAGAGGAGAAAATGGGAATGGGTCAGACATACCCTGCGAAAGACACAGTTAAGTGTCATTAGACAAGCACTTATGTGGAACCCGGAAGTAAAACAGAAAATACATAGAAAATACAGTTCTAACCAGACAGAGACCTTTACTTGTATCTTAAGTTTAATCATTTTTTCAATATATCAATCACCTGAAATGACAGACTTCTGTATTGCAGCTTGACTTTGAAAAGAGTATGGAAACAGAACACCTTGTTCTGCTAAGAAAACCAATTATTGCATTCTAGAATGTCTTCATCACTGTCAAAATTATTTATTTTCAACTGTTTAAAACGATTTGAGAAAAGAAAACAAATGATAAAGCCAAATCCTGCGAATATGGAAAAATCTTACTATTTAAATAGTTGGATGTCGATGGTATGACAGAGTTGCATACACAGATCTGTGGATAAGAACCGGACAGGAACCCATGATGACCCAGGTTAAGAGGAGAAAATGGCCCCACCAACAAAACTGAGCACGTGCCGCCACTGGTGAAAATACTATAACATCACGTCTACATTATGAGAGAAACATAATTATTTGAAGCAATGTACTAACTAAATGTTATGACAACTTCTTAGAAAAGGGATAGGAAAAATGTAGACAACCAACACGATCTAAACATCAAGAAACATTGACTCATAAGCATTCTCGTGAGTAGGAAGGTGACAAATGTTGGTCAAATTAAGGGGAGACAGGAGAAACGGTCGCTAACTTTCTTATTTTTCAGTCAAATTAGATATTTTTTATCCGGTAGTACTTGGGATGGTCTGGGATTAAATATTATATAACTTTTTATAACAGAATAAAACATATTTGGAAAATCGATATTTTAAAGAAAATATGTCATTTCGTGAGTTTTGAAACCCCTTAAAACTTTCAGTTAAGTTACATAGTGCAATAATGTTAGGTTTGGTTCCTGCAAAACGTCTTAGAAATGACTGAGACTTTGGTGATAAGGCGATGCTAAGAAAACCATGATCAAGGCAATGACAGAAGTGAGAGAACTGGTTATAAAAAGAGTCTTTCAATGGGCTGTGAGAAATAAAAACTTCAAAGGACATACTGCATGAACATATATAAAAACATGTAATTTATTTTATCATCACTAAAGTGTAGGACAAATTATCTTAACATCCTCCTCCATAAAGTATACAAGCAAATGTTTTTACTTTATAAACATAATAAAGCTATATTTTAGATGTTACTTAACGACTGCAACAGTGGCAGCTCGTGATCATTTTTGTTGGTGGGACCAGACACAAATTTTCAGGGAAATCATGGTTTTGGATTAGATTATATTTTAATTTATAAAATAATAAATACACGTTACACATTATTTTTGGTGGTGCCCGACCCACAGGCCCTTAGTGACGAGCCGCCATTGGACTGCAACAATCATTATTAATACTGGGTGATGTTCTAGGATCTTCGTAACTTTAAAACATAGTGTTACGCTCATCCTTCTTGTTGCACATAGTAAATCTGAAAGAACGAATGTATTAAGGAAGAACATATTTTAAAATGCCCTCAAAAATTAAATATATATTTAAGTAACAAAATCGTAATGTAACGAAACGGTTAAAAAAAAAAAAAAAAAAACTCTTACAGAAAACAGATATTTTAATGAGTTTTTTCTTCTTCGAACGCTCCATATCGACCACTTGTTAACCAGTCTGTGTGATTTGTATGTGATCTGAGCCTAAGAGCAATTGCACGTTGTGCCAGTTATGTGCCTACAAGTAGGCCCAGCACATCCAATGTCTGCGACGCTTTCATGACAGCTTCCTAGGTCCTACATCAGTCGCCTCTTACAACATGCCTTGTAGATCGCAGAGTTACTGTTCTTTGCTTCCGTTGCGGTACTCGGCAACACACGGGTGTCTTAATGGGCAGAACTCATCAAATAACACGCTTTGTAATATTCTTCTTCTGCGTTCTAAATAAATTGGGATTTCGGATTCTCTAATAAAGGCAGCCGCTTTTTAATGAACCAAATTCTTAAAGAAAGCAATGTATAATAGACAGTTACTCATATCTAGCTATTTTGCTAATTGAATGATGTGTGTTAATATGCACATCTTGAGAACCACTGATATGTATGTGATTAGGTCAAATAAAATACTTATCATGATAACTTCAAGCAATACTTCAAGTTCGTGATTTCATGTTACTTTGTAATCGTATAATCACCAGGGTCTTTTTGCTTTTCTTCTTCTTCGAACGCTCTTTATAGATAACCTGTCAACCACTCTGTTTGATTTGTATGTGAACTGAGCCTTAGAGTGAGTGTGCGTCGTGCCGGTTATGCGCCTACAAGTAGGCCAACACATCCGATTTCTGCGATGCGTTTTTATCTACTAGGATAGTAGCCCTAGTGCCTACATTATTCGACTCTTACGTTTTGCAGGTTGCAGTGGTACTATTCTTTGCTTCCCTTGCGGGCCCTGGTACCACACGGACGGTCTTTTTTTGCTAAGTGGTTAAGCTCTTGCCTTGCGTTCCGAATGTCGTGAGTTCGAATTTGAACCGCGCTGTTCTTTTCAAAAAGTTCATTTTGTTAAGAGAACCCAATGATTGTTGTTGGAACTACGAAGTTTGTGTTTTATGCAATATTCTCTGCAGGTTGCGTTCCATTTCTGCAGAGAAGGACCGAGCAATATGAGGTAAATCCCGGTGCAATAAAGTCAATCATTTGCTTTAGACATTTTAAAATATCCAGAGGGTCTCTGTGGCTAAGTGGTTAAACCCTTTGCCTTGTGAGTCGAAGGTCGTGGGTTCCAGTCCGGACAGCGCCATTTTGTTCACGAATGCAGTTTTTTCCAGAGACCCCTAGGATATTTGCTGGAGCTACAGAGTTCGTGCTTTTTGTGCAATATCTAGGCAGGTGGCGTAACATTGTTGCAGAGAGGGACTGAGCTGTATGGGGTAAAATCCGGTGCAATGAAGTCAATCCTTCGGCTTTTAAACCCCTTTTATAATAACCAGGCTGGTATATAATTGTACGTAAACAATTGTAAAAATAACATAACAATTGCAAACTTCAAATTGAAATTGAACACACAACGTTCAGAAAAGAAGTGTTTATAATGCATACATTACGTCCGTTTCATAATAAACTAAAGTAGTTATGTAAGATTTGGATAACATTTGCTACTATTAAACCAATATACCGTCTTAATATTTTTTATGACCAAACTTACAAACTTCTAGCACTCATAACGACTGATTTGAGGAGATTTTTTCCGATCCAGAAGCACGTGAGCTTTCAGCTCTTCGGCTCCGCGCAAATGGACACCATAAATCTGAAGAATCTGTGGCTTTTTCTGCCAACCCGCAGAATTGAACTCGCACTCACAGAGGGCTTGTCATACCGTCGTCCAACGCGCAACGAACACGCTAGGCAGCCGGGCATAATAATTTGAGTATGAAAATAGATCGACAATTTAGTTTAAAAAAAAAAAAAGGATGGCACGTCTGCCCAGCGTGTTCGTAGCGCGTTGGACTACGGGTGACTATCCCTCTGTGTGTGCGGATTCAATTCCGCGGGATGGCAGAAAAAGCCACAGATTCCCCAGATTTACGGTGTTCGTGGCACCGAACCGAAGGGTTACGATGTCCATGGCACCGAGCCGAAGAGCTGAAAAGCTCAAGTGCTTCTGGATCGGAAAAAAAAAAAAGGATGTTAAAATCAAAATTGTAACTGTTAAACTGTTTTTTTGTAATATATACATAAATATGTAAATAAATAAATAAATATGTAAATAAATAAATAAATATGATAAATATGTTTCTAGGAGAAATTGAAGAAGAAGAGGAGAAATCGAAGTTCTATAAGTGTCATTCTACTGAATACGTGAAGATAATAAATAAACAATACAATATGTGCATAATGTAATATACTTCAAGTAGTAGCATGTGTCTTTTGCAGAATGTTGCTTTTATCACATCCCGCCTAAAATACTATGTCTCTAGCAAAGTCATGTTTAAAGTTTCTTTGATTTCCAGCTGCCACCTTCATCGTGCTCGTTCCCTGTCTCGTACTCCAGAAACCATGGCTTCCATTACCGTTCTTTCCAAACCACTGTGACATTTAACGTGGCCAAATATACTATGGCCAATCGAAATAGCATGGCAAGAAAGCATATATTGCTTGTTATTGCTGCCCATATGTCTATTACGACATGTAAGGTTATTGCTTGTTATTGCTGCCCATATGTCTATTACGACATGTAAGGTTATTGCTTGTTATTGCTGCCCATATGTCTATTACGACATGTAAGGTTATTGCTTGTTATTGCTGCCCATATGTCTATTACGACATGTAAGGTTATTGCTTGTTATTGCTGCCCATATGTCTATTACGACATGTAAGGTTAATACAAAAAAGTCACCATTTAAAGAAATTGATGAGAAATCTTTGGTCTTGGCGTTTAATCTCATGTAATCGCATACACATCAGACATTTCAAGGTAAATATATTAATAGTAACCAATTTGTTCACTCTATTTACACTATTAAACTTTAATATTGCAATCTTCAAACATGGGTTACAAATTAATGTTATCAGTTTCATACATATCGGTTTGCCTTTGAAGAAATTGAAGTTTAATGAAGATTCTATAAAGATATATATATACATATATATATGTATATGTATATGATAGAAGATATATATATATATATATACATAATCTTTATTATCCAGCCTCGCATGAAATTTAAGTGGAATGTCTTTGACCCTAACATCTCTCAGGTTGACCCAGCTTCAATTGGGTGATAGAGAAGCAATATGAAGTAAATTTTACTGACGTCATCCTACATGTACCCTGGTTCAATGAAAAATGGGTGCCAAATATCGTATTCGACAAGATGCCTTATAGTAGAAATAAAAAACAAATTGTGTATTTTATTAATTTTTGCAGAGAAAAGCTAAACGATATTGATAATTTAAAGCTGATCTATTTTTTTTATAGTGATTGTAAAAAGTAGAAAACTAAATTTGTAATGTTGATTTTGATAAGCAAAGTGGGGATCCCGAATATTTCCTATTTTACAAATCCTGCAACTATTTTTTTCTCTCACTGCTCAACTTCAATAATGCTTGGTTGTACACATTATAAAATGTATACATTTTAAAATAAACTTAACTAACATATAATTCGGTAAAGAAATCACGTAACCGAGAGTCTACTCAGGTAGGGTCTATTGGTCATCACTGCACTATACTCCCATTTTTAGCTCAGTAAAAGCTCTAAAAACGTCACTTATTGACCACAGTGAGGATATGCATGTGATTATAGTCCAGAGAGCCACTTCACGAATGCTCTTTAACAACCACTCGTTCACCATTCTTTGTGACCTGTGTGTGATTTTCGTCAGAGTCTCGCAAGGGATGATGACAACATCCTCAAACGTGTGCTGATGCACCACTCTGATGTGTGCGAAGGTGACTGTAGAGTTCAATCCTAGATCATAATCCCCTACCACAGGTGGGGCATATATGATCAATGTTAGACATGTGGGTGTTGTGTGTTCTGTCTTTTCGCGCAGCTCGTTTCTGTGTGCCTCAACTGTACTACGATTCTCAACTATGCGCGTTCATCCAGCATTGGAGAAAGTAGGAGAAATGGATGTCTTTCAGACTATCTTGATTTATAGTAACGCTCTACAAAGAACATGAAGACACATCCATCTATGTCCTGTGCATGCGGGTGTTTACGGTAATGAGAGAGTGAACATGCTTGCATCAACAGCATCGATTGTTGGGGAGTTGAAGATGGATAAGGGGGGTGTTCGTCGATCTCTTCGCGACTGTCTGTTGGATGAAGACACTAAAATAGATGTTGAATCGTTCCAGCAATATAAACAGTTTGGAGCTACTCGTTGTACAAGTAGAAATGGATGTCTGAAGGGCAGAGTGAGGAGTGTGTTTAATCAGTAACGCATAGGGACCAACGGTGTGTGCATACTCTTCGATATATGTTGGGGGAGACTGAGCAAATATGGGTCTGGCCGTAGTGTAAATACGTTAGTTCAGTAACTAATAACCAATAACCAATTACCCCCTCTCTATCATTATGATGTTGTGATTATCTCGACGCTAGAATCGTTCATCCGTTATCTCTGCTTAATATTTTTGTAAAACGGTCTGTTGAAAATTGTTTCGAGAATCTCTTAAACCTTACAGTTTACGCACATAAACAAGAAACGTGGTTTGTGGATTGAATTCTAACTTTGCACAGAATTGCCCTCATTCACGTACTACCTGACGAGGTTTGAGTGCTTCCTTGAGCACACACCTGTTCTTTGGTAACATCTGTCTAGAGATCGCCCTGCAAAGACAACAATGATGGATGCTATTAAATCTGCAATATACCGTTGAGGCGAATCTGAAAATAGTTTTGCTAGAACTAGTTCACATTATGTTAGTTCGTGGCATCTCATTTTCTAATATACTGTACACCGATCTATAATTAATGAATAGTTGGCGATTCTAAAATGGATCTTCTTCTTCTTTGCGTTCGTTCTTTACGACCAATTTTAATCACTCCTTGTGAAATGTTGAATCTTTGCCAAGAGCGTGTATACGTTGCACATTGGTTTGGTAGACCCCTAAAAGCATAGACTTCTAAACGTTTAGGACACGTGCGTCCGATTACAGAAGAACCGCCTTAGTCGCCTTTTACGACATGCGTGGCAGGTAACAGTGCTTCCATTCTTTACACCCCAAATTTGGGCCCTGGTAACCACTCGGGTGTCTAAACTGGATGAAACTTGGAATGTAAAAAATAAATCGAAATATGCTTTCTGCTTTGGTCTGATGGTTTGATTTATGGAAAAAGAAAGAAAACTGTTGTTTCATTGCTGAATGAATACTTTATCTGTTTAAAAAAATTGTTTGTTGTGAGGATATTAAAGAACTAATGGAGAACGAATTACCTGTCACGCATGTCGTAAGAGGCGCATAAGATGGTGGGACGTGGGGCTAGCTACCCCAGCCCGCATAAAAAACACTAGATTGCTACAGAAACCACAACCAGGGAAATTCATAGCTCGCCACCCAACGAAGAAGAAGGACCCAACAAGGAGGGACTCATGAAGCAGCCCGGCGAAATCCGAAAGGAAATCGGGCTTCCGATTCACCTTCTTTCAACCCGAAAGATCTCCAGATTAAACAGGGAACTCTGGTATAGAACAGGACAACGAAAGGTGGAACAAGAGATAAGGAGCAGAAGGTGACGATGAATAGAACACACACTGAGGAAACCCACTAACATCATCACAAGACATGCTCTCCGATGGAACCCCCAGGGCAATAGAGGCAGGGGAAGACCAAGGAAAAACCAGGAGACGGTAGTTGGAGACGGAATACAAGAAAATGGAGAGAGATATGATAAGGACGGCCTCGGATAGACGGGCTTGGAAGGCCTTGGTTTCGGTCCTATGCTTCCCTAGGGGTGAAGGGTGAAGAAGAAGAATGGAGAAGGAATGACTATCATCAAAGGAAGTTTCGAGATATGGCTCCGTCTTCTCAGCAAATATAATGTCAATATTTCAAAGTCTATATGCTGAGTTCTGTGACATTCGTCACTTTTGTTGTTTCGTTTGCTTGATAAAGGCCTTTTGGTCGTAACGTTGCTGTGTATTGTTATTGTATTTTGTAAAACTACAGTATTTTGTTTTACGCGTATCGTCAAATATAGCACGCCACGTACCGAGTATATTTCGGCAAATATAGCACGCCACATACCGAGTACGTTTCGGCAAATATAGCACGCCACATACCGAGTATGTTGCACAAAACACGAACTATATAGCTACATCAACAATCTAAGATCTCCGTATATTACTGCACATGTAACTAGGTCCGGATTCGATCCCACCAGCTTTAAAACGTCAGGTAAACGTCATTACCACTCTGCTATAGAGACTCCCGCTGTCTGAATTAGATACACAACAATTAAATTAAACTAATGGGAACATATAATAGTGTCTTTATGGCTAAACCTACTAGACGAAATAATTGAACAATGCATACTAGATGAAGAAAATATTATACACATTATGGGCATATAAGTGTTGTCTATGCTGTCAAAGCAGATCAAAACAAACACAAAGCTGAGAATCTTGCAATTAAATCTGCAGTCAGTGATGTTCTATGGCTCGTAAGCATGGAGGACAACAAAAGAAACCACCAGAAAACTACATACCTTCATAAATTGATGTTTACGTCGAATAGAGTGACTGATATGTTATGATAAGATTACGAACGAGGAGCATAGAGAAAAAAAACTAAGCAGATGCTAAAGGAGAAAGAGGTTTAGAAGATACGCTGGCGATGGATGGGGTACACATTGAGAAGACCGATTTGTAGAATAGCAAGACAGGCACTGTTTTGGAACCGGCAGGGAAAGAGTAGAAGAGGAAGGCCTAGACATACCTAGAGAAGAAAGCTGGAGACATATATTAAATGGATAGGTAAAATATGGAAAGAATTGGAAGGGATGAAAGTTTAGTGAATGAACTGAACAAAGTGTGTTGATGACATGTGCTCCGTTGGGAGTTCAAAAATGAAGAAAAACAGTTGTTTATGTGTAAATCAGAATCCTGCAAATGTTTTTATCATATACAATATCAAATACAAATGAAGAGCTTTTAAAACAAACTGCACATTGTTGAAGAGCACCAATACAAGACTAAGACAGAGATGAGCTAGACATGTATATTATTTGTAAGTAGGAACATTTACTAGAACAATTCTCTAAAGGACAGTTGAATTAGAAATAGAAAAGTCATGGACGTCCAATGATATGGTGACAAATTGGGGAAAGATAGTTGAAAACGTTTTGCGTGATGTGAGAAACAATTAGTAGAAAGACTTCAGAACGACAACAATAGGCCTTGTTGGTGGCTTTGTTACTATTCTTTGCTCCTTTGAGAGCCCCGACAACATACAAGCGCAGGGAGTCCAAATATAACATAAAGAAAATCTGGGGAAAAGAGAACAGAAAACGTTTTGCCCAGTGGCGGCTCGTGATCATTTTTCTCGGTGGGGCCAGACACACATTTTCCGATAATTATGGTTTTTGGAGTATTTTCTATTATTTGTATATTCCGGGAAGTTATTGCCCCTTTCGATTTTTGGTGGGGCCGTTCCCCACTGGCCCTTAATGACGAACCGCCCCTGGTTTTGCCTGTTATGGGTAACAATTATTATAAAGACGACAGAACAACAACAATCGAAATCTATTGAGAAATCCTTATGTGTCAAAAATGACAGGAAGAGAATATAGATCATAGGTACCCAATGTTGGCGGTATCGCCCCCAAGTTGGCGCTGAATCCTTCTGAGGGTTACAGAGATAGTGGGTTCAGAAACATTTTGGGGGCGTTCATGCGATCTAGGGGTCAGTTGCTCCTTATAGAAGAACTTATTCATATATATATTCAAAAATAAATTATTTTCCTGATTTTGCGATTGAATAATTGTATTCAAGATGAAGCGCATATTGATCACTACTTTTTCAATAATTTAACGACAGAAGCAGTAATGTATTATTAGTTGCTATTTACGTCGACAATATCAATTTCATTGAACGCAGAAAACACTGTTATAATGGAAGAGGGAGGGGGATGGGGGGTTTACAAAATGTTTGTCTTGCAAAGTTGGCAGTGACCCGAGATAGTTTGAGAACCTATCATATTTTGATTGATGTAAATCATTGCACAAAGTAATAACATATTGAAGAGGTATTACAGTCAACCTTCGATTAATAAACAGTGATATATGTATTCCTAATTTTTCACAATTAATAACTCAACATATTATAAAACACCATTTCTTGCAGATCTCTGATGTTATGAATACAATTGAATATAACAAATTGTGCAATGTGTAATTCTACTACAGTCTATGTTAATGCAAGCATCAAACTAAATCATAGAAAAAAAAAACAGTAACAGGTTCAGAGTAAAGAAAAACCACACCGCAACGTCAATCGAACAGCTGGCAATTTGCTGCTATCGAAGATAAAAAGTGTAATTATACCGGTCGATTGTGAAAACCACTTTGTTGTAACCACTTGTAATGTGCTTTTATCACCCTTTGTTATGTTGCTCTATTTTCCGAAGATGTGTTTGTTTGTTCTTAACCAGGTAATTGAGCGTGAATACGGTTACAGTTGATGTAACATTGACCTGGCGTGCTGCGCGAAACAATGTTTGTTGTTAGTAAAATAGTTCGAATTTGGTGGTTTTGTACTGACGTGTTCTGTGGCGATGATTGGGTGTACGTTTAAAGGTGCGGATATGATTATATGAATAACTGGTCGCGTGAAAGTGTATAAAATAATGTATCAATAAATGTCCTTGTGAAAGTATATATACTAGTCTAATATGTATATATATAAATATATAAGACACAGATGAATGGAATTGTATGTCTGTTCCAATTGGGAGATAGCTGGTCATACTACGGACTTGAAATTTGGCAAAAAAAGTGGCTTTCATAGAAACGAAGTGGTAAAAATTATGAAACTATGCTTTTTATACTTTTCCATAATCATATTCCAAACTTAACGCACATTGTCATTCTGCATAGAAATCTCCGAAATTGTCTTTCAATGTTTTCACGACGTTCCCGGTCACGTGATCATGTTGTTATTTTCGGCGAAACGCGTAATCACAAAGTACGGTAGTTTTACAAAATACAAAAAAACAATGTCAATATGCAAACACGTTTCAACCAACAAGGCCTTTATCAAGCAAACTATACAACAAAGTGACGAATATCACAGCACACTAAAAGCAGATTGTGACAAAGATTATTACTTTCCGCTCTTGTCCTTAATGCTATGATAACGTCCTTATTATTATAACGTATTTTAAACACATCTATTTATAAGTTTCTGTAACAAAATGTATCAATACGTTCGGGCCAATTTTAGTTTTTCTTTTAAACACGTCGATAAGTTAATAATCTGAATCAATTTAATTTGCCAATTGTTTTGTTTTTTCAACTTCCACGGGAATTCAATTGTTTCTGGTTTTACTGGCAATCGAAATAAGGGACAATTTATGTGCGCTCGGAAGATCATCTTAAAAGGATAACTATACAAATGTAGCTTTAAAAGTGGTGAAATATTACATCTAGATTTAAACAAAATTCAACTTTCACGGGAACGGGAATTCTGCTACATGTTATATCAGGTTTTAGTGACAATCGAAATGAGGGACATTTTAAATTGTTATTTGTCTACTTTCACCTGAATTCTGTTGTATCAGGTTTTACTGGCCAATGCATGAAGATAAAACATCATTTTTAATGGGGAAGAAGCTGATTTTGAAGCAATGTGGCATGTTTCTTTAAGGGACTTTACAAATAGATTTAAACTAAGTGCCCCGTGCGAGAAAAGGGCAAACTGCTAGTGTATCAATTAATGTCCTTGTGAAAGTGTATATAATAATATATCAATAAATATCCGTGTGAAAGTGTATATAAAAATGTATCAATAAATGTCCTTGTGAAAGTGTATATAATAATATAGCAATAAATGTCCCTGTGAATGTGTATATAATAATATATCAATAAATGTCCGTGTGAATAATACGAGTAATACTTCTATTGTATTACATATGTACTAGTGATACTTCTATTGTATCACATATGTACTAGTGATACTTCTATTGTATCACTTATGTGCTAGTAATACTTCTATTGTATCACTTATCACTTATAGACTGAGATGGTATGATAAGATTACACACGAAGAACTCAGAGAAAGAACTAAGTAGATACCAGCGGAGAAAAAAGCTAAGGAAGTGACTCTGGCGATGGATAGGACACATTGAAAAGACCGACTGAAGTATTGCAAGACAGGCAATGTTTTGGAACCCGCAGGGTAAGAGGAGTAGGGGAAGGCTTGGACATATCTGGAGAAGAGAGTTGGAGACTTATATGAAAAGAATATGTAAAACATGGACAGAATTGGAAAGGATGGCAGTATAAAAGAAGAGCTGGAAGAATGTAGTTGAAGACCTGTGCTCCGCTTGGAGTTGAAAGGTGAAGAAGAAGAATGGAAAAGTCCTTCTAGAAATTAAATATCTAACACAAGATAACGAAGGAGATTCTTCTTCTTCTTTTTAAGTTCGCCTGCTATGAATTCAGATTTAGTCAGGGTGCCTTTTATAGTGCTTCTAACTGATTTTTGCTTTAATGGATTAGTTTCCTTTAAGTGCCCCTCGCCATACTGGCAAGCCATCTTCGACTTCAGAAAGACGAAGGAGATGATGGCGATGCTGTATATACAGATCAGTCTGTACTTTGCTTTGCCTGCTGTATCTTTGCCACTGAACAACAGAATGATTCGATCTCGTCCCCTTGTGTTATGACCCATCGAACTAGTATTCTTGACCATGGTGGGTTTTAAAAGGACCACGTACATGCCAGAACTTCAGTATTATATACAGCATAACTAATATATGGTAATCTGCAGACCAACAAGAGCTGAAGTTATGCTGGATCATTGACGGTGAAGAAGATCGATATCATAAGTTATTCTTAGTTTATTAAACGAAGAATGTTGGAAGGCTCACTTTTAATAGCAATAGTGTAAGCGTCTTCTTTTTTCACTCTTCATCCTCCAGTTGTTAAGTCAATCTTTATAATCGGTATGTGATTAGCCAATTATAGCAATTAGGCTCCTACATATCTATAGACCAGCACATCCGGTTTCAGCATGCATTTTATTCGGATTCGCCACCCTACGTAGGACTATACAAAACTAAGCTATGGGAATGCGTTCCCCTAGACTAGCCTTAGTTAGCCTAGAACCTCAAATTCAAATTGTTCCTTGACTACACCACTTGGCAATGCGTCTTGTGTTTTATATCTGCCATCAGTAGGCTACTAAATTTTACATTTAGTTCTTCCTAAGAATGAATAGCTGACCCCCAAACTCTGTTATTATATACAGAGCCAGGAACAGAAAATATCTTGTGCGTTATATTGAAACAAGAATAATCATCATTAGTAATGATAACGTCCAATTGCAAGTTGGACAGAAATAACAATTATCCACTGAATTTGATCGTGTACCTTAGACTCTTACTCAATCTCAATCTTTTTTTTTCTTTTGGCTTTGAATTCAAATATTAATTGTGCTCTTTTTAGTATCTCTGCATTTTGATCTTCACACTACTTTGTGATTGAAGTCTAGTATTGCTAATCTTATATTTCCAGGTAAAACACGTAGTCTTATAAGAATTTTCCTTTGAATCCTCCGAACATACGTTATATTTATCTTTCCGTGTTTCAAGTTTAAGATGTACAAAAGAGAACTGTTCTGGTATATATATTATATATCTGGAACTTTTTCTTAGTACCTTGATAGCTAAACCTTCAGATGTTATGAAGTTTGGTGTATGCTGTCTGAGACTTTACATTTGTTAGTTTTATTTCAATCATTTGAAGCAACAATACTTCCTAGGAATACTACTTCTATCATAACAGTGAAATTGTGTTGGACACACTCTGAGACACAACTACTACTTCTAACATAACAGTGAAATTGTGTTGGACACACTCTGAGACACAACTACTACTTCTAGCATAACAATGAAATTGTGTTGGACATACTCTGAGACACAACTACTACTTCTAGCATAACAATGAAACTGTGTTGGACACACTCTGAGACACAACTACTACTTCTATCATAACAATGAAACTGTGTTGGACACACTCTGAGACACAACTACTACTTCTATCATAACAATGAAATTGTGTTGGACACACTCTGAGACACAACTACTACTTCTAGCATAACAATGAAATTGTGTTGGACACACTCTGAGACACAACTACTACTTCTATCATAACAATGAAATTGTGTTGGACACACTCTGAGACACAACTACTACTTCTATCATAACAATGAAATTGTGTTGGACACACTCTGAGACACAACTACTACTTCTAACATAACAATGAAATTGTGTTGGACACACTCTGAGACTCAACTACTACTTCTAGCATAACAATGAAATTGTGTTGGACACACTCTGAGACACAACTACTACTTCTAACATAACAATGAAACTGTGTTGGACACACTCTGAGACACAACTACTACTTCTAGCATAACAATGAAATTGTGTTGGACACACTCTGAGACACAACTACTACTTCTATCATAACAATGAAATTGTGTTGGACACACTCTGAGACACAACTACTACTTCTATCATAACAATGAAATTGTGTTGGACACACTCTGAGACACAACTACTACTTCTAGCATAACAATGAAATTGTGTTGGACACACTCTGAGACACAACTACTACTTCTATCATAACAATGAAATTGTGTTGGACACACTCTGAGACACAACTACTACTTCTATCATAACAATGAAATTGTGTTGGACACACTCTGAGACACAACTACTACTTCTAACATAACAATAAAATTGTGTTGGACACACTCTGAGACTCAACTACTACTTCTAGCATAACAATGAAATTGTGTTGGACACACTCTGAGACACAACTACTACTTCTATCATAACAATGAAATTGTGTTGGACACACTCTGAGACACAACTACTACTTCTAACATAACAATGAAACTGTGTTGGACAAACTCTGAGACTCAACTACTACTTCTAACATAACAATGAAATTGTGTTGGACCCACTCTGAGACACAACTACTACTTCTAACATAACAATGAAATTGTGTTGGACCCACTCTGAGACACAACTACTACTTCTAACATAACAATGAAATTGTGTTGGACCCACTCTGAGACACAACTACTACTTCTAACATAACAATGAAACTGTGTTGGACACACTCTGAGACACAACTACTACTTCTAGCATAACAATGAAATTGTGTTGGACACACTCTGAGACACAACTACTACTTCTATCATAACAATGAAATTGTGTTGGACACACTCTGAGACACAACTACTACTTCTATCATAACAATGAAATTGTGTTGGACACACTCTGAGACACAACTACTACTTCTAGCATAACAATGAAATTGTGTTGGACACACTCTGAGACACAACTACTACTTCTATCATAACAATGAAATTGTGTTGGACACACTCTGAGACACAACTACTACTTCTATCATAACAATGAAATTGTGTTGGACACACTCTGAGACACAACTACTACTTCTAACATAACAATAAAATTGTGTTGGACACACTCTGAGACTCAACTACTACTTCTAGCATAACAATGAAATTGTGTTGGACACACTCTGAGACACAACTACTACTTCTATCATAACAATGAAATTGTGTTGGACACACTCTGAGACACAACTACTACTTCTATCATAACAATGAAATTGTGTTGGACACACTCTGAGACACAACTACTACTTCTAGCATAACAGTGAAATTGTGTTGGACACACTCTGAGACACAACTACTACTTCTAGCATAACAGTGAAATTGTGTTGGACACACTCTGAGACACAACTACTACTTCTATCATAACAATGAAATTGTGTTGGACACACTCTGAGACTCAACTACTACTTCTAACATAACAATGACATTGTGTTGGACACACTCTGAGACTCAACTACTACTTCTAACATAACAATGAAATTGTGTTGGACCCACTCTGAGACACAACTACTACTTCTAACATAACAATGAAATTGTGTTGGACCCACTCTGAGACACAACTACTACTTCTAACATAACAATGAAATTGTGTTCGACCCACTCTGAGACACAACTACTACTTCTAACATAACAATGAAACTGTGTTGGACACACTCTGAGACACAACTACTACTTCTATCATAACAATGAAATTGTGTTGGACACACTCTGAGACACAACTACTACTTCTAGCATAACAATGAAACTGTGTTGGACACACTC
Source organism: Arion vulgaris (assembly GCA_020796225.1). Classification (NCBI taxonomy): domain Eukaryota; kingdom Metazoa; phylum Mollusca; class Gastropoda; order Stylommatophora; family Arionidae; genus Arion; species Arion vulgaris. The sequence goes on along the minus strand of CM036761.1, from coordinate 25,215,509 downwards.
TGAGACACAACTACTACTTCTATCATAACAATGAAATTGTGTTGGACATACTCTGAGACACAACTACTACTTCTATCATAACAATGAAATTGTGTTGGACATACTCTGAGACACAACTACTACTTCTAACATAACAGTGAAACTGTGTTGGACACACTCTGAGACACAACTACTACTTCTAACATAACAATGAAACTGTGTTGGACACACTCTGAGACACAACTACTACTTCTATCATAACAATGAAATTGTGTTGGACACACTCTGAGACACAACTACTACTTCTAACATAACAATGAAACTGTGTTGGACACACTCTGAGACACAACTACTACTTCTATCATAACAATGAAATTGTGTTGGACACACTCTGAGACACAACTACTACTTCTAACATAACAATGAAATTGTGTTGGACACACTCTGAGACACAACTACTACTTCAAACATAACAATGAAACTGTGTTGGACACACTCTGAGACACAACTACTACTTCTAACATAACAATGAAATTGTGTTGGACACACTCTGAGACACAACTACTACATCTAACATAACAATGAAACTGTGTTGGACACACTCTGAGACACAACTACTACTTCTAACATAACAATGAAACTGTGTTGGACACACTCTGAGACACAACTACTACTTCTATCATAACAATGAAACTGTGTTGGACACACTCTGAGACACAACTACTACTTCTATCATAACAATGAAACTGTGTTGGACACACTCTGAGACACAACTACTACTTCTAACATAACAATGAAATTGTGTTGGACACACTCTGAGACACAACTACTACTTCTAACATAACAATGAAACTGTGTTGGACACACTCTGAGAAACAATGATCAAAGAATCACAAAGCAGATATTGAAGGGCGAGTCAAAGGGAAAGAAAGAACGACCAAGGGAAACACTGAAACAAACTTGAATAAAAGAGGCGAAAATGTCGGTCTCAATTGTATAGAACAGATTGAACGAGTTTACCCTCGTTACGACGAAAATGCTCGCATGTCCTATGTAACTTATAACGGTATAAGAGACATGGCCGTGCCGCACTATGATACAGAAATTCGGCCGCATCAGGCGGTCTGTTTGGAGGCGTCATAAGCAGTGAAATCAAAATCACAATTGAAGGTTATTTTAAAGAAAAACATTTAAGGGGCGGCATTTCGAAGACTTGAATCATACCGAGAAAATATACCGCACGGCCCTGATGAGAGAAATATATTAATAATAATAGTGAAAGTTGAAATCACTTACTAATGCTTTCAAATGTATCATTGAGTTTCTCTTTACGAGGGTGAACTATGGGTGAAGTCGTAGTTTACCATTTGGAATGTTACAAAACTACATGTTATAGTATGAGTGGTTGCTGTCTATCGATACGTTCAAACTGTGAAGAGTTGCGTGGATCAACTATCCTTGACATGCAGGTGTTCACGGTAACGAGAGAGAAGACAGCCTTGTATTAAAAGCACATGTAGTCGGGATGTTGAAGATGAATATAGCGGAACGTGCATATGTTGCTAAGCGACTGTCTGTTAGATGAGGTCACGGTGTATGATGACGATTCTATACACCGAGTTTAGAGGAAGTTAGAGTCAAATATTGTACTAGTCGACCTGGACACCAGAATGCCAAAATGAGTGGTGTGTTCAATCAACAAAGCAGTTACGAGAATGATCAGAAATATGTATCTTTGACATCTGTTGGAGGTGGAATTAGGATCTATGGATGTATGCTGAGATATATCAGTTAGTACAGTCAAACTAAAATGTACTATTCATTTATATACATATATGGGTTTCATTGTGGCTGAGTGTTTAACCCGTTACCTTGCGATCCGAAGGTCAGGACCGCGCCGTGCTATGATACTGAGAGGCGTCCTCATCAGGTGGAACCGTAAGGAGGGAAGGGCAGCATAAGCAGCAAAATCAAAATGTTATTTTAAGGAAAAAACATTTCGAAGACGTGCATGATACTGAGAAAATATACCGTACGGTTCTCCCGATGGTCAGTTCGATTTCGGATGGCGCCATTTTGTTCGCAAGTGATTTTTTTCCAGAGACCATTAGGTTTCTGCTGAAGCTGTGGTACCTCGTTAATTACTCTCGTCAGACGGTGTATGTTTTACTATTCTGTGAGTGTATATATATATATATAAAAAGTGATGAAATCAGAGAGATGTCTGGTCAATCACTAGCAAAAACTGTTATAAAATGTAGAAGATGGAGACATGTTGGACATACATTGAGAAGAAATGATCACAGATCACCAAAGCAGGCACTGAAGTGGGAAGAAAGGGTTCAAGAAAAAAAACACGTCCTAGGGAGACCCTGAAACAAACTTTGCTGAGAGAGGAAATATATTTCGATCTCAATTCCATGGAAGAGAATGAACGAACTGACCAGGATAGATCGGTATAAAGAAGTTACCTGCCGCCCTATATATCATATAACGGTACGAGAGGAATTATTATTATTATTATTATTATTTATATATATATATATATATATATATGGTTAGCTTTCTAGGCTCCTACCTCAGTCGCCTCTTACGACATGCCTTGTAGGTCGCACTATTCCTTACTCCCCTTGAGAGCCTCGGCAACACACATGCGGTATTACAGCAAGGTGTCAAATCTGAATGGTAATAGTGAGACTGTTAGAGCTGACGCCTGCCACATTGGGATATATATTTCGTAGGCTGAAGTTCTATTCAACAACTTGATTTAAAGGGTCTTCGGACGAATGACTTGCTTCATTGCACGAGCTATCACTATATGGTTCAGATTATTTCCGCAGAAATGTCCAGCCACCTTCTACTAATATTGCACAAATGTCCGGCCACCTTCTACTAGTATCGCAAAAAACCCAAAATCCGTTTCCCGGTTTAATTCCAAAGATCTTCGGGAAAATGCAGTTACCAACAGAATGGTGCGTTTCAGCTTCGAACACACGATCTTCGAAACGCAAGTAAACGGCTTTACTACTTGGCAACAGCATCCAATCAACAAGAAGAATTGTTAGTCAAGTATTGGAGTGGATCATTGTACCAATTTAGTAACGATGCTGCTGAAAGAAGGGTAATACAGTTATTCCATCTAGATTTCAACGTTTGTCCCGGAATATGCCCAGAAGCTATCACGATGTTATGGTAACATTAGCTACATTAGTAATACTCAATCTATAATTGTTATAATATTGAAACGACATGGCAAACTGGTAAAGCGATGTATCGATTAAATATTGAACGACCTCTGAACTTTAAGGTAATTAGAAGATACATTTGATGCTGTAGTACATTTATTTTTCAGACATAAATTACATAATTTTATTATTTTTTCTCTAGTGCCGTTATACGTTACATATGGACTGAAACCAATTCGCCATACCGCTCAATATTGTAGGAGAATCGAGCAATCTCTTCTATAAAATTTCGACCGCTTTTCTCGTAGGTCTCAGTAAAGTGCGTTGCATGATTTTCATGCGGTTTTCCTTCTTTACAAACAATATGTCCAAGAAATGAGTATTGAAATAAAACGTGTAATGTTTTTGTTGTTATATGTTAATGAAACATACATTATCATATGACATATATGCCACATGAGGACAATATGTCAATTGACGAGTTATGAGGAGAAACATTTTATCTCTCCTTATACTGGTCATTACAGAAATATGTTGTGCCTAGTACAAGTATATATATTTATATGGCCTTTTTATATGGCCTTTTTCGTCTTTACAGACTGTCAATCATTAAGTGTTTTATTGTAACAACTTCTGAGTTTTTGTTTTTCACTTTTGTCTTTCAGCTCTTCCCTAAGTGTCTTTTCAAAACATTCTGCGCCTTTGCTTAATGTTGTTTTCCACAGAACTCTGTCATCTGCTAGATTTTTAATTTGCTGTAACCGATAGAAAAGTTATCTATTGAGGCCTTACAGATATCATTATATTTAAGCAATGATCTGCCGTGGTGCCTCTCCCCCATGGAAAGTTCAAAGAACAACATGTGTTTTGGTATGCGGCAATTGTCCATTCTTCTCTCATGCTATAGCCATCTTAGTTTTCTACTACTGAGCATGTCCATGATGGAAGTCAAGTTTGCACGTTGTAGTACTATTTCAAGTATACTGTATAGAACACATGTCTTTTTCCGGGATCATAGAACGGAGACATGGGATTCTACTCAAATATTTCTGTCCTCTGGGACGGTTTCCAAATTCTGATAGCAGTTAACTCAAATATTAGTGCTTAAGACGCAGCATAATACAACGACAATGCAGTGTTATGATCAGTGAGCTGGCGCTACTCAGGAATCTTGCTCCAAATCACATTGTGGAAATAGAAACATATTGATGCACTCTGGTCTAGCAAAGAGAGGAATGATTAAAGGGGAGCTACTATACGATTATATTACAGTGCAACCGCAGCTGCAAGTGGTATAAGATCTGCTCGAATACAATACAAACAGAATCACAGAATGGATACCGACACAAGTCTGCTGGTCCACGTATATAGATGGATACCGACACGAGTCTGCTGGTCCACGTATATAGATGGATACCGACACGAGTCTGCTGGTCCACGTATTATTATTTTTTTTTCCGATCCAGAAGCACTTGAGCTTTTTAGCTCTTCGGCTCAGTGCCATGGACACCGTAACCCTTCAGTTCGGTGCCACGAACATCGTAAATCTGGTGAATCTGTGGCTTTTTCTGCCATCCCGCGGAATTGAACCCGCACACACAGAGGGATAGTCACCCGTAGTCCAACACGCTACGAACACGCTGGGCAGACGGGCCTGGTCCACGTATATAGATGGATACCGACACGAGCCTGCTGGTCCACGTATATAGATGAATACCGACACAAGTCTGCTGGTCCACGTTTATAGATGGATACACGACACGAGTCTGCTGGTCCACGTATATAGATGGATACCGACACGAGTCTGCTGGTCCACGTATATAGATGAATACCGACACAAGTCTGCTGGTCCACGTATATAGATGGATACACGACAAGAGTCTGCTGGTCCACGTATATAGATGGATACCGACATGAGTCTGCTGGTCCACGTATATAGATGGATACCAACACGGGTCTACTGGTCCACGTATATAGATAGATACCGACACGAGTCTACTGGTCCACGTATATAGATGGATACCGACACAGAAGTAGTACAACTAACCGATATATTGTTAGAGACATCATTCTAATAAGTCGTGCATATGTAGTTTTAAAGTCATGTCAGTCAAGGTGGTTGACCGTACCAGAATTGCCAGATCCTGGTAATAATCTGATGATCTGATGTTTCTGCCCCCACATATAGAACATAAAACAGAATTGTGTGACAATACACTTCACAGAATGGTATTGTCGAAACAGTTTATATAAACATATATGTCCCGTGTCTATACAAGGGAAGACTACTATAAAACGCAGTAACTGGTTCAACAAAGAACCGGGACGAAACGCGTATGATGGTTTAATGTTTTACCAACTGCAAAACAAAAATCTTGTTTTTGTACTTTGTTAAACTGACTTGTTTAACTTTTGCGCGTTCTGGTTATCGTCAAACATGTCCGCTTTCTTGAAGGGAAAACTGCAAAGTAAAAACTTTAAATTGTCTGGTAACGACAAAAAACGATACATTCCCACATGTCCCAAAAAGGTTGAAAATGTTTCCTTTTTACGGATCGACCTTACCACATGCAACAAATAGCATTGCATGTTCATGCTATTCGGCTCACATCATAACGAGCAACTCTGAGTGGCTGAGAAATGATCAAAATGTAGTGAATGACATTTAGTCCGAGAATAAATCACACATGTCTGGAACAGTCAAGTCAAGCAAACGCAAGCATTACCTTAGACCCAAATCATCTCGGATACGCCTTTCCTACATTTGTAAGTGCTAATTAACCAACGCGCAATATATTCACGTTCTGGGCTAAACCACACAGATCGCAAAGAGTGTTTATTTTTTTTTTTTAAAGAAAGACCGCACAGACGAATATGTAGAAGAATTCAAATCATGATGATAAATATTTTTTGCTGATTACTTCCTATTCAGAGAAGAAAAAACATTATCTCTGGAACAGAAACTTTTAAACAACAGCTATACATACGAAAAACATTCTTCTCGCAATTCGATTCTAATAACTTGCCGTGCTTGTCTATGGTATGTGGTGACTGTTAATGGAATAAATTAGACAAATCGGAATCTGGGGTCGGTTGAAATCAAGTGGAATGTCAATTGTTATCAAAGGAATGAATATAACATAACTATTTTCTTCACTGGGAGTATTAGATTTGTAGACTACAAGAAATACTAGGACAATTTTTGTGTGATCAAACGTGCATCGCTCGGTCAATGTTCGTTTCATCAAGCGTGCATCGCTCGGTCAATGCTTGTTTCATCAAGCGTGCATCGCTAGGTCAATGCTTGTTTCATCAAGCGTGCATCGCTCGGTCAATGCTTGTTTCATCAAGCGTGCATCGCTAGGTCAATGCTTGTTTCATCAAGCGTGCATCGCTCGGTCAATGCTTGTTTCATCAAGCCTGCATCGCTCGGTCAATGCTTGTTTCATCAAACGTGCATCGCTCGGTCAATGCTCGTTTCATCAAGTGTGCATCGCTCGGTCAATGCTCGTTTCATCAAGCGTGTATCGCTAGGTCAATGCTTGTTTCATCAAAATGTGTATCAGTTAGTCAAGACGTTTATCAACAAACGTGTATCCCTAGGACAAAGATTGTATCACAAAACGTGTATCACTCGATCAATGCTTGTATCCCCAAACGTGTATTCCTCGGACAATGCTTGTATCCCCAAACGTGTATCCCTCGGACAATGCTTGTGTCACAAAACGTGTATCACTTGGACAATGCTTGTATCCCCAAACGTGTATCCCTCTGACAATGCTTGTGTCACAAACGTGTATCCCTCGGACAATGCTTGTGTCACAAAACGTGTATCACTTGGACAATGCTTGTATCCCCAAACGTGTATCCCTCGGACAATGCTTGTGTCACAAAACGTGTATCACTTGGACAATGCTTGTATCCTCAAACGTGTATCCCTCAGACAATGCTTGTGTCACAAAACGTGTATCACTTGGACAATGCGTGTATCTCCAAACGTGTATCCCTCGGACAATGTTTGTGACACAAAACGTGTATCACTCGGGCAATGCTTGAATCACTAAATTTGTTTCACTGATTGTATCACAAAACGTGTTTCAATCGTGCAATGTGTGTATCATTAAACGTGTACCGTTACATAATATTTGCAGATTTCATATAGGATACCAACAGAATTTTAACCTACGATTTTCTGTATGCATGAGTGTTGAGAAACTACTCTGCGAAGTGGCAAATTGATACATTCAGATGAAAGACTAGAAACTTAAATATAATAATAACTGAGGAAAATATTATCTCACAATCGAGTATCTTGGATTGAATGTGGTATTTGATAATATATCATGAAACACAACACAACCATAAAAATAAGAAAAGAAAATCTGTTGAAACAAAGTGTTGTAGAAACACTCTTTGAATGCTATGGACAGAGATGAGGAAAAATATAGACATCTTATAAGACCTGAACTTTATAAACATTGATACTTCATATTTCAGAATGTGAAGAGTTTTGGTCGCATCAAAAGTCAAAGGTAACAGTGGTTTGGGTAGAGCAGTAATGGAGGGAATAGCTTCTGGAATATGTGCCACACTGCCGGCTTAGCTCTATAGCAGAAGTAGCAAATGCTACAGGCCCCTCGTTTCTGAAGGCTGTGGAGCAGAGTTTCGAACCTGCGATATTTAGAAAGCAAAATAAACAGCTTAGCCACATATCTACCTATTTATCTCGTGTATGATTATATAAACATATCGCATCCTACTTTCTCACTCTTCATTTGTTTGTTTATCTACTCAGTGTGAAACACATGAAAAATAAGAAACAAACCTACATAAGTGTGATTTTGTACTTCTTAAATAATATAATAAAGAATAAATTATTTCTATATCTCCACAGATTAATCACTGCCATTTCAAACACGGATTTCTCTCAAGCCCTGACACGAATCAGCTTACTATGTGATATACAATAGTCACAAGATATTGCTGGACGAGAAACAACATAATTCATAGTGAAAGCAATATGCGCAGCAGTTAATTGTGTTATTATTGTTGGTAAGTACTTTACACATTCAGCTTAAGTATCTTATATCTCTTCCATTTTCTTTCAACTCCCACTGTTATATTTTGTTTCCGTTCGTTTCTTGTTTGTATGATCTTCATATCAATATGTAGTTCATTGCGCTGAACCTGTTTAACCTGTTAACATTAATTCTAAAGTCTTTTCGTGCAGTATTTATATCATGATAATAAAAAAGGATTAATAAATATGTAAAGATGATAACTCTTAGAAGTGCATTATTGTTTACGAAGTTCAAATACGTAAATTTTGTTATATTTGAGGGTATCTGTGGCGAAGTGGTTAAGATGTTTACCTGGCGTTCTATAGGTTGTCGGTTCGAATCTGGACCTAGTTGCAAGTGTAATTTTTTTTTATAAGAACGCATGGATTGTTGCCAAAGCTACGGTGTTTGTGCTGTGTGCAAACATTTCGACAGAGGGTGCGCAATTTCACGCTGGTCGAATGTCTAATAAATGTATCTCAAAACAGTTGATATTCCTATGGCTGCCTAAAACACCGCAGCATCATATAATTCCCCAAGAAGACTAAGGCTGCATGTCTGTTTAAGACACCCTCCTTTTGACAAGAAACAAGATTGATGTGAACTTCTAACTTTTTAAAATATTAAAATAAACTAAACAACTGCCTCTGCATAATTATAACAATGAAGCCAATTTACTTGACAATAACAGAAACAGATAAATGCTTTTAGCTACGTTAGTGTTACGTCCTTACTAATAGGTAAAAATGAAGATGGTAATGATGACAAAAACTATGGAAACTGTCATTGACTGATATAGAGAAAACTCCAAATATAATGGTTTTTTTGCAACTTTTAGAGTGTCTGGTATCTATAGACATTTAAGATAAACTTTCATAGATGTTTTACTGAGAATGTGAATACAGAATTCTAAACTGTCATAGATGTTTTACTGAGAATGTGAATACAGAATTCTAAACTGTCATAGATGTTTTACTGAGAATGTGAATACAGAATTCTAAACTTTCATAGATGTTTTACTGAGAATGTGAATACCGAATTCTAAACTTTCATAGATGTTTTACTGAGAATGTGAATACAGAATTCTAAACTGTCATAGATGTTTTACTGAGAATGTGAATACAGAATTCTAAACTGTCATAGATGTTTTACTGAGAATGTGAATACCGAATTCTAAACTTTCATAGATGTTTTACTGAGAATGTGAATACCGAATTCTAAACTTTCATCGATGTTTTACTGAGAATGTGAATACAGAATTCTAAACTTTCATAGATGTGTTACTGAGAATGTGAATACAGAATTCTAAACTTTCATAGATGTTTTACTGAGAATGTGAATACAGAATTCTAAACTGTCATAGATGTTTTACTGAGAATGTGAATACAGAATTCTAAACTGTCATAGATGTTTAACTGAGAATGTGAATACAGAATTCTAAACTGTCATAGATGTTTTACTGAGAATGTGAATACCGAATTCTAAACTGTCATAGATGTTTTACTGAGAATGTGAATACAGAATTCTAAACTTTCATAGATGTTTTACTGAGAATGTGAATACAGAATTCTAAACTTTCATAGATGTTTTACTGAGAATGTGAATACAGAATTCTAAACTTTCATAGATGTTTTACTGAGAATGTGAATACAGAATTCTAAACTGTCATAGATGTTTTACTGAGAATGTGAATACAGAATTCTAAACTTTCATAGATGTTTTACTGAGAATGTGAATACCGAATTCTAAACTTTCATAGATGTTTTACTGAGAATGTGAATACAGAATTCTAAACTTTCATAGATGTTTTACTGAGAATGTGAATACAGAATTCTAAACTTTCATAGATGTTTTACTGAGAATGTGAATACAGAATTCTAAACTTTCATAGATGTTTAACTGAGAATGTGAATACAGAATTCTAAACTGTCATAGATGTTTAACTGAGAATGTGAATACAGAATTCTAAACTGTCATAGATGTTTTACTGAGAATGTGAATTAAAAATTCTAAGAATCCAAGGAAAAGCTTATGGTCCAATGAATATGATTTTTAATAACGACAGCAGTCATATATAGAGCATATTATTAAGAATGCAGAAAAACCTTACACCCATATGCTGCTATGAAATGGAACCTAGTGAAAAGAAGGATAGTGCATGACCAAGAAAAATAATGAAAACGAACTTTAGCTAGAGAAAGAGAAGAGACGGTAATGAACAGAATAAACAAAGTTATCTTCTTCAAGAAAGTTCTGGTTAGAAAAATGTTTTGATGCCTTACACTTCAAGAGGGTTGAGAGAAAAACAAAATCCAGATATGTGAGGCTGCAAAAAAACAATGAAAGCATTACCAAACACTGAAGTTGAACTATGACATATTTCTTTCGGCGTCCATCAAGTAGATGTTGAACATCACAATCTGCTAGCTCTCCAAATAAAGCGAATACTTTTTTAGCGTATTTCCAAGAGAGATGAGTACACAAAATGGACAATCAGGTCAGATGCCAACAGTATGACAATAATCGCTAAACGTGTAACGATTCGGTACATATGTCAGTGTAATACAGACCTGTACTGTGTAATATCCTAAAGATGATGTTATTGATGAAGGCTGTAAGAGAGAAACGTTTCGATGACACTATTCAGAAACGTTGCGTGTGACTTACATAGGAGAAGCTGGTAGGAGTAATTTTACTGTTTCTGCCAATATCTGCTTGACGTAGCTATCCCCTCGTTAAATCATGTATCGATGTGTAAGAAAAAGGTAGAATGCTATTTTTACTAAAGCAAAAACATACAGGTTATCAACATAAACACTGACTTATTACATGATAGGCCACCATTACTATAAAACGTCACAAATATCAAAAAAGTAACGTAAATGCAACACTACAAAGAAATACAATTCAAAGAAGACTCACCATGACTCCTACCGTGTTTCATTATCGCACACAAATACGATGATAATAAATATCAGAATAAAAAAATAAGACCTACTTTGTAGCACTGCGATGGTTAATCCGTTATTAAGTCTGTGTTTATAGTGATTACTCGTGTTATTGCGTTATTACACAGTTGATCTCAGGTACGGAATCCCTATTTTAATTGTGTTTTTTATTAATTTCACAAATGGCACTCAACTTAACTAAAACTCATTTGAGCATCAAGAGAGAACTGAGAAAAACAAGTTGAAAATCTAACACCGTATACTCCAACGTTCCACATGGTATTAAAGTATTCTTCATATCCTTATTTCAGTCACATTGTTGTTTACTTACTTGAGTAGCAGTCATTTTAATCAGGTTCGTTCGTATAATGTTGCACTTTAATTTTCTTGTATTCATTTCCTATTTTGAAAATCAGATTTCCTTTTCTCTTAAAAAAAAACAAACATGTGAACTATTTCCTACTTGACCCTTGCAGCAACTCAGTGTCCTATCACTGGCATTATATGTGTTCAGATCATCCAGGTAACAGTCATCCAGGTAAGATTCAATGTGGCCTCGAACATAGTTATTTATTTCTATACGACTATGTACAGTCGTTATGACAATTCAACACACTTCTATGTTTCATTCACTCTGTTATTAGCAACTGCTTTCTCAATGCATCACATTTTTTACTATGTACAATCATTATATGACAATTCAACACACTTCTATATTTCATTCACTTTGTTATTAGCAACTGCTTTCTCAATGCATCACATTTTATTTCGATGTCTTTATTTGCGATCTAAACAACGATTGTTTTCTTTCCTTCCGTTTTGAGTTTCACTTTTCTAACAAACAACCTACTGATTCATTTAATCTACGATATTTTTCTGCAGTGTTATTGTTTTTGAAATAAATGTATTGTATATCCTTTACTTAATAAAGATATGGTTGTCGAAACGTTGATTTATTGTCTGCTATTGTACGTTTGTATAAAAAACATAACAAATGGTTTAATATGTTTCTGCTCGAATACGTTTCTTTCTTGTCAATGTGTGTTTAAATATCGAGCTTATGTATTATATCTCACATTACTTCTAATAAGATTCCTTGCTATCTGTTCCGTGGTATTGTATGTCCTATTGCTTAGCCTATTCTATGGAGTGTAGGCTTATATAAAAAAAAATATTCGTGAAAACAGAAATACAAGAATAGAAGGTCAGATGAGAGAATATATCAAATAAAGATAGAAGAACAGATGGTAAATGCTTGAATACTGGCTATTGTGACTGTCAAATTGTCTTTTTCATCTTCAACAATTTTAATCGTCTAAAGACGAAAGGTTTACTTTATTTCACTAGGATTTAAACCCATATGGATCGGTCATACTCCGCAGATATTGTTCGACATATGTCAATTCTTGCACAAAGTACCTAATCAGAAGCTCTTGGGAAAATCCTAGGGATCTCTGAATAGAACCCACTCGGGAACAAGTCCCAATTTGAATGATCTTCGGAAAGCAAAGCAACATATTAATTTCTTAGCTGCAGTGACCGACTCTGTGATTGTAATACTGGATAACACCGTGCATTATTATTATTTTCGTCAACTACTCGATTCAGAAAAGAACTTTAATGAGAATGTCAATGTCCCACACAAACTATAAATAATCATAGTTCACTTAACATCTCCACAAGCTCATCCTATTATACTTGAACTTTTCCACTGCCAATAAAATCAACAATTGCTTTTATCAGTTGGAAAAAAAAATTGCGGCAACAGATGGACATTTGAAGTTCACAAGTTATCAGGAATAAAACTAAGATATTGATATTTAACTCAAATGTCAAGGATTTTCAGAGACATGGAGAAAAACTAAGGGGAACAACAACAAGTTGCAGACATTCCTAGGGAATCACTGGTGCGTTGAGGTTAGCTGCTGGCCTATCCGGCTAAAGGTACCAGTTTCGCTCCATCGTGCAGCCATCTGGATATTTTTCCAGAGATACCTAATCTCAGTGTAGGTGAGATCGAGTTCCTAATCCTAACGGGGACGGACGATAAATCGTAAATCCGGTGTAAATTTTCGCACGTAAAAGAACCCTTGCCAGTTCTAAATAAAAGAGCAAGCTATAAAGTCGTTGCTAGGGCAACATTCGTAAGAATTTTTATTTTTTTTGTCCTACAAAAAAGTTTTAACCCTCTTCATAATTACATCGGGGACTCTCGCCGGTGCTACAGAGTTCTTGCACTGCAGCTGAGATCTTCATGTGTAAGAAAGAGATCGGAGCCCACATGGTTACTCACCGTAGTTCAATGATGATGGTCCTATCATTCAATCAATCAAATAGATCACTACGGAAGATATTCCATTTGCGATGGTATGACAGGACCACAGGGAACTATGATGGTATGACAGGACCACAGGGAACTATGATGGTATGACAGGACCACAGGGAACTATGATGGTATGACAGGACCATAAGGGAACTATGATGGTATGACAGGACCACAGGGAACTGTGATGGTATGACAGGACCACAGGGAACTGTGATGGTATGACAGGACCACAGGGAACTGTGATGGTATGACAGGACCACAGGGAACTATGATGGTATGACAGGACCACAGGGAACTATGATGGTATGACAGGACCACAGGGAACTGTGATGGTATGACAGGACCACAGGGAACTATGATGGTATGACAGGACCACAGGGAACTGTGATGGTATGACAGGACCACATGGAACTATGATGGTATGACAGGACCACAGGGAACTATGATGGTATGACAGGACCACAGGTAACTATGCGATAGAGAGGGGCAACGCCAGGTCGTACAAGAGACAAGGGGCAGAAGGTGACGATGGATATGATTCCCCATGATAGCATAATAATATAGGCTCTCCGATGGATCCCCCAGGACAATAGAGGTAAGGGGCGAACCAGAAACATCTAGTGACGAGGGTTGGAAACGGAAGGCAAGAAAATGGGGAGAGAGTGGAGAGATCTGAAAAATTTGGCTTTGAATATGCGTTACCAGAGCCAAACATGGACAATGAGCAAAGCGCAGTCACAAAAAATAACTCATTTTCGTTGCCTGCGAAAAGTTACCAACAACACAAGAAAAGACAGAATCACCAACATCAGCATAAGAAAGAAAGTTGGCACAAAACCGTGCTTGAATTACATAGATAAACAAAGAATGAAGTGGTTTGGCCACTTAATAAGAATGCATCCAAACTCCAAAGTATACAGAGTCTTCTACAACAGAACATCGGGAAAGAAGGCAAGAGGAAGACCACGGAAAAGATGGTTAGATGGCGTAGCAGAATCCTGTGAAAGAGCAAAGATAACAATCACACAAACCACCAGAACAGCGCAAGACAAAAACAGAAAACCGTGACACTGGGCAACAACCCGGTAGCAGTGTGACGACAAAAGAAAGAAGAAGAATATGTGGACCTGGATGACCTTGGGTGCAGACCTATGTCTTACAGACGAAGGGGGAAGAAGAGAAAGAAGAATAAGATACTCTGACACGGTCATGAACTTGTAAGCTTCCTGAGCCTGCTGAAACTGAGTCTTCTCATCTTCTTCTTCTTGTGATCGTTATTTTGATGATTATACTGTCAGACTCGTTCATTTAATAAAATCAACTGTTGTCTGGAGCTTATCTATGGTGTCATGTAGTTTTTAATGTAGTGTTGTGGTGTAGGGCCAGCATCCCTTTCCATGGATAATATACAAGATACAATTTTGCAGAACTTGTTTTGTTGTTTGACCACGGATACAACAGGGACACAGAGGTCATGGAAGAAATCGTAGCATATTTAAGTGTTTATTCAGTCTGTTACACCCTGTCCTGAGAAAGAAGATAATTGCCTGTTCTTGTCTGTCGAGTGCGAAGTAAACTGAGTCTAAGAAAACATCAATATAAAGAAGAAACAATAAAAAAACACCATCAACACCACCTGGAAGAAACTGCTGACACAATCTGATTGAAGATAATTTGAAATTAATTGTTTGACCCTCATTATCGAATATCGGTTGAAATACGTATTTAATAAAGACCCAATTACTAAACTGTCATCAGTGTTCCATTCAGTTCTTCAAGAGTTTTTTTTCTCACAGTATTTCTAATTCAAATAATAGAACGTTTAAAATAGGGAATAATAACTATACCTATTTATTCTTCGATTTACTGAGATTTATAATCATATTTCTAGAATTATTGGTTATTTGAATACTATGTTTTATATATTGGTTATTGGAATACAATGTTTTTGTTATTGGTTATTGCAATTCAATGTCTTGATTATTGACTATTGCAAGTCAATGGATTGGTTATCAATTATTGCAATACGATATTTTGTTTTGGTTAGTGGCTATTTAAACGCAATGTTTTGGTTGTTTGTTATTGCAGTTCAATGTCTTGGTTATCGATTATTACAATACGATATTTTGTTTGGTTAGTAGTTATTTGAATGCAATGTGTTTTATTAATAATTATAGGAGTGCAATTTATTGGTTATTAATTATTCGAATGTTATATCCGGGTTTAATAGTTATTGAAATATTGTGTCATGTTATTAATGTTTTGGACAAACGGAATAGGATGGTTGTTGTGGTCAGCAAAACGTTAGCCGTTACTTTATAGAGCTGGTATGGTAGCAAACTAAAGATGAATGAACATGTGAGCCTTTTTAGATTATCAAAATATAATTGATGCATACACGTAGTGAACAATATGAAGATAGTGTATGAACAATTAATGCAGACATTAAACATAGATTAGAGGTGTTTCTAAATAAGTGTCTTAGGATAATTATGGGGACAATTTTACCAGAAACGATTACTATTGAGAAACTGCAATATTCAAGTTTAATGTTTGATCATATTATTACATATACAAGTTAATTGCATATCCTTTACAGGACTTTTCGAATCAACCCCAGCTTTTTAACGCTGTTTGTGATTTTTTTTAGGTATTATTACGTTCAGTAGTTTGCCATTGCTTTTTGAACGGGTGGCGTCATCGTTTTTCGTAAAATCCACGCGAAACAATTTGCAACCAAACTGTTTGCAGCGTGATTCGAACTCAGAACGTCATCGTTAATTGACCGAGTCACTCTCATAAACCACAGACGCCATCAGTATTACATATAAACTACAATAATATCAATATAAACAAGACAGTGAGTAGAAAGATGCATCGATTGGCTGAAATCGGATGCACATGTCCTAAACGTGTAGAAGTCTATGCTTTAGGGGCCTACCAAAATAATGTGCAGAGTATACACGTTTTTGGCAAAGATCAAACATATCACAAAGAGTGATTAAAATTGGTCGTAAAGAACGAACGCAAAGAAGAAGAAGAAGAAGATGCATCGAATAATTTCACATTTATTTATTGTGCTACTATTAGATATGATGTAACTAGTTATCAGGAAGAGAGCGGTATGGAGAAATTATTTGTACACCATATGTAACGTGTAAAGGTACAAGAGGATTATAATAAAACAATTATATAAATATTTAGAATAAACAAGAACAGTATCATTTTAATAGACATTTCAATCAAAGAATGAAATATAAAAATATTTCGCATGTCTTATAAATACATGTCTGAGAAAAATATTAAACATAAATTGGGACGAAGTTAGGAGATCTGATGAAATCAGTGAAATGTCTGGTCAATCTTTATAAGAAAGAGAAGATAAAAATATGGTAGACATAAACTAAGAAGCAATGATCAAAGAATCACAGAACATGAATTAAAGTGAAGACAACGGGTTATAGATAGAAAAGACATCCTTGTGAAACCCTAAAATTAAATTTGCTGAGATAAGCAAGAGATATCGGTCGTAATTACTTAATAGAAATTGAAGGAGTTGTCAAGGATAGAGATGTATGGAGAAACTACTATTTGCTTGTCATTTGTTACCTGTTACAGAAATGCTTCTGTTCTGCAGCAGCTTGATATTAAAGAGCAAAACATCAAGGAAAACTAAATATTACGGACACATCAAACGATATGAGTGCCTAGAGAAGATAAGTTGGAAGGATTGGTGCCTGGAAGACGAACAAGAGGAAGACCTAGATGACGATGGGTGCAAGATGTCATTGCAGATTTGAGAATGACTGCTGTTGACGCCAGTCAACTTGCACAGTACAGAGAGTTTTTTCAGGACTGCTGCCATGGGAGCCAAGTTCCGGAAGGGACACGCTACTTGATGATGATGATGATGAACGGTAAGATAAAAGTATAGGAAAACATCATATAAAACACAACAGGATTGATTTAATAGACAAGACAGTAATATAAATCTGATTTTGAAATATGTCAGATTGATGTTTAATCGTACTATGTCATATAGTCCATCTTATATCATGGACAGAGAAGAGAACAAATAGATCTATACAGAAAGAACTCAAAATCAAAGAAAACTGGTTAATGCTAAAATTAAGAAAGAGAAAATTGAGGTATTTTGCACATATAAAAAGACATGAAGGGCTGATGAAGACCATCATGGAAGGAGGAAAACCGGCAAAGAAAAGAAGAGGAAGACCACGGAGAAGATGGTTTCAGGATGTAACTGATGGTTTGAACATGGCGGCTGCAGAGGCGGAACATCTGACCTATGAGAGAGTGAGAAATTCCTGAGGACTGGTAGAGTGACACAGTTCTGCGCAGGACAAGCTATTTGATGATGATGATGTCATATAGACACCACTGTTTTATTCAAACGATTTATACTAATATTGAAACACACCACACACTCTCTAACCCTAAGTCGTGTGCATGTTACTCGCTGTACGCACTTTATAACACTTGTATACACTCTAACACATGGGGTTACAATCACCACCTACTGCACACAAACACATGGGGTTACCATCATTTTCTCGTGCACACAAGCACATTGTATTCCGCTCGTACCGTTAAATGTAACATAAGGCATGTAAGCAATTTCCCAATACCGTTCTATCCTGGGTAATTCGATCAATCCCTTTATTGAGTTGTTTCCGATATTTTCTGTCTCTCTCAGCTCTCAGTAAAGTTCGTTTCATTTTTTCCCTAACGCGTCCTTTCTTTACTGAACAGTTTTCATCGGCCTTTAATTCCTGCTTTGTGGTTCTTTGTTCATTTATTCAAAGAGTATGTCCAACATTTCTCATTCTTCTCTTTCTTATAACAGTTGTTTCTAGGGGTTGACCAGACATCTCTCATTGATTTAACACTTCTGCTGAATTCGTCACATCTTATATTCATTATTTTTCGCATTGGTTTCTCTATTTTCAAATGAATTAAACTTAATTTATATATCTAATGTTACATTTTCAACTCTTATGTTGAGTAAAGAAGGAGACAACTTTAGAGTTGAAAATTAGTTTTTAAACTAAATTGCGTAGTCCCATATTTATTTAGGTTCTGAACAGCTGATGTTGATTTGAAAAATCGTTGCATGATATCTCTTTTGGTTTCTTCCATGCAGTTTAAATTGCTCCCCAAATAGGTTTACTACTCAATTTTTACATATGCTTCAATAGAAAAAAAAAATCAGATGTTAGAAACGATATTTTATGAAGTTTTCAAGCTCACACGTCTTTATCTTTCTTTCTTTTCTCTAATTCTGTCTTGCCTCCTAACGTCAATTTCAGAAAGAAGTTATAGAAAGGGAGTTATGTGTGTGTTTCATAAATAATGTGTTTTGCTGCCTTTGTTATTTCTGTGTGCCACCTTTTTCGTGTAATCCTTTTGCTTTGTATTTACTGTAACGTAGTATACTAGTAGCACTGCTCTTTGAGGTGCAATGTCTGTTGGTAATCTGCTTATATGGCTGAACTATTTAATTTGTTGTTTCATGATGAAGTTTAGTTCAGGTGTTGTACAAACTTTTGTCCTAATGTCTGCAATTCTAAACCGGTCTCTTTTCATACCCCAGCATTCTGTATAAACACTTCATCTCTATTTTAAATTGTATCGTATTAATGTTACACTTAGTTTCATTGCCATGAATTTGATTTTTTTTTTTTATCAAATTTTGCGTGTAATATTCAAATCATCTTTAAAAAAACATCTAACATAGGTTTCCTCAGAAATGTAAATCTATATACCTTTATAATTAAAGAATTAGGTGAAGCAGTATCTGACAAATCAAATTGAAACACTTTTTACGTTTTTCATAAACAGGCCAACATAAAAACTATTCACATGTAATTGTGAAGAAGTCATTTTTAAATATTCAATGTTGGATTAAAATATACGCCCATGTTTTTTCAAGGCACTCGTGTGGAGCAAATAATAGTACCACTGCGACTATGAAGTGTACTGGAAACAGAACTGGAAACTATGAAATATTCAGTCACTGATGTAGGAAACAGAACTGATAACAGTGACTTCAGAAGTAAAAAATGAATATATTTATATATTAACTGTTATGAGCGACATAAGCCATACACGTATACATGTTTGACAATGTAAAAACAGCAATTGAAAAGCAATACAAATTGTTATGAATGCAGTAAAAGTATGCATGCTAAACAATAAACACTTTCAATAGTCTAACTTAAAAGATGTATGTTTGTCTTTAGAAAACTACTGTAGCTAGATCAAATATATATTTTTTTTAACACGACTTATATCTTTCGAACTTTGTTGTGAAGATCACCAGAACTTCTTCGAATGATTAATTTTACACCTTGATCTCCCTATACAGAGTGTTTGATCATTTAACATGACTTATATCTTTCGAACTTTGTTGTGAAGATTACCAGAACTTCTTCGAATGATTAATTCTACACTTTGATCTCCCTATACAGAGTGTGTGATCATTTATATGCTAGAAGAAAAATTTCTTATCTAGTGAAAAATAGTTCGAGCTATCTTCGTGTTTCCAAATTCACCTGTGCTTCACAGTCGAAATGACATGCCGACATGTTTGAGTAATTAGTCTAATCTGAACTGTTCCATATAGATATATATATATATATATATATATATATATATATGTTATAGCAAGAGGTTATCCTTCCAGAATATTTGCACGTCACTAAAGGAAAGCAGTATAACACTGATTGTCTGGAACGTTGCAGTTGGTTAGTGCTACACTATGATATGTGTTATTCTTAGTTGGTGTATGTCCAGATTGCAATGTGATAGCTCATATTCATGTGATGTAATTTTCATAACAGCTGAAGTGATGTACGTTTAGACATACCATATCAAAATTGTGTTATGCTAGCTCAAAGCACATCAAAAATGATGGTGAAAAATAAGGTATGTACAGTAGTGTTTATGCAATTGTTTATTTATTATCTTCATTTCTTGCATGACGGTGTTCACAGTCTGTTTCCCTTTACTCAGTGTATAATTGTCTGTTTTGGTATGATATCTGAAGACAATATTGGTATGTGACCAAACTATTTGACAAGTTGTCTCGTAAGTTCCTCCTTTTATCCATATGTTGTACTTAATTGTATAACTTGTTTTTTCTATCTTCGTGATTCAATGTTTATTCTCTTCAATAATCTCATTACTGTCTTTGCAATTTGTCTTTTGAATGCTGCTGCCATTCATAAATGTTCCTCTTGAAAACGATATATTTTGAACTGTAGTTCATCTACGAGTCTGGTGCATATGTGTCACAAACAAACACGAGAAGATTCTTAGGTGTACTTCTCTTTAACTGATAGCAATACGTGTCTGTGTTAACAGCAAACTTATCATATGTTATATAACTATTTGATACTCATTGAGTTCATGAGTATGATTCGTAGAGTCGAAGCAGGAATGGTGAGACGAAACTGGGTGGAGGCTCTGGTATAGACAGGGATCACAAAAATCACCTTCATATTTGTTCCTGGGCACGCAGGAGTCAGCGGTAATGAACGAACTGACAGATTGGCTGGTATGGCTACTGTATCAAAGGGAGCTGCAATGGACCGAAATGACATTCTTAACGCATTGAGAGAGTCTTTTCAAACAGAAGAGTGTCAGGGTTGCGAGTTCAACTAGCTGACCAGACTAAGAGAGATGGGTGTCAATATTGGTACAGACTGTAAAGAACAACCTACCAAATATGCAAAGAGACTGATTAATCACCATCGACGAACTGGGGTGGTGGGCCTCTGGGCTGCTTCTGGATTTGTTGAGGCGGAGATCGGAGAACATATGGGCATGTCCGGAGTGATATGATGATAGTCCTCTGATAACTGATATACAACTGGCAGTCTATATTCATCAGACAACATTCAAGATCAGGAAACAACGTGTTCGTTTAAGTTTATAATTGTGAATAAAATTACGATTTGAAAAAAAATGTCGTTGTCTCTTTAAAAAAGTTTCAGAATTCCGTATTCAACTTCTTGTATTCTTCTGTCTGCTCGGTGACTATAACTAACTGAATTAGGAACATGTCTTGTATAGAGTGCGGCTCTCGTTTTCTTCATAATTTTGTGTATACATTTATGTTATATTGAATGATAAATTTGCCCAACAGTTGTGTAAATGTATCAAATATTTGAAAGTTTCTTTATCTTAATCTACTGTCTCTTCAATTCTACAGTAGTTTGTATTTCTTAATTTACTGTCTCTTCAATTCTACAGTAGTTTGTATATCTTAATTTACTGTCTCTTCAATTCTACAGTAGTTTGTATTTCTTAATTTACTGTCTCTTCAATTATACAGTAGTTTGTATTTCTTAATTTACTGTTTCTTCAATTATACAGTAGTTTGTATTTTAACCGAATTTTGATCATTTGCTACAATTTCTACATATATCTTTTAATCAGTTTTCTGAGTGAGCTATGCCTAATTTTCATCATTTGCTTCAACTGCTACATATATTTTTTAATCAGTTTACTGAGTGAGCTAAGCCTAATTTTTTATATTTTCTTTCAGATTGCTAGCATAATTTATATTTTACAACTTAACATGTACGTATGTATGTATACGAATTTAAGTATTAGCAACCTTGAGTGTGCACCAAAATTAGATCGACGATAAACAAGGATGTAAAACGGTTCGCATCATTGGTGAAAGAAAGTTCAAGGGAAAAGAAAATCTCAAAAGAGGACAGCCAAAAACATTCTTACTACGTTATTTTAAATATAAAACTGATTGCCTGTTTGTGCGTCATAAAACAAACTTGAGATCGCCAAACGCAGGAATCGTGAAATTTGGACAGTTTATTCCCTCGTAAATACGTAGATCAACGCAACCATTGTCCTCCTTACATCCGTTCATTATCGAGTTATGAGTTAGTTAAACTTGTTTCAAAATGTATACATTTCATAGCTTTTTTAATTCATCCATTATACTAGGTCATTGAGAATACACCATGGCAAACCTGTAAAACATGGTTGCATCATTTTGTAAACGGAAATATCAATTAAACAGATAGAATCATTATTTGTTTGTTTATCAAAACACAAAAGACAAATTTAGTTATCACTTTTTTAAATTCATGTAAGAATCAATTTGTTTATGTTTTAATCCGTAACATATAAAAGAGTTACAATATATAAATAAACAAAAATTAGGGTGACCGTTTTTATTCAATGACGTATTTCGGTTAATTCAAAGTTAAGCTTATAAGTTTGTGTGATCTACGGCAGACTGTGGGTGGTATGGTCAACAACATGCTGGTCATTTGTTTAATTACTGTGTCTTTCTGGTGCCTAATTGAAGATGGACCAACTTGAAAGCCGTAGCGGTCGGAGAAAAGTTTAAACACGCAAAACTCACGTGAAGCTGACTTCCTAGTCACTTTCTAGATTGAGAGAGTTGGATGTAGATATTAATACAGCCCATAAAGAAAGAGATACAAATTACGCAAAAAGATTCATTAATCAACATGGAACTGTCGTATTGGACAGCTGGATGCTGCTGGATTTTGTTGAGGCAGAGATAAGAGCACATATGGACACGTACTGAGTGATGTGATCATAGTTCTCATATAACTGATAACTGACTGAAAGTTGAATGAAGAAATTGTTTGCATGCCAGATAACATTACGAGATGAATATAATATAATAGTAATAATGGAAAGAGCCGCAAAAGCGTAGTGATTAGTGCACTCGCGTCTTATGCGTGTGGTCAGGGTTAAATTTCATATCGAGAGTATAATTTATTCCAACTGTAATGTATTTTAAGTCGACCTAGCATGAAGGGCAGGAAAAGACCTTTATAGGAAAGAGGCAAACCGGCAAAAAGAAGAAAAGGAAGACCACAGAAAAGATGGATTCAGGATGTACCTGATGGTTTGAACATGACTTTCTCAGATCTGGTCTATGAGAGAGGGAAATTCCGGAGAACTGTTCGGGTGGCAAAGTACTGCTCAGGACAAGCTATTTGATGATGATGATGAGCCTCCATTGGGTACCTGAAAAACTCTGGGACTTTAAGCCGGCTGACGTAGTGTTACACAAATCACCCATCGTGTGCATACAGTCAATGAAAAATAGCCGTATTCGTCAATATACCTCATGGTATAAAAATGGGTTCTTAATGACAATGGTCATATCAATCAACCAAATATACGCACATTATCTTGTATAAGACTTTTTGTTACCTGCTAGTGTCATATTTACACGTCGAATTGTCTTATGTCTGTCTGATGTTCTATATGATTCCCTGGATTCTTGTCAATTCATCTGTTTGTCTAAAAGTACATTTCACATTTTTGTCAAATCTCTGATCATTTTTAACTACAACTGAAATCTTAACTCGTAGAATACGAAACGCCACCTGACAAAACATAAAGTTAGTTCCCATTTTACGAAAAGCCACTTCATGTACCATATGGTTCTAACCAGTGTTAATGCATCGTAGAGGACTATGTTTACATATACACCGTGTAAAAGTCGTTTCCTGTTTCATTCTATTTCCGTCCACTCCAAAACATTGTTTGCCTCGTGTTAAAAGAGATTTTTAAAATATTTTTTAAACATTGTGTAAGTGTAAACAAGAAAACTTTGCAATAATGGCTATAAATGATCGTATACAGCGACTGTCTGCAGTTAAAGCCTCACAACTTATTTATTCATGGATTAGCAATGATAATAATGGTGAATCTAGTGAGGACAATAACAAACAGTTGTTAGTGACGATTCGGAATCGGATTTTATATTAGATATTCTGGCAATTTAAATCAAATTAGCAGTATTGTTAATAAAGAAGGGGCGTGTCTTCAATGTACGAGCAAGATGTGCCAAATCGCCATATAATCCAATCCTTTGAACAGATAAGGATGAAATTTGAATACGTTGTGTAGAAATAAATATTCTAAGGAATTGATGTACTTTTTGTTAGCTTTGGACCATTGGAAAATTTTTACTGTTTAACCCTTTCGCTGCTACATACTTTCTTAAGGCTAAGCTAAAAATAGCTACTCTTTGTTTCTAGATCACAAACGTGAATGTACGCCTATAGCAGTGACAGTAGCAATGTATAACGTGTTAACACGTCTTTAGCCCACAGAGGAGAGATAATAATAGACGTGTTAATGCGTCTTTAGAAGTGATTCAGAAAACGTATATATATATATATATATATATTTATATATATATTTATATATATATATATATATATATATATATATATATATATATATATATATCCTTAGCAGTTAAAGGGTGTCTGATCGTACTCAATGTCAATCACATTGACATTGTAAACAGCTTGAATCTGAACATCCTGAAAAATCAGCAGTGTGTTCTCATTCAGTCTTATTCACGAAATTGATGATCACCGTTCACAAAAACAAAATAATAAACATAAATATATCTCACTCCATCTAGTTAAAATTGAAGTCAATCAAATTTGAAATGTGTATTGCAAACCAATTATACAAGACAGAAGGTTAAAAACTGTACAGCTAACTTCATCCCTTGCTATACAGGTGATAATTTAAATATCATTGAAGTAATGAATTCATTTTACCTGAACCCATTGTACACACATGTTCGAATTAGAATGGACAAATGTTGACTAAACACGCTGAAAGATAATATCGATACAGACATAATGAGAAACTCTGCAAAGAGAGATAACCTCTCAAATTTTTATGAAAATGGATAAGAAAATTAAACAAATACGCAAATGGCAGAAATGAAGCACATATATTGTACAATAATGAAAACTAACAAGTAAATATAAAATGCATAATACATTGACACTTTTAATAAAGGCGGACGTAAAATGACCAACAACGATGAAATACAATAATAAATAAGGCGCATCATCAAAAAGCTTGTCTTGGGTAGAACTTTGCCACCCCAACAGTCCTCTGGAATGTATCTCTCTCATTGACCACATGTTCCGCTTCTGCAGCCGTCATGTTCAAACCATCAGTTACATTCTGATGAAGAAGAAGAGCAGAAAAACAAAACATTTAAAAACAATACGCCACGTGTACACGAATATTGAAACTGGGACATGATATAATCACTTGTTGCAGAACATACATTAAAAGATGTCAAAATATGTACAAGATCTCGTATTACTGCTATGCAACTGTATCTTATAATAACATACATAAACATATTTATAATATCTATCTTTAGCACAGTTCTGATAACTACAGAACAATAATTTTATTGCAAAACTAGATATATTCATAAGTTTAACCTTTAAGCTAACATTTCACAGAATTGTATTCTATTTCACTTCTACCGTTCTACGTTACGAATGGTCTGTAGACAATTTATATATACCGCTCTATCCTGGATATCTCGTTGAATTTTATCTAATATATATATATATATATAACTAGATATACGTTGCCACCTCTACACTTAGCAAAGACACGTTTATGACAGATAGCAGGTGCAATTTAGTGACAGAGTCCACACAAAAAACACAAAAACTTGATGAACAGTCTTTTTTTTTTCTTGCCTCCAATCCTGTTGTGCCTCACAGTCAGGATAAGAAAAGAATTTTAGAACGAGCTCCTGTGAGCGATTCATAAATCGTGTCTTTCCTCGCCTCGGTTACCTCTGCGGTCCACCTTTTGCATGGTCGGCCTTTTGCTTTGTATCCATTGTATCGAAGCAACATTGCTTTTTGACGTGCACTGTCTGTTAATAATCTGCTTATGTGACAGAACCATTTAATTTGTTGTTTCTTGATGAAGTTCAGTACTGATGTTGTACCCACTTTTTCCCCTGATGTTTTCATTTCTAAATCGGTCTCTTCTTGTTACACCCTGCATTCTGCGTAGCCATTCCATCTCATTCCATTGGTGGACAGATGACAAAGGAAATGATGAGTTTGAACTGACATATAATAACATAGGTAGAACAGCGACATAGAGGCAGCAAGAGAAATCACATTAAAGACTTCTGTGTCATTTACGATATGAAGAGAATAGATTTATATCAAATAGTGGATCATTATCAAATAGCTTTTCCTGAGCAGAACTATACCACTTCAACAATCCTACGTAATTTATCTGTCTCATAGACCAGATGTCCTGCCCCTGCAACTGTCATGTTCAAACCCATCAGTTACATCCTGAATCCATCTTCTCCGTGGTCTTCTTCTCTCTGCCGTATGTCTTCTTCCATGATGGTCTTCTCCAGCCCTTAATGTCTTGCTTTATGCCCAAACTATCTCAGTTTTCTCTTATGTAGTCAGAAATCGGATACCGTTTTAAAAATTCGAAAACAGGTGAACGGTTAGTTATCGCAAACAAGTTATCAAATTGAATTAATACGTTAATAAAAATCGAACTTTCCGAAGTCGAAATACGAAATCAATAATGCAACCAGCACGTTCTATTTTTTGTATTAAGGTGAGTGCATTTATGTGTCCTGACTACAATTATCAATAATTTTCAGATTTTATGCAATATTGTTTTCGTTTCTCAATTAACATTTGGATCTGGTATGGCCGAAAGTTGGTTTTGCCAGTTACATTATATTTGTATGTTGCTAGATCAACGCCGATGTACAGTTCAATTTAGAGAAAATTAAGTTTTATTTGCAGAGTTGCACGTGAAAGAGAGAGAGCCGCTGTAGCTTAGTTGTTAGTGAACTCGCTTCTCAAGGCTGGTGGTCTGGGTTCAGCTCCGCAATGCGCGTGGAATTTTTCCCGACCACGACTGCTCTCAGGTCGACCCAGCCTCAACTGGGTACCAGACATGCTCTGGGAAAGTAAAGGCGGCCGGCGTGATGCTGACCACATCACCCATTGTGTGCCGACGGTCAATGAAAAATACAGGCTAACACTGACCTATATATCACGAGGTATGAAAGGGTTCCTTTACTTTTTTTACATGAAAGAGACATGTAGTATGTTGTATCTAAACATAATGTCAATAATGTTATGTCTAAATATAATATCCATGATGATGTGGCTAAACATAATGTCAATGATATGTCTAAACATAATGTCACTGATGATATCAAACAATGTGTTGTGTGTGTGTTGCTTTTACCCTGTAATGCACATGTTGAACTTGTTACTGTTGTTTTGCAACACAACTGAAGACAGTAAGTAACGAAACATACAACAGAATGTTCTAATACGACTGAAGATAGTAGTTGAAAGTTCAATGCGTCGTTCAAGAAAAGTTGATAAGATCTTGCCAGAAGAAATTATCGATATACGGAAAAAAAACTGCAGTAAATCGTAATATCGTTGGACAGAAAAACAAATTAAACAGTGTATTCACTAACTAACAGAAAAACAAATTAAACAGTGTATTCACTAACTAACAGAAAAACAAATTAAACAGTGTATTCACTAATACAACACAATGTACAACAACAACAACAACAAGACGAAAGTATGAACACTTCGTATGCTCCTTTTTTCCCGAACCGAGCACATTTGAATCTTAATGAGAAGGTGGTTTCTACAGCTCTAATTTCAGACACAGGAAGCTCCATTTGACTTGAAATGAAAGTAACGCTGTATAATCTCAAATTTCTCTCAAATGAAATCCATATGTAGACATTCATTAGTTCCATCTCTAACTAATATCAATTTTTGCTGGCATATCTTTCAAATTAAATTTCAAATTACATTCTGAGAAATTTGTATTGGTTGATTATGTGTTATCTGTACAGTATGAAGCAGTGGACTCAATGGCGAAGAGGTTAGGTCGTTTGCCTGTCGTACTGAAGTTTGTAGCTTCGAATCCAGACCGAGACAAATGTCCATTTTTCATGAAATTACTAGGATTGTTGCTGGAGCTACGGAGTTCGTGCTTTGTGCAATGCTCTCTGCATATGACTTGTCATCTCTGCCGACAGGGACAGAACCATACCGGAGAACTCGTTGCAATGAGGTCAATTCTACGCCTTTGGACTCTTTATACAGTATGAAACGGAAACGTGTACAATGAATAAACAGAAGGAATGAAGAGCTGAAACTTGAAGTATATATGAATATACAAAAGAAGACAGTGAGTGTCATGGGCAGAGAAGAAAATAATAAGCAAGTACGTCCCCATCAGGAGTGAAAGAAAAGCTGTTCAGTGAAAAAGAAATTAGACAACTGAGATATGTTGGTCACATTAAAATGTTATTCTAGACATTTTTACGTTCAGTAGTTTACCATTGCTTTCTGATCGGCTGATGACATCGTCCTTTTGTAAAAATCCACGCGAAACAATTTGCAACAAAACTGGCCGCAGCGTGATTCGAACTCAGAACATTGGGATTAATAGACAGAGTCACTATCCCCTAGGTCACAGACGCCACCTTGGACACATTAATAGACCGAGTCACTATCCCCTAGGTCACAGACGCTACCTTGGACACATTAATAGACCGAGTCACTATCCCCTAGGTCACAGACGCTACCTTGGACACATTAATAGACCGAGTCACTATCCCCTAGGCCACAGACGCTACCTTTGGACACATTAATAGACCGAGTCACTATCCCCTAGGCCACAGACGCTACCTTGGACACATTAATAGACAGAGTCACTATCCCCTAGGTCACAGACGCTACCTTGGACACATTAATAGACCGAGTCACTATCCCCTAGGTCACAGACGCTACCTTGGACACATTAATAGACCGAGTCACTATCCCCTAGGCCACAGACGCCACCTTGGACACATTAATAGACCGAGTCACTATCCCCTAGGCCACAGACGCTACCTTGGACACATTAATAGACCGAGTCACTATCCCCTAGGTCACAGACGCTACCTTGGACACATTAATAGACCGAGTCACTATCCCCTAGGCCACAGACGCTACCTTGGACACATTAATAGACAGAGTCACTATCCCCTAGGTCACAGACGCTACCTTGGACACATTAATAGACCGAGTCACTATCCCCTAGGTCACAGACGCTACCTTGGACACATTAATAGACCGAGTCACTAT
Source organism: Arion vulgaris (assembly GCA_020796225.1). NCBI lineage: Eukaryota > Metazoa > Mollusca > Gastropoda > Stylommatophora > Arionidae > Arion > Arion vulgaris. The sequence goes on along the minus strand of CM036761.1, from coordinate 25,185,989 downwards.
CCCCTAGGCCACAGACGCCACCTTGGACACATTAATAGACCGAGTCACTATCCCCTAGGCCACAGACGCTACCTTGGACACATTAATAGACAGAGTCACTATCCCCTAGGTCACAGACGCTACCTTGGACACATTAATAGACCGAGTCACTATCCCCTAGGTCACAGACGCTACCTTGGACACATTAATAGACCGAGTCACTATCCCCTAGGCCACAGACGCCACCTTGGACACATTAATAGACCGAGTCACTATCCCCTAGGCCACAGACGCCACCTTGGACACATTAATAGACCGAGTCACTATCCCCTAGGTCACAGACGCTACCTTGGACACATTAATAGACCGAGTCACTATCCCCTAGGCCACAGACGCCACCTTGGACACATTAATAGACCGAGTCACTATCCCCTAGGTCACAGACGCTACCTTGGACACATTAATAGACCGAGTCACTATCCCCTAGGCCACAGACGCCACACAGTTTGTAAAAACTGAAAGAAAAGAAGAGAGAAAACGAAAGACAAAGATATAAAAAAGATTGAGAACATCAGGAAATAGTAGAAAATAGTATGGCAGAATGTTATGTTAAGGCAGGGAACATTATTTGTTGAAGAGCTATTACAAACATTGCAACTTTCAATGCTGGGAGGGTAGATGAGTAAAATATACATATTAAAAGTGGACTTGCTTTCCGTTTTCGTTTACCAGCAGGTATCAATCTCAGTTCAGTTTTCGTGACATAGTTATCCTCTATGCGTAACACATATCTGATCTATCACCAGCTATTCTTCTTGATGATGATAGTCATGAATGAAAATCGTGGCATATCATTTTTGTACGATGTAGCCATCAGAACAGAAAACAAGTCGTCGATTTTCTAGGCACCACTTATACCTTCAGTAGTTTGTTATTGTTTTTAGAACAGTGGGGTCTATTTTTACAATTGTAAAAATCTTAGGGAACTAATTTTCTTCTAAACTTGCACACCGCGGAGTTTCAACCATGTCCGCTTGGATTGTGATCAAGCTCACTACAGCTTAAGATACATTCCTTCACAGTCATTTATAATGCTGATAGTATGTTAGCAGTTCTTGGTTTTAAAATAACAACATTATTCTTGTCTAGAACAAAAATAATATCTTCTGTAGACACGTGATATTCAAAATGAAAAGTTTGAGCATGTCTTGTTCTCTCATTCTTTTTCATTATTCTTCTTCTTTGAGCGCTACACATTGATCACGTGTTAACTACTATCTTTGATTTGTATACGATCTGAGCCTAAGACTGATTGTACGGTGTGGCAGTTATGCGCCTACAAGTAGACCAGCACATCTAATTTATGCAATGTTTTTTATTTACTAGGGTAACTTCCCTAAGCTTCTACTTCAGTCACCTCTTACGACATGCCTTGTAGATCGCAGTGTTAGTATTCTTTGTTCCCCCTATGAGCCTCGACAACACAAGGGCGATTCTCCTTTCTTTCTGATTCGTTCAGCAAAGTTGATAGGTGACATCTGCGGTATGTATTAATATTTCTTGCTCACTTACACTCAACTATTTTTTCTAAAGTATTTTTTAAACAGGGGCATGGCCTGAATACTTAACACCAACGTTGAAAAACCTGAATAAAAACGCAACCTTCATATGCTAACTCACATATGGAATGTTAATTTAACTAATTAACTATTCCCCCCATACTTATTCTCGATTTAGAAATAGGAATGGTAACTTTACAAAGAAGATGAAAATTCCCCAGAGCTATTTTAAGAAAACGACATTATTGAATCTGGACATTTCTTGTATAAATGTAAAGCTGGTAGTGGTAATAGAACATCTGTTTCATAAGTTTACTAGATAAATTGTTCTAAATTGATGTTTTGCTTCAAGAATTGAAGTGAAATAAACAGGAAGGTATATACGACTGTTTCAAGTAATGTTTGTTTGTTTGTTTGTTTGTTTTGTTTAATTTATATTTAAGTAATGATTAAACCATCATCATTGCACTTCGGTTAGTAACCATGTATGCTCCGATCTCTTTCTTACACAAAAAGATCTCAGCTGCAGTGTAAGAACTCCGTAGCACCGGCGATGGTCCCTGTTGTAACTTTGAAGATGGTGAAGATATTTTTGTGGGGATTTTATTTTTATTCCTTTCTAATGAGTTGTGCTCGGGCAGCGGTTTTTCAGCCTGCTCTTCACGATTTTGAACTGCCAAGAGTTCTTTTGCGTTCTCAAATTCAACACCGGACATTACGCTCTATCGTCCGTCTCCGATAGGACTTTGAAACCTGGTGCTATCACCTACACTGAGATCAGGGATCGCTGGAAAAATGTCCAGGGAGCAAACATGGTACCTTTGGCACGTTAGTCGATCACCTAATCTCTACGCCATAAAGACGACCGCTTCCTTCTATTTAAGAATATATAAGCGGTCTTTGTGGCCTAGTGGTTAAGGTTTTACCTTGCGTTCTGAAGGCGTGAGTTCGAATCCGGACTGCACCGTACTGTTCACGAGTGCATTTCTTTCAAAGTTCTCTAAGATTGTTGCTCGAACTACGGAGTTAGTGCTTTGTGTAATACTATCGGCACACGGCGTACCATTTCTATTGAGTGGGGCCTAGACATTTAGGGTAAAACCCAGTGAAATGAACTAAATCATTAGGCGTTAGATCCTTTAAGAATATCTAAGCAGAGAGATGCCATTTTGACCTATATTTAGGAATGAGTTACGGAGAGCTCTACTTCTTCTTCTTCTTCATCTTCGAACTGTCTATATCGGCCAATCGTTAAACCCTCTGTGTGATTTGTATGTCATATGGTCATAAATCGTTAAACCTTCTGTGTGATTTGTATGTCATATGGTCATAAGATCGATTGTACGTTATGCCAGTTATGCTAGCACATCCGATTTCTGCGCCGCTTTTTATTCACTTGTGTATCTTCCCTAGATCCATACCTCAGTCACCTCTTACGACATGCCTTGTAGGTCGCAGTGTTACTATTCTTTGCTCTCCTTGAGTGCCCGGCAACACACGGGCAGATGATCCCTCTAATCTTGTATTCTTAATCTCTTCAATGATCCAGTCATCCACATAAAAACAAGGGGTCGAGGAGAATTGAATCCTGTCCATATTTCGAGAAACTGTAATAAACAAAGCTGATAAAATCACACCGAATGAGACTATGAAAAAAAGACAGGATGTGAACTGGTCATCTGAGTTCAAAATTCTAAGCAACGCACTATAATTGTGTTAGCAAATCTGAACCCTAAGACATTTCATGTAATAGGCTTACGTTTGCCTTCTTAACTTTTCAACAGGTGTATATTGGGTTACCTGCTCGTTTGGGGTATTTAAATGTCATGTTTCTTTAAAAAGGATCTGCGCACATCCTTAGATTTATTTAATTTTAATTAGATTATTTTTTGTCTCGCTGAACAGAAGCTGGCATGCCACTTCCATAAAACATCACGATAATGAACGTCGCCGTTTCGTTAGTGTGACATGGGAGGTAATTCTATCGGGCATAAAAGTGAATTAACGGCCTTCGAATCTATGAGGAAAGACGCCATATTCAGAAAATGATGTCTTTATTTTTGATATGCGACAGAGAAATGGTTTGTTGTTTAGCAGAGAAATTCAGTTACAGTTACACATTATCAACTACATAGTTGTTGTAAGTTGTCAGAGAAAGGATGTGTTGTTTAGCAGAGAAATTCAGTAACAGTTGCACATGACCAACTACAGAGCTGTTTGAAAGTAAATGATTGTAAGTCAGCTTAAATAATTTAAAGAATAATTCCTTCTTAGTTACCATTATGTTGTTGGTCATTTTCCAGATCACAATACAACTGTACAAGAGAAACGCAGTAGTGTAGTTGTTTGTGAAATCGATTCTTAGTCTTTGCAGCGCGGGCTCAATTCTACAGTGGGTTTGGGACATTTTTCCGACCGCAACTGTTCTCCTGTTGATCCAGCCTCTTGTATTTCCAGGAAAAGCGATGAGAAATAAAGACATCCGGTATGTTGTTGACCACATAATCCATCGCGTACTTACCGTCAATAAGTTATGTCCTTACACCGTATTCTTCAATATACCTCGAGATATGATCATTTTATGATCATTTTACTTTTGTTTACACTACTATATAATAAAACTCCAAAGACAATGCTTCTATATATTTTGAGTTTGGTTTTGGTTTTAAATGTAATCGTTTGGTTTAACAAAATCTCGAATGTTAATAGTAAATCGTAAACCAAATTTGAAATATATAGAAGCAATGTTGTGTGAGTGTTTTATACAGTAGTGGATGGGTGATAAATGACGCACAGTATCATACACAAGTTTGAGCCATTTCAAAATGTGTGCTTATAAAGGATCATGCACATGTTTTCACCAAATACGATAACTAGTAATAGCTTTAAATACAAACAAACTATGCATCATTGGAGACGTTCATTGTCAGACGAAGATGGATTGGGTGTTGGATGTTGGCAAGTAGGGACATTGACTTGGACTGTTCTTCTATGAACAACGGATTGGACAAGAAACGTAGCCTTCCAAAGGAAACATGAAGAAGAGCTGTAGATTGAGATTTGAAAGATTGTGGCCAGACGTCGACAACTTTTAGTACGAAGGCCACAGAACGGCAATATTGGATATCTCTTGTTGAAGCCGTATGTGTCACATGGGCCTCCTATATATATATATATATATATATATATATATATATATATATATATATATATATATATATATATATATATATCTACTAGAGTATATATGCCCTTTTTCATCTTTACAGACGGTCAATTGGCAAATGTTTTACTGTAACAACCTCTGAGTTGTCGCCTTTCTCTCTTGTCTTTAAGCTCATACATAAGTCTCTTTCTAGCATGGGCAGCTGATATGGAGAATGTGTCTTGCCCATTTTGCACAAACTCTACAATACTGTTTCATCCACAAGAAAGGTAAATACTATTAGTTTGGAATCAAGCAGGGTTTGCAGGATATGCCAAAAGATAGAAAGGAATGCACACCTGTTACTATATATAGATAGCATGACCGACTTCAGATCCCTACGTCTAGAAATATCCCACATGTGTGTATAACTGAAGAAGCATGTCTATTGCGATGTATACTTAATCGGTCAGTTTACTGGTTTGGACCGTTCGAAAAAACCGGCAGCCTGTATAGTGGTTTAGAAGTATGAAGGGGTTAATCTCTAGGAAAAAAGGTACCTGTAGTGAAGTCGATCCCATTTTTCGCTAGTAGCTATGTGACGTGCTAATTCCGGGGTCGATGTCATTTTAGGCCCAAAAAACATTTGAAAAGTTACCAACAACACAAGAAAAGACAGAATCACTACATCAGCATAAGAAAGAAAGTTGACACAAAACCGTGCTTGAATTACATAGAGAAACAAAAATGAAGTGGTTTGGTCACTTAATAAGAATGCATCCAAACTCCACAGTATACAGAGTCTTCTACAACAGAGCATCGGGAAAGAAGGCAAGAGGAAGACCACGGAAAAGATGGTTAGATGGCGTAGCAGAATCATGTGAAAGAGCAAAGATAACAATCACACAAGCCACCAGAACAGCGCAAGACAAAAACAGAAAACCACGACACTGGGCAACAACCCGGTAGCAGTGTGACGACAAAAGAAAGAAGAAGTTATCAGTTATATGAAGACTATCATCATAGCACTACAGACATGTCCATAGGTGCTCCAATCTCCACCTTAGCAAATCCAGCAGTGTTCAGCGACCCAAGACGTTAGTTCGATGTTGATTAATCAATCTCTTTGCATATTTAGTATGTCGTTCTGTTCGGGCTGCACCAATATTGACACCCATCTCTCTCAATCTGGTCAGCGAGTGGGATGTGTAGTGTGTATACTGTACGTGGTTGAACTACATGTTTCATGATCCCTTTACTTGAGAATCTAAATTACAAGTACATCAGAAGTCCAAATAAGACTCGCCTGAATGATAAAGCGACATTAAGGATAAATAAATCAAGCATTCACTCAAAAATTAGTAAGAATTACCATATTAGACGCCCTTGTGGCGCCTAAATTCATAAAGGGAAGATGAAAAACAATGTACACGGAAGCTTTCTGCAAGGCAAAGAAAGAAATCACTTGAGAACAGTTGTTGGTGTGGATAAATGTGAGATGGTTGATGAATTGGAGGATTAAACACACACAGGCGTGTTTAATGTACGAGAATGTTAATCTGAAGAACTTAACGGAACCGCATTCGTGTCTTCCCGTTAACGCTTTCATCTAACTTTAACGCACTATTTTAGTACGTTCCTTGTCCTCCCATTAACACCTTCATCTAACTTTAACGCACTATTTTAGTACGTTCCTTGTCCTCCCATTAACTCTTTCATCTAACTTTAACGCACTATTTTAGTACGTTCCTTGTCCTCCCATTAACGCTTTCATCTAACTTTAACGCACTATTTTAGTACGTTCCTTGTCCTCCCATTAACGCTTTCATCTAACTTTAACGCACTATTTTAGTACGTTCCTTGTCCTCCCATTAACGCTTTCATCTAACTTTAACGCACTATTTTAGTACGTTCCTTGTCCTCCCATTAACGCTTTCATCTAACTTTAACGCACTATTTTAGTACGTTCCTTGTAAACTTTTGTTGTGTAAATTATCATTCACTTGACATTTTCATCATTGTTAACAGTTTGTTCTTTCATACAAAAAATATGAACTTCACAAATATGATTGGAAAATATGAAAGGAAAGTTGTTATATATAATACATCTTTCATTTTTTGCTAAATTTTCTTGTTAGCTATTTATATTTCTTACCGTTGCAACTTCAATAGATGGTTCAGCGTTAAGTAGAGGTCTAAAGCATTTCATCTGATTGCTGTTTAAATGGAAATTATTCTTTTTTACTTCTACTTTAAACATTCTTGTACCTTATATTATTTATGATTTTTTTTAAATTGTTTTCGTTGAAGCAATGCTCAAGTACTAAACTTGCTGTCGTTTCATGCATTTTTGTCTTGCTTTTAAGTTAAAGGTTATAAACTCTTTCTTGCATATTATTTCCCTAATCTTTATCTCAATCTTTCTCTTTTATTCTCTTCTCCCTATTCTATTTAATCTCTTTTTTTTCTCTCGTTTTTCTCTATTTTTTGTATTCATTCTTGATCGTTTTTTTTATTTTCATGGGCGTACACGAGGTTTTTCCAGGGTGGGGTAAAATGGAGAAAATAAATTTGTTGGTAGTTTACTACCCGGAAATGGAGAAGACTAGATTCACACAAAACTGTTCTGTCAAAAATCCATTTCCCGTTGAATGGTACTTGCGCGACCGCCCTCCCCCCTTCCTTTCTTACACCAACGTATGAACGCCCATGTTTTCACAAGTAAAATGTATCAGTTGTCACTATCGTTTATTTTCTTTATCGACTCTTCTACATCATGCACTTTTTCTTGAGGCAGTTGACGGTAGTCAAACAGTAAACATACGTGCATTTAAAGACAATGACGACGCATCATACAAAAATGCGGCATAGACATACAAGGCAGTAAACACAAAAGGGACTGCGGAAAAAAGGATAACTATGGTTGCATGAAGCCGAACTTCTGAAATAGATCTAAAATACATAAACATAAATACATGTGAGGTAGAAAGAAATTCACAAAATCGAATTGAGTGGACATATTTTTTTTATATCTGCCTTATGTGCGCTTGGGCTCGTTGAGAACGATTGCTGATGATGATGATCTCATGCAGTTCCTTCACATCCCTCTCGCTCATTTTCTATCTTCTCATGCGTGTGTTAGTGGTAATTAAAGAGTAGACGTGCTGGCATAGAATAGGAGGGGGCATGTCCTGCTTCTTTATTAGACTTCAATTAAATAATCACACGACAACTGATGACATATATATCATTTTGTTGACCGAATAAAATACCTTGTCGAGCTTTCTAGCTCAGCAGAGTTGAAGAACAAAAGAAGAACAAACAGAGCCCTGCAACAGAAACAACTAAAAGCAGAATAGAATGGAAATGATAGAAAAACAAAGATCAGAATACTAAAAGTATGTATATTTTCAGTGGCAACTTATGCGTAGTAAGTATTGATATTTCAAAAGGTATTAGAAAAACATATATGTTTTTGAATATAGATGTTATCGATGGGTACTCCGTAAATGATGGATAGAGAAGAGAACAAATAGATATATCCAGAAAGAACTCAAAACCAAAGAAACCTGGTTGATGCTGCAAAGAAGAATGAAAAAATTGAAGTATTTTGAACATATACAGAGACATGAAATGTTGGAGAGGACTATTTTGGAAGGAGGTAGCTCGGTCGGGAAAGAGGAAGACCACATCGAAGATGATGAATTCAGGATGTAAATCATAAATTGAGCATGACATCTGCAGAGTCGCATCGTCTGGCCTATGACAAAGAGAAATTCCGATGGACTAATTTTGTGGCAAAGTTCTGATCACACAATCTATTTGATGAATAGAACAAGCTCTGATGTTCTCATCGATCGGTTCTGATAATACGCTACAGTATAACTGAGTAAATGTGGTAATATAGAGATGAATTGTATTATTTTAAAGTCGTGCAGTATTCTATCAATAGACATGTACGTCCTATACGACAATACGCAGGCTCTCACTGTCAGGCTAGAAAGTTGTGAAAAACATACTAATCATGAAGATGAGACGGCGATAGTGTAGTTAGCGGTGAGTAACTTTCTTATAGACGTGTGATAACGTTCTTATGTCGGGGTTCAATTCGATAGTGGTGTGCAACTTTTTTCCCTACAGTCTGTCATGTTGACTCAGCATCACTTGACTACCAGAGAAACACTGGAAAGCAATGTGCTTTTTAACTGTTTCAAATGTGTACAAATGTGTTAGATTGTTTAAAATTCAAAGATTAAATAGTTAATAAATTTAAATAGAAACGTACTGAAATATATTTAGAAATTGTTTGCCAATAAATATGATGTTTCATCTATTTGTTATAATAATGATGTTTCATCTATTTGTTATAATAATGATGTTTCATCTATTTGTTATAATAATGATGTTTCATCTATTTGTTATAATAATGATGTTTCATCTATTTGTTATAATAATCTAAGATGGTCACAACGAAGATGAGTGAATTTATTGACATGTTAGCTATACTAGTGCACTCAAATACTAATCCTTGTGTAGCAGGGAATATGACACCGGGTTTTTCCGTAATCACAAGCTGCAACTAGGCACGTATTTTCAATTAACCAAAGGGGTAACAATATACCTGGGCTGTGAAAACATATAATTACAGACCAGATATGTTAGCAAGGAGACGTTGTCTTAACTAGCAGTAAATTTATGCCCTGTTTTTCTTTCCTGGAGCCAGAGAGGTTAATTGTATTCTTTTTTTGAACGTCTGGGTGATTGTCCGGTCACGATTGTCAAATTAGCTGGGTTTCTCCCAGGTCAACAAAATAGATTTGACCGTGAGAAATATTCTAGGACAATGACTGATTTGGATACAAAGAAAATTGCCAGTGAATAAACAGAATACACATTGTAGATTCGAGACAGAACAGCTTGACACAGACTTGGCAGAGAGACAGTTGGTCACAGAACAGCTTGACACACGCTTGGCAGACAGTTTGAGGAGAGGATAGTGAGGCAGAACAGGATAACAGACAGTTAGAGAGGAGGCCAGTAACCACACAGAGGTAGAGTCTGGCTGAGAGCCAGTAGCCATTAAATTAGAAGTCCCCACAAGATACTGTCTGGTCATACAGAAGACGGACAGAGAGCAGTCAAGAGAACTCTGGCATAGACAGAAGCAGAGAACTCTGACACAGACACTAGCGCAGAATAAGAAAACCAGTAGAGAACTCCAGGAGGTATACGTTAGATACGGTCCAGACCCGAGACATACTGTCTCTTAATGACTTCGACGTCATCATCATCAGCAGTTTTAGAAGACTAGACTTTCATGAGAACATCGCTGAGACCTTTGTGTGAACATCCGCTGAGACATACTTTCTCCCAAATGACTTTGAAGTCATCATCCTCATCAGCAGCTCTAGAAGATGAGACCTTTGTGAGGATATCGCTGAGACATACTGTCTCTTAACGACTTTGAAGTCTCCATTACCATCATCTTCAGAGACCGCCCAGTACTGAATACATAGACTTAAGTAGGAATAGATCAAGTTGTGTTTATACTTCCTATGGATATAAGCTAGAGTGGAACGTTAGGTACGTTATATTAGAGATATATACTTAAGTTAGAGATATTCTTTTAGGTGTTAGAAAAAAAGTGTTTATATATATTAATTTTGTTGTTGGGTTTATGTCATTTGAAATAATGTATTCTACATGTGATAAAATAATGTATTCTACATGTGATAAAAAACATGTATTTGTTTTGTTGAGAAATAAGTAAATAAACATATAAAATTTAAATATCGACTTGAGTAAGACAGAGAGAGAGAGAGCATGTGAATACGAATGACTGAGATATACAATTGATGAGGATATAGAAGAGAAAAGATTACACTATAACATAGATGGTGCAGTGACAAAGGATAGAAGAATAATACTAATAGATTATCATTTTGGTTACCCGGTTACAATATAAATGGTGCAGTGACCGAGGATATCAGAGCCAAGATTGGACGGTTACACTTGTTTGATTATCACATAACTCGTTAAGATGACTGTGTCAACAGCACTCGATACGGTTATCACATAACTCGTTAAGATGACTGTGTCAACAGCGCTAGATGAGGTTATCACATAACTCGTTAAGATGACTGTGTCAACAGCGCACGATACGGTTATCACATAACTCGTTAAGATGACTGTGTCAACAGCGCACGATACGGTTATCACATAACTCGTTAAGATTACTGTGCCAACAGCGCACGATACGGTTATCACATAACTCGTTAAGATGACTGTGTCAACAGCGCACGATACGGTTATCACATAACTCGTTAAGATGACTGTGTCAACAGCGTTTGATACGGTGATAACATAACTCGTTAAGATGACTGTGTCAACAGCGTTTGATACGGTGATAACATAACTCGTTAAGATGACTGTGTCAACAGCGTTTGATACGGTGATAACATAACTCGTTAAGATGACTGTGTCAACAGCGTTTGATACGGTGATAACATAACTCGTTAAGATGACTGTGTCAACAGCGTTTGATACGGTGATAACATAACTCGTTAAGATGACTGTGTCAACAGCGCTAGATGAGGTTATCACATAACTCGTTAAGATAACTGTGTCAACAGCGCTCGATGAGACTATCACATAACTCGTTAAGATGACTGTGTCAACAGCGTTTGATGCGGTGATCACATAACTCGTTAAGATGACTGTGTCAACAGCGCTCGATGAGACTATCACATAACTCGTTAAGATGACTGTGTCAACAGCGTTTGATACGGTGTGTGATACAATATTGAGAAGTGTTATAAGAGTATTTCGTTTTTGAAACCTAGAGGCACTTTTCAATTCAAACAGAAACATTGATAGAAAAATAAACATACGGTGTTCATGGTTACACCAGTTGCTCGGACAACTAACACCACAACTGACATATAAGAGATATATATGAATGCTAAAGCAAAACTTATAAGAAATATTTTATGGACAACATAATTATGTTATATGTGCTGAGATAGCGTAGAAGTTAGTGCACACGCTTCTCAGGTACGTGGTCCGGTTTAAATCCACAGTGAGCATGGAATATTTTCTAAAGATATCGTCTCTCAGATCGACTCATGAGCTTTAGCTGGATGCCAGAAAATTCATGGAAAGTGAAGACAACCGACGTGTTGTTGATCCCATCATTCAATGACAAATATGAATCTAACACCGTAGTCCCCAATATATCTTATGGAGTGAAAATGGTACCATTTTTAGTATGCTATTAAATGCAAAACGTGGTACTTTACAGTAACAATTGATAGGAATTTCGTAACAACAGAGATGAGATATCTTTGAATATCTGTAGTTGTAACATTGAGAGATATAATTAGAAATAAATAAATTAGAAGAAGACTATGAATGAAACATCGCCCTGCGATTTAAGGGTGATGGAGGTGAGGGAAGGTGTCTCCGTGACGGGGAGATAAGATGGTTGTCTTTCACTCCAAAGTTATCGGTTTGTTTCCTGTTTTAACGATCTAGAAATATGTCCGGTAATCCCTGACCTCAATGCAGATGGACAAAATCGAGTTCCTAGTTTCTTCTGAGACTAACGATAAACCGTAAGTCCCGTGTTGATATTGAGAACGTAAAAAGACACGGCAGTTGAAAATCGAAAAGAGTTAACAAGAGTGGCCATCTTGGAAAAGAATAATAAAAGAAGATTGCAATAAACCATACATACACTAAATATTGTTACATCAGATAACCTCGCCGGTGCCCATGTGTTCGTGCTCTGTTGCTGAGATCTTCATGTGTAAGACATAGATCGAAGAACGCATGGTTATTCAACGGTGTTTAGTGAAGATGGTCCTATCAATAAAGAAATCTAACAAGCGAATCATCTCTTGTTGTCTACAGAAACTATGAATTGTTTGTTTTGAAGTTCACAGATTTGAAGAAATGTTTGGCCCATGCTTGTGTGTCCATGTTTTGTTCAGTAAATGCCACACTCCTGTTATCTCACACCTATGTGGTCTGGAAACGATTGCATGATTATCTTGGTGTCATAGAATGCGAGTAGGTGTAATATGTAATATCCATCTAGTTGTCGATAGCCTCACATACTTTCTTATTCCTCTTCGCTCTTCGTGGATCATAGGACATCAACAGTTGTTCGTCACTCTTCTCGGTCTCTGGCTGTTTTCTTTGTTGTCTACCACTATAGTCGAGAAATCTTCAGTTCCTCAAGAATATTTCGTCTTCAGTTATGTTTAGGGCGTCCTATTTTCCATTTTCCTTGCGAGCTCCACACAAGTGCAGGTCTAGTGACACTCGACTGTGTCTTCCGTTGGATATGTCCAACCCATCGCTATTTTCTCCTCTTGACCTGGGTCATCATGGGTTCCTGTCCGGTTCTTATCCACAAGTCTGTGTTTGTAACTATCATACCATCTCAGTCTGAGAATCCGCCAACGACATCCGTTGATATAGATCTGAATCTTATTTGTATTTAACTTAGTGACTCGCCACGTCTACGAGACATACAGCAAAACAGATTTCATATCTTGACCTTTATTTTCGTGGAGATGGCATTGGATTTCCACACTGTCGATAGTCTGAAGGGCACATATTAACAAGAAACATACGAATTAAATCATTGATGAAATTACGCAATATGTCAAGATGATGGAAAAGTAAAAATGATGCATTCATGTCCCAAGTTGGTGTAATGTCAGCAAAATAATATATCCAGAGTCAACATGTCAAAGTGTACGACCATACACCACGTTCGTATCTCAATATCATACAAGCACAGGCTACATGCAATGTTGAACTGATAAACCAACAGAGTCCTTGAACATCTCTATGCAAGAAACTCCTGAACACCTCTCCTGCATCATATAATTCACTTCGACACCGTCATGGTAAAACAGGAACAAGTGATGAGGTGATGAGATCCTAGCTGAGATTACAGTTTCCCACCATGCACGTTGAACGTCACAACTACATCCCCTCTCGCTCAGACCTTGGAAAAACAACAAGAAACGCGACGTGACTCCACGTTCATTATAATCACTTCCCATCAAACAAATACAATAAACGAAAGATATGACAGATAGTCAAGTAGGTGTAGAAATCTATAGATATGCAAAACAAAGTACGTAAACAAAATAACATGGAGGCAGGTAAAATAGCAAGTTAGTAGGTTGAGATTTACACCAGTAACTATGGATTTCGCTACATATTTGTGAATGCAGGAAATATGAATAGATGTAGGTAAGTCAGTACCTAACTAGGTATAAGGTGTATAATTAGGTAGACATCCAGGTATGTAGGGATGTACACCAGTAACTAGGTATAGATGTATAATTGGGTAGACATCCAGGTATGTAGGGATGTACACCAGTAACTAGGTATAGATGTATAATTAGGTAGACATCCAGGTATGTAGGGATGTACACCAGTAACTAGGTATAGATGTATAATTAGGTAGACATCCAGGTACATAGGGATGTACACCAGTAACTAGGTATAGATGTATAATTAGGTAGACATCCAGGTATGTAGGGATGTACACCAGTAACTAGGTATAGATGTATAATTAGGTAGATATTCTGGTACGTAGGGATGTATGTCAGTAACTAGGTATGTCGGTAGATATTTGTGAATGCAGGGAATATGAAGGGATGTAGGTAAGTCAGTACCTAGCTAGGTATAGATGTATAATTGGGTAGACGTTCAGGTACGTAGGGATGTACACCAGTAACTAGGTATAAGGTGTATAATTAGGTAGATATTCAGGTACATAGGAGTGTGTAACCAAGAAGAAGGTAGGCTGGAATTGAGGAAAGTTTAAAGGTTTTTAAGCCGAAGGATTGACTTCATTGCACCGGGTTTAACCCCATATGGCTCGGTCCCTCTCCGCAGAAATGGCACGCCACCTGCTGAGAGTATTGCACAAAGCACGAGCTCCGTAGCTCCAGCAACAATCCTAGGGGTCTCTAGAAAATAAAACTGCACTCGTGAACAGAACTGCACGGTCCGGATTCGAACCCACGACCTTCTACTCACAAGACAAAGGGCTTAACCACTTAGCCACAGAGAGCCACAAATTGAGGAAAGTAAATAGAGATGTGCAATAAAAGAGTTTGTACTAATGTAGACATGCTGAAACATAGATATGTAGGGACGTAATTAAGTAGCTTGGTATATATGTAGAAATATATATAGATAGATATCAATCAAATGTCATGTAGGCGTTCATGTCTCTCCACAACTCTTTTTCTCTCTCTTTCCTTGGTGCAGTTAATCATTTCTGACGTCCATCGTTTGTCTAGCCACGACGTCAGACCATCCAACATCGTTTCCCTCTGTTTTCCACGATCACAACTTCCCAGAATTTTACCTGTTGTCACCAAGTGATCTAAATCTCCTCTTCGGATTTTATGCCCGAAGAACCTTGATTCTCGGATTCGTAATTCTTTTGATAAGGTTTCTTTGTATGTATACCTGAGTTAAAATCTCATCATTTGTTTTCTTCGCTGTCCATGGAATGGTCAGCATTCTTTTGTAAAACCACATCTATGTGGCTTCCAACGATCTTATTAGATATAAGACAGCCAATTACGTAAGTAGATATTAGACAGATATAATACTACATACACTTTTAAATGTCGGTTTCATAGACAATACAAACTATAGACTATGTCTATTTTCGAAAATTACATTGGTCACTGACACAGACATGGACCTAATTAAAATATGGTCCCACACTAAAAAACCAAGAGAAAAAGATCACAACATTGGAAATGAACTGTTTAAAGATACCCATCAATATTGCAAATACGGAATGATAGAAAAATTGAGAACATGAGAACATCGTTGGGATCAAACCCTGCATCCAATGTATTCTTCTTCTTCTGAAAACGCTATATATTGACCACTTTTTAAACCGCTCTTTGTGATTTGTATGTGATCTGAGCCTAAGCGATTGTATGTTGTCCCAGTTATGCACCTACAAATAGATCAGAACATCCAATTTCTGCTTCACTTTTTATTTACTAGGGTAGCTTCCCTAGGCTCTATCTCAGTCGACTCGTACAAGACGTCGTGTAGCTCGTAGTGCTGCTATTCTGTACCCCCCTTACGAGCTTCGGCAATACACGGGCGAGTGCATCCTACAAATTGAACGGTAGAAATAAAGTGGTTTGTTACCTCATAAATATGTAACCAATCTATACGGATTATAATATAAAATTATGTATGAGACAACGAAAACCAAGGCCCAATAAATAGATGATATCACGTAGATTCTACAACAGCATGGACTAACAGCTACAGATGGCAACACATCGAGCCCAACTTAGAAATCTACGACTTCTGACAACACTTCACGGCATATGTGAACATGATCAGATAAGACATACAAGAGATAAGACTAGCAACATTGTTGTTGTTTATTTGTTTGCATTGGATAGTTAATATCAACTAAGCTAACCACTCTTTGTGATATATGTGGTTTGAGCCGTAAAGTGGGTACAACTCGACACAGTTAGGCCGCTTGGGAATGTAGGACAGCCACATTGCAATTTCGACCAAAGAGTATTATCAGAACATAAATTTGTACAGACAGATAAAACTTTAAGATATTACAAGAAGAGAAATAGTACTTTAAAGTACATCTCGAGTTGTACTTAAGGGGATCCTCGCAGGTGCTACGGAGTTCGTGCACTGCCGCTGAAATCTTCCTATGTAAGAAAGAGATTGGAGCAGAGATGATTACTTATCAAAGTGAAAATGATGATGGTACTATGAATCACTCAAAAACAAACACTTCAACATGGTATCGCCAGCATGAAGGTGCCAGTGCCAACTATGACCAATAACAGCCGTTTATAAGCGGAAAACTATAACGACGGAGATATGGTGCCTTAGAAAAGCTGGAGGTGTTACAATAAGAAACAAAATTAGAAATGAAGAAATCAGACCGAAGACTGGATATGCAAACCATTCTTTTTTTTTTTAATTTAATAATTTGGACAGCTGACAAAAATGCCCGTGTATCGACTACCACAAAGAGCCACACTGAGAAAAGTATAACGAGTACATAGCAAGAGGAAGACCCCGAAAAAGATTGTGTAACGGCATCAAGAACAACATTTAAAAAAAAAGAATAAAAGCTTACAAAGTGCCTTAGAACAAGCACACACAAGATCACTACATTCCCCCTCAACTCGTTTTTAAAGAAATAAATGGTGGAAGAGAAGAAGATTGCTATCAGATATGATTAGAATGAAGACCGACAGAGCTGACTCATCATCCCCATAACAAAGTCAATAAAAACAAAATCAAACAGAAACAACAAAGATACAATAACGTAACTATTTTGAACGTATTTTGCGTTGTACTTTTAGCGCGAATAATAGTGTAACAGTTTTCGTAACACGCTTACAGTAAACAACGATTGCCATCAACAACCGTAACTTCATCTCTTCTGGTTTTTAGATAACACATGCACTGAAGGTGTGCTCCCTACATTACGTGTTTTATTGTTCTAAACCTGAATTTTTCCCCCTTCCAGGTATGTAAACTGTTTCCGTCTGATATAGGAAATGTTGTTTCCATCCCCCCTACCTTTCAATTTTTAGTTACTCTCTATTCATTTTTCTGTAATTCAGAATAGGGTGGGGACAGGAAAGGATGGTGTGCAGAAACGAAAATGACGTCAACAAGTACATGTATTTTGCTTACGCACTGTCGCCTTGGTTATCTTGACGTCAAAAAACACGCAATTTTGGCAACGAATACCTGGTAAAGACGTTTTTTGAATTATGCAATAGCTATGTTTTTTTTATAAGCGGTTTTCTGTAGCTCAAAAAAAAGGTATGCTGAAATAATGCACATTGAGAAATAGTCTAACAGAGACGTACAACAAGGATGATAGCGTTGATGTTCTGGTAATCAATCCCGTCACGGTTTGTACCAATCCTGCGTTGAACCAGAAGAAGGGTTCTCTCTGACATGATTTTCATGGGTCTATGGAAGTGGCAACAAAACTGTTAACCAATCTACGTGAAATATGTAAGGACGCAGCCCCACCATAATATATTTGTAGTACAATACAATCGCTTACTACATCTGTTTGTGAAAACTGATCATACGGTAAGCTGTATAATGATTCTGAATTGATTCTAAAGATGTCAAACTGGTTCGGCTAGATGCCAACATATTTTTAAACATAGGATCATCATTATTATATGGTATGCTAGCTGGCGTAGACAATCGTTATTCTTCACCAAACGTCAGACTTGAGTGATGTATGTTGACATTTCCATGCCAAGAAACTTGGCTGTCCAGATTTGTGTTTTACTTACGTCTTTCTCTGTCTCGTCTCCATTGTTTTTTTGCCTGTTTTCACTGCGTGATCTAAACTTCCTTTTTTCTCATTGCATACCCTCCAAAAAATGAGGATTGTTACTTTCTTATGTTCATAATTAATGTTGTATGTGCCTTGACATCTTTCAAGACTTCAACATTAGTCATGTCAGTAGTAATACTATTATTATTTGCCGGTGTGGGGCCGGACCCGCAATGGAAGCAAAAATTGGAACCACTGCAACCTACACAGCATGTCGTAAGAGGTGACTGGTGTAAGGGCCTAGGAAGCTACCTAGTAAATAAAAGGGTCGCGGAAATCAGATATGCTATCATACTTGTAGGCGCATAACTGACACAATGTACAAACGCTTTTAGGCTCAGATAACATACAAATCACACAGAATGGTTAGCAAGTGGTCTATATGGAACGTTTGAAGGAAAAGAAGACTATTATTATATTCCTTTCATATCCTTAAGCGTTACATAGTGGATTCCACATAACTCTCTATTCGTATCATACTCTCCTATGGAAATAAAATGAATGGATATTTCTCTCCTTTCTCAGTAAAGTTTGTTTCATGGTTTTTCTTGGACGTCTTTTCTTTCTTGTACCATTTCCCTGAACTCGCTTCTCAAGGCTGGTGGTCCGGGTTCAACTCCCTCAGTGGGCATGGAATTTTTCCCGACGGCTCTCAGGTCGACCCAGCCTCAACTGGGTACCAGACATGCTCTGGGAAAGTAAAGGCGGCCGGTGTGATGCTGACCACATCACCCATCGTGTGCCGACTGTCAATGAAAAATACAGGCCTAACACTATATTGCCCTATATACCACCACAAGGTATGAAAGGGTTCCTTTACTTTTTTTCTCCTTACCGTCTGTCTGGTTTATAATTCTTTGATCATGTCTTCTCGGAATATTTCCCAACATATATTCATTGTATCTTTTTCAATAGTATGAGAAAGTTACTGACATCCAAACAAATCACAAACAGGCTAAAAATGAGAATGATCAAATGATATATATATCCTATATTAATGTATGGCTCGGAAACATGGACAATGAACAAGCAGTTAGAAGACAGAATTGATGCATTTGAGATGTGGATATATAGAAGAATAGGCAGAGTTTCATGGACAGAAAAACAGACAAATAAACAAGTTTTAGGAAAACTAGTCATGAAGAAACAATTATTAAGAGAAATAAAATTTAGACAAGTAAAGTATTTTGGGCACATTAAAAGACATGACACCATGATAAAACATTTACTTGAGGGGAAAGTTGAGGGGAAGAGCAAGAGGAAGACCGAGAGATAAGTGGGAGGGAAACTTTAAGAAATGGACAGGTTACAGTCTGGCAGTGTGAGACACCAAGGCGAAAGACAGAGAATGCTGGAGATTCATTGCAGTCAACCTTCGATGTGGAGAAGGCACCTGATGATGATGATGATCTTTTTCAAAACGGCTGTTCCGAGGGGTTGACCATACATTGCATGTATCCTCACCTTTCTTGAATTCATCCCATTTGTTATGAGAAATAATACCATTATTGAATAATACAACAAATATATACAAAATAAGACACTTCGGTACTGCTGGTAATACCGCTTTATTTAGGCGGTGTATGACAATAGAGATATGAGCTTGTGGAATGTCATGGCCACATAGCTATTGTAGTCGATGAGAAACTGTACAGATTAGGATGTTTCTGTATTCCCGTTACAGGATAAAAAACGCATTATCCTTACCGGAGATTGACCCCTGGTCTCCCGTATTGGAGCCGCGCTCTCATCCATTTGACCAGACGCTCAACAAATAGACAAAACATATACTAAACACAAAAGTTACGATAATCTATGTTGAAAGTCATACTAAACATTAATGATGTGATCATCAAGACGGCAATGGTGGAAGTGCAAAGGAAATATTAAGCTATTGATGAAAGTACAAGGTAACATAAAATAGGGCCTAAAGAAGAAGGATTCGTTTTATTGCATCGTGACGTCCGAGAGGTTACTGGGGCCCAAATTTGGGATGTAAAGAATAGAACCACTGTTACCTGCCACGCATGTCGTAAGAGGCGACTAAGGAGGTTTGGCTCAAATCAGATGCATGTGTCCTAAACGTGTAGAAGTCTATGCGTTTAGGGGCCTACAAACCAATGTGCAACGTATACACGTTCTTGGCAAAGACCAAACATTGTAAAAGAGTGATTAAAATTGGTCGTAAAGAACGAACGCAAAGAAGAAGAAATTTGCATCGGGATTTCCCATACGACTCGGCCACTCTCCGCACACATTGCACTCCGCACACATTGCACGCCACCTGCCAATAGTATTCCACAAAGCACAAACGCCGTAGCACCAGAAACATTCCTAAGGGCCATCCAGGTAAAAATGAGCTCGAGAAAGCAATGACGCGAATCTTTCAAAAGTTCAGACCAAAATGTTACCGTCACGGCTTACTCAAACAATGGAATTTTCATAGCACATGAACTAAGATATAAATTTCATAGACCGTTTGAGTGAGTACCTTCAATGGCATATTGTAGTGACATAGACGGAGTACGTCTGTCATTTATATCAGAACACAGACAAGACGAACGATGACTTTTTTTACCGATTCATCATAGGCTAGTCTGAAAGCTGCTCTTCTTTACAATAGCCCCGTACATCCCGTATAGCCCTTGTTTACCATGCGATCCGGACGGACCATCTCACGCAGAGCCAACTATAACAATAGCCCCGTACATTCCGTATAGCCCGTGTTTACCATGCGATCCGGACGGACCATCTCACGCAGAGCCAACTATAACAATAGCCCCGTACATCCCGTATAGCCCGTGTTTACCATGCGATCCGTACGGGACCATCTCACGCAGAGCCAACTATAACAATAGCCCCGTACATCCCGTATAGCCCTTGTTTACCATGCGATCCGGACGGACCATCTCACGCAGAGCCAACTATAACAATAGCCCCGTACATTCCGTATAGCCCGTGTTTACCATGCGATCCGTACGGGACCACCTCACGCAGAGCCAACTATAAACTTATGGACCTTCGAACTCAGGTAAGAATTATGGGAAATCAGACCACAACTACACCACGTGACCTGGCATTCCAGTATTGGTGTATAAAGACGAATTCATTTTAAAATCAACACAAAATGTTAAATCGAAGTTATATTATGCAACAAGTTAAGTTTAACAATAAGAAATATCAATATTATGAATATTTTTCACCAATAAATAACCATAGACTCACATAATTGAGTAAAATTGCAAAAAGCTTGCAGTGCTCTATCAAACATCTATATTTTCCGCCCCCCTCTTCTGATCTAGGTCATGGAACTGCCAGTCAGTTGTCTGGCCTAGTTATCTAGAGTTGGCTGTGAAAGGCAGGAAAAGGCATGAATTCTGATAGAGAAGTCGCACTTCACGAATTAACACTGGCCGTAAAAGTACCGGGTGTACGAGGACTCAGGGCAAGTGGTTCGAACCATAGGTTTCCTGTAGCTATCACACTTGAAGTATTGAATCTTCCTCTGAAGACGGCAAAGGCTCTCCTTTATGGTGAGGGAAACCAGTCAAATGGTAAGCACGCCTCACGCAAAAATCAGAAGCGCAATACCAGACGTCATGACTACCTCCTGAATTGACAGCGGGCGTTCGCAGAAGAAGAAGAAGAAGAAGTCCCGTACATCTGTATATCAAATTAGCACATTCAGTTTTTAATGAAAGACATGTATGAAAACATGTCACGTGTATTGAAAATGAATAACCATTATGCCTACAAATAGAACATCTATGGTGACCTGAAAATGAAGGAGATTTTTCTTAATTTCACAACTAGGATATACTCAGTAATGTTCCTTCCTGTGCGATTGGTGCAGCAAGAGAGATTTTACTTAATTTCAAAACTAGGATACACTAAGTAACGTTCCTTCCTGTGCGACTGGGGCAGCAAGAGATTTATAGAATGGACTTTTGTGTGCGCGTCATAAATAGTAATTTTCATCGTTTCTGTTATTCCAGAGGTCCACCTTTAACGTGTGTAATACACGTAAACTTGAGTTTACTCCACATACGTGCTTCGTAAAGTAGTGTGTGAATAACATTCTTTATACACGTAATGTCGAGTTTAATCCCCATAACTCTTCATTAACATAATAAGAAAAGTTCGTTGATGAGGTAATGTCGAGTGTAATCCCCATAATGTCTTCATTAAACATGTCGAGTTTAATCCTCATAATGTCTTCATTAAACATGTCGAGTTTGATCCTCATATCCTCATAATGACTTCATTAAACATGTCGAGTTTAATCCTCATAATGTTATCATTAAACATGTCGAGTTTAATCCTCATATCCCCATAATGTTATCATTAAACATGTCGAGTTTAATCCTCATAATGTTATCATTAAACATGTCGAGTTTAATCCTCATATCCTCATAATGTCTTCATTAAACATGTCGTGTTTAATCCTCATAATGTCTTCATTAAACATGTCGTGTTTAATCCTCATAATGTCTTCATTAAACATGTCGTGTTTAATCCTCATATCCTCATAATGTCTTCATTAAACATGTCGTGTTTAATCCTCATATCCTCATAATGACTTCATTAAACATGTCGTGTTTAATCCTCATAATGACTTCATTAAACATGTCGTGTTTAATCCTCATAATGACTTCCTTAAACATGTCGTGTTTAATCCTCATAATGTCTTCATTAAACATGTCGAGTTTAATCCTCATAATGTCTTCATTAAACATGTCGAGTTTAATCCTCATAATGTCTTCATTAAACATGTCGAGTTTAATCCTCATAATGTCTTCATTAAACATTGTAAATAACGTTTGTTATTCTTGTAATGTTGAATTAAATTCTTATAAAGTTTCCTTAAAACACTGCAAATAACTTTTGTTATATACGTGGACACACCTTGAGAAGAAATGATCAAAGATTATCAAAGCAGGCATTGAAGTGGGATGCAAAGGGTTCAAGAAGAGAGGTCGACCTAAGGAGACCCTAAAACGAACTTTGCTGAGAGAGGCAAGAAATATCGGTCTTAGTTTCATGGATGAGATTGAGCGAGTTGCAAGGATAGAGCGGTATGGAGAAATTGGTTACAGGCCGTATGTAACGTATAATGGTACGAGAGGATATATTATTATTGTTAATATTATTATTATATCTAATACCTTTAGTTCTTCATAAAAAAACTCCCCATCATGAAAACACAGGAGTCTACGATTGAGATGATACAAGCTGTAATTCATGATTACCAGTGGCGGCTCGTGCTCATATTTGTTGGTGGGGCCAGACAGAAATTTTCGGAAAAATCATGGTTTTAGGTTAGGATATATTTTAATTTATAAAATAATAAATACATGTTAGACATCTTTTTGGGTGGGGCCCGGCCCCACTGGCCCTTAGTGACGAGCCACCACTGATCATTACTATAGCCACGTTGATCTCTAAAGTTGCCAAGGCAAATAGAGACCAGGCGTAATAGAATAACCACAAAGTAGATCACAATGATTTCTTTCCGGTGTAATCATTCGTTCATAATGTTAACAGTAGAAAAGTGAAGAAAAATAATTTGAGAGGCAAAATGTGAAAGCACCGGAACTATCTAATCATTCCTTTGATAACTTTATCCTAGTCTGGGGATGTGACGGCCGACTGTAAACAATCTCCACTCATTTATGTTTCCGCTTCTTCAAAGCAATAATCATGGCTTACTCTTGTTGACTCCATTTCTTCAAGATCTTACTAACTTCATTATTTTTTATGTTCTCCTTCGCTCACCATTGTCTGATTCCTATATACACATTCGTAAGTATTTTTGTTAATTTTTGTCCTTGCTGTGAAAGCTTCCATAATATTTTATGTTACGTCGAAATTATATCCCTAAGAGCATAAATGTGCTATCTACTTATCTTAATAGCTTTCTTTATTTTCTTAACGGCTCTTCTTCTTGCTAATGCTGCAGATCTCGTAAAATTGTATTTCTTTTCTACGTTTGATAGTTCCCTACCTTTACAAAGAGATTATGGTGGACACGTCTGTTTGTAAAATTGCATCTTAACAGATTTATATTTGTTTTGCTATTTATTCACTCAGGGAAATCCAGTTTTATTGCTGTTTTCTTAGCATTCTAAACCTTTATTGGAATTTAAACACATAGTATAGAGTTTCTTTAACAATCTGTTTCTATGTTTGTCAATACATTTTTCACTTTTTTTCATTATAAAAGGGTGTTTTTGCTGTAGTGAAAATGAAAGAAGGTGTAAATAGCATGATCTTGTTAGACAGTTTCTACTTTTTTTTTGTTTGCTATTGCTGCTGTTGTATAATAGCATGATCTTGTTAGACAGTTTCTACTTTTTTTTGTTTGCTATTGCTGCTGTTGTCTAGCTAACGTGACTGTCAGGATCGTTACAGAGAAGAGTGAGGCATACAGGACAACTACTTCCAGTTTGAGGATGGAGATGAAGGCAATGTAGCTTCCTCGCGACCTCCCTCTTCCCCCACCCCACCACCAGAGCCTCTCTTATCGTGGCATATACTTTACAGGACGTATCCATCGACCACAGTAAACGAATCGTTGATTTTCTAGGAATCACCTATACATTCAGTAGTTTGTCATTGCTTTCTGAAAGGTGAGGTCTATTTTTATCATTCTTAAACAACCAAGAGAAATAATTTGCTTCCAAATCTGCCCGCTGTGAAGTTTGAACCAGGTACTCTCGGGTTGTGATTGAGCTCAGATGAGCTACAGACTCCGATTACTGGAATGTCTGACTCTTAATCGACGTTTTGGAAGATTCAAAGCGGCATGTTGCAATACGAGTCGATGACTTCTATCCAGAATTAGAATCTCCAGAGGTTTACTTGAATCTTCAGTACTGGAAATTCTGGCGTTCCCGACAATAAGAGAACGGACATGTTTGTATCAAGATTTTCGGGGAGTTGTAGATGGATAGAAACGGCGTTTTTCGACGGTCGCTTGTTGAATGAG
The DNA here is from genome assembly GCA_020796225.1 of Arion vulgaris. Taxonomy (NCBI): domain Eukaryota; kingdom Metazoa; phylum Mollusca; class Gastropoda; order Stylommatophora; family Arionidae; genus Arion; species Arion vulgaris. Next base: position 25,160,907 of record CM036761.1, on the reverse strand, counting down.
GACGCTAAAATTGATATTGAATCCATCCAGCGAGTTAAGTAGTTTGGAATAAGAACATGTATAAGGAAAACGGAAAATCTGTAGGGCAGAATGGGGACTGTGTTTCACAAGCCACAACAGGAACAGTTAGCATGCATACACTTCGACATCTGCTACAAAAGACTGAGCACCTATAACTTTGTTTAGAATACTAGGTTGTCGTCAGATCAGTCTTCTTCGTCTTCTTCAAACGCTCTATATCGACCTTTTGTTAACCACTCTGTGTGATTTGTATGTGATCTATCTGAACCTAATAGCATTTGCATGTTGTGCCAATTATGCGCTTACAAGAAGGCCACTTCATCCGATTTATGCGATGATTTTTAAATATTAGGGTAGCTTCTCTAGATCCTACATCAGTCGCCTATTACGACATGCCTTGTAGGTCACAGTGGTACTATTCTTTGCATCCCTTGCGGGTCTCGTCACAATACGGGCGAGTCAGATCAGTAACCAATTGCAACAAAATATCAGCTCCCATAATGAAATATTCAGTGTTCATTGTCTATGCCGACATTTTCTTTACTCTCCAAGTGTCTCTGTGTGTTTCACTTTTCCTGATTTAAAAAAAAATAAAGCCGTTATCTGTTCCGTATAATAATCTAACCGGTTCCTGAATTCCGTAGTAATTTGAAAACTAAGCAAACACTGACTGATGCTATGACCTTTTAAAAGGATATCAACGTTGATACTATTATCTCTGATACACTGAGTAACCATGACATTCGAGTACACTGTGCAAGATTAACTCTTCCACAAGATAAGACAGACAGAAGAGCAATGCACGTAAATAATATATCGCAAAAAAATATACAAGACTTGGCAAAATTAGCCACACGGATCGGAAATAACCTTGCAGAGAAGAACATGAAGATTTGTACAAACATTCGGTTGGCTTAACACTAGACAAATTCATAAAGGAGACAGGTGCAAATGTATTCATATTTGCTCACACAAAAGCAAGTATAAACAATCCATTTCCATAATAACAGAAGCAAATACGTTCACCTGAGCAGAAATGAAAATGGCTAATACTTACTTTATAATTACGGTAGGTAAACAGTGAAACAAACAGAGATTATCATTGTATAGGAATTATTACCTGTGAATTATTGTCTGTGAATTTTTACCTATGAATTGCTTCGTAGGAATTACTACCTGTGAATTACTACGTGTTAAGTATTACCTGTGAATTAGTACGCGTGAATTATTACGCGTGAATTATTACCTGCGAATTGTTGCGTGTGAATTATCACCAGCGAATAGCAAAGTGTGAATTATTACCTTTGACTTACTGCGTGTGCATTATTACCTGTGAATTACTGCGTGCGAATTATCACCTGCGAATTACTGCCCGTGAATATAACGGCCTGTGAATTACTGCTTGCGAAGTACTGTCTGTGAGCTACTGCCTGAAATTACTACCTGTAAATTACTGCCTGTAAATTGATGCATGTAAATTACTACCTGCAAATTACTACATGGGAACTACTGTCTATAAATTACTGCCTGTGAATTACTGCCTAATTACACCTGGATTCTCCGCAATGAGTTCATTCTTTTCTTTTCTGTATGTTTGTTGGACTGCACATTCTGATGTAACAAAAACAACTTGTTCTTTTGTTGAAAGAAACATGCCTTGGTATAAAAAAAACCTTAATCACATACGTAACAAACAAACATACAAACAAACAAACAAACAACGAGAATAACATATTTATTTTAAGAGATAAATTTGAAGTATTAGAACGTTGACCTATACGCCCTATCGTGCAATCAGAGACCGTGGCGGTCTACCGTGCAATCATAGACCTTAGCGGTCTACCGTGCAATCAGAGATCGTGGCGCTCTACCATGCAATCAGAGATCGTGGTGATCTACCATGCAATCAGAGATCGTGGCGCTCTACCGTGCAATCATAGACCTTAGCGGTCTACCGTGCAATCATAGACCTTAGCGGTCTACCGTGCAATCAGAGACCGTGGCGGTCTACCGTGCAATCATAGACCTTAGCGGTCTACCGTGCAATCAGAGACCGTGGCGTTCTTCAGTGCAATCAGAGACCGTGGCGCTCTACCGTGCAATCAGAGACTGTGGCGCTCTACCGTGCAATCAGAGACGGTGGCGCTCTACCGTGCAATCAGAGATCGTGGCGCTCTACCGTTCAATCAGAGACTGTGGCGCTCTACCGTGCAATCAGAGACTGTGGTGCTCTACCGTGCAATCAGAGATCGTGGCGCTCTACCGTGCAATCAGAAACCGTTGTAGTCTACCGTGCAATCAGAGATCGTTGTAGTCTACCGTGCAATCAGAGATCGTGGTGATCTACCATGCAATCAGAGATCGTGGTGATCTACCATGCAATCAGAGATCGTGGTGATCTACAATGCAATCAGAGATCGTGGTGATCTACCATGCAATCAGAGACCGTGGCGCTCTACCGTGCAATCAGAGATCGTGGCACTCTACCGTGCAATCAGAGACCGTTGTAGTCTTCCGTGCAATCAGATATTGTGGCACTCTACCGTGCAATCATAAACCGTGGCGCTCTACCGTGCAATCGGATGACGCGGCGAATATTTTCACATGTAAAATATAACAACAGGTTGACAAGTCTTATTATAATTAATAAAATCAAGTTGATGAATTTCTTTAGATTTGTTTACATGCTTACTTGAACCCTTACCTGTAGTAAGTGTGTCTGTGACTTGTGTTTGCTATCAGTAGATTATTATGTTTCAATAAATAATTATTTGTTAATTTTCAGTTGACTTTATAAGCGCATAGTACTATTTCGTTGTTATTTTTTAAAAGGGAGTTATGTGAGATGTGATTAGCACTTTTAGCGATGGACATGAGTGTCCAAGCAGTTAATAGTTCACATTTAACGATGGACATGAGTGTCCAAGCAGTTAATATTTCACATTTAGCGATGGACATAAGTATCCATGCAGTTAATAGTTCACATTTAGCGATGGACATGAGTGTCCAAGCAGTTAATAGTTCACATTTAGCGATGTGCATGAGTGTCCAAGCAGTTAATAGTTAACATTTAGCGATGTGCATGAATGTCCAAAAAGGGCATAATGGATGGTGGTACAAATTTAAAAAAAAAAAGCTAAGGTGATAACTTCTCGAAATGATCAAGAAAAAACTTGCCAACGCTTGCCTAACTCCCAGAGGAAAGTGGTCATTGGATAAATGTGTTGACAATTACATAGTACCGCCGGTGCTAGATCATGCGTTATAGGTGGTATTATTATTATTATTATTATTATTATTACCCTATCTTTACTACCCATCTTCGTATGGGATTTACGTGTGGACAGTTGTCCGATAGTAACGCTTCTAAGATTGACTAAGCTTCCGTTAGTTACTAAGAAAAATCCAGAAATACCCAGAGAAGCAATGGTGGCCAGCATGGTGATGACATCATTCTCCCTCATATGTTGTTGTTAAAAGACCAATACTAGTGTGACATCATTCTCCCTCATATCTTGTTGTTAAAAGAGAAATACTAGTGTGACATCATTCTCCATCATATGTTATTGTTAAGAGAGCAATACTAGTGGGACATCATACTCCAAAGTTTCAAATGCAAAGATTTCCCCACATGAATTCGTTAGTCTTTGCAGAAATGACACGCCTCCTACCGACAGTATTGCACAACGGACGAACTATATAATTCCATTAACAATACTATAACTCTTTGGTGAAAAACGAACTTGTGAAATGAACAATGATGACAAGATTCAAACACATAACCTTCAGCTGGCACGATAACTTAATTAACAATGTTGCTATATAAACCCCGAAATATATTAACAAGATAACTTAATTAACAATGTTGCTATATAAACCCCGAAATATATTAACAAGATAACTTAATTAACAATGTTGCTATATAAACCCCGAAATATATTAACAAGATAACTTAATTAACAATGTTGCTATATAAACCCCGAAATATATTAACAAGATAACTTAATTAACAATGTTGCTATATAAACCCCGAAATATATTACCTTATTTCAAAACCAGTTTTTCATATATTTACTTTTAACCTGTGTTTGTTGTAACCTGTGTGCTGTTTAAAATTTTGACTTGTATTGCGTTTGCAATTTACTTTAAACTGTTTGAATGTGATTGCTTTAGTGATCCACTATGTATTATGTGTATCGACAATATCAATCGCCGTTACTGTTGAAGAGCAGAGAAAGCGAGTATGTGGGGAAATAAAATCCATATGTCCAACCTTGATCATGTATGCCCCACCTGTGGTAAGAAAGACATTGTGTTCCAGAATTTGACTATATTGCCACCTCCGCTACCACTAGAGAGGTGCATCAACACACGTCTGAGACTTATCATCATCGCTTGAGTTATGCGGCTATTATTATTATCAGTGGCGGCTCGCGATCATTTTTGTTGGTGGGGGCCACACAAATTTTTCCGGATAAATCAAGATTTTTGGTAGCGATATTTTAATTTATAAAATAATAAATACACGTCATACATTATTTTTGGTGGGCCCGGCCCCACTGGCCCTAGCGACGCGCCGCCACTGATTATTATTATTATTACCATAACGGAGCATCGTTCGTTCGTAATCTTATCACATCATGAACAATGAACTCGGAAAATAAACTAAGCAGATACCAGTAGACACAGAGCTAATGAAGATACTCTGGCGATGAATATTACACACATTCAGAAAGCCTACCGAAAGTATTGCAAGACAGACACTGTTTTGGAACCAGCAAGTGAAGAGAAAATCGGAAAAGTCTAGAAATATAATGGAGAAGAGAGCTAGAAACTGATATTAAAAGGATATGCAAGACGTATATAAAATTTGAAGTGTTAGCAATAAAGAAGTAAGTGTTGGAAGAAATGTGTTGAAGATCTGTACTCCGTTGGGAGTTGAAAGGTAAAAATGAAGAAGAACGGAGCATACCCTGGCTCAACTCTTTTTCTTTCCCGCCTGATCAGCATGTTCGTATCGCGTTGGACGGAAGGTGACAAGCTTCCTGTGAGTGCGGTTCAATTCCGTGGGCTGGCAGAAAAGCCACAGGTTCTCCAGATTTACGGTGTTCGTGGCACCGAACCAAAGGGTTACGATGTCACCTAACCTACGACCTTAAAGCTCAAGTGCTTCTGGATCGGAAAAAAAACTTTTGCTTCATAAGCTGTTTTTTAATGGCACATATATCTTTTCATAATATTGTATACAATTTATAGTAACGTTTGTATTTGGTCAATGTCTTTTTTATTGTATTGTCCACAGTGGCGGCTCGTCATTAAGGGCCAGTGGGGCCGGGCCCTACCAAAAATAATTTATTATGTGCATTTATTATTTTCAAAATTAAAATATAACACCCCCAAAACCCTGATTTTTCCAAACATTTTTTCTGGCTCCACCAATAAAAATGATCACGAGCCGCCACTGATTGTCCATATAAACAAATTTAAAAAATAGTTCAGAAATGGATAAATATAAAATCATGAACTGACAGTTGTCTTATTCATCATCGCTCCTTGTGGAGCATAAGGTATACACGGTTGTTATCTATTTTTCCCTGTCTCTGACTGTTTTATCCATGACTTTGCAGGATAGTCTACCATCCTTCAGTTCCTCAAGAATACTCCACCTCCAGGACTGCTTGGGACATTCCGTTTTCCTTGTTGGTTACACTCAAAGGCTTGTCTAGTAACACTTTAGTGTGTCTTCTACAAGGTATACTCTACTTATCGCAACATCATTATAATAAATTGAAACATAAACGTCAACAAGTAACCCCCAAAAAATATAAACTTCCTCCATCACATAAACAATAAATTTAGAAATATAATTAACTTATATTGAAGTTGAGAAAATAAATTGCGCATATCTATTCATTATAATACTGCACTTGATAACACAATTCTGATATTGACTTATTCATATCAGCAAACAAGAAAAATGTAAACACACCTGTTTATTTTATGGAAAAGATAAAAGATAAAAAGAACAAAATATACGCAATCGCTCGAAAAAAACAGTCTTGTTGTAGAGAAAAGAAATGCTTTGTGATAAAACTCCCACAAATAAGAAACGTTACGTTGTATTTGGGCAAGTTGTAATTAGAATTAACATACACGCTACAACAAGTCGATATTAGTACAATAAAAACCAGCTAGGCTACAAAATAACAATGTAAACACTCTTCTTGATGCGATTAAAAGGGTATAATAAACACTATCGCTCGGTGTATGGTCTTGTCATGGGGAGAAACTATGTATTGAAATAAACAGCCGGAAATAGCGATGTTTACGCAAAATGTCCGGAAATTCTAATAGAATTAACAGACGCCACTTCGTAGAGCTTGCACCAGTATATTATGATTTGGCAGTACAAATAAAATTTGTAAATACACTTCTTGACGTAATGAAAGTGTACCAAGTAATACACACTCTCTCTACAAAATAGTCTTGTTGTGCAGTGTAACCGTGCCTTGTAATAAAACTGCAACAAATAGCAATGTTTGCTTTGGATTTCCCGAAATCTGAATAGAATGAACGCAGCCGCTCAATAACCACGCTACCAGTGGCTTACTGACTAGGATAAATACTCTTCGAGCGGTAACCAGTAGTTAACTGGACAAGGATTGTTATATTAGCTTCACCGCTAGTGTGTTGTCGGGTCTTGCAAAAGGAGCAAAGAATAGTAAGAGTTTGACCTACAAGGCATGTCGTAAGAAGTGACTGAGATATTGACCTATCAATGCTATTATAGTAAATAATAAGCGTCGCATAAATTGGATGTGCTGGCCTACTTTTAGGGGCATAGATTGCGCAACGTGCAATCGCTCTTAGGCTCATATCACATAGAAATCACAAAAAGTAGTTAACTGGTGGTCGATATGGAGCATTTGAAGAAGAACATCAGCTTCACAGTGTCCCTATTTAGTTACAAACATTCATTGATAATATATATTTCAGAGTAACTACCTTTAATTTCGATTACAGCCAGGGTGACAAAACTCTGCTCCAGTGACCACATGCCGTTGAAATTTCGGGGTTGGACATCAGCTGTGTTTTTTTTTTTAAACTAACATTTGTTATAAATTCCGTGTATAAGTTAAATCACTCATACGTGATCGTCACTGGTGTCTGTCTGTTTTATTTTTAGATATGGTATCCCAAGTCAGTCCACGTTATTATATCTTTCTTTAGAAAACACGTAAAAACAAAGTACGATAGTTTTACAAACTACAGAAACAGTGACGATAAACAGCAACGTTTCGACCAAAAGGCCTTTATCAAGCAAACGATACAACAGGAGTGACGAATTTCAAAGAACACTATAAATGGACGATTACATACGGAAACATTCAAACGTATCTAATGAAAATCTGGGAATAAAAACGAATAACGAAATGAGTGCAACACAAAACTGTAACTGGAAAAGAAATAATATTTTCGTATTTCCACTGTCCTTCTGCTGGCTACTTTTAATTGATAGAGCCGACTGAAGGAGACATACAGATGTCTATTATTATCTTCTTTTGATAAACTGACAACGTACTCAAGAATAATAGCTTCTTCTTCTTCTTCTTCGAACTATCCATATCGACCACTTGTTAACCACTCGGTGTGATTTATATGCAATCTGAGCCTAAGAGCGATTGTATGTTGTGCCAGTTATGCACCTACATGCAGGTCCGCATATTTAATTTATGCGATGCTTTTTATTTACTTGGGTAGTTTACCTATCATCAGTCGCCTCTTACGACATGCCTTGTTGGTCGTAGTTGTACTATTCTGTGCTTCGCCTCTTACGACATGCCTTGTTGCTCCCAGTTGTACTATTCTGTGCTTCGCCTCTTACGACATGCCTTGTTGGTCGTAGTTGTACTATTCTGTGCTTCGCCTCTTACGACATGCCTTGTTGGTCGCAGTTGTACTATTCTGTGCTTCGCCTCTTACGACATGCCTTGTTGGTCGTAGTTGTACTATTCTGTGCTTCGCCTCTTACGACATGCCTTGTTGGTCGCAGTTGTACTATTCTGTGCTTCGCCTCTTACGACATGCCTTGTTGGTCGCAGTTGTACTATTCTTTGCTTCGCCTCTTACGACATGCCTTGTTGGTCGCAGTTGTACTATTCTGTGCTTCGCCTCTTACGACATGCCTTGTTGATCACAGTTGTACTATTCTTTGCTTCGCCTCTTACGACATGCCTTGTTGGTCGCAGTTGTACTATTCTTTGCTTCGCCTCTTACGACATGCCTTGTTGGTCACAGTTGTACTATTCTTTGCTTCTCTTGCAGACCTTGGCACCACACGCGTGAAGAATAGTAGCGAAGTAAGTATGTTGGTTAAATATTAACTCAATCCCTACCATTGACAACTTCAGAAGAGCATAAAACCGGACAAATGACACCATTGGCCGCATTAATGGTTTTCACATAAAACACCCTTTAATTTGTATTACATCTATTAAGCTTTTAGACAAAATTTTAAAATTCGAAAGAAATATATACATACATAGTGTATTTGACAATATATATCTCTCCATCTCGCGATCAACGCCCAGACCGATGTACCAGATCTTCCCATAAATTTTATTCATGTGGAAATCTGATTCATGCAGCCTTAGCATTGGTGTGTTTTACGTCTATATATATGGAACTGCAGTAAAACTATTTGATTGGCAAAACACGTAATACAAAGTACTGTAGTTTTACAAATTACAAAACAATGACAAAATACAGCAAAGTTTCGACCAACAAGGCCTTTATCAAGCAAACGAACAAACAGGAGTGACAAATTAAAATGAAACACAATGGACGACCAAATACAAACGTATCTAAGGAAAATCTCAATTTGATTTTCCTTAGATACGTTTGATTTTCCTTAGATACGTTTGTATTTGGTCGTCCATTTGTGTTTCATTTTAATTTGTCACTCCTGTTTGTTCGTTTGCTTGATAAAGGCCTTGTTGGTCGAAACTTTGCTGTATTTTGTCATTGTTTTGTAATTTGTAAAACTACAGTACTTTGTAATTACGTGTTTTGTGTTTACGTCACATCTTCAGCACCATTTGGAGCTCTGGTGCTCATCCTTCGGCGATGTGTCCGGTTTCAGCCAGCGTTTACTCGGCTCGCTCTCCATTCTGTAGCTATCTATTTTTTTTACGGTGTGTGGTAGCTATCCCTACGCCCAATCTCCTTGATCGCCTGATACGACATGCGTGGCAGGTAACAGTGGTTCTATTCTTTACACCCCAATTTGGGCCCTGGTGACCACTCGGGTGTAACGATATATATGATTGTGATATCTACAACAAACAACGCAAATACAAAAGCTCTGTGCGATACACTTCTTGCGTCAATAAACAGCTGTGTTCAACACTTGACACAATTTACGGTATGGAAAGTATGAAGTTAAATAATGTGAACAGAATTACCACAAGTGAGATAAATGTTGAGCAACGTAGTAAGTGCTAGCAACAGGTATGTTAAGTGCTCAAACAATACATTAAATTAACTACAAAAGAATGTTCAGTAGTCTTTTATTGACGAAGCTACAATTCACATTTATCTTTGCCAGTGGGACTAACTTGTCTTCACGACCATGTAGAAATGTTTCTGAATTGTTGCTTTTGTTGTTTAGTCTACAGTGTTCCGTAGTGCTCTAAGTACATCACTTTCGCCTGTGAGTATGGTCGCTATTGTTTATCGGGTACATTTTTCATGATTAGAAAAACAGGGAGAAGGATTTGTTGTTATACAAACATATGATATATATTTGGTGAATGTTAGAGAACTTTAAGTACTAAAAATATTACTTTTAATCATGAATTCCACTTCCAACATCGTTGTAGTGTGTATAATTGTTGCAGATAGTGTCCATTTCAATATTAGCGTATTAACACTAGAATCACTGTAAATAAGTGGTTTAGCTGTTGATCTTGCGTTAGGTAGGTCGTAGGTTCAATCTGGACTGTCGTTCTGTTCACGAGTGCCTTTGTGAGCTTGCATACCAGCTGGACATTGTCTGCAGCACGACAAATCTACGATTTGTCCCGCTTTAACCGATTTCCACTATTGATGCTGAGCAGCTTGTGCAATGGATAAGCCTTTTAAGTACTTATTTTGAGATACGCATATGATCTAGCTATCTTGAGTCTATAGTCCATGGTCGGGAGATGACAGAGAATCATCATCGACATGCAGGGTGTAGCCCTAGTGCAACCAAGGATATTACACATAGCTTCATTATGTATTCTCTCCAGTCGTTCAATTTGCGTCTTACTAACAGTGAGGTTGCCACTGCATATTCAATGGTTGAAAAAAAAAACCAGCGCCTGATGCGGGATGACAAGCAGCTTTTTCTGAATATTAGCAGCAGCCACGACTCTCACTGCCACCATATATTTACATGTCATGACAATGACGTGCTCAACATGTTCCATGAAACACAGGCTGAGGTCAAATTTCACACCCAAAAATGACATCGATTTAGCTCCAGATGTATCAACACATGTTTATTCTATGCTTCCAATATAGCCTATATATTATTTTGTCGGATTTCCGAGCATTTCATGATCATTACTGCAGATACAATCTGCCTTTGTTCATCTCTCTTCTCAGCCTTTTCTTCCCAACTGTTTACGAGTAGTTGATCTATAGAAGTTATGACGGTAGTTAGAACACCGTCCTATTGCCCGTGTGATGCAGGGGCCCACAAAGAAAGAAGCTAATAGTACCTCTGCAACCTACGAGGCATGTCGTAAGAGGCTACAGATGTAGGACTTAGAGAAGCTACCCTAGTAAATAAAATGCGTCGCAGAAATCGGATGTGCTGGTCTACTTGTAGGCGCATAACTGGCACAACGTAGCACTAATTCACAACAGACTTCGCAAAATATTTCATACAGTAAGGGAAGTATGTTTCGCAAGTCGCTTTATGCCTTGACCAGAGTCAATATTTTTCTTCGAAATTTCCATATCGGCCACTTATTAAGCGATTCTTTGTGATTTGTATGTGATCCGAGCATAAGAGCGATTGTAGCTGTTGTTGTATATATGTTTATTGATAACTAGTCACCTGGCTTATACCACACCTGGCTTTCAAATCTATCATCCACTATTGTGGGTGAAAGACTACAGTCGATATGTTTGAATCGCAATTTTTATCAATTTTACAATTCTGTACCACATGAACTTTCTTTCACTTAAATAAACTATATAATAAAATAACAATATAATAAAATAATTCGATAAACTATTCCTTAAAGGGAACAATTCCATTGTTGATGTAATTCTATTAGTTCCACAAAAATCAAACTGAAATTACCTCTTTCAGTCGTAACGTTTCCTCTAAAACCGTATTTGACTTGAAAGATCACGTTATCATGAATACACTAACAAGTTAGAAGAAAAAATGAGTTTGTAATCACCGTGTCAAATTTGTTATTTTCTTACATGAAAGAAAAGACGTTTGACTGATAATGTATTCTTTAAGTATTCTTATTAAATAAAAAATGTGGTTATTTGCATGTTATTTGATCTCTCATGTATGTTTCTTAATTGCGTTGGATAAATTTACAGAAGTGATTCTCCTGTTTATTGATAGATCTCACAGGTGGAGCAAAGAATAGTAACGCTTCGACCTACAAAGCATGTCGTAAGAGACGACTAAGGTAGGGGTCTAAGGAAGCAACCCTAGTAAATAAAAAGCGTAACATAAATCGGATGTGCTTGACTACGTGTCAGTGCATAACTGGAACACCGTATAATATCTCTTAGACTCAGATCACATACACATCACAAAGTGTTGTTAACAAGTGTCCGATAAGGAGCATCCGAAGAAGAAGAAGAAAGTATAGGTTAAAATATATAATTAGGCTGATCAAGGGACTGTTCTATGTATCTTTTCAATCAATAAGACAACAGGAAACTACTTGGCTGCACAAACGACTCACACAGTTGGAACACACATTCTTTTATAAATCTTCTATTTGTGTTATTTGTTTGATTCCTTCATTCATTCCTACACTTCTTTCATCAATCTTGTTCTCATTCATTTCTTCGTTCAATTATCATTCATTCATTATTTCATTCATTTATTGTTTCCATGTTGTGTGTTTTTGTTGTTGGTAATTTGAATCTTTAAAACTCTCTCTTATTTGCTCTTTCCCTTTCACTGAATTTATGTTTTGCTTATCTGTCGTGATCTCCTTCTATCTCTTTCTCTTTCACTGAATTTATGTTTTGCTTATCTGTCGTGATCTCAATGTTTCTCTTTCACTGAATTTATGTTTTGCTTATCTGTCGTTATCTCCTTCTATCTCTTTCTCCACTACGTTTGATATCACTTTCCAAAGGCTATTACTCGGCTGTACTATCATTACTATATCAACATACAAAGAAGACATTCACAAAAACAACATTACACATTCACAATGATCGAATAAAGGCATATTAAACCCACATGCTCCATGAGCGTGTTAACATTTTTGATCGACGTTCCTCTGCCTTTAATTGACGAGTCATCAGCAGCTTCATTAAAACGTCTTTGGAATGAGATGTCTAGTGATCATCCCTTGAGCAGTACATCATTTGGCTCTTGTGCTGTGATATTATTTCTTGTTGAAATAGCAGAGAACATTGACAGCTCAAATGCTTTATATCCTTCACATTTATATATTTTAGGTTACAGATGGTATTTATACACTCTCTGTTCTATTTGTATTTATTTTTTCTCTGTACCTGTATGTTTGCTATTGTTGTTTGCCTTTCCATCTCATGTTATGTATATGTTATTTCTCTCAGCAAAATTCAGTAATGAGGACTATCATTATAGCGCGCCGGACACTTTCATATGTGCAACGATCTCATCCTCAACAACCCCAGAAGCATCCAGCGGCCTAGCATGCAAGTTTGATGTTGATTAATCAATCTATTTGCGCATTTAGTATGTTGTTCTTTGCTAGGGCTGCTCGAATATCTACACCTAACTTTCTCAATCTGGTCAGCGAGTAGGATTCACAACGCTGAAACTGATCTGCGCGGAAAGACTCCCTCAATGCGTTAAGAATGTCATTTCGGTCCATTGCAGCTCTCTCTGATATGGTAGCCATGCCAGCCACTCTATCAGCTCGTTCATTACCACTGACTACTGCGTGCCCAGGGACAAAATTGAAGGTGATCTCTCTGATCCCTGGCTGTACCAGTACCTCCACCCAGTTTCATCTCACCATTTCTGATTCGACCTTACGAATCATGCTCATGGAGTCACCGAGTATGAAAACACGAGAGTAGTTATGCCAACCATTTCACCGCCTCTGTAACCGACCGTACCTCCATTGTGAAACTATTTGTGGTTGTAGCGTATTCCTCACTTGCCTCTCTTATTATTTTTCCTCCTGCGTGTGTTGAAAGAGTCACGTATAGTGTTGTGTGGGAATGACTGAACCATGAGTGTGCCCGCCTGCCCAGTGTGTTCGTAGCGCGTTGGACTACGGGTGACAAACCCTCGTAAGTGCGGGTTCAATTCCACGGGAAGTCACTGAAAAGTCACAGGTTCTCCAGATTTACGGTGTTCTTGGCACCGAACCGAAGGGTTACCATGTCCATGACACCGAGCCGAAAAGCTGAAAAGCTTAAGTGCTTCTGGATCGGGGAAAAACATTTAAAATCCATCAGTGTAAATAACTACATGGGGTAAAACCCGGTGCAATGAAGTCAATCCTTCGGCTTTAAAACCCTTTAAACTACACCTACTTCATTGACTTTCTTTCAGTTACTCAGTGTTTACCTACGTTTTCAAACAAGTACCATAGTTATGCTTATTCTGATGATTTATCAAATACTGCTTTGCTAGATTATCTAAATCCATCTTCTTGTATCGATCGGGTTCATTAGTTTTCTTGTATATGTCAAGTACTAGTGAGAGGGACATTTGACAAATACATATGATAAGAGGTTATTTTGTAGTGCATTTATTTCTCTTTAATTATATCGTATACATTTTTTAAGGGCCGTGACGTTTTCCTCTTTTGTTAATGAGTACGTGTGTGTGTATAACGAACGATCTGCTGTTTCAAACGTTGTAGTTTCTAGCTTTGCATTAGTGTGTGGATTATTCTTAGGTTAATTTTACTTGAATTTCTATTTGTCGACTGTTGTATGAACTGTTTTGTTGGGGGATACCGCTGTAGAATATATTGTAGTTCTTTCTTTTAAGTATTTTATGTTATTATTCATATACTGTACAGAATTTTTGGTTATTTCTAATGTTATAATTAAGCATATGCTAACATAATGTACATAATTTTTTGTTTGGTGTTCTAATGTTATAATTAAGCATATGCTAACATAATGTACAGAATATTTTCTTGCGTGTTATAATGTTATAATTAAGCATATGCTAACATAATGTACAGAATATTTTCTTGCGTGTTCTAATGTTATAATTAAGCATATGCTAACATAATGTACAGAATATTTGCTTGCGTGTTCTAATGTTATAATTAAGCATATGCTAACATAATGTACAGAATATTTGCTTGCATGTTCTAATGTTATAATTAAGCATATGCTAACATAATGTACATAATATTTTCTTGCGTGTTCTAATGTTATAATTAAGCATATGCTAACATAATGTACAGAATATTTTCTTGCGTGTTCTAATGTTATAATTAAGCATATGCTAACATAATGTACAGAATATTTGCTTGGGTGTTCTAATGTTATAATTAAGCATATGCTAACATAATGTACAGAATATTTGCTTGCGTGTTCTAATGTTATAATTAAGCATATGCTAACATAATGTACATAATATTTGCTTGCGTGTTATAATGTTATAATTAAGCATATGCTAACATAATGTACAGAATATTTGCTTGCGTGTTCTAATGTTATAATTAAGCATATGCTAACATAATGTACAGAATATTTACTTAGTGTTCTAATGTTATAATTAAGCATATGCTAACATAATGTACAGAATATTTGCTTGCATGTTCTAATGTTATAATTAAGTATATGCTAACATAATATACAGAATATTTTCTTGCATGTTCTAATGTTATAATTAAGCATATGCTAACATAATGTACAGAATATTTGCTTGCATGTTCTAATGTTATAATAATATATGCTAACATAATGTACAGAATATTTGCTTGCGTGTTCTAATGTTATAATTAAGCATATGCTAACATAATATACAGAATATTTGCTTGCATGTTCTAATGTTATAATTAAACATATGCTAACATAATGTACAGAATATTTGCTTGCATGTTCTAATGTTATAATTAAACATATGCTAACATAATATACAGAATATTTGCTTGCGTGTTCTAATGTTATAATTAAGCATATGCTAACATAATATACAGAATATTTGCTTGCGTGTTCTAATGTTATAATTAAGCATATGCTAACATAATATACAGAATATTTGCTTGCGTGTTCTAATGTTATAATTAAGCATATGCTAACATAATATACAGAATATTTGCTTGCATGTTCTAATGTTATAATTAAGCATATGCTAACATAATATACAGAATATTTGCTTGCGTGTTCTAATGTTATAATTAAGCATATGCTAACATAATATACAGAATATTTGCTTGCATGTTCTAATGTTATAATTAAGCATATGCTAACATAATATACAGAATATTTGCTTGCATGTTCTAATGTTATAATTAAGCATATGCTAACATAATATACATAATATTTGCTTGCGTGTTCTAATGTTATATTCTTCTTCTTTGATCGCTCCATATGGACCACTTGTTAACCCTTCTTTGTGATGTGTATGTGTTCTGAGCCTAAGAGCGATTATACGTTGTGCCAGTTATGTGAATACCTGTAGGCCAGCACATTCGATTTCTGCGACGCTTTTTATTTACTATGGCATCTTCCCTATGTCCCTACCTCACTTGCCTCTTACGACATGTCTTGCAGGTCGCAGTGTTACTATAGAGGTGCAGCAGCACACGTCTGAGGCTGTTGTCATCCTCGCTCGCGATGGATGGCTGCTATTCTTTGTTCCCCTTGCGAGACCTGGCAACACAAGAACGGTCATACATTCAATGCGACATATTCAGATTGCTCTGCCTTAAAGTCACATGTTAAAGAAAACATGAATTTTCTTCTATTTCATATCACTTCCATGATCTCTCATTTTACAATCTTGCTTTATTGTGTACCCATTCTGTTGCTCCCTAACACCACCCACCTTTTATTTTTTACTGGAGAAAATGTAGGAATCTAGGCTATATTAAAATTACTACTATTATTTGTAGTAGTAGTATTGTAATGGACGCTGACCAGAGCGGACGTTGACATTAAATGACCGAAGAAAACTAGTCACAACAGAGAGGAAGTTTCTACGCAAAATACAGGTAGTAACAAGAAGAGACCGGTTTCGAATTAAAGACATGAGGAAAATATGGGTACAACATCAATACTGAACTTCATCAAGAAATATCAAATTAAATGGTTCGACCAAATAAGCAGATTACCACCAGGCAGTGTGGCACAATGAGGAATGTTACTACGATACAGTGGATACAAAGCAATGCAGTCGGCAACGCATAAGATGACCCTCCGAGATAACAGAGGCAACGAAAGACAGTTTATGAAGCGCATACAAAATGAAGTTGTATAAATTTCTTACCATGAAGCTATGAGGCAAATCAGGACTGGTAAAGAGAAAGAAAGACGAAGCGTATAGAGAGGCTCGCTCCAGGTGTCTCATTTTTCGACCTGACTCTGAAAGGCAAAACAGGATTAGAGAATAGATAGAGTATTGTAATCATCACACTGCGCCAGTATCCCCGTAACAGTCAGATGGGCCCCAATATATAAACACATTGTACAGTACTGCTGTATAGAGTCTTTCCTCCAGTGTTCTAATGTTATAATTTAGAATATTCTATCTCCATGGATTTTGTTAACTTTCATTTGTTCCTAACATTACGCTTGCTCTCAATCTCGCAACGTGATGACGTTTCCTATTTATTAGCAGTAATTCTAGTTCTCATGTTTGTTTTAAATTCTTTTTTTTTGAAACGAATTTCTATTAGTTTCTTTCAACTTCAAGCGTTTCATGTGTTTTTTTGTTATTCATTAGGATGATGTACTGCCCTTCATAATGTCAAACATATGGCTTAACCCCTACGCCCATTTGAGCCTATATATTTGCTCGGGGTAATTTTTCAAATGACGCAAAGCCAATATACTTGCTTAAAGTTAATTGCATATCCTTTACAGGACTCTACGAATCAACCCCAGCTTTTTAACGCTGTTTGTGATTTTTCTAGTCATTATTACGTTCAGTAGTTTGTCCTTGCTTTCTGAACGAGTGGTGCCATCGTTCTTTTGTAAACTCACGCGAAACAATTTGCAAGCAAACTGTCCGCAGTATAATTCGAACTCAGAACGTCGGGATTACTAGACGGAGTCACTATCCCCTAAGCCACAGACGCTACCTATGTACTGGCTTACGCAGTACAAAGTGCAATATAAATGGGTACGATTGTTAAAAAAAAACCATACACAGCGAAAGGATTAATATATCAGTGTAATTGCTTTTGGCAACGTTGTATGTATTACTTTTTTCATTTATCTTATTTTTTTTGTTGAAATTTTTCTGTACGTTTCATATTTTTGTTGTGCACGATTTGTAATTTTAATCAGACCACACATAACCAATATATAATAATAATTCCTCTCGTACCCTTAGACGTTTCATAGGGCCTGCAAGCAATTTCTCCATACCACTCTATCCTGGGCAACTCGCTCAATGTCCTCCATGGAACTGAGATCAATATGTCTTGCCTCTCTCAGCAAAGTTTTTTTTCTCTAGGTCGTCTTCTGTTCTCTTGAACCCTTTGCATATTACTTTGATATTCTTTGACCATTTCTTCTCAAGGTAACGTCGTCTTCTGTTCTCTTGAACCCTTTGCATATTACTTTGATATTCTTTGATCATTTCTTCTCAAGGTAACGTCGTCTTCTGTTCTCTTGAACCCTTTGCATATTACTTTGATATTCTTTGATCATTTCTTCTCAAGGTAACGTCGTCTTCTGTTCTCTTGAACCCTTTGCATATTACTTTGATATTCTTTGATCATTTCTTCTCAAGGTAACGTCGTCTTCTGTTCTCTTGAACCCTTTACATATTACTTTGATATTCTTTGATCATTTCTTCTCAAGGTAACGTCGTCTTCTGTTCTCTTGAACCTATTCAATCTTCGGAGGTTAAAATCCTCCACCAAGGTAAAAGAATCAACTATCTCCAACCTGTTGTTTGCTGACGACTGTGCCCTCTCTACCAACTCTGAGGAAGAAATGCAGACTTACACGGACAAGTTCTCAATGGCCTGTGATAGGTTTGGCCTCACCATTAACACCAAAAACAGAGGTCATGTTCCAGCCGCCCCTAGAGAACAGTATTACGATCCAATCATCAACATTAAACACCAGCGTCTCCAGTCAACGGACAACTTTGCTTATCTTGGCAGCCTCCTATCCAGATCGGCAAACATAGATTCTGAAGTCCACAATAGGATATCCAAAGCCAGTGCTGCGTTCGGAAGGTTACGTGTCACTGTGTGGGAACGAAGGGGATAAGCATAGTCACAAAGCTGAATGTTTACCAGGCCATATTGCTAACCAGGATGCTGTACGCAAGCGAGACATGGACAGTGTATAGCAGACACGCAAGAAAATTAAACCATTTCCACACAAGCTGTCTACGCAGAATACTAAAAATAAACTGGCAGGACAAAATTCCAGACAGCGAAGTCCTCACAAGAGCAAAGATCCCAAGCGTCAACACCCTGTTGCAGAAGGCCCAACTGAGATGGGTCGGTCACGTTGCTCGAATGCCTGATAAACGCATCCCAAAACAGTTGATGTATGGCGAGCTTGAAGGGGCAGACGTTTAGCAGGTGGACAGAAAAACGCTTTAAAGACACTCTTAAAGTGTCTCTGAAATGCTTCGATATAGACAATACGTGCTGGGAATCCCTTGCGCAAGATCGCCAAATGTGGCGCTGTAACAACAAAGAGGAACCCGAATAACTGAGAATCATCGTATTGTTGAGTCACAGAGAAAACGAGCAGCGCGAAAAGACAGAGCACAGAACACGCACATGTCTAACCTTGATCATGTATGCCCCACCTGTGGTCGGGATTCTGTTCTAGGATTGGACTCTACAGTCACCTCCGCACACACCAGAGAGGTGCAACAGTACACGTCTGAGATTGTTGTCATCATCGCTTGCGATGGACGGCTATTATTCTCTTGAACCCTTTGCATATTACTTTGATATTCTTTGATCATTTCTTCTCAAGGTAACGTCGTCTTCTGTTCTCTTGAACCCTTTGCATATTACTTTGATATTCTTTGATCATTTCTTCTCAAGGTAACGTCGTCTTCTGTTTTCTTGAACCCTTTACATATTACTTTGATATTCTTTGATCATTTCTTCTCAAGGTAACGTCGTCTTCTGTTCTCTTGAACCCTTTACATATTACTTTGATATTCTTTGATCATTTCTTCTCAAGGTAACGTCGTCTTCTGTTCTCTTGAACCCTTTGCATATTACTTTGATATTCTTTGATCATTTCTTCTCAAGGTAACGTCGTCTTCTGTTCTCTTGAACCCTTTGCATATTACTTTGATATTCTTTGATCATTTCTTCTCAAGGTAACGTCGTCTTCTGTTCTCTTGAACCCTTTACATATTACTTTGATATTCTTTGATCATTTCTTCTCAAGGTAACGTCGTCTTCTGTTTTCTTGAACCCTTTGCATATTACTTTGATATTCTTTGATCATTTCTTCTCAAGGTAACGTCGTCTTCTGTTCTCTTGAACCCTTTACATATTACTTTGATATTCTTTGATCATTTCTTCTCAAGGTAACGTCGTCTTCTGTTCTCTTGAACCCTTTACATTACTTACTTACTTAATCCCGTCATGCCTAGTGATACATTGGGCTTCACAAAGGACTTTCCGTGCTCTCCTGTCCCGTGCAAACTTCAGCGCAGAACCCCACGTCAGAGATGCGGTGTCCAGTTCCTCTTCCATCATGCGCCTCCATGTTGTCCGTGGTCTTCCTTTCTTTCTCTTTCCTTCTGGTGTCCAAGTGAGGCTACCCTTGCAGGCATTTCTTGTCTCATTCTCATAACATGTCCGAGCCATTTCCATCTTCTCTTTTTGAGTATATCATTCATTGCCTCTTGTCTTGTATCTTGGAGTAGTTGGTTATTGGATATTTTTATTGGCCAAAAGATTCCAAGATTCTGCGAAGACAAGAGTGGTGGAAAACTGACAGCCTGCTAGTATCTACTTTGGTCATCCTCCAACACTCCGATCCGTAGAGCAAAACTGGCAAAACAATGCTTTTATAGAGTTTAAGCTTTGTGGTCCTATTGTAGATTTTGGACTTCCATACTGGTTTCATTCTGGCAAAAGCGGTTCTGGCCTTACTTAGACGTGATTTTATATCTTCCTCTGTGCCACCATTTAGTGTCAGTACGCTACCAAGATATGTGAACTGCTCAACCCTTTCCAGTGTTTCATTTTCTAACATTACTGGTTGTTGGATTTCACTGTTTGTCGTAATTTTTGTTTTTCCCGTGTTTGTTTTGAGGCCTACTGTCTTTGCCGTGCTGTGAAGTATTGTACTTTTCTCTTGTATATGTTCATATTTGTGTGACACCAGGGCTATGTCATCTGCAAAGTCCAAATCCTCAAGCATATCGAAAGGGTCCATCTTATTCCTCTTGGTGCTTGTTGTTTTATGGCATTTTTAGCACCCAGTCAATTGTAATACTAAACAAAGAGAGGACATTACGCATCCCTGTCTTACACTAGATTTTACTGGGAATGTTTTGTTGGAATTCTTTAGGTTGCAGAAGAAATCTTTGTAGAAGAGGACTATGATGTTGACAAGCTTCTGCGGTACGCCGTATTGTCTTAGTATCTTCCATAGGCTGTCTCTGTGGACGCTGTCGAATGCCTTTTCAAAATCTATGAAGTTGATGTATATAGTCCTTTGCCACTCGCTACATTGTTCTAAAATGTTACGCAGGGTAAATATATGTTCATTTGTTCCTCTTCCTTTCCTAAATCCTTCTTGCTCCATTCGTAGAGACTTATCTATTGCTTCTTTTATTCGCAATATGATAATTTTGCAGAATATCTTACTTGGGATTGAAAGCAACGTGATTCCTCTCCAGTTATTGCAATCTGTTAGATCTCCTTTCTTGGGGATTTTCACTACAGTACCTCTAGTCCAATCCTTAGGCAATTCTTCTTTCTCCCAGATATCTGCAAACAGTGGCTCTAATATGTTTGCAGCTAAGATGGGATCGATCTTGAAAAGCTCTGCTGTCATTTCATCATTTCCCGGTGCTTTGTTGTTTCTCAGGGATCCAATAGCTTTTACTATTTCTTGCTTTTCTGGCAATTTTAGGTTGATATCAAATATCCTGTGCGGCCGGTGGAATATCCGGTGGATGTTCAGGATCAGGTCTGTTTAGCACATCTTCAAAGTGGGATGTCCATCTCATATCCTTCTCCTGCTTTGTTGTCAACAGTTGTCCTAGACTGTTTCTGATTGGCATGTTATGGTTGTGTCTTTTACCTCCGCATAATTGTTTGGTAATCTTGTACAGTGTGGGCAGATTATGTACTTTAGCAGCCTTTTCCCACTATTTCTGCTGTCTTTTCCATAAATTTTCTCTTGTCTGTTCTAGCACTTCTTTTACCATTTTGTTTAGTTCTGTATATTCTTTTCTTGCCTTATCTTTTGACGTTCTGATCTAATGTTATTGATGAGATTTTTTTTTCTCCTTTCGCTTTTGGATATATTTTAAGGTCTGGCCACTTATCCACTCTTTATGTTGTCCTTTACTGGTTCCCAGTACACTACTGCTAAATATTTTATATGTGCCTTTGATCGCATTCCATTTTTCTTGGATACTTTCAGTTGGTGTTGTGTCTGACTGCTCTGACAGGATTTGAAATCTGTTCTTTAGTTCCACTATATATTTTGTAGCAATCTCTCTATCTTTTAATAGGTTAACATTAAAGTATTCTGTTCTTGTCTTGGCTTGTATATATGTTTTCTTGAGTTTGAGCCTGATCATGGCAACGACAAAGTGGTGGTCGCTGCCCACGTCAGCTCCTCTTTTCACCTTTACATCAAGTAATGTCTTTCGCCATTTACTGTTGATCATAAAGTGGTCTATCTGGTTTTCATCTCTTCCATTTGGGGATATCCATGTGTACTTGTGTATGGTCCTCTGTGGAAACAATGTGCCTCCTATGATCAGTCTGTTTTCTAGACAAAATTGCTCAACATTTCTCCATTTTCATTTGCAGTGCCACATCCCTCTTTCCCCATTATTGCTTCTCTGTGTCTGTTATTGTTGCCAACTTTTGCGTTTAGGTCTCCCATTATGCACAAAACGTCCTGAGCTGGAACCTTGTCCACTATTTCCTGTAACCTTCTATAAAATGTGTTTTTGTCCTCTTCTTCGGCTTCGTTAGTGGGTGCATAGCATTGAATGATAGTTAGCTTTCCTTGTTTCCCATTAAATCGGGCTTTCAACAATCTTTCATTAATCGGGTGCCACTCTAAGAGATGTTTATTCAATCCTTTCCTTATTATTAGTGCAACTCCTGCTGAATGATTCCTGTCGTCTCTTCCTGAGTACAAGATGGTTTCCCTGTTCTAGTTGTCGTCTGTCCAAAGCCTGTCCATCTACTTTCGCTGACCCTAGAATGTGTAATTTATAGTGTTGCATCTCTTTTACCACCTGTGCTATCTTTGTGGTCTCGAACATTGTTCTGACGTTCCAGAATCCTATTCTTAGTTTAGATTTGACATCCAGCAGACTTGAATTCCCAGCGTGGGCTTCCTTGCGGCTTTCACCCATGCTGTTCATTCTGACAGTGGTACTCTGTCTCAAGACCGCTGGACATCGAGAGCATTTTTTCCTTTCGAGAACCCTTTGCATATTACTTTGATATTCTTTGATCATTTCTTCTCAAGGTAACCAATATATACTCGTATATATACAGTTGACAAAATGAAAATCCTTTCACAGAACTTCGCCATCAACCAAAGTCAACTAGTTGGCGATTTCCTAGAGCATCACTTATACGTTCAGTAGTTTCCATTTCTCCTGAACGGTGATGTCTATTTTTACCGTTCGTAAAAAAACCACGTCAAACAAATTTGCTTCCAGATTGGCAGCCACGAAGTTTGAACCTCGTACTCTTGGACTGTGTTTGAGCTCACTACCGCTTCAACTACAGAAGCTCACTGAAAATTAAAATCGTGTTATATCCTAAAGGACGTAGCCATCAAGCATAGTAAACGAGTCGTTGATTTTCTAGGCACCACTTATACATTCATTAGTTTGCCATTGCTTTTGAACGGTGAGGTCTATTTTTACCTTTGTAAAATTCCATGGAAACGAATTTTCTTCTAAATATGCCCACAGTGGGGTTTGAACCAGGTACGCTAGGGTTCGTGATCGAGCTCACTACCGCTTGAGCTACATATGCCCACTAGACATAGTTAAAATAGCTTAATAACATATTTCTAAATTTCAAATGGTATTTATATTAACTGCCGAAACCTGAATGTGCTGGACTGAAAGGTACACATATCGCAGCTGTTAGTCTAGGGCTGTGCACTAACTGCACTATGTGCCCCCGCTCACTGGATCAAACCACGTACAGGTAAGTTACAGAGAGCGGTCAAAAAGTTCTGCCCCAAGCGAACACAGAGGAAGAAGAAGAAGAAATAATTGTGTTATATATTTTGAAAGGTAATTTTTCTCTATATAAGTAATGTTACTAGAAGTGTATTGTATGTTTTGATGTTAACAACAACAGTTTCCACATTAGTCTACCTTATCGAGGTTGGCGATCCTTCAGGCTATGTCGGTGTGATTCTAACTCTTAGCAGGTCTAGCCAACCCAGACAAGGTGAATGTGAAAAGTCAGACCAAAAGGAGAGAAGCAAGATGGGCTCTATAAGGTGCCAATGCAGAATTAACCTCTCTCTCTCTTTGCCTTTTTAACCCGGGTTGGGACATAGGCCCTCAACCAACTCATGGCAAGTCTTCCTATCTCTAGCTATCTCCTGCAGCTCCCTCCAGCTCTTCTTTATTTTGTTGATCCCCGCCTCCAAATCTCGTCTCCGTGTATTTCTCGGCCTCCCCTTCTTTCGCTGTACCTGTGGGTTCCAGGCAAGGACCGTTCTTATTATATTCCCCTCATGTTTTCGCAAAGTGTGTCCTATCCAACGTCTGCGTCTTTTTTAACCTGTTCGTTCATTGGAATCTGTCTTGTTCTCTCCATAAGCTCCTTATTTGTGACTCTATCATACCATCTTATTCCCTCTATTCTGCGCAGACACCAATTGATGAATTGTTTACAAGTTATGCGTTATTGTTTTAGTTGTTATCCTCTTCTGACCCATACAGTAGAACTGCTTTAACATTAGAGTTAAATATCCGAATGTTTGTTCTATATTTGATTGCTTTAGACTTCCATATGTTTCCCAGTGCAATGAAAGCACTAGAACTAACAGGTGAGGGATAAATAACCCCAAACCAAACCATCTTCTATCATTGAGATAAATAACCCCAAACCAAACCATCTTCTATCATTGAGATAAACAGCAGTCCTCTATCTCCTCGATGAGGACATGTTTTTTTATTGTCTTGTCTTCTACTTCAATGAACTCGGAAATACAGATTTTAACAGAAAGGAACTGCAAATTGTTTTATATGGAGGACAAACTATAAAAAAAAACATTCTCCAGAAACGGAATGTTTCATCCATTATTAGCGATGAAGAATCAACACATACGAATAATTAATTGAATTGTTATACCACTAATAATAACGTTTCTGCGTTGTACTGGTTGTTAGAAAGTACGAACTTCTTCTACTTTTATCTGTACCAAACTCTTTGCAAATATTCTTCCACCTGAACTTTATCTGTATCAAACTCTTTGCAAATATTCTTCCACCTGAACTTTATCTGTATCAAACTCTTTGCAAATATTCTTCCACCTGAACTTTATTTGTATCAAACTCTTTGCAAATATTCTTCCACCTGAACTTTATCTGTACCAAACTCTTTGCAAATATTCTTCCACCTGAACTTTATTTGTACCAAACTCTTTGCAAATATTCTTCCACCTGAACTTTATTTGTACCAAACTCTTTGCAAATATTCTTCCACCTGAACTTTATTTGTACCAAACTCTTTGCAAATATTCTTCCACCTGAACTTTATTTGTACCAAACTCTTTGCAAATATTCTTCCACCTGAACTTTATTTGTACCAAACTCTTTGCAAATATTCTTCCACCTGAACTTTATCTGTATCAAACTCTTTGCAAATATTCTTCCACCTGAACTTTATCTGTATCAAACTCTTTGCAAATATTCTTCCACCTGAACTTTATCTGTATCAAACTCTTTGCAAATATTCTTCCACCTAAACTTTATCTGTATCAAACTCTTTGCAAATATTCTTCCACCTGAACTTTATCTGTATCAAACTCTTTGCAAATATTCTTCCACCTGAACTTTATTTGTATCAAACTCTTTGCAAATATTCTTCCACCTGAACTTTATTTGTATCAAACTATTTGCAAATATTCTTCCACCTGAACTTTATCTGTATCAAACTCTTTGCAAATATTCTTCCACCTGAACTTTATCTGTACCAAACTCTTTGCAAATATTCTTCCACCTGAACTTTATCTGTACCAAACTCTTTGCAAATATTCTTCCACCTGAACTTTATCTGTATCAAACTCTTTGCAAATATTCTTCCACCTGAACTTTATCTGTATCAAACTCTTTGCAAATATTCTTCCACCTGAACTTTATCTGTATCAAACTCTTTGCAAATATTCTTCCACCTGAACTTTATCTGTATCAAACTCTTTGCAAATATTCTTCCACCTGAAAATTCATTTTTTTAATGGCGGTACATTTGATCGCAGTTGTGTTTCTGATTTTTCTTTCAAATCGAGAACGGCTGCTTGACTTGCAATTGCAAAAGAATTGCAATGTCACGAGTTTGATAAAAATGTATCTCTTCAACAGACGGTAATGTAGCTCCCTTACAATCTTGAAGCCAAACTACAGATGTTTGTTGTTTGTTTGTTTGTGTTTCTTTTCTCAAACAGTTTAATCACTATTTTGGGATATGTTTGGTTTTAGCCAAGAACGACTAGACCTTGCACCCTCGGTTCATAAGCCCCTACACGTGTAGGGCAGACGAGTCCGAACTTTTCGACCTAACGAAAATGTTTGAGTTTCTCTCTCCTGACAATCTCTTACATTTTCGTTATTTTTGCATCGTTTGTTCAACACTTTATTTGATCATTATTACGCCGTATAGTTTGGGCTGCTAAAGTTGAAAGGGTTGATCTTCACGTAGTAAATCTTATCAAGGGTATCTAGTTTGCTTCATCACAGTGGATATCATGTATATCAGTGTTGCGCAACATTTTTATATATTAGGGTGCATCTGACTGACGGTTGTGTAGGTCTAGACGCCACGTGACGATTTGTATCCATCAACTACTATATGGCTTTTCCGTCTTTACAGATGGGCAATTGGCAAATGTGTTTTTAATGTGGCAACTTCTGAATGTGCGCTTGTCTCTCTTGTCCTTCAGCTCATCCCTAAGACTATTTTTTTTAAAACATTCGGTACCTTTGCGTAATGTTGTTTTCCGCATAACTCGGTCAACAGATACTTTTTTTTTCCA
The DNA here is from genome assembly GCA_020796225.1 of Arion vulgaris. Classification (NCBI taxonomy): domain Eukaryota; kingdom Metazoa; phylum Mollusca; class Gastropoda; order Stylommatophora; family Arionidae; genus Arion; species Arion vulgaris. The sequence continues at coordinate 25,134,030 of CM036761.1, read as the reverse complement.
TTTGTTGCGATCGATAGAAAAACTTTTCATTGAGACATTGCAGATATACGCCAATTTGGCATAACTTATAACCCGGGACTGTTGCTATCCGTGTTGTGCCCAAGCCGAAACCAAAGGTAAAATGTCCTATCCATGTATGCCTAGCCTGGGCAGCTAATATGGGGAATATGCCGTGGGACTGTAATACTACGAATAACAATAGTAATATTAATATACTTGCGATGCCAATGTTTTCGCCAGTGAAAAGCAAAGGGATGTTGAGGGGGCAGTAGAATGAGGACCCAATAAAACAAGATTACAAAAACGGGACGATTGTGTTCATTGGAATGCCTGCAAAGATAATTGAACACAATTATTTTAATCTGATACTCGCTAAAGTCAGCCGAGTAGAATGACAGTCATAACAGTCGCCACGTTGCACAGCGCTGATGTCGATCCTTATTTCGTTAGTCAGATGAATCATGTACTGTAGTCTCATGCGGAGACGTGAAACAATTGTCTTGTCCGCCTGCCCAGCGTATTTGTAGCTCGTTGGACGACGGGTGACAAGCCCCCTATGAGTGCGGTTCAATTCCGCGGGCTGGAAGAAAAGCAAGTGGTTCTCCAGATTTACGGTGTTCGTGGACCCGAACCGAATGGTTACGATGTCCATGGCTTGGTTATTGGTTATTGCTTACTAAACTGACGTCATTGCACTCCAGGCAGACCCATAGGTGCTCAGTCTCCCCAACAGATATCGAAGAGTATGCATACTGATGGTTCCTGTGGCTCGCTGATTAAACACACCTCTCACTCTGCCTCTCAGGCATCCAGTTCGACTTGAACAACGGGTAACTCATGGTGTCGAAGAACTAAAAACTCAAGTGCTTCTGGATCGAAAAAAAATGGTTTTGTCCCATGTGATTCAGTTTCTTAGCACTTCCTCGAGTAACCTCTGTATCTAAAGTAGTAAACTTTGAAAAAGAAACATTCCTTCTTGGTTTACATGACAGTTCTCTAATTACTGAACTATTTATTAAACTACAGAACGATGATAAAGAAGTGGTTAGTTGATTTGCTTAGTAGTCGACTGAACCTAAGATTAAATTCCAAAGTGGGAATGGTATTTTTTAGACCGTAATGGCTCTCATGTCGACCCAGCCTCAAGTGGGTACCAGAAAAACACTATAAAATAAATTTAGTCTGTGTGAAGTTTATCACATCATCCATGATGTTTCGCTGGCCATCCAAAAGTACAGGTCTAACATCAGAATCCTCTACATCTGTTGGTAAGAAAACTGGTAATTGATTTTCTTTATATTTTAACAAATCGCTGCTTAATGCCCCCCATAAAATTAGAAAAATAATTTTAAAATCAATCTAGGAAAAATGAAAATTATTTTCTGATAATTAATATGTTCTATGAACCATCAAATTCAGTTCTTCAAAGTGGTAATTTCATTTTCAGTTTGAACACAAGACACAGGGAGAAAATTATTTGTATGAAGTTAGTTAGTTATATCAATTTCGTCCTTATTTTTCAGGTACTAAGGGAGAGGAGAGGGGATCGGGGTCTCTGTAACGTAGAGGTTATTTGCTCGCCTTAGGTGTTATATATATATATATATAACATTCATCTCTCTATCTCTAACTAAACACAAGTTAATTGCATATCCTTTACAGGACTTTGCGAATCAACCCCAACTTTTTAACGCTGTTTGGGATTTTTCTAGGCATTATTACGTTCAGTAGTTTGCCATTGCTTTCTGATCGGGTAGAACCATCGTCCTTTTGTAAAAATCCACACGAAATAATTTGCAACCAAACTGTTCGCAGTTTGATTCGAACTCAGAAAGTAGGATTAATAGACCGAGTCACTATCCCCTAAGCCACAGACGCCACCCAACTACTATAACTATATCTTGTTCTAATTTGTTTCTTAAATTTTATATTATCCATTAATAATTATAAATATAGAGAGAGTCCACAACGTTATTATTTTGTATATTATGCTCCAACAATTATAAATATATACAGGGACGGCTTGTCTACAAGGGTCAGTGGGGACTACCACCAAAAATAATGTATATTGTGTATTTATTATTTATTAAATTAAAATATAGCAATCTAAAACCATGATTTATTCGGAACAAAATGTCTGGCCCCACCAACAAATATTATCACGAGCCGCCACTGAATATATATATATATATATATATATATATATATATATATATATATATATATATATATATATATATATATATATATTGCTCACAACGTTGTTATTTTCCATTAGCCATCCATAGTTATACAAATATCTCACCTTCGTTGCTTTTATCTTCTTCTATTAATCAGTAATTATAAATAGATTTTGTTTTGATAGTCCTACTTCTCACGATCAATCTATAATTATTTTTATATCTGGGTTACAGGGTTTTTATTTCTCACCCTCAATCAATAATACTAAATATGTCTAGCTCGCACTCTTTAACGAACTTTGTAAATGATTTAATGCAGGTGATGTCGGGTACGCGTGTCTCTTATAAAAATGTGGCATCTTCATTATCTCTGAATCAAACAAAACGTCCATCTTGAGAATTATTGACACATGTCTACCGGGCTTCATTTTTCTCCTTGCTAAAACTCCTAAACAAACATATAGCGTGTGCTTGATAGTAAACAAGACACCAATAAGGAAATCGAAGAACGACTTTTTTTCATGAACTTCACCACATCATTATTTTAATGAAGACGTGCAGTTACCAACTACTTCATAATTTATGTATGTATTATATTTTAAGCCAAAGAATGCTAACCCGAAACAAATGCTTGCAGAAAACGGATGCACCAGGCCGTAAGGCGCATAACTTGGTGCCTCGGGGATTTAGCCACGCAGTAAGAATGTCGGACCTACCATCACGAGGGTGGCCAAAGCTAACTGCGGGAGATCACATGGGAGCAAAGGCAAGGGAAACATATCCTACAGAACTGCCCCAGTATGCAGACCTGAGAAGAAAGAGGTGGCCCACTTACACCAGCGTCCAAGACAAACTGTATGGCGTGGCTGATAATCTGAGGCAGACGGCGGCCTTTATTAGAGAGTCCGAAATCCCAATCTAGTAGAAACGCAGAAGAAGAAATAAGCCAGAGATATAAGTAAGAGTCTCGAAGATCATTCCGAAGTCTGCACAACATCAGATATCTACCAGTTCGGAGAACAGACAATGATACCATAGAACTGAGACACACTGTCTCCCAAATTACTTCGAGGTCTCCATCATTATCATCAGATATCCATCAGTACCAGAGAATAGACTTTCATAAAAATATATATAAGACAATCCGCTGCCAATGACGTAAAGGTTTCTATCATTATCAGAGATCCATCAGTACCAGAGAATAGACTTGCATAAAATTAGATCTGCGACCACCGTCTTCACTCAGCTTGGAAGATCTTTCCCATCGAAGATATACTATTTATTAGATAATAGCTATAAGATAAGCTAGGATGAAAATATAGGTAATATACAATATATACGTTAGTGTCATCTCTTTTAAATCTTGCAAGTTCGTTTTTAATATGCTTTTGTTTTGTTGTGGTGTCTATACTTTTACAAAAGTATATTTTTTACAGGTGAAAGTTCTAATATTAAGTAAAATAAACATACTTATATTTGATGCCGACTTGGATATGCTAGAAGGGAGAGTGTGTAGATGAACTCTCAGATTCATATGTATGAAAGTTGATATAATATTTGTGACCAGGACAGAGACTTCTTTTGGTTTACACTGCCCACTACTGACATTACTCACACTGGTACAGACAGTGGCGACTCGTCATTAGGGGCTAGTGGGACCGTGCTCACCAAAAATAACGGGTATTAATTATTTTATAAATTATTTATTCATAATTATTTGTTCATATACCCTTCACTAGAATATGTAGGTACCAGCTCGTCAACTTGTGTAAATGTACATTGTCGTACACAGATGTATAGTGATGGAAAGAGCGATTAACTTTCCGGAATAGATAAATAAAATATTAACTACTAAAATATAACCTAACCCAAAACCATGATTTTTCCGAATTAGTTTTGTATGGCCCCACCAACAAAAATGATCCAGAGCCGCCACTGGGCACAGAGGCCCCTTTCTGGTGACCGTGTCCAAATGATCACTCTGTGACACATGAACCATAGCTCAAGTAGAGAATAACAAAATCGAATACTTTGAGATAAAGTGCAGTAAAACATTCTGAGAACTTCTGTTGCTCAGTGTCGAGGTTTTCTGGGGGTTCTTTTGTCTTGCGCTGCTCTAGTGGCTTGGGTGATAGTTATTTTTGTTTCTTGACCAAATTCTGCTATGCATATTTTTCGTGATCTTCCTCTCGACTTCTGACCTTATTCTCGGTTTGCAGAAGACTCTATAAAGTGGAGGTTGATTGCATTTTTATTAAGTTTCCGAAACCACTGCTTTCTTAGTTTCTCAATTTAGTTCGTACAAAGTGATGTTCCAACTACCTTTCTTATGATGATGTTGGTGACTCTGTCTTTTCTGATGTTGTTGCTAACTCTTAGAACACACTGATCGAAATATAAAAATGTATATACATCAGACAAGATCTGAACATCGAGGAACATTGGCTCATAAACAATATTATAGATTGGAAAGTGCAATATTTTTGTCACATTAAGCGTCATATTGATTAAGAGAGAGAGAGAGAGTGGTAATGGAGGGCGTAGTTTAACACAAACAAGGTAGAGAATTCAACCAAGCTCACTGTAGCAATATAACATTAAGGAAACTTAAACACCACTATTGAGATCGTTCAATAGATCGGACGTCTATCTGACAGACTGTGGTGAGAGCTACTTGCTGTAAAGGACATGCTACACAAAGTCTTTTCTCACAAGTTTCTAGAGAGTGTCATCAATTACAGATATCAAGAAAATGTTATTTGAAATCACATCCAGCTTTCTAATTGCAAGCTCCTCACAGTTTTGTATATTCATTCAAGATTGTGGACGTAGGTTAGTTCTGTTAGTGTTCCATATGACGAAGCAAGACTGATATCATTTTATACTGAATACATAAATAGATGTGGTGCTATGAAGGTGGGTTTAGTGTATGTAGTATTGTACCAATAAATACATGTACACAAGTATGTAAAAAACGTAAATGAACCCTTGTTATACCACGCGGTATATAGGGTAATGGTGGCGTCTGTAGCTTCCAAACTTGACTGCCGAGTAGTTTGAACCAGGTACCCGTGACTTGTGATCGAGATCATTACCGCTATAGATGCTCACATTTGATAAAGAATGCTCAGTTGATAAATGTAATCGAAATTTTAGTGATATATTGTTATCTATTACCCACACTGCGGTTTTTTTTTTTTGGTGGAATGTTCTGAGGAGGTAGAAAGTCTACACTGTGTTGTTGTTTTTGACAAGTGCAAACTTATGTGACTTAGAACTCCCAAACACGTTTTTTTATTACTCAACATGTCATAGGGATTATGAAAACCTGCTATGTATATTGTGGCAGAATGCCAGATAGATGGTTGCTAGGACAACTTTTCTGCAACCAACTCTTGTGAAATGAAAATATTGAGAAATCATGGTAGATAAAAGAGGCTGCTACAAAGTATTGAAAGAGGGACCTATTGAAATAATAATAATAATTCCTCTCGTATCGTTATACTTTATGTAGGGCCTGCAAGCAATTTCTCCATACCGCTCTATCCTGGGCAACTCGCCCAATCTCCTCCATGGAAATGAGACCGATATGTCCTGCCTCTGTCAGCAAAGTTCGTTTCAGGATCTCCTTAGTTCGTCCTCCGCATCTTGAACTCTTTCTATCCCACGTCAATCCTAATGAAACGAGCGAGTAAAATATGTGAAGTGTAAGAGAAGTCTTATGTCATACACGTATCCACTAATGGTTTCAAATAATTGGCCAGTGAAGCAAACAGTAAGATATGTGAAGCTTTCATAAGCAAAATCAGTGATGATCAGTTACTGCATGAATTTTGACGGTTTCATTGGAGCATGAACAGAAGTACTTCCTAGTTGACGTGACTGTTCATGAGCCCTATTGTCAACACAGGCAGAAACGGGGTAGAGATTTATTCAACGTTTTTATTGCTCAGAAAGAAAATGGTGATAAGGAGGATACCAAAGTGATTATGAATATTGGTCATGATATGGCTAACAATTAATTTTATTATTATTATACATCCCTCTCTCTTACCGTTATACTTTACATATGGCCTGCAAGTAATTATTTCATACCGCTCTATCCAAGGAAATTCGCCCAATCTTCTCTATTTCAATATGCCTTCCCTATCTCAGTAAAGTTTGTTTCACTTTGACGCCATTTCTTTTTTGAAGCTTTGACATTCCACGTCACTGCCAGCTTTGTGATTTTTTGATGATTTCTTCTAAGAATGCTCTCAACATAGCTCCATTTTGTCTTAATTTTAACAGTTGTCACTAGTAGTTGACCAAACATTTCTCTGATTTCATCATTTCTCGTGAAATCATCCCATTTAATGCTTATTATTTATCACTGTCTCCAAACGCATTCTTAAAATATATATGAGACTGCAGTAAAACTATTTAAAATATATACGAGACTGCAGTAAAACTATTTAAAATATATATGAGACTGCAATAAAACTATTTGAAATATATATGAGACTGCAGTAAAACTATTTGAAATATATATGAGACTGCAGTAAAACTATTTGAAATATATATGAGACTGCAGTAAAACTATTTGAAATATATATGAGACTGCAGTAAAACTATTTGAAATGTATGAGACTGCAGTAAAACTATTTGAAATATATATGAGACTGCAGTAAAACTATTTGAAATATATATGAGACTGCAGTAAAACTATTTGAAATATATATGAGACTGCAGTAAAACTATTTGAAATATATATGAGACTGCAGTAAAACTATTTGAAATATTTATAAGACTGCAGTAAAACTATTTGAAATATATATGAGACTGCAGTAAAACTATTTGAAATATATATGAGACTGCAGTAAAACTATTTGAAATATACATGCGACTGCAGTAAAACTATTTGAAATATATATGAGACTGCAGTAAAACTATTTGAAATATATATGAGACTGCAGTAAAACTATTTGAAATATATATGAGACTGCAGTAAAACTATTTGAAATATATATGAGACTGCAGTAAAACTATTTGAAATATATATGAGACTGCAGTAAAACTATTTGAAATATATATGAGACTGCAGTAAAACTATTTGAAATATATATGAGACTGCAGTAAAACTATTTGAAATATATATGAGACTGCAGTAAAACTATTTGAAATATATATGAGACTGCAGTAAAACTATTTGAAATATATATGAGACTGCAGTAAAACTATTTGAAATATATATGAGACTGCAGTAAAACTATTTGATTGGCAAAACGCTTTCTTCCTACTTTATCTTGACCGTAGAGATCCACATAATATTGTAACATACCATGAATGTTGAAAGAGGCGTCTAAGTAGGGACTTTACTAAGGAAGAAAACCTGAATTCGAATTAGGGGATCTATGAAAACCTAATTATGGGTCTCTGTGGCAAGGTGGTTACACCCTCGTCTCGTGTTCCGAAGGTCGTGGTTTCAAATCCGGACCTCGGCTTTCTGGTCACGAGTGTATATATTTCACAGATCCCAGCCTTGTTGCCGGAGCTACGGAGTTCGGTATTTTTGCAATACTCTCGGCGTATGGCGGGTCATTTCTGCGGAGATGGACTAAGCCATATGGGGTAAGACCCGGCGAAAATAAAGTGAATCCTTCGGCTATATACCTTTTTATCTTTAGTTATTTTCCAATTGTCTCTTTCATATGTTAGAATTAGATTGCTAACAATAGGGAAATGTATACTGATTTCATAACAAATAGGTATATATATTAACGAGGTTGTGACAGATTTCAACAACAGTGTATATAATGCTTTGGTACCTGACGATTTTATTGTGTGTACGGGTGGTGCAAGACTACAACTTTCATTACACTTATGTCTTAACAGTAAAGATTCACCCGTACGCTGCCGATGCTCGCAAGGGGAGAAGAGAATAGTAACACTGCTACCTACAAGACATATCGCAAGAGGCGACTGAAGTAAGAGTCTAGGGAAGCTACTCTAATAAATAAAAAGCGTCGCAGAAATAAGTAGGGGCCTACTGAAGCTACCCTAGTAAATAACAAGTGTCGTAGAAATCGGATGTGGTGTCCTACTTGTAAGCGCATAACTAGCACAACGTGCAATCGCTCTTAGGCTCAAATCACATATAAATCACAAAGAGGGGTTTAACAAGTGGTCGATATAGAGCGTTTGAAGACAAAAGAAGAAGAAAAAGTAAGGAATAATTAAAAACAATACATATTGTTTCATTATAAAACATGCGACATTTTGTGTGTGTCATCTTATGGAGAATGTCTTCACAATCTTAATAACTATAGCAAAATCTTCATAATTATAGCACAATCTTAATAACTATAGCAAGTTCAGTATATGTTGACCTCTTTATTAAGCACTCAATTTCTCAGGTGCAACGCTGTGTTAATGACACATTTGACGTTACATTTGAAATATCGAGTCATAACGACCTTGTCCATTTTCTATCGTTGTTCATTAGGAGGATTTGGTCTCTATACATATGCCAGATCAATATTGTTCACTCGGCCGCCCTTTTCTGGTATTACGACTGCTATAACGGATGATTGTAGTTCGTTATATGAAAATATTGAGGGCGGGGGTCTCTCTGGCGAAAGTGCAAACATATAAGACTGCTATTCACAATATGAAATATCATTATGGCCGGGGAAGGATGGGGGAGGGGGGTGGGGGAGTCTAAGATGAAATGGTTAAGACGTTTGCAAGTCGATCTGAAAGTTTTGGGCTCGAATTCCATTTGGTTATTGGAAACTGACGTCTTTGCACTCAGGGCAGACCCATGGGTGCTCAGTCTCCCCCAACAGACATCGAAGAGTATGCCCACTGATGGTTCCCGTGGCTCGCTGATTAAACACACCTCTCACTTTGCCCCTCAGGTATCCAGTTCTACTTGTACAACGAATCCCAACCGAGCCTCGTATGTTATTTTTTTTCACGAGATCATTAGAATTGCTACTGAAGCTATGCACACATATATATGACTATATATAGACATATATAGACATATATAGACATATAAAGACATATAAAGACATATAAAGACATATATAGACATATATAGACATATATAGACATATATAGACATATATAGACATATATAGACATATATAGACATATATAGACATATATAGACATATATAGACATATATAGACATATATAGACATATATAGACATATATAGACATATATAGACATATATAGACATATATAGACATATATAGACATATAAAGACATATATAGACATATATAGACATATATAGACATATATAGTCATATATAGACATATATAGACATATATAGACATATATAGACATATATAGACATATATAGTCATATATAGACATATATAGACATATAAAGACATATAAAGACATATATAGACATATATAGACATATATAGACATATATAAACATATATAGTCATATATAGACATATATAGACATACAGTGAAACCCGGTGCAAAAGAGTGAATCATTCGTTTTCTTAGTCCTTTTAGACATGTAGGGCACCTGGAGGTTACAAAAGGATTAGTTGTATATTTCTTTAAAGTCAGGGCCTCAGTGGCATATTAGGTGGGAGGGGGAAGAGGAGAGGGTAAGATGATCATCTCTCGATCCAAAAGTACTCGGTTCGTTTCCCACTTGAGGCAATCGGGTTATTTTTCAGTGATCTTCGATCTCAATGTAGATGAGATCGAGTTCCTAGTTCTATCGCATCGGGTCTGGGATTCAATATTAGTGCTACATGGCGTGAGCAGATGCAATAGTAATAAGCTTATATTGCTATTTATGAGAAATTTTAAACTTCACAGTCAAAACGCATATCGTGGATAGTCACAATTTAAAAATAATATGTGATCAAGTGACCACAGTTGCGATAACACAGAAAGGACAATAATTATTTCCGATAAATGGAAGCATGCAAAAAACGTCCGCAATGTTATCATTTTTTTTCAAAGAACAGAATATCGAGATTATGCAATATGTAAGCTGAATTCGCAAGTTAGGAACTGTTAGCAGCTAACTTATGTGATAGTAATGGTCAACAGTATTAACGTTGGCGATCAGAACTCTCTGACATAGCAGGAAGATCTCTTAGCGTTGATGGTCACGTAGTCACGACGCTCAGACTTAACAGTAAGATCTCTTAGGGTTGATGTCCACGTAGTAAAGACTCTCAGACCTGACAGTAAGATCTCTTAGCATTGATGTTCACGTAGTCATGACTCTCAGACTTTACAGTAGGATCTCTTAGCGTTGATGGTCACCTAGCCACGACTCTTAGACTTGACAGTAAGGTCTCTTAGCGTTGATGGTCACGTAGTCACGACTCTCAGACCTGACAATAAGATCTCTCAGCGTTAACATTTAGCATTCTCAATGCTGGCAATCAGAAATTACAACTTACCCGATCATGACTATTAGTCGTGCTAATGAAGATTATGTACGTTGATAATCAACACTATTACTTAAAGTGATAATAAAACATATATGTGTCATTACTTGCACGACAAATCAGTTAATCTTATATAGACAAATATGAATAAAATATTAAGTTGAGAAGAACATCACTTTGAAGATATCAGCACAGAATGTACTAAAACACACAAATAAAACATAGAAAATTACATCGTGTGTGGTGATAGTTTTTCTAGAAATATATCATGAAATTATCAAACAGATCAAACAATCAATAGTCGTAAACAGGTGGAAATGTGATCATTTTTGTAAACAGGTGGAAATGTGATCATTTTTGTAAACAGGTGGAAATGTGATCATTTTTGTAAACAGGTGGAAATGTGATCATTTTTGTAAACAGGTGGAAATGTGATCATTTTTGTAAACAGGTGGAAATGTGATCATTTTTGTAAACAGGTGGAAATGTGATCATTTTTGTAAACAGGTGGAAATGTGATCATTTTTGTAAACAGGTGGAAATGTGATCATTTTTGTAAACAGGTGGAAATGTGATCATTTTTGTAAACAGGAGGAAATGTAATCATTTTTGTAAACAGGAGGAAATGTGATCATTTTTGTAAACAGGAGGAAATGTGATCATTTTTGTAAACAGGTGGAAATGTAATCATTTTTGTAAACAGGAGGAAATGTGATCATTTTTGTAAACAGGAGGAAATGTGATCATTTTTGTAAACAGGAGGAAAAGACAGCGTTCTTGAAAGGAGTGATTGCTATTGTAATATTTTTTTCTTGAGTCTGTTGTATTGTGTGTTTTTTTTCAATATTAACATTTCTAAAGTGTGTCAGTTTTTGTGTATCCATTACTTTAGTCAAACTTTTCTGTACTTTTTCTGGTTTAAAATAAAGGATAAAATGAGATCACCAATATTCCTCTTCTTCTAACACACTCCATATCAACTACTTGTTAACCACTCTTTGTGATGTGTATGTGATCCGAGCCTAAAAGCGATTGCACATTGTGCCAATTATGCACCTACAAGTAGGTCAGCACATCCGATTTCTGCGATGATTTTTATTTACTAGGGTCGCCTGAGTAGTTACCGGGGCCGAAATTTGGGGTGTAAAGAATAGAACCACTGTTACCTGCCGCGGATGTCGTAAGAGGCGACTAATGTGGTTAGGCTGAAATCGGATGCACATGTCCTAAACATGTAGAAGTCTATGCGTTTAGGGACCTACCAAACCAATCTGCAATGTATAAACGTTCTTGGCTAAGATCAAACATATCACAAAGAGTAATTAAAATTGGTCGTAAAGAACGAACGTAAAAAAAGAAGAAGATTTACTAGGGTAGCTTCCCTAGGCCCCTACATCAGTCGCCTCTTACGACAAGGCTTGTAGGTCAGTGTTACTTTCTTTGCTCCTCTGTGAGTCCGCAACACACGGGCGAAACACCGCTATGATAAGTTCATAACACGCTGCACTATTTACCTTTGCCGTGAAAAATGTCGGGTTCAGTGCCAGAATGAGTCAAAATATGTGAGTGTGCACACATCATCAGGTTGGACTATATGAATACCTCATCATTTACATGGGGATCTAAATTTACATGTACGTCTGAAGTAGAGGTAAAGGCTCGCCTGAATGGCAAGGGACACTGATGATAAGAAAAGCATACAATCACGCAAAAGATATTCAGTGATGTTATATTAGTTGCTATGACTGCGTCTGAATTCACACATAATGAAGGAAAATAGAATTAAAAATAAGAAGGATTTATTCATTTCTGTCAATTTTAATATATTTACCAAGCCAATCAAAATATGGAAAAAATTGTAAGGGATGGCAAGAGAGAGGAAGAGCTGGAAGTTTGTTGAAGATATGTGTTGGCAGCTGAAAGATGAAGAAAATCTCAATATTTTTTTTTTTTCTCTCTCTCTCTCTCTCTCTCTCTCTCTTTCTCTCTAGCTTAGCTTATCAATTCATTTACTTTACTGCTTCATCTATTCATCATTAGTTTCGGTTCTTCTTTTTCTTTCAACGCTCCATATCGACTACTTATTAAATCACTATTGTGATATGTATGGAATCTGAGTCTAAGAGCGATAGTACGTTGTGCCAGTTATGCGCCTACAAGTAGACCAGTACCTTCGATTTCTGCGACACATTTTATTTACTAGGGTAGCTTGCCTAAGCCCCTACCTTAGTCACCTCTCACGACATGCCGTGTAGGTAGTCGTGTTACTAATCTGTTTTCCCCTTTCGGGAAACGGCAACATACATCTACGTTTTGTTTCATGATTACATAAAGATAATATTTTACATACTCAAATTACATCACCATTCAAATACATTTGACTATCCAAATCTGATACAACACTGTAGTATAATACAATAGATGTGGTACTATATAATCGAGTTTCTTTTCCTAAACATTAACAGTAAATCATCTATAAGGTGGCGTCTGTAGCTTAGGGGATAGTGACTCGGTCTATTAACCCCAAAGTTATGAGTTCGAAACACACTGCGGACAGTTTATTTGCAAATTGTTTCGCGTTGATTTTTACAAAACGACGATGGTGCCACCCTTTCAGAAAGCAATGGCAAACTACTGAACGTAATAATGCCTAGAAACATCACAAACAGCGTTAAAATGCTGGGGTTGATTCGCAAAGTCCTGTAAGGGATATGCAGTTAACTAACTTTAATCCATCTATGTAGATGTATATCATATTAGATAATATTTCAACATGTTTTAGGCTGTTAGGTTTGTATTAACAACCAAAATCTAACAAATAAAATGTATTTATTAATGTAATGGAAATGAAAAAAACAGGCACATTGCTAGAGCCAATCTTAGCACAATGTTCCATTTGGAAAGCCGAATTGAAAAACTAATAAAAATGTTAGTGATGAGTTGCAGTCTTATGGTTCCCATGGGAACGAAAAGAATAGGGAAAGAGAAAGAATCGATTATATTGCATTCTGATCATTCCAATAGAAGCTGCACTATTTCAACAGAAATCGGTTTTTGAGCATATCTTTGTTCCCATGGCTCTCTAATTATTCACAAATTTCATATGTCCTCACAGTGGTCACTGGAGACTATCGACGTAATTGGTGTAAGTTATTTCTAGTCTTTAGTTCTTTCTTTTTTCTTGTCTCCATTCCTGTTTTGCCTGACAGCGTCAGGATAAGAAGAGCTTTCTAGAACGAGCTCTGTGTGCGCTTCATAAATATTGTCTTTCGTCGCCTCTGTTATCTCTGAGATCCATCTTTTGCGTGGCTGGTCTTTTGCTTTGTATCCATTATGTCAGAGCAGCATCGCTTTTTGAGGTGCACTGTCTGTTGGTAACCTGCTTATGTGGCCGAAATATTTAATTTGTTGTTAATATGTCTCTGTAGCGTAAGGGTTAAATCCTCGCCTATCGGGACAAAGGTACTAGGTTCGCTCCCCCGTGAAGCCATCTGGATATTTTTCCAGAGATACCTGATCTCAGTGTAAGTTAGATCGACGTCCTAGTCCTATCGGTGACGGACAATAAAACGTAGGTCCTGTGTTCAATTTGAGCACATAAAAGAACACTTGGCAGATCAAAATCGAGAAGAGCATACTGGAGAGCAGTTACCCAGAACAAAAATTCATTAGAAAAAAATAAAAATTAAATTGCTACAAAAACATCTCCACCAACTTCAAAATTACATCGGAGACCCAAGCCGGTGCTACTGACTTCGTGCACTGTAGCTGAGATCTTCCTATGTAAGAAAGAGATCGAAGAACACATGGTTACTAACCGAAGTACACTGATGATGATCCTATCAATCAATCACTCAATCAAGTATCGGTGTTTCTAAAATATGGATATTTTCAATTTTCGAATTTTTTTTTTTTTATCTCTACTATTGAACACTGAAGACAAAAATCGAAAAATCTATTGAGATAGCGGTATTGAATCGCGTTTCTCTTTTTAGTGCTTGCGTCAAGACTATCATTACATTTTGAGTGGGTCAGTAAATAAATGCTGAACAACTTTTCATTTCGTAGAAAATAAGAAGTAGTCTTGTTGGACATCAACAAGAGATGAATCTTATCACTACAAAGTAAAACAATCATTCCTCTTCTTCATTACTTTACATTTCCAAGTTCTTATTCTTCGAACGTTCCATATCTACCACATGTTAAACCACTCTTTGTGATTTGTATGTGATCTGATCCTAAGAGCGATTGTACGTTGTACCAGTTATGCTAGTACAAGTAGGCCAGCACATCAAATTTCTGCGACGCTTTTTATTTATTAGAGTAGCTTCCCTAAGCCCCTACCTCAGTCGACTATTATGACATGCCTTGTATATTGCAGTGTTACTATTCTTTGCTCCCCTTGCGAGACCCGGAAACACAAGGACGGCATTTAGAACTAAGACAAACATATACAGAAATTTATTTCACTAACAAGGATTGATTCATTTATTGATTGATAGGAGCATTAACATTGCACTTCATTGAGTAACCGTGTGTGCTCCGATTCTTTTCGTACACTGGAAGATCTAAACTTCAGTTCACGAACACCGTATCACACTGATCTCCACACACTGATGTTATTGCTAAATTTAATGTCATATTCTTGAGTTATTCTTTTATTCTGACTTAATTGATGTCCTTACACGCACGACATTTCAAATTTCTCTTTGTTTCTTCTACATTCACAATATTGTACGTTGTTGAACTCATATATATATATATATATAGAAAGAAATCTTCCAGAAACATATCTTTGTGAAATATAAAGCAACGATACAGACATGAAAGCTATTCTTGGAAGGTTTTCTTTAAATAAGGTATTTTAAATGACAAAATACCCTAGTGAGTAATTGTTCATGGAGAAAACTAGAAATTTATACAAGAAATATGAAGCGTCTGCATCTACTTCAATGACAATGATTCAGGATTTCGTAACAAAACGCTGATTGAAAGTTCTCTTCCTTTCTTTCCTTGTGTGTATTAATAAAAATGAATGTATGTAGATTGAAGTTCCCAATTTGTTGTAAAATGTATGTGCTTGCCAGTTTATGCAGATTATTGCTTTAGACATACCATGAAGGAGCAACAATTTCTTTCAATAAAGTTTGCTGGAGTTTGGTTTTAACAATGCTCGTATGTAATAAGAATAGATTGTGCTCTCATCTCTAGATCTGCAAGTTTAGACTGCAGACATACCATGAAGGAGCAACCATTTCTTTCAATAAAGTTGGCTTCAGTTCATCTCTAGATCTGCAAGTTTAGACTGCAGACATACCATGAAGGAGCAACCATTTCTTTCAATAAAGTTGGCTTCAGTTCATCTCTAGGTCTGCAAGTTTAGACTGCAGACATTCCATGAAGGAGCAACCATTTCTTTCAGTAAAGTTGGCTTCAGTTCATCTCTAGGTCTGCAAGTTTAGACTGCAGACATACCATGAAGGAGCAACCATTTCTTTCAGTAAAGTTGGCTTCAGTTCATCTCTAGATCTGCAAGTTTAGACTGCAGACATACCATGAAGGAGCAACCATTTCTTTCAGTAAAGTTCGCTTCAGTTCATCTCTAGGTCTGCAAGTTTAGACTGCAGACATACCATGAAGGAGCAACCATTTCTTTCAGTAAAGTTGGCTTCAGTTCATCTCTAGATCTGCAAGTTTAGACTGCAGACATACCATGAAGGAGCAACCATTTCTTTCAATAAAGTTGGCTTCAGTTCATCTCTAGGTCTGCAAGTTTAGACTGCAGACATTCCATGAAGGAGCAACCATTTCTTTCAGTAAAGTTAGCTTCAGTTCATCTCTAGGTCTGCAAGTTTAGACTGCAGACATACCATGAAGGAGCAACCATTTCTTTCAGTAAAGTTGGCTTCAGTTCATCTCTAGGTCTGCAAGTTTAGACTGCAGACATACCATGAAGGAGCAACCATTTCTTTCAGTAAAGTTGGCTTCAGTTCATCTCTAGGTCTGCAAGTTTAGACTGCAGACATACCATGAAGGAGCAACCATTTCTTTCAGTAAAGTTGGCTTCACTTCATCTCTAGGTCTGCAAATTTAGACTGCAGACATACCATGAAGGAGCAACCATTTCTTTCAATAAAGTTGGCTTCAGTTCATCTCTAGGTCTGCAAGTTTAGACTGCAGACATTCCATGAAGGAGCAACCATTTCTTTCAATAAAGTTGGCGTCAGTTAATCTCTAGGTCTGTAAGTTTAGACTGCAGACATACCATGAAGGAGCAACCATTTCTTTCAATAAAGTTGGCTTCAGTTCATCTCTAGGTGTGCAAGTTTAGACTGCAGACATACCATGAAGGAGCAACCATTTCTTTCAATAAAGTTGGCTTCAGTTCATCTCTAGGTCTGCAAGTTTAGACTGCAGACATACCATGAAGGAGCAACCATTTCTTTCAATAAAGTTGGCTTCAGTTCATCTCTAGGTATGCAAGTTTAGACTGCAGACATACATGAAAGAGCAACCATTTCTTTCAATAAAGTTGGCTTCAGTTCATCTCTAGGTCTGCAAGTTTAGACTGCAGACATACAATGAAGGCGCAACTATTTCTTTCAATAAAGTTGGCTTCAGTTTGGTTATACTAGCTTGTGAATATAAGTGTTATAGAAGTGTCATCCGTATATCATGGACAGAGAAGAGTACAAATAGATATATACAGAAAGAACTCAAAATCAAAGAGAACTGGCTTATGTTAAAAATAAGAAAAAGAAAAATTGAGATATGTTGGACATATAAAAAGACATGAAGTGCTGGTGGAGATCATCATGGAAGAAGACTTACCGGCACAGAGAAGAAGAGGAAGACCACGGAGAAGATGGATTCAGGATGTAGCTGATGGTTTGAACATGACAGCTACAGAGGTAGGACATCTGACCAATGAGAGAGAGAAATTCTGGAAATTTGCTGTGATGGAAAAGTTCTGCTTAGGACAATCTATTTGCTGATGATGATGATAAAGTTCGGTTTTGTCAATGCTCGTATGTGAGAAGCAGAGAATTTATTCTTATCTCTAGGTCTGCAAGTTTATACCGCATTTTTGATCATATCTGATTTCTAAAAACCAAAATATAAATGAGAGAATGTGGTAGTACTGAAGATTATCATCATGTATTATGCCTGCAGGTGTAGACGATCATATGTCCCCATCATAATCGTATGTTAGAATTGTGAGCTATAATTTGATATATCCACTTCTTTCCGTTGAGATGAAGTAAAGCAGTCTGGAACTTTCTCTCTCTCTCTCTCTCTCTCTCTCTCTCTGTCTAGACATATACTAATTTTACAAGATGCTACTATGTGGTTTAGACTTGGTATTACAATTTTACAAAAATGAAGAGCGGATTGCCGAATACTTAAAAGTGGGGAGGTTTCCGGAAGGAAATATACCGTGCTCGAAGCCTTGGTAAAGTCAAAATAATTTTTTGGGGCACGAAAATATTAACTATGACCTGCACTTACGTGGCAACAGCTTCGGGCAAGCGTCCTTAATTTATCTGATCTATAATATTCTCCACCGTACTCTTAAACATGAGAATAAAAAAGGTGTAAGATAAGGTATGTTGTTTCTTTACTTACTAAATAATGATAGCAACAAAATAAGTTGAAAATAAAGGAGATAGACAAGGAAATATATGTAACAGAAGTTTTACTGAGACAAATAGATATGAAAACCAACAAAAGAAACTTATCCATCAAAATTCTATCTTCAGAAAAACAGAATACAAGTTACAACTAAAATAAGAAAAAAGTGAAGACACTCTGAATTATTAATAATAATAATAACCGTCTATCTCAAGTGAAGATGACAGCAGTCTCAGACGTGTGTTGCTGCACCTCTCTGGTGTGTGCGGAGGTGACTGTAGAGTCCAATCCTATAACACAATCCCCTACCACAGGTGGAACATTCATGATCAAGGTTAGACACTTGGAAGATTACCAAAAGACAGTGCGCCTCAAAGAGCGCTGTTACTCAGATACAAAAGATAGAAAGCAATAGGTCGACAGCGCAAAAGATGGACAACAAAAATAACAGAGGCAGTGAACAACACCATGTATGACGCTCGCATATCAGACTGTTCTATACATTTCTTCTTATCCTGACGCTGTTTCTACAGAAAAAGCAAATGCTGTAACCCACCCCAACTAGCCCCATTGTTAAGACACCCAACAATTTCACAGGCAGCTAAGCAACAGATGATCAACAGCATTTTTATACCCACTTGGTGTTACCAGAGCCAAACATGGACAATGAGCAAAGCGCAGTCACAAAAATAACTACATGTGAAATGCGTTGCCTGCGAAAAGTTACCAACAACACTAGAAAAACAGAGTCACCAACATCAGCATAAGAAAGAAAGTTGACACAGTACCTTGTTTGAATTACATTGAGAAACAAAGAATGAAGTGGTTTGACCACTTAGTAAGAATGCATCCAAACTCCACAGTATACAGTCTTCTACAACAGACATCGGGAAAGAAGGCAAGAGGAAGACAACGGAAGAGATGGTTAGATGGCATAGCAGAATCCTGTGGTAGAGCAAAAATAACAATCACACAAGCCACCAGAACAGCTCAAGACAAAAACAGAAAACCACGACACTGGGCAACAACCTAGTAGCAGTGTGACGACAAAAGAAGAAGAAGAATAAGTATCTACAGAGGAAGATACCAAAAGTGGGGATACGTTTGAAAGAATAAACATCTCCCTCACTTTTGGTTATGCTTTTGGAAATAATATTTGGCTCTCTCTCTCCATGATACTTACTCTTATATCTCTCCCTTTCACTCTCTCTCCCTCACTCGCTTTCTCGTACTCTTTTTGTACACTCATCTTCATCTTCACAGATTGGTCCCTTCTAATACCAGCTAACGGCGGTACTTTTATTTCAGTACGCATACTAGCAATGACACCATTTAGCGTATTATGTCCCTTGATTCCACTATTATCTCAATGCTTGTTAGTCGAGTCCATGATGTATTGCCTAGTTACCTCCCATGACAGGATGAGTTTCATTGATGCTTGTTTGATGTGTATTGACAAACCAGACTAATCAGAGAATACTAACATATGTACGTCAGTGAGCAAACAAGATACAGTTAGTTCAACGCTACTACTGATGCAAACTTTCTTCTCCAGCATCGACATCTACAAACGTAAATGTATTTTAATAATTCGTATATGTCGTTTCATTGATAACTGAGATAACGTAGAGGTTATTACACATGTTCTGTAGACCCGTGCAGAGGTGTAGCCGTGCCTGGGCAAACTAGGAAGCTGTCTCAGTAAATGTGTATGTAACCCCATCCTCACGTAACAGAAGACTTTCCAACTCTGTTTGGAAATTGGAAATTACCGTTGAACTGAAATGATGTTTACATGTATTTGTAATTTGTTTTTTATTATCGCCTTATTCTGAAGTGCGTCAACGGGGAGACAATGTATGGTTGAACGTGTACACTTGTAGCGTTGTCATTCTTTCGAATGAAATTTGCTCGTACTTTGTTGAAGTGGGTTCGATTTTGCCATTTTGAGCTCTTTTTTAAAAGTTACCAGCTTACAGTATTTAATAAAGAAAGTTGGTACATAACCTTGCTTGAATTACATTGAGAAAAAAAGAATGAAGTTATTCTGAGACTTAATAAGTATGAAACATAACTACACTGTATGCAGTCTTTTACAAGAGAACATCAGAAAAGAAGGAAAAAGGAAGACATCGACAAAGATGGGTAGATGATATAGCAGAATCTGTCAAAACCAAAGGCAACTATCACTCAAGTCACTAGGAGGGCAGCGCAAAAACCCCAGAAAACCACGACACTTGGCAACAAGCAGGTCCCCGTGCAACAACAAAAACAGAAATGAGAAGAATGGGCAAGTTGTTTTAAACTTACTGAGGCAGTGGTATAGTTCGTTCCAAAATTCGTGATCACACTAAGGTTTAATTTGTACGAAATCTATCTGATGGATACAAATAATGTTTTGCATGCAGTCTTATATACCTCACGACGTTACGAATCAATGTTTAACTAATTGGTAGGTAGCTTAGTTGATGCAAAAACGTGTTTTGTTATATAATTTTGCATAAGCACAACAAAATGATAATCAAAGTTTAGAACTTACAGCAATACATAAAATGGTGGCGAATTATTGCAAAGGCGTATTCCTATTACATATTATAAAAAGAACGGTCACATAGTGAACAAATGATACCTTCCACTTCTATAAATGAAAGTAAATGTTGCATACATACGCCAATGACAGTCGGTAAGAAACATTGTGAACTGATTAATTCCACGGGATTCCCGATTTTGACTCGCACTGAATTGCATTTGAAACACGGAAATGCTTAGTTATAGACAAACTTGACAATCGTACTGTAAAATTTCGACAAGTATACCAGATCAACAGCGCTATAAATTTAGTAATAACATATAATAAAATTCTTACAGAACTAAAGGTTTGGGTAGGCAAAAATACTTTTGGAACGTCGTCACTGTTACCTATATAAAAATGCAAAAATCAAGAATGTCTGTCAAGTGGATGATTTTATATCGGTCGGTAAAGAGGATCACGAATTTTGGAACGAACCATAGTAAGGTAGCGTTGCACAGACAGCGGCACTGGTATAGTGTTCTTGATACAGTGATTCTGATGTGATGTCGCGAAGACAGTAGTAATGAGATTTCTTTCTGAATCAGTGATACTGAAGTAATGTTACTGAGGCAGTGATAATAAAACAATACAGCGTTAGGATTCCATGAAAAACTTTAGTGTCTTTCTTTCTTTTCTACGATTCTGCTTTGCCTCATAGCGACAGGTTAACTCTTTATACGCTGTAAGCCGCACACTGCGCCACGGCGGAAGTCCGTTGCACCCTATTAGCCGCACACTGCTCCATAGAGTTGCTTCCATTATAAAAAGTCTTTCTAGTTTTACTTCTACTGTTTTACTTATACTACTTCTCAACCTTGTTATTCTAATAGGTTGTCCAGTTTTCTTCAATTTATTGTATAATAATATTTATATGTTTATTTATTGACGAGTAGTTGGGATCGTTTATTTTTATTTTTTATTTTCACTTCCTTGAATTAACCGCTTAAAAATTGAGAAAATAACTGCGCGTGGAAAGCGATAAGAAGAGATTTCTAAAACGGACCCTCCGTAGACAGTGTCTTTCGTCGCCTCTGTTATCTCTGAGGTCCATCTTTTTCGTGGCTTGTTTTTGCTTTGTACCCATTGTATCCAGGCAGAATTGCTCTTTGAGATGCACTGTCTGTTGGTAATCTACTTATGTGGCAGAACCATTTAATTTGTTGTTTCTTGATGAAGTTAAGTACTGATGTTGTGCCCACATTTTTCCTGATGTCTTCATTTCTCAACCAGTCTCTTCTTGTTACCTCCAGCATTGTGCGTAGACGCTTCATCTCTCTCGTGACTAGTTTTCTTCTATCATTTGTTGTCAGCGTCCAGGTTTGTTACTGGTAGCATGATGTGGGGAGAAAGCGTTTAGAAAGCACTTTAGTGTTGAAAACGTTAAAAGGCATCCGCTCATTCCCAAACCTGACGTTTCGGATCTTCCAATCCATGGATTGAGAGTCAACACAATAATTGCTCTAGTAAATAGTCTTAGGTAGGATTCCACCATTATCATATAACTTGTCTCTGTCGTTGCTTGACTTCCTTGACAAAAACTCTAAATGCTCCGTCCTGCCTGAGGTGTCTGGTATATGCCGCTGTCATACGCATCTCCTCTATGACAACGTCCATCCATCTTCTCTTTTCTATATCCTTAATCTTCCGCTTCTCCGACTGCCCGGCACCTTCCCCCAAATAATTTTATCCAGATAATTTTATTTCTTGATATGTCCAACGTAGTTTATTTTTTCTCGTTTTTATATTATTTATCAACTATTTTTTTATTCATTTTTAAACTGTTGCAAAGTGGACTTATTTGTTTTTGTTTTCTGTTCATTGCACTCTGAGTAATCTTCTTGGAAAGTAACCGAAGAACAAAATTAGCAGCATCAGCCTCAATCCTCTGTTGAAATTAGGTGTCCATTGTGTATTAGTTCACTCATCAATAACCATACCACGCGTGATAGTTTAAAAAAAACTAATGACATTTTTAATACCAAGTAACATGCACATACATATCGGTATATACACCAACATTACCAGCCGTTATCTGCTAATTAACTGAGAGATTTCCTTTCCATTTAACCCAATCTCTACATTTCCTTGCAAAAGTAAATATACTGTTGTGAAATTGTTTATTTTTCAGGTGTCAATTCGTAGTCACTCTTCACATTTTAGTAGGATCGGAATGTTGATTAACCGTTTAATTATACTTTCAGCTTATGTCATCATAGACTTGCCACTTTTTGATTCTCATGATTAGCTGAGAAGATATTGTTTGATTTATGTTTGCTTTATTGCTTATTGCTTGCTTTTCCCACCCCCTCGTTCCTGGTGGAGCATATCGCCTCAACAGTTGACTTTTAATTTCTCCCATATTTAGCTTTCAAGCATTATCCGGCATCGTTCAGACTAATCCTTGTCTTCACCGGATTAGATGATTAATTGATTGATTGATTTATAGGACCATCATCCTTGCACTTCGGTGGATAACCATGTGTGCTTCGATCTCTTTCTTACACAGGAAGATTTCAGCTGCAGTGCACTAACTCCGTATCACCGGCAACCCTTTGCATCCCTTTGCATTCCACTTCAATGCCTGTTTTGATATTCGTTGATCATTTCTCCTCAAGGTGTGCCCAACATATCTCCATCTTCTCTTTCTTATAACAGTTGTTACTAGTGGTTGACCAGACATGTCTCTGATTTCATCACTTCTTCTGAATTCGTTCCATTTTATATTCATTTTTTTTCGCAGACATCTATTTTCAAATGCATTCAACTTGCTTTCTATATCTTTAGTCATTTTCCAACTCTCGCTGGCATATGTTAGGATTGATACAACATTTGAATTGAAAATTCGTAATTTAGTTTTAATACTATATAACTTGCAGTTCCATATTTTATTTAGACTTTTAAAAGCTGATGTTGCTTTGCCAATTCGTATCATAATTTCTTTTTAACATTTCCTGTGCAATCAAAATTGCTACCTAAATAGGTGAACTGCTCTGTTATTTTTATCATTGTAGATTCCAGTGTGATATCTGCATTACTTTCCATAGGTGTCTTCATTATATTAGTTTTTCATAGCTTATCTGCAGTCCAACTTTTGATACTATAGATGACAAGTTGTCTGTTTTTCTTTGCATATCTTGGTTGTTTCTACTTAACAAGGCAATATCATCTGCAAAATCCAAATCTTCTAGTTGACTATTTTCTACCCAATCGATGCCAGTTTCGCCCTGCAACATTTTCGCATCACCAGGCCAAACAATAGCGGAGATAGAATACAGCCTTGCTTTACTCCGGTTTCAACCATAAACCAGTCGCTGTGTCCACCATCAGTGCGAACTGTACACTGTGAACTATCATAGAGGCTTTTAATAATGTTTATTATTTTGTCTGGTATTCCATAAATTTTGAAGATGGTGAAGATATATTTGTAGGAATATTATTTGAAATCTGTTCTAATGAATTTTACCGAGGCATTGGCTTTCCAGCCTGCTCTTCTCAATTTTGAGCTGAATGGGTTCTTTTACGTGCTCGATCTGAACACGGGACCCACGTCACGACCTAGGTTATGCATGAAATTCAAAGAAAGACCAGCAGGGTACTAAAATGACCTAATAATAACACATTGTTTGCAACATTACTTCAAAAAAGAACGTTACGTCCCAAATTCTAAGTCTGAAATGAACAGATGTGGGAAACAACCTTATTCCCTATTTTTATGAAAATGACCACCTAACAAGCAGAAACCACCAAAAAGTATTGCCTAAAATGGAATGAGTGCTTTGCAAAACAGCAAGAAGAAAATCAAGTACTGTAATCACGAATGGCCAGTATGATTTTTTGAATTAATGACTTTAGTAATGACATAATATTTGTCATTAATATAAAATTTGAATGCTTTTAACTACTTTAATCTTTGTTTTTTGCTTCCTTATTCCTTTTTTTATGTCCCAGCTCTTAAATTTCCTATTTGTTTGTTGTCAATTTTCATGATAATTATAAGTATTTTAATATACTGAATTGTCATCATTATTTGTTTCTTCCCTTTCATCTTCATATTTCTCTTGACTTTTGAAAAATGAAATATTGAAAAATCTATCATGTTCATTACATGACGTCACCATCAAGCACAGTAAATGTGCTGTTGATTTCATTTTTCTATGCACCATTTATACGTTCATTAGTTTGTCACTGCTTTATGAACGGTGAGGTCTGTGTTTACCCTTCATAAAATTCCACAAGAAGAAATATGCTTCTAATCTGCCTGCGGTGGTGTTTGAACCATATACTTTTGGGCTGTGATCTACATACTCCTACATACTCCTACATACTCCTACATACTCCTACATACTCCTACATACTCCTACATACTCCTACATACTCCTACATACTCCTACATACTCCTACATACTCCTACATACTCCTACATATTCCTACATACTCCTGCATACTCCTACGTACTCCTACATACTCCTACATACTCCTACATACTCCTACATATTCCTACATCTCCTACATGCTCCTACATACTCCTACATACTCCTACTGACTCCTACGTACTCCTACATACTCCTACATACTCCTACATACTCCTACATACTCCTACATACTCCTACGTACTCCTACGTACTCCTACATACTCCTACATACTCCTACATACTTCTACATACTCCTACATATTCCTACATACTCCTACATACTCCTACATACTCTTACATACTCCTACATACTCCTACATACCCATAAATATTCCTACATACTCCTACATACTTCTACATACTCCTACATACTTCTACATACTCCTACGTACTCCTACATACTCCTACATACTCCTACATACTTCTACATACTCCTACATATTCCTACATATAATTATATATTAGAAACAGAAAATAACCAATATATTTCCTACTAAATGTGTATTAGATAATACAGTTATTGCTGTCCTTGAAAGTATTATTAATCGCTACAAGTATTATTTCTTATTCAAATATATATATTTTTCTTTAGAACAGAGAAGAAGAAAATAAAGAGAGATAAAGATTCATCATCATCAAATTGCTTGTTTTGAGCAGTACTTTGTCACCTTAACAGTCCTTCGGGATTTTCTATCTCTCGTAGGCCAGATGTCATGCCTCTGCAGTCGTCATGCTCAAACTATTAGTTAAACCCTGAATCCATCTTCTCCGCGGTCTTCGTCTTCTCCTCTTTGCCGTGATGCCTCCTTCCATGATGGTCTTCTCCAGCCCGTCGTGTCTCTTTATATGTCCAAAATACTTTAATTTTCTCATTCTTATCTCTCTCTTGCGTTCCCGGCCTAGACCGATGAACCAACTTTTATCATGAATTTTACCGTGGTTTTAAGGGACTCTGTTCCTCCGTACAGCTTCTCGCGAAGCTCCGTGTTTTGAGACCATGTTTTTTTCCTTATACCTGCTAACCGTTGACAGTCTTGCAGAACGTGTTCTGCCGTCATGTCCGCCTTTTTGAAGGAGCACAGGCTAGTTGTGCCAATCTTAAATTTGTGGAACATGTGGGCTCGGAGCTTGTTGTGTCCGGTACGGAGGCGAAGTATGGCAACTTGTTCACTACGAGAGAGACCATAGTATCCATCGCTGTTGGTATACTGAGGATGGTCTTTTGTCCATTTGTTTCTATAGTGCGAGCCGATGGTTGTTTTGGCTTCCTCATAACTGATCTCGAGATCAGTCTGAGGTAGTCGCCCGCCTTCTTTGGCTAGTTTCTCATTCTTATATGTGGCATCAGCCAGTTTTCTTTGATTTTGAGTTTTTTCTGGAAAGATCAAGAGTGCAGACCAACAGACATTCATATGTGGCTTTGAAATATAATACGGGAGGCAAGAGTTGTAGGAAAAGACCTAGAGAGACATGGAGACGAACGTTAGACACAGATAGAGAAAGAAAAGAGGGGAGAAAGATCTGGGAAGATAGCTTGTTCAATACAGAACTGGTTGGAGGAAGGACATTTGTTGATATCGTATGCTTCAATGGAGTTGAGAGAAAACTATTAAAAAAAGGCTACTGTTTTGTATTGTTCTATGTTTATCAATCTTCCATCGTCTTGTTAATTAAAAAATGTGGAATATATATATGTTGTAATTTAGTGTTATGAGTTGTATAGTTGTAAACTTATCTAATAGGCTTAAAACAGGAGATACTAAATAAGAAATTATATTAAGAGCTGTCAACTTTAATAAAAAATAAGTTTAGACCTGGTCTGAGCGGTTATGACATTCATTTTAGTGGACACCGAAGGGTTTTCGGAAAAAGGAAAGGCCTAGAAATACATCGAGACGAATGTGTTAAAGAAAAGCATAAATTCATGATTAATACTGGATTTTAGGTAGAGAAAAGAATTACGGTCTAATTTATTGGAAATTCTTTGATTCTGTTGTACGTACCTTTAGCGCAGGGTAAGTTTAGCGCAGGGACTAATGATTTACCGCATTGCATCGGGTTTCTCCATAGGGCTCAGCCCCCATTGACATGGTACGCAAGCTATTGAATGTATTGCACCCAGCACGTACTCTGTAGCAAGGGAAACAAGTATAGGGATATCTTCATGAATCGAAGATTTGAACCCTCAACCATATCAAAAGGCAAGGCAACCTTCTCGATCACTCTGCCATAAGTCAGAAGCTAACAAACTCAACAATACAATCCTACTGGTATAAATCAAAGATAATCTTCTTCTTCTTCTTCTTCGAACGCTCCATATCGATCACTTGTTAACTACTCTGTGTGATTTGTATGTGATCTGAGTCTAAGAGCGATTGTACGTTGTGCCAGTTATGCGTATACAAGTAGGCGAGCACATACTATTTCTGCGAGACTTTTTATTTACTAGATTAGGTTCCTTATGTCCTACATCAGACGCCTCTTACGACATGTCTTGTAGGTAGCCGTGGTACTGTTCTTTGCTTCCCTTGCGGGTCCCGGAACCACACGGGCGATAGATAATCAATATATTTGATTCTACATTGAAAGTACATGCACTGATCAGTCATGTGGTACTTTCTGTTATGTCTGTTTTATATCCACCGTCCTTTCACGTTATATATCATGTAATGACTGGTCAAAGTTCGACATTGTCAATTATAACCATAATCTCTTCCATAGAAAAGTTATCACCTTAAAAAATAGGACCCGATATGACCTCGTTATCTTGCCCTTATCAATATCAATTGCCCCCACAACAGGGATTCTCATAGCACGCATGTCAGACCCTTTGTTCCCCCAACTACAAGTTGTCACGGACAATAGACCCACTTAATGACCTGAAAAACTTAAGGTCGTTGGAAATTGCATCCACTCATCATAGAAAACTTCTATGGATATTGCAAAGCATAAATTGGGAATCCCACTCACTAACTGCATATTTGATGGGTTTCCAGAAAGCCAGCTAACAACTACGTGTTATTCTATATATATCTCAAATACAGAACTATAGAAGGCTGGCAAGCAATATAACAGCCACAATTAGTTGAAAATAAAAATTATTATTTTTATTAAATGTTCACCGTCATTAATATTAGGTCTCTGTGGATAAGTGGTTAGGCCCTTGCTTGGGAGTCGAAGGTCGTGGGTTCGAATCTGGATCTCGCCGTTCTGCTCACCAGTGCATTATTTTTCAGAGACCCTAGGATTGTTGCCGGTGCTACGGAGGTCGTGCTTTGTACATTGCTTGCGGCAGATCGCATGCCATCTCTGCCGACAGGCACGGAGCTATAATGGGAAACCCGATGCAATGAAGACTGTCCTCCTTTGGACAATTGTACTTTATTACCATTGTTATAATTATTGCTAGTATCATTATTATAATAATCACATTGTCAATTATAACCGTAATCTCTTCCATGGAAAAGTTATCACCATAAAAAAATTAAGTTATCACCATGAAAAAAGCGCACCCGCGTTTCCACAGCCATCAATTAGATATGCCTCAATATATAGAAATAGACAGCACTGGTCAAAGTAAACTTACAGAAAAAAAATGTGAAAGAATATATTAGTGGTATCGATAAATCTCTTTGAACTCGCTAGGATAATTATTACATCCACTTTTTGGCATATATCGATGTTAGTATTTACAGTGTTTGCTTAATCGATTTTTCTAATAATGTTTGTCGTCGGAAAGTAAGTTTAAATTGTGTAAAGACCAAAGAGACATGCTATTCAGATGTTGTTATCGTTCAAACAATCGTAACATGTTCAGGAGTTATTTACTATTTTATCGTTTACTTATGTTACTTTTGTCGTCACATTGTTATGTAACTTCTTATATCTTTTGTCGTCACACTGCTACCTTGTTGTTGCCCAGTTTCTTATGTAACTTATTACGTTTGTCGTCACACTGCTACCTGGTTATTACCCAATTTCTTATGTAACTTCTTTCTTTTGTTGTCACACTGCTACCTGGTTGTTGCCCAGTTTCTTATGTAACTTATTACGTTTGTCGTCACACTGCTACCTGGTTGTTGCCCAGTTTCTTATGTAACTTATTACGTTTGTCGTCACACTGCTACCTGGTTGTTGCCCAGTTTCTTCTTTAACATATTTCATTTGTCGTCACATTGCTACCTGGTTGTTGTCCACTTTCTTATGTACATACGGAATATAAAAGAAAACTGATATTTCTATATGTTTTCTTGATGGGAATCATACTTCCAACCATGTGATACCAGTGCCAGACATAGACGATAATAACATAATACAAAAAACAAATATAAGAATATTAAGTATTATTTTAATGTATCAAGAATAGAGAATATCAAAATGAACGCAGACATCAAATAATAGAAGAAAATTAGTGCCACCCGAGACAAATTATCAACGAAGAATGCTGGAAATATCAAGAAGAGACTGATTTAGAAATAAAATCATAGAGAAAACAGTGGATAGAACATCAGTACAGAACTTGATCAAAAACAACAAATTAAATGTTTTGGTCACATTAGCAGATTACCTACCAACAGACAGTGCAAAGCAATCAAAAAGAGCAATGGGACTACTCCGAAACAGTAGATACAAAACAAAATAACCGCCTCGCAAAAGGTTTATCTCAGAGATAACAGAGACGTCGAAAAACACCGTATATGAAGCAAACATAAAAGCCCGTTCTATAAAACTCTTCTTATCCTGACACTGTCAGACAAAACAGGAGTGGAGAAAGAAAAGAACGAAAAGACGGAAAGTGTAAGAAATAACGTTAGTGTCTACAACCTCATTAGAAATGATGTATTGAAAGACTAATATAAATGTAATTGTGATATAATTGTACCCATCTGTTTCGTTGGGAACGGACAGAAATGCTGTATTGAAAAACTAATATAAATGTTATTGTGAAATAATTGTAGCCATCTGTTTCATTAGGAACGGACAGAAATGTGAGAGAAAGAAAGAAAGAAAGAAAGAAAGAGGGAAAGAGATGCTATACGAAAACGTAGAAAAACATTTTAGATAAGACAATAAAGGTTTTGGAAAAGATAAATCCTGCATAGATCAGAGATATAAGATTTACAAAATAGTGAAACAAAGATCAAAATAATACAGCACTTTACATTAGATTTCTGGACAATGAACAAGCATTGGGCAGCTTAGATACAGAATCAATTTGAAATCTGTTAAGGTATTAATTAATCCTTTCCGCGTCCATTAACGTAATACGAAAAACAAGAAGAAATGAAATGTCGATTTTCCCACGTAGGACAACTCAAGGAAGACAATATTAGTTATGTAGATGCAGAGATGTATAATAATAATAATAATTCCTCTCGTTCCGTTATACGTTACATAGGGACTGCAAGTAATTTCTCCATACTGGTCTATCCTGTGCAACTCGCTGAAACTCTTCCATGGAACTGAGACCGATATCTCCTGCTTTTCTCAGCAAAGTTCGTTTCAGGAACTCCTTAGGTCGTCCTGTCTTTCTTGAACCCTTTGCATCCCACTTCAATGCCTGCTTGCAGATGTATATTTATTAAATTTAAAGCTTTTACAGACTATCGACTGAGTATAATAACAGTAATAAAAATTGTTCATGTGCGAATAATGTTCATCGTACTTCGCACATGTTCACAGTGTTCTGATCTCCTCTAAGTATGTCTCTAAGTGTGCACATATTTCTGTGGCTAAGTGGCTACTCCTTTGTCTTACGTTCCGAAAGTCGTGGGCTTGAATCTGGACCGCGCCGTTCTGTTCATATGTGCATTTTTCCAGGGAGTCCAAGAATTGTAGGTGGAGCTACGGTGCTCGTGCTTTTTGCAATGCTCTTCAGAGGTGGCATAACACTTCTGTGGAGAGGGAACGAGATATCTGTGATTTAAACCTGCGGCAATGAAGTAGATCTTTTAGCTTTAGGCGTTTTAGATTAATAATTTATATAGAGTGCTGGTTTATGTATCTACTGTATTTTCTCGCATGGTTTCCTTAATCTTGCTGCACCAACTTGTATGCTAGTTTGAGTAGATGAGATATAATATACGCCTCTTTATCTTCTTCTTTGAAATATTAAGGGCTTATGTTTTCTCTTAGGCAATGATGATGTCGCTTGTGTCTATAGAAGGTCATTCTCGATTGAATCATTGCTCTCCAGCGTATTCGTTTTCTATTATCTTTCACCTCTGAATGACATGGAACAAAGGTGTCGACGAGAGCTGAATTGTCCAGTTTTGTCTTAGTTGTATTGGACAACACAAACAAATTTCAAATTTGTTAGAAAAGCCAGCTTGAGGAACTAGATTTTTCAAATAATCTGGCTCCGCTTTCCCAAAGCTGTTTCTAGATGTATTTTACGTAATATATGTAAGCATACTGGCTTCATTGTTTGCAGAGAAAATACAAATATTATAAGAAAAAATACCATCATCATCAAGGTGCGTATCCTTTATAGGACGTTGCTCTCTTTGCAGAGCATCTGAAATTCACTCTGTCTCTGCCAGTTCACCCACTTCGTCGATGGTCATGTTCATGGTTTCTTTAATATCTTGTAGCCACCTTCTTCTTGGTCTGCCTCTGCCTCCTGGGACCCTGCTCTCTAATATTGTTCTATCCAGACCACCGTGACGCTTGATGTGACCAAAGTACTCTAGAATAAACATTCGACATGAACTTTCAATTTTATGTAAGAGCACGGCACGCAGGTTTAAAGAGATAGAGATCGAGCATACATACTTACGGGCATGACTGCTGTTGAAAGAGTATGAGCTATACACCAGAGTGATATTCTAACGCTGTCAGGATGGCAGGATCTGTAACCGGTTCAAGGAGTGGGGGTGAGTCCACAATTATACCATCTGCGCTAATTCGCAAATTTTAAGAAGAATAACAATGTATGGAACATATGTTTAGTTGGTAATAATGATTTATAACAGACTCTGGTTTTCCAGCCTAAACTAATAGATTTTCAATTGTCAACATTTTTAGAGCTCTCATCGTAAACACGGAACCTATCTTCTTCTTCTTCTTTGCGTTCGTTCATTACAACCAATTTGAATCGCTCTTTGTGATATGTTTGATCTTTGCCAAGAACGTGTATACTTTGTACATTGATTTGGTAGGCCCCTAAACGCATATACTTCTACACGTTTAAGACATGTGCATCCGATTTCAGCCAAACCTCCTTAGTCGCCTCTTACGACATGCGTGGCAGGTAACAGTGGTTCTATTATTTACACCCCAAATATGGGCCCCGGTAACTACTCGGCAAATGGAACCTATGATTTATCGTCCATTTTCAATAGGACTTACGAGCTGTCCTCGCCTCATCTACGTATATTGATATCAAGAAGCATTGGAAGATGAACTGAGTGGTCCTCATCTATATTGAGATCAAGACAATTAGAATATGAACTGAGTGGTCCTCATCTACATTGAGATCAAGAAGCATTAGAATATGAACTGAGTGGTCCTCATCTATATTGAGATCAAGAAGCATTAGAATATGAACTGAGTGGTCCTCATCTGCCGCATCTCGAATACCTTTATTTAAAAAAAGAAATCATCATAACTCAACGCTACATTTACCTCTCTAAGACGTGTGGAATGAAGCATGTTGCGGCCCTGCAACTGTTTGCTAGGATGTAATCTTGGATTTCATTTATACATTTTAATATAGTAAATCCCATCTTGGTTCCTGGAATACGATGTAGGGGAGAGCCAAGACGAATGGGGCAGCAAGGCATCAAAGAAACCATGACGTTGGAAGCGGCGGGAGAACTTGCCAAAGACAGAGAGTTTTTCAGATGGGTTCTAATAAAAGTGACGTTCCGTAAAGGACATCTTACTACTTGAGAATCTCATCCATGATATCAAGACTAAATACCAAGACTGGATGTAAATCCCATCAAGCAACACACATTTAATTAAGCTGTCGTCTGTGATTTTTTTCCCAAATAGTTCTTTTCATAATAGTTCTGAAATAAAACTGACCAAAGAATCGTTATGGAATATGCCAAAAAAAAGAACAGAAAAGGCAAGAAAATAGGCTTCCATGCTCTGAAAACAGCGCAAATTCGCACGTCACTGGATCCTAATAAGTAATCTAAACCAAACTAAGCTTAACGTTACTGTCAAATCTTGATATAAAATGACAATCTAGTGATATGTTTGTCACATTTTCTTGTGTCTAATGGTAACTTATGAGCTAATTTCTTCTCCACACCATGACATTGTGTCTCGTTATATTCAGTGTTCCCATACTTTCTAATTACATGCCTGTCTATTTTTCTCCCACAGTGTGTAGTGGTGATACACGGACTACTTTCGCATCACTCAACTGGAATAATGAACGAAGCTTTTTCCGGATGTGTGGGCGCGGATTAAATTCTTAAGCGCCATGAATCTACAAGCCCAACACTTTGAGGTACTTCTGGTTCTAATGGTTGAAGGTAAGTTGCTTGTATATGGATGGGATACGTCTTTGGTTCATTGTATATTTTCAGTCGAGTCTGTTGATTGAGTCAAATGATTGATTGGTGAGTTTAGATTGGTTTGTTTGGGTGCCTAGAAATTGATTGTACATTACACTTACTGTAGCTAGTAGTTCTTTTCAGGGCCGGCTCGTCATTAAGGCCCAGGACGGGGAGGGGGTCCGGCCCCAATAATCGAAAAGGGGGAAAACTTCCTGGAATAGACAAATAATAGTAAATAAGCCATGATTTTTCCAAACATTTGGGTGTGGCCCCACCAAGAAAAATAACTACGAGCCGCCACTGGTACTTTGTACAAGTAATTGTTCCTATAAGCATCCGTTAGTTTATGTATTATTCAAGTTACTGACTAAATAGAATAATAATAAATAATAATAATTCCTCTCGTATCGTTATACGTTACATAGGGCCTGCAAGTAATTTCTCTGTACCGCTCTATCCTGGGCAACTCGCTCAATCTCCTCCATGAAAATGAGACCGGTATTTCTTGCCCCTCTCAGCAAAGTTCGTTTCATGGTCTCCTTAGGTCGTCCTCTCTTTCTTGAACCCTTTGCATCCCACTTCAATGCCTGCTTTGATATGCGTTGATCCTTTCTCCTCAAGGTGTGTCCAACATATCTAGTGTGTGTTGTTGAGCCAAGTAATGTACGAGTCGAGTTGCTGACTTCTGCAAAGCTGCTTTCATCAGCAACCGTTATTGATGCACTAGGTGAGTCGGCTTTCATCAGCAACCGTTATTGATGCACTAGGTGAAGCGACATTCATCAGCAACCGTGATTGATGCACTAGGTGAAGCGGCATTCATCAGCAACCGTCATTGACGCACTAGGTGCACCACACACTATCTGGCTGGTTGGATTGTATAAAGAATGGGTTGTGACTATTCTGCTATTTCCATAATATGAATATACTACTTACTTAACTTACTTACTTATTCATTTCCGCATCTCGTGGAGCATAGGGCCTCAACAGTTGTTCGCCACATTTCCAGATCACTGACTGCTTTCTTTATGGCCTCCCAGGATAGTCCATCAGCCCTCAGCTATTCTCTCTCTCTCTCGCGATCGTTCTTAAGCCGTTTTATCATTCTATTGTGATATATAAACATCCAAACATCAAGAACGGGATGTACGTGCACAAGCCTTCAGTACCAATTGGAGCTCAAGTGCCTATCCTTCAGTGATGTGTTCGATTTCAACCAGCGCTCAGCTATTCAAGAAGACTCCGTCTCCAGGTCTGCTTAGGACGCCCCCTTTTCTGTTTTCCTTGTGGATTTTAATCAAATACTTGGTTAGTGATACTCGACTGTGTTTTCCGTTTGGTATGCCCGACTCATCGCTATTTTCTCATCTTAACCTAGGTCATCATGGGTTCCTGTCCTGTTATTATCCACAGGTTTGTATTTACGGCTCTATCATACCATTTCAGTTTAAAAATATGCCGAAGACATCTGTTTGACAAAGGTCTGAATCTAATTTGTATTTAACTTAGTGACTCGTCAGTAGATACACTAGTCGTAAAAAAAAAACTGTCATTCCTGCCGGTAGTACCACTTTTAGTGTGATGTAGGCCAGATGGGATGAAAGGCTGATGAATTTAATGGCCTCATGGCTAGTACAGTCGCCGCGAAACTGTTCAGATTAAGTTAAGAAACAGGTCAGCTTTTCATTTATGACAGAGACAGAAACAAATCCTTGACCTTACTGAGGATTGAACACGTGTCTACCACCTGGGAGCGTCGCTTGTACCCACTCACTATTCACCAGTTTATTACTCTCTTTCTAACTGAATTCTGGTTTTAACAGAAGAATGATGGGAATCCCATGGACTGCTAAAATGACCGAGGAAGTGTTGAA
Organism: Arion vulgaris; assembly: GCA_020796225.1. Taxonomy (NCBI): domain Eukaryota; kingdom Metazoa; phylum Mollusca; class Gastropoda; order Stylommatophora; family Arionidae; genus Arion; species Arion vulgaris. The sequence goes on along the minus strand of CM036761.1, from coordinate 25,098,427 downwards.
TGAGATCACGACACAGAGAAAGGTTATCATCACTATAAGAAAGAGGCAGTCATCATGTTTCCGACATGTAATGAGAAAGGGAAGTTTAGAACACATTGCAACAACTGGTAAAATTAAAGAGAAACGAGACAGAGGAAGAAGAGAGAAAAATTGGGAACAGCCTCTCTTCATGGCACGGAAGAACGTCAACATCTGAGATGATAGCAAACACCAGAGACAGAGGTTTGTGGAGATCCATGATTGTCTACGCCAGCCAACACGGCACCTGATGATGAAGGTAAATTATTTCCAAAAAGGATTAAATTCTGCACTCGTAATGGCAGTTTATTTGTTTGGTTTTGTTCTTATCAGCAAAGTTTACCATTTTTTGGTGATCTGTACTGTTTACGCAGAGAACGTGAATACCTTGCGCCCTACGACATTTACAACGGGTACATCCGAAGTGTGATCAAAGTGTCTTCATATTATCCAACAGAAAACACACATTTGTTCAGAAGGGTAACTAATATTTTACAAACGATTGATTGATTGATTGATAGGACCATCATCATTGCACTTCGGTGGGTAACCATATGGGCTCCGATCTATTTCTTACACAGGATGATCTCAGCTGCAGTACATGAACTCCGTAGCACCGGCCAGGGTCCCCGATGTAATTTTGAAGGTGGTGACGACATTTTTGTATTCATATTATTTTAATCTTTTCTAATGAATTTTGCCCGGGCAGCAGCTTTCCAGCCTGCTCTTCTCGATTTTGAACTGCTAAGGGTTCTTTTACGTGCTTAAAATGAACACGGGACCTACGTTTAATAACCTGTCTAAGATAGGACTAGGAACTCGATCTCACGTACACTGAAATCACGAATCTCTGGAAAAATATCCAGATGACTCCACGAGGAAGCGAACCTGAAACCTTTGACACGAGAGACGGTCACCTAACATATACTTCACAAAGACCATTTATTTACACAGATAAAATCCCCATGTATCAACAATAACAAGCCATCTTATATTCTTACTAATGCTCCAAACGTTCTTACAGTAGAGAGAGTTCATTTACTAATCGTCTTCTCTTCAACAGAAAACTAAATCAAGATCTATTAAGTATACTCCTTCAGACACCTTTATCTCTGGTGATTTCATTAGACTAGGCAATCGTTGATACAACACTTGTCCATCTTCTGCCTGGTTCCTTGGTTATTGAGTTCCCATTTTGGATGTCAACGCGCAAGGAATAATTTTGTTACTTCGAGGGAGTGTTCATTGTAATTTATCGCTAGTCATTGACACGGTCTGTAGTGAAATCTGGTATGTAATAATAAGGATGGTTAGATAAATCTTCGTTCTCAAGTTAATGTACAGACTGACTATCGACCTTCTGTGCAGCGGTTATTTTTTCTCAACAGCAATAACGTTAGACACCCGAATATCAACTACCTCATTATCATCTTCAACGTACGCAACGTTGTAATGATCTTCTTTTCTGTTCTTATTCTTTCCTTCGTTATCTTTTTATTAACTTTTTCTTCTTCTTTTTTCGATCGTTCTTCTTGGCCATTTTGATCATTCTTATTTTGATATGTAAACAGCCTTTGTTAACAAATTTGGAACATTGCGCCCCCGTTAAACCCCTACAGTTGTAGGACAAGCGCATCCGGTGCGTTTCCACGTCTTCATCCTTTTTCTTAACTCATAATGATTTATGAGGGTCTATGTGGTTTAGGGGTTAACTCATAATGGTTTATGAGGGTCTATGTGGTTTAGGGTTAACTCATAATGGTTTATGAGGGTCTATGTGGTTTAGGGTTAACTCATAATGGTTTATGAGGGTCTATGTGGTTTAGGGTTAACTCATAATGGTTTATGAGGGTCTATGTGGTTTAGGGGTTAACTCATAATGGTGTATGAGGGTCTATGTGGTTTAGGGGTTAACTCATAATGGTTTATGAGGGTCTATGTGGTTTAGGGGTTAACTCATAATGGTTTATGAGGGTCTATGTGGTTTAGGGGTTAACTCATAATGGTTTATGAGGGTCTATGTGGTTTAGGGGTTAACTCATAATGGTTTATGAGGGTCTATGTGGTTTAGGGGTTAACTCATAATGATTTATGAGGGTCTATGTGGTTTAGGGGTTAACTCATAATGGTTTATGAGGGTCTATGTGGTTTAGGGGTTAACTCATAATGGTTTATGAGGGTCTATGTGGTTTAGGGGTTAACTCATAATGGTTTATGAGGGTCTATGTGGTTTAGGGTTAACTCATAATGGTTTATGAGGGTCTATGTGGTTTAGGGGTTAACTCATAATGGTTTATGAGGGTCTATGTGGTTTAGGGGTTAACTCATAATGGTTTATGAGGGTCTATGTGGTTTAGGGTTAACTCATAATGGTTTATGAGGGTCTATGTGGTTTAGGGTTAACTCATAATGGTTTATGAGGGTCTATGTGGTTTAGGGGTTAACTCATAATGGTTTATGAGGGTCTATGTGGTTTAGGGGTTAACTCATAATGGTTTATGAGGGTCTATGTGGTTTAGGGTTAACTCATAATGGTTTATGAGGTTCTATGTGGTTTAGGGGTTAACTCATAATGGTTTATGAGGGTCTATGTGGTTTAGGGTTAACTCATAATGGTTTATGAGGGTCTATGTGGTTTAGGGTTAACTCATAATGGTTTATGAGGGTCTATGTGGTTTAGGGGTTAAGCCACTGCCTTGCGTTCCGAAGATCGTGGGTTCGAATACGGAACACGCCGTTCTGCTCACGCGTGCATTTTTTCTAGAGACCCTCGTATTGTTGCCAGAGCTGCGGAGTGTGTGCTTTATGAATGACCTTTGGCAGGTAGCGTGACATTTCTGCTGAGAAGAGCCTAATCATTTGTAGGGTAAAGCCCGACGCAATGAAGGATATGAAAAAAAATGAAAATCATGGCATATCCTGTACAGGACGTAGCCATCAACAATCAGTGTCGATTTTCTAGACTCCCCTTATAGGTTCAGTACTTTCTGAACGGTCAGATCCACTTTCACAAAATCCAAGAGAACTAATTTGTTTCCAAACTTGCCCGCCGCGGAGTTTGAGCCATGTACGCTTGGATTGTGTTCGAGCTCACAAAGACTTAAGCTAGTTACTTTTTTTGGTGCGATTTATTTTAATCTGATTTCAAACATAGATTTCGCTGTCTCTGTTTTAAAGAGTATCTGGAATAAATTGTGCTTGTTTTAAGGATGTACTGAGTAAATACGGAATGGAATAGTATAACATAAAGAGGGTTGGCTTGTCTAGTCGAACAAAAACGGGTCACAGTTTCAATCAATTATTACCATCGATGTTTTACAAGTTATGATTTGTAATTGACCATTCTACCTTCTTAATATCGGGAATATCTGGGGCTATGTGGCTAATCAATTTGCCATGTGTTTCGAAGATTCTGGGTTCGAATCTGGATTACACTATTCTGTTACCGAGAGCATTTTTTTCTGAAGATCAATAGGATTGCTGCCGGGACTTCAGAGTTAGTGCTTTGTGCAATATTACCTTTAGGTGGCGTACCAAGTCTGTAGAGAGGTTCGAGTAATATAGGGAAACGAATTGCAATGAAATAAATCCTGCGCCTTCTTTCCTCTTTTAGACAACCCGAATAACAGGCGTAGAAATGTGAATGGACGGACTTGTCACATCATACAGTCTAAATCATAGATTCCCAATTTGTTTCGTCCACTTTGCATTACATAAACTGTGTAACGCCCCCTCATTATTATAAAAGTTTGCCAACGCCATCCCCTAATAAGAAAAATATACATTCTCTATTTTCACTTTGACATAGAAAATTGATATGTCAAACTCTGTCATACATGGTCAATTTTCAAATGATTACATGCATGAAATAGAAAATTGATGAAAAAATGGATCGTGTAAGATGGCCATAAGATGAATTTAAATGGAGAATTCGAATTTTTTATTATATTCAATCGCAAAATCACGAAAACAAATCTCCCCTCTTCTCCCCCTAATGCTTCCGAACTCACTAAGCCTTCAGCGCCCACTGGGGGCGGTACCGCATTCTTTCTAAACCCATGGTCTAAACAAAGTCTTCGGTATATTTTCATTTCCATTGCTTATTTACTGGGCGCCGATAGAGAAGTCAATAACACGCTTGTCTAATAACCACATGTCGTGCAAGCTCCGGTGTTGGAGAACAAATTGTTCGGTGTGCACACTATACGCAGTTGGACTAAAGCAAGCTTTCACGTAAAAATCAATCATCATCATCAAGGAGCTTGTCCCTTCCGGAACTTGGCTCCCATGACAGCTGTCCTGAAAAACTCTCTGTTCTGTGCAAGTTGGCTGGTCAGTGTCAGGGTACGAAAACATTTCTATAAAAAATAGAACGGGCTATTTGTGCGCTTTAATAAACATTGCTATTTTCGTCACCTATGTTCAACAGCAGACACTCTCAGATCGTCAATGACATCTTGCACTCATAGTCTTCTGTTGTTGTTCGCGTTAGTTCTTCACAACCAATTTTATATTTCTTATTGTGATCTATATAAGTGATCTTTGACAAGAACGTATTTTTACATTGTACCAATTATGCGCCTATGGTAACTAGGCCAGCACATCCAGTTTCGCCAGCATTTTATTTACTAGGATGGCTAGCCCTAGATTGTACAAGTCCTAACGATCCGTTGTGCCGTTCATCGTTTTCTAGGACTTCCTCTCATTCTTCTTCCAGGCACAATTTCCTCTAAAATTATTTTTAGTCACTTTTGTCTAAATATCAGTCAGAGGTGTTATATTATTCGCCCTGCCTATTTCTAAATATCAGTCAGAGGTGTTATATTATACGCCCTGCCTACTTCTAAATATCAGTCAGAGGTGTTATATTATACGCCCTGCCTACTTCTAAACATCAGTCAGAGGTGTTATATTATATGCCCTGCCTACTTCTAAATATCAGTCAGAGGTGTTATATTATATGCCCTGCCTAGTTCTAAATATCAGTCAGAGGTGTTATATTATATGCCCTGCCTACTTCTAAATATCAGTCAGAGGTGTTATATTATATGCCCTGCCTACTTCTAAATATCAGTCAGAGGTGTTATAGTATATGCCCTGCCTACTTCTAAATATCAGTCAGAGGTGTTATAATATATGCCCTGCCTACTTCTAAATATCAGTCAGAGGTGTTATATTATATGTCCTGCCTACTTCTAAATATCAGTCAGAGGTGTTATATTATATGTCCTGCCTACTTCTAAATATCAGTCAGAGGTGTCATATTATTCGCCCTGCCTACTCCATGTTTACCCATGTCTTTCCGGTATGTCTTTCTTTTCCTCAATGGATATTTGTATTGGTCTCTTCTTTGCGTTTTATTTCTTGTTTCTCCTTCGTACATTTTCGGAGATAAGACCCACTTAGCTATACTAAACTGGTTCTCTTAATATATGATACTAATTAACTGGTTCTCTTAATATATGATACTAATTAACTGGTTCTCTTAATATATGATACTAATTAACTGGTTCTCTTAATATATGATACTAATTAAATGGTTCTCTTAATATATGATACTAATTAACTGGTTCTCTTAATATATGATACTAATTAACTGGTTCTCTTAATATATGATACTAATTAACTGGTTCTCTTAATATATGATACTAATTAAATGGTTCTCTTAATATATGATACTAATTAACTGGTTCTCTTAATATATGATACTAATTAACTGGTTCTCTTAATATATGATACTAATTAAATGGTTCTCTTAATATATGATACTAATTAACTGGTTCTCTTAATATATGATACTAATTAACTGGTTCTCTTAATATATGATACTAATTAACTGGTTCTCTTAATATATGATACTAATTAACTGGTTCTCTTAATATATGATACTAATTAACTGGTTCTATTAATATATGATACTAATTAACTAGTTATCTTAATATATGATACTAATTAACTGGTTCTCTTAATATATGATACTATTTAACTGGTTCTCTTAATATATGATACTAGTTAACTGGTTCTCTTAATATATGATACTAATTAACTGGTTCTCTTAATATATACAACACAACCCTGTTTTTATTAAGCTTTCATTTCGCAGGAAAGCCAGTGTTTACTAAATATCGCTCCTGTCGTTTATTATCATATTCAGGTAACAATTCGTGATCAGGTTATCAGGTCATTATATTGTTTGCCTGTGTGGGCCACCTCCAAATTGCAGATAACTGGATTTTAAAAAATATAAATCTACAGAAACATAAAAACAATTTCCTAATGAGTGCACATCAAAATAATATCCAATTACTAAACTTATTATTTCAAACGTAATTGACACCAACATCTTATTATTGTTTTTTTTTAAATAATTAATTATCTCAACATCAACACGTTTTTATCAATACAACTGTTATATTCCGTTGTAGCAGAGTAAACTTGAACTTTAAGCATAGTTAACAGCCCACTCTATCCTGACTGATCGATTTCAAATTGTAAACACAAAAATGCAGAGAGCATACATTCATTACAAAACGGGGAAAAGTAACTAATCAATGAAGATGCTTCTATTATAGTATATTTGTTTTGTTACTGTTACTTGTGGCACAGTATCGCCTACATCAAGGCTGTCTAACGCTTTGCCCGCGGACGTCAAGGCATCGGGTGATACACACATAATGCCTTATTTTATTTACTCTGTCGGTTATACAGCTAATAAGAATTTGAGAGAAAAAAGTATTTCTGAATAACAGACTGATTATAGTATGTTTTTCGTTTTCGTAAGCATATTTTTTTAATTAAACGTTTAGTATAATTAAGTTTTCATCTACTTTTTTTTATAAATGTTACTATTATTACTTTTTTATCAGTATAATCGCAATTACTACACGGTTCACGCACCTCCGCAGTCATGATTCAGTCAAATGCGCTGTAATATATAAAAGCGTTGAAAAGAACTGGCCTACATCAACCAGTTTTACAAGACTCAGAAGTCGTCAAAGTAACACATTTGCCAAATGATCATCTATAAAGACGAAATAGTTAACCCAGCTTGTCCGTGTCTTCTTCTTCTTTTCTCCAGAATGTCTCATATATGTGTATTATTTAAAGCAGAGATGGACACGACTTATTTTGGAACAAGTGCCGGATGCAGTATTAGGCAGCTCGCTTCATGTTATGTACTAACAAACACTTGTCTAAATATACATATCTCATTTAGTTCTATGTTAAGTCCTTGGCTAATTATTTGGTGATGAGGGCTGCAGAGACGAGACATCTAGCCTATGAGAGAAACAAATAACGTTGAACTGTTAACGTGGAACAGTTCTGCTCAGGATGGAATATTAGATGATGATGATGATAATATTTGTAAATATATAAAGCGGATGCATAAATGTTTATATGCGGTGAGATTTCCTAATGGAAACATCTCATCTTCTGTCCCTTGGTAAGGCCATACATTGGGGTTTTTTATGTTAGGGAAGAAAATAAAACCGATATGGTCTGCATATACGGTACGACAGCCGTAGGTAAGCTACCTTAATTTATCTGCCATATATAACGCTACAACAACACTGTGAGAAATGAGAACAAATCGCTGTAAGCAAGTAAATTATGTGTAAATTTATATTTTGATTACATATTAATAAATTCTTATTTTAGGAAAATTAAAGATAATTTACTACTAGAAACATCAATGGAACAGATTGAAATAATCTGGGCGATGCCAGTAATATATCATTCTTCTGAGATAAGTAAGGTTTAGGAGAAATGTATATCAGTTAGATGTTGCTATTAATAATATAAGCAATTATTTTGTTAACTGTACACTGGACTGATTGCTACTGCTATAGAATAAAAACCGTGCACCTTGTATGCTTCTATAATAATATTAATAATAATAATTCCTCTCGTCCCGTTATACGTTACATATGGCATGCAAGCAATTTCTCCATACCACTCTATCCTTGGCAACTCGCTCAATCTCCTCCATGGAACTTGGACCAAAGTTTCTTGTCTCTCTCTCTCAGCAGAGTTTGTTTCAGGATCTCTTTAGGTCGTTCTCTCTTTCTTGAACCCTCTGCATCCCACTTCAATGACTGCTTTGATATTATTTGATCATTTCTTCTCAACGTGCGTCCAACATATCACCATTTTTTCCTTCTTATAACAGTTGTTACTAGTGGTTGCCTAGACGTATCTCTGATTTCATCACTTCTCCTGAACTCGTTCTATTTGTATGCTTCTTACAACGTAATTTATTTCGTGATATCTATGATATTCTGTGATCATCTCAAGCCATAAATTACTCATTTCCCCACAAGTTTGCAACTACCGTACTATTTTCAGGGATTGCTAGTTCTGAATGTTAGAAAGTGCCGAACTTTTAGCCTTATCGGAGACGAACGATGAGATATAAGTACCGTGTTCAAGTTGAGCACATAACAATTTCATTGACAGTTGAACAGTTAAAAGTAGGCTGGAAAGACACAGCTGGCTATAAAAAATAATATAATATTCTATCATTCCACTTCCTCAAAATTACATTGGCTACTATCGTAGATGATAGTGATTGTGTGAACTGCCCATGAGATGTTTCTATTAAGAAATAGATAGCTACACACATATGTGTCTCAATCGTAAAGTAGTTAAAATGTTTGCCTCATGTTCTGAAGGTTGTGAGTTCGAATCCGGACAGAATCACATTTGCAATTTTTGATGAGATCACTAGGATTGTTTCGGGAGCTAAGGAGTTCGCGCTCCGTGTAACACTCTCAGTGTGTGGCGTGCACTTTCTGCCTACAGGGACGAAGCCATATGGGGAAAACCGGTGCAATGAAGTCAATCTTTCGCCTTTAGATACATTTGTTAGACAAACAGTTCATTAAAAGTTAATTGTATATCCTTTACAGGTATTTGCGAATCAACCCAAGCTTTTTAACGCTGTTTGTGATTTTTCTAGGTATTATTACGTTCAGTAGTTTTGCCATTGCTTTCTGAACGGGTGGTGACATCGTCCTTTTGTAAAAATCCAAATAGTTAATTCATCATCAAGGTGCGTATCCTTTATAGGACGTTGCTCTCTTTGCAGCACATCTGAAATTCACTCTGTCTCTTGCCAGTTCACCCACTTCGTCGATGGTCATGTTCATGGTTTCTTTAATATCTTGTAGCCATCTTCTTCTTGGTCTGCCTCTGTCTCTGCGTCCTGGGACCCTGCCCTCTAGTATTGTTCTTTCCAGGCCATCGTAACGCTTGATGTGACCAAAGAATGTAATTTTTCTGTATAGTATATTGTTTATCAACCAATTCTCTTTAACATTTAGTTCTTTCAGGACATCAGTGTTCTTTTTTTTTTATTCGTAGCGTCTTTCTGTAGCATTTAGTTTCGAAGGACTGGATTTTCGTTCTTAATTTTTGTGTAATAGTTAATTACCGAAGTGAAATAATTATGTTTTATATCAATCATTCTTTGTGTGCTGAATGTCAACAGCATTCTGTGTTTACATTCTATGTTTACTCTCAACTAACTCATCACGCAACTTGCAATATAAATAGCATGTCAGCATTCTATGTTTACATTCTATGTTTACATTCTATGTTTACAGTCTATGTTTACTCTCAACTAACGCATCACACACCTTGCACTATAAATAGCATGTCAAACAAAAGTAAACGTAAAGTGGCTGAGCAAGTAAGAATGTGTTGGACATACTAAATGTGCAATTCAAAAACACTTTAAAAAATTGTGCATGGAAAGCGTTTTTATTCAACTTGAAAACTGAATCTATCTAAATTTATAGTCATGGAAAGCGTTTTTATTAAATTTGAAAGCTGAATCTATCTAAATTTATAGTCATGGAAAGCGTTGTGATTAAACTTGAAAGCTGAATCTATTTAAATGTATAGTCATGGAAGTTTGTAATACAGATCTTCCTCTTCTTCTTCTTCTTTTTTTCTCTCTAATGATGTTATGACTTACAGCGTCCGGATAAGAAGAGATCTCTAGAACGAGCTTTTGTGCGTTTGTGTGCTCTACGCACATGGTGTCTTTCACTGCCTCTGTTATTTCTGTGGTCGACATTTCGCATGGACAACCATTGGCGGAACCGCTGGGGTTCTTAAAGAAAACTTCTTATTCTCTTCACACTCATAGATACACACACATACATACTACACGATTGTCAATTGATAGCTGGCCTAAGAAAAGAAGCCTGGCCCGAAAACACAGAGTTTCGCAAAAAGCTGTACGGAGGGACGGAGTCCGTTAAAACCACAGTAGCATTCATGATAAAATCTGGTTCATCGGTCTAGGCGGGGATCGAGAGCGAGAGAGAGATAGAGAGATACACACATTCATCTGTATATTCACGCAAAAATGTGTTTTAAAATGTGTATAAAACTTTACACACAGAACGTGTCATACATATATCAACATTTACACATTCACACACAACACATGCCATAAACACACCTACATGTATACATTCACTCGCACACTACATGTATACTGTTACACACAAAATGCCTCATACATTCAAACATAAAACAAAACATTATATAGACACGAGCATACACAAATCGCACGTTTAAACAGCAGACATACATATACACATGCCATCACAATCGTATACTTGCATATTAATTCACATATACATAAACCATCACACGGCTACACACTTTATTAGATCGATAATCTCAAAAATAATAAAACCTCTCCAGGCATTGCCGTCGCCAAAGATCAAATATTGACTGCATACATATTTTACTCTTCATCCTTCACTCAGAATGTGTATACTCAAGCCTAATCAAAACAAGAATTCTTTCATTCCGGAGACTAGTATATTCCTTCTTCTATTTGTTCTAACTTATTTCTATATTATCATTGCTTCTTGTATCTTTTCATCGTTTTCTCTTTGATTTATTTCACTTTTCAGTTTCATTCACGCAATCATAAAGTGTTTTCATTAACGCAATCATAAAGTGTTTTCTATTACTGGAGATTTCTTCTTGTTTTTAACACTTTTTATTTGTAAAATAAATATAAAAATAGCAAATTAAGTTAATTGCATATCCTTTACATGACTTTGCGAATCCACCTCAGCTTTTTATCGCTGTTTGTGATTTTTCTAGGTAATATTACGTTCAGTAGTTTAAATAGCAAAAATCAAAAAGAAAGGTGCAGAAAATGAAGAATATTAAACACAACGCGGTTACCTATAAAGTTTCGAAATAAAATCTTGCCTACATTACGAAGTTACTGCACTGCAGCTGAGATATTTCTATTTAAAAAAGGGGACAGAGTATATATGGTTATTTATTGTTTAGAAAGGAAAGTAACCATTTTATGCAACGTGGCACCGTATGTTGCTGGTCAAGAGCAAAAATAGAAACTGCGATAAAGAATGTCTAAAGACAGCGAGCAAGGGAAGAATAGTAACACTGCGACTTACAAGACATGTCTAAGAGACGAGCGAGCAAGGGAAAGAATAGTAACTGCGACTTAAAGAATGTCTGGACGAGCAGCAAGGGCAAAGAATAGTAACACTGCGACTTACAAGACATGTCGTAGAGACGAGCGAGCAAGGGACAAAGAATAGTAACACTGCGACCTACAAGGCATGTCGTAAGAGACGAGCGAGCAAGGGAGCAAAGAATAGTAACACTGCGACTTACAAGACATGTCGTAAGAGACGAGCGAGCAAGGGCAAAGAATAGTAACAGAACAGAATCAGTTAACACTGCGACTTACAAGACATGTCGTAAGGACGAGCGAGCAAGGGGAGCAAGAATAGTAACACTGCGACCTACAAGGCATGTCGTAAGAGACGAGCGAGCAAGGGAGCAAAGAATAGTAACACTGCGACTTACAAGACATGTCGTAAGAGACGAGCGAGCAAGGGCAAAGAATAGTAACACTGCGACCTACAAGGCATGTCGTAAGAGACGAGCGAGCAAGGGAGCAAAGAATAGTAACACTGCGACTTACAAGACATGTCGTAAGAGACGAGCGAGCAAGGAGCAAAGAATAGTAACTACTGCGACTTACAAGACATGTCTAGAGACGAGGCAGCAAAGGGCAAAGAATAGTAACACTGCGACTTACAAGACATGTCAGTAAAGACGAGCAGCAAGGGAACAAAGAATAGTAACATGAACTTACAGACATATCTAAAGAGTGTAGACGAGAGTAGAGCATAGTAACTATTACAAAATCAAAAAGTGGCAAGCAGAATAGTATATCTGGACATACAAATTCGTAAGAGCGTAACAGGTGCAATAGTATAATCTTGACATCAAATCACAAAGATGTTAACAAGTGAATAGTATATCTATGACATACAAATCACAAAGAGTGGTTAACAAGTGAATAGTATATCTATGACATACAAATCACAAAGAGTGGTTAACAAGTGAATAGTATATCTATGACATACAAATCACAAAGAGTGGTTAACAAGTGAATAGTATATCTATGACATACAAATCACAAAGAGTGGTTAACAAGTGAATAGTATATCTATGACATACAAATCACAAAGAGTGGTTAACAAGTGAATAGTATATCTATGACATACAAATCACAAAGAGTGGTTAACAAGTGAATAGTATATCTATGACATACAAATCACAAAGAGTGGTTAACAAGTGAATAGTATATCTATGACATACAAATCACAAAGAGTGGTTAACAAGTGAATAGTATATCTATGACATACAAATCATAAAGAGTGGTTAACAAGTGAATAGTATATCTATGACATACAAATCACAAAGAGTGGTTAACAAGTGAATAGTATATCTATGACATACAAATCACAAAGAGTGGTTAACAAGTGAATAGTATATCTATGACATACAAATCACAAAGAGTGGTTAACAAGTGAATAGTATATCTATGACATACAAATCACAAAGAGTGGTTAACAAGTGAATAGTATATCTATGACATACAAATCATAAAGAGTGGTTAACAAGTGAATAGTATATCTATGACATACAAATCACAAAGAGTGGTTAACAAGTGAATAGTATATCTATGACATACAAATCACAAAGAGTGGTTAACAAGTGAATAGTATATCTATGACATACAAATCACAAAGAGTGGTTAACAAGTGAATAGTATATCTATGACATACAAATCACAAAGAGTGGTTAACAAGTGAATAGTATATCTATGACATACAAATCACAAAGAGTGGTTAACAAGTGAATAGTATATCTATGACATACAAATCACAAAGAGTGGTTAACAAGTGAATAGTATATCTATGACATACAAATCACAAAGAGTGGTTAACAAGTGAATAGTATATCTATGACATACAAATCACAAAGAGTGGTTAACAAGTGAATAGTATATCTATGACATACAAATCACAAAGAGTGGTTAACAAGTGGTCGATATGCAGCGTTCGAAGAAGATGAAGAAGCATACCACGTGGTATATAGGGTAATATAATGTAAGGCCCGTATTCTTCATTGACCGTCGGCACACGATGTGTGATGTGGTCAACATCACGCCGGCCGCCTTTACTTACCAGAGCTTTTCCTGGTACCCAATTGAGTCTGGGTCTATTTGATAGTCGTTACAGTCGGAAAAAAAACTGGATGAACCCGGACCACCAGCCTGAGAAGTGAGTTCACTAACAACCACGCTACTGCAGCTACTATAGTTATTTGCCAAAATGCAATTATTAGTGCATATCAAATAAGAAATCGGAAACAAAAAACTGTTACTAAATGTTACAAATAGCTAGAGCTGAAGTATTGAAGTGTCTTGTCGTGGGCAATAAACAACACTCTCTGGAGACAACCAATATATAGTATTGTCAATTCATTTCCATTACAATCATTATTCTTTAAGACATTTTAGAACGTCGTATACCCGATACTTTGATAACAATATCGTCTTAACACGTACTACACATACACTAGAGTCTCGATAGCATATTGATTAGTGCACTTGCTTAGTAGGACATGGGTTCGGGGTTCAATTCCACAATTGAACCAGATTTATGAGGTCAACAAAGAACCAATTTTTACCGTAGAAACAATCAGAAGTAAAGTAATCATGTGTTTATTGTTTTGGTTCGTGATGTTATTTGTGTGAAAATGTGTGGTGCCAGAAAGGTTTGTCTTGCGGCTTGTCGTATTGTAGGAGTTAGCCTGACGGCTGCAGAAGCAGGACATCTTGCCAATGAGAAAGACAGATACCGAAGGACTGTTAGAGTGAGAAAGTTTCTTCTCATACAGCTACTTGATGATGATGATCATCATCGTATCTACGTCTCCTTGTTCTCTCTAAATGTTATTTATGTTTTATTTATAACATGTTTTTATAATTTGTCATCTATCTCATCGTTTTAGTATCAATATCACACAGTAGCATGTAATGTGTAAAACATTTCTACCAAATAAGAAACTAAAATTTCTGAAGTTGCTAAAGTTTTTGAGTGAGGACTTTTCAACTTTTTTTCTTTAATTTTGATCTGTACATATTTCTTGTTTGTTATTCTTTAACCAAGATATTCAAATCTGGGTATACTGTAATATATTGTCGACATTAGTATAACCATTGACATATTTATTTTTAACAGTTTTATTAAATTCGTCTTTCCTTTATCTTTTTTCTTATCTTTTTATTCATGTACCATTTGATCACATTATGCATTTAATTTTTGTGTAAATGTTTGTTTTTGTAACTTGTTCACCTAATATTTCCTTCTTAATCTTGCTTATCTTTTGTTTTTGCAGCTTGAATTTTCTCTTCTCTTTTTGATCTTCAAATCATGTGTTTTTGTAACATTTCTTTACATTGCTTCCTTATTGATATTTTAATTTCAAGTTGTTTTTGTAACAATTTCTGACTTACTTTCTTACTTATCTTTAAATCTTTTGTTTTTGTAACAAATTTTTGACTAATTTTTACTTTTCTTTAAATCTTATTTTGTAACAATTTTGACTTAATTTCTCTTATCTTTAAATCTTTTGTTTTGTAACAATTTCTACTAATTTCTTACTTATCTTTAAATCTTTTTTGTAACAATTTCTGACTTAATTCTTACTTATCTTTTAATCTTTTTTTGTAACAATTTCTGCAATTTCATTATCTTTTAATCTTTGTTTTTGTAACAATTTCTGACTTAATTTCTTACTTATCTTTAAATCTTTTGTTTTGTAACAATTTCTGACTATCACACTCTTAATTTTTTATTTTGTAACATTTTGACTTAATTTCTTACTTATCTTTCATCTTTTTATTTGTAACATTTCGACTTACATTTCTTATTTTGTTAAATCTTTGTTTTGTAACATTTTACTTATATTTCTTACTTAATCTTCTTATCTTTGTTTTGTAACAATTTCTCTTACATTTCTTTGATCTTTAAATCTTGTTTTTGT
Source organism: Arion vulgaris (assembly GCA_020796225.1). NCBI lineage: Eukaryota > Metazoa > Mollusca > Gastropoda > Stylommatophora > Arionidae > Arion > Arion vulgaris. Next base: position 25,083,004 of record CM036761.1, on the reverse strand, counting down.
AACATTTCTATTACATTCTCTTATTTTAAATTTTTGTTTTGTAACAATTTCTGACTTAATTTCTTACTTATCTTTAAATCTTTTGTTTTTGTAACATTCATCCACTGCTTCATTATTTATTTTGTAACATGTCATCACACTGCTTCATTATTTATTTTGTAACATATCATCACACTGCTTCATTATTTATTTTGTAACATGACATCACACTGCTTCATTATTTATTTTGTAACATTCATCACCTGCTTCATTATTTATTTTGTAACATATCATCACACTGCTTCATTATTTATTTTGTAACATGACATCACACTGCTTCATTATTTATTTTGTAACATGACATCACACTGCTTCATTATTTATTTTGTAACATATCATCACACTGCTTCATTTTTTATTTTGTAACATATCATCACACTGCTTCATTATTTATTTTGTAACATATCATCACACTGCTTCATTATTTATTTTGTAACATATCATCACACTGCTTCATTATTTATTTTGTAACATGTCATCACACTGCTTCATTATTTATTTTGTAACATATCATCACACTGCTTCATTATTTATTTTGTAACATATCACAATCTCATTATGTATTTTGTAACAATGTCATCCTGCTTCATTATTTATTTTGAACATATCATCCTGTTCATTATTTATTTTGTAACATTCATACACTGCTTCATTATTTATTTTGTAACATATCATCACACTGCTTCATTATTTATTTTGTAACATGACATCACACTGCTTCATTATTTATTTTGTAACATATCATCACACTGCTTCATTATTTATTTTGTAACATATCATCACACTGCTTCATTATTTATTTTGTAACATATCATCACACTGCTTCATTATTTATTTTGTAACATATCATCACACTGCTTCATTATTTATTTTGTAACATATCATCACACTGCTTCATTATTTATTTTGTAACATATCATCACACTGCTTCATTATTTATTTTGTAACATGACATCACACTGCTTCATTATTTATTTTGTAACATGACATCACACTGCTTCATTATTTATTTTGTAATCAACGAGGAAGCAAACCAAGTATCTATGGAACAAGAGGCGAACATCTAACGTCTACGCCACGACGACCCCCGATTTCTGATTAATCTTCTCACTAAGTCATCCAAGTCCTGTTTCAACTGGACTGTGTGGAGCTCACCAAAACCGGAAAATATTCCAGATCTCTTTTGAAATCCGAGCATGCGCTCTAACTACCGACTTCAACTGTCGGGACTGACAACTCCTAAACGAACTTTCCAATATTCCGGTATAAAGTGTTGCTCTTAGCACCAAACTTAAACCAACCCCTCTGTGTGTTTTTTTGTAGAGGGCAGTCCGTCCACTTGTCCTGTCTTCACTGATTAACCCAAAACTCTTTTAGAAAACGTTTAACACAATCAATTTCCTTAGTCCGATCACCGAATCTTAAGTGAGTTGGACTCAGTCCCGAACAACGAGAACTAGTAAGTCGGACTCAGTCCCAGACAACGAGGACTAATCAAGATGAAGAAGCACTTCTGAGAGCAGAGATAGAAAATACATTGTCATTAATGCATTTAATGCCCGCCTGCCCACCGTTTTAGTAGCGCGTTGGATAACGGGTGACAAGCTCCCTGTGAGTGCGGGTTCAATTCCGCGGGTTGGTAGAAAAGCCACACGTTCTCCAGATTCACGGTGCTCATGGCACCGAACCAAAGGGTTAAGATGTCCATGGTACCGAGCCGAAGAGTCGAAAGCTCAAGTGCTTCTGGATCGGGGAAAAAATGCCTTTAATACCGTTGTATAGGGCGGTGTAGGACGATGGGGAAGTGTGCCTGTGGACTTTAATGGCCACGTGGTTAGCACAGTCGTTGTGAAACTGTTGAGGTTATGATTTTTCTTTACACATAAAAAAATTATTGGCCTTAACGTGAATTGAACCCGGGTCTTCCTCATAGGAGCGACGCTCTAATTCATTCGGCCAGACCCTCCTTAATTAAAAAGACTTAATATGTATATGTATATAAATAATTACTGGCAATAAGACAATAGAGTATGTGTTCATGTTTGTGTGTGTGTGCGCGTGTGTATACTCGAGAAAGCAATATTAGATCTGTGTGTCTGTGTGTATACTCGAGACGACAATATTAGACATGTCTGTGTGTGTAAATATATATATATATATATATATATACTCGAGAAGACAATATTAGGCGTGTGTGGGTGTGTGTGGGTATATACTCGAGAAGACAATATTAGACCTGGGTGTGTGTCTATACTCGAGAAAATAATATTAGGCTTGTGTGTGTGAGTGTATATACTCGAGAAGACAATATTAGGCTTGTGTGTGAGTGTATATACTCGAGAAGACAATATTAGGATTGTGTGTGTTTATACGCGAGAAGACAATATTAGGCTTGTGTGTGTGAGTGTGTATACTCGAGAAGATAATATTAGGCTTGTGTGTGTGAGTGTATATACTCAAGAAGACAATATTAGGCTTGTGTGGGTGTGTGTATATATATACTCGAGAAGACAATATTAGGCTTGTGTGTGTGTGTGTGTGTGTGTGTATATATATATATATACTCGAGAAGACAATATTAGGCTAATAGAGACACTTTAAAAGCAGGAACAGTTATCAGGAAAATTAAAAGAATTGACTCCTTAAGAAGTACATGTAATCAGGTATGGAACACACAATCGGGATCATACAGCAAGAAAATGTTAAGCATATAGTTATGAAATACACACTACAACAGTACCCAGACAAAATATACCAACGTTTCCTTTTTGTTACTAAACTAAACGTGTAACCGGGTTTTTGAATACAAGAATTAGTTTGCATGGGTGTCAATAATGTAACAGAGCATGCATTGGCTGCTTCTTCTTTGCGTTCGTTCTTTATGACCAATTTTAATCACTCTTTGTGATATGTTTGATCTTTGTCAAGAATGTGTATACGTTGCACATTAGTTTGGTAGACCCCTAATCGCATAGACTTCTACACGTTTGGGACATGTGCATCCTATTTCAGCCAAACCTCCTTAATCACCTCTTACGACATGCGTGGCAGGTAACAGTGTTTCTATTCTTTACACCCCAAGTTTGAGCCCAGGTAACCACTCGGTCGATTGGCTGCTTGATATATAAACTAATTCTACTCAAATTTGCTGACGCTCTTCTCATTCATTCTTTCTTATAATGTAATACTTCGTTCTCTACAGGTTCTTTACTTGACTGTTACAACGTCACAAAATTTCTAAAGCCAAGCGATTGACTTCATTGCACCGGGTTTTATTCCATATGGCTCGGTCCTTCTCCGCAGAAATCGCACGCCATCTGCCGAGAGTAATTCACACAGCACGAACTCCGTAACTCCGGCAACAATCCTAGGAGTCTCTGGAAAACATGCACTAGGGAACAGAATTACGTAGTCCGGATTCGAACCCGCGATCTTCAGAATTCACGGCAACGGCTTAACTTCTTAGCCACAAAGAATTTGCATAGATTTTATAATCTGAAATCGATGTAAATAACAGCTTTCTTGCTTCGTTACTGAGCGCAATGTACAGGTCATAGGTCATGAGAAGTAACAGAACGAACTTGATAACGAAGTGAGAAATAACACATTGTACTAGATAACGATGTAACATTAAGTACTTTCTTCTTCATTATTTCAGTGTATCATCATGAGCACTAACGCCAACCCATTTAGTGCGAGTCACATGTGTTCGACTTGACGCAATAGGTCATACCGACATCGTTTATGTTTTATGTGTGTGAATGCTAACATAAGATAAAGGTGGTAAACATTTTCACATGTTGCATTAGTTAACATTAATGTTCGGCATATGTTTGCTTCTATAGATAACAATTTATATTACACAATTAAACTATATGGACGTATTAATGAGATGTATTGACTCATTAATTCATGAATTTATTTATTTATTTATTTATTTATTTGATTGATTTGATTGATTGATTGACTAATTGATTAGATCTTCATCCTCATGGCCCTTAGATGAAAAACCATATGTAATCTAATCTCTTTCTTATACAGTAAGATCTCATCAACAGTGCACAAACTTGGTAGCATCGATGGGGGTACACGATGTAATATTGAAGATGGTAAACATCTTTGTAAGGGTTTTATTTTAATTTTTTGTAATTCATTTTCTCGGGCAGCGACTTCGCAGCCTAATCTTAGCGATTTTCAACTGTTAATGTTTGTTATACGTGCTCAACATAAACAAAGTACCTACGTTTTATCGTCCGTCTCCGATAGAGTTAGGAACTTGATACCACCTACACTGAGAGGACTGTTAGACAGACTATTAAAAACTTGATAGGAACAGCATCAGTGCTAGAGCATATTAAGAAACAACAAACCATACGACTCAACCATATAACACGATTACCATCCAACAGTACACCACAACTAGCACTACGTTACAGATACAATGGTTTTAGTGCGAAAGGTCGACCACACAAACAAAGGATGGCAGAAAAATCATAGTTGTTAAAAAATACCACATATGAAGCATACTCGATAATGAGCAGAAGATGGAGATGGATAGGACACACACTGAGGAAACCCCTGACAGCATCGTGAGACAGGCTCTCCGATGGAACCCCAGGGCAATAGAAGTAAGAGAAGACCCAGAAACACCTGGAGACGGGAGTTAGAGATGGAATGCAAGTGGACGGGAGAGAGTGGCGAGATCTGGAAAGGATGGCCTTGGATAGGCGGGCTTGGAAGACCTTGGTTGCGGACCTATGCTTCCCTAGGAGCGAAGGGTGAAGAAGAAGAAGAAGAAGAAGCATACTCGACAACACTTAACCGAAATGAAATAGAAAGAAATGGTGACATATTCTTTACATGACGTCGGCATCAACCACAGTAAACGAATCGTTAATTTTCTAGGCACCACTTATACATTCAGTAGTTTGTCATTGATTTCTGAACGGTGAGGTCTATTTTTATAGTTCGTAAAAGTCCACTGAAAAAAATTTCTTTTCAAATTGCCCGCCGCCTAGTTTGAACCAGGTACCCTTGCTTTGTGATCGAGCTGACTACCACTATGCCACTGAGGCCAACTTAACAGAACTCTATGTATACCACCCTCAACGCTGAAAGGCACAACATATTTAAATGAAAGAAAAAAGACAATGTCCCCATGTTTTAGCAGTTCTGCTTCCATTTTCGTTATACTCAGTGCAATTTTCTAACAGACATTTTGGGGCAGACCCCTCATTACATGCTGACTAGATATATTGCTGAGAGCGTTTTCTGCATTATTTGACACGCCCATGTACCCCTGACATCAGCTGCTACAATTTTTAATGACTTTGGCTTCTTATGCGTCTGTGTATCTGTGTGATTGAAGTTTTTATCTTTTTTTTTTTATTTTATTTTGCAGGAGTCAGGTTGTATATGAAAATATAGAATCGACAGAGAAATGAGATATATAAGGAAATCAATGTTTGATAACTTCAAGATGTCGATTTTAAGATTTTTTTTTTAAATCTTGCAGATGAGATGTGAAACTGTATCGATGTTACTAGAAGAAGCTAAGCTATAAACACAGGCATCAGAAAAATTATAGGAGCCAAATTTATGATAATCTATATGAGGAGATAGAGAAGAAAATGATTGTGTAATCTTCTGATAAGTAAAGATGTCCTAGGGGATGCTCTGAAAGGAGATTTACTGAGGAGAGAGAGAGAGAGACGGGAGAAATATTGGAATCAATTTCATAAGACATTACGTGAGTTACCCAGGATAGAGCGGTAGGGAAAACTTACTTGCAACGTATGTAACGTACATACATAACACCACGCACACACTAGCCGTACATACGTGTTTCATATATCACACAGCCCTCACACGCTAGTCGAACATATATGTTACATATATCACACAGCCCTCACACACTAGTCGTAGATAGGTGTTACATATATCACACAACGCTCACACACACTAGTCGTAGATACGTGTTACATATATCACACAACGCTCACACACACTAGTCGAACATATATGTTACATATATCACACAGCCCTCACACGCTAAACGTAGATATATACATCACACAACACTCACACACTAAATGTAGATACATACATCACACAACACTAACACACTATATGTAGCTACGTGTTACATACATCACACATTCCTAAGCCACTTGTTTCATACATACAAACTTGTAAACTGTGTATGTAACATACATCGCATACATACAAATAAACACCAATATCCATGACATTGATAATGACCTACTAGGAACCGGACTTCTTGTTGCTGTTTACGACCCACATTGTCGTTTATCGTACGCTAACCAGATTTTGGAAGAAGCAGCAAGATTGGAGGCGGAACTGAAGTAAATCTAATCCAATTGAGAAAATTGGTTGACTTGATCGGAGAGATCAACCATCGTGTCATAAATTGTTTAGAGATTTGGCGTAACGCGGTGTCTGTAACAAGTATCTAAGTACGTCTAGTGTGTGAGTGTTGTTTGATGTATGTAACTATGTCTAATGTGTGAGTGTTGTATGATGTATGTAGCTACATCTAGTGTGCGTGTTGTATATTGTATGTAACAGCGTCTAGTGTGTGAGAGTTGTATGATGTATGTAACTATGTCTAGTGTGTGAGTGTTGTATGATGTATGTCACTAGGTCTAGTGTGGAGTGTTGTATGATGTATGTAACTATGTCTAGTGTGGAGTGTTGTATGATGTATGTCACTACGTCTAGTGTGTGAGAGTTGTATGATGTATGTAACAACGTCTAGTGTGTGAGAGTTGTATGATGTATGTAACTATGTCTAGTGTGGAGTGTTGTATGATGTATGTAACTACATCTAGTGTGTGAGTGTTGTATGATGTATGAATGATCAATCCACCTCTATCATAGTCTTTTAATGATGATCTTCAGTGATGGACAGTTTGTTTGTATTAAAAGGTATTCATTTGATATTGTATTATTTGAATAGAATATTCCCATGATTCTTATTAAATATTTATTTAGAAATGTCTACAGCTTGTGAATGACGTTTTGTGTCATTTTCTAACACTCACTGTATAATAACATTCCCATGACACTGCTTCTGTATATTTTACATTTTATGAATTAAGTTTCTGAATTCTGGTTTCGATTTGTCTATTTACTCTGCTATACTCGGTTAAAATACTTTGAAATGTTTGAATTCAATTACTGGTTTTTGAAGATTATTGTTGATTTATTTGTTTATTGGATTTTTGTTTGATTTATCAATATTGTTTATATCATTTCGCTGATATTTTTCCACATTTTTTAAATTATTATTTTTCGTTTGTTCTTTACGACCAATTTGATCATTCTTATTGTGATATATAATTGATCTTTGCCAAGAACGACTATAACGTTGCGCCCCTGTTAATTCCCCTACTGGTGAAGGATAGGCGCATCCGAAAGAAAATAATTGTCGGCCTACTTTTCCCCATAGCAAGACATTCTAATTTCTTTAACCTTTAAAAATAATTGACGAAGTCTAGTTGGTAGAACCCTTGCTTAGCAATCCAAAAATATCGGGATCATTTCCATTTTTAGATACGTCCCAATTGACCCAGCTTATTTTAGTAGCTACTATTTAAAGTTTTCTAAATAAAATATGGAACTGCAAGTTATATAGTACTAAAACTAAATTACGAATTTTCAATTCAAGTGTTGTATCAATCCTAACATATGCCAGCGAGAGTTGAAAAATGACTAAAGATATAGAAAGCAAGTTGAAAGTACTTGAAAATAGATGTCTGCGAAAAATAATGAGCATAAAATGCAACGAATTCATGTGAAGAGATGAAATCAGAGAAATATCTGGTCAACCATTAGTGACAATTGTTATAAGAAGGAGAAGATGGAGATATGTTGGGCACAACTTGAGGAGAAATGATCAAAGAATATCAAAGCAGGCATTAAAGTGCGATGCACAAGGGATCAAGAAAGAGAGGTCGACCTAAGGAGATCATGAAACTAACTTTTCTGAGAGAGACAAGAAATATCGGTCGCAATTCCATGGAGAAAATTGAGCGAGTTTCCCAGGATAGAGCGGTATGGAGAAATTGCTTGAAGTCCCTATTTAACGTATAACGGTACGAAAGGAACTATTATTATTATTATTCCAAGTTTAGAATTGAAAGAACGCACTAGAAAGACAACTGGCTATCTAATCTTTAAATGCATTGGTTATTGTATCTATTGCACCGAACTTATTCATAGACATAGGGGTATCTATAACAAAATGGTGCAGACGATTGTCTATCGTTCTGAAGGCTATGAGTTGCAATCCGGACCGAGTCACATATACTATTTTCTCATGAGATCACTAGGATTGTTTCTGGAGCTACGTAGTTCGTGTATTTACAACACTGTCACCAGATGGCGTGCAATTTCTGCTGACAGAGGCAAAGCCATATTAAGAAACCTGGTGCAATTAAATCATTCCTTCATTTTTAGACCCTCTAGAAGTAAAAAAGCTCCAGTCAAGTCACTTACTATAATAAACAAACCATATTTGATATTACTTGTTAAGGTTATATAGACATCCTTATGGAAGGTAATCTGCCCTTATTTTCCTTATTGCAGTGACTATACGAGTCGATGACCCTTGCTATTGTCCTCGAGACAGAGTTCCTCGAGACATAGTTCCTCGAGACAGAGTTCCTCGATACAGAGTTCCTATTCCTACTGTTGTTACAGTATAAAAGAAGAATAGATATATCTTGTAATAACTCTAAATCAAAGAAAACTGGCTGATACTATAAATGATAATGAAAATCAATGATACAATTTAGAACATATAAAAAGACACAAATGGTTGGTTAAGATCATTATCGAAGGAAACATCCCGGGAAAAAAGAGAAGATGTTGACCACGGATAATGTAAAGGTAAGAGGATTAACTGATCATTTGAGAGTGACCGCTACAGGGCAATGACATCTGGTCAATGAGAGAAATTCATAAGACCTATCAGTGTGGCAAAACTCTGCTCATGACAAGCTATTGGATGATGAAGTTATTCTACTTTTCCTATATTTAAAAAGCTATCAAGAAGTGGCCACATTGTGGAAAACGTAAACGACGTCAAATATTTTAAAGTCCTAGTATTTATTTAAATAAAAGTAAGGTATTCTCATGGACTTTAGTGGAAGCAGTAGAGAAAACAGAAAAGGTTAAACCCTAAACAGACATGGAGACGGAGTGTTCTGAAGTAACTGAAGGATGTCTGACTATTCTGAGAAGCCATAAAGAACACACGAGACCAGTAAAAAGTATCCAATAAATGTTGAGGTCCTATGCTTCACTATGAGCTGAGAAGAATGAGTAAGTAAGTCAAATATTTTAATTTCCCCATATTTATTGTCAACAAGTGACTGTAGCATACAACATGTGGAGGAAGTCAAATAATTCCAGTCACGGCACTCATTAAGAATCATCGTGACTTCTACCAGGAATAAGTAATGGCTCACAGTTTGACACTGAGTATTCCACGCAGTTTGACTTCCTGTAGAAACCGAGAGAAACGCCAGAACAAAAGAAGGGGAATTAGTCATTTCAAATACGTAGTGTATTTTTCCTATATTATAAGTTTAGTTTTGTACTTGATTTTCTTTATATTGTGTTTATTCATGTCCAATTGTGGAGAGTCTGTCTAACTGGATTAGAGCGCGGCTCCTTTGCTGGAGACTCCGGTTCAATCCACGGTAATGCCAAAGAGTTGTTTTCTGTCGAGGGCATAAAAAACATGATAAGCTGAAGAGTTTCACGGCGAGATGACTGCACTAGCAATGAGGCTATTACATTCTACAGGCACATGTTCTTTCTATCGAACACCGCTAAAAAAAATGTGGTATTACAGTCATTAACGACAGTTTTTATCTATTTTTATTATTCGTGTCCTATTCTCTTTATTTCGTTGGGGTTTTTTTTATCAGTGCTTAAATCTTGTTTTCTCTGTAAATTAACTGGTTTTTTAAATTTACTTATTCAATGTATTCTTTTCGTTTGTTTGTCTCTTCAGTTAAACTGTTATTTTCATACTTTATTTCTTTATTTCTTTACTTGATATGTTTTTAGTGATGATGATGATAATGACGATGATGATAATGATGATAATGACGATGATGATAATGAACATGATGCCGGTGATGATGTGGATAATGATAATGATGATAATGCTGTTGATATGGATGATGAGGATCATGACGATAACGATGATTGTGATAATAATGATGATAAATACGATTATTATGTAGATGAGAATGATGATAATGATCGTTATGATGCTGATGATAGTGATGTTGGTGATTATGATCTGGCAAGCAGCATATATTCTTCGACCATGCAGCATTCCGAGCGTACTCTCAGAAATGGTAACAATGCACTGCAAGATTCTGTGTGTATAATTCATTTGTTGACATGTAGTTAAGCTGTACAGTAAAAATAATTGGTGCAGTGTACATTACCAATAGATGTTTCTTATGAGAACGATCTTGTTCTATAACAAGAACTCTATCAATATGTATTACATTCGTCTTTACAAGTAAAAGTGACTTCTCTCTCTTTCTCTCTCTCTCTCTCTCTTCCTTCTCTCTTCGGATTTTTCATATATATGTATATAAATATATTCTTTTTGCCATTTCTTGATTTCCGCATTTATGTAGTTTTTCATTTTTAGTCACATATTGCTTTCGAATCATGGACAATGAACAGACAAATGGTAAGAACATTGGAAGCCACATAAATATGGTTTCTCAGAAGAATATTGTAAGTTCCATGGACAGGTAAAATGACCAATGAAGAGATGTTGTCGGAGATAGATTCATATCGAAATCAAATCAATCGAATATAAAGCAGACAATCAAGATTTATCGGACATATAATTAAAAGGGGCATTTTAGACAATTTTGTAACAACAGGCAAAATACAGTGGAAGAGAGATAGAGGGAGACAAATGGATGAAATTCCGGATGAATTGAAATCATGGTTCGGCAATGGTTCAGTGACGGAATAGATAATTGTACCAGAGACAGACATATGTGCAGAGACATGATCGCCTACACTAACCGGAATGGTACTTGATTGATTTCCATTGTAAAACCGTTACAGATTTATTGTCTGGTTTTATAAGTTATTGTCTGTCGTATATGAAGTCTGTATTTCTTCACTTCTTTTCTATCCTTTGTTACTTGATGAAAACCTTTTATTTGAAACGTACTGTGTTATTAGAGCCAAACATAGGCAATGAGCAAAGCACAGTCACACGAAATAACTACATGTGAAATGCGCTGCCTGCGAAAAGTCACCAACATCAGGATAAGAAAGAAAGTTGGCACATAATCTTGCTTGAATTACATTGAGAAACAAATAATGAGTCACATAATAAGAATGTATCCAAACTCCACAGAATACAGAATTTTCTATAACAGAACATCTGGAAAGAAGACGATTGGAAGACCACGGAACAGATGGCTAGATGGCATAGCAGAATCTTGTCGAAGAGCAAAAATAACAATCACCTAAGCCACCAGAACAGCGCAAGATAAAAACAGAAAACAACGACACAGACAACAACCCGGTAACAGTGTGACGACAAAAGTAGAAGAAGATTTGAAAAATCGCTGCATATTGTTTTTGTACTTTGTAAATTTTGGATATAAAAGTTGAGAAAAAGATATGAAAACATATTTTTATCTATATATGAAGAGAGAACTGTGATAATTCTTTGAGTTAGATCTTGTCAAACATTCATTGATCATTTTAATATAAGCTGTCACTGTCTCTTATGTCAAAGCAAATTAACCAAACACAGAATGGCTTTCTTATTTTAAGTAAACTTCGTTACTCTGTTCGAATATATGTGTAGTAGCTTACCAAATGGATTTTATGTGTATGGGCGTATTCTGTTTACGTGTGTATGAGGAATATGTTACTATGTGTATATGTGTGTGTTAGTACTATATGTGTATGTGAGTGCGTGTACCAATGTGCGTGTTTTCATCTGTGTGTTGTATTTATACGTGTGTACGTGTGTTCTGAGATTGTTTGAGCGCGATTGTGTGCGTGTGTGAGTGCATTACGAACAAACTAGCAATTACTTACGTTTATAGTTTATACGTATTGGCTACCAGTTACCACATATATTGTTGATTGATTAGTTGGTTTATTGATTGATAAGTGGATTGATTGATTGATAAGACAGGATCAATAAATTTTATTGAATATATGTGTGGGATGCGATCTATTTCTTATACATGACGAATTTGTCGGTAGTGCACGATGTCAGTAGCACTGACAAGGGCTCCTGGTGTACTTTTCAAGATATTGACAGTCTGTAGCCATTTTATTGTTAATTCTGTTCAATAATTCTGTTTATTTCTGTTTCCCATATAGTAAAGTCAAGTTACTTCTGTTCCCCACTTTCTAACGTCAAGTTTACTTATGTACCCCATTTTCTAAAGTCAAGTTTACTTCTATTCCCCAATTTTTAAGTCAAGTTTACTTCTGTACCACCCACCCCCTTTTTTAAGTCAAGTTTGCTTCCATCTTCCGCTTTCTAAAGTCAAGTTTACTTCTTTTCTCATTTTCTAAAGTCAAGTTACTTCTCTCCATTTCTAAAGTCAAGTTTACTTCTGTTTCTGACTTTTAAACTCAAGCTTACTTCTGTTCCGCGCTTCTAAAGTAAATTTTACTTCTGTTCTCCACTTTCTAAACTCAAGTTTACTTCTGTTCTCCGCTTCTAAGTAAAGTTTACTTCTGTACACCACTTTCTAAACTCTAGTTTAATACTGTTCCCCAGATAATAAAGTAAAGTTTACTTCTGTACTCCACTTTCTAAACTCTAGTTTACTTCTGTTTACCAGATAACAAAGTAAAGTTTACTTCTGTTTTCCAGATAACAAAGCAAAGTTTACTTCTGTTTACCAGATAATAAAGTAAAGTTTACTTTGTTTCAAGATAACAAAGTAAAGTTCACTTCTGTTTCCCAGATAACAAAGTAAAGTTCACTTCTGTTTCCCAGATAACAAAGTAAAGTTTACTTCTGTTTACCAGATAACAAAGTAAAGTTTACTTCTGTTTACCAGATAATAAAGTAAAGTTTACTTCTGTTTCCAAGATAACAAAGTAAAGTTTACTTCTGTTTCCCAGATAACAAAGTAAAGTTTACTTCTGTAACCCATTTTCTAAAGTCAAGTTTACTTCTATTCCCCAATTTTAAAGTCAAGTTTACTTCTATACCACCACACACCCCCACCCTTTTTAAAGTCAAGTTTGCTTCCATCTTCCGCTTTCTAAAGTCAAGTTTACTTCTTTTCCTCATTTTCTAAAGTCAAGTTTACTTCTCTCCATTTTCTAAAGTCAAGTTTACTTCTGTTTCTGACTTTTAAACTCAAGCTTACTTTGTTCCCGCCTCTAAAGTAAATTTTACTTCTGTTTTCCACTTTCTAAACTCAAGTTTACTTCTGTTCTCCGCTTTCTAAAGTAAAGTTTACTTCTGTACACCACTTTCTAAACTCTAGTTTAATACTGTTCCCCAGATAATAAAGTAAAGTTTACTTCTGTACTCCACTTTCTAAACTCTAGTTTACTTCTGTTTCCTAGATAATAAAGTAAAGTTTACTTCTGTTTCCAAGATAAAGTAAAGTTTACTTCTGTTTTCCAGATAACAAAGCAAAGTTTACTTCTGTTTACCAGATAATAAAGTAAAGTTTACTTTTGTTTCCAAGATAACAAAGTAAAGTTCACTTCTGTTTCCCAGATAACAAAGTAAAGTTCACTTCTGTTTCCCAGATAACAAAGTAAAGTTTACTTCTGTTTCCCAGATAACAAAGTAAAGTTTACTTATGTTTACCAGATAATAAAGTAAAGTTTACTTCTGTTTCCAAGATAACAAAGTAAAGTTCACTTCTGTTTCCCAGATAACAAAGTAAAGTTTACTTCTGTTTCCCAGATAACAAAGTAAAGTTTACTTCTGTACACCATTTTCTAAACTCAAATTTACTTCAGTACCACTTTCTAAATAAGACGATTTCAACACTTGCTACACAGATACGCTGTACTATTAACCACACTTAATAAGTCAGGACTTCAAGATTACCCAACTTTCTTTAAGTCAAGATTTTCCGTTTACAAAACTTCCCAAGTTTAGAATTTTATCAAACTCGTTCAAATCAAGTTTCTTTCATTACTTCATTTTTGAAGTCAAAATTTCTTGTTTTCAACACTTTATTAAGAAACAATTTCCCTTCTTATCGCCCGTTTGCATTCAAAGATCTAACACCTATTTGAGAATATAGAATCAAACCACTTAAAATAGCATTATGGTACTTAACGTTGCAGGTGTAACTATCGAGTTCATGCCAAATGATATCTTTAACATTAGCAACAAATATTCTTGTAAACAAAACGTGTTACATGTAGTTTTTATGTATGTGGGTGTCTATAACATGTTCTTTCAATGAACAAATATTTATATTTTTGTGTAGTAAACATTTTTATATCATGATCAACATCAAATAGCTTATCCTGGGCAGAACTTTTCCACCCCAACAGTCCTCCGGAATTTCTCTCTCTCTCATACAGGCCTTTGCAGATGTCATTATCAAATCATCAGTTGCATCCTGAATCCATATCTCCATGGTCTTCCTCTTCTTCTCTTTGCCGGTATGCCTCCTTCCATGATGGTCTTCTCCAGCCTTTTATGTCCTTTTATATGTCCAAAATACATGTTGCTTGAATGAACGAAATATTTATATTTTTGTGCAGTAAATTTTTTTATTTCAGTGTTACAAAAGAGTCATCTGTATTTCATGGATAGAGAAGAAAAAAAATTATATTCATAAAAAACTTAAAATCAAAGAAAACTGGCTAATGCTACAGATAATTAGAGATATCTGAAGTATTTTTGACATGTAAAAAACACGAAGGCTTAGCGATAACTATTATGGAAGGTAGCATCCCGACAAGAAGATAAGTAGAAGACCACGGTAACTTATTATTATTTGAGCATGACGGCTGCTGAAGTGGGACATCTGACCTATGAAGAGAGAAATTCAAAAGGACTATATGTGGAAACTCGGTGCAATATAGTAAATCCTTCCCCTTTAGGCCATTTTGTTTTCTTATATGCCTCTACAATCGGATGTTAACATGAAGTGAAAGTGTTTAAATCGTCGAGTTGTCATTGGTCTATATCTCACTACCATATGTTGCCAACGGAAAAACGCTAGCTCTTAAACACTAAATTGTAGTTCTTATGTCAGTTCCCTTGCATATGTTATTTAGTTCTTTTAGTTGCAATAATATTAAAACAGCTTAAAGAAATTGATATTAACATTATAGAAACAAAATCAGAAAACGAATTTTGTCTAGTGCATTTTGACAAGCAAAGTAACTTGTATCTGATTTTGTAATTGATATTCCATGTTCACAAATGGTTATACGTACATTGTTCCCACGTTTACTGCTTTTAATGTTAAATAACCTTGTATAATAGCGGTCTGATCGCGCTATGTAATGTATACATTTTTTAACCAACTTAACTTACTCATAACTCGATAAAGAAATCACGTGTTGTGTTGGAAAAAGTCGCATTGACCTTCCAAATTTGTTTCTAGAATAAGCTGTACAAATTTCATGATATCAGAAATTAGCGTACTTAAGCGTTTCCCGTAACACACACAGAGAGACTCAAATTTATAGTGAACATACAATGATCAATTCCCTTCACCATTTTACAACTCTTACAGCATATCTGCTAGAAACTGCTTGGTAAAGGAATTGGTTTAGCAACAGATAACTTGCCGTTCATCTTCGACATATTTTTACTAAACTCCTCTCATCATTATAATCACCCACTGCATCTCTATACACACGATTCAATTGACACTCTCACAAACGTTGATTTGTCTCTATCTATAATTGAAGATTAGGAAAATTGAAACGAAGCAGATATAGAGAAATATTCTGAGTGCGCACAGATGTTTGTACCCTTCAAGTAATCAGATTTCAAAGTCTGTGATCAATTTCATGATGTCGTAACACAAGAATTATTTTCTTCGTCTTCAAATTTCGGCACAATTTTTTTCTTCTCAAATTCCAGAATCAAAAGCATCTAAATGTCATCTGCTGACATGCTCTAGCAGCGCAGTGTTGACTACATTTTATTGCTCTGCTTGAATGGTATTTATGAAATACAAGCAAGATAAAGTATTCTTTAAACTGGAAGATAAAGTCCTCCCAAATACAACTACATATCTTTGAAGTGTTATCAGCAACGAATGAGGCACTGGATCTGACATTACCAGCAGACTGATTAAGGTACGGAGTGCGTTCATGACTATTCTGACAGCCTGGAAATCTACCCAATACAGCATTAAAACCAAGACTAATAGCTGGGTACTATCAACTTTGCCAAGACCCACGACAACCTGGAGGAGAATGATAGAGCAAGAACTGAAAGAAATGTATCATAGCTGGAACACAATACAGAGTAAGGCCATGAGCAGAGAAGAATGGTGTGCGTTTGTTGCAGCCCTAAACGCCAAGGATGTAACAGGCTAAAGAGAAAGGAAGTATTCTATAAATGTTATATTGTTATATATCGATGAAATTATTATATAGTACTACATTTGTTGTATAGTGAGTTGTTGTATCTGTTTTATAATGATATATTTTTAGTATAGTGATAAACTTGTTATATAGTGATAAACTTGTTAAATAGTGATAAACTTGTTATAAAGTGATAAACTTGTTATATAGTGGTAAACTTGTTATAAAGTGATAAACTTGTTATAAAGTGATAAACTTGTTATATAGTGGTAAACTTGTTATAAAGTGATAAACTTGTTATAAAGTGATAAACTTGTTATATAGTGATAAACTAGTTATAAAGTGATAAACTTATTATATAATGATCTCTCTCAAACATCTCATTGAGGTCAATAAAACAAAGAAGAATAAAATGCTTAGGACATCTCGCATTTAATTAATTCACAGTCACTATTTGGACAAGAAACTAAGACTGTTTGTACCAACTAATGCATAAGTAATAACAAAAACATTAAAGAATAAAATGGAATCTTTCGATACAAAGTGCTACATAATTATTTACAGAGAACAACCTGCACAGAGAAGACAAGAAATATAAACATCTGCAAGATCTGACTATCGAGGAAGATTCGCTGATAAACAATATCATGTCTATGAAACTGAAGTCTCTTAGTCACATTAAACCAGTATTTCCCAAAGTGGGCGGTACCGTCCCCAGTGGGCGCTGAATGGTTCGGGGGTTCAGAAGAATTTGGGGGTGTTCGGGCGATTAGGGTAGGTGACTCTTAAAGAAGAAATTAATAATAACAATTTTAAAATAAATTATTTTCGTGATTTTGCGATTGAATAATCATTTAAAATTTGAATTCTGCATTTTAATTCATCTTATGCCCATCTTTCACGATCCATTCTTTCATCAATTTTCTATTTCATGTATATAATCATTTGAAAATTGACCATGTAACGTAAATATATATCAATTTTCTATGTTAAAAGAAAATAGAGCATGTATATATGGGGGTGCGTTGGCAAGCTTTTATGATGTGGAGGGCGTTACAAAGTTTATGTTGTGCAAAGTGGGAGGTGGGCTGAAAAAGTTTGGGAATCTATGCATTAAACGATCGTGAGAGAAAAGTAATGGAGTTCCTGTAAATACAAGGCAGTGTACTACCAAGACGATGGAGGCAACAGAATATTAAACAAACTTTCAACATGATGTTGGAGGAGGCGGGAAAAACTTGCTGGAGGCCAAGTATTTCACATGTGTAGTGTGATAATGGCTACGTTCGGCAAATGACATACTTTATTATGATAATGTGTGTGTATGTGTGAATTATGTACCTTCGTGTGCAACAGTTGACTCAGAAAATTACTGTATCATTTAATCAAAGAATGTAGGATAGCAGATAACGAAGTTGATAGCACACTTTGCTAGTGATAACGCACAATATAGATTGCGGGGTTCGATGCTCGTTTATGTTCGATTATCGGCGTGCAAACGTGCACGGTTGGACTACAGGTTCCCTGATTCTTTCCGTGAGTATCTAAATTACAAGTCTCTCTGAAGTCAGATAATGGCTTACCTGAATGGCGAGGGGTGACAAGGAAAGCAACATTTACGCAAAATTCAGTCAAAAGGCAACATATTTAGCTTGATTTTATAGCAGACAATCGAAAAACAATTGAGAAATAATAGATTTTTTAATAAATGAGTTTCTGGAAAGTTTAATTTTCTAGTCCCTATATTATTTTACTCCACATGTACATAGTTTACACCCCAATGGCCTGCATTATTTCCTTCACGTGAAACTAGATTATTTACTCCGCGAAGGATTGTACTATTTAATCTGCGAGAGATTGTGCTATTTAATCTGCGAGAGATTGTACTATTTACTCCGCGACGGATTGTACTATTTACTTTACTAGGAACTGGATTATTTACGCTACAAGGAACTACATTATTTACTCCACAAGGAACTACATTATTTACTCCACAAGGAACTACATTATTTACTCCACAAGGAACTACATTATTTACTCCACAAGGAACTACATTATTTACTCCACAAGGAACTACATTATTTGCTCTACACGGAACTACATTATTTACTACACAAAGAACTACATTGTATACTCCACAAGGAACTAGATTATTTACTTCACAAGGAACTACATTATTTGCTCTACACGGAACTACATTATTTACTACACAAAGAACTGCATTGTATACTCCACAAGGAACTAGATTATTTACTCCACATACAGAGAAAGTGTGTATCTGCAGCCTGCCCCGTGCGTTGCTGGGGCCCTAAAGGGGACCAAAGAATAGTAACACAGAGACCCTCAATGCATATCGTAAGAGGTTACTAAAGTATGGGCCTAGGAAGCTGCCCTAGTAAATAAAAAGCGTCGCAGAAATCGGATGTCTTGGCCTACTTGCAGGACCATAACTGGCATAACGTACAATCGTTCTCGGCTCAGATCACATATAAATCACAAAGATTAGTTAAAAAGTTGTCGATATGGAGCGTTCAAAAGAGAATAAGAAGAAGAATGTTATATGCAGAAGTTTACTCAATGAAGTTTACTCAATGTGAAAATGAAATGTTTACTCTACGATTTACTAGCCTTTGAGAAACATGATTACCTGATCAACAAATAACTACATTGTTATCGCCTCAGTTAATTACATTGCCTTCCAATTACTTGAAATATCCAGGGGCTTACATGTATCAACTGTCGTGGACCTGCGGGTGTTCAGGACATAGAGAAAATAGACATGCTTGCATTAACACCGTGTGTTCAGGTTGGATAGAATAGACACTTCGACTGCTAAGCGACCGCTTCTTGGATGGGAACACTAAATCTGATGTGAAGTCTATAGAAGTGTTTTTTGTAATGAGGTATGTTCTACAAGCACAAACTGGATGTGTCTTCTTCTCTTCCACTATTTACTTCTTTTTAGAAATGTTGAAAATGGAGGTGGGTGTAGTGATCTTGTGTGTGATTGTTCTATTGCACTTTGTAAGTTGTTATTCACTTTCTTAAGGCTGTTCTTGATGCCGTCACTCCATCTTTTGCGTTGTCTTCCTCTTTCCCTGTACTCGCTTTACTGTTTTTATATGCATGAGAAACAAATTTAGAAGTGTTAACACAAAAGTAACAATTATATTGAATATTCTGTAACATATTTCTAAATTGTTACTTCTTAATGATCATCTAGTAAATTGTACTTCCTAAATAGTACTTGACCACACTAGCATTACATCCAAATTTCTGGACTATAGACCAGACTCTCATAGGCCAGATGTTCAACCTCAGCAGCGACTTAATTTTATCAGTTTTGAAGGGATGCCTCCTTTCATGATGGTCTTTTACAACCTTTCGTGTTTTTTAAATATCCAAAATACTCAAATTTTCTAATTCTTGATGTTAGTATCAGTTAATTGTCTTTGATTTTGAGTTCCTTCTGGATAGATCTACTTGTTCTCTTCTCTGCGCACGGTCTAAGGAGATCTCTCCTCTAACACTTTTATTCGGAAACAAATATATTATTAGCTCTATGATGCACTGAAGAATTTTCTATCAGACTTATATAAACAATGGTTGCTTGCATATAGTGTTTATCCCTTTCATCAGACTGCTTCAAACCGATCTTAGGCTGAGATCACACAAATCACATAGAGTGCTTAACCAATTGGTCACTATGGAGCGTTCCAAGAAGAAGATGATGCAAATTACTAAACCAGTACACGACACGTACACGTGTTTGTTTGTTAAGTAGAGGATTTAGAACCTTTTTGCCGAGGCACGCCCTTTCAACCTAAGGCGAACCTTTTTATTGGTTATATCAGAGCGTGTAGGCCAACAAACATGAAAACTAAGAATTAACTCCTTTCGGAGAATCCAAGAGTTTAAATTTTTACTTGAGATATAGACATAATATATAGATATATAAGCAACATAGATCCCCTTAAATATATAGTGTGAGATATAGACATATCCCACCTTACACGTCAAGCGTACATTAATCAAAACATCCTAGCAACCATTGAATAACTACAACAGCTTATGTCCCCAAACATAACTTCGTATCGACAATAACCTGTATATCTGTTTTTTCCCTTGATGCACACATAAATCGCACAATGTCTCTCTCTGTTCTGTTAGATTCTTATCGCCCTTGAGCCTTATCTCGAATCATCTTAATTGTGTCCCCTTTTGTTTAACGCTGTTTCTATCGACAGAATCGTTAAATATTTATGTCTCCTATTTTATGTCTCGGGTTTTTTTTAATACTTTCCTGTATTTTGTATTACTTTGTTAGCTAATATTGTTTCTTCACAAAACATGAATTCTATTTCGAGCTTCAATCTAATCGTTTTCTCTATTCTTTGTCTCTGTCTCTCTCTATTTATCTATATTTCTCTATCTTTCTCACTGGTAATTTATATATATATATATATATATGGGATTTATATTTATATCTTTATCAATCTGTAGGATGCCTAAACCTTTGTCAGTATGTGAGGCAGTCGAACATATATTTGTATATCTTGGATAATATATATATATAACTGACTTTTTTTTCCTTCTAATTGCATATCCTTTACAAGGACTTTGTGAATCAACCACAGTTTTTTAACGCTGTTTGTGAATTAATTTTCTAGGCACTATTACGTTCAGTAGTTTGCCATTGCTTTTTGAACGAGTGGTGCCATTGTCCTTTTGTAAAAATCCACTCGAAAATTTGCAACTAAACTGTCCGCAGCGTGATTCGAACCATATAACGACTCCATATAACTGACTCCATATAACTGACTCAAACTGACCTATAACTGACTCCATATAACTGACTCCATATAACTGACTAAGATATACAAATATGTATATGGAGACATTTATTTGTTGTATGTGGGTGTGGCGATCTCCTCTAGCTCCAAAAGTTCACAGTTCGTTTACGGTTCTTAGCTGCCAGTCTGTTTTCCATATATTCATTCATGTGTTTGTGTGTTTTTGTGTGTACCACTGTATGGTGTTATACATTTCTACATCAGTATGTAATATATATTTAGCTATTTTGTTAGTAGGTTATATCATTGTGTGGTGTATTGATTGATTGATTGGCTGATTGATTGATAGGACCATCAATCATGAGAATAAATGCTCATCTCATTATGAGCATATTCTCGCACGTATGAAGAAAAGTATTACAATCTCATAACTCCCCTATTGAAGAATTTAAAAACTTATTCCCAGCCAAAAAGAACAACAACTGATACATGTCTAAGTAATAACAGCTGCAGAACTAAAAAACATAAAAGATCAACCAAGCACAATGAGTGCCAGCGAGGGGGATCATGTCTCTCCATAACTCTTTCTCTCTCCCTCGTACATTTAATAATTTCTGAAGTCGATCTTTTGTCGAACTACGATGTCAGACCATCCAACATCTTTTTCCACTTCCTTCCGTGATCTCTACTTCCATGTATTTTACCCGTTGTCTCCAAATGTTCCAAAACTCATCTTCGCATTATATGGCCGAATGACATTGTTTGCCTGATTATTATTCTTTTGTTACGGTTTCTTCGTGTGCATACTTATACCGTATCAATATTTTTATTCGCTGTCCAGGGAATTTTCAGCATTCTTCTGTAAAACCACATATCTATGTAGTAGTTGCGATGCGATGGTGGTAGTAGATGACATTTAGTGTGGCGGTTTCGTAGGGGTACCTCATGATTGTACAGATAGGGTACGTCTTGGTAGTGCGAGTGGGGTACCTTTTGCTTCTGTTTGACACACAATGAATGCACGTTACAACGTTAAATGTTGACAAACCAGTCGTGAACTAACGGGTGCGATAAGGTCTTTAATACATGAGAGTTGCATAATGTTCGTCAATCAAATATGTCAATCAAATACAAGGATTACATCACCTGACCGAGAATAGCTTTTGAGTAAAAGAATGGACAGTGACATGGTTCTCACTTGGGCGGTCATCTTGTCTCTCCTTTTTCCGTCACTTCCCAACTACCTATCTTTGTTTCTACGTCATGTCTCGTTGTTATGTGTTGCGCTTCTGCTTAGATAGTGCAACACATAGTCTCAACTAATATAATATATCTTACCAACTACTCTAAACTAGGGCTACTTGTCTGTATGAGGCTTTCTGCGCGGGGACATGGCTGTATGCCCCTGGCATAGCCATTCCCTCCAACATCTATGGTTTCCAACAATCTTATTGATTGCTTGTTCATTGTCCATGATTTGCTGCCATAAATATGTATTGACTCAATACAGTACTGGAGTGCCCTGTTCCTCAGTGTCTTTGGTAGTGTATTCATGCATAGTAGGTTTTTCATTTTCATGAAAGTTGCTTTCGCTGTAGCTATTCTACTCCTTATCTCTGTTGTACATCTTTCATTTGATGTTGTGAATATTATCAGATAGTTGTATTGATGGACTTGTTTCAGTGCTGTGTTGTTTATTTGAAAGATAACATTTATTAAATGAGTTAGTTTTATTATGGTGCTACTTATCTTACTAGTTGTTTTTCACAGTTAACTCATTTAATAAATGTTATCTTTCAAATAAACAACACACCAATCAATCAATCAATTTTTCAATTAATCAATCAACCAAACATTAATCAATTTGAACAATCAATCAGTTTTATTATGGTGCTACTTATCTTACTAGTTGTTTTTCACAGTTGATTGATTGTTCAAATTGATTAATGTTTGGTTGATTGATTAATTGAATCGCCCGAGTGGTTACCGGGGCCCAAATTTGGGGTGTAAAGAATAGAACCACTGTTACCTGCCATGCATGTCGTAAGAGGCGACTAGGAGGTTTGGATGAAATCGGATGCATGTGTTCTAAACGTGTAAACGTGTATACGTTTAGGAGCCTACCAAACCAATGTGCAACGTATACGCGTTCTTGGCAAAGATCAAACATATCACAAAGTGATTCAAATTGGTAGTTAAGAACGAAAGTAAAGAAGAAGAAGATTAATAGAATAATAAATTCATAATTGTTTTCATTGATTGATTGATTGATTGATTGATTGATTGATTGATTGTTTGATTGATCGATTGATTGATTGATATGATTATCTTCATTGCATGTTAGTGAACACCCATGTGTGTTCTGCATCAGCTTTGTAGTACACTCGTATTCTTCTTCTGCTGGCAACAGTTTTTAACGCCCATAATTTAAATCAGCGTTGTATCTTTCATCTCCGATAGGATTAGCGACTCGGTCTCAAGTACACTGAGATCAGGGATCACTGGGGAAATATCTATATTGTTCCACGCTAGTAACAAACTGAGTACTACTTTTAGAGCTAGATACGTGCACCTTACCTCCGCAAAACAGATATAATAATAAATAATAATAATTCCTCTCGTACCGTTATACGTTACATAGGGCCTGCAAGTAATTTCTGCATACCGCTCTATCCTGGGCAACTCGCTCAATCTCCTCCATGGAACTGAGACCGATATTTCCTGCCTCTCTCAGCAAAGTTCGTTTCAGGGTCTCTTTAGGATACATAAATAAATAAATACAGAGATATAAATAAATAAAATCATGTCTGAAAGACAGCAGATTAGACAGTAATACTTAGAAACGGTGGATACAAAGCAAAAGGCAGGCCACGTAAGAAAAGGACCTCAGAGATAACAGAGGCGACGAAATAGATTTTATGAAGCGCAACCAAAAGCCCGTTTTAGAAATCTCTTTACCCAGCTGAAGCTGTGATACAAATCAGGACTGAGAAAAGAAAGAAAACAAGACGCATAGAGAGGATCGCTCCAGCTATCCCCTTATTCGACCTGACGCTGAAAGGCAAAACAGAATTAGAGAATAGATAGAGTGATATAGAAACAAATATTATGATGGTCAACATCCAATTTGAGGATCACAAGAATCTTCTAACATTACGTTGTGAAGTAACCAGAAATATACCATTCAAGAGGTTGAATTAGTGGATAACATTTTCCAGAAACACATTATTATATCTCGACATTCGAAACGACATAGAAGATCAGAGTGTCTAGGATCAAGAACGTCCTAGAGTTCCTCCATTAACCTAGAGTACTCAATGTTGAAGCAATCTTGACATGTGCCGGAAGACTTAAATAACTTTTAAAATGCGATAAGTGTGTATAACAACCTCAACAGTTTCCCTTAGAAACGGATGTTATTGGATTTTTAAAAAGAATAAACAGGTTTATTCCGAAGCTATTTTTGTTTAAAATTCTTACATTTAATGCTTATGTTAATCCGCTTATTGAGAGCAGCGATGGTGTAGCGGTTAGTGCGCATTCTTTATAGACGTGTGGCTCTATGATCAAACTCCTCAATGAGAATCTGATATTTTTCTGACTATAAAGACTCGCAGGTCGACACCGCCATAGTTAAGTAGGAGAGAAATAATGATAAGTTATGGTGTCCAGCGTGATGCTGACTGCAACCCATATCGGGGGCAGTTGATCAAAGAAAATTAAGGATGCATATCTGTTATTTCCCAATATACCTTCTGGTAGCAAGAACGTCGCTTTATTTACTTATAACCTAAACCATCGATCATTGCCTCATTCTATCAACACACTCATTATCATCATCATTATCAAGGACTGATTGATTGATAGCTAGAGTGTTTGATTGATAGGAACATCATTATTGCAATTCGGTGAGCTACCATGTGTGATCCGATCTTGTCCTTACACAGGAAAATCTTAGCTGCGGTGCACGAACTCCGTAGCACCGACGAGGGTCCCTGATGTAATTTTGAAGATGGTAACGATATTTTTGTAGGAATTATTTTTTAACTTTAAATATATTTTTTTTGACGAATTTTACAGGGCAGCATCTTTCCAGACTGCTCTTATCGATTTTGAACTAATGGTTTTTTAAGTACTCGAATTTAACACGGGGCCTACATTTTATCTTCCATCTCCTATAGAACTATCGAAATAGGGGAAGACTGCAGTAAAACTTGGTAAATAGTGAAACACGTACAAACAAAGTACTATAGTTTTACAAAATACAGAAACAGTGACAATAAACAGCAACGTTTCGACCAACAAGGCCTTTATCAAGCAAACGAACAAACAGGAGTGACAAATAAAATGAAACACAAATGGACGACCAAATACAAACGTATCTAAGGAAAATCTGGAATTAAAACGAATAACGAAATAAATGTAACACAAAAACACACATAAAAACTAGAAATAGAACGGAAAAGAAACAATGAAACATCTAGTAAATATATAACTTGAATACATGCAACATATACCCATATAGATTACAAAGCATGGGAAGAGAAAGTACTAAGAAGCATAAGAATGTAATACATGCAACATATACCCATATAGATTACAAAGCATGGGAAGAGAAAGAACTAAGAAGCATAAGAATGTAATACGTTGAGCCCGCGTGGTCGCAAGGTACCATACAAAGAAATCCACCGATTCTCCAGAGCAAATCGACTACGATCATCAGAGGAACATGATCGGATGGCTGTGACCTGGACATCGCAAGCTCCTGAATGGCCAGTATCATTGAAATGGGTAGCTACAGGGGTCACAGAGCATTGGCGTATATCACGCAAGTGTTGGGCGAATCGGTCACTGAGTCTCCTGCTGGTTTCCCCAATATAGGCCTTGTTGCACCGCTTGCAGATAATGGCATAGATAATTACGGACTCGCACGTGAAACTGTTTTCAACAACGAACGTGGCTTTTGGAAAAGACACCGTGCTGGTCTGTATTACATAAGCACAAGTGTTGCAGCGCCGACGGCCACACTGAATGGTGCCAAAATGACTCTGGATATTAGGCTTGAGGCGACTGTGAACCAACATATCCTTAAGGCTTCTGTCCTGTCTGTACGCCACCAAAGGATAGTGATGGAAGATTAAACGTGTCTCAGGATCAGACTGAAGAATGGAGAGATGACGGAATAAGACTTTCTTCACAAGGGAACTATGAGGGTGGAAAGTTAAGACAAGTTTCACCCTGTCAGAATTGGAAGTTCTATGCTGGTAAGAGAGAGCCTCCTGGCGAGAAATTTGCTGAACGCGCCGCATAGCAAAAGCAAGCACCTTTTCCGGGTATAAGCGCTTCGAAAGAAATCCAGCATCTCGTGAGCTCTATCGAGAAAATCGTCGTCCTCGCTACAGAGGCGACGAAGGCGCAAGAGTTGAGAGAATGGTAAGAGTCACGACAAGCCTGGGAATGGGAAGAGGTATAAAGAAGAAACTATGTGCATCAGTAGGCTTGTAGTATACTGATATAGTGATGGTGGATAGGCTGATAGTGATAGTGATGTCAAGAAAGTTGACACAGGAGGAAGAGATGTGAGATGTAAACCGAATAGGCGGATTGAAGACATTAATGAAATTAATGAAGCGTGACAAATCGGCTTCAGGCATATCGGTAATGCCAATACAATCATCAATGTATCTATGATACACAGACGGAAGAGGGCCATCATAGAAATTCCATACTAGGTGCTCAAGATGACCCATGAATAGACAAGCATAGCTGGGTCCCATTTTAGTACCCATGGCGACCCACTGATCTGCTCAAAGAACTGGTCATTGAACTGAAAGGAGTTGAGAGTTAGAACTAGTTCTGCAAGACGAAGGAGAGCCGAGGTGGAGACAAGTGGGTTAGTTCTCCTATCGAGAAAGAACTGGAGAGCTTGAAGTCCGTCGGAATGAGGTATGGAGGTGTACAATGAGCACACATCAAGGAGGAAGAGACGGTAAGTCCTGCCAGGCAACAACTCAATAGACGAAAAACAGACAAGGTGTGGTTCGTATCTTTCAAGAATGAAGGTAGTGTGGTGACTATAGGATTGAAGATACTATCAAGAAATTCGGAGATATGTTCCGTAGGACAAGAGCAAGCAGAAACGATGGGCCTACCCGGATTGTTCAGTTTATGAATTTTGGGGAGCATATGAAAGGCGGGTTTTTCTAAACAGCTATCGATGACACAAAGTGATGATGCGCCGGTAGGAAGGTCGTTAGAGGCAATTAAGTTCTTAATTACTGTACGGACTTTACTATTGTTAGATAGTGTTACATCAGAAGAACTAGTTTTATAGAATTGGATGTCAAGTAATTGGTTGCGGCCTTCCTGAAGGTATAGTTCTTTGCTCCATACCACTATTGCACCGCCTTTATCGGCGGGTTTGATAACAATGTCATCACGTCGACGGAGGTGTGATAGAGCACGAAACTCGGACGGAGACATGTTAGAATGCCCTAGGCGTTTGGGGTGGAGCAGTTCAATATCGTGTAAAGTATTCTTGATGTAGAGATCAAGAGCGTTGGAGACACCAGGGTTGGGTGTCCAATCATGTTTGCGAGTAGAATATTTAGCGAACATACTCGTGTCATGACATTGGTCAGTGTCAACCTGGTTCCGAAAATGAAATTTCAGCCGTAAGCCACGGTGAAAACGGTGCACATCTTGAAGAGTAGAGTAGTGGTCAATGGTGGGTCTGAGAGGAACAAACTTGAGACCCTTACTTAAAACACATCTCTCGCTGTCCGATAAGGGAAGGTCTGGAGGGATGCAAACCACCTGTATGGGAGGAGAAGATCGTAGTGGACAATTGGAAGGAGTATCCTATAGAACTAGGAACTCGATCTCACCTACACTGAGATTGGGGATCTTTGAAAAATATCCAGATGGCTCCACAAGAGAGCGAACCTGGTACCTTTGGCACGAGAGAAAACAGTACCTAACCTCTACGCCACAGACCCTCCCCTCAAGCAGAGATCAAGCAGTGTATCTACATACATCATCGACCATGGATTTCCACAATTCTCTGTCCCTGAGAATGAAAGAAGCACGTTAAATATGAAATATATATCTATATTTGGATCTCATTTAAAGACATACACTCTGTTGAAAGTTCTCTTGGAAGAGAATGTAGCAGGCATGAGACCAAAGGTAAAGACATAAATTAAAGATAAGAGTAAGACCAGGAGATGAACAGGCAATAGTTTGACATAGTGTACCGTCAGGACAAAGGACAGAACTTGTTGGAGATCTCATTACAGTTAGCTTTTGATGTGGTGATGACACATAACTGATTGATTGATCGATCTGTATAACTGGTATCATTGAGAAGTTTGCGCTAGTTTCAATTTTAAAAAAAAACGATGGATATCAAGTATTATGTGAGATTGCCCGCCTTCCCAGCGTATTCGTAACGCGTTGGACGACGGGTGACAAGCCCCCTGTGAGTGCCGACCAATTACGCGGGCTGGCAGAAAATCCACAGGTTCTCCAGATTTACGGTGTTCGTGGCACCGAACCGAAGGTTACGATGTCCATAGCACCGAGTCAAAGAGCTGACAGCCCATGTTCTAGATCGGAAAAAAAAACATTATGTGAGATATTGATAGCGATGGGTATCAGGTATTATGTGAGATATTGATAGCGATGATACACAACTACAAGGAGAAACGCGATTATTGAACTCTGGATGGAGACCCCATCTTCGAGGCTCACAACTGGTTTTTTTCTACCTTCGTTCCTTTTGGGTGCCCCTTAGCCCATTTTTGCTTGCGACCTCTCGTCCACCAACTGGCCCCGCACCTTTTCTCTTCGTCACTTGTGCTCCCATTGTTCTACGGGGCGACACCTTACCCATTTCCATCTCTCTGTGCACAGTGCACAGTTTATCACCATTCGGTAGAAACGTTTGCACTGGATTCAAGAGTCTGCTCGTCTTTCCAGTTTTCTGCACAATTGGGTGGCCGCTCACCCTGCGTTTGCCACGCCTTTTCGTCGCTCCATCTTCAGCACCATGCATGTCTGCCCCACCGGTGTGGTCACCTGTGTATCGTCCGTATGCGTGTTCGTTCTACTTTGTTGCCTGCTCACCGTGTTTATCGGGTTTCTCACCGTACTCACATTTACCATGGACACGCAACTCAACTCTGGCCCCCACCTCAGGGCTCCGAATTTCGCCCATGTTGGCCCACGTGCAATTTAACTCGGGGCCCCCACCTACGGGCTCCGATTTTCGTGCCATGTGGGCCCATGTCTCTTCTCTGGATGCACCCTCACCTCTATATTTATTTGTTCAGCTTTTCCCATCGGCCGGGAGAGACGTGCATTAATGGTCACTCTGGGATTCTGCTCGTCTGTGTTGCGAGCGGATCTCATCCAACGTGACTACCTCTGCATCACTACTTATACCACCAGATTAGCTCCCCCTCGATCCCTACTCGCTTAGCCAGACAGGAACCAGTGTCTGTTTCCAGAGTCACCACGTGGAGGTGGGGTAGGATCTTGATTAGTATCAGCTCACTAATAACCTAAGCGACGTTGTCCCTTTGCGTTTTTGACCCAGTATTATCGATATAAGGAAAGACTGCTGTAAAACTATGTAGCAGTGTCGAAACACGTAAACACAAAGTACTGTAATTTTACAAAGTACAAAAACAATAACAATACACCACTGAGTATTGTTATTGTTTTTGTATTTTGTACAACTAAAGTACTTTGTTTTTACGAGTTTAGCCGTTGAATATGAAAAAGGAATGGCCCCTTTTTTGTTCCTGAGTATATACATAGCTTTATTTTTTAAAAGTTTGTATATATTTTGTTTTAGTATCTTACCTTTCCAAAATTAAAGAGCTCATCCGAGCTTTCGTCATCTGATGTCGATCCGATCAATTTTTGTGGGCATAAAGAGGGGGTTATACAGAAGGTAAGCATAAAGTAAAGCATCTACCTGAATCTGCTTGAGTTTCAGTAACTTCGACTGGCTTGATAGAAACAATGTGCTAGCCGAATCTACCCCTCGAGCCGGGGGTTGCATACTCATGTTTTACAACTTATCAACACTGTCAATTCGATTACACTTGAATGATTCTAACGTCGACTGTCGATGCTTTATGTGGACTAGTTAAATTCCAAAAACGTTCAGAGGTTAAAACTCTCTCCCAGCAAACAGACAGTTTTTAAAATAGTAGTCTTATTTCTGATTTTGAAGGAAATTCTTAGTTGCCACCGAAGCAACAGAGTAAGCTTTCTTTCTTTTCTCCAATCATGTTTTTTTTGCATCAGAGCGTCAGGAGAAGAAGAGATTTCCAGAACGGGTTTTTTGTGACCTCATAAACAATGTCTTTCGTCGACTGTTATTTCTGATGTCCACATTTTGCTTGAACAGCCTTTTGCTTTGTATCCACTGTATCGGGAGTAACATTGCTCTTTGGGGCGCACTGTCTGTTGGTAATCTGTTTATGGGGCCGAACCATTTAATTTGTTGTTTCTTGATGAAGTCCACATTTTTTCTGATGTTTTCATTTCTAAATTGGTCTCTTTTTTATACGCTCAGCATTTTGCGTAGACACTTCATTTCTGTCGTGATTACTTTTCGTCTGTCATTTGAATAACATGTACATTTTCTACCGTGTATTGTTTGGTAGGTGAAAATGAACAGGGCTTTCTTTCTTTCTCGAATCCTGTTTGCCTCACAGCGTCAGGTCAAGAAGAGATTTCTAAAACGGGCCCTTGTATGCGCTTCGTAGATAGCCTCTTTCGTCACCTCTGTTATCTCTGAGGTCCATCTTTTGCATGGTCGGCCTTTTGCTGTGTACCCATTATATCGGACCAGCATTGCTCTTTGAGGTGCACTTTCTGTTGGCAATCTGCTTACGTGGCCGAACCATTTAATTTGTTGTTTCTTGATGGTCTATAGTGCGTTTAAAAACTCATGCCCATGTTTGAAATTCTGTAAGTCCGGAGCCCTTTAACGTCAAGAGGTGATATTTTGCCTGTGCTTCTATTAATTGTCATGACATTGCAAGGAAATAATTGCAATGAAAATAAACAGCTGGTTTTCACTTTAGATTATATGCGTAAACAAAAACATCAAACATGAACTATAGACATATATTTGAAATGCTTACAGTAGCTTCGTTGTTGTTATCGGTGAGCAATTGTAAAAACCTCAATACTCACGTGATTTTAGTGTTTTCCCGTTATTTACCGGAAGACCAAACGTGTTTCCAATTGAAAGGACAAGTTACGTCTGGTTTTTCGACCCCTGTAGCCACCCATTTCAATGATACTGGCCATTTAAGAGCTCAAGATGTCCAGGTCACAGCCATCCGACCATGTTCCTCGGATGATCGCAGTCGATTTGCTCTGGAGAATCGGTTGATTTCTTTGTATGGTACCTTGCGACCACGTGGGCTTAACGTATTACATTCCTATGCTTCTTAGTACTTTCTTTTCCCATGCCTTGTAATCTATATGGGCATATGTTCCATGTATTCAAGTTATATATTTACTAGATTTTTCATTGTTTCTCTTCCGTTCTATTTCTAGTTTTTATGTGTGTTTTTGTGTTACATTTATTTTGTTATTTGTTTTTATTCCCAGATTTTCATTAGAAACGTTTGTATTTAGTCGCCCATTTGTTTTTTTTAAGTTTGTCACTCCTGTTGTTCGTTTTCTTGATAAAGGCCTTGTTGGTCGAAACTTTGCTGTATTTTGTCATTGTTTTTGTAATTTGTAAAACTACAATACTTTGTGATTACGTGTTTTGCCAATCGAATAGTTTTACTGCAGTCTCATCTATTTTGTGTTTTTCGAAGGTCATTTCAATAGCCTCATACCTTTCAGAGGTGTGCCCATTGTAGGGTCTTTACAATTAGTATATGAGTAAATTTTGTAACACTGCAAAGCATCACAATGCAGATGTATCTATATTTTTGTAGAGAAGCTAAGGTTGGGACAGTATTTCTAACCCTGAGCAGAGGGCAATGTGCGTTTTGTGAGTAAATCGACATTATTTTGAATGGTTGGATCCACTTGAAGACTTTTCAACTACATGTGCAATGCAACCAAGAACGCCAGGTAGAAAGAAAGTCATAGTTTTTATAAAGGAGAGAGGGGGTGGTTAAAGCCGAAGGATTGATTTCACTGTAACGGGAGTTACCATATATGGCTCGCTCCTTCTCCGCAGACGCGCACGCCATCTGCCGAGTGTATTGTACAAATCACGAACTCGTAGCTCCAGCAACAATTCTAGTGGTTTCCAGAATGCAATCGTCAACAAAACGGTGGGGTCCAGATTCGAACCCACGACCTTCGAATCGTAAGGCAAGGGCTTAAACACTTAACCACAGAGACTATTCAATGAATTGCAACTTTCCTGGAATTCGTTGAGTGAGTCATGTTGACATGTGAAATATATCGTGAACAGAAAAGATTTTAAAGGATATCGTTTTTTTCTTGGATCGTGATCCAGGACTTTGAATCCCACGCGGATTAAGCATGAAACTACAAAACTGATCTAGCAATTAAAAACACAAGATTCAGCGAGCATTATGCTGACAATATTTATCATATTCCCAATTTGTACAAATATAAAACATGATGTTGAGGGCATGCATGATATGAACTATCATTGAAATTGAACGGAAATAGAAACATAGAGTGATGAAGATGATAAGAAAGCTGTGATTAGAAATGAAATGAAATGAAGATCTCAGCATGTCGCCTAGAGAAAGTGAGACAATGCGGTACTATATCGCTAGAAAATCAGGTACTTATGGTTGTCCCCGAATGTACGCATAGCACATATTAGTGGTCGCCTAGCGAATGTGACGCAAATATCACATATTAGTATGGTCGTCTAGCGAATGTGACGCAAATATCACATATTAGTATGGTCGTCTAGCGAATGTGACGCATATAGCACATATTAGTATGGTCGTCTAGGGAAAGGGATGCAAAGTTGTGTACTAGTATGGTCGCCTAGCAAAAGTGACGCAAAGTACAGGTACTTGTAGGTCACCTAGAAAAGTGCAGGCACTAATATGGTCCCCTGAAAGTGAAACAGCATAGAAAAGCGAGAAAGTGAAACAAGGTGCAGGTAGTAATATAGCCGCCTAGAGAAAGTAACGCACAATGCAGGTACTAGTAATTATTGCCTAGCAAGAGTAATGCAACGTGCAGATACTATATAGTATAGTCGCATAGAAAAAGCGCAGTCACTAGTAAAACAAAAATGTTAGAATGACCACCTAGTGGTATGCTATAAAGTCAAAGTGTTAGAATATTCAACCAAAGAGTGTTCTATAAAATGAAAATTTAGTTTAAAACAGTCGCCGATAGAGTGTTCTATAAAGGGAAAATGCTAGAATTGTCGCACATAGAGTGTTCTATAAAGTGAAATTATTATAATGGTCGCAAGTAGGTGTGATATAAATTGAAAATGTTAGAATGTTGGCAAAATGGATATGTCGTAAAATCAAATCTTTTGAATGGTCGCTTAGAGAGTGTACAATACGGGGTCAAAGGCGCATAGGGACAACGTCGCGACAGGATTAGTGAGCTCGCACTAATCAAGATCCTATCCCATCTCCACGTGGTGACCCTGGTAACATATATTGGTTCATGTCTGGCTAAGCGAGTAGGAATCGAGGGAGAGCTACTCTGGTATAGGTAGCGATGCAGACATAATCACGTTGGATGAGATCCGCACGCAACACAGACGAGCGGAGTCCCAGAGTGACTATTAATGCACGTCGCTCCCGGCCGATGGGAAAAGCTGAACGGATAAATATTAAGGGACGAGGGTAGCCTCCAGAGAAGAGTCGTGGGCCCACGTAGGGCGACACTCGGAGTCCGTACTAGGAGGCCCGAGGTGAGTTGCTCGTGGCCTACATGGTCGAAACTCGGAGCCCTGATGTGGGGCCGAACATATAAAAAAAGGGATGAGGATGCATCCAGAGAAGGACGTGGGACCACGTGGGCGAAACTGAACCCATGGGTGCCGAACCACGAACTGAGTTGCAAGTGGGCCCACAGAGGAAACTCAGAGCTCTGAGGTGGAAGCCTGAGTTGAGCTCCATGTCCGGACAGCCCAGAGGCATTGTGAATGTGAGCACGGTGGCAGCTGATAGACACGGTGAGCAGGCACCCAAATGTGCAGAAAAAACTGGAAATCCCTGCAGAGGCTTGAATCCAGTGCGCGTTTCCGCTCGCGGGGAACTACTAGTGCCTTGTAGTTTGATTGGGGACAATCAAAGTCTAGCGGAGTAAACCGTACATAAATCTGGACGGCAGGCAAACCAAGTAGTTCAAATACAGACTGGTTACCTGGACAGATGACGCTCAACAACTCGGGAGGGTAGGTTGCCTACGGATCGCTACCCTAAAAGAAAATAGCAACGTGCTGCCCTGCAGGTTGGCTGGGGACAGTCAAAGGCTAACAGAGAGCGAACCTAGTAAACGCTGGTTGAAACCAGACACGTCATCGAAGGATATGCACAGAGCTCCAAATGGCGCTGAACGATGTGACGTAAAAATACGTTCTTGTCAAAGGCTGTTAATATATCACAATACAAATGATCAATATGGCCGAAAAAGAATCGAAGAGAAGAGAGGGAGAGAGAGAGAGAGTAATACAATTTAGATGTGCTAATGGTCGCCTAGAAAGTGTATCCACATATTTAATGTGTTAGAATTGTCACCTAAAGAAGTGGACAAAACTTGAAGTAGTTTACAGGGTCAACGAGTGGCCTTACAAATACAGTTCCTCTCTAATGGATCTGAGACTAGGTTGCAGAAAATAAAAAGAAAGTATGTTAAGATGATTCAAGAGAACACTTCTGAGAATGATTCTTGAGTATAGTGGCGTATGTGGCTTAGGGATAGTGACTTGGTCTATCAACCACGACGTTCTGAGTTCGAATCACGATGTGGACAGTTTGGTTCAAATTGTTCCAGTAGATTTTACAAAGGAGCGATGGCACCACCGTTCAGAAAGTAATGGCAAACTACTGAACGTAATAATGCCTAGAAAAATCACAAACAGCGTTAAAAAACTTGGGTTGATTCGCAAAATCATGTAAAGGATATGCAATTAACTTAACTTATACCTGATAGAATAAGATTGGCATTATAAGACTTCAAGAACTTACTGGTGGGTAAGATATAACAATAAAGGCAAAAGAGACGATGTCAATGGATTGGAGGGGAAAAATGTAGCAAAGACGTGCAATCCAGTTGACTACATCGCAGAGGACATCGAAAAAATGGAAACAAACATAGAGGCACATAGAAGCAAAATTGGGAAACATAACTCATAGACGTGGCTATGGTTTTGGGGTAGAAAGAAAAGCACAAGATTGAAATGAGTTGAAATTTGTTGTCTCTGCTTTATTTGTTGCGTCTGAGTGCGACGAAACTGATTATGTGCGTCTGAGTGCGACGAAACTGATTATGAATTTATTCTTTCTTAATCTTCCATCAGTCTACTAGTCGTGAAATCAATCTGATTATAACATGTGTCTATCTGGTTTCCTTCTTAATATAAACACACATATTGAAACACAGTTCTATTTCTCTATTCGCTACTATTCTATCTCCGTCATGAGCACCCTCTTCCTCTTAACTCCATAACCTATCCGATTTCTACACTGCAAACAAGCGTATATCGATCTTTTGATCAGGATAGACAGCGTTCAATGTCATGCACTCTATCTATTCTCAGACTGTAAAGACATCTTGCAGGATTGCACGTCAATCCCTATTTGGTTTGGGTGTAATAATCTGACATTTGAAGGTCAACCGTTGATGACCCAAGTTATTATTTTCTGGAGTCGGAGAATGATAGACTTGTCTATTTTGTAAATCTATTTTATATGTTTGTGCGGATTAAAGTGTTGATTAAAGAAGATGTAGACAGATGATGCACATGAAATAATGTGTTATATTGTTGGTTATGTATTATACTGTTGGTTTGTGTTATATTGTTGGTTATGTATTATATACTGTTGGTTATGTATTATACTGTTGGTTTGTTATACTGTTGGTTATGTATTAAACTGTTGGTTATGTATTATACTGTTGGTTATGTATTATACTGTTGGTTTGTGTTATACTGTTGGTTTGTTATACTGTTGGTTATGTATTATACTGTTGGTTATGTATTATACTGTTGGTTTGTGTTATACTGTTGGTTATGTATTATACTGTTGGTTTGTGTTATATTGTTTGTATTATATACTGTTGGTTATGTATTATACTGTTGGTTATGTATTATACTGTTGGTTATGTATTATACTGTTGGTTATGTATTATACTGTTGGTTTGT
The DNA here is from genome assembly GCA_020796225.1 of Arion vulgaris. NCBI lineage: Eukaryota > Metazoa > Mollusca > Gastropoda > Stylommatophora > Arionidae > Arion > Arion vulgaris. The sequence goes on along the minus strand of CM036761.1, from coordinate 25,046,233 downwards.
GTTATATTGTTGGTTATGTATTATATACTGTTGGTTATGTATTATACTGTTGGTTATGTATTATATTGTTGGTTTGTTATACTGTTGGTTATGTATTATACTGTTGGTTATGTATTATACTGTTGGTTTGTTATACTGTTGGTTATGTATTATACTGTTGGTTATGTATTATACTGTTGGTTATGTATTATACTGTTGGTTATGTATTATACTGTTGGTTATGTATTATACTGTTGGTTTGTTATACTGTTGGTTATGTATTATACTGTTGGTTTGTTATACTGTTGGTTATGTATTATACTGTTGGTTTGTTATACTGTTGGTTATGTATTATACTGTTGGTTTGTTTATACTGTTGGTTTGTGTTATATTGTTGGTTATGTATTATACTGTTGGTTATGTATTATACTGTTGGTTATGTATTATACTGTTGGTTATGTATTATACTGTTGGTTTGTGTTATACTGTTGGTTTGTGTTATACTGTTGGTTATGTATTATACTGTTGGTTATGTATTATACTGTTGGTTTGTGTTATACTGTTGGTTATGTATTATACTGTTGGTTATGTATTATACTGTTGGTTATGTATTATACTGTTGGTTTGATTATACTGTTGGTTATGTATTATACTGTTGGTTATGTATTATACAGGGTGTTCAAGATGAAAGCAGCAACAGCAAGGGAGTCAATATGGCATAAGTTTATGAAAATGTGAAGGTTAAATTATGACGTAGAATAGGACAAGTGAGCGAGTCATTTTGTGATAGTGTGTAATTATGGTGCGGGAAGATACAATGAACAAATATGACGAAATGACGAGCTAGTTAGAACCGATTTAAATACTAAATAGACATAACACAAAGCGTACCAAGCAACTTTTGATTCGTCAGTGGGGCTACTTTTATCTTGAACACCCTGTATTATCATGTGAGAGCTGCGTTCGGAAGGCTGTGTGTGACTGTTTCGGAGCGGAAGGAGATACGCTTAGCCACAAAGCTAAAAAGGTTACCGGGTCATATTGCTAACCAAATTGATGTACGCCAGTGAGACAAGGACAGTGTATAGCAGACACATAAGAAAACTAAACCATTTCCACACAAGCTGTCTACTAAAATTAAACTGGCTGGACAAAATTCCAGATACTGAAGTCCTCATAAGAGCATAGCTCCCAAGCGTCAACATACTGTTGCAAAAAGGCCCAAGTGAGATGGGTCAATCACATTGCTCGGATGCCTGATAAACGCATCCCAAAACAGTTTATGAATGGCGAACTTGAACGGGGCAGAAGTTCAGCTGGTGGACAGAAAAAAAATGATTTAAAGATACTTTAAAGTGTCTATGAAATGTTTCGATAAAAACATCATGTGCTGTGAATCACTGGCGCAAGATCGCCAAATGTGGCGCTGTAACAACACGAGAGGAACTCGCATAGCTAAGAATCGCGGTGATGTTGAGAAAAGAGAAAAAGAGCTGCGTAGAACACACAACGCCCACATGTCTAACCTTAATCATGTATGCCCCATCTGTGGTAGGGGATTGTGGTGTTCAAAGATTGGACTCCACAGTCACAACTGCACACACCAGAGAGTACAGCAACACACTCTGAGGTTGTTGTAATCATCGCTTGCGATGGACGTCTATTATTATTATATTTGCATCTGTACAGTGTTAGTTACATACTAACTTTTAACACAATCTCTTATAACTGGGTCCATAGGCAAAGGATTTACTTCATTTCACCGGGTCTCCCTATATAGTTCCGTCCCTGTCGACAGAGATGGCATGCAATCAGCCGAGGGCATTGCACAAATCACGAAATTCGTAACTCCGGTAACAATTCTAGGGATCTCATGAAAACATTGCACGTATGTCTCGGTCGGGATTCGAACTCACAATCTTCAGCTCGACAGATAAACGACTTATCCACTTCGCCATTGAAGCCCGTTGCAACTATATTAGTTATACATGTTTTTCTTTTTCTTGACGAACCTACTGTTGGATGAGGACACTCAAATTGAGTTTGAAACAATCCAACGATTTATGAAGCTTGAAATTACACGTTTTACAACTAGAGCTAGATGCTATAGAGGGCAGAGAGAAAAGTGTGTTTAACCAGCGAGCCACAGGAACCATCACTATGCATACTCTGCGACTTATGTTGGCACCTATGGGTCTGCCAGGAGTGATGTGACGTCAGTTCAGTAACCAATAACCAATATGTCCCAAATATTTTTTATCATTGTTATCGTCTTCATTTCTTCAGATGTTACAAAGTGTACATATGTGTTCTTCTTTCTGTCAGTTGTATTCAGAGTACTCTTCTCTACATTGTAATCACTGTTAAGTGAATGAATGAATGATATGATTGATTGATGATTGATTTATTATTGATTAATTGATTGATTGATTGAGATGACCATCATCATTGCACTTCGGTGAGTAACCATATGTGCTCCGATCTCTTTCTTAAACGGGAAGATCTCAGCTACAGTGCACGAACTCAGTAGCACCGGCGATTGTCCTCGATGTAATTTATGAAGATGATGAAGATATTGTGTAGTAATTTTATTTTTAATCTTGTCTAATGAATATTTGCCCTGGCAGCGCTGCTCTTCTCGATTTTGAACTGCCAATGGTTCTATTAAGTGCTCAAATTGAACACGAGACCTACGTATTATCGTCCGTCTCTGATAGTATTAGGAACTCGATCTCACCTACACTGAGATCATGAATTTCTGGAAAAATATCTCGATGGCTCCACAAGAGAGCGAACGTACTATCTATGGCACGATAGGCGAGCATCTAGCCACTACGTCACAGAGATCCCTCCACCTTACCTGTTATGTAAATACAAGAAGATATTAAATCTTAAGTAACTTTAGTGTGTACTATTAGGGTGGATTTCATTTTCCTTGTCACCTTTGAGTCGGTAGTGCATCATGTGATCAATCCTTCTAAAGTGGCCGCTGTGCAGAAATATTTCTCATGACATTTTAAATCATTTTATCGATTTTTATTTCTGATTTATTTGCAATTTAATTTCAAATTCGTACAGACATGATATGCCAGTTGGTCTTCATTTCTCTACTACATTTTTAATGTCTCTTCATTTCATTTTCTAATATATTTAATATGTCTATACACTTTTCTATTATATCTTATCTGTCTATTCACTTCTCTAATATATCTTATCTGTTTCTTCACTTTTCTAATATATCTTATCTATCTCTTCACTTTTCTAATATATCTTATCTGTTTCATTCTCTAATATCTTATCTGTTCTTCATTTTCTAATATATCTTATCTGTCTCTTCACTTCTCTAATATATCTTATCTATCTCTTCACTTTTCTAATATATCTTATCTGTCTCTTCACTTTTCTAATATATCTTATCTGTCTCTTCATTTTCTATATTCTTATCTGTCTCTTCACTTATATATCTTATCTGTCTCTTCACTTTTCTAATATATCTTATCTGTCTCTTCACTTTTCTAATATATCTTATCTGTCTCTTCATTTCTCTAATATATCTTATCTGTCTCTTCATTTCTCTAATATATCTTATCTGTCTCTTCCCTTTTCTAATATATCTTATCTGTCTCTTCACTTCTCTAATATATCTTATCTGTCTCTTCACTTTTCTAATATATCTTATCTATCTCTTCATTTCTCTAATATATCTTATCTGTCTCTTCACTTCTCTAATATATCTTATCTGTCTCTTCATTTCTCTAATATATCTTATCTATCTCTTCACTTTTCTAATATATCTTATCTGTCTCTTCATTTCTCTAATATATCTTATCTATCTCTTCACTTTTCTAATATATCTTATATGTCTCTTCACTTTTCTAATATATCTTATTCTTACTTCTAATGTATCTGTCTCTTCACTTTTCTAATATATCTTATCTGTCTCTTCACTTCTCTAATATATCTTATCTGTTTCTTCACTTTTCTAATATATCTTATCTATCTCTTCACTTTTCTAATATATCTTATCTGTCTCTTCATTTCTCTAATATATCTTATCTATCTCTTCACTTTTCTATTTCTAATGTCTCTACTCATTACTTATCTGTCTCTTCACTTTCATACCTTTTACCAATATATCTTATCTGTCTCTTCACTTTTCTAATATATCTTTTTTTACTTCTAATATCTTATCTGTCTCTTCCTTTTCTAATTTTATATCTCTCATTCTCTAAATATCTTATCTGTCTCTTCATTTCTCTAATATATCTTATCTGTCTCTTCACTTTTCTAATATATCTTATCTGTCTCTTCACTTTTCTAATATATCTTATCTGTCTCTTCACTTCTCTAATATATCTTATCTATCTCTTCATTTCTTTAATATATCTTATCTGTCTCTTCACTTCTCTAATAAATCTTATCTATCTCTTCACTTCTCTAATATATCTTATCTGTCTCTTCACTTTTCTAATATATCTTATCTGTCTCTTCACTTTTCTAATATATCTTAACTGTCTCTTCACTTTTCTAATATATCTTATCTGTCTCTTCATTTCTCTAATATATCTTATCTGTCTCTTCACTTCTCTAATATATCTTATCTGTCTCTTCACTTTTCTAATTTATCTTATCTATCTCTTCATTTCTCTAATATATCTTATCTGTCTCTTCATTTCTCTAATATATCTTATCTGTCTCTTCACTTTTCTAATATATCTTATCTGTCTCTTCCCTTTTCTAATATATCTTATCTGTCTCTTCACTTCACTAATATATCTTATCTATCTCTTCATTTCTTTAATATATCTTATCTGTCTCTTCACTTCTCTAATAAATCTTATCTATCTCTTCACTTCTCTAATATATCTTATCTGTCTCTTCACTTTTCTAATATATCTTATCTGTCTCTTCACTTTTCTAATATATCTTAACTGTCTCTTCACTTTTCTAATATATCTTATCTGTCTCTTCACTTCTCTAATATATCTTATATGTCTCTTCACTTTTCTAATATATCTTATCTGTCTCTTCACTTTTCTAATATATCTTATCTGTCTCTTCACTTCTCTAATATATCTTATCTGTCTCTTCACTTTTCTAATATATCTTATCTGTCTCTTTACTTCTCTAATATATCTTATCTATCTCTTCACTTTTCTAATATATCTTATCTGTCTCTTCACTTCTCTAATATATCTTATCCGTCTCTTCATTTCTCTAATAATCTTAAGGGTCTCTATTTCTCTAAATACTGTAGATTTTCTTTACTGCCTTACGTTAGACTCCTGTAACAGAAGATAGTTCAGATTTTGTCGGAAAATCGGAAATTCCAATTGACCTGGACTGATGTTTATATATGGTTGATAAAACACTGTAAGATTTATTGCAATTTGACTCAGTTTATATGAGTCTATAGTTTTTCTTTATTAAAAACAAGTATAATATTACTGCTATTCCTTTGCGTTACATTTAATCTGTAAAATAATATTTATGTAACAGTTTATATCTCCCGTCATTTCTATAACAGTTTATATTTCCCGTCATTTCTGTAACAGTTTATATCTCCCGTCATTTCTGTAACACCTTTTATTTCCATTCATTTCTGCAACAGCTTATATCTCCCACTTTTATATAACTCTCTTACATCTCTATTAGTTTCTGTAACACCTTATTTCTCCCTTCATTTCTGTAACATCGTATATCTCCTTTCATCTAAGTCAGATAGGGTATGTGCCGCTCCATTACTCTAACAATACTTATATCCCCATTATTATTCTAACACCTTCATTACTCTAACTCCTATTTTCCTTATTTCTACATATTATTTCTAATGCATATTATACCTTTTTTATTGCTACTACACTTGCGATATACTTCCATTACACATTCATATTTTCTACACAATATTTTTAGAACTTCCTCGGTCAACAAAATCCTGTTTTCTTAGCTCTATGAAAAACAATTTTTATTTATATCCCTACAAAAATATTTTGTTGAATTTTTTTCTCTTCTTATCTTAGCCCTTATTTAATTCTCTCATTTACTTTTCTCTTATAATTTTAAGCACACATCCTGCCCTGGAGTGGAACATTTTTATTAGGATGCAAAGAGCATATTCTTACAATTACACAAAATGGTATAAATTGCCACTTTGCCGACACTGTTTCCGGCCTCTGCATTTAAAAATCAATTTCCTGGACAAATTCTCAAAGACGGAAATTATGACACAATTCAGTGTTTCTCTTTATGACAGTCTTACTATATTTTGTTCCAGAATATTCTTTTACGAAACCTTCACAATTTTGTTTACAATAATTATGCTAATTGGATGGAATGAACGGGAAAAAATGAGAATCAGATTGCTTTTATAAATTTAGCAAATGCATTAGTCTTACCTGTACGTCGATAGAGAAGAGTAAGGTATTATTTATGGTGCCTTGTTTTACATTAACCCAGGATTCTTCTTCATCTTTTCCTTCGTCTTCACACACTCTTAGACGCCTACATATCTTTAAAGAAATCATCATCATCAAATAGCTTGTCCTGGTCAGAATTTTGCCACCCCAACAGTCCTCCGGAATGTCTCTCTCTCATAGGCCAGATGCCCTGCCTCTGCAGCCGTTATGTTCAAACCATCAGTTACATCCTAAATCCATCTTCTCCGTGGTCTTCCTCTTCTTCTCTTTGCCGGGATGCCTCCTTCCATGATGGTCTTCTCCAGCCCTTCCTGTCTTTTTATATGTCCTAAATATCTAACTTTTCTCTTTCTTATTTGTAGTATTAGCCAGTTTTCTTTGATTTTTAGTTTTTTTCTTGATAGATCTAATTGTTGTCTTCTCTGTCCATGATATACGGAGAACTCTTCTGTAACACTTATATTAAAGCGCGCATATATGCTTTTCCATTGCCTTGTTAAAAGCCCATGCTTCACACCCATAGTTGCCACTGGGAATATGCATGCTCTTAGTATGATATTGTTATCATTCAAAGAAAACAAGTGTCATTATTTAAAGATGGTCTAACGACAAGCACTGACTTCATTGATCTTGATTTCCTCATATCGCTCACTTCCTCTCTGCATAAATGACACACCAGATGCCATGAACACTATAAAGCATGAGCTCCGTAGCTTCAGTAAGACATTTTCTGAAAAAATGCACTCGTTAAATTAAAATCGCGTCCGGATTCGAATCGACGACCATCAAAACGCAAGGCAAATCCCAACAGAAACTTCCTTCTACTTGACAGTATAAAGACATTAATGTTTTTAAAGAGTTTGGACGAGTTTTAAAATGGGGCAAGTCATGGGTTGGCCGTGTCGCTGATACTGTTCAGCTAGTGTGCGGGCTCAACAATATCGACTATGTGGAAGAATGGAAACCGATGTCTTCGATATACTGGATCACTTTTCAACCATCATTAAATTTGACAACGGTTGCGGAGAGGGAAATCCCGTGGCGTTGGATGCAGACGTCAAAGCTATCATCGATGAAAACTGCAATGCAGACAACGTTGTGATTTATACGGATGGATCGGTAGTTCGTCACGAAAAGTCCGCATGGGCCTTCTCTGCAAGCTCATATGGCAGAATGGTCAAGGAAGCCAGTGGTGCATTTAGTATGACAACAAGCAGTATGACAATGGACGTACTGGCGGTGACCAAAGCACTACTCTGGCTAGAGTCCCAAAACTGCACTCATGCGTGCATTCTGAGTGACTCAATGAGTATGATCCGAAAGGTGGAGGCCGGTTCGGTGCGCAGGCAATGGACTGAATCACTGCAGGTGTCAAAAATTTGCATAATTACACTTGTCTTCGTTCCAGGGTACATGTGTGTCGTTGGCAATGAGAGAGCAGACAGACTGGCTGGCTCTGCCGCTATATCAGAGGGCCAGCCAATGGACATCTTGAACGCCCTCATAGAGTGTGGCTGCAGAGACTATTTTCATCTAAACCAATTCACGTCAAAACTAGATTGCAGGAGCTGGGTTTGAAGATTGGTGTGGCAAGAAAGGAATAGTACGACAGGTATACGAGTAGGCTCATCAATCAAAATCGAACTGGTGCGGTCAGTCGCTGGACGCTGTTGGAGATATTGCGAAGGAGATCGGAGCACCTATGGATGTGTCCGGAGTGCAATGAAGATATTCCACACTGAAACTGAAAGAGTTTGATCAGAAAGATCCTTTTTATGTCTCTTCCTCATCCTTTGATAATAATTTCTCTAAATGTTCGACAGTCTTTGTATCGAGTTCATAGTCATAACGGAGACGGACGATAAAATGTAGGCCTCGTGTTCAAGCTAAGCACGTAAAAGAACCCTTGGCAGTTGACAATCAATCAAACTAGGGTGTAAATCCGTTTCTCCAACAAAAATCTTTTTTTTTAAATATTCCTACTAAAATTATCACTATCTTCAAAATTACACAGATACCCTCGACGGTGCTAAGGCGTTAGTGCACAGCCGCTGTAATCTCCCTCTGTAAGAAAGGAATCCAAGACGAATGGTTATTTACCTCAGAGCAATGATGATGGTTCTATCAATCAATCAATACCAAGCATATATACGACCTGTACAAATACGGAGAGCCGCGGTAGCGTAGTTGTTAGTGAACTCGCTTCTCAAGGCTGGTGGTCTGGGTTCAACTCCAGCAGTGCGCGTGGAATTTGTCCTGACCACGACGGCTCTCAGGTCGACCCATCCTCAACTGAATACCAGACATGCTCTGAGAAAGTGAAGACGGCCGGCGTGATGCTGACCATATCACCCATCGTGTGCCGACGGTCAATGAAAATACAGGCCTAACACTGTATTGCCCTATATACCACGAGGTATGAAAGGGTTCCTTTATTATTTTTTTTTACAAATACGGAACTGCAATATATATCGACTTTCTAGACAAAATACTTCTCTATTGCCTTCAATATAAGAAACTAAAATATGTTATCGTGTTAACATATTTATGCTCATGGTTGCCTATTTTTTGATAAATCCTCCACATTCACAAATAAATGTTTAGAAAATCCTGCAAACCATTTCAGAACGATAACAAATGAAGAGCTTTTAAAACGACTAATATTTGATTAAGTTGTTAAGTATTTTGCCTTGCGTTCTGAATGTAGAAAGTAGGAACGCGGAACGCAGCGTTCTGTTCTTTCCGGGGATTCCTAGAATTTATGCTGGAGTTATGGAGTTTGTGCTTTGCGCAATACTCTCGGCAGGTATTTCTGTCAAGAAATACCGAGTCATATGGGGTTAAATCCGATGCAATTAAGTCAACCCTTTGTCTATAGATCTTTTAGACAAAGTGTACGTCTATGGGGACTATTATTAAAGAGGAAATTGGACATGCACCTCGTATGGCATAAGTAAACATAGACTATGACAGATCTTTGATGGCAGCGAATAGAAAAAGAAGGTATGGACATCCAAAGGAAACATTGAGAAACACGTAATAACAAAGTACTGTAGTTTTACAAAATACAAACAATGACAATACACAGCAACGTTTCGACCAAAAGGCCTTGATCGCCATAAAGGAAGCATGGAGAAGAGCCGTGGAGATTTCTTCTTCTTTTCGATCGTTCTTACGACCAATTTTATCATTCTTTTTGTGATATAATGGTCCTTTGACAAGAACGGAGTGATCTACGTTAGGACGATTATGCGCCCATGGGAACTAGAACCGCCCATCCGGTTTCATCCAGCTTTTTACTTACTAGGGTGAACTTTCCCTAGGGTACGATCCTTTCTGCCTACCATTTCAGCCCGGATCTTCGCCTTTTCGATCAGCTTTGTCGTATATTTGGGCTTTGTGATCTACGCCAAAACAGTGAGTTACACTGTTATGCCCTTTCTGACTGTGAGGTCGTTCCCGGGTTAGGAACATTTCAAGCGGCTTATAAGCTTGTCCTCGGATGGCGTCTTACTCATATAAAACACCGTGTAAAGTGTCGGCCTTCGCCAATGTTCTGATCAGAACAGCCTGTCAGATCTTTACATTGTCGACCTTACTTTACTGGCTACTTTGAGTTTTGTTCCAAAACATTCTCATCCTTTGCGAGGCGCGTGTCGGTACTTGGCAATTTGCAGTTTCCACTTCCTATTTTCCCTAGGCTCGGAAACATCGGACTGGGGTCAAGCACACATAATGTATAGGGCCGTTTCAATTGGCTCTAGCAACGCAACTGTGATTTTGCGCTCGTCATCATCACCCCCCACCCCAGTTCTTCCGGGGATGTTATTTTTGCAACCGTACCTTGCCCGGTTGCCCCAAGGCTGGCAGTTCTGTCAGGCATCAACCGCCTCAGTTCTTCCGGGGATGTTAGTTGTTATCGCAACAGTACCATGCACGGTTTTCCCAGGGAGGGTAGTTTCGTTATGCACTTAAACGCAACTTTATGTTTTCTTCGCCAACCTTGCCCCGTAAATGTATCTGCGCCAGGCCACCGATACGGAGTCAGCTGCAATCTTCCCACGTATCGACACGAGGGTAGACTTTTATTCGTTAGCAGCTGACTATCTATTCTTGCCCCACAGATGGCAATGTTTGCCCCCTCCTCAGGGTTTCGAGTTTCGCCTTATATAGGCACACGTTTCGTCACTGGGTGTATCTCTCATCCTTTCATGGTTACTAATCTCCCCATCGGCAGAGAAACTGGTAATTTGTGGCGGGATCTTTGACTTACACTTCGAGCTTGTGTACGGAGCCTCATGCTCCGGATATGGCAATTTGTGTTCTGCCCTTACTCCGGGTGAGTATGGATTCTATCATAGATGTTTCGCTGCTGTTTCTTTTTGTTCGGGAACTTGAACAATATTTTGTTGGACATCGGTCAGGAGATTCGTGCATTTTGTTCGGATCTGCCTGCTTTTTCTGTACTTGCCTTCTACCCTACCAGTAGTTCTCCCCGATTCCTGCCCCCATTAGCCAGACTGAAACCAAAGTCTGTTTCCAGGGTCACCACGTGAAGGTAGGGGACAGGGTCTTCATTAGTGCCGGCTCACTAATACTGGCACACTCCCTCATGTGCATTTGACCACGGAAAGAGATTTGAAATATTGTTGTCTGACGTTAAAAATAAATAGAAGAATATCGGCAGAACTGTCACAGTACCGTTGTGGAAAATGTATATCGCACATAGGACATGAAGGTGAGAAAGACATAGATAGACACTTGCTGTTTATATGTTTTGTTCAGCCGCCCCTAGAGAACAGTATTACGATCCAGTCATCAACATTAAACACCGGCGTCTCCAGTCAACGGACAACTTTGCTTATCTTGGCAGCCTCCTATCCAGATCGGCAAACATAGATTCTGAGGTCAACAATAGAATATCCAAAGCCAGTGCTGCGTTCGGAAGGTTACGTGTCACTGTGTGGGAACGGAAGGGGATAAGCATAGTCACAAAGCTGAATGTTTACCAGGCCATAGTGCTAACCAGGCTGCTGTACGCAAGCGAGACATGGACAGTGTATAGCAGACAGCAAGAAAATTAAACCATTTCCACACAAGCTGTCTACGCAGAATACTAAAAATAAACTGGCAGGACAAAATTCCAGACAGCGAAGTCCCCACAAGAGCATAGATCCCAAGCGTCAACACCCTGTTGCAGAAGGCCCAACTGAGATGGGTCGGTCACGTTGCTCGAATGCCTGATAAACGCATCCCAAAACAGTTGATGTATGGCGAGCTTGAAGGGGCAGACGTTTAGCTGGTGGACAGAAAAACGCTTTAAAGACACTCTTAAAGTGTCTTTGAAATGCTTCGATATAGACAATACGTGCTGGGAATCCTTGCGCAAGATCGCCAAATGTGGCGCTGTAACAACAAAAGTTGAACCGAATAGCTGAGAATCAGTGTATTGCTGAGTCACAGAAAAACGAGCAGCGCGAAAAGACAGAGCACACAACACGCACATGTCTAACCTGATCATGTATGCCCCACCTGTGGTCGGGGATGCTGTTCTAGGATTGGAATCTACAGTTACCTCCGCACACACCAGAGAGGAGCAACAGCACACGTCTGAGATTGTTGTCATCATTGCTTGCGATGGACGGCTATTATATGTACTAGCTTATATGTCAGTACAGACTTAATGTAGCGGAACATCTTTCTCTTACTTAATAGACAATGATATGTTGCATTCAATGGCCTTCATTTCTGAAAACCTGACTTTTCAATAAATCACGACATAAAATGAGTTCTTTACTAACTACTCTATGTTAGTCGTCATACATTTTTCATTGTCATTTTCGCTTTACTTGACCCTACGTATGTGTATGTTTTTGGTGTGTGTGCGCGCGCGCATGTGTGAGCTTGAGTCTCAGATCATCAGATATGTGGATCTATTCTTACGTTGTTGATAGTATAGTATGCATATTTTCACGATTTGAAATTAATTTCCATAGACTTCTTCTCTTCTTCAAAGGCTCCATTTATTAACCACTCTGTGTAATTTCTATGTGATTTCGTGAACCTAAGAGCGATTGTACGTTGTACAGTTATGCGCCTACAAGTAAGCACTTTTTATTTACTACTGTAGTGTCCCTAGGTCTCTACCTCAGTCTTCTCTTTCGACATGCCTTGTAAGTGGCAGTGTTACTATTGTTTGCTCCTAGGCCCCTCCCTCAGTCGCCTCTTTCGACATGCCTTTAAGTGGCAGTGTTACTATTGTTTTCTCCCTAGGCCCCTACCTCAGTCGCCTCTTTCGACATGCCTTGTAAGTGGCAGTGTTACTATTGTTTGCTCCCCTAGGACCCTACCTCAGTCTTCTCTTTCGACATGCCTTGTAAGTGGCAGTGTTACTATTGTTTGCTCCCTAGGCCCCTACCTCAGTCTTCTCTTTCGACATGCCTTGTAAGTGGCAGTGTTACTATTGTTTGCTCCCCTAGGCCCCTACCTCAGTCTTCTCTTTCGACATGCCTTGTAAGTGGCAGTGTTACTATTGTTTGCTCCCTAGGCCCCTACCTCAGTCTTCTCTTTCGACATGCCTTGTAAGTTGCAGTGTTACTATTGTTTGCTCCCCTAGGACCCTACCTCAGTCTTCTCTTTCGACATGCCTTGTAAGTGGCAGTGTTACTATTGTTTGCTCCCTAGGCCCCTACCTCAGTCTTCTCTTTCGACATGCCTTGTAAGTGGCAGTGTTACTATTGTTTGCTCCCCTAGGCCCCTACCTCAGTCTTCGCTTTCGACATGCCTTGTAAGTCGCAGTGTTACTATTGTTTGCTCCCTAGGCCCCTACCTCAGTCTTCTCTTTCGACATGCCTTGTAAGTCGCAGTGTTACTATTGTTTGCTCCCTAGGCCCCTACCTCAGTCTTCCTTTCGACATGCCTTGTAAGTGCAGTGTTACTATTGTTTGCTCCCTAGGACCCTACCTCAGTCTTCGCTTTCGACATGCCTTGTAAGTCGCAGTGTTACTATTGTTTGCTCCCTAGGCCCCTACCTCAGTCTTCTCTTTCGACATGCCTTGTAAGTCGCAGTGTTACTATTGTTTGCTCCCCTAGGCCCCTACCTCAGTCTTCGCTTTCGACATGCCTTGTAAGTTGCAGTGTTACTATTGTTTGCTCCCTAGGCCCCTACCTCAGTCTTCTCTTTCGACATGCCTTGTAAGTGGCAGTGTTACTATTGTTTGCTCCCCTAGGCCCCTACCTCAGTCTTCTCTTTCGACATGCCTTGTAAGTGGCAGTGTTACTATTGTTTGCTCCCCTAGGCCCCTACCTCAGTCTTCTCTTTCGACATGCCTTGTAAGTCGCAGTGTTACTATTGTTTGCTCCCTAGGCCCCTACCTCAGTCGCCTCTTTCGACATGCCTTGTAAGTGCAGTGTTACTATTGTTTGCTCCCTAGGCCCCTACCTCAGTCTTCTCTTTCGACATGCCTTGTAAGTGGCAGTGTTACTATTGTTTGCTCCCCTAGGACCCTACCTCAGTCTTCTCTTTCGACATGCCTTGTAAGTTGCAGTGTTACTATTGTTTGCTCCAGCCTATCAGTCTTCTCTTCGACATGCCTTGTAAGTGGCAGTGTTACTATTGTTTGCCCTAGGCCTACCTCAGTCTTCTTCGACATGCCTTGTAGTTGCAGTGTTACTATTGTTTGCCCAGGCCCTACCTCAGTCTTCTTTCGACATGCCTTGTAAGTGGCAGTGTTACTATTTTTGCTCCGTTGAGAGACTCGGCAAGAAGGGAATTATCAACTGAATTTATTTTCTGTTCCTCAGCTTTGTCGTATTACTTCTGGCAATGTGATAACGATGTATATGAAATATACATATATACTTAGAAATGCTTGCAGTTTGAATTTCGTTTTCTTGTGGTTTCATTTCCGGTTGTAGCTTCTGTAGTAATTTCATTATTTAACAGGTTTCCTCGTTAGCCGAGCCTAATTACCTAGCCAGGAGGGATGTATTTTATTCCAGTCTCTCTGCACAAATGACTTCTTAGTCTTGCAGTGAGTATGTAAGTGGGTACGACAAATAGAAATCAAGAGATCGAACAAGGTATGTTAGCCCCCTCTCCCTCCCAAACCCCTACAACTTTAAGAAAAAACAATATCTAAAACTGAAGTTTACTCTTCTTCCACATTTCAACTCCCAACGGAGCACAGGTCGTCAACAAACTTTGTCCAGCTTTTCCTCTATCTTGCCTGCTCTTCCCAATTATTTCCATGTTTTACCTATCCTTTTCATATCAGTCGCCATATATGTTCTTCAGGTATGTCTAGGCATCCCGTACTCCTCTTTGTCTGTGGGTTTTAAAACACCGCCTGTCTTGCAATGCTTCCGGTCGGTCTTCTCAATGTATGTCCTATACATCGCCAGCGCTCTTCCTAGCTCTTTCACCATTGGTTTCTGCTTTGTTTTTTCTCTGATCTCCTTGTTTGTAACTTTTCATACCATCGCAGTACCTGTATTTTACATAATCATCCATTTATGAAGGTTTGTAGTTTTCTGGTGGTTTCTTTTGTTGTCTTCCATATTTCCGAGCCATAGAAGATTTACTCACTATCATCCAATTTACAACAGGGGTTCTTTCCGCTGCTACGGAGTGCATGAACTGCTGCTGCTGCGATCTTCTTATGTAAACAATAGATGGGAACACATATGTTCATTAACCTAAGTATAATGATAATGGCTCTAACAAACAATCAATAAATCACCCAATACGATCAAACACAATTGATCGCTTTCCTATACATTGCGTTTGCTTGCTTAGATTTGCCAACTGTTACATTTGATCATATTTTTGGATTCACAATTTCAAGATATGATTTTTGATTAGTACAATCATGACATTTGAACATTTGAAGATTCTCTTCTTCATTCTCTGACTCCATTGTATCTCATTTAGAAGATGTAAGAATTGTCTGTGCTTCTTGTCTAATGCGCTTTGTAAGTTAGTATTCATTGTTCTAAAGCTATTCTTGATGCTGTCACTCTAACTTTTGCTTGGTCTACCTCTTACTTTATTTTTATTTCATTTTTAAATCTTGCTCTCTGTGTTAGACGATACCAGAGCTGACCTCTGATCAACCTACTTCATCTGTTATTCTTTAATGAATTGAATTGATGTTTTAATTCATATTCTATTCCTAATTTCATCATTTCTAATTTTATATCTCATTGTTACTCATTCAACTCTTCAAGAATTTGAAGATCATAACAACAAAAAAGTAGAGTAGAGATGACATTTCATTTGATCTGCTATTAAACTAATCAGCAATTACAAAGGATGATATTTCATCTAGAAAGTGTGTACATTCATGCAATGACCAGAAAGGTGACGTGACTAACAAGACATTTTATGAACAATTTTATGGATAATTCAAAGGTCAAATATTGCAGGGCATGTTGATGATAATTATGTGAGCAATCATCCGAGAAAAGGATATTCAGAATGATAGGGAGATACGGTAATCCATATTTCTTGAAAGGGAATATCAATACTTTGAGATTTCAGAGAGTGTGTCAACGTAGCATAAAAAAACATGTTAGATAAATAAATATATCGAACTCTTTGTACTATAAAGATATCTAGAGATTGTTTCTCAAAGTGCTTTTCATCTAATCTGTATTGAAATGAGAAGTATGCAAGACAGTATATCGATAGGTGATCGATAGATCGATTTAGTAATAAATATAGAGAAGAAGAATAAAACTGTACAAAGACACAGACATAGAAAAATATATAAGTCACACATATATATATATATATATATATATATATATATATATATATATATATATATATATAAAATCTATAGGGCTCTGTAAGTGGTAAGTTAGCTGGTTAGTAGACATATATATATATATATATATATATAAAATCTCTATAGGGGTCTCTGTGGCTAAGTGGTTAAGTTTTAGCCTTGTGTTAGTAGACATATATATATATATATAAAATTATAGGCCTGTGGCTAGTGGTTAAGTTTTAGCCTTGTGTTAGTAGGTCGTGGTCGAAACCGACCGCATCGCACTGTTCACAGGTGCATTTTTTGCCAGAGACCACCCTAGGAATGTTGCCGGAGCTATAGAGTTCGTGCTTTGTGCACTACTCTCAGCAGGGGGCATGTCACTTATGTGGAGACTGGCCGAGCTATATGTAGTAAAAACTCGTTGCAATAAGACAATCCTTTGGCTTTAGATCGTTTAGATAAATATACTCATATATATCATTTTAATCTGTGGCTCGCTAGAAATGCTATGTTTATATTCAATGTTGTCTCTTGTTTTCTAGTATAAACTTCATTGCCTCTTATAGTACACAGAGAGTTCCGTAAAATATAGTACACATAGAGTTCCGTAAAATATAGTACACAGAGATTTGAAATATAGTACACGGAGTTCCTAAAGTATAGTACAGAGTTCCGAAATATAGTACACAGAGACTTATCTATAAAAGTAAATGTGAAGAAAGAAGAAGAAGAAGGAAAGAGTTATGTGCAATTTTCATTCCAGTGTTGTTTCACTAGGTCATTGAGTTTGCCTTACTAAATCATCTTCCTAAAAAAGTCTTGAAGTTTGCGTTCTTATGTCTGATGTGTCTGTCACCATGTCATATTGCTGAATTAACATCAGGAATTGTGATTACATGTGAACGTAGAGTCTATTGTGTCTTGTTCTGATGAGTAATATTACAGCTTTTTCTAATCTGCTCATATTTTGGTAGCCGTTGTGTGTTAGTACTGATGTCTTTCTGATTGATTTAGTCATATCTTTGTTCTGATTTGATTCATTGATTGATTGATTCATTCATTGATTGATTGATTTAGTCATATCTTTGTTCTGTTTGACTGATTTGATAGGACCAGTATCATTGCCCTTCGGTGAGTAATCATGTGTACTCCGATCTGTTTAACACAGGAAGATATCAGCTGCAGTGCACGAACTCCGTAGCACCGGCTAGGTTCCCTAATGTAATGATGAGAATGATGAAGATATTTATGAAGAAATTTTATTTTAATCTTTTTTCCTCAATTGATTTTTGCCCGGGTAGCGGCTTTCCAGCCTGCTCTTCTCAATTTTTAACTGCCAAGGTTCTTCACATTACGTGCTCAAATCTTTGTTCACATAACACGTAACTGGTACACCTGGTTGACTTTCATCAGCACCTTCTTGGTCTGCTATCTCATTTCCTTGTATTCAACATAAGGGAAGACTGCAGTAAAACTATGTAGCAATGGCAAAGTATGTAAAAAAAACAAAGTACTGTAGTCTTACATAATACAAAAACAATAACAATACATAGTAACGTTTCGACCACAAGGCCTTTATCAAGATAAAACACTGCGGTGTTCCACAGTGAATTGCTATCCACTGCCTGGCGATTTTACTCTGGTTACACAATTCAGAAGGAAGGACATGTAGATGTGGTAATTGTCTAGACTGAAGTGCTTTGAGTGTTGCTCTTGTACCTGTCAAAAATATTACAGGCCAAAAATTAAGATTGATATTAAAAGTTTTTTTTTGTTTTTTAGTTGCCACCTTGATTTCCTGGATTATTTCTGCACCACAGTTATGTCACCGGCCTGTGTGGTGAAATAGTTACGTAATATACATTTCATTCTGAAGGCTGTATGTTCTCATCGAGCTTGATTTCCTGGATTATTTCTGCACCACAGTTATGTCACTGGCGTATGTGGTGAAATAGTTACGTAGTATACATTTCATTCTGAAGACTGTATGTTCGCATCGAGGTTGCGTCCTTCAGATCAAATGTGCATTTTTATCTGGAGATTCTAAGATGTGGATGGAGTTCCAGAGCTCGTGATGATTATGCAAACCTCTGCAGGTGGTTTGCCGATAAGAGACGGAGAAAATGGTAAACCGGTGCAATGAAAAAGAGACATAGTAATTTGACAAAACCCGGTGCAATGAAGAAAGAGACGGAGCAATATGGGTAAAACGGTGAAATGAAATATGAGACGAGCAATATGGGTAAACCCGGTGCAATGAAACATTAGACGGAGCAATATGGGTAAACCAGGTGAATGAAAATTGAGACGGAGCAATATGGGTAAACCCAGTGCAATGAAATATTGAGACGAGCAATATGGGTAAACCAGGTGAAATGAAAGAAAGAGACGAAGCAATATGGGTAAACCAGGTGAAATGAAAGAAAGAGACGAAGCAATATGGGTAAATCCTGTGCAACGAAAGAAAAGGGCGTAGCAATATGGGTAAACCGGTGCAATTAAAAAAGAGACGAAACAATATGGGTAAACCCGGTGCAATGAAGTTAATCCTTCTCCAATAGACCATTTTCTTGTTTTGACATTTCCCAGCAGGCTCTCTGTTCGTTTCTCTAACGAGGTGTGTGTATTCTATATACACTCCTGCTCCTCCATTCCTTACTACATTCTTTGCTGACCCATTCTTCTATACACAGATCTACCATCTGAAAAGGCTAAAGATCACGTTCGTTCATTCACAAAAACTAGGTCTGATTGTTGTGTACGAGAAAAAAGTCGATTAAATAGTGTCTACTCAACCACACAGGAAGAAGTGTGAGAGATGATCTGTACTGCTGTTAAAAGAACTGTGGAGGAATTTTGTGAAAACATAACGATACCAGTGAAGACATACGTACACCATAAAAGCTTTAAAAAAACGCACAACAAATGAATTATTTTTTTCTAACCACTACACATCAACAAATTAATTGATTGATAGGAACATCATTATTGCCCCTTCGTTAGTAACCATTTGTGCTCTGATCTCTTTCTTACACAGGAAGATCTCAACAGCAGTGCACGAACTCCGTAGCACCGTCTTGGGTCTGTATTGTAATTTCGAAGATGGTGAAGATATTTTGTTAGAATTTTATTTTTAATCTTTTTTTCTAATGAAGTTTGCCCGGGCAGCGGCTTTCCAGCCTGTTCTTCTCGAAGTCGAACTGCCAATGTTTCTTTTAAGTGCTCAAATTGAACACAGACGTACGTTTTATCGTCCATCTCCGATAAGACTGGGAATTCGATCTGACCTAAATTAAGATCAATTATCTCTGGACAAATATCCCGATTTCTCTACGACGGAGTGAACCGGTTACCTTAGGCACGGGAGGCGAGCGTCTAAGCACTACGCCACAGAGACCCCTAACAATAAATTCTTCTTCTTTTTCCAACACTCCATACCGACCCCTTGTTAAACCACTCTTTGTGATCCATATGTGATCTGAGCCTAAGAGCGATTGTACGTTGTGCCAGTTATGCGCCTACAAGTAGGTCAGCACATCCAATTTCAGCGACGATTTTTATTTACTACGGTAGCTTCCTTAGGCCCCTACCTCAGTCGCCTCTTACGACATCCTTGTGGGTCGCAGTGTTAATTTCCTTGCTCCCCTTGAGGACCCCGGCACAACTTAAGGCGTTACCAATAAATAAAAGTAAATACAGTGTCCACTAACTTTTATATAAGTCTGTTTTTCATGACCCTCCAGACATACAACCAACAACAAAAATGAGCATGTAAGTTAGCGTTGACATACCACGTAAGGAAGCAATAAATAGGGCTATAAATCGTCTGTCTGAAAGTAGAACGTAGCTGAGCCAGACAATATCCCAGTAGAGACTAACTATCAAAGAAGGCAAATACACATCGACAGAGTTGTTATACAAATTGCTTGGCAACGTCTGGAAAAGAAAGCAAAATATTAACAGAATGAAATATGGAAAGATACTCATGCTACGAAATAATGTTATCAGTATTAGGGAAGACTGCAGCAAAATTATGTAGTAATGACGAAACACGTAAAAACAAAGTACTGTAGCTTAACAAAATACACAAACAATAAAAATGCACAGCAACGTTTCTATCAAAATGCCTTTATCAAGCAAAGGATACATCAGAAGTGAAAAAAATCACTTCTTACACGGCACACTACTCATAGAATCAATGGGATTGCACTGTACAGTATGCATTAGAATCAATGGGATTGCACTGTATTGCATTACTAACACAATATGAACATCAGCTTAAAAGTATAAATAAAGTAACTTTCAAGTTATATAGTTTTTATTTAAATTACTTTTTTAAAATTCCAATGTTGTATCATTCTTAACATATGCCAGCAAGAGCTGGAAAAGGACTAAAGAAATAGAAAGTAAGTTTAATGCGTTTGAAAATAGTTGTCTGTGAAAATAATAAGCAAACAATGGGTGCGAATTCAGAAGTGATGAAATCAGATAAATGTCTTGTCAAACACTCGTAGCAACTATTATAAGAAAGAGAAGATGGAGATATGTTTCACATAATGTGAGAAGATATGATCAAAGAATACCAAAGCATGTATTGAAATGATTTAGAAGATTGCATGAAAAAAGAGCGCCCTATGTGAGCCATGAACTGAACTTTACTAGTAGTTGTTAGAAATATCGCACTCAATTCCATAGTACAGAATGAAAGAGTTGCCCAGGATAGAGAGGAATAGAGAAATTACTTGCAGCGACTATGTAACATTTAACTGTACCAGGGAACTATAATTATATATATATATATTGGAACGAACTTATGCTTCCCTAGGGGCAAAGGGTGAAGAAGTAGAAGATTATATATTGGAAGCAACATACATAAGAATGAAAATAATGTATATATAAAAATTCAAAAAGACAAGAGATGATGTCTTCTTCTTCTTTGGTTGTTCTTTACGACCAATTTCAACCACTCTTTGTGATATGTTTGATCTTTGCCAAGAACGTGTATACGTTGCACATTGGTTTGGTAGGCTCCTAAACACATAGACTTTCTACACGGTTAGGTCACGTGCATCCGATTTTAGCCAACGAAGAGATGATGTTAGTAATCTAGTAAATATACGTATACACAAATAGTCCAATACTAAGGAAACCTCAAATATTAAGTCAGCCCTTATATACGTCTTTAAGACATGAAGACGCGCACAAAACAGCTTCTAACAAGAAGACAGAAACTTGTACATAAAAAATGTACGTGCATAGTGTAGAAGGAATGAAATAGTACAATAATTTTACTTAATGAAGAATTGGCGGATAGAAGAGCTCACCAGTGAAAGGAAAACCAGTAAAGATACTGTTGTTCTTCTTCTTCACCCTTCGTCCATAGGGAGGCGTAGACCCGCAACCAAGGACTTCCACGTCCGCATATCCAATGCCATCTTTTCCAGATCTCTGCCCTCTTTTCCCACTTTCTTGCATTTCGTCTCCAGGTATTCTTCTTCTTCCCTTACCTCTATTATCCTGGGGGTTCCATCAGAGAGCCTGTTTCGTGATGCTGTCAGTGGGTTTCCTCAGTGTGTGTCCTATTCATCGCTACCTTCTGACCCCTATCTCTTGTTCTATTGTTAGATATACATTAGTAATATCAGCAAAGAGTAATGCAAGATACAGGGTGTTCAAGATAAAAGCAGTCTGTGAATGGAGCTAATCTGGCATATATGTATGAAAATGAGAAGGTTCAGTTATGACGTAGTATAGGTCAAGGTTGTGTGACGGTGTGTAATTGTAGTGCGGAAGGAGGATGAACAAATGTGACGTAGGATGAATTAGTCAGAACCGGTTTAAATAGTAAATATACACAGCGCAATAGGTTAACTGGCAACTTTGGATTTGTCAATGGGGCTGCATTTATCTTGAACACCCTGTATAATTTGCTATAGACCTCACAAGGGAAACGAAACAGAAGATGGTCAACATAAAATAGCTAGAGACATATATTGAGAAGACTGGAAACTCTTAGTAATGATAACGCTGGACAGAATCAAATTGACAACTTCGGTAGAGATCACCTGCTCCTGTGAAAGATAAAAGGGTTTCTGTGTTGTTATCAATCTCATCTAATTTTTGTTTCTCTTAGCATTATTTATTATATATTCTATAGTTTATTCTGATGTTGATTATAAGGTTCGGAATAGGGCTCTCCTATACGCTTCATTTCGCTCGTGTGGTGCCGGGGCGATAAGGGAAGCAAAGAATAGTACCATTGCGACCCACAAGGCATGTCGTTAGATGTGACTGATATAGGACCTAGGGAAGTTACCCTAGTAAATAAAAAGTGTCGCAGAAATCGGATGTACTGACCTCCTTGTAGGCACATAGCTGGCACAACGTACAATCGCTCTTAGGCTCAGATCACACAGAAACACACATAGTGGTTAACAAGTGGTCGATATGGAGCTTTCGAAGAAGAAGAAGATACGCTTTGTGTATTGAAGAACTGTTTTATTTCATCAATCCAGTGCTTGTATGAGTGTCCTTTTACCCATGTATTTGTTTACTTTGTGCACACATGCTGCTGGGGAGTCTATGTTGCTAAATGGTTAAGCCTTTGCCTAGCGTTCCGAAAGTAGTGAGTTCGAATATGACATCGCTGGTTTGTTCACGAGTGCATTTTCTTCAGAGATCCCAAGAACTGTTGCCGAAGCTACGGAATTCCTACTTTGTGCAATGTGTTCGGCAGGTGGTGTGCCTTTTTTGCGGAGAAGGACCGAGCCATTTGGGGGTTTCTTTTGGTTTTCTCGATCCAAAAGCACATGAGCTTTCAGCTCTTCGGCTGGGTGCCATGGACATCGTAATCCTTCGGTTCCATGCCACAAACACCGTAAATCTTGAGAACCCATGGCTTTTTTCTATCTCCCGGAATTGAACCGCACTAACAGGGGGATTGTCACCCGTCGTACAACGTACAACGAACACGCTGTGCAGGCGGGCGAGCCATCTGGGATAAAACTCTGTGCAATGAAGTCAAGGCTTTAGACCCTTAGAGCTGCTGCTTTAAGCTATTATTATTATTATTATTTTTATTTATAGTTTTACTGATTCTGAATGAGATTTTTTTTTAGCGAGAATGAAATGTAATTGAAATAAGTGATGCCCTACGTACACGACTCCGTGAATGAACAAGTTAATCAATAATGAAATGAAAGGGAACCAATTGCTTGAGTAATTTGTGAATGAATGGGTAGCTCAACAATTCATTGTGTCAATCATTTCGTGTTTCAGTATTTCTTAAGTGACCATATCAGATATGTTAGACTTATACTTGCACACCAGGTCAACTACAGCCCAGATCATTCCCTTTCTTCCAGCTGTCCACTATGTCGGCGCCGATGTCTCCTATTGTCCACGCAGCTTATACGACTGTAGCAGTCTCCAGTCTGGCCTTCATTCTTATGCTGATATCATCATCACACCAGAATTCATGACATCTGCCCATGATGACAACTACATCTGGGAAATCTGCAAGTAAGATATGTCTTAGTCTGTGAGTGATGTATGAATAGTGACAGTTATAAATAAATAATAAAGCAGTCAAAGAGAGATGAAATTATTCATCTTTATTTTGGGATATGATGTCCTCCGAAATATGTAGACCAGTGGTTCTCAATCTGTGGGAGGAGGGTCGCGATGGGGTCGAACGACCCTTTCACAGGGATCGCCTAAGACCATCGGAAAAGACATATTTGAGATAGTCTTAGGAACTGAGACACCGTTCTTCTATCCGTCTCCAGGCGGATCCGCCCACATGCAGTTACGCCCACATACGAGTATCCGGCGTTTGTGATTAATCACTATGCTTTAATTATGCTCAATTTGTAACAATGAAAATACATCCTGCATATTAAATATTTACATTACGATTCATAGCAGTAGCAAAATTACAGTTATGAAGTAGCAATGAAAATAATGTTATGGTTAGGCGTCACCATAACATGAGGAAATGTATTAAAGGGTCGTGGCATTAACACGGTTGAGAACCACTGATATAGATGGACACATGTGGACATATCGGAGGACAAACGAATAATTTTTACAGCCATCCAGGCTAATATTGATGCAGAGGTCGTTGGATAGAATGACGAGCAATCAGAAAGATAGATAGACAGACACTCATAAATATACAATTGTATAGATTTTAATCGAATGCACTTTACAGACCAAGGGTCAGCAGACAGATTTAAGAGTTGTTATAGACTTACAGACAAACGTAGACAGACGGAAACTGTAAAGAAATGAAAGGTGATTGTCGTTAGGTCGTACCTTTTTTACATAAGATATACCCTGTTTGATAAGAAAAATAACTTTAGACAAGGCGTAGCCTTCGTTAACCATACGGCCAACGGGCTCCAGGTAAAAATTATAGGAAATAAGATCACAACCTGTGCCAATGAAAATCACACGAAATGCTAATAACTGTGAAATGTTTCCTGTGTGAACTAATTCCAGAATGAAACAGCCGCGTACCACCACAAAAAGCACCCTGCTCCGCATAAAATACATATGGCCGTCGCTAATGTAGCAACACCAAACTGTTCATCACTTGAATTGCAATTCTTGTCGAAGGAACATCAATCATGACAAAATCCAGCTTTCTGCACTCGCAATATAACTGCATACGGCAGATTGAGCTTGTTCGTCATAACCGCTGTCCGCCATTTTCTGAATACACACTAACACACAACAAACGCACGGTTGACACAGCAAAAAGGATTCCATGTAACATTCATAGCTCACAGCGTTGCACAAGCACTAACTCAGTAGCTCGGCAAACGAAACCGGAAAATACTCGACCAAACATGTCGGAAATGCGCTAGCAAAGTCGTGTTCAGAATCAAACTGTTCTGACTCTGAATGGCCCTCCCGCATTCCGCCATTGCTGTCCAGGTTTCCATATATATATATATATATATATATATATATATATAATATAGTATAAAGTCGAGTAATGACGAGACACGTAAAAACAAAGTACTGTAGTTTTACAAAGTTCAAAAACAATAACAATACACAGCGATGTTTCTACCAAAAGGTCTTCATCAAGTCAAGGATACACCAGAAGGAAAAATTCACTTATTAAACAGCAGACATAACTACAGTTAGACAACAAATCCATAACGTGTCTGACAGTTGAACCACCTAAAAATGTCTAACACAATTGGTTTTTTAGATATGGCAATATAACCCTTTCAAATCAAAACAAAATTTCAAATTAGAACAGCAATATCTCTGCTTATATACAGTTCAGAAAACAAAGTGGAGGTGCATGCTATAATTATGGGAGATATGTACACCATATGCTGGTTGGCATTCTTTACATTCTTTAACTTATGTTAGTCAAATCCACTCCCCGATGCAGAGGGGATGGGAAGGTGGGTGGTTCGTTTAATTTTATTTTAAAGGTATATTTTTATAAATAATTACAATGGATACACTAAAAGTTCTTTATAATCAATAGCAATGTTTTTTGCAACACGTGGCCAAGTTGTTCAACAATATGTTTATTAGGTTTTTTATGTTAAGTTTTGAAAAAGACACCCCTTATAATGGCTGGGTCTCCCGCCTTAGAAAACTGGCTGATGCTGCAAATAAGAGTGAGAAAATTGAAGCATTTTTATACACATATATAGACATGACATGCTGGAGAAAATATTTTGCAGGTAGTCATCCCGACAAAGAGATCAAGAAGAAGTCCATGGAGAAGATTGACTCTGGATGTGATAGATGATTTGTTCATGCCAGCCGAGGACAGATGATTTGTTCATGCCAGCCGAGGACAGATGATTTGTTCATGCCAGCCGAGGACAGATGATTTTTTCATGCCAGCCGAGGACAGATGATTTGTTCATGCCAGCCGAGGACAGAAGATTTGTTCATGCCAGCCGAGGACAGATTTGTTCATGCCAGCCGAGGACAGATGATTTGTTCATGCCAGCCGAGGACAGAACATCTTCTCTATGAGAAGGAGATAATCCGAAGGAATTTTAGGATAGCAAAGTTCTACTCTAAGGTAAAACATGGACAGAATTGGAAGTGATGGCAATATAGAGAAAGAGCTGGGGGAAGTTTGTTGAAGACCTGTGCTCCGTTGGGAGTTGAAAGGTGAAGAGAGTTCTAATCAGAACAAACTATTGAATGATAAAATCACAATATGGGAGAATGTGCATGCTAACTCAAGACTATATGTAATAATTGGCTGGTTCAGAGTGTGGTTGTAGCGAAGGCGTTAAGCGTTTGCCTTGTGTTCAGAGTTCTAATCCGAACCCCGACGTTCTGTTCGTAAGTACAATTTTTTTCTAAGAGAGCACTTAATATTGTTGCCGTAGCTACAGTGCCAGTGCTTTATGCAATACTCTTCCGATACACTGAATCATAAGCGGAAAACCGGTGCAATGAAGTCAGTTATCAGTTATATGAGGACTATCATCATAGCACACCGGGAACGTCCATAGGTGTTTCGATCTCCGCCTCAGCAAATCCAGCAGCGTCCAGCGGCACAACACACCAGTTCGATGTTGATTAATCAATCTCTTTGCATTTTTAATATGTCGTTCTTTTCGGGCTGCACCAATATTGACACCCATCACTCTCAATCTGGTCAGCGAATGGGATTCACAGCCCTGAAACTCCTCTGTTCGGAAAGACTCTCAATGCGTGAAGAATGTCATTTCGATCCATGGCAGATCCCTCTGATATTGTAGCCAAGTCAGCCACTCCATTACCCTAACCCTGCGTGCCCAGGGACAAAAATAAAGGTGATTTCTCTGATCATTTTCTGTACCAGTACCTCCACCCAGTTGTGTCTCACCATTCCTTATTCAACATTACGAATCATGCTCATGGAGTCACTGAGTATGAAAACACGAGAGTAATTGTGAGATGCCAACCATTTCACCGCCTCCGTAACCGCCCGAACCTCCATTATCAAACTACTTGTGGTTGTTGCGTAGGCCCCACTGGCCTCTCTTATTTTTTTCCTCCTGAACATACTAAAAAAGCCCACGCACAGCGATGTTGACGAATGACTGAACCATCGGTGTAAATCATTATCTTTTCGATACTTTCTGCAGTTATTCAAGATGAATTGTGTGCAGCAGTTAAATTTTCCAATTATTGTAATAAAAGTGTTAATAGCCGATGACTTCATTCCACCGGTGTTACCCATATAGCTTGATCCTTCTCTGCAGAAACGGCACGACACCTGCCGAGAGTAATGCAGAAACTGTGTAGCTTTAGCAACAATCCTAGAGTCACTTGAAAACAATGCACTCGAGAACAGAAGCCCGTGGTCCGGATTCGAACCCAATATCTTCGTAACTCAAGACAAGGGCTTAACCACTTTAGCCACAAAGACTCTTCAATTATTGTAATGTGATTTCGTAACAGCTTTCCCAAAACTGACATGTACATATGTGTATCTGTGCGCATTTTTACCAGGAGCCACAATAAAGGGTGTTCTTTTTTCTAAAATCAAATGGCTTGTAAAAACATGGCTTTACCCTGGTCTACTAAAAGTTAACACAATTTCTTCAGAGTTAAACATGAACACACTGATCACACAGCGTAAGTGTTGTATTAGTCAAACATAATCACTGAGTACGTGTGTAAAACTTAGGTATATACGTTAAACGTGAAACTACACACAATTTGTGTCTGCCACGAATGATCAATAACTCATTAAATCATAACACCAGAAACTGCCCCAGACTAAAACCAAAAATTGGCAATGCGCTGGAGGCTTGCAGACACTTGGAACGGAAACGCTTCGAAAAAAATTTCCTCAAAATAAAAATCCAAATTTTGGTGCGCTGCAGCGGAACTAAACAGCATCACTTAAAAAAAAAATCATTTAATAGTACAGCTTTAAAATTTCCCACCGTTAAGCTTCTACTTCTTCGAACGCTCCATATCGACTACTTGTAAACCACTCTGTGTGATTTGTATGTGATCTGAGACTAAGAGCGTTTGTACGTTGTGTCAGTTATGCGCCTACAAGTAGGCCTTCCGATTTCTGCGACCCTATTTATGTACTAGAGTAGCTTCCCTAGGCCCTACATTAGTCGCATCTTACGACATGCCTTGTTGGTCGCAGTGGCACTAGCCTTTGGTTCCCTTGCGGTGACCGGCACCACACGGCTCAATATTAGACAAGTAATATTAAAGCAATATATTTTGTCAATCACTAGGCCAAATAAAAAGGTGCACATTAAATTAAATTTCACTAATCAATGAAGTAAACAGTGCACATATCATAAATTCATTCTTAAACTTCATAATGATCTCTAGTAAGTTATGACAACGTATGGTTTTGAGACATAGACCATTAACAAAGTGTCGGAGAAGATCATTAATGTCTTTGAACGCAAATGCTACAGAAGAGTACGTAGAATATCATGGACAGAGAAAAGAACAAATGCATCTGTTCTGCAACAGCTTGGTATTAAAGAGAGTTGACTATTAAAGAACATAACATTAGGGAAAATTAAATATTTCGGACACATCAAACGACATGAGTGCTAAGAGAAGATAATTTTAGAGGGAATGGTGCAAGAAAGAAGAATTAGAGGGAGATCTAGAAGACGATGGCTGCAAGATATCATTGACGATCTGAGAATGACAGCTGCTGACGCCGATAAACGTTCACAGAACAGAGAAATTGTCAGGACTAATGTACAGGAGCCAAGTTCACGAAGGGACAAGCTACTTGATGATGATGATGATGATGATGATGATGATGATGATGATGATGATGATGATGATGATAATGATGAAGTTATGACACTTTTAAGAGATATTAATGAAATTTAAGATTTTATTTTGTGGCATTTTTTCCGTAGACTCTAAATTTAGATTTTAAAAATCATTTACTTTGTATGACTGTGAAGAACGGATTATGGATAAAACAGTTGAAAACTTGTTTCAAATCTCTGATTGCAAGTAGTTTCATATCTCTGATTGCAAGTGGTTTCAAATCAATGATTGCAAGTAGTTTCAAATCTCTGATTGCAACTAGTTTCAAATCTCTGATTGCAAGTAGTTTCAAATCTCTGATTGCAAGTAGTTTCAAATCTCTGATTGCAACTAGTTTCAAATCTCTGATTGCAAGTAGTTTCAAATCTCTGATTGCAAGTAGTTTCAAATCTCTGATTGCAAGTAGTTTCAAATCTCTAATTGCAAATAGTTTCAAATCTTTAATTGCAACTAGTTTCAAATCTCTGATTGCAAGTAGTTTCAAATCTCTGATTGCAAGTAGTTTCAAACCTCTGATTGTAAGTAGTTTCAAACCTCTGATTGCAAGTAGTTTCAAATCTCTGATAGCAAGTAGTTTCAAATCTCTGATTGCAAGTAGTTTCAAATCTCTGATTGCAAGTAGTTTCAAACCTCTGATTGTAAGTAGTTTCAAACCTCTGATTGCAAGTAGTTTCAAATCTCTGATAGCAAGTAGTTTCAAATCTCTGATTGCAAGTAGTTTCAAATCTCTGATTGCAAGTAGTTTCAAATCTCTGATTGCAAGTGGTGTCATAAGATCAATAAATAGACAGTGAACAAATTAGGTAGAAATAAAAAACTTATCAGACGCAGGATTCGAACCACAAACTCTCATTCTTTATTTATGGGTCAGTCACTTGGTGCCCTAAGAAATAAATGTTTGTTGTTAGATTCGTATGTTTGATAATTATTTTTTTTCCTGAAGCCTGTTGTTGCTGTTGTCATGTGAGCCAAATTACGATAGGAGCAAGCTAGATGATGATGATGATTAAAATGATGATGATGATGAAGATGATGATGGTGATGAAGAGGATGATCATTATGACGGTGGCGGTGATATTATTAACAGTATTACAAAAAGTATGGTCGTTAGCATCAGCCACAGTCATGGTGGACTAGGTGTCTCTCTTAGTCTGTTCGCTGCCGTTTGACCTGTCCCACTAATGAGATCCCTATGACAATATTACCGTCATCATAGCTCTTAGGTCATAAAAATTCAAGCTCTCCAATCTCATTTATGATAGTAACAAATGAACGCAATTTTTCTCTGTTCTTGACAGTTCTCTGTATTGTGTTCCAACTATGATACAGCCATGTCAGTTCCTGTACTACTGTTCTTGTCCTGGTCGTTCTCGGTCTTCCACGTTTTTCAATATAAAGATCTCTATTTTAAAAAGCTCGTTACTGCCTATAGTGCCGCTTTTTAGGGCGGTGAAGGACATGTGGGACGTGAGCCTTATGAATTTAATGGCCGCATGATTAGTGCAGTAGCCGCGAAATTGTTCAGGTTAGGATTTTTCATGTATGCCCACAAGAGAAAAAAATCCTTGGCATAACGATTTTATAACAAAAATAAAGATCTCTGAATGAAAATCGTGGCATATCCTAAAGGACGTAGCCATCAACCACAGTAAACGAGTCGTTGATTTTCTAGGCACCACCTATACGTTCAGTAGTTTGTCATTGCTTTCTGAACGGTGAGGTATATTTTACCTTTTTGTAAAAATCCCACGGAAACGAATTTGCTTCTAAACTTGCCCACCGTGGGGTTTGAACCAGGTACGCTTGGGTTCGTGATCGAGCTCACTAACCCTTGAGCTACAGACGCTCATAGATCTCTATAAACAGATAATTCACACTATTGTCTTTATTATTCTTTTCTTTGATCCTTATTTTTCTGTGATGTCTTTACATCAATAATTCTACCAATCAATTTGTTTTCTGTGATGTCTTTACATCAATAATTCTACCAATCAATTTGTTTTCTGTGATGTCTTTACATCAATAATTCTACCAATCAATTTGTTTTCTGTGATGTCTTTACATCAATAATTCTACCAATCAATTTGTTTTCTGTGATGTCTTTACATCAATAATTCTACCAATCAATTTGTTTTCAAACATGTCTATTCTATTTCTTTATGTGCTGCCATCCTTTTATCTGTTTCTGTTCTCTTTATCCCTCTGTCTACCTCAGAGTTTGGTGTTCCCTTATTCTTTCGGTTTTCTCTCACTGTCTCTAAGGCTTGCCTCATCGGAATGTTCTATCAACGTTTGTCTATATATATATATATATATATATATATATATATATATATATATATTTATAATAATAATTCTCTCGTACCGTTATACGTTACATAGGGCCTGCAAGTAATTTCTCCATACCGCTCTATCCTGGGCAACTCGCTCAATCTACTCCATGGAACTGAGACCGATATTTCCTGCCTCTCTTAGCAAAGTTCGTTTCAGGGTCTCTTTAGGTCGACCTCTCTTTCTTGAACCCTTTGCATCCATCTTCACTGCCTGCTTTGATATTCGTTGATCATTTCTCCTCAAGGTGTGCCCAACATATCTCCATCTTCTCTTTCTTATAACAGTTGTCACTAGTGGTTGACCAGACATGTCTCTGATTTCATCACTTCTTCTGAATTCGTTCCATTTCATATTCATTATTTTTCGCAGACATCTATTTTCAAACGCATTCAACTTGCTTTCTATATCTTTAGTCATTTTCTAAAATATATTTATTTCTGTTTGTGTCTCTCGTTGTGTCTCTTTCAACGTTTGTC
This sequence comes from Arion vulgaris, assembly GCA_020796225.1. NCBI lineage: Eukaryota > Metazoa > Mollusca > Gastropoda > Stylommatophora > Arionidae > Arion > Arion vulgaris. Next base: position 25,014,448 of record CM036761.1, on the reverse strand, counting down.
TGTCTGTGTGTCTCCGTAACGCTTCTCTCTCTCTTTATATTTCCCTCTTGTCTGTTTGCTTTTCTTAACGTATTTCTGTTTTGCGCTCGCTCTCTCTCTCTCTCTCTCTCTCTCTCTCTCTCACTCACTGTAGGACAGATTAGACGATAGCCTTATGAATTTAATGACTGGTTCTTCCTCTCAGCGTGTGTGTGTTTTTCTGTGTGTGTTGCCTCCATTTGTCCTCCACCTCAATCACTTTTCCCCATCCGTCTTTCACTCTGTAACCCTTCCTCTCTTACATTTTATCTTGTGCTTCTGCAAATTGAATTCTTTAAAAGAATGTTAAAATAATGATACACAGTTAGGACAAGGAGAACACTTACCAAAATTGTATTACAAATATGTTTAAAATACACAAAAACGCATTCCCAAAATGTGCTGACGTTTTCAAGAGTGTTATGATTTGTCTCAGGCTGCTTTACGAACAGTTCTCTGCTTTCAAAGACAATGTCTCACTATCTCAATTGGTTATCTACTTCTTCTTCTTCGAACTCTCCATATCGACTCCCTTTTAACCACTCTTTGTGATTTGTATGTGATCTGAGCTTAAGAGCGATTGTACATTGTTTCAGTTATGCGCCTTTAAGTAGGCCAGCACATCCAATTTCTGCGATGTTTTTTATTTACTAGGGCAGATTACCTAGGCTCCTACCTCAGTTGCCTTTTACGACATGCCTTGTGGGTTGCAGTGGTACTATTCTTTGCCTCTCTTGCGGCCCAGCACCACACTAGCGCTCTGCTTTCATAGACAATGTCACACTATCTCAACCGGTTATCGATTATTGGTTATTGATTACTAATCCGACGTAATCCCACTCGTGGTAACCCCATTAACACTCAGCCTCCTTCATCAGAGGATGACGTGTATGCATATTGCTGATTCCCATGGCTCACTGATTAAACATATTCCTCATTCTGTACCTAAGACAGTCAGGTGTACTTGTGCAACGTGTAATTTCAAACTCCTTAACTCATTAACTACTACGCGCAGCAGTCTGTGCCGGTTCGACTTCACTTTTCGTCCATGAGCCACAGACTGTGCCATAATCTGTTTCGTTGTCAAATTAGCCCAAAAATGTACTTAGGCATATTTTTATTGCTGCTAGTTCTTAATGTATTCCTTAGTACTCTGTTAACTATTAATAAATGTTCATTTATTTATCAACAAAATTAGATTTCGTTTATAAAATGTCTCCAAGTAATCAGAAATCTAACATCCTAATGTATACATAAACTAGTGAAATGGGGACAATAAATTAACAAAATTTAATTTGGTTGGTTTTTTTTATTGCAGCAGCCAATGTGTTAATTAACAGGTTATTTTCAACATAAATTTGTTTGGCCTCATCCATCAAACGATCGATGAGGAACTAAAGGATGTTGCCACTTTCCACCTTCAACTCTCCAACAATCGGTACCATTAGTGCTAGTCTATCTGTTCTCTCATTCTTCCACACACTCGCGTATCCAAAACAGCAGATGCATGTAACCGTAAGCCATCAGAGATTTTACGCCTCATTCGACTATATCGACTCATCCAGTTACTATTGGACCTTCGAATTATCTACTGAGTCGAACACAATACTGTCCCCAGTTAACTGAGTTGCAACGAACAATTGGAAGGCTGAATTCTGAATTCGACATTGTTTTTTAAGCAGATAACTGTTGGTAAAGCCACAGTGAAACCAATCACAACAAGCTTGAAGACGTCAATACATTTTGTGAATGAGCTTCTATGTTTTAAACATATTTGTAATACAATTTTTTTGGAGATGTGTTGAGCACACCTTGAGGAGAAATGATCAACGAATATCAAAGCAGGCATTGAAGTGGGATGCAAAGGGTTCACGAAAGAGAGGACGACCTAAGGAGACCCTGAAACGAACTTTGCTGAGAGAGGCAAGAAATATTGGTCTCTGTTCCGTGGAGGAGATTGAGCGAATTGCCCAGGACAGAGCGGTATGGAGAAATTGCTTGCAGGTCCTATGTAACGTATAACGGTATGAGAGGAATTATTATTTTAATACAATTTTGGTATGTGTTCTCCTAGACCTAACAGTGTTTCCTTATTTTAACATTTATTTAATAAAATCTGTAACAGCCTGAGTCTTCATCTTCATACTGAAGTAGTTGTTTTGTATGTCCATTTCACCTGGTCTCCTTCTTTTTCTCTCTCTCTCTTTCTATCTCTATTTCTTTTCTCTCTCTCTCTCTTTCTCTTATTTCTCTGTTCTCTCTTACTCTCTGTCTCTCTCTTCTCTCTCTCTTTCTCTGTTTTCTCTTTCTCTCTTGTCTCTCTTTTCTTTTCTCTCTCTCTTTCTCTCTCTTTCTCTTTCTCTCTCTCTTTCTCTCTCTTTCTCTCTCTCTCTCTGTCTCTCTCTCTTTCTTTCTCTCTCTCTTACTTGTTTCTCTCTCTCTCTTCTCTCTATTTCTCCTCTCTCCTCTCTTTCTCTCTTCTTTCTTTCTCTCTCTTTCGTTCTCTGTTCTCGCTCTCTCTCTCTCTCTCTCTCTCTCTCTATTTAACTACCTCAAATACCAGTTGCAAAAAAGTGTAGAACAAATATATATTTTCTGTGTGGTTTGTTTTTTTAACAAATCCATGATATTGGTATTTTCTCTTTTTGTATTACTCCCTTTAAAGCAGTCGTTTCTGATCGTGCCCCCTATTACAAACACAATGAATATTTAATAACCATTTCTGAAAACATTCTCTCGTAGATTTGTTCAACCTTCTAATGTCTAAACATCTAATTTGTTATCTGTTTTTCGTTTGATAATCGATCAAATTTTAAAGAACGAAATGAGTTTTTTACGAAATTGAAAATGTTAATGAAAGTATTTCTGTAATCCAAAACAGGAAGTATTTAAATCGACCGTGATGATGATGAGTATTTGTCTCCATTCTTGTTTCTAGTGTATGGTAACAGTTTTGTAGTTTTTGAGAAAAAAAACACATCGTGGTAAATAAAAGAAAATTTGCTGATAATTATAAATGAGATTAAACAAATATATTGGTTGTTTTGTTTCATGCCATGTTTTATTGAGTTGTACTTTCTTTGTGTGCAATTAAGTATGAAAGAATCATATTAAATATATGGCGAGGAAAAATGTAGACATTTGAATATAAATGTTATAGAAGGATGTTATGAACGTAAAAGGCTCTGCGTCATCTGGAAAAATGTTAGGAGCCAGTATATTGGCTCAGAAGAGCGAAGGAGTTAAAGTATTACAAGGTTATTGGTTATTGAACTGACGTCACAGCACTCCGGGCAGACCTATAGGTATTCAGTCTCCCCCAACAGATGTCGAAAAGTATGCATACTGATGGTTCCTGTAGCTCACTGATTAACACACTCCTCTCTCTGTCCCGGATCCAAGTATCCAGTTCTATTTGTACAACGTGCAATTTCTTAATCGTTGCTTAATAACTCCTTAATCGTTGCTTAATAACTCCTTAATCGTTGTTAATAACTCTAAATCGCTGTAATAACTCCTTAATCGTTGCTTAATAACTCCTTAATCGTTGCTTAATAACTCCTTAATCGTTGCTTAATAACTCCTTAATCGTTGCTTAATAACTCCTTAATCGTTGCTAATAACTCCTTAATCGTTGCTAATAACCTAAATCGCTGTATACTCTTAATCGTTGCTTAATAACTCCTAAATCGCTGCTTAATAACTCCTAAATCGCTGCTTAATAACTCCTTAATCGTTGCTTAATAACTCCTTAATCGTTGCTTAATAACTCCTTAATCGTTGCTTAATAACTCCTTAATCGTTGCTTAATAACTCCTTAACCCTTTAGCTGCTAAAGACGTATATATACGTTTTTCCCAATCACTCTAAAGACGAATTAACACGTCTGTTATTCATCTTCCTTTTGGGCTAAAGACGTGCTAACACGTTATACATTTCTACTGTCACTGCTATAGGCGTACATCTACGTTTGTGACCTAGAAACAAAGAGTAGCTATTTTAGCTCAGCCTTCAGAAAGTATGTAGCAGCGAAAGGGTTAATCGTGCTTAATAACTCCTAAATCCTGCTAATAACTCCTTAATCGTTGTTTAATAACTCTAAATCGCTGCTAATAACTCCTAAATCGCTGCTTAATAACTCCTTAATCGTTGCTTAATAACTCCTAAATCGCTGCTTAATAACTCCTTAATCGTTGCTTAATAACTCCTTAATCGTTGCTTAATAACTCCTTAATCGTTGCTTAATAACTCCTTAATCGTTGCTTAATAACTCCTAAATCGCTGCTTAATAACTCCTAAATCGCTGCTTAATAACTCCTAAATTGTTGCTTAATAACTCCTTAATCGTTGCTTAATAACTCCTAAATCGCTGCTTAATAACTCCTAAATCGCTGCTTAATAACTCCTTAATCGTTGCTTAATAACTCCTAAATCGCTGCTTAATAACTCCTTAATCGTTGCTTAATAACTCCTTAATCGTTGCTTAATAACTCCTAAATCGCTGCTTAATAACTCCTAAATCGCTGCTTAATAACTCCTTAATCGTTGCTTAATAACTCCTAAATCGCTGCTTAATAACTCCTAAATCGCTGCTTAATAACTCCTTAATCGTTGCTTAATAACTCCTAAATCTCTGCTTAATAACTCCTTAATCGTTGCTTAATAACTCCTAAATCGCTGTAGTGATTCAACTTCAGTTCTAGTGTCCTCATTCAACAGTAGGTCGCCAAGAGACCAAAGAGCATTCCCCTTATCCATCCCAAACTTAGCAACAATCGATGATATTAATGTAAGCATGTCCGCTCTCTCGTTGCCGGTAACACCCGCATGCTCATGACAGTAGACTCACATGAACCTCTGGAGATTGGAAACCTCTATAAACTATATAAAACATACCGCAAAATACCATTCTGGATATTTCAAGTATTGACCTGCGAGTCAAAAACAACATTGTCCCCAGCAGTAAACAGTCCCAGAGAGCCAGGGATGGTAGCAATAACGACCTCAACCTCCATCTTCATATTGGAAGTAGTGTATTGTAAGATTGACGATTCAATCAATCAGTCTTTCTGTAGTATGTCATTTGCAGAACGTCACTCTGATCACAATCTGTTTGAAAGATTTTCGATACTTAACCAGCTCTCAGGTCTTCTTCATAGCAGTGTTTTTGTAGTTATTATTTAAGAGACCAAAAAAGCAATTATTACGTAAAAGACCAAATAAAGAACCTTGCAGGTCGACAAGTACCACTCTTGACAATCGTGAAACGGCGTAAACTTCCGTGGTTCGGGCATGTGATGAGACATAGCTCACGCTCTAAAACTATCCTACAGGGAAAAGTTGAGGGTAGAAGAAGGAAAGGAGGGCAGAGAAAATCCTGGTTTGACAACATCAAGAGCTGGTCAGGACAGAGTTTCTCCACACTCGCTCGAGGAGTTGAAGACAGAGACTCGTGGCGTATCTTTTGTGCTGATGTCTTTAAGTGAACACCCTACAGCCCTAAATTGTTATAGGCTGTATTATTATAGCAATGTTTAAAGTAGTTTTTTAATGTCTTTTTAAACGGACGTAGACACTTGGTAGTTAGCATGTTAATATATTCTAAATTAAGAAGTGCAGTTTATATTTGGTGGGACGGATTACCGTAATGCATAAGTGTTCGACAATCGACTCGGACACAAAAGGTTTCCCTCATTCTACGTTCCACACGGGAGGAATGGAATTGACTCTCCTACCTCCTGCACACTAGGGTCTACACATATAAAGAGACAGACACTTCATATCCTAAGATCTGAAAAGACTACGGGAAATTTTATTTATTTTTAGTTTAGATTTGGCAGTGTTAAACATTTAAATTAAGGAGAACTGAAAGGAAAATTCTCCCTTACATTTTGGGAGTTAAACGAACTTCTTGCGATCAATAGGACCTAACTCTATACGACAGGCGGTAGTGAGGGAACTGTAAGTGTTCTTTCATACCAAGAAAAAATGAACGATACCATCACAATTCAAGATAGACTTCTGTTGACTAGGGGACACTCAAGAGCCCTTACTTTGACCTTTTCAACGACGTGTCACCTTGAGTGTCTTGCGTTCCCTAAATTCCTATCAATTCACTGATCGTAATGTAACTTAAAAGTTAAAGATATCTTCCACTCCAGTTCACATCGATCTCTGTACTTGAAGAAAACGGTTCTATCCAGATTACGACCGGCTTAACATCCAACCGCCCTGGTCCAAAAACCTCAGCTTGTCTGTGAATGTATGTCAATTCCTTGAGACTTTACGTACGGAAATTATTTGTTTCGCCTGCCCTGCGTGCTCATTACAGATTGATTTTAATGATTCTAGACGTGTACGGCCCTGTAATGTTCTCACTTTTACTTCAAGACCGCGTGGAAGCTGTGCTGATTGCCAGCACAGAGATTTGACATAGGTTCTAGGGAGGCAGACGTTTTGAAAGCGCTATTTTCACCCTTTTTTATCACATCTCCGTCATTCGATTGCTTCCGTAAATTCGATTTCGGAGAAAAGATTTACAGATAACACAAAACAATTTACAGCAAAGTCGATTATGTCTCGGCTACTTATTTTCTAGACATATACGTTTATATTGAAAACGAAATATTTACTTCCCGTTATCGTTTTTCGTTGTTATATCCAGGGGTTGTATTTACAAAAGGCGAAATATTATAACAAGAAGTAAGGTCGTTTTACAGTGCATAAAAACGACGTTACGGTCAAAAGGCTCTTATCAAGCAAAGGATACAAGACAATAACTGCTAATTGTTTTTAAACGGCGAGTACTAGAAAAATCTAAACAGAAAAACAATACGGTGAATAGTTTAATTTTTTTTAAAACAAATTTACTTCGTGGTTTGGTATTTCGTTGTTGATATGTAGTTTTACTGTAATTTTCTCGATTATTGATAAATCGTGATTTTTATATTGTTAATATTTTTTTAGTTTTTTCTAGAAATTTGCGTCTGTTGTCTTTCTGTACAGACAACTCTAGTTAGTTTTGTATCACATACTCTCTTGCATCGTTTATTTGATGAAGCCCTTTAAATCGAAACATTGTTTTAGATTGTATTTACACAGTGCTTGTGGCTACCGACCTATTACATTCTTCTTCATCTTGTATTTGTTTTTGGTGTTACTTCATATTCAAGATTGTCCATTTAGTCGTACTGTAATACATCTGTTTTTTTCTCATCAAAGTTTATTATGTTATAAAAACTGTCTTTTCGAAAATGCTATTTTTCACCACAGGCGTTGAGTAATGTTTGTACCCGTTTGATATAAATGTTAGCCAAGACTGTAATAATTTTCTTACTATCATATGTTGTAACCTTTGCTTCCATAATTGTGTTTTATCAAGATGGGTTTATTGTACAGGATCTTTAAATAAATGATTATCGTGCCCACACACAAATGTTCTGGCTAAAGTTGAGAATCTCAACACACACTACTGGACTAACTCTGTATATGTCCACAGACATCAGTGAGCTAAAACTCTACGTATACACACAAACTAGCCGGCTAAAGTTGTAGGTGTCGATGTATATTAATCGGATAATTCTTCAATTGTCAACACACATATGAGAGCAACACACATATGAGAGCAACACACATATGAGAGCAACACGCATATGAGTGTCTTGTTATAACTGCACCTATTCACACACACTAGTAGGCTAAAACTATACGTATACACACAAACTAGCTGGCTAAAGCTGTAGATATCGATGCATAGTAATCGGCTAATTCTTCACTTGTTAACACAAATATGAGTGGGTTAGAAGTGTTTCTGTTCACATACATTAGGGGGATAAAACTCTAAGTGACCACACTGTTGGGGTAAATATTTAGCCTATCCACAAAGCGTTAGGTCAAACGAACGTGTTCATCATCGAAATTTTTTGTCTCATGAGACAGTAGGTTTGACTTCACGTAATGGGCTCTGTGCTGAGCCCCATCGTATATGGTGTCTGTATTGGCCTATTCTAGAGTTGCAATCCCTGCCAGAGTTGTTGAAAATAAAATTGAAGACTGGAGCTGAAGTAATGGATACTCTATCCCTGTCCTCTTTTTTGCCTCCATATGTGATGGTATTTCTTTTTGTTTTGAACCATCCCTCAATGCTGCTCGCTATGTCTGCTTGAACCATCCCTCAATGCTGCTCACTATGTCTGCTTGAACCATCTCTCAATGCTGCTCGCTATGTCTGCTTGAACAATCCCTCAATGCTGCTCGCTATGTCTACTTGAACCATCCCTCAATGCTGCTAGCTATGTCTGCGTGAACCATCCCTCAATGCTGCTCGCTATGCCTGCCTTTCTCTGGCCAACCGGTCCCAATTATCTTTGACTAAGCTGCATGACGTTTTCATACATCATCATCCTTTAGCATGCACTTTGCAGAACGTCGTTCTCTTAACAGTTGTCCGGCTCGCCTGCACAGCGTGTTCATAACGCGTTGGACGACGGGTGACAAGCCCCTGTGAGTGCGGTTCAATTCCGCTGACTGGCAGAAAAGAAACAGGTTCTCCAAATTTACGATGTTCGTAGCACCGAACCGAAGGGTTTCGATGTCCATGGCACCGAACCAAAGAGCTGAAAGCTCAAGTGCTTCTGGATAGGAAAAAAAAAGTAGTAGTTGTTCTGAAGAACTCTCCGTCTCTAGCAAGCTCTCCCGATTTCTTGGTCATGCTCAAGGCATCTCTATTGTTCTGTTGCCACCGTCATCGGTGTCGTCCCGTACCTCTTCTTCCAGTAACCATACACTCCATTACTGTTCTCTTTAAACAAATAGGATATTTATTTTATGTGACATTAGATTATGTTACGATATGTGACATATTGAATGCAGTTTTCGAAATCACTAATTCTTTTCCTAATAAAAATGTTCCATCTTCCTTCTCTTCACCTTTATACTATTCTATACATAAAATATTTATACTATTCTATACATAAATATAAAATATATGTTAAATCCCTTATACAGTTTCTCTGCTTTTGTTCTTATGTCAAATATTCGCCTCACACTTGTCTTGCTTAATACAGAGGTTTGTAAAGTCTTACAACATATCACATGTAGAACAAATCTGAAAAACAAAGTACATGACGTCATCAAAAAATGTGTCAATTGTGGTACACTATACAGTGGATGACTGTTGTCTGCTGGGGTAATTCTTTTCACTCAAATAATAATGGTGTTTTCAACTGAAGAAAGAATATTTGACAATTTGAAGAAACATGTACAGACATATCTTGAATCCCGTGTTGGATATTTCCAACATCTGCTATAATTAATATTTCATTTGTTCTTTCTAGTTACCAAGAACAACAGTAGACCATAGCAGTAACTATTGTGACTAATTTCACTATTTTGTTTTAGCACATTTTTTGATGACGTCTTGAACTACATTTTTCAAACTGACCTGCATATGAAGTGTTGTGAGACTTTACAAATACCCTGTATGATAGTTTGTGTTTTCTCAATATTAATTGTATCAAGTCCAAGAAAAAGATTTCTAATTTTTCCTTCTTATAACAAATCATGTAGTTATTGTTCCCTTCACCCAACTGTATTGTATCCTTCATATCTCTAAGATTGTTGATTACTTTTTCATTGATCTCTAACACTTCTTCTTGCTTGTCCTGGTTAGACTTTCTGTCCAACAGATCTTCATTAACATGGTCATGCTCTGCCGTCCACTCTTCCTCAATATATTGACATCTTCCTTGCCCTGGTTAGACTTTCTGTCCAACAGATCTTCATTAACATGGTCATATTCTGTCCCCCAACTCTTCCTCAATATATTGACATCTTCCTTGTACCTGCTTTACTATCACTTTCCTTTCTTCAATCTTGTTTTGTCTTACAGCGTCAGGACAAGACTATCGCAGATGAGTTAAAGTCTCTGCACAAAATCATAACAATTTTCCCATTTTCATACCATATGGTATATTGGGAAATATAGTGTTAGGCCATTATTTTTCTTTGATCAGCAAAAAAAAAGAATTATGTTTAACTCGCTTTCAGAAAATGAACACAACCACATATAAATATCATCATCAGCAGGTGCCGTGCCGGCTGGCGTAGGCGATTATGGATCTCCACAAATCTCTATCTTTGGTGGTCCACATAGAAATATAGCCTCAAAATTAATGTAAAAATAATCTTCTTAGAACGCTCCATATCGACCACTTTTTAACCACATTTTGTGATGTGTATGTGATCCGAGCCTAAGAGCGATTGTACATTGTGCCTGTTATGCGCCTACAAGTAGGCCTGCACATTCGATTTCTGCAATGCTTTTATTTACTAGTGTAGCTTCCCTAGGCCCCTACCACAGTCGCCTCTTACGACATGCCTTGTAGGTCTCAGTGTTACTATTGTTTGCTCCCCTTGAGAGTCCGGCAATACACAGGAGAGGATTAATCTAACTTGTGTTCATTCATTCTCCAGATTCTTCAAGAGACAGGAGTGCTCAGACCCTATTCTCGAGCAATGCAGAGGCGAAATTGTCTATGCTACAAAAGCTTTTCGAAGCCGGCAGCAATATATTTGTGGCGACAGATTTCCAAGAAAAGGTGGGTCGTCTGATAATTTTGTTGATAATTGTGATTCAATAGTTGATTTCATTGATCACTTAGTCTCTGCGATTTGTTACTTAAAATCATATTTTGAAACAATATTTTAATTTAACTAAAGTATGTGAATATTTTGAAGCTAAAAATAATTCGTCAGAGGTGAGAAAACCTGTACTGAATCAGTTAATAAGTACGAATTATTGTTTCTTTATCTGTTCTATTTGCTACTTAATCCGTACGAATGGTTGTTTGTTTTCTGTTTGTGTTTGCTGTGCTTACTTCGTTTATTGTTTAGTTTGTTCAGTTGGTTGTTTATTTTGCTAATTATTCCGTACGAATGGTAGTTTTTTTGTTTGTTTGGGGTTTTTTTTTGTGTCCTTGTTTGCTTTGTTGCCTTGGTTAATAATTTAGCTTATTCAGTTGATTGTTTGATTTTGTATGTGTTTAGATGGTTATTGTGTTTGTTCATTGCTGAGATATATTTGCTTCCTTATACAACATGTGAACTAGAAACAGCTTAATTATCACAAGTTTATATTTTTAGAAAAATATGATCAAGCAATATCGCCGAATTAAAGATTGTCTGTAACAGTTATCAGTCAACAGAGGACTATCATCATAGCACCCCAGTCATGTCCATAGGTGCTTCAATCTCCTCCTCAACAAATCCAGCAGCGTCCAGTGGACCAACACGCCAATTCGATGTTGATTAACGAAACTCTATGCATACTTGGCATGTCGCTCTTTACGCGCTGTAACAATGTTGACACTCATCTATCTCAATCTGGTCAGCGAGTGGGACTTGCAACACTGAAACTCTTCTGTTCGATAAGGCTCTCTCAGTGCGTTAAGAATGTCATTTCGGTCCATTGCAGCTCCCTCTGATATCGTATCCATGCCAGCCAATCTATCAGCTCGTTCATTACCCCTGACTTCTGCGTGCCCAGTAACAAAAATGAAGGTGATTTCTTTATCTCTGTCTGTACCAGCACCTCCACCCATTTTCGTATCACCATGCCTATTTCGAAGATACGAATCATCTCATGTAGTCACTGAGTATAAAACAACGAGAGAAGTCATGAGATGCCAACCACTTCACGCCTCTGTAACCACTCGTACTGTAACAGTTCTCCAACACTTTCTGTCTCTTCTCTTGGTGATAATTTCTGACATTGTTATTAGTGAAGTACTTGATGATTACTTGCCCAGAGATCCTTGATCTCAATGTAAATGAGATCGAGTTCCTAGTCATATCTGAGACAAACGATAAAACTTAGATCCCGTGTTCAAATTGATCAAGTAAATCAACCCATCTCAGTTGAAGATCAATACGAGTAGGATGTTAAGTCGCTGTCAGGGCCGCCTGTGTGGTACCGGGGCTCGCAAGGGGAGCAAAGAATAGCTAGTTTCTAACGACATCTCTTTTAAGTCGAAGTGGTCATATTTTTAGGACCCGTCAATACACTGGCGACTTAGCTAGTTTAAAAGTTGCTTATTCCCTTAAGTAAGTGTATATTTTTAAATATTCAAACCAATCTTATTTATATCTTAGTATGGTTTGATGTAGTGTATATCTGTATGTTGTTGATGTAGGTTAATCTTAGTATGTTTGTTGAGTAGGTTATATCTTAGTATGTGTTTTGATGGTGTTATATCTAGTATGTTTTTGATGTAGTGTTATCTAGTACTTATTTGATGTAGGTTATATCTTGTATGTGTTTGATGTAGTTATATCTTAGTATGTTTGTTTGATGTAGTGTTATATCTTAGTATGTGTTGTTTGATGATGTTGTATCTAGTATCGTTATTTGATGTAGTTATATCTAGTATGTGTTGTTTGATGTATGTTATATCTTAGTATGTGTTGTTGATGACGTTAATCTAGTATGTGTTGTTTGATGTAGTATATCTTAGTATGTGTTGTTTGATGTAGGTTATATCTGTATGTGTTGTTTGATGTAGGTTATTCTTTGATGTTGTTTGATGTAGTGTATATCTAGTATGTTTTTGATGTATGTTATATCTAGTTGTTGTTGATGTAGTTTAATTTAGTATGTTTGTTTGATGTATGTTATTCTTAGTATGTTGTTTGAGTAGTTATATCTTAGTATGTGTTGTTTGGATGTATTTATATCTGTTTGTTGATGAGTGTTTATCTTAGTATGGTGTTTGAGTAGGTGTATCTAGTATGTTTTTGATGTAGTGTGTATCTTAGTATGCGTTATTTGGATGTAGTGTTATATCTTAGTATGTGTTGTTTGGATGTAGTGTTATATCTTAGTATGGTTGTTTGGATGTAGTGTTATATCTTAGTATGGTTGTTTATGTAGTGTTATATCTTAGTATGTTTGTTTGGATGTAGGTTATATCTTGTATGTGTTGTTTGATGTAGTGTTATATCTTAGTATGTGTTGTTTGATATGTAGGTTATATCTTAGTATGTGTTGTTTGATGTAGTGTTATATCTTGTATGTGTTGTTTGATGTAGTGTTATATCTAGTATGCTGTTTGATGTGTGTAATCTAGTATTTTTGTTGGTTATATGTAGTTTTTTATATCTTATTTGTATGTGTTGTTTGGATGTAGTGTTATATCTTAGTATGTTGTTGAGTGTATATCTGTATGTGTTTGGATGTAGTGTTGTATCTTTGTATGCGTTATTTGGGTGTAGTGTTTATCTTAGTATTTTTCGTTAGTTCTATATGTGTGTTGTATACTTAGTATGCTTTGTTTGGATGTAGTGTTATATCTTGTAGTTTTTGTAATTTGTTAGTTTTGTAGGGATGTAGGGCACCTGTTCAACCTAGAATAAGGCCAAGGATTTATTTCCGTGTGGGCATAAATGAAAAATCCTAACCTGAAAGGTTTTGCCGCGAATGCACTAATGCGACCATAAATTCCTCATGTTCACGTCCTACCTGTCCTACACCGCCCTGAAATCGGTACTGCAGGTAGTAACAACAGTTGCATCTCTTGATTGAATCATATCAATCTGTTGTCTTTGTTAATTATTTGTTTATTAAGTTCTACTGATGCCTTTAGATTTCGTTGTTAGACGTGGTATCTACTTCCCAAGTATAATAGATTATTGAGGTGATCTTTACATGTTTTACTATTTTTTCTGGATCATGTGTGCTTTGCAAGAATAGAATCTGTCTTGTCTCTATCCCTTATTAGTAACGGTTGCTAATGAGGTTACCAAGTTGCTAGATGATTCATTCTTGGCTTCCTGGAGTAGTCAAAGTCTTAGATTTAATTCGGGGACTCGTTAGTTTCGAATTCAGTCCAGATTGACTAGAGTCAACCATTTATATGCCAAACTTCTTTGTATAAGGTTATTAACAATTCTTTACTGATTTGTATACGTTTAATAATACTAAAACATCCAAAATCTCTATTCTATCCACTGTGTTCTGAGTAGAATTATCCGTTGAGACGGACTGTCTGTTGGCAATCTGCTTATGTGGCTGAGCCATTTAACCCTTTCATCCTGTTTTTTTCTTTACCTTTGGACGCATTTACTTTGCATCATCATCATCAGGGGATGTGCCGGCTGGCGTAGGTGATCATGGATCGCCACAAATCTCTGTCTTTGGTGTTTGCTATCAATACAGATGTTGACGCTCTACCGTACTATGAATTCAGACTATCCAAAATTTTCTCTCCTGTCTTCCTCTCTCATCTACCCTCGATTTTACCGGTTGCCACAATGTGTTATAAACCTCCCTTCCTCATCACATGACCGAAAAATAGTGACTACATCTTTCTTATATTGATAAGCTTTCTCTGTGTCTTGATCTCATTCAACACCTCAACATCGGTAATTTTAGCAGTCCATGGGATTCTCATCATTCTTCTGTAAAACCACATCTCTGAGACTCTCAGAGATTTTTCGAACAGTGTGTTCATTGTCCATGACTCGCATTTACTTTGCAACGTAAACTCAATTAGCCATATAAGGTTATTGGTTATTGGTTATTGATTACCAAACTGACGTCATTGCACTCCGGGCAGACCCATAGGGGTTCAGTCTCTCCCAACAGATATCAAAGAGTATACATACTGACGGTTCCCGTGGCTCGCTGATTAAACACACTCCTCACTCTGCCCTCAGGCATCCAGTTCTACTTGTACAACGGGTAACTCTAAACTGCTTAAATCGCTGGATCGATTCAACATCTATTTTAGAGTCCTCATCCTACAGGCAGTCGTGAAGAGACCCCCAAAGAACATCCACCTTATCCATCTTCAACTCCCTATCAATCGATGCTGTTGATGAAAGTCTGCCCGCTCTCTCATTACCGCAAACACCCGCATGCCCAGGACAGTAGATCCACGTACGCCTCTCCATGTTAGAAACTTCTATAGACGAAATCCACCCATAACGAAACTTGCTCATCTTGTGAAGCATCGAATGAGAGTCAGATACAACAACGGCCCCAGTAAATAGAGTCCAATAGAGCCAAAGTAGGCAGGGATAACGGCCTCAATCTCCATCCTCATACTAGAAGTAGGTGTACTGGTTTTGTGTCATCTTAAAAAAACATTGTGAAAATTATTATCAACTCAGAAGGGTGAACGTGTTCATCTGTTGTTTCTTGAAGAAACTCAACACTAATATTGTATCCCCTATTTTTTCTGATCTCATCATTTCTAATGGTACATCAAAGAAATAACAGAAGCAGTGAAAGACAGTGAATTATAAAGCACGCACACAAAAGTTCGTTCTATAAATATTTTCTTATCCTGACTCTGTGAGGAAAAACAAGATAAGAGAAAGGAAGAAGAAATAAGATAGTTACCATATCTTTTTTCCGTCATATTAGTCTCAAAATCAATGTGTTGTACATGTAACGATAGTAATAATAATAAATATATTTATCTAACACTAAGATCTGCGAATACCATAGACAGAAAAAAGAAAGAACACAGATGTCCTGAAAGAACTGAATGTTAAAGACAATTGGCTGATAAACAACATACTATACAGAAAAATTAAATACTATGATCACATCAAGCCTAGAGAGAATATTAGTTGGCAGGGTCACAGGACGCAGAGGCAGACCAAGAAAAAGTTGCTACAAGATATTAAAGAAACCATGAATATGATCATAAATGAGGTTGGTGAACTAGCTATAGATAGAGTGAATTTCAGATGCGCTGCAAAAGAGAGCAACGTCCTATAAAGGATACGCACCTTGATGATGATGAACACTAATATAATAAATATATTTATCTAACACTAATATAATAAATATACATATTTATCTAAATAAATATCTAATATATCTATCTATTTATCTACCACTAGGAATGCGAAGCTTGGATACTTGTGTCCAAAAATACCGTCGACATTTTTCAGTATGTCACCAAAAACATCAAAACTTGTTAGAAGAGGCAACATATGTGACGCAGACAACGACCTTCTCCAGTCCCTGGTGCAAGTAAGTGTATGTACTTAAATTTTAAAACCATGCTCTAAAATAATATCTGAAAGCAAAGAATTGAATTCCTTGCACCGAGTTCCCCCTATGGCTCCTTCACTCTCCACAGAAATGACCCGCCACCTGCCGAGAGTGTTGCCCAAAGCACGAACTCGTAGCTCCAGCAACAATTCAATGGAAATAATTGTAAGTGCGGCGCTATCTAGTTTCGAACTTACAACCTACAGAACGCTAGCAAACGTTTTAACTACTTCACCACAGAGACCACCAACACAAAGACGATGCACAACCTGAGGGATGTGATTACTTCATGTGTGTAGAGAGAAAGCAGTTGGTGGAATTATTTTCCATTATTTATAATTCACTTCAATTAATTCAATTCACTGCAATGGAAAATGTGAGTTATGATTGTGTTTTCCTAACTTTGGCACAAAGCTTGCACCTTTTTTTTGCTCTCTCTTAGAGAGTAAAATTAATATTGCAAAGGAAACAGCTCTAGGTCTGAGGTTACTAGCATATATAAAGATGTTGAAATGTAATACTACAATTACTGGAGGTATACATAAATAACAGAGACAGTGACAGACACCTTGTAAGAAACGCACACAAAACTCCGTTCTTTAAAACTCTTTTCATCTTGACTGTGAGGCACAACAGGATAGGATAAAAGTAGAAGAAAAATGCTACTGTTACTGATGATCTCTACGTTAAGTTGTATATGTTCTTCATGTCTTGTACGTGATCGAAACATATGTCCTACAGTCAGTTATGTCAATTATGCAGACCACATATCGGAAGTTGTTGAACAGATCGATGTCTGTTGTTACAAGTAAGATGCCTGGTAAATATTAACCCTTTCGCTGCTACATACTTTCCAAAGACGGACCTAAAAATAGCTACTCTTTGTTTCTCGGTCACAAACGTGAATGTACGCCTATGGCAGTGACAGTAGAAATGTATAACGTGTTAACACGTCTTTAGCCCACAGATGAGAGATATTAACAGACGTGTTAACACGTCTTTAGCAGAAAATTTGGGAAAAAACGTCTATACGCGTCCTTAGCAGCTAAAGGAAAAATAAGATTCACTAGGCCATCTATTAGATATAGATGCTAGAAATCCAGACAATCAAGGCTGCAACTCAGAAACTTTCAAATACCAAAATTGATTCACAACCTGTGATATTTTTGACAGTTGCAAAATCAATCAGCACTCCAATCACTTCATGTCCTAAATGTGTTAGATCTACAAACCTACTGTCTGAATTTTGCACCCAATGCAAGGTCGTCTTGCAGTAAATACCGTCCTACTGAGGAATATCTGGAAATAAGACTGCAGATCTACTAGTCAATAAAGGTGCTTCAGGAGAGCAACCAGGTCTACCGGTTAGATATCATAAAAAGAAATAGATAATTAAATCAGAAAGTCATCAAAATCAACACAGGACGACTACCAAAATATGAGCAAATTATAACAAGTTGTCATTTTTAGCCTCAGAACAGGACATAATCGATTTCCCTGACACACACACACACACACACACAATATATATATATATATATATATATATATGTATATATATATATATATATATATATATATATAAATTGCAGATTACCAATTCAGCCATGTATACATGTGGACAGACATACCAGACTGCAGAACACATACTTCAAGACTGCCCCGAATACTAAACACTGAAACAAACTCATTGGTCTCGTTAAACGAAGCTAAAAGAATTGTGCATAGATCTCTGTGAGGGCTACAAAATACAGTGACGTTTATACCAGAAATATAGTTGAATGTAGGATTTTTCCACCCGTGTGTTGCCTGGGCCAGCGAGTAGAGCAAAGAATAGTAACACTACGAAACACAAGGCATGTCATAAGATGCGACTGAGGTAAGAGCATAGGAAAGCCACCCTAGTAAATAAAAAAAGGTCTCAGAAGTCGGATGTGCTGGTCTACTTGTAGTCGCATAACTAACACAACGTACAAATCGCCCTTAGACTCAGTTAGCATACAAATCATAAAGAGTGATTTAACAAGTGGTCGACATAGTGTTCGATAAAAAGAAGAAGATGAATGTATAGATATTTCAAGCGAGCGAAAGGAAGGAATAAAAGAAATTACAGATGATGCGAAGCATTCCAGTAATATTTTAAGCAGTTTTAATTTTGCAAAATAAAGACTATTTCTTTGTATTATAATCATGTTCTTAATTCGTCCAATTTCTTGAAATAAATTCTACAAAATCCCAGTAAACTGTAGATTATTGGAGAATGTCATTGCCAATTAGCAGGAGAGAAAGTCTGTTTTGTTAGTTTATCTCACTGTCTGTCTTCGTGCACATATGTCTCAGCTTTGTGAAGCAAATCTCTCCAGTGATATCAGGTATCATTGATCACTAATAAATCCTTAGTTCTAGTTCGTAGATTTCGGTTCAGCATTTACAATTAAGATCATTTTTCGCTTAATCACTTAATCTCTGGAGGCTCTGCAGTTGATGGAGGTTCTCGATGTTGTAAGCCCTAATGATCATGCCTTATTCCAACGTTTGAGGGATCTGAAGATCTTTGCTTATTCTTTTATAAGGAACTATAAATTTACACTCAGTGTATAACCGTCAATCAATCAAGTGCCATGCCTGCCGATGTAGGCGATCATGTTTCTCTACAACTCTTTCTCTCCTCCTTCGTGCAGGTAATCAGTTCTGACGTCGATCTTTCGTCGAACCAAGAGGAAAGACAATCCAACATCTTCTCCTCTGTCTTCCACGATCTCTCCTTCCTGAACTTTACCGTTATCACCAAATGTTCTAAACCTTCTCTTCGCATTATATGCCTGGAGAACTTTGATTGTCTGATTATTATTCTTTTGATAAGGTTTATTTGTGTGCAGGTCTGATTTAAAACATCATCATTTGTTTATTACGCTGTCCATGGCATTTTCAGCATTCTTTTGTAAAACCACATCTATGTGGCTTCTAGTGATCTTACAACAGTACATATATTTTTCTAGTGGCACTTTGACTTCTTGGCGTTAGGTGACACGATAAACCCCCACTATGAAATGTTGGAAATAAGACGTATTGTGTACTGCAATATTATTATTCGTACTGGGTCTTCATAGACTGAAATTGTTGGTGCACGTTCAAGCAATTTGTTGTGCCAAAAGACTTCCTCTTTGAGGAATAACGTAAGATCTTTGCTTACTTCTGTGTAGAGATGTGTGGGGAAAATAATATGCATGCTACAGACTTTGCACTTTATTCATTGAAACAGAAGACTATTGATCAATGTATGTGGTTGGAGAAAGCCAACAGTATAATTAGAATAAAGGAGAAATTTATTTTATAGAGCTTAAGAGCTGAAGAGTTACATCAAGGCGTGTGCTTGGTAACAATATTACTAGAATTATGTACAACATATTTGAAAAGACCTCTTGTTGCAGGTTGCTATTTATTGGCATATGTGCTATTGACATTTGTGTAGTTTTTAACTCTTGAACACATATGTCTACACAAATGGGAAACTGTCAACAATGATTTCAGAGCCAGTAATAATGTTTCTTGAAAGATGAGAAGGGGGCGATCAAGATGCATTTATCAATAGCAACAGGACATTAAGGAAATATTGAATTCGACGATAGAGTAGAAAATAAACTCTGATCTTTGCGACATTCTGCAAACGGACATTCTACATGAAAATATAATTCTTTTTTTCTCAGCACAGCGTCTCTTTTCAATCTACAACATTTCAAACATATGTCTCTCAATACTAAATCAGTTTAATGGTGTAGTGTGTCTCTTTTCAATCTACAACATTTCAAACATATGTCTCTCAATACTAAATCAGTTTAATGGTGTAGTGTGTCTCTTTTCAATCTACAACATTTCAAACATATGTCTCTCAATACTAAATCAGTTTAATGGTGTAGTGTGTCTCTTTTCAATCTACAACATTTCAAACATATATCTCTCAATACTAAATCAGTTTAATGGTGTAGTGTGTCTCTTTTCAATCTACAACATTTCAAACATATGTCTCTCAATACTAAATCAGTTTAATGTGTAGTGTGTCTCTTTTCAATCTACAACATTTCAAACATATATCTCTCAATACTAAATCAGTTTAATGGTGTAGTGTGTCTCTTTTCAATCTACAACATTTCAAACATATGTCTCTCAATACTAAATCAGTTTAATGGTGTAGTGTGTCTCTTTTCAATCTACAACATTTCAAACATATATCTCTCAATACTAAATCAGTTTAATGTGTAGTGTGTCTCTTTTCAATCTACAACATTTCAAACATACGTCTCTCAATACTAAATCAGTTTAATGCTGTAGTGTGTCTCTTTTCAATCTACAACATTTCAAACATATTCTCTCAATACTAAATCAGTTTAATGGTGTAGTGTGTCTCTTTTCAATCTACAACATTTCAAACATACGTCTCTCAATACTAAATCAGTTTAATGGTGTAGTGTGTCTCTTTTCAATCTACAACATTTCAAACATATGTCTCTCAATACTAAATCAGTTTAATGGTGTAGTGTGTCTCTTTTCAATCTACAACATTTCAAACATACGTCTCTCAATACTAAATCAGTTTAATGGTGTAGTGTGTCTCTTTTCAATCTACAACATTTCAAACATATATCTCTCAATACTAAATCAGTTTAATGATGTAGTGTGTCTCTTTTCAATCTACAACATTTCAAACATACGTCTCTCAATACTAAATCAGTTTAATGCTGTAGTGTGTCTCTTTTCAATCTACAACATTTCAAACATATATCTCTCAATACTAAATCAGTTTAATGTGTAGTGTGTCTCTTTTCAATCTACAACATTTCAAACATAAGTCTCTCAATACTAAATCAGTTTAATGGTGTAGTGTGTCTCTTTTCAATCTACAACATTTCAAACATATGTCTCTCAATACTAAATCAGTTTAATGGTGTAGTGTGTCTCTTTTCAATCTACAACATTTCAAACATATGTCTCTCAATACTAAATCAGTTTAATGGTGTAGTGTGTCTCTTTTCAATCTACAACATTTCAAACATATGTCTCTCAATACTAAATCAGTTTAATGGTGTAGTGTGTCTCTTTTCAATCTACAACATTTCAAACATAAGTCTCTCAATACTAAATCAGTTTAATGGTGTAGTGTGTCTCTTTTCAATCTACAACATTTCAAACATACGTCTCTCAATACTAAATCAGTTTAATGGTGTAGTGTGTCTCTTTTCAATCTACAACATTTCAAACATACGTCTCTCAATACTAAATCAGTTTAATGGTGTAGTGTGTCTCTTTTCAATCTACAACATTTCAAACATACGTCTCTCAATACTAAATCAGTTTAATGGTGTAGTGTGTCTCTTTTCAATCTACAACATTTCAAACATATGTCTCTCAATACTAAATCAGTTTAATGGTGTAGTGTGTCTCTTTTCAATCTACAACATTTCAAACATGCGTCTCTCAATACTAAATCAGTTTAATGGTGTAGTGTGTCTCTTTTCAATCTACAACATTTCAAACATATGTCTCTCAATACTAAATCAGTTTAATGGTGTAGTGTGTCTCTTTTCAATCTACAACATTTCAAACATACGTCTCTCAATACTAAATCAGTTTAATGGTGTAGTGTGTCTCTTTTCAATCTACAACATTTCAAACATAAGTCTCTCAATACTAAATCAGTTTAATGGTGTAGTGTGTCTCTTTTCAATCTACAACATTTCAAACATACGTCTCTCAATACTAAATCAGTTTAATGGTGTAGTGTGTCTCTTTTCAATCTACAACATTTCAAACATACGTCTCTCAATACTAAATCAGTTTAATGTGTAGTGTGTCTCTTTTCAATCTACAACATTTCAAACATACGTCTCTCAATACTAAATCAGTTTAATGTGTAGTGTGTCTCTTTTCAATCTACAACATTTCAAACATACGTCTCTCAATACTAAATCAGTTTAATGGTGTAGTGTGTCTCTTTTCAATCTACAACATTTCAAACATAAGTCTCTCAATACTAAATCAGTTTAATGGTGTAGTGTGTCTCTTTTCAATCTACAACATTTTAAACATATGTCTCTCAATACTAAATCAGTTTAATGGTGTAGTGTGTCTCTTTTCAATCTACAACATTTTAAACATATGTCTCTCAATACTAAATCAGTTTAATGGTGTAGTGTGTCTCTTTTCAATCTACAACATTTCAAACATAAGTCTCTCAATACTAAATCAGTTTAATGGTGTAGTGTGTCTCTTTTCAATCTACAACATTTTAAACATATGTCTCTCAATACTAAATCAGTTTAATGGTGTAGTGTGTCTCTTTTCAAACTACAACATTTCAAACATATGTCTCTCAATACTAAATCAGTTTAATGGTGTAGTGTGTCTCTTTTCAATCTACAACATTTCAAACATATGTCTCTCAATACTAAATCAGTTTAATGGTGTAGTGTGTCTCTTTTCAATCTACAACATTTCAAACATAAGTCTCTCAATACTAAATCAGTTTAATGGTGTAGTGTGTCTCTTTTCAATCTACAACATTTCAAACATATGTCTCTCAATACTAAATCAGTTTAATGGTGTAGTGTGTCTCTTTTCAATCTACAACATTTCAAACATACGTCTCTCAATACTAAATCAGTTTAATGGTGTAGTGTGTCTCTTTTCAATCTACAACATTTCAAACATATGTCTCTCAATACTAAATCAGTTTAATGGTGTAGTGTGTCTCTTTTCAATCTACAACATTTCAAACATACGTCTCTCAATACTAAATCAGTTTAATGGTGTAGTGTGTCTCTTTTCAATCTACAACATTTCAAACATATGTCTCTCAATACTAAATCAGTTTAATGGTGTAGTGTGTCTCTTTTCAACTACAACATTTAAACATAGTCTCTCAATACTAAATCAGTTTAATGGTGTAGTGTGTCTCTTTTCAATCTACAACATTTTAAACATACGTCTCTCAATACTAAATCAGTTTAATGCTTTAGTGTGTCTCTTTTCAATCTACAACATTTTAAACATATGTCTCTCAATACTAAATCAGTTTAATGGTGTAGTGTGTCTCTTTTCAATCTACAACATTTCAAACATACGTCTCTCAATACTAAATCAGTTTAATGATGTAGTGTGTCTCTTTTCAATCTACAACATTTCAAACATACGTCTCTCAATACTAAATCAGTTTAATGCTGTAGTGTGTCTCTTTTCAATCTACAACATTTTAAACATATGTCTCTCAATACTAAATCAGTTTAATGGTGTAGTGTGTCTCTTTTCAATCTACAACATTTCAAACATGCGTCTCTCAATACTAAATCAGTTTAATGGTGTAGTGTGTCTCTTTTCAATCTACAACATTTTAAACATATGTCTCTCAATACTAAATCAGTTTAATGGTGTAGTGTGTCTCTTTTCAATCTACAACATTTCAAACATGCGTCTCTCAATACTAAATCAGTTTAATGGTGTAGTGTGTCTCTTTTCAATCTACAACATTTCAAACATATGTCTCTCAATACTAAATCAGTGTAATGGTGTAGTGTGTCTCTTTTCAATCTACAACATTTCAAACATACGTCTCTCAATACTAAATCAGTTTAATGGTGTAGTGTGTCTCTTTTCAATCTACAACATTTCAAACATCGTCTCTCAATACTAAATCAGTTTAATGTGTAGTGTGTCTCTTTTCAATCTACAACATTTCAAACATGCGTCTCTCAATACTAAATCAGTTTAATGGTGTAGTGTGTCTCTTTTCAATCTACAACATTTCAAACATATGTCTCTCAATACTAAATCAGTTTAATGGTGTAGTGTGTCTCTTTTCAATCTACAACATTTCAAACATGCGTCTCTCAATACTAAATCAGTTTAATGGTGTAGTGTGTCTCTTTTCAATCTACAACATTTCAAACATATGTCTCTCAATACTAAATCAGTTTAATGGTGTAGTGTGTCTCTTTTCAATCTACAACATTTCAAACATACGTCTCTCAATACTAAATCAGTTTAATGGTGTAGTGTGTCTCTTTTCAATCTACAACATTTCAAACATACGTCTCTCAATACTAAATCAGTTTAATGCTGTAGTGTGTCTCTTTTCAATCTACAACATTTCAAACATATTCTCTCAATACTAAATCAGTTTAATGGTGTAGTGTGTCTCTTTTCAATCTACAACATTTCAAACATACGTCTCTCAATACTAAATCAGTTTAATGGTGTAGTGTGTCTCTTTTCAATCTACAACATTTCAAACATATGTCTCTCAATACTAAATCAGTTTAATGGTGTAGTGTGTCTCTTTTCAATCTACAACATTTCAAACATACGTCTCTCAATACTAAATCAGTTTAATGGTGTAGTGTGTCTCTTTTCAATCTACAACATTTCAAACATATGTCTCTCAATACTAAATCAGTTTAATGATGTAGTGTGTCTCTTTTCAATCTACAACATTTCAAACATAAGTCTCTCAATACTAAATCAGTTTAATGGTGTAGTGTGTCTCTTTTCAATCTACAACATTTCAAACATACGTCTCTCAATACTAAATCAGTTTAATGGTGTAGTGTGTCTCTTTTCAATCTACAACATTTCAAACATGCGTCTCTCAATACTAAATCAGTTTAATGGTGTAGTGTGTCTCTTTTCAATCTACAACATTTCAAACATACGTCTCTCAATACTAAATCAGTTTAATGGTGTAGTGTGTCTCTTTTCAATCTACAACATTTCAAACATATGTCTCTCAATACTAAATCAGTTTAATGGTGTAGTGTGTCTCTTTTCAATCTACAACATTTCAAACATACGTCTCTCAATACTAAATCAGTTTAATGGTGTAGTGTGTCTCTTTTCAATCTACAACATTTCAAACATATGTCTCTCAATACTAAATCAGTTTAATGGTGTAGTGTGTCTCTTTTCAATCTACAACATTTCAAACATATGTCTCTCAATACTAAATCAGTTTAATGGTGTAGTGTGTCTCTTTTCAATCTACAACATTTCAAACATGCGTCTCTCAATACTAAATCAGTCTAATGCTTTAGTGTGTCTCTTTTCAATCTACAACATTTCAAACATATGTCTCTCAATACTAAATCAGTTTAATGGTGTAGTGTGTCTCTTTTCAATCTACAACATTTCAAACATGCGTCTCTCAATACTAAATCAGTTTAATGGTGTAGTGTGTCTCTTTTCAATCTACAACATTTCAAACATAAGTCTCTCAATACTAAATCAGTTTAATGGTGTAGTGTGTCTCTTTTCAATCTACAACATTTCAAACATACGTCTCTCAATACTAAATCAGTTTAATGGTGTAGTGTGTCTCTTTTCAATCTACAACATTTCAAACATACGTCTCTCAATACTAAATCAGTTTAATGCTGTAGTGTGTCTCTTTTCAATCTACAACATTTTCAAATCATTTATGTATGTCTCTCAATCTAAAATCAATGCTTATCAAATAGTTATGGTGTAGTGTGTCTCTTTTCAATCTACAACATTTCAAACATATGTCTCTCAATACTAAATCAGTTTAATGGTGTAGTGTGTCTCTTTTCAATCTACAACATTTCAAACATACGTCTCTCAATACTAAATGAGTTTAATGGTGTAGTGTGTCTCTTTTCAATCTACAACATTTCAAACATATGTCTCTCAATACTAAATCAGTTTAATGATGTAGTGTGTCTCTTTTCAATCTACAACATTTCAAACATATGTCTCTCAATACTAAATCAGTTTAATGGTGTAGTGTGTCTCTTTTCAATCTACAACATTTCAAACATACGTCTCTCAATACTAAATCAGTTTAATGGTGTAGTGTGTCTCTTTTCAATCTACAACATTTCAAACATAAGTCTCTCAATACTAAATCAGTTTAATGGTGTAGTGTGTCTCTTTTCAACCTACAACATTTCAAACATACGTCTCTCAATACTAAATCAGTTTAATGGTGTAGTGTGTCTCTTTTCAATCTACAACATTTTAAACATACGTCTCTCAATACTAAATCAGTTTAATGCTTTAGTGTGTCTCTTTTCAATCTACAACATTTTAAACATATGTCTCTCAATACTAAATCAGTTTAATGGTGTAGTGTGTCTCTTTTCAATCTACAACATTTCAAACATACGTCTCTCAATACTAAATCAGTTTAATGATGTAGTGTGTCTCTTTTCAATCTACAACATTTCAAACATACGTCTCTCAATACTAAATCAGTTTAATGCTGTAGTGTGTCTCTTTTCAATCTACAACATTTTAAACATATGTCTCTCAATACTAAATCAGTTTAATGGTGTAGTGTGTCTCTTTTCAATCTACAACATTTCAAACATTCGTCTCTCAATACTAAATCAGTTTAATGGTGTAGTGTGTCTCTTTTCAATCTACAACATTTTAAACATATGTCTCTCAATACTAAATCAGTTTAATGGTGTAGTGTGTCTCTTTTCAATCTACAACATTTCAAACATATGTCTCTCAATACTAAATCAGTTTAATGGTGTAGTGTGTCTCTTTTCAATCTACAACATTTCAAACATATGTCTCTCAATACTAAATCAGTTTAATGGTGTAGTGTGTCTCTTTTCAATCTACAACATTTCAAACATAAGTCTCTCAATACTAAATCAGTTTAATGGTGTAGTGTGTCTCTTTTCAATCTACAACATTTCAAACATACGTCTCTCAATACTAAATCAGTTTAATGCTGTAGTGTGTCTCTTTTCAATCTACAACATTTCAAACATATATCTCTCAATACTAAATCAGTTTAATGATGTAGTGTGTCTCTTTTCAATCTACAACATTTCAAACATTCGTCTCTCAATACTAAATCAGTTTAATGGTGTAGTGTGTCTCTTTTCAATCTACAACATTTCAAACATATGTCTCTCAATACTAAATCAGTTTAATGGTGTAGTGTGTCTCTTTTCAATCTACAACATTTCAAACATACGTCTCTCAATACTAAATCAGTTTAATGTGTAGTGTGTCTCTTTTCAATCTACAACATTTCAAACATATGTCTCTCAATACTAAATCAGTTTAATGATGTAGTGTGTCTCTTTTCAATCTACAACATTTCAAACATATGTCTCTCAATACTAAATCAGTTTAATGGTGTAGTGTGTCTCTTTTCAATCTACAACATTTCAAACATACGTCTCTCAATACTAAATCAGTTTAATGGTGTAGTGTGTCTCTTTTCAATCTACAACATTTCAAACATACGTCTCTCAATACTAAATCAGTTTAATGGTGTAGTGTGTCTCTTTTCAATCTACAACATTTCAAACATACGTCTCTCAATACTAAATCAGTTTAATGGTGTAGTGTGTCTCTTTTCAATCTACAACATTTCAAACATAAGTCTCTCAATACTAAATCAGTTTAATGGTGTAGTGTGTCTCTTTTCAATCTACAACATTTCAAACATGCGTCTCTCAATACTAAATCAGTTTAATGGTGTAGTGTGTCTCTTTTCAATCTACAACATTTCAAACATATGTCTCTCAATACTAAATCAGTTTAATGGTGTAGTGTGTCTCTTTTCAATCTACAACATTTCAAACATATGTCTCTCAATACTAAATCAGTTTAATGGTGTAGTGTGTCTCTTTTCAATCTACAACATTTCAAACATATGTCTCTCAATACTAAATCAGTTTAATGCTTTAGTGTGTCTCTTTTCAATCTACAACATTTCAAACATATGTCTCTCAATACTAAATCAGTTTAATGGTGTAATGTGTCTCTTTTCAATCTACAACATTTCAAACATGCGTCTCTCAATACTAAATCAGTTTAATGGTGTAGTGTGTCTCTTTTCAATCTACAACATTTCAAACATATGTCTCTCAATACTAAATCAGTTTAATGGTGTAGTGTGTCTCTTTTCAATCTACAACATTTCAAACATGCGTCTCTCAATACTAAATCAGTTTAATGGTGTAGTGTGTCTCTTTTCAATCTACAACATTTCAAACATACGTCTCTCAATACTAAATCAGTTTAATGATGTAGTGTGTCTCTTTTCAATCTACAACATTTCAAACATACGTCTCTCAATACTAAATCAGTTTAATGGTGTAGTGTGTCTCTTTTCAATCTACAACATTTCAAACATACGTCTCTCAATACTAAATCAGTTTAATGGTGTAGTGTGTCTCTTTTCAATCTACAACATTTCAAACATACGTCTCTCAATACTAAATCAGTTTAATGGTGTAGTGTGTCTCTTTTCAATCTACAACATTTTAAACATATGTCTCTCAATACTAAATCAGTTTAATGGTGTAGTGTGTCTCTTTTCAATCTACAACATTTTAAACATATGTCTCTCAATACTAAATCAGTTTAATGGTGTAGTGTGTCTCTTTTCAATCTACAACATTTCAAACATACGTCTCTCAATACTAAATCAGTTTAATGGTGTAGTGTGTCTCTTTTCAATCTACAACATTTTAAACATATGTCTCTCAATACTAAATCAGTTTAATGGTGTAGTGTGCCTCTTTTCAAACTACAACATTTCAAACATATGTCTCTCAATACTAAATCAGTTTAATGGTGTAGTGTGTCTCTTTTCAATCTACAACATTTCAAACATATGTCTCTCAATACTAAATCAGTTTAATGGTGTAATGTGTCTCTTTTCAAACTACAACATTTCAAACATATGTCTCTCAATACTAAATCAGTTTAATGGTGTAGTGTGTCTCTTTTCAATCTACAACATTTCAAACATATGTCTCTCAATACTAAATCAGTTTAATGGTGTAGTGTGTCTCTTTTCAATCTACAACATTTCAAACATACGTCTCTCAATACTAAATCAGTTTAATGGTGTAGTGTGTCTCTTTTCAATCTACAACATTTCAAACATATGTCTCTCAATACTAAATCAGTTTAATGGTGTAGTGTGTCTCTTTTCAATCTACAACATTTCAAACATACGTCTCTCAATACTAAATCAGTTTAATGGTGTAGTGTGTCTCTTTTCAATCTACAACATTTCAAACATATGTCTCTCAATACTAAATCAGTTTAATGGTGTAGTGTGTCTCTTTTCAACCTACAACATTTCAAACATACGTCTCTCAATACTAAATCAGTTTAATGGTGTAGTGTGTCTCTTTTCAATCTACAACATTTTAAACATACGTCTCTCAATACTAAATCAGTTTAATGCTTTAGTGTGTCTCTTTTCAATCTACAACATTTTAAACATATGTCTCTCAATACTAAATCAGTTTAATGGTGTAGTGTGTCTCTTTTCAATCTACAACATTTCAAACATTCGTCTCTCAATACTAAATCAGTTTAATGGTGTAGTGTGTCTCTTTTCAATCTACAACATTTCAAACATACGTCTCTCAATACTAAATCAGTTTAATGCTGTAGTGTGTCTCTTTTCAATCTACAACATTTTAAACATATGTCTCTCAATACTAAATCAGTTTAATGGTGTAGTGTGTCTCTTTTCAATCTACAACATTTCAAACATGCGTCTCTCAATACTAAATCAGTTTAATGGTGTAGTGTGTCTCTTTTCAATCTACAACATTTTAAACAT
Source organism: Arion vulgaris (assembly GCA_020796225.1). Taxonomy (NCBI): domain Eukaryota; kingdom Metazoa; phylum Mollusca; class Gastropoda; order Stylommatophora; family Arionidae; genus Arion; species Arion vulgaris. Next base: position 24,984,749 of record CM036761.1, on the reverse strand, counting down.
ATGTCTCTCAATACTAAATCAGTTTAATGGTGTAGTGTGTCTCTTTTCAATCTACAACATTTCAAACATGCGTCTCTCAATACTAAATCAGTTTAATGGTGTAGTGTGTCTCTTTTCAATCTACAACATTTCAAACATATGTCTCTCAATACTAAATCAGTTTAATGGTGTAGTGTGTCTCTTTTCAATCTACAACATTTCAAACATACGTCTCTCAATACTAAATCAGTTTAATGGTGTAGTGTGTCTCTTTTCAATCTACAACATTTCAAACATATGTCTCTCAATACTAAATCAGTTTAATGGCGTAGTGTGTCTGTTTTCAATCTACAACATTTCAAACATGCGTCTCTCAATACTAAATCAGTTTAATGATGTAGTCCCTCACAGTGTACATCTTTTTTGGCGATAATCCACTATCTTATTTTCGGCTAAAACATCATACAATAATAATTACATTTGAGCTGTGTGTCCACCTTTTACGTTGACGACCATTTTATCTGAACCTACTGTACCTTACTCACAATGCCATTTGAGGACTGCACGGTCTGTTGGTAGTCTGATTATGTGATTAAACAACTTAATTAATTGGTTTTTTTCTTGATGAAGTTCAGTACTGAAATTGTACCCATTCATTCCTGAATTCTTTATTCCAATACCGGTTTTTCTTGATGAAGTTCGGTACTGATATTGTACCCATTCATTCCTGAATTCTTTATTCAATACCGGTTTTCTTGATGAAGTTCGGTACTGATATTGTACCCATTCATTCCTGAATTCTTTATTCCAATACCGGTTTTTCTAATGCTCACATGACTCTTCGTAAACACTTCATCTCTGTTGGGACTAGTTGTGTTCTATCGTTTTATGTCAACGTGCAAGTTGAACATTGATCGCATAATGTCGGGAGAAAGATCGTGTTGAACAATTCTGTTTTAGGTATTTTATATTCCCTTATTATAATCAAGTTACTATACTTTGTTCAATACATATTTCTGTTTGCGCTCATTTACTACATAACTACATCATCTGCATTTACAATTAAGAGCTCATTAGACACGGGGTTTTTTCACTAGGTGTACATGGCGAACGTTTTTAGATTTTGATACGGAATCGTCATAACATAAAAATCACAATATTTTTTATATGCAGTTGTCTTATTCTCATGATGTCATTGATACAATTGGAAAGCAAGATCACTTCCTCTTCTCGTGACGCGCTTTGACATGCAAGTTTTGCGTACATCGATTTTAATCTCAATTTGTAATCAAGTTCACGTCTTTGAAAAATTAATTTTGAGAGCTTGACTTGATGAGATCTTGAATAAAAGTGTTAGTCATCATCAGTGTTGGAAAATATACCCTCATTAACAATAATGTCCAAGGGCAGAACCTTCAGTGGAGCCTAGACGAATCTTTGATGCAGACGAATCTTTGATGCAAACGAATCTTTGATGCAGATGAATCTTTGATGCAGACGAATCTTTGATGCAGACGAATCTTTGATGCAGACGAATTTTTGATGCAGACGAATCTTTGATGCAGACGAATCTTTGATGCAGACGAATCTCTGATGCAGACGAATTTTTGATGCAGACGAATCTTTGATGCAGACGAATCTTTGATGCAGACGAATCTTTGATGCAGACGAATCTTTGATGCAGACAAATCTTTGATGCAGACGAATCTTTGATGCAGACGAATCTTTGATGCAGACGAATCTTTAACAAACTTCTTTATCTCGAATACTGAAACTTGGAAGAAACAAAAAGTAAATAGTTGAACATTATCGCGTTGATCTAGAAATATCTGCTGGAATAAGCTGTCAGAACTTCATGATTCCGTTGTTTAGAGTTATTATGTTTTTCTTGTGACACACAAACAGACAATCAGTTTTATAATTAAGATAACAACATATATATCTCAGTTTATATTATATGAAAAATGTAGATACACTGTCATATAAAAGTGGGATAAGGAAGGTTTTCATTGTTCTATTTATTATTTATATTATTTAAAAATTATGATTAATGTTCAAATAGTTTAATTACTTACTTATTAACTAATCTGTGCTCATTATATTCCCACAGTTTTACCAAGGACTACATTACCTGCGTTTACAGTGTGATGGCATTGGGATGCACTCTCGAAGTCGCGGAGAAATACATGGAAATTGTTAATCAATCAATGCCTGTTCTGGAAGCCGTTTTCAGATATGGGTGTTCATTTGGCCACCCTTTGGACATTCTTAAAACTACATCTCCTCTCCCAGTCACATCAACACGACCGTACAACCGTCTTAATACTGACTATTCTTCGAGAGGAAGACAAGCCTCATCTGGATCTCGGATGTCAAGTGCTGTCACTTGCCATTACATCTGTAGCAGATACTTCCAAATTGTGTTCTTTAGTATTTTTCATGTAGTGTATACATACATTAATAGTGTAATATATTCAAACGCTCTATCTGACAGAAATATATTGTGGCAAGTGAGATGACCTTTCTGTGGAGAACATCAATGTGTGTATGTAAGTTATAGACCGATTGCTATCAAGTGTTAACTGTGAAAATAACAAACCTGATTAAGACCTAAGTGAATTGTCTTGATACTGATATTATTAATTATTTTTTCCCCGTTCACTATGTATTATGGAAGGAGGGGGTGTCTATTTGGCGACGGGTTTAAGACGTTTACCTTGTGCTCGTAAGTTCTGGGTTCAAATCATCGTTCAGTTCGCATGTGCTGTTGTTTCCGGATATTCCTTGGATTTTATTAGATTACGGAGATTATGCTTTGTGTATCCCTTACGGCAGGTGGTTTGTGTGCATCCTGTACGGCAGGTGGTTTGTGTGCATCCTGTACGGCAGGTGGTTTGTGTGCATCCTGTACGGCAGGTGGTTTGTGTGCATCCTGTACGGCAGGTGGTTTGTGTGCATCCTGTACGGCAGGTGGTTTGTGTGCATCCCTTACGGCAGGTGGTTTGTGTGCATCCGTTACGGCAGGTGGTTTGTGTACATCCCGTACGGCAGGTGGTTTGTGTGCATCCCTTACGGCAGGTGTCTTGTATGCAATCCTCACGGCAGGTGTCTTGTCATTTCTGCCGAGAGAGGATGAAGCTATCAGGGAAACCATGAGTAATGAAATCAATCCTTCAACTTGTCACTATGTAATATCTTGTGTCTCGTTTCCTTCCGTGCGTTGCTGGGGCTCTCAATGGGAATAAATAATAATAGTAACACTGCAACCTACAAGACATGTTGTAAGAGGCGGCTGAGGTAGGGGTCTAGGGAAGCTACCCTAGTAAATAAAAAGCGTAGGATGTACTGGCCTACTTCTCCTTTTCTTAAACTATTTACTTCTTTATATACGTATTGGGAAGGTATGGGGGTGTAGTGGTCTTGTGTGAGCTTGTTTTAAGGCACTTTGTAAGCCGGTATTCATTTTCGTACGGCTGTTTTTGATGCCGTCACCCAATCTTTTCCGTGGTCTTCCTCTTGCTTTGTACTCTTTATACTTTTTCTATGTGGCCTACTTGTAGGCGTATAACTGGAACAACGTGCAATCGCTCTTAGGCTAAGATCACATACAAATCACAAAGAGTAGTTTACAAGTTGTCGATATTGAGCATTCGAAGAAGAAGAAGAATTTCTTGTTTCTTCCAAACAAGAACTAGCAAATTCGATCAACACCAAACTATACAAAGCTTTCGTGGATCAGAAAAAAAGCTTCAGACCACGTAGATAAGAATAAGGAATATGATATTTTTGTCAAGTTAAGAAGTTAATGAACACTGAAATAATTGATGCAATAACTTCTACGTAAACAGCATGTGTACATTTAAAATAAACAGAGAACTTTCAGTAGAATTAAACGTTAGATCTTGAGTAAGACAATGATGCAACTTAATGAAAAACTTCTTGCAGACGATTATGAAATCATATTATCAGCAGTTATAACAAGACATTAATATACTCCACTCAATACCATCATCATCAGGTGCCATGCCAGCTGGCGTAATCGATTATGGATCGCCACAAAACTATGTCTTTACTGGTTGTTATCAACTCAGATATTGACCCTCTACCGTGTCATGAAGTCAGGTTATCCAAAATATTCTCTCTCTGTCTTCCTCTGTCTCGTCTACCCTCGATTTTACTGCTTGTCACAATGTGTTCTAGAATGCGTTGATTAAAACATGAAAATCAACGTACACAAAGAGGTAATAACATTCACTAGAAAGGAAAGAAACGCCAATATCTCCATCGACAAACACAAACATCAATTAAAACAAGTTAAAGACCTTATATTTCTGGGAAGCATTTTTTCAAGCACATAGCAGAGTAACTAAATATATCCAACATAGAAGCTGTATTGCAAATCAAACCACAGAACAATTGGTAAAAAAATTTTAATGCACTAATGTCATCATAAACACGTAGACAGCACTGTACAACACGATCATTCTCTCGACATTTTGCTATTAGACCTGGACGATGACCTCAAGTGACAAAAGAAGACTAATCACGATTGAGATGAAGTGAATTCACTTAGTTAGTTTGTCCCTTTCGTGCCAAAGGCGGCACATAGGGCAGAGGTTTTAGATCTCCATGTGATACGGTTCTTTGCTAGCAGTTGGAGATCTTGTATGGTTTACATCCCAATAGTTTACTTTCTTGTTGGATGGTTCTTCGAAGAGTGGTCTTTGGTCTTCCACGTTTTCTTTTCCCAACGGGTGTCCACATAAGGACTTGTCGATTTAGTCTCTTTTCGTCTGATCTAAGAACATGACCTAAATATTTCCACCTTCGTTTCCTTATAATATTTGATATAGTGAATTCACTACCATATACTAAAACATGTTTCATAACACATTCTCCTCCTTACAATGTTCCAAATATGTTCCATACAACATTCACTTCACTATATTTTTACTTTTTCAAGAGTTACAAATAAATGAAAATAGTAATTCTATTGACAGAGTTGCTGGAAACAACTTGCACAATGGTTCCAATTGAATCGCTGAATTGGAAAATTAATATCAATATTAATAATAAGTTGTAGCGCTATGTCACATAGAAAACAGAAAATAACAAGTTCAGTGAAATTAATGTAAGTAGAATATACATATATATATATATATATATATATATATATATATATATATTGCTGTTACAAATATAGTATATATATTTAGTGAGCGTCTGTAGCTAAGAGGTAGTGAGTGCGACCACAACCCAAGAGTACCTGGTTCAAACTCCGCTGCGTAAAATGTGAAAGCAAATTCGTTCCCGTGGATATTTACGAACAGTAAAAATATACCTCACCGTTCAGAAAGCAATGGCAAACTACTGAACGTATAAGTGGTGCCTAGAAAATCAACGACTCATTTATTGTGGCTGATGGCAACCTCATGTAAAGGATATGTCCCGATTTTCATGTCATTTATTTATTGACAATATGATGAATCGTGAAACTATGTTTTTGTTTATTTAGTTTTCTGTTTCTCTCTCATGCACGCGATCACCGCTTAGGCTGATGTACCAGATTTCCACATAAATTCTGCTCTTGTTTCTAGGGACTCCGTTTCTCCGTGCAGCTTCTCGTTTAGTTCGGTATTTTCCGGCCAGGTTTCGTTTCTCAGGCCTGCTAGCAGTGGGCAGTCTTGCAGTAGGTGCTCTGCCATCATGTCTGCCTGCTCGCAGTGGTACAGGCTAGTTAGTGTGTTTGATTTATACACGATTAAAGGCACTTTAAGCTGAGACACGTCCCTTTATTTTAAGAATGAGTCTGTGTTTAATTATGTCAGAACGTGTTGTTAAACAAAAAATTACAAATTAAATATTATCTCCTTGTGAAGTATAACAGTATCTATTTTCATGAGAAAAAAAAATAAAGACATAAAAAATGTATGAAATATGCTGTGAAGGAATCAAACTACATACCACATCTAATCAGACAGATAATACTATCTACTGAACTGTAAATTGACTGATTCGTGTGTGTTCCTTCTTAATATTGTTATTATTATCCGTTCATTATATAACTTTATTAGTTCATCTTAAACTGTTAGGGTGCGTAATTTGTTATTAGTCGCATCGCTGTATTTATGTTGTTATTTCCCTTGCATCATGTAAACAATTTTTTGTGCGGTTAGTTCTTTGTCTTTAGAGAAATCCTGAAAAGAACTTTACGGAGACAGACGAGAAATATCGGACTCAGTTCTATAGAGGAGGTTGAGCGAGTTGTTCTCGAGAGACTGGTATGGAGAAATTTCTTTCAGGTCCAATATAATGTAAAACAGTTATCATCATCAAATAGCTTGTCGTGAGCAGAACGTTGCCACCCCAAAAGTCCTCCGAAATTTCTCTCTCTCATATGCGAGATGTCCTGCCTTCGCAGCCGTCATGTTCAAACCATCAGTTACATCCTCAATCCATCTTCTCCGTGGTCTTCCTCTTCTTCTCTATACCGATATTCCTCCTTCCATGATGGTCTTCTCCAGCTCTTCATGTCTTTGTATCTATCCAAAATATCTCAATTTTCTCTTTCTTATTTGTAGCTTCAGCCAGTTTTCTTTGATCTTGAGTTCCTTCTGGATAGATCTATTTGTTCTCTTCTCTGTCCATGATATAAGAAGGACTCTTCTGTAACACTTATACTAAAAAGCGCATATGTGTTTTTCCACTTCCTTATTAAATGCCCATGCTTCACACCCATACGTTGCCACTGGGAATATGCATGCTCTAAGTATTCGTATCTTTGTTTTCCTTTCAGTTCTGTTCCATACTGTATTTAGTTTGTCTAACAGTACGAGAGAAATATAATAACAATAATAATTCCTTTGTGTTGAAGTGTGAGCAGAGAGTGATTCTACCCAAATAACTAACTTCGAGTAACTTGTGGCTGCTATGTAAGATGTTCTTTTATTCGTTGATTTCAGTTGAATCTCTGACCTCTAGAAATTGTTCTGTTTGTTTACTGACCATGACTCGCGTCCGTATGTCAGTCTTGACTCTATATAGCATTGCATAACTCGCATTCTGATCTCAATTGACAGTGATTTGTTGCAAATAGAGCTTCTCATTTTCTGTGAGGCTGCTTTGGCCCGCTATATTCTGTTCTTTATTTCTGATCTGCATCTGTTATTTGATGTTATCAGCACTCCGAGATATTTAAACTGCTGTCTTTGTCTTAGCTAAGTTACATTTATTGTGAAGATTCATTTTGTCGGATTCTGCTTCAGTTTCACGTCACTGTTTTATACTTATGGGTATGATTGCACTATTTCTTTATTAGTTCTTTTTATAGCACTGTTTTTGCAGCACTATTATGATATCACTGCTAGAGAATTAGAACTTCCTCTGTGTTGTGTAAATGGTTCTACCTCACTACACTGCATTCTCTGTCGAGAGTAAAAGCTACATGAAATTGATAAACAGCTCTAAAGACACTACTAAAAAAAAGAAATAAAGAAGATTCACAAACTCACAATTCCATCTGAATCGTAAGAAATGAAAACAAGAATACTAATAACAAAAAGAGATAGAGGAAGAAAATAAGAAATAAATGTATCATTTTGATGACCTCGCTATCCTTTATCTCTGAGAATATGTATTGACAAACCAATAAAATGTTTTACAAGTCATTTTCTATTTGATCATTTGTGTCACTATAATGTGATTATTTGATTACATTATTTTGTTGTATACAATTTTCTATATACAATAATATAATTTTATTGTCAATGATACACAAGGATACTTTCATCACTTCGAATAACTCTAATGTAACTCATCAACTTCACAAACGTATAATATCACCAAATAAAACGTGCATAAAAATCAACTATTTCTGCTGAATGCCATGATAAAATCATATAAGTTGAAATACAGAAGCTACATAAAACGTACAGTAACATGTGAGACTTATATTATTGTACTTTAACTAAACTGTTCTGTTTTGTTTATGTTGAAAGTTGTACTTAGTTAAACTGTGATCATATTGTTACGTTATTGTTTCTTTATAGTATTCAGCTCGCCCTCCAGTCCAGCGGGTTCGTAGCGAGTTGGACGACGGATGACAAGCCCTCTGTGAGTGCGGTTCAATTCCGCGGGCTGGCAGAAAAGCCACAGGTTCTCCAGATTTACGGTGTTCGTGGCACTGAACCGAAGAGTTACGATGTCCATGGCACCGAGCCGAAGAGCTGGAAACTCAAGTGCTTCTGGTTCGAAAAAAAAAAAAAATAGTATTGAGCTAAACTTCGGTATTTTAAACTAATATTTTCTAATGTTATTCAATTAAACTACAGTGAGCTTAAGATATTGTCTCCAATGATAGTCAGTTACATTAATATATTGCTAATGTACTTTTCTTCAAATGTATGATAATTTAACTACAACATTTCTAATATATTGTACTCCAATGGAATTCAGTTATGCTCCAGTCGTTTTGTTAAAGATATTGTTAATACGATATGATACAAACAACACTTCTCACTTTAAAGATATTGTTAATATGATATGATACAAACAACACTTCTCACTTTAAAGATATTGTTAATACGATATGATACAAACAACACTTCTCACTTTAAAGATATTGTTAATATGATATGATACAAACAACACTTCTCACTTTAAAGATATTGTTAATATGATATGATACAAACAACACTTCTCACTTTAAAGATATTGTTAATATGATATGATACAAACAACACTTCTCACTTTAAAGATATTGTTAATATGATATGATACAAACAACACTTCTCACTTTAAAGATATTGTTAATATGATATGATACAAACAACACTTCTCACTTTAAAGATATTGTTAATATGATATGATACAAACAACACTTCTCACTTTAAAGATATTGTTAATATGATATGATACAAACAACACTTCTCACTTTAAAGATGTTGTTAATACGATATGATACAAACAACACTTCTCACTCTATTGAGACATTAGCGATTTGAGGCTCAAAATAATTGTGCATTTAATAATATGTTTATAATTATATTATTTATTTGTGAAGTTTAACATTTGGTAATGATGTTATGTAACAGATTTATCACGCTAATTGTATTTAGATGTTTGCGAGTGTAAATGGTGAGATCTTGTATATACTAATGGAATGTGAAGACTTGCTTGTTTTAATGATATATGGAAACACGTTTGTGTTAGTTGTTCGTGGAAACTGTCATTTCAAATTAGTATATGGACAAATGTATAATATTTAGAAATGTTCATTTATTATGCATCATCATCATCAAATAGCTTGTCTTGAGCAGAACTTTGCCACCCCAACAGTCCTTCGGAATTTCTCTCTCTTTTAGGCCAGATGTCCCGTCCCGCCTCTGCAGCCGTCATGTTTAAACCATCAATTACATCCTCAACCCTTCTTCTTGGTGGTCTTCATCTTCTTTTCTTTGCCGGTATGCCTCTTTTCGTAATGGTCTTCTCCAGCCCTTCTTGTCTTTTTATATGTCCAAAATACCCCAATTTTCTCTTTCTTATTTGTTGCATCAGCCAGTTTTCTTTGATTTTAAGTTCTTTCTGGGTAGATATAATTGTTACCTTCTCTGAGCATAATATACGAAGGACTCTTCTGTAACACATATTCAATAGCACATATCATTTATTATTAGTATATGTAAACTGGCATGTGTTAATCATATGTGGAAATGTATATTTAGTGTTGGTATGTAGAAACTGAAATACTTGTATGTTAAACTTATGTAAAAACTACAGGGTGTTCAACTTAAAAGCAGCCCCACTGATAAATAGAAATTTGCCAGGTAGGCATTGCATCTCGTCTATTTACTATTTAAACCGGTTCTGACTTGCTTGTCCTACGTCACATTTGTTCATCGCTCCTTCCCGCACTACAATTACACACCATCACACAACCTTGACCTATACTATGTCATAACTAAACCTTCCATTTCCATACATATATGCCAGATTAGCTCCATTCACAGGCTGCTTTTAAGTCGAACACCCTGTATAATTTGCTTATGTTGCTGTGCTATTTTCATATGTTATTTTATATGTACACTCGTATGTGTTGTATGTAATCTTGTATGTACATATACGTTGCTTCTCTGTTTCCTGCGTATAAAATTAACAACGGGTAATTCTTATTTATAGTATTTTGTTAAGTTTTGTTTTATTTTCATGCTTTACTTTATGTGTTAGCGGTGCAGTTTTTGTTTTACCTTGTAATAATATAATTTGTATGACTGAGAAACCTAAAAGGTTTGAAGGTTCATAGATAGATCATTTACTTCATTGCACATGTCCTAATATTCTCTGTGCCTCTCTGTAGAACTGCGATGTACGAAAATCAACAAATCTGAGGTGGTCAGACCGGAACAAATCAGATCTGGAGAAAATCGTTTGGGTGGCTGCGGTAATACTGAGCAAATAGGAAATTGAACAAAGACAAGTATAGGCAGTATTACATAAGTAGTGAAAAATTAATTATAAAATATTAAAATAAACAACACTCAACGTTTCGGTTCTAGACCTTTATCAAGAACAAATATGTAAACAAAAAACTTAATTAACTAAAACATAATACTAACTAATGATGTAAAGCAAAAGATACTGGCATATAAAAACCTGCTCCAAAAGTACTTGTCTCTTGGTCGGTTCTTTGTAGAACTGGCACATTACCGACAGAGATTGATAGACCCATCATCACTGCACTTCGGTAAGTAAGCATGCGTGGTCCGATTTTTTTCTTACAGATGAAGATTTCAATGACAGTGCCCGAACTTCGCAGCACAAATGACGATCACCGATGTAGTTTTGAATGTATTAAAAATATGTGAAGAAATTTTTATCTTATCAAAATGTGTAATGAGTGATTTGCAGCCTGCCTTATCAAGAGATGGTGCAAAGGAAGTGACTTTGCAACCTGTTCTTATCGAGTTTCAACTTCAAAAGGATTTTTACTTACTCAACTTGAGCACAGGATCTACGTTAATTTTCTAACTTTTATATGACTAGGAACTCGATCTCACTTACACTGATATCAGAGATCATCGAAAAAAATCACGATTGCTCTCCGCCGGAAAGAAACCAATTACTTTTTTAGCCAGAGGCGAGCACCAAACTTCCCTCCCCATCCCAGATTTAAAATGTAGTAAGCTAAATATTTATTTATAACAGCCCTTATATTTCCCTTCTGAATCCCTTCTGAATATCTAATTAGGTTATGATTTCCTAGTGTCAGTTACAAAGAGTTTTGTACAAAGCACGAACTCTACACCTCCAGCAATAATCTTATTTATGTTCGCAAATGTGCACTTGTCAAGCGAAGGACGTGGCCTGGATTCGATCCAACAACCTTCAGGGCGCAACTGAATTGACCACATCGTCACAATACCATCCACCCAGCCAAAGTCGAGACTAAAGTTCTTGACACAATCTCTATCGGATCATCCGTCTAAGGAAGCTCACGTCTTGACTTAACGTTTATCGTAACTGCGCTTCTACTGTCGAATGTTCGAATCCAGATCTCGCCGATCTGTTCACGTGCCATTTTTTCAAAATCCCTAGAATTGTTGCCTGGGCTAAGGAGTACGTTCTTTGTGTAATACTGTCTGCATGTGGCTGCTAAGTGTGGTGGAAAGGAACAATTGGGGATAGTGATCGATGGCTGATACCGATTGTAGTCTTTCTGTGTAGCTATAGTATGTCTCTAATGTTATCGATGTAGGGGAAGACTGCAGTAAAACTATGTAGCAAATGCGACAGTCGTAAACATGAATTAATATATTTATGAAAATGAAAATCGTGGCATATCCCAAGGACGTGCCATCAACCACAGAAACAAGTCGTTGATTTTCGGCACCACTTACGTTCAGTAGTTTGCCATTGCTTTCTGAACGGGTGGCAATCGTCTTGTTAAAATCAGGAACAATTTGCAGCAACTGTCGCAGCGTGATTCGAACTCAGAACGTCGGGGTTAATAGACAAGTCACTAACCAGGCCAGACGCCACTTATATATTTATACAAAGTATAAAAGCAAGATTTAGAAACATTTCTACGAAAAGGCCTTTATAAACAAGGTTACAGAATAAAATACTGAATTAAGGCTGTTTATATACAAAACAGGCAGTTAGAATGTCTGACTGTGTCTGTGATGTCTATTGTATAAGAAAAGTCCCTATTTCATCGTTTTGAACCAGAAGTTCTGCTCACTTGCACTACTTTTGTATTGTCGAAATGATCTTTATGTTACATCTTTCGTATATTAAATTCTGTTTGTTAATAGGGTTTTGTAGTCTGCTCTCATCGTTGTCGAATAAGAACTCACCTGCTGAAAACAAAAGCTCATTTATGACTAATTCATGCACGGAAGGTTCTGCATACTGTGTTAGTTTCTATGTAATACATTTACATCATCAAGGAAAGACGACAAAAAGGAAATAAATTTCCCTGAAGTAGTAAACGCTGAAGCATTACGGTATAGCTCATTGAAAGAAGATAAACACTGAGGCATCGCGGGATTACTCATGGAAACTTGGTAAACTATAATGTATCACTCGTTGTCTGTGTGAAACATATTATAAAGCAGGGGCGGCTCGTCATTAAGAGTCAGTGGGGCCGACTCCACCAAAAACCGAAAGGGGGAATAACTTCCCGGAATAGACAAATAATGGAAAATACTCCAAAAATATGATTTTTCCGAAAATGTGTCTGGTTCCAGCAGGAAAAATGACCACGAGCCGCTACTATTATACTGTAAGATATTGCGGTATGAATCAATGTCTGTGTAAAACATGTTATACAGTAAGACATTGCGATATGACTTGGTAAAAAATTTCTTAACGTTGAAGAAACATGAAATGTCTCATGAGCGGAATGTTTCAGTGAAACACGGTAAATTTTGGTTAATCACGGGATGCAGTGGCAGCTCGTGATCATTTTTGTTTGTGAGGCCAGACATTTTTCCAGATAAATCATGGTTTTGGGTTGCTATATTTTAATTTATAAAATAATAAATACACGTTATATATTATTTTGGGTGGGACCCGGCCCCACTGGCCCTTAATGACGAGCCGCCACTGACGTGATATCTCATTGACGCATAGTAAACACTGAGGCAACACGGAATGTCTTCATACAACATCGTAAACTCAGGTACAAGGAGGCTGTCTCAATGAAACATAGTAAACACTTAGGAACACGAGAATGTCTTCATACAACATCGTAAACTCTGGTACAAAGGGGATGTTCAATGAAACATAGTAAACACTAAGGCAACACGGAATGTCTTCATACAACATCGTAAACTCTGTACAAGGAGGCTGTCTCATGAAACATAGTAAACACTGAAGCAACAGAATCCATGACATTAATCTGGTACAAGGGGCTTTCAATAAACATAGTATTAGTACCCCTGGTACAAGAGAGGGCTGTCTCATGAACATAGAAACCTGGCACAGGAATGTCTCAAACATGTAAACTCTGGTACAAGGAGGACTGTCTCAATGAAACATAGTAAACTATGGTATAATAGAGCTTGTCTTAACAACACGTGTATTTTTAGTATGTTGCTGCATCTATGTATAAAGTATAGCGAGTATGGTAGCCTTGCGGTTTGTTTCTGTATACGTATATATATTTCTAAATTGTCTAAGGACGAAGGATTGACTTAATTGCACAGGGTTTCCCAAAATGATTCAGTCCCTTTACGAAGAAATGGCATTCATCCTGCCGTGAATATTTCACAAAGCAAGAACTTCGTGGCTCCTTCAACAATCCTAGGGATCTCTAGAAAAAACCGCAGCTTTAAACTGAACGATGTGGTAAGGATTTGAACCTACAAACTTCAGATCCCAAGTTAAACGTCTTAACCCCTTCATCACATAAACCCCAGGTATATGTGTGTATATATATATATATCAGTTATCAGAGAACTATCATCATAGTACTCCGGACATGTCCATAGGTGTTCCGATCTCCGCCTCAGCAAATCCAGCAGCGTCCAGCGGCCCAACACACCAGTCCGATGTTGATTAATCAGTCTCTTTGTACATTTAGTATTCCATTCTTTACGGCTGCACAATCTTGAACAAAACCATCATATATATATATATAATACACTGTGCAGTTACGAGTTGTCAACATAAGCTATATGTGTAAGTATGTACATATAAATATGTAGTTACTTTAATAAATACAATCATTGTAAATAGCCATTGATGTGTAGTTTTGACCAGACTGTCAGGATTGATGTGTGCAGCAGCTCTACGTTGCTTATGTGAGTGTATATAATGTATTGCTTACATCAATGTTATGTTTCTTAAATGTATCATTTATTCTGAATTTAATTGTTCAATTTTATATTTTGTTACATGTTGTGAATCATTTATTTAATAACATGCGAATTTGTGGGTTAATAATAATCGGGGAAATGTGATATTTCAAGTGTCCGTATCTGAACATAAATTATAAATAATTATAAAACCATTCATTAATAAACTGTACAATTCAATCCATGCTGTTAACTACTCTCTCTCTCTCTCTCTCTCTCTCTCTCTCTCTTACTCTCACACACACACATACACATATATGCACACACACACACACTAGCGAAACACGTAAAAACAAAGTACAAAAGTGTTTTTACGTGTTCCGCCATTGCTACATAGTTTTACTCCAGTCTTTCCTTATATATATCTCTCTCGCAAGCATTTGACGCTATTGGCGCTTAGGACAACAACAAATGCTCGATAATCTTCTCTGCTCTTGACTGTTCTCGCATTGTGTTACAACTGTGATTTATTTATTTCATTTCTTGTTCTACTGTTCTTCTCCGTGCGGTTTTGTGTCTTCTGTGTTTTCGTTTACCCTCTGATGTCCATCTCAGTGACAGTTTTCGTGACAGTTAGTCCTCAAGCGTGTCACAGGTCCGATCCATCACAACTTCTCTTTTGGATAATGATGTTCATATTTTCTTGTTGGTGCTATGCAAGCAGTTCTTGATTTGAAATAGTATTTGGCCAGAACACACTTAATATCTTTCACGAACAAGATATATGGAAGGTGAAAAGTTTGAACATATCTTGTTCTATTAGAGAAGTATAACTGTGTGCTAATCACACCATCAACCAGTATAGAATCTTTTCACATATAGCCCTTTCTTCCGCGATTACTAAACTTTTTAATTTGCAATGGTAAATAGCGTTGGCTATATCAAGCGTTACGAGGCTGGAGGCCTGAACAATATTGGAGGACAGAGTCCCAGGAGACCCAGGGTACAGAGGCAGACCAAGACGAAGATGGCTGAAAGATATTAAAGAAACTATGAATATGACCATCGGCGAAGTGGGCGAAATGGCTAGAGACAGAGTGAATTTCAGATGCGCTGCAAAGACAGCAACGTCCTATAAAGGACACGCACCTTGATGATGATGATGGTAGATAAAAATAGTAAAGTATACATATATATATATATACATACATATATAGTATATTGGATGATCTATGTTATTGTTATACATTCTGCAAACAACTTAAACACAAACATTCTGTGTTATAAAATGTCATCTGGTGTTATACATCAGTTATGGTTAGAAATCAGTAACGTTCATTGTATGGAAAGATTTCAAGAATATTACTGTAATTAGCAGCTCTCAAACAAAATTGGTTTTAGTTATACTATAATAATTATTTGTCACAATCTGAGAACTGCGTCATTAAGGATAAGTATATGCATAAACGTGCACTTTGACATGCACATACACACACATAAAAGAGAGAGAGAGAGAAACACTTAACACCAACATAAAGTTCGAGAAAGAGATAGAGAAACAAATATATTTTTGTACATACATCAATAATATTGTCTCTTCCTTATTTTAGATTATAAAGATTACATATAATCAACATAATATTCCATAGTGAGCGCGTCTTTCATTTTTTTTTTTTGTCAACATGATTCCCATTTTTTTGGTTAGCCCTGTACATAATTGATCCGTCAAGTAATGTTTGCGCTAAATATGTGAACAGTTTGATTTCTCTACACTACAAAGGCAGTCTGGTTTGTGGTCATAAATTTATGTGTTATGTATAATAATTCACGATTAAATTTCGCATAAAAAATGATTCTTTACTTTGTTATATTTGTATCTTGTCTATATGTTGTCTCGGTTCATTGGTAACAAGAGATGAAAATGTGATGAACTCATTAAAAAGAACAGATATAGTGCTGCAAAAATATCAAATTCAAGAAAATGTATAGAATGTAGCAAATAGAATCACAAAGATTATAATACTAAGAGCATGCATATTTCCAATAGACACCACTCAACAAGTAGATGCATCAATCAACATATAACATCTAACTGGTATGATTGTCGCTGGATTCTGTTGGAGATATTGCAAAGGAGATCAGAGAACCTATGGCCAGCCCTAACCTTAAGGACAACATCAACATCTTACAAGAAGAGATCAGGGCATCACTTTTAGACTTGGAATCCAGCACATAACACTTAATAATCACTTGAACATAATTCAACCACAACACACTCCAGGGTACTGGTTGTGTGCACATCATCAAGAAACCGTTTAGCACCACCTCTTCATGTGCCAAGCACTAGATGACGTCAGGAAGATCCTTCTTCCTCCAAGGCCAGATAAATAGAACACATTATACGGAACAAAAGAACAACTTACAAACACATGCAGATACCACTACATAGCATTGGGCCGAAGGACAAGAGCTCAAGTGCTGCTGGATCATTGAAGAAGAAGAGTAATAGACATGTCGGGAATGAAGATATTCAAATTGAAACAAATTTCTACAAAAATAAGCTGTCATAATCCCATAGTTTAGCATTCTCAAGATTTTTCTGTGACGCACAAACAGACACTCAGTTTTATAATTCATATTATTACTTAATGTTTCAATGTAACATATGCTGCTACATATAACTAACGTTTGTATGACGTGTTTTTTTTAGTTCAGTGTTAAAAACAGCAAACAGTGCTGCAATTATTCCTAACATTACTTCAGTTTCTCTTCATTATAGCTTCTGTCCTTTCTTCTTAATAGAACCATCCATATCAACCACTTGTTAACCACTCTGTGATGTGTATGTGATCTGAGCCTAAGAGCGATTGTACGTTGTGCCAGTTATGCGCCTACAGGCAGGTCATCGCAACTGATTTCTGCGATGCGTTTGATTTACTAGGGTAGCATCGCTAGGTCCTACATAGGCCGCCACTTACGACATGTCTTGTAGGTCGCAGTGGTACTAGTCTTTGCTCCCCTTGCGAGCCCTCGAAACACACGGGTGAGAATTTCTGTAACAATGGCATTATTATAATAGATGTTGGGTTGTTGTTAGTCCTAACCCAATCCCTGATAAATTGGGGGAATAGTGCCCATGAAGACATAAATTTACACAGACACTTTACTGGCAGAAATGTACTCAAATGAAACACTTCTTTATATTATTACATCGTCTGATTTATACTGTAGTATAGAATCAGTTTATACTGTAGTATAGAATCAGATCTGAATTATTGAAGAGGTGATGTATACTGTAGTATAGAATCAGTATCTGTAGATTATTGAAGAGGTGATGTATGATAGTATTTATAGAATCAGATCTGAATTATTAAAGAGGTGATTTGTATATAGCTAACGTAGTATAGAATCAGATCTGAATTATTGAAGAGGTGATGTATACTGTAGTATAGAATCAGATCTGAATTATTGAAGAGGTGATGTATACTGTAGTATAGAATCAGATCTGAATTATTGAAAGAAGGTGATGTATACTGTAGTATAGAATCAGATCTGAATTAATGAAGAGGTTCCCAAATACATCCCAAAATAGACGATGTATGACGAACTTGATTTGGACAAACAAACCGTTAATGAACAGACAAAATGTTAAAGACGCTCTAAAGGTGAATTGAAAAGATCTCGACATAGATACCATGTGCTGGGAACTGCGCTTGATTAAGATCAAGGCCTTTGCGCTAGATCACCAATTGTCTCACCTCAAGAATATAAGAGGAACTCACGCAGCTGAGAATCATCGTGTTACAGATTCGCAGAGAAAACGAGCTGTGTGACGAGAACCTAGGATCTAGAATACGAAATTAGGATACAGAACACACAACATAAACGTATCCAATCCTGCATATGTATTCCCATTTGTAGTAAAGAATTGTTTTCCAGGATTGCACTGTACAATTACATCCGCACACGTCAGATATGTGCAACATGACCCATCTGAGACTGTTGTCATCTACGTTTGCGATGGACTGCTACTAATTAATCATATATGAAGTCATCATAGTTGACTTACGTCACACTCTTCCGCCGTCTGCTGTCAATTGGTCGCCCTAGCTATTTGTGACACGTCGTTTGTGTGAATTGAATTTATAACCTATTCTTGTTCGATTCAAAAAACGAAAGTTCTATTTGCCCGATGTGCTATTCAGTCTTATATATTCTATTACTGTTCGATTCAAGAAGCGAAAGTTCTATGCGCTCGCTGCGCTATTCAGTCTTATATATTCTATTACTGTTCGATTCAAGACGCGAAAGTTCTATGCGCTCGCTGCGCTATTCAGTCTTATATATTCTATTACTGTTCGATTCAAGACGCGAAAGTTCTATGCGCTCGCTGCGCTATTCAGTCTTATATATTCTATTACTGTTCGATTCAAGACGCGAAAGTTCTATGCGCTCGCTGCGCTATTCAGTCTTATATATTATATTACTGTTCGATTCAAGAAGCGAAAGTTCTATGCGCTCGCTGCGCTATTCAGTCTTATATATTCTATTACTGTTCGATTCAGAAGCGAAGTTCTATGGCTGTGCGCTATTCAGTTTATAATTCTATTCTTTTTCGATTCAAGCAAAGCCGCCGCAAGCATTCTAACTGTTCGATTCGCCAAAGTTATGGTGGCTATTCAGTCTTATATATTCTATTACTGTTCGATTCAAGACGCGAAAGTTCTATGCGCTCGCTGCGCTATTCAGTCTTATATATTCTATTACTGTTCGATTCAAGAAGCGAAAGTTCTATGCGCTCGCTGCGCTATTCAGTCTTATATTCTATTACTGCGATTAGACAAATCTATGCGCTCTTCAGTCAAATTTTATCGTTCATCGCCTAGGGCAGGCATTAGTCAACCCACAACCAAGTTCTATGGTTGTGGTTTCGTTATTATCTTTGTTTTTTCGGGCTGGTTCAGCTAATCTGTCACCCAACATCCTAGTCGTATTCAATATACAACTTACAACGTTCAGCTGGGCTATCAGCTAATTCCCACTACCCCTTCTCACCACCTAGGAGTGTTCAACTACCAACTACGTTACGGAGCTGGGTAGCTAATCTCACCCCCACCATCCTAAGTCGTTCAACTACACAACTACAACGAGCTGGGTAGCTAATCTCACCCCACCATCCTAAGTCGTTCAACTACACAACTACAAAAAGGTAATATTGTCATCTATGATGAAGAAGTCATTCTAAGATTGAATAAATTTGAAATCAAACTTGACATTAGCAGAAAGTGGCTTTTTAAGAACATATAATATTCATGTCTTCAGTAATAGACAGGAAATAACAACTTGCAAACTCCTGACCATTGCAGTGTACTGTTTCTTTTGATGATTGTGCTGAACTGCAGGAAAAAGGACATGAGTTCATTCACCGGACTGTTTTTGGAGTCTTTAAGCGAATCTAATAGTGAGTTTACGTCTATGATGAAAACTGACCGGCTATTGTCTAAGTTTATGTGTGTGTCTCGCTGGAACCATTAAATAACACACATACGTATATATTCTACAGTTATCTGGTACCAAAAATAACCATAGTTTTCATCATCTTTTTTGGCTATTCTTGTCCGGTACTGTGTCGTTTATTAACAACTGTTCTTGCCTACGTTCTCATAGACTTGATACAATTGAGAATGTACACCCTACAGCGTCGTCTATACTCGGTTGTCAAGTACAACTTCCTCTCGACACCATTGAGAGCCTTCCGCCCATTTCCGCCTGGTTGCTGAATATGACAGACGAGGGAAATTCGCCCCAAAAAAACAAATTACGCTTGTTTACTAACAAATGATAATGATTTGAGCAATGAATGTCAAGATTATGTTTTTCCCTCTTGAGTAGACGCAATATTTTTTTTCAACATTTCATTAACATACTAGACATGTCAGTCACGAAATACTAACACTTATTTGAAGTACACAATAAATGGTAGGCTTACAGTAGGCAATATTCACTGAATTGCACCAGACGGAAAATGCTGAAGTGGTCCCGTCTTTTGATATAAATCATCTTAAGTTATTTAGTAAGTAAGCTATTTAGCAATTAGCGAGGAAAATCGCCAACAGTTCTCAGCTTTTTGAGCTAGCTACGAATGTCAAGCAACCTGCACTGCATGTGAAGTATCAATGCTTATCCCAGACATTACTTGATTATAGTTTATGATCCAGTAATTGGTAGTAACTAGTTTATTAGTTTTACGGAACGTGATATCTTGCAAGTTTCATAAATGTTCTAATCATTGTTAGTACATTTAGACTTTGCTGCATTTTACGGGCACTGAAGTTGTCCTTAAGTCTTGTTTCCACGCCATATTTAACGACAGGCTAAAAGGATGTAAGATCAAGTGTCGTTGCTTAGAGATTTCGTTTATCCCTTAATTGTTCTCTCCGGACAAAGTTTCATGATACAAACGTCGGTTTTCTCATTAACATACAATTTATTGGTCAATGTGTTAGATCCTCGGATAAAACTTAACAGTGGAGGTAACTGCAGGCAGCCTGTGAGAAGGGATTGTATAACTTTTCTTCGACTATAGCTCCTGATCTTGAAATCTGTCATGGAATGCTTCCACACCTACACGGTCTTTTTGGCAGCCATTTATTGTTTGACCTGGAGCGTCGTTGTCTCTGACAGTAAGTAAAATATTAATAGTAGACTGTCTTAAGATTAATCATTTTATCATGATTTATTATTTAAGGAACCCAAACATCTCAATGACAGCTTAACAATAGATGATTGATAGAATTTATAAGCCTACTCTGTGTTACCAGAACCAAACATTAACAATGATTAAAGTAAGTCGCAAAAAATAACTGCATGAAAACACGATGGCTACGAAAAATTACCAACAATACCAGAAACGACAGAGCCAGCAACTTCAGAATAAGAAAGAAATTTGAAACAGAACCTTGCTTGAATTTACATTCAGAAACATAGAATGAAGTGATTCGGCACCTTAATAAGAATGCAACCAAACTTCACTGTGTACAGTCTTCTACAACTGAATATCACGAAAGAAGGCGAGAGGAAGATCACGAAAGAAGGCGAGAGGAAGATCACGAAAAGAGAGGCGAGAGAGAGGAAGATCACGGGAAAGAGGCGAGAGCGGAAGATCACGAAAGAAGGCGAGAGGAAGATCACGAAAAGAAGGCACGAGGGAAGATCACGAAAGAACTAGAGGATGAAAGATTGATAGAGGCATTGTAAAATCCTGTCAAAAAGCGAAAATAACTATCACCCAAGTCACTAGATTTGATGGCAAGACAGAAACAGAAGACTGTGACACTGGGCAACAATCTGGTAACAATGTGACGACTAAAGAAAGAAGAAGAAACATTATTTAAACAATAATTCATAGTTATGTGCGATTATGGCTGGTATATGTTGGCGATCATGAGTCTCCACAAACTGCTATCCAAACTACTAATTGCCAGTTTTGATGATGGCATGTTTACCTACATGAATTTCTGTTTTCTAGCCTTGTGTCGGTGGCGTTGTGGCTTAGGGATAGTGACTCGGTCCATTAACCCTGATGTTCTGAGTTCGAATCACGCTGCGGACAGTTTGGTTGCAAATTGTTACGCGTGGATTTTTACAAAAGGACGATGGCACCACCCGCTCAGAAAGCAATGGCAAACTCCTTCACGTAATAATGCCTAGAAAATCACAAACAGCGTTAAAAAGCTGGGGTTGGTTCGCAAGTCATGTAAAGAATACGCAATTAACTTATACTTGTGTCTCTATTTCGTTCTCTGTCTCCTCTTTCCACTGATTTATTAGGTTGTAGCATGTGTTTTGAGTCTTCTTTGTTCATGAAATGCCAGGAAAACAAATGTCCTTCTTATGTTGATAATTATCTTTGTATTGGAGTTGATCTGCCCGCGTGCCCAGCGTGTTCGTAGCGCGTTGAACTACGGGTGACTAGTCCTCTGTAAGTCCGGGTTCAACTCCGCGGACTGGCAGAAAAGCTACAGGTTCCCCAGATTTACGGTGTTCGTGGCACCGAGCCGAAGGGTTACGATGTCCATGACACCGAGCCGAAGAGCTTTCAGCTCAAGTGCTTCTGGATCTGAAAAAAAAAATTGGAGTTGATCCCTGTCAACACATCAAAATTAGTCATTTTAGCAGTTCATTAAATTCTAAGTAATTTTATGTAAATTGTCATCTCTGTACCCTTCAAAAATTGTGCGGTCTGATTGTTATATTGTTCCTGACTTGCTTCCGAATGTCAATACTCCGCAGCACATGCGTGAGTCAACGATGCAATTATGTAAATAGTTAAAATTGCGTATGATTTGGCTATCAGTCTTCTCCAACATTCTTCTCTTATACAACTATGTATAACACAATTAATGTGACTGTGATTTTCATCTCTGCAATCGGAACAAGCACATATGTGCTAGATACATGCTACAATATCTCCGTCAAAGTATAGCGGCTCCCAATACCAGTTATGCGTTAATTAAACAAACGTATATACGTTGAGTGGACGTATGTGGTTTAAGCGGTAGTGAGCCGGATCGTAACCTAAGCGTAACTCGTCCAAACTCAGCGGCGATCAGTTTGGAAGCTAACTAGCTCCTTGGATTTTTACGAACGATAAAAATAGACATCACCGTTTAGAAAGCAATGGCAAACTACTGAACGTATAAGTGGTGCCTAGAAAATCGACGACTCGGTTACTATGGTTGATGGCTGTCCTGTAAAAGATGTACACGATTTTCATTTTCCAATTATTAACTGCACTTGCATGTCAGCTTTACATGGCATCTTCAAATGACCTCAAACGTTCTTAAAAAATAGATGTTCCTAATATTTTTCACCATATACAGGTTGTCCAAAAATACACTTTCCAAATGGTCGTGCAAGAGTACGGAGCAGAGGTCGCCTTGTCAACTTTAAGTGTAAGCGCGCATTTGAACTAGTGGGAGTTCAGTTTGCAGTGTGTCTGAAGAATGGGCAATGGAGTCAACTGATTCCTACCTGCGTTGGTGAGTTACTTTTTTTCAATTAAAATATTTGTTATCAAATACTTGTCATAAAATACTCGTCATAAAATATTCTTGTAAAATACTCGTCGTAAAATACTTGTCGTAAAATACTTGTCCTAAATACTTGTCATAAAATAATCGTTATATAATACTTGTCATAATAGACTCGTCGTAAAATGCTCTCGTAAAATAATCATCGTAAAATACTCGACGTAAAATACTTGTCGTAAAATACTTGTTATAAATACATGTCATAAAATACTCGTTATGTAATACTTGTCATAAAATACTCGTCCGAAAATACTCGTCGTAAAATAATCGACGTAAAATACTCGTCATAAAATACTTGTCCTAAAATATTGTCATAGAATACTTGTCATAAAATCATTATCATCATCAACATCAGGTAGCTTGTCCCTTCCGGAACTTGGCTCCCATGACAGCAGTCCTGAAAAACTATGTTCTGTGCAAGCTGACTAGCGTCAACAGCAGTCATTCTCAGATCGTAAATGACATCTTGCATCCATCGTCTTCTAGGTCTTCCCCTAATTCTTCTTCCAGGCACCATTCCTCCAAAATTATCTTCTCTAGGCACTCATATCGTTTGATGTGTCCGAAGTATTTAATTTTCCTTGATGTTATGCTTGTTAATACTTGTCATAAAATACTTACCATAAAATACTTGTCACAAAATACTTGTCACAAAATATTTGTCATAAAATACTTGTCAAATTTTAAACTTATTAGGGTACAGAGTCCATTTAAATTAGGAGTTCTGCAAAAGCATTGTGATTCTTTAGCACTGACAGAGTCGAAGTGCGTGTGAATGTGCATGACAAGAAAAGTGGATGGAATATATCAATAGATTTTGTCTCATAGGTCACGAAACCATCCAAACTAAAACATAAATCTTCATTCAAAAACAAAATGAAAATACGTCACAATATTCTAAACTATGGATTATAGATCATCTCGCGTACGTGTACAATTTAGATTATCTTAGACCCAACGGGAACTCAGTTTCCCTATCAGATGTCGAAGGGCATGCATACTGATGGTTCATGTGGCCCGCTGGTTAAATAAACTCCTCTCTCTCTCTTCCTCTGCTCCTGATGCATCCATTTCTACTTGTACAACGAGTAATTCCAGATGTCGAAGGGCATACATACTGATGGTTCATGTGGCTCGCTGTTTAAATACACTCCTCTCTCTCTTTCTCTCTCTCTCTTTCTCTCTCTCTCTCTCTCTCTCTCTCTTCCTCTGCTCCTGATGCATCTATTTCTACTTGTACAACGAGTAATTCCAAACCCCTTAAATCGCTAGATAGATTAAACATCTCGTTTATTGTTCTCATCCAACAGAAGGTCTCCAAGAAATCAATAAACATCCCCCTTTGTCCATTCCACATTCCCATACAGTTGATGATGTCGATACACTCTTGGCCGCTTTCTTATTGCCACAAAATACCCGCATTTCCACTATGCTTCTAAAGATAACATCTACTCATACAGCAACACGCCATTATAAATATTCTGAAACATAGATTTAGAGTCAGATTCAACAACGGTCCCAAACAGAGAGAGTTACTAGATGACAGCAGTAACGATCTCAGCCTTCATCCTCATCCTGAAAGTAGTTGTCCTCATGTATGTTCCGCTTTGCTTGCAATGACCCTAACACGCAGACTAGCCAGCAAACCTCATCCTGACTTCTCACAACGATGCACAGCCCAACAGTATAAACAATAACATCCTCATCATTGACATTATCTGCTTTCTTTAGCTGCTCTGTTTATAGTTCAGCTTTCATATTGCTCCAATTTATACATTACATTCCAAGAGTAATGATTACATTCCAAGAGTAATGATTACATTCCAAGAGTAATGACAAATTACAGAAGTTTGCCATACTATCAGTTATTAATATCTACTCTTTCACTTTTGGTAGAGCCTCAACTGTAGTCACATATCTTATTCTTCTCTAAACTCATTACTACATTAGTATTCTTGTACAATATTAGTATTCTCTGATCAGTAGTAACCCGCATATATGTTTTGGTTTGGGAGATTGCTTGACGGGAACGTAGAGACAGACTCCTTCTCTTCCACCATTTACTTCTTTATAGAAGTGTTGGGAAGGGCGGGGTGGTGGATGTAATAATCTTTGTGTGTGCTTGTTTTAAGGAACTTTGTAAGCTGATATTCATTTTCGTAAGGCTGTTCTTGATGCCGTTGTTCCGTCTTTTGTGTGGTCTTCCTCTTGCTTTGTACTCATTATACTTTTCTGTGTGGCTCTCTGTGGTAGGCGATACCAGAGGATTCTTGTCAGGTGTCCAAATCTGTTGTTCTTTTATGAATTGTATGACTGGTTTCACATCCTGTCTCCTTCTGATTTCTTTATTTCTAATTTTGTCTCTTATTGTCACACCTGCAGTTATTCTAAGGCACCTCATCTCTGTCGATACGATTTTCCGTGCATTAGCTGATGTTATTGGTCATAGAGACAGACTGCCAGATATATATCTTATCATTAGTCCACGAGTATATATAGTCATTGTATCATTGGGACATACAATGTTAACAATTTGCCAAGGAATATGAGTATGTATAGTTACTTTATCATCGGGAGATACAAGCGTAAGCAATATGAGCACATCCATGGGTATATATAGTCACTTTATCATTGGTACATACAGGCGTAAGCAATATGCCAATTTATATAAGTATATATAGTCACTTTATCCCTGGGACATACAAGGTAAACAATATGCCAAGATATATGAGTATATATAGTCCTTTTATCGTTGAGACATACAAGTGCAAACAATATGCTCTTATACAAGTATATATAGTCACTTTATCATTGACACATACAAGTGTAAACAATATGCTAAATTTTATGAGTGTATATAGTCCTTTTATCATCCCCTTGTGATTGATATCCCCTTCGACAAGAATTGCTATTCAAGTGATGAACAGTTTTGTGTTGCTACATTCGCGACGGCCAAATGCATTTTATGCGGTGCAGGTTGCTTTTGTGGCGGTACGCGGCTGTTTCATTCTGGAATTAGTTCACACAGGAAACTTTTCACAGGTGTTAGCATTTCGTGTGATATTCATTGGCACAGGAACGGAGCAATTATGGGGTGACCCGTTGCAGTGAAGTTGGAACCGTACTTATGAACTATGAACTATATAGTTCTGTTATCATTGACACATACAAGTGTAAACAATATGCTAAATTTTATGAGTGTATATAGTCCTTTTATCATTGACACATAAAAGTGTAAACAATATTCTGTTATATAAGTATATATAGTCACTTTATCCTGGGACATACAAGGTAAACAATATGCCAAGATATATGAGTATATATAGTCCTTTTATCGTTGAGACATACAAGTGCAAACAATATGCTGTTATACAAGTATATATAGTCACTTTATCATTGACACATACAAGTGTAAACAATATGCTAAATTTTATGAGTGTATCCTTTTATCATTGACACATACAAGTGTAAACAATATGCTGTTATACAAGTATATATAGTCACTTTATCATTGACACATACAAGTGTAAACAATATGCCAAGATAAATGAGTATATAGTTAGTTTATCATTGGGACTTCTTCTTCTTGTCTCTAATCATGTGTTGCCTCACAGCTTTAGGATAGGAAGATATTTATAGAAATGACTTTTGTGTGCGCACAATAAATAGTCGTTTTCTTCCCCTTTGTTTTCTCTGAGATCCCCTTTTGCATGGACGGTCTTTTGGTTTTATCCTCTGTATCGGAGTAACATGCTCTCTGAGTCTATAATCTGCTTAGGTGGTCGAACCAGTTAATTTGTCGTTTCTTTATGAAGTTTAGTAATGATGTTTTATTCACTTTTTTCCAGAGATCTTCATTTTAAACCTCTTCTTGATACTCACATCATTCTGTGTAGACACTTCATCTCTGTCCTGTTTTCTTCTGTCATTTGATGTCAACGCCCATGTTTGGCACTGATAGCAAAATGTGGGGAAAAATATTGTGTTGAACAATGCTCTCTTTGTATACATGGATACATGTTTGAATTTCAAACTTGGTGCAATTTGTCCTATTATTTGATTTCTTGATTGCATCTATGTTGGATTTCGTTAGTTATTCTTCCGTTTGCTGAAATAATTCTCACTACGTATGTCAAGTATATGACTTGTTTAAATGGGTGTGTGTCGATGGAGATATTGGTAGCATTTTCCTCTCTAGCGACTATCATTACTTTGATTTTGTCTATTATTCATTCTCATATTGTATTAAATGCATGTCAACTGAGTCTGTTAATGTGTTGCTGTATCATTGAGACATACAAAGCTAAGCAATATGAGCACCAGCCATTAGTATATTTAGCATTGGGGCATGCAAGTTTCACAATATGCCCGCGTCCATCACAGTATTTAATCACAGTGTCGTTGAGACATACAAGTAACGCAACTTGCACAGATCCAAGAATATACTATCCCATTTGTTAGACCTAAAGGGAATATTTAAAATTATAACCAGGTCCACTATTAAGCAGTTAATTTTCTCGGTGAGACATTCATGTTAAATATTATTCAATGCACACGAGTATATAAACACGTGTCGTTGAGTGAGACATACAAGTTAAATATTATTCAATGCACACGAGTATATAAACACGTGTGTCGTTGAGGTATAGAAGGTAAGCAACAAACCTAGACCAAAGAGTACATAGCCACTTTGTCATTGAAATATGCAAGTTAAACAACATGTCCAGGCACGTGAAAGTTTATATTTACAAATAAAACAATAAGCCAAGACCGACGACTATTAGTCACCTTAATTGTCGTTTTGGGAGTGTGTGTGGTTTCGTGGAGTTTCGTTGCTCGGATGCCTGATAAACGCATTCCGAAACAGTTGATGTATGGCGAGCTTGAAGAGAGTAGACGTTCAGCTTGTGGACAGAAAAAAACGCTTTAAAGACACTCTTAAAGTGATACAATGTGCAGGAATCCTGGGGCAAGATTGCCAAATGTGGTGCTGTAACAACACAAGAGGAACCCGCATAGCTGAGAATCGTCGTGCCGTTGGGGCACAGAGAAAACGAGCTGCGAGAAAAGACACACCACACAACACCCACATGTCTTACCTTGATCATGTATGCCTCACCTGTGGTAGGAGATTGTGTTCTAGGATTGGACTCTACAGTCCCCTACACACATACCCGAGAGATACGACAGCACACGTCTGAGACTGTTGTCATCATCGCTTGCGATGGATGGCTATTATTATGTGGTTTATTGGTTAAGCTGTTGTTTGTGTTCCGGAGATCGTAGATCCCCGTGTGAATTTTTCGAAAAACCCTGTCAGAGCATCAGTATGCATGCTTTATTGAATACTCGCTGCAGGTGACGTGCCATTTCTGCGGAGAAGGACCGAACCATATTGGAGTAGAACCCGATGCATTTAAGTCAGTCCTTCATCTATTTACACTTTAACTGTTGTTTCCTGCTCAGGAAAAAATCGAGTACGAAATATACATGCTACCTTCAAACAATAACCCTTAACAGAACATCTAAACACTTTGTGATGTAACTGTATATTTTAGTCTATATAGATTTACTTGTTTAAATGCTAAATTTGGTATGTCTTTGAGAAATATCCAAACGTTCGCACCACACATATTGCGTTGTGCTAAATCTATCCATAGATGTTGCTCTACCACTATAGGACTTAGACAGCTTTCAACTAAAATAATTACCGTAGTAACAAGTGTTAATGATTTTACATATACCTATTTTACATTTGATTTACATCACAGTAGAACTGTCAATGTCTTAGTAACAATATCATTCAGTGCCAGCAGACGGAACAGACACCAGAGCATGTCCTGCAAGACTGTCCTCTTATGTGTGAGCTGAGAAGCAATATGTGGCCACACTCAGTCGACCTAAAAACTAAGATTTGGAAAAACTTTACAGACCTGAAGCTGACTGCCCAGTTTGTGGTCCACAGTAAACTAACGCATGACCAGAGATCGCTGAAGAAGATGGAGAAGAATCTTGAATTACTAGTATTCTAAAGCGGGTAACTGTCTTGGAGATACAGCATGGACATGTTGCCATGGGCGATTAGAAATGTAGCCGAACCGTGCTGAATTGTTAAAGTAATCGTCGTCATCATAATAACTGTTGCTTCCTTTACCACTTCTTCCGTCCGTAATCGGACTTACTTTATTTCTTGGAGTTTCAACTATCCCGTTCGATTTCTGAAAGCAGTATTTGTAAACCATGAAAGCAATTCCAGCGATTAGAGCTGTGACTAGACACAGGAGGAGGAGTGAGAACACAGCAATAAACCAGTCGTAGTCCCACAACTCTTTTTCTTTAAAAACTGTTGTTGTCGGCGTCGAAACAGTGGAAACGGTGGTTGTAGTCACTGCTGTAAATGAGACTATTACCGTAGCTAGAGATGACTTGACTGGGGAGCCCTTATCCTTACAGCTTATAATCATGCTGTATGAAGATCCACTGTTAGCTGTTGGAATTTTATTGGTATAAGAAACATTGCCTGTGTTTGATACGGAGATATAATTTGCCGACTCGGGGGGACTATACGAGACTACGCTGATTCCAACATCGTTGTTAGGAGAAGTTAAATCCCCGTCTGAAATCATGAAGGAATCGACTACTCCTGTTGGTGTAAATTCATCAGCTTGTGTGTAACTGACATTTTTGTTAAATTTACAGACATTATCGTTAACATCATTGACTGTGATATGAACATAAGCGTTTGCGGTGGATCCTCCGCTGTCAACAGCTTGTAAAACAAGATCAACTGGCGGCTTAGGCATATTACCATTATCCACGTCGTAGTTGATATTAGTGTAAACGTTATTTGTACCTGGATCAAAATAAAAGTAGTCACTGTATGGGCTCGATTGAAACGCTATTTGACTAATAGTGTACCCATCCAGATCTGTCAATATGATTGGAAGATTGCAAGAACACGTTCTCGCCTGACATTCAGTCAATATGCAGTAATAGTCGGTAGTGTTGAATTTCACACCCTCGATGACGTTTGTCACAAAAACTGACAGGTTATCTGAGCCACCAGAGGATAAACACCCGTCACTGACAGAGCATGTGATAGTATATGTGTTTTTGGACTCGTAGTCCAGGACATTGGTACCATTTAATGTGATAGTTGAACTTGCCGAGTCCAAGGAAAACTTGGAAGAATCTGCAGAAAGGGATGTACTGCATGTTTGAGTAAGGGAACTTGTGGAAGTAGTCGAGTCAGTGACGCTCAACTGATATACTTTACTTCCGCCTAGTGCATCTTCCGGAATGTAGACAGCAGACGGTAGATTCTGAATAACTGGAGGTGTATTCATGTTGGATATTGTAACAATGATTTTGAAATCATCTATAGTGTTTTTGCCATCAGAGATAGTAATCGTAAGGATATACGAAGGTTCTGTAACTGAACACAAATCGCTGGTAGCTGTAATCATCGTGGTTACGGCTGTTTTAGAAGAAGTAATTTGAAGTACAATTAATATAATTACTTTATATATGAAAGTATATAAAGTACAATTATTATAATTATTGTATATATGAAAGTATGTAAAGTACAATTATTATAATTATTTTATATATGAAAGTATATAAAGTACAATTATTATAATTATTTTATATATGAAAGTATATAAAGTACAATTATTATAATTATTTTATATATGAAAGTATATAAAGTACAATTATTATAATTATTTTATATATGAAAGTATATAAAGTACAATTATTATAATTATTTTATATATGAAAGTATATAAAGTACAATTAATTACAATTATTTTATATATGAAAGCATGTAAAGTGCAATTAATATAATTATTTTATATATGAAAGTATATAAAGTACAATTAATATAATTATTTTATATATGAAAGCATACAAAGTACAATTATTATTATTATTTTATATATGAAAGTATATAAAGTACAATTATTATAATTATTTTATATATGAAAGTATATAAAGTACAATTATTATAATTATTTTATATATGAAAGTATATAAAGTACAATTATTATAATTATTTTATATATGAAAGTATATAAAGTACAATTATTATAATTATTTTATATATGAAAGCATGTAAAGTACAATTAATATAATTATTTTATATATGAAAGTATATAAAGTACAATTAATTACAATTATTTTATATATGAAAGCATGTAAAGTGCAATTAATATAATTATTTTATATATGAAAGTATATAAAGTACAATTAATATAATTATTTTATATATGAAAGCATACAAAGTACAATTATTATTATTATTTTATATATGAAAGTATATAAAGTACAATTATTATAATTATTTTATATATGAAAGTATATAAAGTACAATTAATAAAGTGATTTCGGAAGAAATAATATGAAGTATAATTAATATAAAACTGGTTGATTGACTGATTGAATGAAATACTGATTGATTGAACCACCATCAATGCACTTCGGTGAATAACAATGTGCTCATGTATTTTTTGTTTTTATGTGAAACCAATTTTGTAGGTGTTTTATTTTAATATTTTTATTGAATGTTGCCCTGCCAGTGATTTTGTAGAATGTTCTTATCTATTTTCAACGGCCCATGTTTGCTTAACATGCTCAACTTGAAGACAAAACCAACATTTTATCGTCCCTCTCAGATAGGACTCTTATATTTCTTCTTTGCTATCGCTATTTGGATGATTATACCGTTATGATGAAGTCGAATTTTGTCTGGAGCTCATCTCCAGTGCCATGTAGTTTTGAGTGTTGAGTTGAAGGGTCAGTATTCCTTTATAGGGAGAACATACATGGGACAGTCTTGCAGGACATGTTCTGTGGTTTGAGCAGCAGTGTCACAGGGATACAGAGGGGATGGGGACAATCCTGTTTAGGTGTTTGTTCGGTCTGTTATGTCCTATCCTGAGTCGGAAGATGATAGTCTGTCCTTGTCTGTCGAGTGTGTAGTAGTCATCGTTGGATAATTTAGATAAGACTTTAGCTCACCTGTATTAAGATCGGGGTTAACTTTAAAACATATTCCAATCACTCCACGCGTGGAACTAACTAAGTATCTTTAGGAGTTAGGGGTAATGAACGAGCTGATAGATTCGCTGGCTTGGCTACAATATCAGAGGGCGCTGCCATGGATCGAAATGACATTCTTCATGCACCGAGAGAGTCTTTCCGAACAGAGGCGTTTCAAGGCTGTGAATCCCACTTGCTGACCAGATTGAAAGAGATGGGTGTCAGTATTGGTGCAGCCCGAAAAGAACGACATACTAAATATGCAAAGAGATTGATTAATCAACATCGAAATGGCGTGTTGGGTCGCTGGACCTGCTGGATTTGCTGAGGTGGAGATCGGAGCACCTATGGACATGTCCGAGTGCTATGATGATAGTCCTCATATAACTGATAACTGATCTTTTGGAACGAGGGTCAAGCACCTGAACTCCACACAATATATACTAGGAGTTCAGCAAAACATAAAATGGGACATTTAGACATTATGCGACCAAAAACACTTTCAATTCCGGCGATACTATGTACACAGAAATCAAACAAAATCCTTACCTTCTGTAATAAAAACAAGTGAAATGATACATCAGTCAAGTGGACTTGTCACCTTATAAAACTATCATCTCAGTAATATAAGCAATCGCTCAAACATGATAATAAAGAGCTTTTTAAGACAAAGAAACAAACCGTGCATCGTTGTGGACCATCATTAAAAAAGAATATGAAGATGGATTGGGTACGTAGTTTGAATGTCAGAAATGGCATTGGTTAGGACAGCTCTCCGATGGACAGAGGATGTGAAAAGAAAGCCTGAACATCTAAAGGAAACATGAGGAAGAACTAGGAAGTATGAACCAATTAGTAGAAAGGCAGCAGAAAACCAAC
This sequence comes from Arion vulgaris, assembly GCA_020796225.1. Lineage (NCBI taxonomy): Eukaryota > Metazoa > Mollusca > Gastropoda > Stylommatophora > Arionidae > Arion > Arion vulgaris. The sequence goes on along the minus strand of CM036761.1, from coordinate 24,951,463 downwards.
ACTTAAAACCTCTTGTGCCGTATGTGTCCAATGGAACACCAAGAGGTAAGATTCAAACATAATTCACCTATTCCAGGTTTCGGATGTGCGTTAACCAACAGAGGGGCGTCTGGACGAATAGATTAGAGCACGGCTCCCATAAAGGAGACTCGCGTTCAATTCACAGTAAGGCCAAGGATGTGTTTCTGTTGCGGGCATAAACGAAAAATCCTAACCTGAACAGCTTCGCGGCTACTGCACTAGCTATGCGGCCATTAAATTCCCCAGGCTCTCGTCCCATCTGTCCCACAGCGCCCTACAATAGATGTACTACATGCAATAACAACAGTTTTGTTGGATATATATATATATATATATATATATATATATATATATATATATATATATATACCACCAGACTTGTGTTTAAAAAATAATTTGAAGAAAAACGCTGAATGTTTTCATTTTTTGATGAATAATTGATGTATTCTCATATGTAATTATTATTTTTGCTCTAATGTGCATATATTAACAGGAAAAAATCATTTTACATTTTATTATTTAGTTTAAATGTTTGTGAAAATTTAGTAATTGATGACATAATATTTTGTTGACACCACTTGAGATAAATAGATCGAGTTTGGTATTAAGTCTCAGAAATACACTGGTAGCTGAACTTTGAACCTCTGGGTTAGTGATATGCTGATGTTTAAGGCAAAATTTGAACTTTTTAATGGGGGAAGGGTGTTGGAAAGGAGAGGGGGCTACAATTTTAAAAACAATGTAATAAAATAAAATATTTAAATGCCTACTCTCTCTCTCTCTCTCTTTCTCTCCTCTGCAGCATGAGATGCCTCCGGCGCTTAGGGCAACAACAAGTGCACACCATTTTCTCTAATTTTAAAGGTCCTCTATATCTTGTTCCAGCTGTTGATCATTTATTTCAGTTCTTGTTCAAATGTTCTCCAGGTGGTTTAGGTCTTCACGTTTTCATTTACTCTCCTACTATCCATGTCAGTGCAGCTTTTGCGACAGAAATAGTCTCCATGCGAATCGTTGTCCAATCCATCTCCTTTCTGACATACTTACTATTCTGAGTTTAACAATCCAACTATTATGAAAATGTAAACAACTGCTTATCATTTCGAAGCAAACTAGTTTTCGTGGATTTTTACGAACCGGAAAAATAGACACCAACGTTCAGAAAGCAATGACAACCTACTTAATGTATTAGTGGTACCTAGAAAATGAACGAATCGTTTACTGTTCTTGATGGCGACGTCATGTAATGGATATGCCAGGATTTTAATTTCAAACAACTGCTAAACGAAAAGATTGCTGTGCTTACCTAATAATAATTAGGTACGGTTTATCAAACTATTCACTAATTTACATTGTCAAAAAAACTCAGATTTTCAGTGAATTAACTCTAGTCTGCGCTCACTATACACACGTTTTCAAGTTCTGGTTTGTAGAATCATCATTCTCATCATCATCAAGTAGATTGTCCCTTCTGGAACATGGCTTCCATGACAGCAGTCCTGAAAAACTCTCTTTTCTGTGCACGTTGACCGACGTCAGTAGCAGGGTTGCCGATTTGGCCCTTTAAATGCCAGATTCGACAAATTTTGCCTTTTTTAGAAAGCGGTTGGCTTCAATAAAAGTGTTTTCCTTTTTTTTTTACCGATTTTAGGCCTTTTTCAGATGCAAACTTTTTTTTTTCTAAAAATTTAAAGAGCAAATTTGGTAAATATACTTAATGTAGGATTTTTATTGGTTTTGGTTGGTATTGTTACAAAATATTCTTAGTACTAAAGATTATGAAAGATTGTGGAAAATTACATCATTTCATTTGCTCTTTTTTCCCGCATCCGGTTTATGCACTGCATTCCTGTTATCTGGTTTTTTTCGCCTCCAAGCTATGCACTGCATTCCTGTTATCTGTTTATTCTCCGCCTCCGAGCTATGCACTGTATTCCTGTTATCTGTTTTTCATGTGGAATTTCGCTATGAATTTTTAACTATGACGGCAACAAAATGGAAACAACCATATGACAGTAGTCATAATACAATAGCAATCGGGAAAAGACTTTTATCTAAGTCAGCAGATCTTCTGTTGGATCGAAAATAGGTTATTGTAAGTTATGCCACTGTACCATCTTGCCTAAAGCTAGTGATCTCGCTGATTATTAAAAATTTCAAAAAAAGACAGCGGACTCCATCCACAAGACAGAATAAACTTCAGATGGAGAAGGCTTCTAGTGCTGGTCAAAACTGAGCCCTATGATAATTTTAAACTAATCATCAAGGCCTTTATCTGTGTAACTGCCATTAATGCATATTGCGGGAGAAAACATCAATGCAATAGAAAAACAATACAGAAAAATAATTTGTATTGATTGGATAGAAGAAGTCCCATTTATGAAAGATGGATTTTTAACCGACAGGGAAACGTTTTGGATTGGTGTTCTTAACACGAGTCATTTAAAGAGCTTACCACCTTTGCTCTGACTTTGATAACTCCAGTTAGTAATGCTATTATTGAGAGGGTGTTCTCTCTTGTATCATCAGTCAAAACAAAAGCTAGAAATAGAACGCAGCTGCAGCTTCTTGAGGCTATAGTGAGAGTAAGAACAAAACTGCTCTAATCTAACAAATGTTGCAAAGACTTTACTGTATCGAGTTATATGGTGAAAACAAAACTTATCTACTAACAAAGTGTATGGTGCTGGTTTCAGTTATGTGGATATTGATGACCTTGATTTGGATCTCTTCTTATGATGTGAGTGTAAAATACACTGTGTTTCCTCCTGGCTTATTTTATGCCTTTACGGGCAGTGTTTGGCCGATTTTCTCAATTTTGAGTTTGGCAACCCTGGTCCGACCTCGCGCCGTGCGCACACTGAATATTTCTGACACACGGTAGACTACAACCACGGAATTTCTACGACACGTGATCACTAGTGCAGATTGTTATCAATTGCGTTATAGGTGACCCCACATATAATATAACTAATCCAGCACCAAAAAACAAACCACATAGAAATGAACTGAACTTCATATACATAAACTAGTCAATTTGCTAGTTCTCATTCTGTCTTGAAAGAAGTGAAACTACAATGCGGATGACTATATTAAATTTTTGGATTTGAATTCCCTGCAAAATTATCTTCTCTAGGCACTCATATTTTTCGAATACACTTTACTTTTTAATGTTGTTTCTTTGTTGTGTTAGGAATTAAAGCCTCGAGGCACGCTCTTTTCGACCTAACACGAACCTTCCTTTGGTTATATCAGAGCGTGTAGGCCAACAAACATAAAAATAAGAATTAACTACTTTCAGAGAATCTGAGTTATTAAGAATTACTCTTTTAATGAAACGCCAGATTACTTTTTTTATATATAAGAAACTTTAAAGTTAGTGAATGGTTTCTGAAGTGGCTTATCGTATTCTAAGTGTTCAATTTTTTAAAAACAGAAATTAACTCTTCCTGCAAAATAATAGTTTAACTTCAAAAAGCATCTTAAAACAAATGTGTCATCTCTTTGTAAAATGAATAATATTGCAATTTTGTATGATTTTTGTTATAGATTTGTACATTATTTCTGTTTGATATTGTCCCTTTTTCATGTACCTTTTATTTGAAATGTAACTGAACCGTAGATAATTTTACTCACCGTCTAAAGTGAAGAGACCAGTATTTGGCATCTGGTTGATGGGTGCGTACGTCAGAGAATCTTTTTCGGGGTCATTGGCTTTCACCTCGTAAACTACGTCAGTTGAATATTTAAAGGTATTAGCGTCAATAAAAACATGGTGCTTAGGATAGTTATCAATATTAGGGGAAAGATTGGGTACAACGTACACAAACAGTTTCACCGATTTGCTTGTGAAGAACGGAATTTGGGAGGAGCATGAAACCTGAAATTGAAATGAGATATGTAGATCAAAATTCTAATAAGAAAATCAATGATATGTTAATTATAACCAAATCGTAAATTCACTTGATCTCTTTCACTCTGTATGTCTTAGACATCCGAGCACACTAATATTGCAACGTGTATTGAATTAACCAGTGGACAGTCTTTGTGTCATGTTAAAAAATACTGTGAGCCAGTAAATCGGCTCAGAAAGGGCGGAAGGGTTCACGTTACGGCGTTTCACTTTAGACGTTTCATTTGTCAATTTTTATTTCCCTCTTTTCCCTCTCTCTTAAGATGGTTGTCGGCGGTGATGTGCGCATTTGCTTACCCAAACGGAATCGGAATCGGTGCTATGTTGGTTTTCAACGTTCGGAGTGTTCACAATGTCTCTATGGCCAGGTGGTAAAGACATTTGACAAGCGTTCTGAAGGTCACAGGTTCGAATCCGAACCAAGTCACAGTATTTTGCACTTCAGATCTTAATGTTGGGCTCTGGCAGTTTTCACAAATTTTCTTGTGCTATGTAGAAGAAGTGGTGAAATCATAGAAATGCATGTTCAGCCACTAGTAACAACTGTTACAAAAAAGAGAAGATGGTGATATGTTGGACGACTACATACCAACGTTTCTAATGAAAATCTTGTCATTCCTGTTGTTCGTTTGCTTGATACAGGCCTTGTTGGTCGAAACGTTGCTGTATATTGTTATTGTTTTTGTAATTTGTAAAACTACAGTACTTCGTGATTCCGTGTTTTGCCAATCAAATAGTTTTACTTCAGTCTCATATATATAGAGAGATATGTTGGGCATACCTTGAGAAAAATGATCAAAGAGTACAAAATCTGCTTTGCTGTGGAAGGCAAAGGATTCAAGAAAAAGAGGTTTCCCTAGAGAAACCCTGAAATGAACTTGCCTGTGAGAGGCAAGAAATATCGACTTAATTTCATGGAAGAGATTGAGCGAGTTGCCCAGAACAGAGCGACATGGAGAAATTACTTACAGGCTCGACGTAACGTTGGTGATGATTTCATCAGATAACATTTTTTCACAAAGACCTGACAAACAGACATGGAAACGATGGAAAGTATAAATAATTTATTAAATTAATTACCTAATATATTGACAGTTTGATTTTCAAACACTTTCTCTTAATTCAAATAGATGTAGGTGATGAACGGTTAAATATCAGTGGAAAGCGCCCTTTCAAGCAACAATATCTCTTTCGATCTGTCTCTATACAACAGTTCGCAGAGTTATGTTATGTTATGTTATGTTATGTTATGTTATGTTATGTTATGTTATGTTATGTTATGTTATGTTATGTTATGTTATGTTATGTTATGTTATGTTATGTTATGTTATGTTATGTTATGTTATGTTATGCGATCGACGTCATGTCACATTGGTCATTCCCATTCGTGCTCTGTCCTCCGTTGCAGCAGCCATCCCAAAGTCCATTTGCTCACAGTACCCATGAGAAGTTGATTACTATATCTTCTCTCTCTACCACGAAGACGACACTGTCTGGCATGTCCAAACTTAACACCTAATTCTCGAACTCGTTCCAGTGTCTGAGACCCGCCCATGTCACACAATTGAGAGCGTACCGCATTGATGATATCGGCTCTGTCCATGCTTCTGCCCACTTGAGTCGGGCACTGTTTGCAAGAGAGTCAGCACGCTCGTTACCCCGCACTCCAGCATGTCCAGGCGTGTACAACCACGTCATTTTCTTGAGATGTGATCTCCGAATGCTGTTCACCCATTCCACCCGCATACTTCCAGATGCAATCAGTTGAAGCATAGTTCGCAGAGTATGTCTGCTGTCGCTTGCTGTCACACCGATCTAGTATGTTTGCTATAAAGAAAACGTTCTCCACACATAATTGATTGATTTATTGATTGATTGATTGTGTGATTGATTGATAGGACCATCATCATTGCACTTTGATGAGTCGCCATGTGTGCTTCGATCTCTTTCTTACACAGGAAGATCTCAGTGGCAGTGCACGAACTCCGTAGCACCGGCGAGGATCCCGATGTAATTTTTATAGAAATTTTATATTAAATCTTTTTATAATGAATTTTGCTAGGGCAGCAGCTTTCCAGTCTGCTTTTTTTCTATTTTGAACTGTCAATGGTTCTTGTACGTGCTCAAATTCAACACGGGATCTACGTTGTATTGTCCGTCTCGGATAGGACAAACTGAGATCAAGAATCTCTGGAAAAATATCCATGTCTCCACGAGGAAGCGAACCTGGTACCTTTGGCACGAGAGACGAGCACCTAACCTCTACGTCACAGAGACCCCCTGATATCCGCCCCTGATATTCAAATATAATATTTTGATTAAATCAGACATACACTTTTATGATGTGTAAGCCCGCCTGCCCAACGTGTTCGTAGCGCGTTATACGACGGGTGACAAGCCCCCTGTGAGTGGGGTTCAATTCAGCGGACTGGCAGAAAAGCCACAGCTTCTCCAGATTTACGGTGTTCGTGGCATCGAACCGAAGGGTTACGATGTCCATGGCACCGCGCCGAAGAGCTGAAATCTCAGGTGCTTCTGAATCGGGGAAAAAATGTGTAAATTTCACTCAACCAATTGGTAGAGTTATTTCTGATATGTGTACGTAGACTAAAATTACATAAAACAAAAATTATTTAAATGGAAATTAATCAAATGAAATCGACGTTTTTGAAAGAAAAACATTCTTCAAAAAGTAAAATGAAAAAAAAATAAAAGTTAAAAGAAGAAACTAATATTGTGCAGCGATATCAATCAATCAATCAAGTGTCATGCCTGCTGGCGTAGGCGATCATATCTCTCCACAACTCTCTCTGCTTGGTACATGTAATCAGTTCTGACGTCAATCATGCGTCGAACCATGATGTCAGTCTATCCAACATCTTCTTCCTCTGTCTTCCAAGATCTCTCCTTCCCTGAATTTTACCTGTTGTCACCAAGTGTTCTAAACCTTCTCTTCGCATTATATACCCGAAGAATATTGATTGTCGGATTCGTATTCTTTTGATAAGGTTTCTTTATGTGCAGACCTGATTTAAAAACCTCCTCATTTGTTTTCTTCGCTCTCCATGGAATTTTCAACATTCTTCTGTGAAACCACATCTCTGTGGCTTCCAATGATCGTATTGATTGTTTATTTATTGTCCATGATTCGCTGCCATACATAAGTATTGGATCAATATAGCACTGAAGTATTCGTTTTCGCAGTGTCATTGGTAGTGAGTTCACGCATAGTGTGTTTTTCATTTTCATAAAGCTGCTTTCGTTTGAGCTATTCTACTCCTAATCTCTGTTGTACATCTTCCATCTGATGTTAGGAATGTTCCTAGATACTTGAATCGATGGTCTTGTTTCAGTGTTGTGTTATTTATGTTGATATTACATATTGGTGTTTCCTGTTTCATGGAAACAGCCATAACCTCTGTTTTCTTTATATTCATGCTTAATCCTTTCTTTTCACTTTTGCTCGCTAATGTCTATCAGGTCTTGTAGATCTTGTCCATTTGTAGCCATGAGATAACAGAGGCGACGAAAGAGACTATCTACGAAGCGCATACTAGGGCCCGTTTTAGAAATCTCTTCCTGACCTGACGCTGTGAGGCATACAGGATTCGAGAAAGAAGAAAGAAAGAAGAATTGTGTCATCAGCGTATCTTAGATTGTTTATATTTTGTCCGCCAACTGTTATTCCTGCCTTTTCTTCTATATGACGTATGATGTTTTCACTGTATAGGTTAAGCAGGTCTGGTGAGAGTACGCATCCTTGTCTTACTCCTAATTGTATGTCCTGGTAGTTTCCACACTGATGCAATATAGCATACATTTTAAATTTTAGTTTCAATATTATGTTTGTCGAATACTTTTATATATTGTAATATCTAAGAGAGAGAAGATGGAGATATGTTGGACACACCTTGAGGAGAAATGATAAACGAATATCAAAGCAGGCATTGAAGTGGGATGCAAAGGGTTCAAGAAAGAGAGGTCGACCTAAGGAGACCCTGAAACGAAGATTGCTGAGAGAGGCAAGAGGTCTCAGTTCCATGGATGAGATTGAGCGAGTTGCCCAGGATAGAGTGGTATGGAGAAATTACTTGCAGGCCTATGTAATGTATAACGGTACGAGAGGAATTATTATTATTAATAATATCTACATAAAATGGTAACAACTAAAAACAGTATGGAATGGAAGTTGTAGAAAACAATTATCAGAATATTAAGAGCATGCATTTTCTCAGTGGCAATGTTTAGGTGTGAAACAAAGGCAGTGGAGAAACGTGCGAGGGATTTTGAATTAAGTGTTACAGAAGAGTCCTCCTTAAGCACGGACAAGAAAGATAACAGATAGATATATACAGAAGAAACTAACAATCTAAGATAACTGGCTGATGTTACAAATACGAATGAGATAATTGAAATATTTTCGATGCATAAAAAATATGAAGGGTTGTAGAAGACATTATGGAAGCATCCAGGAAAAGTTCAGAAAAGGAAAACAACGTGGAAGATTGATTGAGGACGGGACTGATGGTTTGAGCATGACGGCTGCGGAGAAAATATCTGAGGAACTGTTAGGGTGATCAAGTACTACTCATGACAAGCTATTATCGATATAAGTGAAGACTATAGAAAAACTATGTAGCAATGGCGAAACATATGGAAACAAATTACTGTAGTTTTACAAAATACAAAACAATAAGAATACACACCATACGGCCAATATCAAGAAAAGGATACAAGGGAAGTGAATAATAGGTTAGGTTATTATTATTTTTGATTCTACATGTGTGTGCTGTGTGAGAAGTGAAATTCTTCACTTCTCTTATATCCTTTGCTGATAAAGGCCTTTTGGTCGAAACGTTGCTGTGTATTGTTATGTATTTTGTATTGTGTAAAACTACATGTACTGTGTTTTTATGTGTTTAGCCATGACAAGCTATAGAACGAAATATCTACACATATATATATATATATATATATATATATATGGACATGCCACAGTAACAGGAAACTGGCGGATTTAATATCTAAATAGACTCCTTCAACATAGCATGCATTTCAAATCAATAACCTTCTTCACTTCAAACCAATAAACTTCTTTATTTCAAATTAAAATGTTGCTGCGAGTTTGCAAGCGCATGTTATTTGCTCTATATTGGGTTTTTTCGTGCTGGCAAATGTTTACATTACAAAAGCCTACTTTTACCGCTTCTTATTCTAATATGTTGCTTATATAGACCTACCTCGAGTTCGTAAAAATTTACGACCTTATAGTTAAGATCTGATGTAGCATTATAATAAACGTAATACGGGCTGGTTCCCTGCTGTTTGGCAATAAAGGGATCACTATAATAGCTTGTCACTTTACAGGAAGACCAGGATTGTGGGGAAGTTGCAGGTATAATCTCCGCAATGTTGAGTGCAGTGGTTGGGTCTTCAGGTATATTGACAGGTTTAGAGAAAGGCATGATCTCTTGTCCCATAGCTGACGTAAAGATAACGAAGACAGATAGTAACAGAAATAACGACATGTCAGCCTGGTGTATCTTCTTGATCCGGACCTAGTAATAGAAAAAAAAGTCAATGTTGTTTTATTTGTTCTAGACCTGTTTAGTGGAGAAACAACACATTCATTATTGTTTTATGTATATTGTTGGCTAAGCCTAGTTAAATGATGGAAATCAAAACAGTCAAAGCTACTTGTAGCATGATGTTGACCTAGACCTGCTTAGAGGGCAAACAAAATAAGTCAAGGTTGCTTATGTACCATGTTGACCTTGACCTGGTTAGAAGGGAAAAAGTCACGGTTGCTTTATGTACCATGACGTGGTTGTCATCTCATGACTTCGCGCGTGTTTTTATACTCAGTGACTCCATGAGCATGATTCGTAAAGTTGAAACAGCAATAGTGAGACGGAATTGGGTGGAGGTACTGATACAGACTGGGATCAAAGAAATAACCTTCATTTATGTCCCTGGACACGCAGGAGTCAAGGGTAATGAACGAGCTGACAGATTGACTGGTATGGCCACAGTATCCGAGGGGCTGCAATGGACCGAAATGACATTCTTAACGTACTGCGAGAGTCTTTTCGAACAGAAGAGGTTCAGGGTTGCGAGTCCCACTCGCTGACCAGATTGAGAGAGTTGGGTGTCAAGATTGGTGCAGTCTGTGAAGAACGGCATACCAAGTATGCAAAGAGACTGATTAATCAACATCGGACTGGTGTGTTGGGCCGATGGACGCTGCTGGATTTGCTGAGGCGGAGATCGGAGCACCTATGGACATGTCCGGAGTGCTATGGTGATAGTCCTCTGATAACTGATAACTGAGAGGGAAAACATAATAAGTCAAGGTTGCTTTATGTACTATGTTGACCTAGACCTGGTTAGAGTGGAAACAAAATCAGTCATGGTTGCTTTATGTACCAAGTTGAACTTGACCTGGTTAGAGTGGAAACAAAATAAGTCATGGTTGCTTTATGTACCAAGTTGAACTTGATCTGGTTAGAGTGGAAACAAAATCAGTCATGGTTGCTTTATGTACCAAGTTGAACTTGATCTGGTTAGAGTGGAAACAAAATCAGTCATGGTTGCTTTATGTACCAAGTTGAACTTGATCTGGTTAGAGTGGAAACAAAATCAGTCATGGTTGCTTTATGTACCAAGTTGAACTTGATCTGGTTAGAGTGGAAACAAAATCAGTCATGGTTGCTTTATGTACCAAGTTGAACTTGACCTGGTTAGAGTGGAAACAAAATAAGTCATGGTTGCTTTATGTACCAAGCTGAACTTGATCTGGTTAGAGTGGAAACAAAATCAGTCATGGATGCTTTATGTACCAAGTTGAACTTGATCTGGTTAGAGTGGAAACAAAATCAGTCATGGTTGCTTTATGTACCAAGTTGAACTTGATCTGGTTAGAGTGGAAACAAAATCAGTCATGGTTGCTTTATGTACCAAGTTGAACTTGATCTGGTTAGAGTGGAAACAAAATCAGTCATGGTTGCTTTATGTACCAAGTTGAACTTGATCTGGTTAGAGTGGAAACAAAATCAGTCATGGTTGCTTTATGTACCAAGCTGAACTTGATCTGGTTAGAGTGGAAACAAAATCAGTCATGGTTGCTTTATGTACCAAGTTGAACTTGATCTGGTTAGAGTGGAAACAAAATCAGTCATGGTTGCTTTATGTACCAAGTTGAACTTGATCTGGTTAGAGTGGAAAACAAAATAAGGCAATTTTGCTTGAATTATCATGCTGAGCTAAAGCTGATTATAGATAAAACAAGAAACTCAATGTTGTTTTATGTATAATGTTGACCTTGACCTGGTTAGTAGGAAAACAAGAAAGTCAAGGTTGTCCAAATGGTACAAATGTCAAGGATTGACTTCATTGCGCCGGGATTCCCCATATGGCTACATCCCTGTCGGCAGAGATGGCAGACAATCTGCCGAGAGCATTGCGCAAAACCCAACATGGATTGAGGAAAACCAACAAGTCAATGTTGTATTATGTTTCACTTTAGCCTGGACTTGGTTGTAGAAAAAATCAACAAGTGATTGTTGCATTATTTTTTATTTTTTTCCGATCCAGAAGCACTTGAGCTGAAAGTTCTTCGGTGTCATGGACATCGTAACCCTTCGGCTCGGTGCCACGAACACCGTAAATCTGGGGAACCTGTAGCTTTTCTGCCAGTCCGCGGAGTTGAAACCTCACTTACAGAGGACTAGTCACCCGTAGTCCAACGCGCTACGAACACGCTGGGCACGCGGGAATTGTTGTATTATGCATCCATGTTATGATGGACCTGGATGTATGAAAAGCCAACAAATTAATGCTGCATTATGTATCCACGTTAGCTTGAACCTGGATGTAGTTAACACTAACAATTCAGGTTTGTATTATATATACATGTTAGCCTAAACCTGATTGTATATAAAACTATAAATATCATTGCATATTAGTTATCTGCATATAATGCGAAGAGAAGGTTTAGAACATTTGGTGACTACAGGTAAAATTCAGGGAAGGAGAGATCGTGGAAGACAGAGGAGAAGATGTTGGATGGCCTGACATCATGGTTCGACAAAATATCGACGTCAGAACTGATTACATGCACCAAGCAAAGAGAGTTGTGGAGAGACATGATCGCCTACGCCGGCAGGCACGGCACTTGATTGATTGATTGATTAATTATCTGATGGAAATTGGATGAAGTAAATTAAAAGAAGAACAAACATGGCTTTACAAAAAAATTAAACAACTAAACACAGCATGGAACGGAACTGATAAGAAAAGAAAGATGAGAATACTAAGAGCGTGCATATTCCCATTTGCAACGTGTGAACGTGAAGCGTGGACATTTAATAAAGCAGTGGAAAAACGTATATGTGTTTTTTAATATAAGTAATACGGAAGAGTCCTTCGTATATCTTGGACAGAGAAGAGAGTAATTAGATCTATCCAGAAAGAACTCAAAATCAACGAAAACTGGCTGATGCTACAAATAAGAAAGAGAAAACAGGTATTTTGGACTTATAAAAAGACATGAAGGGCCGGAGAAGACCATCATGGAAGACCAACATACCGGCAAAAAAGAACTGGAGAAGACCATCATACCGGCAAAGAGACGAAGAGGAAGACCACGGAGAAGATGTATTCAGGATGTAACTGATGGCTTGAACATGACGGCTGCAGAGGCAGGACATCTGGTCTATGAGACAGAGAAATTCCGGAGGACTGTTGGGGTGGCAAAGTTCTCTCAGGATAAGCTAATTGATGATGATGATATTAGTTATCAGGACTAAAACATTATGTTTAACGCTAAGAAGTATGAATGCTAATACAACCTGGGCCTAGCTCAGCGTTTCCCAAAGTGGGCGGTACCGTTCTTCCTACCCCCTCCCCCACACCACAGTGGACGATGAAGCCTTCCAGGAAGCAATGGTGGGTTCAGAAATATTTAGGTGGCTATTTTTTTCTAGATTTTACGATTGAATAATCATTACAAATTTGAATTCTGCATATTTATTTACCTTATGCCCGTCATACACGATACATCTTTTCATCAATTTTCTATTTCATGCATATAATCATTTGAAAATTGACCATGTATGACAGAAATATATATCAATTTTCCATGTCAAAGAAAAAATAGAGCATGTATATATGTGAGAAGGGGGCGTTGGCAAACTGTTATAATGTGGAGGGGGGCGTTACAATGTTTATGTTATGCAAAGTGGGCGATGGGCCGAAAACGTTTGGGAACCTATGGTCTAGCTAGTAATACTCGTGTGTCAACCATTTACCTCACTTTCCTGTTACTACTCACGTATAATTTATTTGCAATAGTTGGCAGCATCCTGGAAGCTGTGCCTATGATTAGCATTACATCCTCAATTAAGCAGTTGTTGGAGAATTTCATTGTGATCCCATTTACTAACAAAAATGTTAGTAGTATCGAGAGTCCCGTCAATATTTATAAACAAAATATTCGATCAAATATCTTCTTTGTTCGTCCTGAAAATGACTTTTGTAACTGTTTGTGTCACATTTGTGTCATATTTGTGTCACATTTGTATCACTTTTATCAGAGAGACTACAATACACGTGTCTTTCGGCATAACACATCGGTTTTCAGTCTTCTTCTTCTTTGAATATCTACCACCAGTTAACCACTTTATGTGAACTCTATGTGATCTGAGATTAAGAGCGATTGTACATTGTGCAAGTTATGCACCTACAAGTAAGCCAGTACATTCAATTTATGCGACGTTTTTATTTACTAGGTAGCCTCCTAGGCCCCTACCCAAGTCACCTCTTACGACATGCCTTGTAGGTCGGAGTGTTACTATTCTCTGCTCCCCTTGCGAACCCCGGCTACACACAGGCACGAATTTCAGTAACCCTTCATTATGAAAGAATTGTTCTCCCTATTTCGATCTCTACTTACTTATACCAGACTGCAATGTCTGCTGTTTGTTTGAAGTTATTTTTGTTGTGTGTTAGAGCTGGTTGTAAGCATAAATACATTTTCTGGAAAATTATACAAAGGACATGATACATGAAAAAAAACTATCACGTTTCACGCCGACTCATACTTGAATGTGTGTTTGCCAACATCGTTTATGTTAATCACTTGAAAATAAATACAAGCATAACAGGTAACACAATCTTTCGATAAGTCTTTGATCGTTCTTTATCTATATTTCTTCATAAGGTATTTCTTGACCTCTGTACTCTTCTCAGAACTGTATCAAAGATTCGCATCATTATGTTCCACGTTGACTGGCGTAGTCGACTATGGACTTTCACAAACGTATGTCTATATATTAATGTTATGTATATACTGAATCAAGAGGAAGACCATGCAAAAGAAAGAGTGATGGGATCAAGAAGAACTTTAAAGAAATCAATACCGACTTGCAAAGTGCAAAATACAAGGCGAACAGAAAATCCTTACATCTCCCCACAGTATCTCACTGAGGTATAGTGGATAAAGACAAGAAGTAAAGGTAGCAGCTCTGTACCAGAGAAGCACTGGGAAGTAAAGGCAGCAGCTCGTACCAGAAGCACTGGGAAGTAAAGGCAGCAGCTCTGTACCAGAGAAGCACTGGGAAGTAAAGACAGCAGACGTGGTGTTAGCCACATCACCCATCGTGTACTGTAGATCAAACATAAATACGGCATTGTATTCAACAAAATACATCATGATATCAAAATGGTTCTTCATTTATTATAATAACATGAAGATGTAACATTAAAATGTTATTCTACAAACCTACCCAAATATATCATGGGTGCACAAATATACTCACTAGTTTTCCAGCAGTTAAAACATACCAATTCTTAACTAAACACACCAAAAACAACTTGCAATAGCCGCTGTATGTGAGAGCTTGTATTGTGTATCGAAATGTAGACTACATATTCTAAGCAGCTAATATCAAACTGCTTACCTGGTTCAAACCCCACGGTGGGCAAGTTTGGAAGCAAATTGTTTCCGTGGGATTTTACAAAGGTAAAAATAAACCTCACCGTTCATAAAGCAATGGCAAACTACTGAACGTATAAGTGGTGACTAGAAAATCAACGACTCGTTTACTGTGGTTGATGGCTACGTCCTGTAAAGGATATGCCACTATTTTCGAATATCAAACTATATTCTTGTCTCGAATCCAAAATATGAAATAAAAACTGGATACCTTTATAATGCTTCAAATCTTATCCACTGGAATAACTCGTGCAAGCTGATGACGTCCTGTTTGTTTTGTAAACAACAGACAAATGTTAAATCCCACAAGTTGCGTAGTAAATGCTAACTATACGAATACAACAAGATTAAAATCTATTAAAGCATTTATAAAAGTTATACATGCGTATTCGCGCTATCATAACTACAATATCTGTGTATTTTTCGGTAAAACTTCTAATACGTAAGAGCTGGGCATTATTTTCCATCTGGCACCATTTGTCTGTCACCACTCTAAACGAAATTATAAACAAATTAATCCATAATTTCAAGAAATGTCAAACGAATGATTACATAATATTACTAGTTTTTCAGTGGAGTCACTTCAAAACTTAATTCGTTAGAAAATACCAAAACACCGAATATAAATATGTGATCACGGGATTGGTTATTTAAAAAGATCGATGCACCGATAATTCAATATCTTCGTGATATGAAAACATATATATCAATCTATAAGTATATATTGAAATGGCATTAAATAGATGTATTGAAGCGTGACGTTGATCAATGTTATTCAAGTTTATTTATATAAATATTAATTATTATTTTTAGTTGGTTTATGCCTCAGTGATAGTTTGTTGGTGGAAGACATCAGTGGTAGAGAGTTGGTGTATGTTTGGTTTATGTCTCAGTGATAGTTTGTTGGTGGAAGACATCAGTGGTAGAGAGTTGGTGTATGTTTGGTTTATGTCTCAGTGATAGTTTGTTGATGGAAGACATCAGTGGTAGAGAGTTGATGTATGTTTGGTTTATGTCTCAGTGATAGTTTGTTGATGGAAGACATCAGTGGTAGAGAGTTGATGTATGTTTGGTTTATGTCTCAGTGATAGTTTGTTGGTGGAAGACGTCAGTGGTAGAGAGTTGATGTATGTTTGGTCTATGCCTAGTGATAGTTTGTTGTTGGAAGACGTCAGTGGTTGAGAGTTGATGTATATTTGGTTTATGCCTGAGTGATAGTTTGTTGGTTGAAGACGTCAGTGGTGGAGAGTTGATGTATATTTGGTTTATGCCTGAGTGATAGTTTTTTGGGTTGAAGACGTCAGTGGTGGAGAGTTGATGTATGTTTGGTTTATGCCTAAGTGATAGTTTGTTGTTGGAAGACGTCAGTGGTTGAGAGTTGATGTATATTTGGTTTATGCCTGAGTGATAGTTTGTTGGTTGAAGACGTCAGTGGTAGAGAGTTGATGTATATTTGGTTTATGCCTGAGTGATAGTTTGTTGGTTGAAGACGTCAGTGGTAGAGAGTTGATGTATATTTGGTTTATGCCTGAGTGATAGTTTGTTGGTTGAAGACGTCAGTGGTAGAGAGTTGATGTATATTTGGTTTATGTCTCAGTGATAGTTTGTTGGTGAAGACATCAGTGGCAGAGATTGACGTATGTTTGGTTTATGTCTCAGTGATAGTTTGTTGTTGGAAGACGTCAGTGGTGGAGAGTTGATGTATGTTTGGTCATGCCTAGTGATAGTTTGTTGTTGGAAGACGTCAGTGGTGGAGAGTTGATGTATATTTGATTTATGCCTGAGTGATAGTTTGTTGGTTGAAGACGTCAGTGGTTGAGAGTTGATGTATATTTGGTTTATGCCTGAGTGATAGTTTGTTGGTTGAAGACGTCAGTGGTAGAGAGTTGATGTATATTTGGTTTATGCCTGAGTGATAGTTTGTTGTTTGAAGACGTCATGGGGGAGAGTTGATGTATATTTGGTTTATGCCTGAGTGATAGTTTTGTTGAAGACGTCAGTGGTTGAGAGTTGATGTATATTTGGTTTATGCCTGAGTGATAGTTTGTTGGTTGAAGACGTCAGTGGTGGAGAGTTGATGTATATTTGGTTTATGCCTGAGTGATAGTTTGTTGTTGGAAGACGTCAGTGGTGGAGAGTTGATGTATATTTGTTTATGCCTGGTGATAGTTTGTTGTTGGAAGACGTCAGTGGTAAGAGTTGATGTATATTTGGTTTATGCCTGATGTAGTTTGTTGGTGGAAGACGTCAGTGGTAGAGAGTTGATGTATATTTGGTTTATGCCTGAGTGATAGTTTGTTGGTGGAAGACGTCAGTGGTAGAGAGTTGATGTATATTTGGTTTATGCCTGAGTGATAGTTTGTTGGTGGAAGACGTCAGTGTAAGAGTTGATGTATATTTGGTTTATGCCTGAGTGATAGTTTGTTGGTTGAAGACGTCAGTGGTGGAGAGTTGATGTATATTTGGTTTATGCCTGAGTGATAGTTTGTTGGTTGAAGACGTCAGTGGTGGAGAGTTGATGTATATTTGGTTTATGCCTGAGTGATAGTTTGTTGGTTGAAGACGTCAGTGGTAGAGAGTTGATGTATATTTGGTTTATGCCTGAGTGATAGTTTGTTGTTGGAAGACGTCAGTGGTAGAGAGTTGATGTATATTTGGTTTATGCCTGAGTGATAGTTTGTTGGTTGAAGACGTCAGTGGTAGAGAGTTGATGTATATTTGGTTTATGCCTGAGTGATAGTTTGTTGGTTGAAGACGTCAGTGGTTGAGAGTTGATGTATATTTGGTTTATGCCTGAGTGATAGTTTGTTGTTGGAAGACGTCAGTGGTAGAGAGTTGATGTATATTTGGTTTATGTCTCAGTGATAGTTTGTTGGTTGAAGACGTCAGTGGTGGAGAGTTGATGTATATTTGGTTTATGCCTGAGTGATAGTTTGTTGTTGGAAGACGTCAGTGGTAGAGAGTTGATGTATATTTGGTTTATGTCTCAGTGATAGTTTGTTGTTGGAAGACGTCAGTGGTGGAGAGTTGACTATGCTAACTAATGTGTAATAATAGTATATAGCATGAACTTGTAGTGAAAGTATATAACAGCAGCACCGACATAATATTCTTCTAATCATAGCGTGAACTTGTAGTGAAAGTATATAACAGCAGCACCGACATAATATTCTTCTAATCATAGCGTGAACTTGTAGTGAAAGTATATAACAGCAGCACCGACATAATATTCTTCTAATCATAGCGTGAACTTGTAGTGAAAGTATATAACAGCAGCACCGACATAATATTCTTCTAATCATAGCGTGAACTTGTAGTGAAAGTATATAACAGCAGCACCGACATAATATTCTTCTAATCATAGCGTGAACTTGTAGTGAAAGTATATAACAACAGCACCGACATAATATTCTTCTAATCATAGCGTGAACTTGTAGTGAAAGTATATAACAGCAGCACCGACATAATATTCTTCTAATCATAGCGTGAACTTGTAGTGAAAGTATATAACAACAGCACCGACATAATATTCTTCTAATCATAGCGTGAACTTGTAGTGAAAGTATATAACAGCAGCACCGACATAATATTCTTCTAATCATAGCGTGAACTTGTAGTGAAAGTATATAACAGCAGCACCGACATAATATTCTTCTAATCATAGCGTGAACTTGTAGTGAAAGTATATAACAGCAGCACCGACATAATATTCTTCAAATCATAGCGTGAACTTGTAGTGAAAGTATATAACAGCAGCACCGACATAATATTCTTCTAATCATAGCGTGAACTTGTAGTGAAAGTATATAACAACAGCACCGACATAATATTCTTCTAATCATAGCGTGAACTTGTAGTGAAAGTATATAACAACAGCACCGACATAATATTCTTCTAATCATAGCGTGAACTTGTAGTGAAAGTATATAACAACAGCACCGACATAATATTCTTCTAATCATAGCGTGAACTTGTAGTGAAAGTATATAACAGCAGCACCGACATAATATTCTTCTAATCATAGCGTGAACTTGTAGTGAAAGTATATAACAGCAGCACCGACATAATATTCTTCTAATCATAGCGTGAACTTGTAGTGAAAGTATATAACAACAGCACCGACATAATATTCTTCTAATCATAGCGTGAACTTGTAGTGAAAGTATATAACAGCAGCACCGACATAATATTCTTCTAATCATAGCGTGAACTTGTAGTGAAAGTATATAACAGCAGCACCGACATAATATTCTTCAAATCATAGCGTGAACTTGTAGTGAAAGTATATAACAACAGCACCGACATAATATTCTTCAAATCAGATAGAATTGAAGTTTTGAACCCAAAACACAGGTTTATATTTGTTTTTAATTAGATACCGATCATTCAAAAATAAACCTTATTTAATTTCGAGCTCTTCAAACGCTGTCAATAATTGTAATGTCGTTTCTTGTTTCAACCTTAACTTGTTGTAGTTTACATCGAATTCTATGTACTTGTCTTCGAAGTTTTGACTCACTTCCCTATTGAGTTTTACTCAGTATATCTTCTTCTTCTTCTTTTTCTTTTGTCGTCACACTGCCACCGGGTTGTTGCCCAGTGTTGTCGTTTTCTGTTTTTGTCTTTGCGCTGTTCTGGTGGCTTGGGTGATTGTTATTTTTGCTCTTTGACAGGATTCTGCTATGCTATCTAACCATCTTTTTCGTGGTCTTCCTCTCGCCTTCTTTCCTGATGTTCTGTTGTAGAAGATTGTATACTGTGGAGTTTGGATACATTCTTATTAAGTGGCCGAACCACTTCATTCTTTGTTTCTCAATGTAATTCAAGCAAGGTTATGTGTCAACTTTCTTTCTTATGCTGATGTTGGTGACTGTCTTTTCTAGTGTTGTTGGTAACTATCGATATAAGGAAAGACTACAGTAAAACTATGTGGAAATGGCGAAACACGTAAAAACAAAGTACTGTAGTTTTACAAAATACAAAAACAATGACAATCCACAGCAACGTTTTGACCAAAAGGCCCCTATCAAGCAAACGATACAATAGGAGTGACGAATTTCACAGCACACTACATATAGACTACGACAGACATATTTCAACGACTATTAAATGTTTATATGTTTCGCCATTTTCCATAGTTTTACTGCAGTCTCCCCCTAGATCGATATTATCCATCTTTTGTGACATTCTTCCACTATTTATTTTGCTTTTAGTAAACTATTTTTGTTCATGTGAAACGTAAAATGTGGCTTTACTATTGCCTTAACCACACAGCATTAGTTCATATCTTATCCATTCGTCTTGTGAAAACTACTAGCATTACTTTTCTATCCTAGGTTATCGATGACAATCATAAATTATGATGGGACTAAAATAGAGTCTAAAGGTGAAAATTGACTTCATTGTCCGGGTAATATGGCTCCGTCTATCACGGTAGAAATGGCAAACCACATGCTGAGAGTGTTACACACAACTCGAATTCGATAGCTCAGGTACAATCCTAAGGATCTCAGGAACAAATTGCAAATGTGGCTTGGTCCGGATTCAAACCTACAACCGTTAGAACGCCAGGAAAACGTCTTAACCACTTCGCCGTTGATACCTTCTAGTGTGACTATTTGACGAATAACCCTTGTGTAGTTTCTAGGGTGATGACGAATAGAACCACCGTCTCCCCTCGCATGTCTTAAAAGACAACATCTCAGATTGGGTATGTGGCCGGGAACCCCACATCGTAGAAAAGCAAACAACATCAGAAACAGAGAGAGAAAACTCCAACTGCTTTTGAAGATCTTGATGTCACAATAATAGGAAAGAAATGAGTGGAAACATTTTTGCCTCTGTCCTGTGCACCTTTGAACGCAAAGAGGACTGATGAATGATGATGTATGATGATGATGATGATGATATGATGATGATGGTGTTGATGATGATGATGATGATTGTATGATGGTGATGAATGAATGATGATGATGATGATGATGAGATGATGATGATGATGAGATGATGATGATGATGATGATGATGATGATGATGATGTGATGATGATGATGATGATGATGATGATGATGATGATGATGATGTGATGATGATGATGATGATGATGATGATGATGATGATGGTGATGATGATGATGATGATGATGATGATGATGATGATGATGATGATGTGATGATGATGATGATGATGATGATGTGATGTGATGATGATGTGATGATGATGATGATGATGATGATGATGTGTGATGTGATGATGATGATGATGATGATGATGATGATGATGATGATGTGATGATGATGATGATGATGATGATGATTGATGATGATGATGATGATGATGATGATGTGATGATGATGATGATGATGATGGTGATGATGATGATGATGATGATGATGATGTTGATGATGATGATGATGATGATGATGTGATGATGATGATGATGATGATGATGATGATGATGATGATGATTGTGATGATGGTGATGATGATGATGATGATGATGATGGTGATGATGATGATGATGATGATGATGATGATGATGTATGATGATGATGATTGATGATGATGATGATGATGATGATGATGATGATGATGATGATGATGATGATGATGATGGTATGATGATGTGATGATGATGATGATGATGATGGTGATGATGATGATGATGATGATGATGATGGTGATGATGATGATGATGATGATGATGATGATGATGATGGTGATGATGATGATGATGATGATGATGATGATGGTGATGATGATGATGATGATGATGATGATGATGATGATGATGGTGATGATGATGATACGATAATGAAAAGGCAGTGGATCGTACAGAGGACTACAAAACAACCTTATCAAAAACAACAACTAAAAACAAAACACGATAACAGTTCTTTAATAAATAACAGGTCTATGTGACGTAGAGGTTAAGTGTTCGACTCTAGGCCAAAGGTACCAGGTTTGCTCCCTCGTGGAGTTAAATGGATATTTTCCAGTGATCCCTAATCTCAGTGTAAGTGAGATCGTGTTTCTAGTCCTATTGGAGACGGAGGATAAAACTTAGGCGCCGTGTTCAATTTGAGCCCGTAAAAGAACCCTTAGCAGTTCAAAACCGAGAAGAGCAGGGTGTAAAGCCGCTGCCTGGGCAAAATCCATAATAAAACATTAAAAATAAAACTTCTTACAAAAATATCTTGCCCGTCTGTCCAGCGTGTTCGTAGCGCGTTGGACTACGGGTGACTATCCCTCTGTGTGTGCGGGTTCAATTTCGCGGGATGGCAGAAAAAGCCACAGATTTCCCAGATTTACGGTGTTCGTGGCACCGAACCGAAGGGTTACGATGTCCATGGCACCGAGCCGAAGAGCTGAAAAGCTCAAGTGCTTCAGGATCGGAAAAAAGAAAAAATATCTTCACAATCTTCAAAGTTACATCGGGGACCCTTGCCGGTGTTACGGAGTTCGTGCACTGCAGCTGAGATCTTCCTGTGTAAGAAAGAGATCGGAGCACACATGGTTACTCACCAAATTGCAATGATGATGGTCCTATCAATCAATCGATCAAATCAAATAATAAATATTGACGATCATAAATATTTCATCTTTAGAAACGAAAATTATTTTTCATCGCTCGTCTTGACAGTCACTAAAACTCTCCAGAATTTCTGATACACATAGATTTAAGTATATCTACTACGGCACCAGTGAATTTCATATTTTATATTTCTACCTGTGGTTTATTAATATCTCATCATAAATACCCGATTCAAATTGCCTTACTAGTTCAGACCTCGTGTATTGGAGGCGTTTTTCTAAGGTTCGAAAGGTAATTACTCAATATTTCTAAACAATTTTTTATATTACTTACCGCACCTTTACTGCAATAACACTCAGTCAATGCTATCTAAAATATTTCTAGAAATCTTCAGTGTTTCGTTCATACAAAAAAATATCACTGTCTTTCATTCGAGTCATAAGCATTATTATTAGTAATGAAAAGCCGTTCTTGAACAAAAACACTTCACGATAGGATACCAGAGTTTTAACTAACGTTACAAAAAGTCATTATAAACCTTGAAATTGTTATTGACTAGGCCAAGAAGTACATTATTTTATGTATCACAAAATGGTACAATTCTATGTCTGCGAAGTTTCAGCTATCTTCCTTCAGTCTTTGAAAAGAATAAACAACCTGTATTTGAGAAATCTAATAATGTTTTACCAAACAAAATTATAGAAGAAGAATGCTAGCAAAGAGGATACGTATGTGCCTCTCTCTCGTCATCATCAGGTGCCATGCCGGCTGGCTTAGGTGATCATGGATCTCCACAAATCTCTGTCTTTGGTGTTTGCTATTAACTCAGATGTTGACGTTCTACCGTGCCATGAAGTCAGGCTATCCAAAATGTTCTCTCTCTCTGTCTTCCTCTGTCTCGTCTGCCCTCGATTTTGCTGAACCTCTTTTTCTAACTAAAACGATTGCTCTAAGCCTCTCCTCCTCATCTCATGCCAGAAAAATGATGACTGCCTCTTTCTTATTTTGATGATAAACTTTCTCTGTGTCTTGATCTTAAATCAACACTTCAACATTAGTCATTTTAGCAGTCCATGGGATTCTCATCATTCTTCTGTAAAACCACATCTCTGTGGCACTCAGGGATTTTTTGATCTGGGTGTTCATTGCCAATGACTCGCATCCGTATGTCAGTATTGGTTCTATGTAGGACTGAATAACTCGCATTCTGATCGCAACTGACAAGGACTAGTTGTATATAAACTTCTCATTTTCACGAACGATGTTTTAGCTTGCCCTATTATGTTCTTTATTTCTGATCGGCATCTGTCATCTGATGTTACCAGGACTCCGATGTATTTAAATTGCTACATGTGTCTTAGCTCATTCCAGTTTTATATTACTTAATTTTATATGTATCACCTATGCAGCTGTCATGCTTAAACCATCAGTTATATCCTGAATCTATCTTCTCCGTGGTCTTCCTCTTCTCCTCTTTGCCGTGATACTTAACTCCACGATGGCCTTCTCCAGCCCTTCGTTTCTTTTTATATGTTTTAACAAAATTAAATTGTCTCCTTCTTATTTGTAGCATCAGCCAGTTTTCTTTGATTTTGTGTTCCTTCTGGATAAGTCTATTTGTTCTCTTCTCTGTCCCTGATATACGAAGGACTTCTGTAAACACTTATATTGAAAAGCACATATATGTTTTTTCCGCTGCCTTGTTAAATGTACATGCTTCACACCGGTATGTATAGGGGTGTGAAGTATGGACATGAAGCTCTTGGATACACGATTGAAACAAGATTTATTGCGTATGACTTTACAAACTTCATTATAACAAATGCCAAGTTTCGAAATGAATAGAACCGATCCAACAAACCGATAAAAGAAAACTGAACATTTTTAACGACTCTTTAGAAATATTTTTTTTTAATTCCATGCCAGCTACAGCACCGCGGCGATCAGGTAACATTCTATAGAATTTCTTATTCTGCCATTGTCAACCCAAAACTGTCGTTACTGACTGTCTCTCTCTCTCTTTAGCCTGTTACGCCCTTGGCGTTTAGAGCAGCAACAAACGTACACCATTCTTCCTTGTTCATGGCCTTCCTCTGTATTGTGTGTTACTGTCTGTAGTATCACCATTTAGGGCGGTGTAGGACAAGTGGGACAAGATCATAAGGAATTTAATGGCCGCGTGGCTAGTATAGTCGGCGCGAAGCTGTTCATGTTAGCATTTTTCTTTGATGCCAACAACAGAAATCAACCCTTGGCCTTATCGTGGATTGAACACGAGTCTTCCACATGGTAGCCGCGCTCTAATCACAACATTCATTAGTAAATGTCAAATAAAAATAGGATTTTATAGAATATAAAAATGTTTAATGAAACACATTGGATTATATTACAGGGTGTTCAACCTAAAAGCAGCCTGTGAATGGAGCTAATATGGCATATATGTATGGAAATGAGAAGGTTCAGTTATGACGTAGTATAGGTCAAGGTTGTGTGATGGTGTGTAATTGTAGTGCGGAAAGGGGCGATGAACAAATGTGAAGTAGGACAAGCTAGTCAGAACAGGTTTAAATAGTAAATAGACGAGATGCAATGCGTACCTGGCAAATTTATATTTATCACTTTGGCTGCTTTTAAGTTGAACACCCTGTAGAACAGAATGGGTCTTTTTTTATTAGATGGTACAAAAGAAGAAAGCTGGTAATACATTTCTTTCAATATCATAACTAGTGGTTGACTGAGGGACTCGAACATATGCCTTTTAATCATAAGTACTTGGGTTCAAACCACGATAATGTAAGAGTTGGTGTTTTTCGATGATACATCTTAAAAAGAAACTACTGCGTGACGACAGCCAGGGCATGCAACCTATAAACATCGGTATAAAAAAAGTTCCTTACGGGGATTAAACTTTCTGAAAGAACGTGTTTTCAATGACAAGTTATGGGGTTGTTTTTTTTTACAAATTCCTTGCTTAAACATTCAAAGAATAAGCTTGACAGCAGTAGACAAACATACTATTGTAAGCACCTGTGAATAGGCGGACAAGAGGAAGAGAGTGATGTAAATGCGAGTGTGGTTTAAAAAACTATCGTTGCTGTCTATAATACCGCTTTTAGGCGGTGTAGGACGGGGGCATGTGCCTCTAGTATTTACTGGCCACATGGCTAGTGCCGAGCCGCGAAACTGTGCAGGTTATGATTTTTCTTTATGCCCCGATGGAGAAATTCCTTGGCATTACCGTTGATTGAACCCAGGTCTCCCGAATGGAAGCCGCGCTCTTATCCGTTCGACCAGACGCTTATCTCCACGGGTGTGATAACATTACATTAAAAGATATCTTAATTTTCATGCTAGAGCAGCTAGAAACATGAATTCATCGTTTTACTGTGTTTGTGATATATCTTACATTGAACCGCTGTCTTGTGTTCAGTTTTACTGTGTTTGTGATATATCTTACATTGAACCGCTGTCTTGTGTTCAGTTTTACTGTGTTTGTGATATATCTTACATTGAACCGCTGTCTTGTGTTCAGTTTTACTGTGTTTGTGATATATCTTACATTGAACCACTCTCTTGTATTCAGTTTGTTCTTTGTATTATTTTCTGGATAACGGTCTTTTGGTAGAAACATCATTGTATCTTGTTTTTGTAGCCTGTAAAACTCGTACATTGCTTCGTATTTACGTATTTCGCCTTTCCTACATAGTTTTACTACAGTCTTTCTTTGTGTCAAAAATAGTATTAAATTAAACACTGAAAATTACAGACTAATTTGGAGAGAAAACAAATGTAACCATCGGCACATGATGGGTGATGTGGTTAACATCATTGCCTGCTCCTTTACTTCCCGGTGCATCTCTTGTACTTAATTGAGGCTGTTTCGACCTGAGAGAGGTTGGAAAAATATTTCACCAAAATGAAGTGTTGATCCACGAACATAACGTCTATTAATCTAGCGCACTAGCCCCCTGCTATTTCACTGTTCTCAGTATATATACAGAGACAGCTGCAATATTTTAGTAGATGCGCAATCCTATGACCAAATTTCCAGGTTGGAGTGCAATTTTTCCGACCGTCTATTGTCTATTGTCTATTCCCAGGTGGAAGATGAAGTTGGTTGTCCACTCTTACCGTTAAGCGTAGGAATGGAAGCTTTAATTTGCGTTCTAGGGTCAGATGAGTCGCCCTTGTTGTGTTATATCCGTGCTTATGTAGTGTGGTCTTGATATTGTCTATCCATCTTTTCTTGATCTTCCTTAGCTCTAGTACCCGATCTTTTTTTATTGTATGCTGTTACTGGTTTTTCGACCGTAACGACTCTAATTTCAAATGAACCTCAATTGGGTACCAGAGACACACTTAATACCATCCTGTGCATTTGATTAAAGATATGTGCGTGTCTAATAATGAATTCCTAATATACCCAATATATAGTGTAAAGGAACTTTAAACTTATTTACCAAAAATGGGATAGAACGCGGATTAGTTCAACGTTTAGAATGTAGAATTTCGAAATCAAAAACATAAGAAAGTTGGTGAGTTTCAATAACCGAAGTTCTACAAGTAAGAAAAAGGATTGACGTACCATGGTTGAAAATGGGAAGTGAACGACATTTTAAGTCTCCGTGACATAGAAGTAAGCTGCTCGCCTAAAAGTCCAAATAGTCTAAAGTACTCGGTTCGTTCGTCACGTGAAGGGACATTTAGGTATTGTTGTAGTAATCAATGATCTCAATGTAGATGAAATCAAATTTCTAGTCCTATCAGAGACGGATAATACAACACAGGTCTGGCGTTGTACATTTAATTAACCATTGCAATTAAAAATCGATATAAATAGGCTTCAAAACCGCTGCCCGGTGCAAAATTCATTGAAAGGTTAGAATAAACATTTCTAAAAAGATATAGGTTCTCTATCTTCAAATTAACATCAGCCTCCTTGCGATGCTATGATAGACGGGCTCTGTCGCCAAGATATTTGTCTTTAAGAAAGAGATTCGGATACACCGAAGCGCACTTGTGATTATCCTATCATTAATTCATTTAATCAAACCTTAACCTTATATCCTTCAAACGCTACATGACATTTGCCTATCCAGTCACAGTTAAGTAGCAGGAAAAGCATTGAGAAGTAAGAGTCGCTGGCGTTATGTTGACTTCGTGTGCCGAAGATCAAGGAAAAATACCGACCTATCATAGTATTACCAAATATACCTAAAGGTAGGAAGAATGGCTTATTTACTTTACTTATACTCAGTAGCGGCTCGACATTAATTGCCACTGGGGCCGGGTTCCACCAAAATAATGTTTAACGTGTATTTATTATTTTATAAATTAAAACATAACAACCCAAAGCCTTGATTTTTCAGATCATTTTGTCTGACCCACCAACAAAAATGATGACGAGCCGCCACTGCTTATACTTATATATATATATATATGTCAAATCAAACCTGAAACACCTCAAGTTCTTTTGTTTACTAAATATTAAGTGAACTGTTTTGTTCTCTGCAGGCACCACGTGTACTAAGCCACAACAGAAGCCCAACGTGATAATTCAGGAGCTATATAAGGGAGGAGTGCTCAAGTTTTTGTGTGGAGCTGGATTGACAAGATCTGGACCTGAAACACTAATGTGTGATGGGACTAGTTGAGATAGCGATCCACCTAGTTGCATAGGTAAGAAGCAGTGGACGCAGTAACAATGATAGTAAACGCAATTATACTAACAAATGTTGTGGTCGTAGTAGAAATCGATAAACTGCTAGTAAATGTTACGGTCATTAAAGCTATAATAGTAGTAGTCAATCAATCAAGTGACATGCCTGCCGGCGTAGGCGATCATGTCTCTCCACAACTCTCTTTGCTTGGTGCATGTAATCAGTTCTGACGTCGATATTTTGTCGAACAGTGATGTCAGGCCATCCAACACCTTCTCCTTTGTCTTCCACGATCTCTCCTTCCCTGAATTTTACCTGTTGTCACCAAATGTTCTAAGCTTTCTCTTCGCATTATATGCCCGAAGAACCTTGATTGTCGGATTCGTATTCTTTTGATAAGGTTTCTTTGTGTGCAGGCCTAATTTAAAACCTCCACATTTGTTTTCTTTGCTGTCCATGGAATTTTCAGCATTCTTCTGTAAAACCACATCTCTGTGGCTTCCAATGATCGTATTGATTGTTTATTTATTTTCCATGTTTCGCTGCCACTCATAAGTATTGGTTCAATAGAGCACTGGAGTACTCGTTTTCGCAATGTCATTGGTAGTGAGTTCACGCAGAGTGTGTTCTTCATTTTCATAAAAGCTGTTTTCGTTTGAAATAGGGAAGACTGCAGTAAAACTTGGTAAATAGTGAAACACGTACAAACAAAGTACTATAGTTTTACAAAATACATAAACAGTGACGATAAACAGCAACGTTTCGACCAACAAGGCCTTTATCAAGCAAACGAACAAACAGGAGTGACAAATTAAAATGAAACACAAATGGACGACCAAATACCAACGTATCTAAGGAAAATCTGGAATAAAAACGAAGAACGAAATAAATGTAACACAAAAACACACATAAAAACTAGAAATAGAAAAGAAACAATGAAACATCTAGTAAATATATAACTTGAATACATGCAACATATACCCATATAGATTATAAAGCATGGGAAGAGAAAGTACTAAGAAGCATAAGAATGTAATACATGCAACATATACCCATAGAGATTACAAAGCATGGGAAGAGAAAGTACTAAGAAGCATAAGAATGTAATACGTTGAGCCCGCGTGGTCGCAAGGTACCATACAAAGAAATCAACCGATTCTCCAGAGCAAATCGACTACGATCATCAGAGGAACATGATCGGATGGCTGTGACCTGGACATCGCAAGCTCCTGAATGGCCAGTATCATTGAAATGGGTAGCTACAGGGTCACAGAGCATTGGCGTATATCGCGCAAGTGTTGGGCGAATCGGTCACTGAGTTGCATGTTGCATGTATTACATTCTTATGCTTCTTAGTACTTTCTCTTCCCATGCTTTATAATCTATATGGGTATATGTTGCATGTATTCAAGTTATATATTTACTAGATGTTTCATTGTTTCTTTTCTATTTCTAGTTTTTATGTGTGTTTTTGTGTTACATTTATTTCGTTCTTCGTTTTTATTCCAGATTTTCCTTAGATACGTTGGTATTTGGTCGTCCATTTGTGTTTCATTTTAATTTGTCACTCCTGTTTGTTCGTTTGCTTGATAAAGGCCTTGTTGGTCGAAACGTTGCTGTTTATCGTCACTGTTTATGTATTTTGTAAAACTATAGTACTTTGTTTGTACGTGTTTCACTGCTTTCGTTTGAGCTATTCTACTTCTAATCTCTGTTGTACATCTTCCATCTGATGTTAGGAATGTTCCCAGATACTTGAATCGATGGACTTGTTTCAGTGTTATTTATTTTGATATTACATGTTAGTGTTTCCTGTTTCTTGGAGACAACCATAACCTCTGTTTTCTTTATATTCATGCTTAATCGTGTCATGCTTAATCCTTATAGTAGCAATAGCAGTAGGAATATTGGCAGTAGCAGCAGTAGTGGGAACAGTAGTGGGAACAGTAGTGGGAACAGTAGTAGTAGTAGTTGTTGTAGTAGAAGTAGTAGTAGTAGGTAGTAGTAGTAGTAGCAGCAAAAATAGTTATAGTAGTATATACTAGAAGCAGTAGTAGTATCGCTACTAATTGTGGCAGCTATAGTAGTAGTGGAGGTATTAGTAATATTAGTTGGTGTTGTCCTTATTGTTGTTTTTACAGTAATTGGGGCAGTAATATGGTTGATATAGCAACACAACTGACCTTCAACGGTAAGAAATAAACATATAAATGTATACCATAGATTACTTTGTGATCTAAGACTAAATTACGATCGACCATTGCTTTGTTCTCCAAGAAATTTGTGATCGCAGATTCACTGTTTTGTGATGTAAGACTAAATTATGATCGGACATTAATCTCTTTGTGCCCTAAGACTAGATTATGATCGGACATTAATCTCTTTGTTCTCCAAGACAAGAGTGTGATCGCAGACTCACTGTTTTGTGATGTAAGACTAAATTATGATCGGACATTAATCTCTTTGTTCTCCAAGACAAGAGTGTGATCGCAGACTCACTGTTTTGTGATGTAAGACTAGATTATGATCGGACATTCAATGCTTTTTGTTCTAAAGCTTGCTTTGAGTCAGAAGTTCAATGATTTCTGTTCTAAAACAATTTTTTTCTAGTTGTCCCTTAGGGAATTCTTGTTAGCATTTGTTAACTTGTGAGATGGGGCAGCAGGATTATTTTACTATAATCGTTAATCTTCTTCTTTGTGTTCCTTCTTTACAACCAATTTCAATCACTCTTTGTGATATGTTTGGTCTTTGCAAAGAACGTGTATACGTTGCACATTAGTTTGGTAGGCCTCTAAACGCATAGACTTCTACACGTTTAGAACGTGCATCCGATTTCAGCCAAACCTCCTGATTCGCCTCTTACGACATGCGTGACAGGTAACAGTGGTTCTATTCTTTACACCCCAAATTTGGGCCCCGGTAACCACTCGGGCGATAATCGTTAATAAATAATAGACTGCATTGTTTGAAAACATTGGGAGACATCATACTTAATTATACAAACAGAGACTCGTTCGCCAATGGCTATGTACGGCACACAAAGAAATATTTAATAATTTGATGAGTAAATCAAACCATTTTTTGTTGTTGCTATTTACAGCTGGGCAAAACCTTGAGTGTAATTTTGAAGACAAAGAACTTTGTGGGTGGAGTCATGATTCTTATGATGACTTTGATTGGACGTGGACCAAGGGACAAACACCCACAGCTGACACTGGCCCTCGTTTTGATCATACGACTAATTCTTCTGAAGGTATGTAGTCTTATACATCTTATACATATGACTGGCTGGTTCTGCCACCATATCAGGTCAGCAAATGGATAGAGCTGACATTCTCAACGCCATCATAGAGTATGTCCGCAGAGAGGTTTTTTTCATTTAAACCAATCCCCGTCAACTGCTAGATTGCAAGGGCTTGGATTGAAGATTGGAGTGACCAGAAAAGAACAGCACAACAAGTGTATGGGAAGTCTCATCAATCAACATCAACTGGTACACTTAGTCGATGAACGATGTTAGAGATATTGCGAAGGAGATGGGAGAACTTATGGACAACGAAGATACCCAAGCTGAATCATCTTATCTAACAACTGATACATATTTATATATATATATAAGTTGTATACATAAGTTGTATACATAACAATATATATATATAAGTTGTTAGATAGGATGTTCCTCGATGGCAGCACATCTGATAGTTTTGAAGTTAAGAGTGGAGTCAAGCAGGGTTGTGTCCTTGCCCCCACCCTCTTTGGCATCTTCTTCACAGTCATTTTGAACTACGCCTTAGGGGACGCTGATGGTGATGTTTTCATCCGCACTAGATCTGATGGTTCACTCTTTAACTTGGCTCGCTTAAGAGCCAAGACAAAAGCGACGGAAATTCGTCTCAAGGATCTCCTTTTCGCTGACGATGCTGCCTTAGTCGTCCACAGTGAGGCTACACTGCAATGCCTAATCAATAAGTTGTCAAAGGCATGCGACCTCTTTTCTCTGACTATAAGTGTCTCCAAAACAGTTGTACTATGTCAGCGAGGTAACACAACAAATATCACTTTACATGGTAACCATCTAACACCAGTTAAAAAACATTTTGCTATCTCGGGTCCATGGTCACTGCCAGTCTTTCTCTTGATGACGAAATCAACTCTCGTGTAGGGAGTGCGGCTACTACATTCGGCAAACTATCAATGCGAGCGTGGGACAACACACAACTGACATTGCAGACGAAGATTCAAATATATCGAGCCTGTGTAATTAGTTCTTTACTATATGACTCAAAAACATTGACAGCCTACTCAAGACACGAGAGGAGACTTAACATCTTTCACCTTCGATGTCTCCGCAAGATTATGAACATCAGGTGGTACGACAAGATAACCAACTCTGAAGTACTGCAACGTGCAAACCTGCCTTCCATCATGGGCATGCTCAGCAGTAGACGACTAAGATGGTTGGGGCATGTGAGAAGAATGGAAACTTATCGCATACCAAAACAAATGTTGTTCTGTGAACTTTCGGAGGAAGAGGCACCAGGGCAGACCACTGCTCAGATATAAAGATGTCTGCAAAACCTCAATGAATAACTTTTCTATAGGTCCCAGCACATGGGAAGGACTAGCTAATGACAGAGTTGTGGGTAAAGCCAAATTGCGAAAGGGCGCAGAATCTTTTGAGAAGAGACGTATGTATGAGCTGAACGACAAGAGAGAAAAGCGAAAACTCAGAAGTTGTCACAGTAAAACACTTGCCAATTGACCGTCTGTAAAGACGAAAAAGGCCATATATATATATATACTAGTATTTATATCTGCCAAGTGGTTGTGGCTGACTAGTCATCTCATGAGAATCTTCTCAAGTTCTTAAGGATAAAATATATACAGATATTTTGCTATTTGAGAGTTTAAAGATTTTGAGTTATCGTCACGGACGTATGACACTCCATTTCAGCCACTTGTTAAACCATTCTTTATGATTTGTATGTGATCTGAGCCTAAGGGCGATTGTGCGTTGTGCCAGTTATGCACCTACAAGTAGGCCATCACATTCGATTTCTGCGACGGTTTTTATTAACTAGGGTACCTTCCCTACGCCCCTAGCGCAGTTGCCTCTTACGACATGCATTGAAGGTTGCAGTGTTACTGTTCTTTGCTCCCCTTGAGAGACCTGGCAAAATATGGGCGTGTGGTCAAAATAGCGGTAATTAGAATCCTCACAAAGTATCTTTATAAATTGCACACATTGAGAATATTTATTTGCACATGGCGTTTCTATAAAACACGTTATAGATTCCAACCGACTGAGTGGTTACACGGTGAACAAATTAGGTGTGTAAAGAATAGAGCCACTGTTACCTGATACGCATGTCGTAAGAGGCGATTAAGGAGGTTGGACTTTGGGCTAGCTACCCCAACTTGTAAAAATCACTAGATAGCTACAGAAACCACAACCAGGAAACATCATAGCTTGCCACCCGAGGAAGAAGGACCCTGCAATGAGAGATTCATGTCAAGAAAATGAGAAGATAGTGGAGAGATCAGGAAAAGATTGCCTTGGATCGTCGGGCTTGAAAGGCCTTGGTTGCGGACCTATGTATCCCTAGGGGTGAAGTGTGAAGAGGAAGATATGCTCCAACAATTATGTTATCCTGCTATGGATAATTAAAACTGTCACCCAAACGTCGCAGAATGATATAGTCTTGATAGTTCTCGTTTTACTCGTAGAATTCTCTACCTTTGTACAGGAAATAACTCGGAGAACTATGACCTGGTACTCGCATGACGAAAGTTAGACTGTCCCCCAAAAATGCCGCTTCAAATATGAGTTTAACCAATACTGTGTATTCAAGAAGCGAGTGCATTAACAACTGTACTATCTCAGCTCCCTCATAATAAATATGCATAAATAATATTTGGAAATATTTGCATGGATAACAGATTGCTTTTCAATTTGACACAATCTGTAATCTAGAAGCTTTCAGTTGAATAACAAAACAACGCGTGTGTCCTCTTCCATTCCAACCGCATTTTTGGTTATTCAAACACGGACTAGATGTTTGTATGACAGATATTAATCTATTTATAAATTATTGTTGTTGTTTGTTGGTGATCTTGGAGTGTTATATATTCAATCGTCGGTGGAATGTCACGTAATTCAGATCATGACACTTTTAATATGGTTTAAACACGACATCAGCAACGATGACTACCACACACTCGACAGACAAGGGCAAACTATCATCTTCCTACTCAGGATGGGACATAACAGACTGAACAAACACTTACACAGGATAGGAGTGTCTTCATCCCCTCTGTGTCCCTGTGGCACCGCTGAGCAAACCACAAAACATGTCCTGCAAGACTGTTCCCTGTATGTCCTCCCTAGAAAGGAATGATGGCCCTACAACCCAACACCACACTCAAAACTACATGGTACCAGAGATGAGCTCCAGACAACAGTCGACTTCATCATAAGAACACGTCTAACGGTATAATCATCAAAACTACATGGCCCAGAGATGAGCTCCAGACAACAGTCGATTATCATAAACACGTCAACTAAACATCAAAACTACATGGCACCAGAGATGAGCTCCAGACAACAGTCGACTTCATCATAAGAACACATCTAACGGTATAATCATCAAAACTACATGGCACCAGAGATGAGCTCCAGACAACAGTCGACTTCATCATAAGAACACGTCTAACGGTATAATCATCAAAACTACATGGCACCAGAGATGAGCTCCAGACAACAGTCGACTTCATCATAAGAACACATCTAACGGTATAATCATCAAAACTACATGGCACCAGAGATGAGCTCCAGACAACAGTCGACTTCATCATAAGAACACGTCTAACGGTATAATCATCAAAACTACATGGCACCAGAGATGAGCTCCAGACAACAGTCGACTTCATCATAAGAACACGTCTAACGGTATAATCATCAAAACTACATGACACCAGAGATGAGCTCCAGACAACAGTCGACTTCATCATAAGAACACGTCTAACGGTACCATCAAAACAGCGATCGCAAAGAAGTAGAATTATGAAATAACATTTAATGGGCGGCATTTTGAAGACTTGCATCATACTGAGAAAATATACCGCACGGAACTGCTCCGAACACTGTAGATTACAAACACATTTCAAAAAATGAAAGTTGTTAAGAATGAACAATTCACATGTCAATAGGGCCCCCGATTATCAAACACATTCCACTAACGTTTTCCCTCTTCAATGACTTAAGGTCTCAAACAAGGCCCCATGAGACTAATTTTAAGTAGAAAGTGTGAACCAGCCCTGAAGACCTCCTGCTGACAACTGGCTTCATGGAAGCAATTCATCTCACTATTTAGATCTCACAATATAGATGGAGATTGCAGTAAAACTATGTAGAATGGCGAAACACGTAATAACAAAGTACTGTAGTTATACAAAATACAAAAACAATGACAATACACAGCAACGTTTCGACCAAAAAGGCCTTTATCAAGCAACACGATACCACAATTCTGACGGATAACTCAGAACATTACATACAGACTTTAACAAAGATATATCAAAGCGTTATTATAATAATATCCTACACTTGTAATTAAATATAGTAACTTCTCATCAGGACATTACTTGTTCATGGAATCATCTACTCCTCATGAGTTTGGGCAAAAGACAAGAATTATCTCCCCATACTACTCTCCGAAAGACCTGATCAATATGTGTATGGAGTTCTTTTATCATATGTTGGGACCAGACGGAGCTGATCGTAAGTTCAAAGTTGAAGTATGTGCATGAAAGTTTATTATCATATGTTGGGACCAGACGGAGCTGATCGTAAGTTCAAAGTTAAAGTATGTGCATAAAAATCTATTACCATATGTTGGGACCAGACGGAGCTGATGGTAAGTTCAAAGTTAAATTATGTGCATGAAGATCTATTACCATATGTTGGTACCAGACGGAGCTGATGGTAAGTCTAAAGTTGAAATATGTGAATGAAGTACCATTAACATAGATTAGGATCCGACAAAGTTACATTTTGGTACCCATATAACTTATATACTGTTATCTAACAATTATCACAGAAAATGAGTGATAAATATAAATTCTTTTATTTTTGTTTCCAGTTTCCTTTTATTCAAGATCCACAACAACTCAAGTCGGCGCAGTGGTTTAGCAGTAGTGAGCTCTATAACAGCCCACCAGTACCTAGTTCAAACTCCGCGGCAGGCAGTTTGGCAGCAAATTTGTTCCCATTGATTTTTACGTAACGGTAAAAACGACCTCACCGTTCAAAAAGTTATGTCAAACTACTGAACGTATAAATGGTGCCTAGGAAATTAACGACTCATTTACTGTGGTTAATGGTGACGTCATGTAAAGGATATGCCACGATTTTCATTTTCAACTGTGGCTAAGTGGTTAAGCCCTTTGCCTTGTGAGTCGAAGGTCGTGGGTTCGAATCCGGATCGCGCCATTCTGTTCACGAGTGCAGTTTTTCCAGAGACCCTAGGATTGTTGCTGAAGCTATGGAGTTCGTGCTTTGTGCAATACTCTGGGCAGGTGGCGTGCCAGTTCTGCGGAGAGGGACAGAGCCTATGGGGTAAAACCCGGTGCAATGAAGTCAATCCTTCGGCTTTTAAACCCTTTAAAAAGAAATACCAGCTGTGTGTTCTTCTTCTGCAATCTCTGGTCATTCGTTTAATCCATCGTGGAACACAAACTGAAGAGTCAGCTTTAAATATGCCAGGTGTCCCTAAAGTTTAGTTATCCGGTCGACTAGGTGCGCCATGTGTTGCTTTTCAGCTCCCCCACGATATGATAGTTTTGCAGGACATGCTCTGTTTTCTGTTTCACCTGTTGACCCTGGAAGAGCAAAGTTTGACTTAAGCCTAGTCTTTGTAAAATGTCTGTTGAGGCTAAGTATTCAAATATAGCATTACGCTTACGTTTTTTAATTCTTCCATTTTGTAGAAGTTGGTCAACTTGATGTCTACGTTAAACCAATGAGTGTCGAGACTACCAGACTAAGCCAAGAGAGTCGCGTCTTTCATCAGAGTGGTAACCAAGGCGACAAATGGCACCGTGGAGACTTCAGAATTCCGCAAATGGCAGAAGATTTTCAGGTAATCTATGTGTTTGTTATAAATAAATGTTTTAATGATAACTATAGTAGTCATACATTGCTCAAAATGACGATAAAAACATCATGTAAGTGTTATAGCAACTCTAACGAGTGTTCGAGTGTGTCTATGCACTTCTATATTTGTTGTTAGTTTTATGATTTGAGCTCTCAATTAGCTTGCTTATATGATACCATACATACGTGTCTTTGTCTTAAAACACCAATTTAATATGTATCACCGCAGACACCCCTATGTTTTCTCCAGATCTACTCTGATTCGCTCTCACCACCTCATATTTGTATGTTTTCAAACCACTCCATACAAGCTTCATTGACGCGTACGACACACAGTAACGTGTATTTATGACTGTGTGGGCCCGCGTGCTCAGTGTGTTCGTAGCGCGTTGGACTACGGGTGACTAGTCCTCTGTAAGTGCCGGCTCAACTCCGCGGACTGGCAGAAAAGCTACAGGTTCCCCAGATTTACGGTGTTTATGGCACCGAGCCGAAGGGTTACGATGTCCATCGAGCTCAAGTGCTTCTGGATCGGGAAAAAAAAAAAATGACTGTCTAGAAATCTGCTCAATATAGAATCAGAACCAAAATGAATATAATTATATACTGCAGCTGTGGTATACCAACTTTACGGATGAGAAAACTAGAAAATGACAACAATACATGCATACACTTTCTACCTTCCATACACCTTGTCTGCGAAAGATCTTACACGTTGTTCTGGTTAAGAGCTTTCTTTAACCAAGAACTCCTTACACAATGTCAACATGAACAAATTAATATCATAATCTAGGAAAGACAATGGATACAAAGCAAAAGGCCCGCCACGTAAAAGGTGGACATCATAGATAAAAGAACAATATTCAGTACAATCTAATGCAGAAATCTCTTCTTTTCCTGACGCTGCAAGGCAAAACAGGATTGGAGAATAGAAGGAAAGACTACTGTATAATAACACTTCCAAGATACTGCTCGATCCTACATATATATACATATATATATATATATATATCACTTTTAATAGAGTGACTGGAGAAGATAATTCTAGAAGGAACAGTGCATGGAAGAAGAGCGAGAGTAGATCTGTGCGCAAATGGATGCAGGATGTCATTGACGTGCTGAGATTGACTGCTGTTGACGAAGGGTATCTTGCACAGAATAGACAATTTGTCAGGGCTGCTGTCATGTAAGCCAAGTTCCAGAAAGGGAAAGCTACTTGACGCTGATGATAAACAGAGTGGCAATGTTAACATTTTGATTCATGTCAATACTTGTCATTTTATCCTTCCTTCACTCATACATTCATGTTTATATAAAGATGTCTGCAAAGGCCTCAATGAAGAACTTTTCAATATCTCCCAGCACATGGGAAAAACTTGCTGCTGACAGAGTTGTCTGGAAAACGATATTGCGCAAAGGCGCAGTCTTTTGAGAAGAGACTTATGTATTAGCTGAAAGACAAGAGAGAAGGGCGAAAACTCAGAAGTTGTCACAGTAAATAACTTGCCAATTGACCGTCTGTAAAAACGAAAAAGGCTATATACATTATACAGGCTACACTGCAATCCCAACTAAATAATTTGACCAGGGCATGAGACCTGTTTTCTACAACTATAAGTGTCACCAAAACAGTGGTTTTATGTCAGGGAAATAACACATCAACAAATATCACTTTAAATGGTAACCGTCTAACCCCAGTTCAAAAATGCTTCTATATTGTGTCCATAGTCACTGCCAGCTCTTTCTTGATGAAGAAATCAACTCTCGAATAGGCAGTGCGGCTACTACATTCGGCAAACTATTAAAGAGAGCGTGGGACAACAAAAAATTAACATTGCAGATGAAGATTCAAATATATTGAACCTGTGTAATTAGTTCTTTACTATATGGCTCAGAAGCATGGACAGCCTACTCAAGGCACGAGAGAAGACTTAACATCTTTCACCTTCGATGTCTCCACAAGATTATGAACATCAGGTGGTACGACAAGATAACCAACTCTGAAGTACTGCAAAGTGCAAACTTGCCTTCCATCATGGGCATGCTCAGCAGTAGAAGACTTAGATGGCTAGAGCATGTGCGAAGAATGGACAATGGCCGCATTCCAAAAAAAATGTTGTTCTGTGAACTTTCGGAGGAGAAGAGACACCAAGGTAGACAGACCACTGCTCAGATATAAGGATGTCTGCAAGGCCTCAATTAATAACTTTTCAATGTCTCCCAGCAAATGGGAAAATCTGGCTGATAATCGAGATATATTGAAAACAACATTACGCAAAGGTGCAGAATCGTTTGTAAAGAGACTTAGGGATGAGCTGAAAGACGAGAGAGACAAGCGAAAACTCAGAAGTTGTCACAGTGAAACACTTGCTTTCGCGTCCATTATTTTTAATATAATGACAACATTAGCGTCTGGTGCCATATCAACACTTGTCCTTTTATTCTTTCTTTAATTATACATACCTGTCCATCATTCTTAGTATAACGACAACCATTGACGATTCGTTTCATAGCAATATCTGTAACGTTAATTTTCTATGTAGATCATCATCATCATCCTTCTTATCATCAAAATGAACATTATTTCAACAACTAACTTATAATATATGTGCTATTGAATACAAGTGTTACAGAAGAGTCCTTCGTATATTTTGGATAGAGAAGAGAACAAACAGATTTATCCAGAAAGAACTCAAAATCAAAACTGGATGATGCTACAAATAAGAAAGAGAAAATTGAGATATTTTAGACATATAAAAAGACATGAAGGGCTGGAGAAGACCATCATGGAAGGAGGCATACCGGCAAAGAGAAGAAGAGGAAGACCACGGAGAAGATGGATTCAGGATGTAACTGATGGTTTGAACATGACAGCTGCAGAGGCAGGACATCTGGCCTATGGGAGAGAAATTCCGGAGGACTGTTGGGGTGGCAAAGTTCTGCTCAGGACAAACTATTTGATGATGATGATGAACTTATACATTTGCAGATTGTTATCCAAGCCACCAGACTTACAAGTTTATCAGCAGACATTGCTATCGATGACGTCAAATTACAGACTTGTGAAGAAGGTAGGAAAGGAACTTTCGATGTCAGTTTGTTTTTATTCCTTCGGTCAAAGGTCATGTGGACATAGTAATGAAGAATTAGGGTGTCTGTTGATTTTCTATCCACTCCAGACATTTCTCACTGGAAGCAAGAGGTTTCAGTAGCTAGTTTTAGTAGATACGGTAGCAACCACAGCTTTTCACGTTGAATTACTCCTGTCATAAATATTTTCTTGTGATCATATTATGGATTATTACGTTTCTACTTTCCGAAGTTTAAACACTGTTTTTGGGGATTTCTGTGGCTAAGTGGGTAAGCCGTTGCCATCGTTCTGACGGTCGTTCGTTCAATCCGTGCCATGTCAGTGTGCTCGTGGTGCATTTTTTCCGGAGATTCCAAACATTGTTGCCGGAACTACGTAGTTCACACTTTGTACTATACTCTCGTCAGGTGACGTGTCATTTATGCTGCGAGGGACCGATCCATATCGAGAAAACCCAGTGAATATCTCAACCACTTCCATCTCCTGCGTTTTATTTCCTCGTTGATATTACCGGTAGGCGTCAGTAACCACTTACTAATATAATTTGTTAAAGAGTCCGGGTCGAACTTACATTTCCTGCGGTCATTAGCACGGAGTGACACACTTTTGCAGACCGACAGATGCAATGTGGCAAAACATTTGACAACTTTGCAGTATTATTTCTATCAACTACAATCTTTTCCATCTTCAACGCAAGTTGAGATGACTTGTAAGTTAGACCTGTAGAGAGGTGGGTGAATACACTAAATTCACTTGAAAACCAAAAAGTAGCAGGAAGACTAATTCGCATGCTTCTCTCACGGTCCAAAGGTCAAGGACATGAAGTCCCTCTTGACCTTTAACAAGAGGTCGGTCATAAATAGTAAGAGCTCTGGAAAGGCTAAGTAA
Source organism: Arion vulgaris (assembly GCA_020796225.1). NCBI lineage: Eukaryota > Metazoa > Mollusca > Gastropoda > Stylommatophora > Arionidae > Arion > Arion vulgaris. The sequence continues at coordinate 24,910,206 of CM036761.1, read as the reverse complement.
GTGAACTGTGCATTTTTTTAATGCGTGTTGCTCATGCCGATCTTGAGTAGTCTAGTTCTATCTATATATCTGAGCTGGTGTTAATATGATCTCTGAGACGTTGACGTACGGTGCTCGCCTATAGCTCCAGAAGTATTTGGTTTGAGTCCCAAATGGAGTGTTCGGGATATTCTCCAGTGATCACATATTTAAGTGAGAATGTAGTTCCTAGTCGTATCAGAAACTGGCAATAAATCCTAGGCCCAATGTTCAAGTTGTAAATGTAACAGAGCCCTTTGCAGTTGAAATAGTAGGAAGGAAAACTGCAGCCGGTGTCAAAATAATTAATGCTAGTTAAAATCAAATTCCTACAAATTTCCATTTTCCTGAAAATTAAATCAGTGGTCCACGCCGGTGCTAGGGAGTTCGTGTATTGCGGCTGAGATCTTCTTGTACAAGAAATAGACTGGAGCACACATGGTTATCATTCCTAGACTACTGATTTCTTTATACATATTCAAATAGATACATGGTTATCATTCCTAGACTACTATTTCTTTATACATATTCAAATTGGTTTCCTAACTATTTCGTGAAAGAAATAGAGAATTAGTAAATACGGGAAAATACTTTGTTTAACCATGTGTAATATTTTACACTGTGTTATGGATTTGCACTGTCAATAAAGTGCTCCCAGTGCATGATGCTCTTATCGCATCTGACGGCAGTGTCCAGCTCATGGCCTTATCGTGGCAGAACTGTTTATCACAGGCAGGAAAAAGCGCGAATTTCGAGTAACTAATGCCAAATTTAAGAACGAAAATCCAGTCCTTCGAAACTAAATGCTACAGAAAGATCCTACGAATACCATGGACAGAAAAAGAAAGAACACTGATGTCCTGAAAGAACTAAATTTTAAAGAGAATTGGCTGATAAACAACATACTATACAGAAAAATTACATACTTTGGTCACATCAAGCGTCACGATGGCCTGGAAAGAACAATACTAGAAGGCAGGGTCCCAGGACGCAGAGGCAGACCAAGAAGAAGATGGCTACAAGATATTAAAGAAACCATGAACATGACCATCGACGAAGTGGGTGAACTGGCAAGAGACAGAGTGAATTTCAGATGTGCTGCAAAGAGAGCAACGTCCTATAAAGGATACGCACCTTGATGATGAATGCCAAATAGCCGGCAGTTTCTGGTAGATGGGACTCGCTAACCGTGATAGGTAGCTCATCTAGAAGAAGGCAAACCCTTATTTTACACCACCGTTGCTTTGGTGCCATATATATTCATGGAAAAGGATGTCAAGTATACTCGGAGATCAAAGCAGAAGTCACAATGTCATTGAATTCAATGATATTCTTTCAACTCATATAATGTCCCTATCTGCCAACCTGTATTAATTTGCATTGCCTTTCCCTTGTATGTGTCGACGAATTCAGGAGGAGTAATGAAATCAGAGAAATGTCTGGTCAACCACTAGTAACAACTGTTATAAGAAGGAGACGATGGAGATATGTTGAGCCACAGCCAACTCTAGATAACTAGGCCAGACTACTGACCGGGTATTCCCTGACCTAGATCACAAAAGGGGTCTGAAAATTACAGATGTTTGATAAAACACTGTACGCTTTTTGCAATTTTACTCAATTCTGTGAGTCTATGGTTATTTATTGGTGAAAAATACTCATAATATTGATATTCCTTATTGTTAAACTTAACTTGTTGCATAATATAACTTCGATTTAGCATTTTGTGTTGATTTTAAAATGAATTCGTCTATATACACTAATACTGGAATGCGAGGTCACGTGGTGTAGTTGTGGTCTGATTTCCCATAATTCTTACCTGAATCCGAAGGCCCATAAGTTTACAGTTGGCTCTGGTTGAGCACACCTTGAGGATAAATGATAAAAGAATACCAAAGCAGGCAGTGAAGTGGGATGGAAAGGTTTCAAGAAAGAGAGGACGCCCTAAGGTGACCCTGAAATGAACTTTGCTGAGAGAGGCAAGAAATATCGGTCTCAGTTCCATGGAGAACACTGAGCGAGTTGTCCAGGATAGAACGGTATGGAGAAATTGCTTGCATGCCCTATGTAAAGTATAACAGTACGAGAGGAATTATTATTATTATTATTATTATTTTATGTCCAAATAGTGATCCCACCATCTTCGCTATACATTTACATTACTTCATGCTATCTTTGAGCTGCTGTGCTGAACAATATACACTGTTTATACAATTTGTTTCATTAATCTCGTATATACGCTTGTTTGTACAACTTTTTTTCAGTTTTTCATTTAGTCAACAATACAACTCATGTCACACACACACACACACTGCGCATATCATTTTTATATTCATCATTTTAAATTTGCTTGCAGTATAATCCATTTACAATATATTTATTCCAAAGTGACCACAGTGAGCAGCGACAGCAGTGATAACGATGATGGCAACAAAGACACTGATGAAAATGTAGATGAACGGGAACAATCGGTAATCAGCACTACACCACAAATACGAACAACAGAAGAGAAAGAAACCGACACTGTATTAAAATTAACAACGAAAACTGCAACGTCAAGACCACAAGTTGTAAGTACAACAATCGCGGCGGCATCTACAGCAACAGCAAAAGTAACTACAACAAAATCAGAAACAACGTCAGCGTCAGCAACTGCGGTGCCAACAAGTGAAATAACCTCACCAACAACTACTGCTCCAACAACTATTACTACTACACCAACAACTGCTACAACAACAACTATTACTACTAAAAGAACAACTACTGCACAAACAACTAAACCTACTACGCCAACAACTGTAGCAACTAAACCAACAACTGCTGCGCCAACAACTATAACTACTTCAAGAACAACTACTGCATCAACGACTAAAATTACTACGCCAATAACTGTAGCGACTAAGCCAACAACTGCTGCGCCAACAACTATAACTACAACGCCAACAACTATAACTACTATTCCAACAACTAAAACTGCTATTCCAACAACTAAAATAACAACAGCTGCGCCAACAACGAAAACTACTACACCAACAACAACACCAACTACAACCCCAGCAAAGATTACCAGTAATACAGCGCCAAAATCAACAACTAGAGTAATCCCAACTAAAACTACGACAGAGACGATGACACGCCCAACAACTACAGAGGCATCGTTAACAACTACAACAGCTACTTCAACAGCAACTACAACACCTAAAATTAAAACAACTGTACAAACCGCGGAAGTATTAAAAACCACAATCATCGCGTCTACAATAACAACATCAACTGCTGCAACATCTCCAATAGCAACAACTAGACCTACTAGAGCAACAGGTGCCGCTATCCCAACTACTAAGTCAGAGGCGCTGACTACGATACTACATGCAACAACAACTGCAGCAAGTACTACAAATGACGAAGAAAATACGGAGAATACATCATTTACCTCTGATTATAACGAAGACTATCTTACAACCGTTTTGGTGACAAAAGCTGGTGATGAAGACGACGATGATAAAACAGACACAAGCATTAACTACGACTACGACAGCCACAACAACAACAACAACAGTGACAGTGACGATCACAACAGCAATAATAATGATGAATGGAGAAACACCTTAGAACCAGACTACATAGATACCAACTCAGATTTTAATAATGGATCTGTTAACAACGACACTAGCAACCAGTTTTCCATCACCAGTAACGATATCAATATCAACAAAGATCTTGATAGTACACACCACATGACCGTAACAGAAACAAACAAGTCTGGCGATGATGCAAGACATGGTGCTGTCCAGAAAAAAGATCCTGATTCATCATCACACGCTACAGGTATGCTTCCTCTTATTGGGGGCGTGGCCTCAGCTGTACTTGTCGCAGCGATTGTCATAGCAGTTCTGGCATATATGTGGGCACGGAACCAAAAGCGGAAACAGGACAAGGATGAAGAGGATCAGATGAATATCATCACTGAATATGTGGAAACAAACCTAAGTGTTTAAACTTGACTTATCCAAAAACTCTTCATTTGCATAACAGTAATGTTAATACTTTTCAAACTACGACAACGCTTCAAACATCATCTCTGCATTGAAGATTGGCTGTACTTCTCCTTCTTCTTTGCGTTTGTTCTTTACGACCAATTGTAATCACTCTTTGTGATAGGTTTGATCTTTGCCAAGAACGTGTATACTTTGCACATTGGTTTGGTAGGCCCCTAAACGCATAGACTTCTACACGTTTAGGACACATGCATCCGATTTCATCCTATCTTCCTTAGCCGCCTCTTACGACATGCATGGCAGGTAACAGTGGTTCTATTCTTTACACCCCAAATTTAGGCCCCAGTAACCATTCGGGCGATTGGCTGTACTGATCTTCTATATTTTCTGCCCATGCGATACTGGTAAATTCTGATATTTTGTTGTTTGTTCATCTCTTTATATCCATCTAAATCTTCCTTTTGATAGCATACGTTCAACCATTCATCATATTAGTTTAGTTTAGTTTATTCGACAGATCATCATTACTGCACTATTGAACCAATTAGTCCATAAGTGTTCTAGTGCTCCGATCTTTACTTTATGATGTCTCTCATCGTGCTTTGGCTAAAAACATAAATACTGTGTTATTTACTATTCTTATTTAACTTACAGTATATAGCTCTTGTCTGGCTACATCCCGTTTGATTTGATATTCTTGCAGTTTAGTTAGGATTACAGATCCACCCTCATTAATGAATCGTTTACATATCATATCTACAGGGCCGTGAGGTATATTTCTCAGTATGATGCAAGTCTTCGAAATGCCGCCACTTAAATATTTTTCTTTAAAATAACCTTCAATTGTATATTCGATTTGCTGCTTATGCCGCCCCTCTTACGGTGCTGCCTGGTACGGCCGCTTCTCCGTATCATAGCTCGGCATGAATATCTAAAAGAAAATATTCTTCTAAAATTTATAATAGCAGCTAGAACAATACCTCGTTCACTTTGTATAGCACGCTTGCCAGCAAGTCTGTCGGCCCCTTCATTCAACCTTACATTTTTTTATCACCATATAGAATCACTTTACTTCTGTATGCTATAATATTGTATCTCATTATTCTATCACATCCAAGTTTTTTTTCAACTCTAACAAATTATGATTGCGGTAAAAATATTGAAGAATATCTGTATATCTGTGGCCAAACATATGTAGCAGACCTACCTAACACTTGACAGTGTACCATGTAGCGCATGATAAATAATACCCTACACAAAAAACCCTACGATCATGAAAGAAGCATGTAGTTGACTGTTACTTCTATTAGTCAGTAGTGCCGTAGAATTATAAAATGACGAAAAATAATTGCGAAACTATTATTGTGTTCTTGTGCATTATTTGATTTTTATACTTGCATTTATGTAAAATTAATTTTTGCTGCTCGCTTTACAGTTGGTAAAAAATGTTGGTTACAATTGGCTTATTCTCAGAATGTTCTAAATTGTAGCCACAATTTGTGGGGCTTTTTTGTACATAACTTATTTTCTGAAGAAGTTGTCTAGAAAAAAAAGGATTTTGAGAATGTTTCTTTACTAAACTCGTCCATTAAATGTTATATAATCCTGTTATATGCCTGCATTTCTTGCATTAATTTCACGTAATCCTGACGGACTTACACTTATATTTCTCGCATTCCACGTAATAATGAAAGATTTAAGTTTTATTGCTTTCATTTCACGCAATTCTGAAGTGATAACATTTACTACATGCGTTTCATGTTATCTGTTTCATGTTATATATTTAATGTTATCTATTCCATGTTATGTATTCATATTATATATTCCACACAAGCTGTCTACGCAGAATACTAAAAATAAACTGGCAGGACAAAATTCCAGATACCGAAGTCCTCACAAGAGCAAAAATCCCAAGCGTCAGAACCCTGGTGCAGAAGGCCCAAGTGAGATAGGCTGGTCACGTTGCTCGGTTGCCTGATAAACGCATCCCAAAACAGTTAATGTATGGCGAGCTTGAAGGGTGCGGACGTTCTGCTGTAGGACAGAAAAAAAGGTTTAAAGACAATCTTAAAGTGTCTCTGAAATGCTTCGATATAGACACAGTGTGCTGGGAATCCCTGACGCAAGATCGCCAAATGTGGCTCTGTAACAACACAAGAGAAACCCGCATAGCTGAGAATCATCGCGCCGTTAAAGCACAGAGAAAACGAGTTGCGCGAATAGACAGACCACACAACACCCACATGTCTAACCTTGATCATGTATGCCCCACCTGTGGTAGGGGATTGTGCTCTAGGGTTGGAGTTTACAGTCACCTCCGCACACGCCATAGAGGTGCAGCAGCACTCGTCTGAGGCTGTTGTCATCATCGCTTGTGATGGACGGCTAATATTATTATTATATATTCCTGATAAATGCTTACATTTATTACTTTGATTTCATTTAATTCTGACGGACTTAACATTTGCAACATTCGTTTCATGTTATCTATTTGATGTTATGTAATCATGATAAATGCTTACTAGAGAAGTAAAAATTGACCAAAAATCCGGAGTGAGGCACCCTAAGGCAGTTGATGATTAAGACTGTTCAGATATAAGGATGTCTGCAAGGCCTCAATGAAGAGCTTTTCTATTGGTCTCAGCACATGGGAAAAACTAACTAATGACAGAGTTGTGTTGAAAACTACACTGCGCAAAGGCGCAGTGTTTTGAAAAGAGACTTAGGGATAAGCTGAAAGACAAGAGATGAAAGCGCAAACTCAAAAGCTGTCACAGTAAAACACTTGCCAATTGACGGTACATGTGAAAAATGCCATAATATATATATATTATTACATTGATTACTTTCATTTCACATAATTATGATGGACTTAACATGTACAGCTTGCATTTCATGTAACAATGGCTGGCTTAGAATTATGCTGGTCATTTCACATAATTCTGACGCACTTCTCACTTCAACGTAATTCTAGCGTGTTTAAATTCGCTGTCCGCATTTTATATATTCCTGATAGGTTTACGTTTGTTGTTTCCATTTCAGTCGTCATTTGTTACAATTTTTGTAGGAAAATTCGACCTCACATTCTAGTATTGTTAGATACGGACAAATTCATTTATAAACAATACAACATGTTAAATCAAAGTTATACAGGGTGTTCAAGATAAAAGCAGCCTCATCAAGGGAGACAATCTGTCATATGCTTATGAAAAGGTTCAATTATGACATAGTATAAGTGAACAAGTCTTTTTGTGTTGGTGTGTAATTATGGTGCATATAGGGACAATGAACAAATGTGACGAAAGGATGAGCAAGTCAGAACTGGTTTAAATAGTAAATAAACTAAACGCAATGCAGACCTGGCAACTTATGATTTGTCAATGGGGCTACTTTTATCTTGAACACCCTGTATTATGTTATAAATTAAGTTTAACACTAAGGAACTAAGACATATCAATATTATTAACAATTTTCATCAATAAATAACCGTGTACTCGCAGAATTGTGTAAAATGCACAAAAAAAAAAGCTTACAGTGTTCTATCAAAGACATACAAAACTACCCCACCCCTCATTAAACATAATTTTTTTTTCGATTCCCGTCTGAGCTAGTCGGTCTAATGTTGCAGGGGACCACTGCCTAACATATCTAGTGGGCGTCTGTAGCTTAAGTGGTAGTGAACTCGATCACAACCCAAGTGTATCTGGTTCAAACAACGCGGCGGGCACTTTGGAAGCAAATTTGTTCCCATGGTAACGAACGCTAAAATAGATCACACCGTTCAGAAATCATTGCAAACTACTGAACGTAAAGTGGCGCCTAGAAAATCAACGACTCGTTTACTGTGGTTAATAACGACGTCTTGTAATATGCCATGATTTTCAACATATCTCCATTTTCCTTTAAATGTTATGTAGCTATAAAAATGACGTGTGGTGAGGTAGCTGGGCTGGCCTCACGCACAAATCTCCCTTCTTTCTTAACCAGGCTTAGAACCAGCAGGCAGCGGAATTTTATGTATGCATGTGTGTGCACCATATTAGCTTTAGCACAAACATCTGCACTTTACAAATTCAAAATACGAAAATCCTTCTATTATTAAGATACATACACATTTTGTATTATGCTGGTCGATATTGAAATTAAATTTGTTTCGTCATTCACTAGAAACATGGTTAATTTTTTATATATCATATTTAAGATTATATTTTTTAAAACTATGTGGCAATGCATACGTACATTTGTATATGATGTGTGTAAAATAAAATGTACATTAAAATTTAATTTTTTTATTTCCTCTTCTTTTGTCCTTCTCTGCTTTTTTTGACGTTATGCGTAGCAGTTTTAACTGATGATCGGTTTCCGAGATAGTGCACGCTCAGTCGCTTGATTTGATGTAGTATTGTGGAGTATTAAGATGTCTCTAACTCCATCAATCCATCTTTTTCTTAGTTTGTCCCTTCCTGTTGATGATTCCATTTTCAGGTTGTACGCTCTTGCGACTGGTGTATTCAGGTTCATTCTCACCAAGTGGCCAAACCATTTGAGTCTCTGTTTTTCAATAAATCTAATAGCAGATGTTGTTCCGACTGTTCTTCTAATTTCCTCATTTCGTATTTGATCTCTTCTTATTTCATTTCCTACTTTCCTCAAGAATCTCATTTCCCAGGTGGAAATTTTTCCATTACTTTATTTCATACAACATCATAATAATATATGTGTAGTATATGAAACATTTTGAATGTTAATACAGTAAGCAAAGGTGTCTATGTCAGTACGCATGGTGTCTATGTCAGTAAGCATGGTGTCTATGTCAGTAAGCAAGGTGTCTATGTCAGTAAGCATGGTGTCTATGTCAGCAAGCATGGTATCTATGTCAGTAAGCAAGGTGTCTATGTCAGCAAGCACGGTATCTATGTCAGCAAGCACGGTATCTATGTCAGTAAGCAAGGTGTCTATGTCAGCAAGCATGATGTCTATGTCAGTACGCCTTATTCTACCAAGCTGAAAATTGGTACCCAGCTAAGTTGAAGCCATTTGGAACCAACTTCGGAGCTGGTATGTAAGTGTTCTTAAACTGGCACTTTCAAAAAAGGATTGATCCCGTTTGGGTACTCCATTAGCTCTGTTTTTCTTCTTCTGCGAATAAAGTCAGCTATGCTTCTATTCGTACATAATATTCATGAATAGGAAGATGGTCTGAGATCTTCTCTGGGCCCTCACAATTTATCATAAAGGGTTGCATTCTTAGATCAGGTTTCCATTCTTTCACTGAGAAGGAGGAGACAGTCTCGCATGACCCGTTCTTCAGTCTGATTGCTTCTTCAGTACAAATCAGCAGAGCGTCTTATTCTCATTCTGTGCAGGTGGAATAAAAGAGAACAACAATATGTTCTGAGTCTTAATATCCGTGTTGGTCCCTTTATGTTGAGGCCTTATATGCTTAAGAGAAATATAAAGTTGTCTTTCTTTGTCCTGTAGTCTTTCTTTACTTCTCTCCGCTCTGTTTTTATGGAATGTATCAGGAGTGTCTTTACTTCTGTGTAGCTCTGGAACTGATGAAACTGCTACATATTTCCTCCACTCTTTGTCAGCGCATCTGCCTTCTCGTATCTGAGCATACCACATGAAACTGAGATCCACAGCATATCCAGTTATGCTTATTTCTGTACAGCAGCCAACATTGTTTTACTTCTTGGATGAGCCTTTCCTTTTTCATGAAGGGGAGCTGTTATGCGATAAAGCAGTAGTGTAATCTCAGCTGCCAATGGTATGAGATTTGTTCGAACAACAAACAATAGTATCTGACCAATATCTAGAGATCGGTGTGGCCAAGGCGCTGTCACAGCAGGAACATCGCACTAGGTTCAGTGAGCTGGCACGGATCAAGATCCTACCACACCTCCACAAGGTGACCCTGGAAACAGACAGATGATCATGTCTGGCTAAGTGGTTAGGGATCGAGGGAGAGCTACAGGTAAGGTAGTAGTGCAAGCACAGTCTCGCTGGGCAGGTTAATAATCCTGAATGAACATGAAGGCACGCATATCCTGGCCGATGTATAATGAAAATTTGCGTAAATGCAAAGCAAACGTACGAGTAGTCTGTGAACTAATACCAACTCCTCCTGAGTCAATGGCCGCACCATAATTGCCAGCTGTAAGCAAGAATCCATGAAAACGATGCTACAAGTCAACGGTAGCACCATAATTGCCAGCTCTCGGTAAGTGTCTTTGAGAACGCTGTAACGTATCGTGACGACACAATGGAAGATTGCAGTAAACTCCGTATCAGAGGCCAAGCGCAGATACATTTATTGGGTAAGGTAGGCTGAGCGAAAATTCTAAAGTTGCGTTCTTGTGCCTAACGAAACTACCCTCCCCGGAACAACTGGGCACGGTACTGTTACACTAACAACGTACATTCCAGGAAGAACTGGGGTGGGTGAAGTTGACAAGTGCAAACTTCAGTTGCGTTGCTAGCGCCAAATTAAATGACCCTCTAGAATATATGTGTACAGCATCAGTCCAGTGTTTACCAAGGACAGGGAAAATGCAGAGAAGACATTGAAAATTACAAAGTCCCGATACACGCCTCGAAACGGCTGAGAATACTTTTACTCAAGAATAAATTCACCGTGGATAGAAAAGTAAGACGGATAATGTAAAGGTTAACTAGTACAAACCCAAACATTAACGACGAGCGATACTTCTCGGACGCCGATCTTTCTACACAAGTAATATGTCGTCCAAACACCATGGCTCAGATCATAAAAAGACTAATTAAACAGACGAAAATTGATCGTTAGTTTGACAAGCCCATGTGTCCCTAATGGCAGAGAATGTTCCTAATCTGGAACGACCTCACATACTCAGAAAGGACGAAAATGTAGACATACTCTTAGACGAAGATCATAAAGCCCAAATATACGGCGAAAAATAATCGTTAAAGAGCAACGAATGCAAGAAGCAGCCAAAAAGTGACCGTTCCAATGACTAGCTCTAGAGGGGTCAAAAATGCTCCTAAACCGGAACGACCTAACCCAGTTAGAAAGGTTGCAAAGTAGTAAATGCTCTTTGGCGCAGATAAAAACCCAAATGCACGGTATTAAAAAAGGACATTAAAGAATGTTTATGATACGATGCGTACGGAACGACCTCACCACATGCAGAAAAAATCAGGAAATTCTATAGAGCAGTTGCACTTCACTAATTAACACTGGCCGTAAAAGTACCGAGGACTCAAGGCAAGTGAACCTGACCACAGGTTTCCTGTAACGATCACACTTGAAGAAACTAAACTTCAAGTACATCTGAAGTCAGCGAAGACTTGTCTGTATGGCGGGGGATACCAGTCAAATGGTAGGCGGGCCTCACGCAAAAATCAATCAGACGCGCAATATCAGGCGTCATGACTTCCACCTGAATTAACAGCGGACAATCGCAGAAGAAGTAGAGATCGATAGAGGACACAGAAGCAAACAAATGAGCTGTAGTCGTACCTGAATTTTTCTGTCCCGGTACAACTGGGTTAATATAATGTTCATGTTCTGCTACATTCAAAGCAAAAAAGCTATATTCAACAATATAGTCTACTGATTGGTCTTGTCAATATGGCTGATAAAAAAACGTATCTTCTATATAAAGCATTTCCGTTTTCACAAAGGGAAATACGGAGTGAAAACTCATAATTCCCAGGGAGAGAAAACGTAAGATTTCCCAAAACGATTGTAAACGTTCCTTATCCTGAATGACCTCACTGAATCAGGAAAAAAAGGTTAATCATGAACATGATCTTTGACACAAATCACTTAAACTGCAGTGAGTGGCTGAAAAATGATCAATAAAGAGTGTCCGACCACCAATTTGAGAAAAACCGAAAAATGTAAGACTCTATATTTAGGCAATGGGTGCCGTAATAAATAAGACTCTATATTTAGGCAATGGGTGCCGTAAAAAATAAGAGTATGTGGATCAAATCCTGTGTTTGGTAATTCGTTTTTACCGGAAACTGCAAATACTTATTCATTGTCTATTTTTGTATCATATTAATTGTCTTATATTCACAGACTCTAGAATACAACTTCAGATTTTGCAACCGGCTAACATCCAGAAAAACCCGGTTGTCCAGGGAAGGCAGTTTCAATAAGAACAAGAAAGCAACTTTTGGTTTTGCACTCGGCAAACATGACTCTACAATTCACTTGCGCTTGGCCTCTGACACATAGTTTACTGCAGTTTTCCCTTGTGTCGACACGTTACATTGGTCTCAACTAGTCTTGCTGAGAGCAGGCCATTATGGTGCAACTATTGACTCTGTGTACGTGAGTTTACGCTTACAGACGACTCGTGCCAGTTTCTTACTCCGTTTTCTGGTCATTTGTTTTTATTTATGCCACTTTTTTATCACTAGACGTCGACCAAGAGACACGTGTGGGCACATCCACTCTAGGATTCTGCTCTTTCGTATTGCGAACACATCGCATAGCGTTGGTGTCTGCCATTTTCCTACTACCTTATCGCAGGATAGCTCTCCGTCAATCCCTACCCACTTAACCAGACTACAGTGTGATAGTTTGTTTCCATGGCCACTACGAGGCGGTGGAGTAAGGTCTTGGTCAGAGCAAGCTCACTTACCTTGACACAACCATGTCATTTTATTTTATTGCAGCTGCGGCTCCGAGCAAATATTGCTTCAAAAAACACTATAGTAACAAGTCAGGAGATACATGCCATTTATTGATAGCATCGAGAGATAAATTAGGGACAGTTTTTCTTCATGTCCCTAAAAGACATGTCAGGACTTTTTGCCAGCTTACAGAACATTTGTAAAGATACTTGGTCATCTACGATAGTCGACACATAATGGCAGCAATTTGTTAAACCTACACAGACTCCATACACCACTCACACTTTAGCCGTTTACAACTTCGGCAAAGAATTCCTTCCCCTTCCCCTCGCCACCTTCTTACCACCACACCTATGGAAACAACTATCTGCGGATTCCCATGCATACAGACGCAATGAGCGAGAGAAATGTACAGAAACAGAGTAAGATAACGTGTCGTCTACTTCTTCTTCTTCTTCTTCGAACGCTTCATATCGACCACTTATTAACCACTCTGTGTGACCTGTGTGTGATCTGAGCCAAAGAGCGAGTATACGTTGTGCCAGTTATCCGTCTACAAGTCGGCCAGCACATCCGATTTCTGCGATGCTTTTTAATTTACTAGGGTAGCTTTCCCATGTCCTAAATTAGTCACCTCTTACGACATGCCTTGTAGGTTGCAGTAGTACTACTCGTTGCTTCCCTTACGGACCCCGGCACCATACGGGCGAGATAACGAGTGATAGAGAGTTACGAACCCACGTATTTTTGTACATGGAAAACCAAGCTTACAAGAGACGGACATCTACAATAACAAGGACTCAGAGAAAGCTTCTGTGAAACTCTTATGATAAGTAGCTGTATCCACTTAGCTCACATTCCGGAAGTTGCCTCTTTCAGTCCATTTACTGGATCACCGAGTGGTATACCTTCTGTTTCTCTGGTGTCTCCTGTAGCTTCCTGTTTAGTTATTTTTTTCCACATTTGACAATGCAACTTATCAATGGCCCATCTCTAATCTTAAAATCAGTGTCACTACATTGTATATATATATATATATATATATATATATATATATATATATATATATATATATATATATATATATGAGTTTCATGCATATATATATATATATATATATATATATATAGCGGAAATGTTGATGTGTGGCGAACTTGAAGGGGGCAGACGTACTGCTGGTGGACAGAAAAAACACTTTAAAAACACCCTAAAGTGTCTCTAAAATACTTCGATATAAATACCACGTGCTGGGAATCCCTTGCGCAATATCTCCAAAATGTGACGCTGTAACAACACAAGAGGAACCCGCATAGCTGAGAATGGTCGTGCCGTTGAGGCACAGAGAAAACGAGCTGCAAGACAGAACACACAACACGCACATGTCTAACCTTGCTCATGTATGCCCCCACCTGTGGTAAGGGATTGTATTCTAGGATTGGACTCTACAGTCACCTTCGCATACACTAAAGAGGCGCAGCAGCACATGTATGAGACTGTTGTCATCATCGCTTGCGATGAACGGCTATTTATAATAACGGAAATGATAACAACGTGGCATATTTTTATGCGTTTTCTTATTTGTTACTCGTCTTCTTTCTCTCATTTATTGCATACCCTATCTGTATACTTTTACTTCTCATTTATTGCATACTCTATCTGTATCTTTTACTTCTCATTTTATGCATATCTCTATCTGTATACTTTTACTTCTCATTTGTGCACTATCTCTATCTGTATACTTTTACTTTCATTTGCTTAATCTCTATCTGTATACTTTTACTTCTCATTTATTGCATATCTCTATCTGTATACTTTTACTTCTCATTTACCTTGCATGTACAACTCTCCTAATCATTCTGTAACTGTTATACTTCTCATTTTAGTTACTCCCTATCTGTATACCCTTTACTTCTCATTTTTGCATACCCCTATCTGTATACTTTACTTCTCATTTTTGCATACTCTATCTGTATACTTTTATTCTATGTGTGCATACTCTATCTGTATACTTTTACTTCTCATTTATTGCATACCTCTATCTGTATACTTTTCTTCTCATTTTTGCATACCTATCGTATACTTTTACTTCTCATTTATTGCATACTATCTGTATACTTTTACTTCTCATTTATTGCATACCCTATCTGTATCACTTCTCATATATTGCATACCTCTATCTGTATACTTACTTCTCATTTATTGCATACCTATCTGTATGACTTTTACTTTCATTATTGCATATCTCTTCTGTATACTTTACTTCTTTATTTTTGCATATCCTATCTGTATACTTTTACTTCTATTTATTGCATACCTCTATCTGTATACTTTTATTCTCATTTATTGATATCTCTATCTGTATACTTTTACTTCCATTTAGTTGCATACCTCTATCTGTATACTTTACTTCTCATTTATTGCATAACCTATCTGTATACTTTTACTTCTCATTTATTGCATATCTCTATCTGTATACCTTTTACTTCTCATTTAGCATATCTCTATCTGTATACTTTACTTCTATTTATTGCATACCTCTATCTGTATACTTTACTTCTCATTTTGATACCTCTATCTGTAACTTTTACTTCATTTATTGCATACCTCTATCTGTATACTTTTACTTCTCATTTATTGCATACCTCTATCTGTATACTTTTACTTCTCATTTATTGCATATCTCTATCTGTATACTTTTACTTCTCATTTATTGCATATCTCTATCTGTATACTTTTACTTCTCATTTATTGCATATCTCTATCTGTATACTTTTACTTCTCATTTATTGCATATCTCTATCTGTATACTTTTACTTCTCATTTATTGCATACCCCTATCTGTATACTTTTACTTCTCATTTATTGCATACCCCTATCTGTATACTTTTACTTCTCATTTATTGCATATCCCTATCTGTATACTTTTACTTCTCATTTATTGCATACCTCTATCTGTATACTTTTACTTCTCATTTATTGCATATCTCTATCTGTATACTTTCCCTTTTACCCATATCTATATACTTTCACTTTTGACGCTAAACCTCGAGATGGGGAATAGTTGGTGTTTCAACGCCTGAAGGGTGTCCACTGGTTATAGTTATTTCTTGTGGCTGTAATATGTATCTTGTGAAAGAGACTGTACAAAAAGAAAAAGGAAATTGTAAAAGAACATTTCAAGTACACATCGGGCTCAATAGTCATCTCTCTCTCTCTCGATTACCGCTTAGACCGATGTACCAGACCTCTCCATAAATCGTATTCATGTGGAAATCTGATTCATGCAGCTTTAGCATTTGTGAGTTTTACGTCACATCTTCAGCACCATTTGGAGCTCTGGTGCTTATCCTTCGGCGATGTGTCCGGTTTCAGCCAGCGTTTACTCTGTTCGCTCTCCGTTCTGTACCCACCTAGTGTTTTTTACGGTGTGGGCTAGCTAGCCTCACTCCCAACCTCCTTAATCGCCTCTTACGACATGCGTGGCAGGTAACAGTGGTTCTATTCGTTACACCAGAATTTGGGCCCTGGTAACCACTCAGGCAACTACTAGTCATCTACGCACACACAGATAAAAATACCACAACTACATTCCCTTGGATATAAAAAAGTGTAATCATCATCACCCGTGATGTACGATTATCAATTAATCTCTAAAGTCATTGATCCACTTTCTTTTCAGATAGAGCAATTACTGACATTCTGAATTGAGACATGGATATATATAAATATAGAAAAGACCTTTTGTCTGACTGTATATGTCTGACTGATTTATTGTCTGGCGTATAGGAAGTCTGAATTTCTTCGTTTCTTTTTGTATCCTGTAGTTGATAAAGACCTTTTGTATCCTGTAGTTGATAAAGACCTTTTGTATCCTGTAGTTGATAAAGACCTTTTGTATTCTGTACTTGATAAAGACCTTTTGGTCGAAACATTGCTGTATCTTGTTTTTGTGCTTTGTAAAACTATATTACTCTCTTTTACATTGTTTCACCTGTAGTAAATACACACAAATATCTATGGAGGTCGAAGATATGTGGTTTTACATTAAGAATGCTGAAAATGAAACAGACAGCTAACATTGTTTATGTTGATGTGTTTAGAGAATTCAGCACACAGAGGAAACACATTATCATCATCACTAAGAGGCAATCATCATTTTTGGGGGAATGTCATGAGAAAAGAAAGATTACAATATGTATTACGTGACAACCAGCAAAATCAATGGGATGTGCGAAGGGCAGTGATGAGATAAAGGAATATAGAAAGAGACAATTTTGATCAATCTAACTTAGTGACTCGGACAAACGGTTAGTGTTCACATTATCACATAATACAGGGTGTTCAAGATAATTGCAGCCCCATTGACAAATCGAAAGTTGCCAGATAACCTATCGCGTTGTGTTTATGTACTATTTAAACCGGTTCTGACTAGCTCGTCCTACGTCACATTTGTTCATCGCCCCTTCCCGCACTACAATTACACACCATCACACAACCTTGTCCTATACTACGTCATAACACGGCCTTCTCTTAGTATTTAGATGGAGCTGTCATAACTGAACCTTCTCATTTCATACATATATGCCAGATTCAGCTCCATTGAGAGCTGCTTTAAAGTGAACACCTGTATAATAGAGTGTCAGTGATTGAAAGTGTGTAAGTGTTAACACGTTCACATTATGTAATAGAGTGTCAGTGATTGAGAGAAGCTGTAAGTGTGAACACTGTCAATTTAATGTAGATAGAGCTATGTCAGATGATTGAGGAGAAGCTGTAAGTGTAACACTGTCACATAGACTAGAGTCATAATTTTAGTAGCTGGGTCCTTCACTTTTCCTTGCCAGATCATAATGCTTTCTCACAGTCCTT
Source organism: Arion vulgaris (assembly GCA_020796225.1). Classification (NCBI taxonomy): domain Eukaryota; kingdom Metazoa; phylum Mollusca; class Gastropoda; order Stylommatophora; family Arionidae; genus Arion; species Arion vulgaris. The sequence continues at coordinate 24,892,693 of CM036761.1, read as the reverse complement.
CTCATACAAATGTTTCCTCACAGCTATACGAGGTTTTGAAGGTGTGTGCGCTTCATAGACAGTGTCTTTCGTCGCATCTGCTATCGTTGAGGTCCATCGTGTCCATAAGCATATAATGCAAAGACAAAATATGTCATCAATTCGATATTGGAAATCTTTTTCTACCTCAACCCTAGTCCTATGCATCTCTTTCAACTCTGTTTTAAAAGTTATCCTCATTGTGCTCTATATCTCTCTCTTAATCCGCTGTCTTTGCTGTGTCCACCGCATTACATGTTTTGTTGCCTTTCTTTTTCATTCTGAGAACAAGCTCAACGCATCGCTATCGTCTCCTTTAAATATCTTTATTTACGTCTTCCAGGTCAGTCTATTCTTTCCCCAGGTTGATGATGGAATTAGAGATCACTCTTGCCGTTAAGCATATGTTATTTCTGTGTTTATGTAGTGTGGTCTTGGTATTGACTATCCATCTTTTTCTTGGTCCTCCCTTGGCTCTAGTACCTGATCTCTTTTTATTGTATGCTGTTATTGGTGGATGGTTATATTCTTTTTCTTCTTTTGCCGTCATACTGCTACCGGATTGTTGTCCAGTGTCGTGATTTTCTGTTTTTGTCTTGCGCTGTTCTAGTGGCTTGGGTGATTATTTTTGTTCTTTGACAGTATTCTGCTATGTCATCTAACCATCTTTTTTTGTGGTCTTCTTCTCGTCTTATTTCCTGATACTATGTTATAGAAGACTGTGTATACTGTGAAGTTTTTTCATGATCTTCTTCTCGCCTTATTTCCTGATACTATGTTATAGAATACTGTGTATACTGTGAAGTTTTTTCACGGTCTTCTTCTCTCCTTATTTCCTGATACTATGTTATAGAATACTGTGTATACTGTGAAGTTTTTTCATGGTCTTCTTCTCGCCTTATTTCCTGATACTATGTTATAGAATACTGTGTATACTGTGAAGTTTTTTCACGGTCTTCTTCTCTCCTTATTTCCTGATACTATGTTATAGAATACTGTGTATACTGTGAAGTTTTTTCATGGTCTTCTTCTCGTCTTATTTCCTGATACTATGTTATAGAAGACTGTGTATACTGTGAAGTTTTTCAGGTCTTCTTCTCTCTTATTTCCTGATACTATGTTATAGAAGACTGTGTATACTGTGAAGTTTTTTCATGATCTTCTTCTCGCCTTATTTCCTGATACTATGTTATAGAATACTGTGTATACTGTGAAGTTTTTCACGGTCTTCTTCTCTCTTATTTCCTGATACTATGTTATAGAATACTGTGTATACTGTGAAGTTTTTTCATGGTCTTCTTCTCGCCTTATTTCCTGATACTATGTTATAGAATACTGTGTATACTGTGAAGTTTTTTCACGGTCTTCTTCTCTCTTATTTCCTGATACTATGTTATAGAATACTGTGTATACTGTGAAGTTTTTTCATGGTCTTCTTCTCGTCTTATTTCCTGATACTATGTTATAGAATACTGTGTATACTGTGAAGTTTTTTCACGGTCTTCTTCTCTCCTTATTTCCTGATACTATGTTATAGAAGACTGTGTATACTGTGAAGTTTTTTCGTGGTCTTCTTCTCGCCTTATTTCCTGATACTATGTTATAGAATACTGTGTATACTGTGAAGTTTTTTCACGGTCTTCTTCTCTCCTTATTTCCTGATACTATGTTATAGAATACTGTGTATACTGTGAAGTTTTTTCATGGTCTTCTTCTCGTCTTATTTCCTGATACTATGTTATAGAATACTGTGTATACTGTAAGTTTTTCACGGTCTTCTTCTCTCCTTATTTCCTGATACTATGTTATAGAATACTGTGTATACTGTGAAGTTTTTTCATGGTCTTCTTCTCGTCTTATTTCCTGATACTATGTTATAGAAGACTGTGTATACTGTGAAGTTTTTTCGTGGTCTTCTTCTCGCCTTATTTCCTGATACTATGTTATAGAAGACTGGGAAGTTTGGATGCATTCTTATTTAGTGGTAATATTCTATTCTCATTAAATGCCCAGGTCCGTTAGTACTTGAAATGTGATACTCTTATTGGCCTATGTATACTCAACTATTCTTCTAAGAAGGGGGTCTCGGTGGCTAAGTGGTTAAACCCTCTGCCTTGTGAGTCGAAGGTCGTGGGTTCGAGTCCGGACCACGCCGTTCTGGTCACGATTGCAGTTTTTTCCAGAGACCCCAGGATTGTTGCTGGAGCTACGGAGTTCGTGCTTTGTACAATACTCTCGGCAGGTGGCGTGCCATTTTGCTGAGAGGGACCGAGCCTATGGGTAAACCCGGTACAATGAAGTCAATGCTTCGGCTTAAAACCCTTTTTTAAAACTCTTCTAAGAAGTCTTCCCTCGAATCTGCTTAACATAATTTCTAATTTTTTAATGTGTTTTAAGTTCAAAATTCAAAGAGGCGTACTGTGCACAATAAGATAGTCTGATAGATAAAATATTTATGTAAGTGGGACCACTTTTACACAATCAAAGAGATAACAAAATTATCTAATAATCTCACACTGGACAGTTTTTCAACAAAAATATCTAGTGTTTCAAGTTTAAACTGCAGGAAATGAAATCTTTTTCAAAGTACAGAATCGTAGCAACTTTGTCAGTGAAGTGGAGATACGTGTTAAACCACCAACACTGTCCCCTCATGTTAACTAGTCAGAACAGGTTTACACAGTACAGTAAATGTTTTGGTTGACAACATATTTGCGTGACCACTTCAGTGACCAGTTACTGCCTAAATTGCCCCTGTGGTAGATGTTTATTAGAAAACGTGCGTGAATATGTCTCCTCTTCCTGTTATAAATGTCATATTAAGGTTTCATAAGCTATTCTCATTGATGTCTGTCTGTTTCTTTTCTACCCATAACATCTCATATCAGTTCATATTCTTAATTACAGAGAGCGGATGCACTGACGAGCAATACTGCGATAGAGAATGGGTTTTCTATGGACAAAAGCGATAACATCAACGCTCTAAGAGAAAACATACGCTCTAAAGATTTCAACGAAGAAAAAAAAGAGTATTCTCTATCTCAGTTGCGCAAGTTCTGCATTACCAATAGGTTATTAATATAATATCATTAATAACATTTATTTGGAGAAAAAAAAAAGTAATGCAACAAATGTTACATGTGAAATCAAATGAAGAAAACTTTATTCTGCTCAAGGCAATTGAAATTGTGACTACTGGCATAAGGGAAATAACTTCCTCTACTTCTTCGTTTGTCGTCACACTGCTACCGGGTTGTTGCCCACTGTCGTGGTTTACTGTTATTGTCTTAGTTCATAGTTCATAAGTACGGTTCCAACTTCACTGCAACGGTTCACCCCATAATTGCTCCGTTCCTGTGCCAATGAAAATCAAACGAAATGCTAACAACTGTGAAATGTTTCCTGTGTGAACTAATTCCAGAATGAAACAGCCGCGTACCGCCACAAAAAGGAACCTGCACCGCATAAAATGCATATGGCCGTCGCTAATGTAACAACACAAAACTGTTCATCACTTGAACTGCAATTCTTGTCGAAGGAACATCAATCACGACAAAATCCAGCTTTCTGCACCCGCAATATAACTGCATATGACAGACTGAGCTTGTTCGTTATAACCGCTGTCCGCCATTTTCTGAATACACACTAACACACAACAAACGCACGGTTGACATAGCAAAAAGCATTCCATGTAACATTCACAGCGTTGCTCAAGCACTAACTCAGTAGCTCGGCAAACGAAACCGGAAAATACCTGACCAAACATGGCGAAATGCGCTAGCAAAGTCGTGTTCAGAATCAAACAGTTCTGACTCTGAATGGCCCTCCCGCATTCCGCCATTGCTGGCCAGGTTTTTTTCTTGCGCTGTAATGGCGGCTTGTGTGAAAGTTATTTCTGCTCTTTGACATGATTATGCTATGCCAAATAACCACATTTTTCGTACTCTCCCTCACGCCTTCTTTCCTGATGTTCTGTTGTAGAAAACTCTGTATACTGTAGAGTTTTGATGCATTCTTATTAAGTGACCGAACCACTTCATTCTTTGTTTCTCAATGTAAATCAAACAAGGTTCTGTGCCAACTTTCTTTCTTATGCTGATGTTGGTGACTCTGTCTTTTCTGACGTTGTTGGTAACTTTTCCCAGGAACCGCATTTCACATGTAGTTATTATTTGCGACTGTGTTTTGCTCATTGTCCATGTTTGGCTCTAGTAACACAAAGTATACCGTCTGTAGCTTAAAGCAGTAGTGAGCTTGATCCCAACCCAAGCGTACCTGATTTAAACTCCGCGACTAATATGGAAGCAAATTAGTTCACCTGGATTTTTACGAGCAATAAAAATAAGCCACACCTTTCAGAAAGCAATGGCAGACTAGTGAACGTGTAAGTGGTGCCTAGACAATTGACGACTTGTTTTCTGTTGTTGATGGCTAAGTCCTGTAAAGGATATGCCACGATTTTCAATCATTTTTTCAACACAAAGTAGGTATGAAAATACTGTTGATCGATCATCTTTTGTTTAGCGGCCAGTGAGAATAAGGGAAATAACAATGACTATAAATATAAAAGGGCAATAACAAGTTTAAAAATATATATATCGAATACTAATATTTCCTGTCATTTTCGTGCTGGCCACATTACCAAAAGTAGAAATTCGGACCTGTTAATGATATGTAATATAAAGCACTGAATAGCGCAGATTTCACATGATACGATACGATTAGCGCATTGTATGCCAACGGCTTCGTTTGCGAGTTTCACATTTAGGAACAAATTCGCACATAATTATTTTGATAAACACTAACTAAACAACTCAGCATCCAAAGAAGTTAATTCTTATTTTTCATGTTTGTTGGCCTACACGCTCTGATATAACCAATAAAATGTTCGCCTTAGGTTGAAAGGGGCGTGCCTCGGCTTAAAGAGGCGTTAATCCCCTACTAAACAAACAAACAAACAAGCATATTTAAATGGAAAATGTATTGAACTAGAAAGTATTATGTAAAATTGAAATGATGAATGTTGAATAACATTAGAAGGAGCTTATCATACAAACATCACATTAAATTAGTTACATACAAACATCATAATGTTTTCAACCTGCTATTCGTTTTACCTCTCACATCTCCACTTCTTGCGTCAACTTTCTTGACATTACTATAACTATACACCTATCCACTATCACTACATCAGTATATTATAAACCTACTGATGCACATAGTTTTCTCCTTTATACTTCTTCCCATCCACACTCTTGTCGTGATTCTTTACCATCCTCGCAGCTCTTGCGCCTTCGTCGCCTTTGTAGCGAGGACGATGATTTTCTTGATAGAGCTCGCGAGATGCTTGATTTCTTCCGCAAGCGCCAACACCCTGAGAAGGTGCTTGTATCTGCTATGAATTGAGTTCAGAAAATTACTCGCCAGCAGGCCCTTACCAACCAGCATATGATTGCTAACTCTAACAGGGTAAAACTTATCTTAACTTTCCACCCCATAGTTCACTGGTGAAAAATGTTTTATTCCGTCATCTCTCTATAATTAAGTCAGATCCTGAGACCCGTTCAGTTCTTCCCAACTATACTTTGGTGACTTACAGGTGGGACAGAAGTTTTAATGATATGTTGGTACGCAGTCGCCTTAATCCAATATCCAGAGTCATTTTGGCACTGTCCAGTGTGACCGCCGGCTTTGCAATACGTGTGCTTATGTGATACAGACTCGTACTGTATCTTTTCCTTTAGCCATGTTTGTTATTGAAGATGGTTTCACATGCGAGTCCCGAAATATAATCCACGCTGTCACTTGCAAGCGGTGTGCTAAGGAATATATCGGCGAAACAGGCAAAATGTTCAGTAACCGTTTCGGCCAACACTTACGCGATATACACCAATGCTCTATGACCCCTTTATCCACTCATTTCAATGGAAATGATCATTTGGGTGCTCGCGACCTCTATGTCACTACCTTTCGATCATGTTCCTCTGATGATGATAATCGATTTGCTCTGAAGAATCGCTTTATTTCATTATATGGTACCTTGCGACTTCATGGACTCAACGCTCTACATTCATATGCTTCTTAGTACTTTCTCTTCTCATGATTTATATTTTATATGTGTAGATGTTAAATGTATATGAGTCATATATTTACTTGTATTTTTTTTTGTTTCTCTTCTTTTTCCACTTTTAGTGTTTCTGTCTTTATTTCGTTATTTGTTTTAGTCACATATTTTCATTCATTTTTAACCGTTGAAATATCTTTTTCGAAGTCTATATGTAGTGTTTTGTCACATTCGTCACGTTTGTTGTATCGTCTGCTTGATAAAGGCCTTTTTGGTTGAAACGTTGCTGTGTATTGTCATTGTGTTTGTATTTTGTAAAACTACAGTACTTTGTTATTACATGTTTCGCCAAACATCACATTAAACAAAATACACAACGATTTATAGTAACACTTTTAACTGTGGTAGCCGCACACCTTGAGTTATGTTATGTTATGCGATCGACGTCATGGCACATTGGACATTCCTATTCGTGCTCTGTCCTCCGCTGCAACAGCCATCCTAACGTCCATTTTCTCACCGTACCCATGAGAAGTTGATTAGTATACCTTTGCTCTTCACCACGAAGACGACACTGTCTGGTATGTCCAAACTTAACTCATAATTCTCTAACACTCGTTCCAGTGTCTGAGACTCGCCCATATCACAAAAAATGAGAGCGTGCCGCATTGATGACATTGGCTCCGTCCATCCTTCTGCCCTCTTTAGTTGGGGCATTGTTTGCAAGAAAGTCATCTTTACACTTCACTCCAGCAAGTCCAAGTGTGTACAGCCAAGTCCTTTTCTTGAGATGTGATCTCCGAATGCTGTCCGCCCATTCCACGCTCTTATGAGATCTTACTGTGTTACTGTGCATACAAAAAACAACCAGATCGAAGCACAAATGGTTATTCATCGAAGTGCAACATTGATGATCCAATCAATCAGTCTATCTATCTACATGCGATATGATGAAACTGATAAGGCAGAGGAAGGACGGATGTAGCTCGGTGATCGTATATTAGACGAAAACTTGGAAACTGATGCTAAAAATTCTCACCAAGCATTGTACGAGTAAGACTTCGCAGATAATGAAGTCTTAAATGAGGAGTGTTTTTAACCAGCGATCAATAGGGTTCGTCAGCATACACACTTTCCACATCAGCTTGATGAGCCTGAGCACTTATAGACCTGCACGGAGTGTTATGATTTTTATGGTGTCGATTGAGTCATTAATGTCCTACAGCCACCCTTTCATTCCACCCTGAATGTGTACAACATGGACGAGCGTAGTTGTAGGAAGTTAGTTTACGGGTTTTTATGCAAAAAAAAACTTTGTTTCTAAAAAAACTTTGTTTCATTAATATTATGCTCAAGCGTGATTTGATTAATTTTTGGTGTGTAAAATATAAATAATATCTTGGATTCTCCGAAAGAATTTCATTCTTATTTTTTATGTTTGTTGGCTTACACGTTCTTGTATAACTTTTATAACAATCTCATACAACCAAAACAAGGTCCCTCCTTAGGTTGAAAAGAGCGTGCCTCGGCTTAAAGCGGCTTTAACCATCAACATATGTTGTCTAACCCCTGCTAGTTGTTTTCTGCATTCATTATTTAAGAGAGCACAATTTGATCAACATCAACATCAACCGATTACATAATGCATAGAACATTCGCATATCGAATCGGGCATAAGAGGGATATGGGTTCAATCCCACACTCAACACTACACATGAGGAGTGTTTTATAGTAACACAGAGGGAAAAGAATAGAGGAAAAGAAAGAATAGGAAAAAATTACATTTTTTTCAAATTGTGCTCTCTTAAATAATGAATGCAGAAAACAACTATTACATAATGCATAGATAATTATTTCATCATTATCTGAATTACATTTTTTTTCAAATTGTGCTCTCTTAAATAATGAATGCAGAAAACAACTATTACATAATGCATAGAACATTCGCATATCGAATTTAAATTTCTGCATTGACATTGAGGATAAAATAACTCAAGAGTCGAATTCAGATAATGATGAAATAAATGAACTACTTTTTGCAGATGATCAGTGCCTGATACATCAAAATGAACAAGATCTACAACATCATATTGACATAAGAGGGATATGGGTTCAATCCCACACTCAACACTACACATGTGAGGGAAAAGAATAGACCTTCCTACTCCTGCAAACTTGAACCAAAAATTACATTTTTTTCAAATTGTGCTCTCTTAAATAATGAATGCAGAAAACAACTATTACATAATGCATAGATAATTATTTCATCATTATCTGAATTATTTTTTTCAAATTGTGCATGTGAGGGAAAAGAATAGACCTTCCTACTCCTGCACAACTTGAACCAAAAATTACATTTTTTCAAATTGTGCTCTCTTAAATAATGAATGCAGAAAACAACTATTACATAATGCATAGATAATTATTTCATCATTATCTGAATTATTTTTTTCAAATTGTGCATGTGAGGGAAAAGAATAGACCTTCCTACTCCTGCACAACTTGAACCAAAAAATTACATTTTTTTTCAAATTGTGCTCTCTTAAATAATGAATGCAGAAAACAACTATTACATAATGCATAGATAATTATTTCATCATTATCTGAATTACATTTTTTTTCAAATTGTGCTCTCTTAAATAATGAATGCAGAAAACAACTATTACATAATGCATAGAACATTCGCATATCGAATTTAAATTTCTGCATTGACATTGAGGATAAAATAACTCAAGAGTCGAATTCAGATAATGATGAAATAAATGAACTACTTTTTGCAGATGATCAGTGCCTGATACATCAAAATGAACAAGATCTACAACATCATATTGACACTTTGAACAATAATTGTGTGAAACATGACATGAAAATCAACAACACTAAAACAGAAATAATGAATATGGGAAGAAAACATAATAATCTAGACATCCATGTCAATGCACTAAAATAAACCAAGTGAAAGAATTCAAATACTTAGGAAGCATATTCACAGAAGACGGAAAACTAGATAGAGAGATAGAGGCTAGAGTACAAAAGCAAATGCTGTAACCTACCAGCTAGCCCCATTGTTAAGGCACCCAAAATTTCACAGGCAGCTAAGAAACAAATGATCAACAGCATTTTTATACCTACTTTGTGTTACCAGAGCCAAACATGGACATTGAGCAAAGCGCAGTCACAAAAATAACTACATGTGAAATGCGTTGCCTGAGAAAAGTTACCAACAACACAAGAAAAGACAGAATCACCAACATCAGCATAAGAAAGAAAGTTGGCACAAAACCGTGCTTGAATTATATAGATAAACAAAGAATGAAGTGGTTTGGCCACTTAATAAGAATGCATCCAAACTCCACAGTATACAGAGTCTTCTACAACAGAACATCGGGAAAGAAGGCAAGAGGAAGACCACGGAAAAGATGGTTAGATGGCGTGGCAGCATCCTGTGAAAGAGCAAAGATAACAATCACACAAGCCACCAGAACAGCACAAGACAAAAACAGAAAACCACGACACTGGGCAACAACCCGGTAGCAGTGTGACGACAAAAGAAGAAGAAGAACCATCAACATAACAAACAATTAATAAGCTCAATGTAATTGCAGCTACAAATGTGTAAGGGTATCTCTTAAAAAGCACCATATGTTTTAGCAGGACCAAATACATTATATGTAGGCCAACTGTACCAGACATTCAGAGCAGAAGAGAAATTGTGCCGTTAGGTTAAAATCAAACCAGTCGACTACAAGTATAAATTACATAGAAAGAAAATAATAATCCATTGACAACTGACTTCACTTCCGGGCAGGAGAATCCTGTCTACCAAGAAAATAGTGGTCGAAATACAATACCTTTAGCATTATTGTAGTTTAGACTTCTGAGAGTAACGAGAAACCATGGCAATGGGTAAGGGGTATCGAATTTTCCACAAAATCCCTCCTGATATGGAAACTCCCTATAGTGTTTTGATGGACAGCAAGGCTATGGAGGACTCGCTGATGTTTGAGTCCGGAGCAGTGGTTGTTTTGAGTAAGTTTTATTCATGATTCAGAAACGTGGAAATCACTGATCACGATTCACTCAGTTACAGTAATATGATATGAGATACATTTGCTTGCATACTCCTCGAATTATAACGATTGTTGTTAAGTTTGTAAGAAAATAACCCAACCTAAAATTCATTCTTTATTTTCATTCAGTAACATTGATTGAATGTCAACACCTACTCAGAATAAATTAAAATAAATATGGGGGTGTCACAATAGTCAAACTCAAAGGTGTCATGACTGGATTTTAAAAATTGATGATTACGTCTAAAACAAGATTCATGAAATGGTTGATATCTGGAACTATCTACAAGTTAATATAACACTATGACCGAGTCCAATGCATATATTCCTGAAAGAATAGCAGCAAATGTGAAAGATAATAAAATCAATGGAATGTTTATAATGGAGCATTAATAGGCAAACCACAACAAATTAGCTTTTTGAAATTAACAGACTGTGCATCCTTGGAGACCATCATCAACCCTTTAGCTGCTAAGGACGTATATATACTTTTTCCCATTCACTTCTAAAGACGCATTAACACTCTGTTATTATCTCTCCTCTGTGGGCTAAAGACATGTTAACACGTTATACATTGCTACTGTCACTGCTATAGGCGTAAATTCACGTTTGTGACCTCGAAACAAAGAGTAGCTATTTTTAGTTCAGACTTCGGAAAGTATGTAGCAGCGAAAGGGTTAAAAGATGAAGAAAGATGGAGGTGGTTTGGACATGTATGTCATATGCCAGTGGGGGCATTGGCTAGGATAGCTCTCAAATGGACAGCGGGTGGGAAGAGAAGGCCTGGACGTCCAAAGGAAACATGGAACAGAACGGTGGAGAGGGAGTTGAGGGTGTGTGACCTGACTTGGGAGAAGGTTGGTAGAAAGGCAGCAGAATGTCTCTTGTGGAAGCCTTACGTGTCAATCAGGACATGAAGAGGATATAAATATATTAATAAAGAAATCCAAGGAGGGTTGATTTACACAAGTTACCAAATTCTATTCTTTCTCCTGTCTTTTAAAAGCACATCACCTGGCACATGGGAAGAAACAAGGAGACCGTTTTCATGCTATTTATGTTTGTGAGTTTTGTCTAACCCCTGCTAGTTGTTTTCTGCATTCATTATCAACCACCAAGTTAACCACTGCTGTTTATTTTACACATAGAACATGAATATGTTGTACCACGCTAGACCTCTGCTGCATGTAGGACAGGCACATCTAAATTTTGGCCAAAGTGTAGACCTATGAATATTATTTAAGAGAGCACAATTTGAAAAAATGTAATTTTTGGTTCAAGTTGTGCAGGAGTAGGAGGGTCTATTCTTTTCCCTCACATGTTTAGTGTTGAGTGTGGGATTGAACCCATATCCCTCTTATGCCCGATTCGATATGCGAATGTTCTATGCATTATGTAATCGGTCCCACAAAATCAAAGAAACAAGTAAAATGAGAGTAAACAACAATGTATCCAATATGTATTTAATGAACAGTTTTGTTCTACTAATCATTGGTTATCAGAGAAATTCATATTATAATGAAACTATTATTTTTTCAGCAATGGATGAAGTGGAGTCATTACGCAAGCAGTATACCAAAATTATAGATGCTTATGGTTGCCTGGGAGCTTTGTGTTTAAATGCAGGTATGTTGAAATTAACCCAAGGGAAATATAACAAAATAGGTATATATTCAGTTTAGCTTAGTTTAGCCATAAGATCATCACTGCACATCAAACCAATTAGTCAGTAAGTGCTCTGATCTCTTCCTCAGTATATCTCTCAGCGTGTGACAACTGATAACACCAGTTCTGTGTTGGTTTACTATTCTTCTTTAGCTTCCAGTACAGTCCTCTTGTGTCTACATTTTCAGATCTTTCTCAATATTCCACAATGTATATCTATGTATGTGCTTTCTTATTATCGCCTGGGTCAAGTCTTGCTTGTGTGTTGCCGGGGCCCGCAAGGTGAGCAAAGAATAGCAACACTGCAACCTACAAGGCATGTCATAAGAGGCGACTGAGGTAGGGGGTCTAGGAAAGCTACCCTAGTAAATAAAAAGCGTGCAGAATTTGGATGTGCTGGCCTACTTAGATGGCATAATTTGCTCAATCGCTCTTAGGCTCAGATCAAATAGAAATTACAAAGATTGCTTTAACAAAGTGATCAATATGGAGCGTTCAAAGAAAAAGAAAGATCATGTCTCCAATTGAAGGAGTAGAGCACTTTTTCACTTTCTCTAATGAACATTGGATCATCACTTTCGTTTTTGTTCATTATTGTTTATTCATTAAAGTGCAATGCTGATTGTTCTATAAATAAATTATACAATAAAGTACTGATATAATCAGGTGGTTAGTGTGCTTGCTTTACAATTGAAAGACACCTGGTTTTGCTTACAAATATTAGAACCAACCCAGTTAAATAAAGATGGGTTTGTGGCTCTGTTAGTCAGAAAATGAAGGAAAAAGGTAGTGATAGAACTGGCTTCTCAACTCTAATGTCAAATCCTAGTAAAGTGTGACATCTAACATTTCATGCCATTACATCACATATATATTCTATCGGATTATTGATTGTTAGAGAGTTGAAGATGGATAAGAGGGATTTTCACGAATCCCTGTTGGATTAAGACACTAAAATAGATGTTGAATCAATCCAGCGATATAAGGAGTTTGGAGTTACCCATTGTACAAGTAGAACTGGATGTCTGACAGGCAGAGTGAGGGGCATGTTAAATCGGCGAACCACTAGAACCATCAGTATGCATACCCTTCGACATCTGTTTGGGGAGACTGAGCACCTATGTGTCTGCCCAGAGTGCAGTGACGTCGATTCAGTAACCAATGCTATAGGATTCTCTTTACTTTATGCTACAACATTTACTTCAGACGTTATATTTGTGTTATTACTGATGATCCTATCTTGTCACATTTTTCTCGGGGAAGTTGACTTTAGCAAGTTTTAATCCCTATCAAGCAAGGCAGAGAACCTTGCTGGAATTACATAGAGAAACAAAGAATGGAGTGGTTTGGTCACTTAATAAGAATACATCCAAACTCCACAGTATGCAGTCTTCTACAACAGAACTTAAGAGAAAAAAGACGAAAGGAAAACCACGTTTAAAAAAATGGTTAGATGGCATATCAGAATCCTGTCAAAGAGCAAAACTAACAATCACCCAAGCCACCAGAACAGCGCAAGACAAAAACAAAACCACCACACTGGGCAACAACCCAGTAGCAGTGTAATGACAAAAGAAAAAGAATCCCTATCATCCCCTATTGTGGGGTTACTGATAGCAAGGTTGATAACACAATGTGCTAGGAAATCCGGGATTCAGGGCCAGCTTGGGTAAAATTTTCTCAGTGTGTACATGTTGTGCAGTTAGACTAAAGAAAACCCTTATTCTTTACTTGAGGATGTCTCTCGGCGCTAGCATCACGCCAGACGATGTATCAGATCTCCTCATAAATTATATTCATGTGGAAATCTGATTCATGCAGCCTTAGCATTGGTGTGTTTTACATCACATCTTCAGTACCATTTGGAGCTCTGGTGCTTATCCTTCGGGGATATGTCCGGTTTCAGACAGTGTTTACTCGGTTCGCTCTCCGTCTGTAGCCATCTAGTGTTTTTACGGTGTGGGGTAGCTAGCACCACGCCCAACCTCCTTAGTCGCCTCTACGACATGCGTGGCAGGTAACAGTGGTTCTATTCTTTACACCCCAATTTGGGCCCGGTAACCACTCGGGCGCCTTGACGATCTAAATTACAAGTACTTTTAAAGTCAGAATAAGTCTCACCTAAATTGCAAGGGACCACTGGTGATAAGGAAAGCAAACCTTTGTGCAAAAATCAACCAGCGTTGTCATAATAGGAGCCAAGACAACGCCTGAGTTCAAATCGGGCAAATAAATAAGACGAAGATCACCCAAGCCACCAGAACAGCGCAAGACAAAAACAAAACCACCACACTGGGCAACAACCCAGTAGCAGTGTAATGACAAAAGAAAAAGAATCCTATCATCCCCATTTCTTTACACCCCAATTTGGGCCCGTAACCACTCGGCGCCTTGACGATCTAAATTACAAGTACTTTTAAAGTCAGAATAAGTCTCACCTAAATTGCAAGGGACCACTGGTGATAAGGAAAGCAAACCTTTGTGCAAAAATCAACCAGCGTTGTCATAATAGGAGCCAAGACAACGCCTGAGTTCAAATCGGGCAAATAAATAAGGCAAGAAAATCTATCCTCTGTAACTTCCTGAAACTTCTGATTTTATATTTACATCATATTTTTTCTCCCAAGGAAATGAACAAATTCAGTACCTTGTATTAGTCACAAGCTGTTTATCTGTCGGTAAAATTGGGGAGTCTGAGGTATTCAGAATTACTGGCGTTCATTTCGTATCTTTGCGTAATGATCCAACTGATGAAGACAAAGTTTCAGAGGTAAGATAAATTATTTTCTATGTTTCTCATTTCAATATAATTTTTGTTATTTCAAACATTTTTTAATTATTGTTCTGAATGAATAGAATTATATGCATTCTTCTTCTTTTCGTCTGCTTCTTAACGCTCCATATCAACCACTTATTAACCACTCTGTGTGATTTGTGTGTGATCTGAGCCTAAGAACGATTTTAAGAGCTAAGTTGTGCCAGTTATGCACCTACAAGTAGGCCATCACATCCGATTTCTTCAATTCTTTTTATGTACTAGGGTAGCTTCCCAAGGTCCAACATAAGTCGCCTCTTACGACATGCCATGTAGGTCACAGTGGTACTATTCTGTGCTTCCCATGTGGACCCTGGCACCACACAGGTGATATGCATTCAAATGGCTGTGTTTGCCATGTCAAGGTAGATTTGGGAAAGTAACATCAGTTTTTCAGTGAAGATGAGTCTATTTAAGTCCCTAATACTATCAATTCTTTCGTATGGATATGAGAGCTTGACAATAAATAAAGATGTGCAGAGAAAAATTCAGATTTCTTCATATAAATATTGTAGTAGGATTTAGGGGATACTTTTACAACGAATACAAAACAAACAAGTTTGCTAGGAATAAAAATCGCCTGTGTGTTATCGGGGCCCTAAAGGTGAGCAAAGAATAGTAACACTGCAACCTGCAAGGCATGTTGTAAGGGGAGACGTGAGGTAGGGGCCTAGGGAAGCTACCCTAGTAAATAAAAAACGTCTCAGAAAACGGATGTTCTTGCCTACTTGTAGGTGCATAACTGGCTCAATGTACAATGGCTTGTAGGCTGGGATTCCATACAAATCACAAAGAGTGGTTAACAAGTGGTCAATATGAAGCGTTCAAAGAAGAAGAAGAGGTTAGGAATAAAATGACTATACTATATGTCAACAGAAAGCATTTCTGAAAGTGGTGAACCTCTTAAATCTCACATGATTCAGCATAAAACTGATAACTAATCATTCAGTTATGGGAGCAGACATAGCTCTCTGTCAAAAATAATTCTTCAAGGAACAATTAAAGGTAATAGGTCAAGAGGAAGGCAAAGAAAAACACAGACTAATAACGTCAGGGATTGGCCAGAAAAACTTGTTTGCATTGCATGGGAGAGATATAATGACGGTCTGACTTCATTGCAGCGGGTTTTCTATTATGGCTCGTCCCTATCAGCAGAAATGACCCCCACCTGCCGAGAGTGTTGCACA
This sequence comes from Arion vulgaris, assembly GCA_020796225.1. NCBI lineage: Eukaryota > Metazoa > Mollusca > Gastropoda > Stylommatophora > Arionidae > Arion > Arion vulgaris. Next base: position 24,876,874 of record CM036761.1, on the reverse strand, counting down.
AAGCATGAACTCCATAGCTCCAACAACACTCCTAGGAGTCTCCAGAAAAACATTCACTCATGAGCCACACAGCGCTGTCTGGATTCCGTTCTGCGGCTTTTGGAATGCAAGACAACATCTTAGTCACTGAGACAAAAGTACTCAATGTGTTGGCGATTCCATCGTAGTCCCCTTACAGTCTTAATGTGTTATGGGCATTTTTATTATTATGATATATATACATTCTTAGTGTATTATATGAAAACTGAATATATATATATTCACCTTCTGTTGTATACACTCTGAGATGATGTCAATTTGAATATGTTGAGTCAAAGCAGTGGTCATTCTAAAACTTCTATCACCTTCAGTTTAACCCAGATTGACACCGGTGATGACCACATGAGGTTTTTTTAAGCTAAGTTCCACCCAAAAACATGTAAATAAAATATATTCGTTCAAATGAGGTCTAAAGGCGAAGGTTTTACTTCATTGCACCGGCTTTTCCCGTATGGCTCTGTCCCGGTCAGCAGAAATGGTACGCCATCTACCAAGAGTGTTGCACAAAGCACAATCTTAGTAGCTCCAGCAACAATCCTAGAAACATGAAACAATCATGAAAAATTGCACATCCCAGATTTGAATCCACAACCTTCAGAATGACAGTCAAACATCTGAACCACTTCGTCATAGAGACCCCTCTATTATACTTAAGTCCCTATCATACTCAATATATTCAGTTCTGGATCTTAACTGTTGAAGAGAACAAAATCTACTTGATCATAAGTTATGAGCATAGTTAGAAGTCACACAGACAACAATACACTTGAACAAACAATGAAATGTGATCTTCGTGATAGAGAGAGAAAATATTCTAATCACCTTCTCATGAGTACGGTGGGCTTTGGGATGACTGCTGCTGCAGAGGACGGAGCATGCATGGGAATGACCAATTTGCCATGATGTCGATCAAATATCATAACATAATGAAGCAAATATCTGCATGCTCTCTTTGTGTGTTACATTGAGGAAAATCTGTTTATCTTAGTAATATCTGCATGCTTTCTTTGTGTGTTCTGTTGATGAAAATTTGTATATCTTAGTAAATATCTGCATGCTTTCTTTGTGTGTTCTGTTGATAAAAATCTGTTTATCTTAGTAAATATCTGCATGCTCTCTTTGTGTGTTCTGTTGATGAAAATCTGTTTATCTTAGTAAATATCTGCATGCTCTCTTTGTGTGTTCTGTTGATGAAAATCTGTTTATCTTAGTAGATATCTGCATACTTTCATTGTGTGTTCTGTTGATGAAAATCTGTTTATCTTAGTAAATATCTGCATACTTTCTTTGATGTGTTCTGTTGATGAAAATCTGTTTATCTTAGTAAATATCTGCATACTTTCATTGTGTGTTCTGTTGATGAAAATATGTTTATCTTAGTAAATATCTACAATTATAATTGTTGTTCAATGCTGCATTGATTTTCTATCTCTCATCATCTTACAGATCAGGAAACTGATGAATTCTGGGACTTTCTATTTTACATGGACAGTGGGTGGTAACTCTTGGGACTTGAGTTTATGTGCCCAGAGAAAGCTTCAAGCACAGGACACAGATAATAGATTTTTCTGGTAGGTTCTGTTTCTGGCAGATTATTTTCTTTTTCAGTGCTGCTTAACCTTCTATAACATATTTTTTCATAATTAACTTTGACAGTATTTAGCATGTTGTACTTTCTTTTTCTTTTCTGCAATCATGTTTTGCCTCACGGCATCAGAATAAGAGATTTCTAGAATAGGTTTTTGTGTGAGCTTCATAAACAGTGTCTTTCATTGCCTTTGTTATCTCTGATATCCACCGTTGATGGCGGCCTTTTGCTTGTATCCATTGAATCAAAGTAACATTGCTCTTTGAGGCGCACTGTCAGTTGGTAATCTGCTTATGTGGCCAAGCCATATAATTTGTTGTCTCTTTATGAAGCTCAGTACTGATGTTGCGCCCACTTTTTTCCTGATGTCTTCAATTTTTAATCGGTCTATTCTTGTTACTCCCAGCATTCTGCATAGACACTTTCTCTGTCGTAACTAGTTTTCTTCTATCGTTTATCATTTTAGCACGTTGATAGGTATATAAATCTTAGTTATATCAATATTAGTTAGTGTCTACCTACTCTAAAAAAAACAACATGGATGCATCCTTGTTCTGATCAATGGCACCTCATTGATTACATCATCCCTAGAAAAATTTGAAAATGTGACAGACGGGTTGACAGATGGGACAACAGAGTTACTATAGCTATAAGCAGATGTGTGATCTCTATGTATAACAATTATATTTTTTGTTTAGTTACAAAAATTTTAAGCAGGACGTGAATGAAGTACAGTGATTATAATTTCTCATGTTACAAAATGTAGCCATTTTTTCCCCCACAAACTAGCTTTTCTGTGTTATGTTTCAGAATAGCCAGGTAACACACCTATGGCTAAATTTCAAAGTCAAAATTGTGTTGACTGGCATTAGTACTGAAGTTAATGAGTTTAAAAGTGGGTACAACATCAGTACTGAACTTCATCAAGAAACAATAAATTAAATGGTTAGGCCACATAAGCAGATTACCAATAGACAGTGCAAGTGTGTCTCAAAAAACATCTTTACTCCGATACATTGGATACAAAGCAAAATGCTATCTATGCAAAAGGTGGATATCAGAGATAACAGGCAATGAAAAACACTCTTCATGAAGTGCACACAAAAGCCCATTCCAGAAATCTCTTCTAATTCTGACGCTGTGAGGCAAAACAGGATTCGAAAAAAAGAAATAAGCAAAATAAGTTAATTAGTTTCTGTTTATTGCACATTGTTATTTTGTAAATGTTTCATGTGATGTTAAAACTGAGCAGACTACCTGTTCTACAAGATAGTTTTCTTATCTTCTCTGTCATATCCATCTAATATTGTGTTTTCTTAAGGAACCGAATGCTGCATGTGCACTTTCAGCGATATGGAGTTGATTGCTCAAAGTGGCTACTAAAGGTTAGTTGCCTCGCATTTGTTGGTTTATTTTGATCAGTCTACCAAGCTTTGTATTCCTTTTTTTATTCTCTTAATATACATTGATTCACAATATTTTCTGTTTTCCTTACATTTCTTAAAAATACTTTGATATACATTTTTGCTATATTTTTCTTTGTGATAATATACACTGATTTGCTATTTTTGGTCTACCTATTGATGTTTTCATCCAATTATAGTTCTGTCTGCTTTTGCCCATATATCTTCAGTCTTTCTTTTTTTAATGTTTTGTATCAAGTTACCATGTTTCTTGAAACCTTCAGAATCTCTCTTTCTATAATTCAGCTTTTTCAGAAATTCTTTGATTGTTTGGAATTTTGTCCATGAGAAGAACACCATTTTATATTATTGGTATGAGTAAGTTCTGATGGCCTTCTATATGGTCAGTCAAATCTGGTGACAGTATAACACAGTAGATGTGATATTATAAAGTGGGGTTCTGTGTTTGTACAATTATACCAGTAGCTCATCTGTACAAATGTTTGTTATATTGGTCAATGTACATGCACCTTCTGGGGTTGGAAAAAAGATCAGAATTATACTGACTAAATGTAAGGGTAGAGAATCAATATGTATAACTTTCTGACAACTAACACCCATCATAAAGGCAGGTTGAAAACTGGGTAGATTCCTTCTCATCAAACAGGCTAATGGGTTTGTGGTCAAGATTTTTGACTGTATTCTGAAGCTATGGAGTTTGGGCTTGGTACAATCCTTTGAAGGTGGCGTGCCATTTCTGCAGAAATGGAGTGAGCCAAGGAAGTGAACCCAGTGCAGTGAAATGATTTTTTACTTTTATTTGCTTTTTATTTACTAGGGTAGCTTCCCTAGGCCCCTACTGTAGCCACCTCTACTACACGCGTTGTAGGTCACAGTGTTACTATTCTTTGCTCCTCTTACGAGCCCTGATAACACACTGGCGACTAAAATGTCTAATGTTAATGTGAGACAACTTATTATCAATATATGAAATAAGCAATCATTTTCCAAGCATGTGATGAGAAGGGAGGTTTGTGGCAACTGGTAAATTCAATTGGAGATGAGACTGAGAGAGAAAATTCTGGATAGTCTGTCTTCATATGCATGGATGAGTGTCAACATCAATACTGATAGTCTGCACCAACTACAGGTGTCTGTGAAAATTCATGATCACCTACGCCAGTCGGCATGGAATATGTTTTTACTGTTCATAGCTATGAATTCGGGAGTCTGACTGATTTTGTGTAGGAAGGTTTTCTTTCCTCTTACAGCAAAACACCACAGAAAGCTCACCACATGTGAAGTGAAATGCTTGAGGAATGCAGTGGGGGGGGTCAACAGGATAGATAGACTACGAAATGAGGACATCAGAAGCAGAATGGGCATAACATCATGCACCAAATACATTGAAAGACAGCAAATGCAGTGGTTTGGACATTTAATGAGAGTGAAATACAACCAACCACCAATAACAGCATACAATAAAAAGAGATCAGGTACTAGAGCTAAGGGAAGACCAAGAAAAATATAGACAATATCAAGACCACACTACATAAACACGGTGATAATACAACATGGGCGACTCATCTGGCCCTAGAATGCAAATTAAAGCTCCCATCCTTACGCTTAATGGCAAGAATGGACAACCAACTCCCATCTTCCACCTGGGAATAGACAATAGGTTTGCTTTTCTTTTCCCTTGCCATTCAGACAAGCCTTACTCTGACTTCAGGGAAACTTGTAATTTAGATCCCCAAATAAAGGATCAGTTTCTCCTGTAGTCCTACCATGTACTGTGTGTGCAATGAAATATTTTTTTGGTAGGCTGGCCTCGAACCCAGAATTTCCATCTCACGTGGTCACTAGCGTAGAGTGTTAACTATTTTGTTATCGATGACCCTAGCACAGGATGATGATACTATATGTGATTTTATTTGCTACTAATTACTAATATAAATCACTTCTAATTTGTTCAGGTGATGTGTGGTGGTGTGGAAATCAGAACTATTTATGCTGGTCACCGACAAGCTAAGGCTTGCCTCATCTCTCGTCTTAGCTGTGAGAGAGCAGGTACAAGGTTCAATGTCCGGGGTGTTAATGATGATGGAAATGTGGCCAATTTTGTTGAAACAGAGCAGGTAATATTCTTATTGCACTTCACAAAGAAAAAGAAAAAGCATTCGTACAATTTTATGTACATGAACAAGAGCAAAGAATGTATAACAATACACTCTGTGAATACAAACAGGATACCAGAAAAATAGGTCAGTAAACAGAAAATAATTAAGAAATAACAACAAAAGCTACACAAATTATTTTTTACATTACTATAGAAGTATCAATACAGCTATAACAAATGCTCGTTATTTGCATTGGGTTTCTTTTTTCTGAGAATGTGCTTTGTTCATGAACCATTGCAAATCACCTTTAGTTTTGCTTTCATAATAAATGTGTATTGTATTTAAATTATTAATTACTTTTACTGTTCTATGTCAGCAGAGCTTGAGTCCACATATGCTATTTACTTGTGCATAATTATTGTATGAACTCTTCTCTATTGGTGGTATTTTAAATCTGAGTTCTTGTGTGATCAGCTTCTGCTATGCAACTACTCCGGTATGTGTCATAAACAGGGCTTGAGGTCTTCACCGGTCCCCATAGTTTGTTTTGTAGGGTTGTTTCTATTGGCCAGATTTACATTCTCACACTGCTCAGGCTAGGGCAGTCTTGCAGGATGTGCTCAGGGGACTGCTGAATCTATGCCTATATTGTCTCTCTTCATTTCAACAATTCATTTTTTAAATCATGAAGGCTAGCATGGCAACTATACATGGAAAGTAAATGATAAAATTTAATCAAAAATAAATTTTCAGAATAGCTCAAACAATATGACTCAAAACTAATATTGCAAAAATTAAAGTAGTGAGGAATTTTAAAAAAATCATAAAACCCAATTGTGTTACAAATCATACAGGAAGTTCAGGATTTTGTATACATGGGGAATCACAGGATGTTGATTCAAAAAAAGACATCATTTGAATGGTCAAGAAAGCAAGTCAACTTTCACCATGCTCAACAAAGTCTGGAATGCTAAAGGATTGAATCTTAAAACAAAACATAAAATATATAGAAGCTATGTCCTGGGAGTGTTATTATACAGTAGTAAATGTTGGAAAATGACCCAAAACATCATACACAAGCTGGAGACATTTCAAAATAAATGTTTAAGCGGAATTCTACGAATATTCTAGCCAAATACAATTGCAAATGAAGAACGTTTAAAATGAACAAACTGTTCATCGCTGGAGACCATCATTCAAAGACGAAGATGTAGGTGGATTGGTCATGTTTGTCATATGCCAGTAGGGACATTGGCTAGAACAGCTCTCCGCTGGACAGCGGATGGGAAAAGAAGGCCTGGACATCTAAAGGAAACATGTAGAAGAGCTGCAGAAAGAAAGTTGAAAGATTGTGGCCTGACATGGGAAACAATAGATAGAAAGGTGGCAGAACGGCAGCAATGGAAGTCTCTTGTGGAAGCCTTATATGTCAAACGGGCCACAAGGGGGATATATATAGATAGAAGGACAAAACCAGAGTTGATGAAGATACAGAAGAACTGAGTTAGGATTTCATAGTTCATAAATACGGTTCCAACTTCACTGCAACGGGTCACCCCATAATTGCTCCTTTCCTGTGCCAATGAATATCACACGAAATGCTAACATCTGTGAAAAGTTTCCTGTGTGAACTAATTCCAGAATGAAACAGCCGCACCGCCACAAAAAGCAACCTGCACCGCATAAAATGCATATGGCCGTCGCGAATGTAGCAACACAAAACTGTTCATCATTTGAATTGCAATTCTTGTCGAAGGGACATCAATCACGGCAAAATCCAGCTTTCTGCACTCGCAATATAACTGCATACGGCAGATTGAGCTTGTTCGTCATAACCGCTGTCGCCATTTTCTGAATACACACAACAAACGCACGGTTGACACAGCAAAAGCATTCCATGTAACAGTCACAGCTCACAGCGTTGCTCAAGCACTAACTCAGTAGTTCGGCAAACGAAACCGAAAATACCCGACCAAACATGGCGGGAATGCGCTAGCAAAGTCGTGTTCAGAATCAAACCATTCTGACTCTGAATGGCCCTTCCGTATTCCGCCATTGTTGGCTAGGATTTAATATTAATGATGAAAGTAAAATAAAGTCAACAACTACTGCCTGTGGAATACAATGACAGATCAGATAAAGAATAAATATATCCTCTAAAGATTAAGGAAAGGTTCTTCAAGGAACTAAATACATTTATTCGTTTATCACGTTTTCATTTTAAGGCCATTAGGGATTTATTATCTGATTCTATATGTTGTGTGCCGTATAAGAGGTGAATTTATTCACTTCTGGTTTATCCTTTACTTGATAAAGGCCTTTTGGTCGAAATGTTGCTGTGTATTGTTTTTGTATTTTGTAAAACTACAGTACTCTGGTTTTACGTGTTTCGCCATTGCTACATGATTTACTGCAGTCTTCCCTTATATCTCATTTTAGAGAGATTAAATTCCGAATAATTGTATTTATTTGAATATAAGGGTTAACAATATATAAATACAGCCAGTAATCTTTTATGATGTGACTTATTACAGGTAATTTTCCTAGAGGAACACATTTCTTCATTTGTACAGACTAGAGGATCTGTTCCACTGTTCTGGGAGCAGCCAGGGTTACAGGTCAAAATATTGCTTTTTTGTTTTTATTCATTTAGTTGAAGGATATTATTACTTTAGATCAGTGCTCTCCAATGCTTTTATAGAGTAGGACGCATCTGACTAATGACTGTTCAGGCGTTGTGTGGCAATTGCAAAATCAATTTTAATATTAAAAAAGGAATTTTAAGATTAAAATTAATTTTACCTAATAACATGAAAATTTAATTATTTGTGACTAAACATTTAGTTTTTGTTTTTAATAATGTGCTCACAAAGAAATTGAAACCTACTGTTATTAAGAATATACTTATTTCTTGAAAGTGTGATTAGAGTTAAAACCGCTCTGTAAAATAGGGCGCCAGGAATGTATCACACGGGTGCCATGTCGCCCTCAGAACCGTGTTGGACCATTTGATCTACCATTGGACCTTTAGATCATTTGTTATTTTCTGCAACTCTTGACCAGTCTATTGTCTATCCCCAGGTGGAAGATAGAATTGGTTGTCCACTCTTGCCGTTAAGCATTGGGGTGGGAGCTTTAATTTGCGTTCAAGGGCCAGATGAATCGCCCTTGTTGTGTTATAACCGTGTTTATGTAGTGTGGTCTTGATATTGTCTATCCATCTTTTTGTTCGTCGTCCCTTCGCTCTATTACCTGATCTCTTTTTATTATATACTGTAAGTGGTGGTTGGTTGTATCCCATTCTCATTTAATGTCCTAACCACTGCATTTGTTGTCTTTTGATGTATTCGGTGCATGAAATTATGCCACCTCTGCTTGAACAGTTATGATATGTATTCTGGGTTTTTTTGTATTGAAGCTGTTATATGTTGCTGAAATAATGCCTTCTATATTCTCTAATGTTGTTGTTTTAATCTGATTTTTGTTTTGGTTGATAAGGTTTCAAAAGAACCATGATAGACAAAAATGTTTAATTGCTTGAAACACATTTATCAAATAGCAAAACATTTGAAATAAAATTTGTCTAAAATAAGTCTAAAGTTGAAGAACTGACTTCATTGCACCGGGTTTTAACTCATATGGCTGCCCACATGCCCAGCTTATTCGTAGCGCGTTGGACTGCGGGTGATTAGCCCTCTGTGTTTGCGGGTTCAATTCCGCAGGCTGGTAGAAAAGCCACAGGTTCCCCAGATTCACAGTGTTCGTGGCACTGAACCAAAGGGTTATGATGTCCATGGCACCGAGCCGAAGAGCTGAAAGCTCAAGTGCTTCTGAATCAGATAAAAACAAAAACACCATATGGCTGGGTGCCTTTCCACAGAAATGACACGCCACCTGCAAGAGTATTGAGAAAAGCATGAACTTCTTATCACTTGCAACAATCTTAGGGAACTCTGGACAAAATGCACTTGTGGACAGAACCGTACGGTATGCATTCGAACCCACAACCTTTGGAGCTGAAGGCAGCAGCTTAACCCCTTAGCCACAGAAACCCCCTTGAATAAGATATGTTCTAGAGGCTGAAACCCAACCGGTCAAGTTCTTCGTACACTATATCAACCACTTGTTAAACCACTCTGTGATTTGTATGTGATCTGACCCTAAGAACGATTGTACCTTGTGTTAGTTCTGTGCCTACAAATAGGCCAGCACAACCGATTTTTGTATTTGCTAGGATAGCTTCCCTAGGCCCCTACCTCAGTCTCCTCCTCCGACATGCCTTGTAGGTTGCAGTGTTACTATTATTTGCTCCCCTTGTGAGTCCCAAGATCACATCCATCAAGTTAATAACTGACAGATTGATTTGTAGTATAGATTGTATCACATTTCCATTTAGGTGGGTTCTCACAAGGTTTATATGTCCAGAGGTTATGAAATGGCAGCCCCAGCTTATGATCGACACCTTCGCACTATCAAGCACCAGTACGGAGACCAGGTCATAGTCAACCTGCTTGGTATGAGAGAAGGAGAGCAGATGCTGAGTCAGGCTTTCATGGTATTTTTTTTTATATTTTCAATTTACTATATTTTTTTTAGTCAGTTTCACTCACAGCTTCTTTATTAATTTATTGATTGATAAGACCATCATCATTGCACTTCAGTGAGTAACCATGTGTGCTTAGATCTCTTTCTTACCCAGGAAGATCTCAGCTGCAGTGCACGACCTCCGTAGCACCAGTGAAGGGCCCTTGGTGTAATTTTGAAGATAGTGAAGATATTTTTGTAGGAATATTGTTCTTAATTATTTCTAATGAATTTTTGCCCAGACAGCAGCTTTCCAGCCTGCTCCTCTTGATTTTGAGCTGCCACTGGTTCTTTTACGTGCTCAAATTGAACCCAGAACCTCCGTTTTCTTGTCCGTCTCCGATAAGACTAGGAACTTGATCTAACCTACACTGTTATCAGGGATCTCTGGAAAAATATCCAGATGATGGCTCTACAAGGGAGCAAGCCTGGTACTTTCAGCATGAGATGAGCACCTAGCCTCTATGCCACAGAGACCTCTCCTTTATTAAAAGTCATTTAGTAGACACACTATAGAGAGGCATTTATAAATATGTTTCAGTCTTAATGATACTGGTTTGAACCCTTCAAAGTTCAGGGTATATGTAATATGAAAACATGTTTTCATACTATAAACCATATTGACAAATACAGTGTTAGGTATATATTATATTTTGACCAACAGCATATGGTGGGTCATGTCAACTTCATGCGGCCATATTTTCTTTCCCATAGCTGTTCTAATACCTAGTTCTCTGGGGTGACCTGAGACGCATTTGCAGTTGAAAAATCCACAGTGGCAAAAAACTTGAGACCACCCATTTAGAAGGCCAGTACTTCTGCGATCAATTTCTGCTATGCAACTGCCCCGGTATGTGTCATAAACAGGGCGGTGCTCTTGCTCTTCACAGGCCCCGTAGTTTGTTCTGAAGGGTTGTTCATGTTAACCAGATTTCCATTCTCATGCTGCTCAGGCTTGGGCAGTCTTGCAAGATGTGCTTATGGGACTACTTTGGCACTTTACAGGTGCAGGCAGCTGAGACCCATTCTGTGGAAGTGTTCTCTGAGACAGCAGTGTCCCATTCTAAGCCTGAAGACTTTTCTGTTTAATGGCTTTATGTTGTCGTGCTCTGGGTTGTATCCTCCATTTTTCTTTCTCCACATCATTTTTCTGAACTGTTTCATTACAAGGTTAGCACAATAACTGCTGAGAGTATATATAGTGGGAATAAAATAAGAAATCCACCTTTTTTTTGGATTCTCCGCAAGGAGTTAATACTTAGTTTTTAATGTTTGTTGGTCTACACAAACTGATATAACAAAACAACGCCACAGCTTAAAAAGGCTTTAATACCCTATTGAACAAACAAACAAAAAATATCCAACCTAAACACTGCCTGGCAGAAGCACAGTTATACAGCTTTGATAGCTACTAATTCACCAAAAGAACCCCATAAACTTTGGAAATACCATAGCAAAAGTTAAATGACATACATGGTTGTGTAAATTTACAAATTTGATATTAGGTAATTAAACACAAATTTGCAGCATCATTAAAGTAAGGTTATTTTTCTTCTTCTGCGATCGCCAGCTGTCAATTCAGGCGTTAGTCATGACATCTGGTTTTACGCTTCTGACTGATTTTTGCGTGAGGGCTGCTTACCATTTGACTGGTGTCCCTCGCCATGTGGTGGGCCTTCGCTGACTTCAGAGGTAGAAGTAAGGTATAAGATCAACATAAAAGAGCATCTGTAGCTCAAGTGGTAGTGAGCTCGATCGCGAACCCAAGCGTACCTGGTTCAAACCCCACGGTGGGCAAGTTTGGAAGCAAATTCGTTTCGTGGATTTTACAAAAGGTAAAAATGGACCTCACCGTTCAGAAAGCAATGGCAAACTACTGAATGTATAAGTGGTGCCTAGAAAATCAACGACTCGTTTGCTGTGGTTGATGGCTACGTCCTTTAGGATATGCCACGATTTTCATTCAAGATGTAAAAGCAATATGCACTTTTTGCTGTTAGAAAAATACAACTCTTTTAGTGGCCCGAACGGAAAAGATTTTTGTCACATACCTTCTGTACACTCAACACATTCTGTTAAATACGGTTATGTCTGACTGCATGTCATTATTTCTTGTTTTTTCCCTAGAACCATCATTCTGCATCCTGTCACAGTCAAGATATTCCTTACTACCATTTTGATTACCATTCAGAAGTGAAGGGATCCAACCTGAAAAATTTGGAGAAACTGAAAGCACGGATCATCAAGCATCTTCACCAGTTTCAGTTCTTCTGTACCAATGGTGAGAACATCACACATCAACAAACTGGAACCATCAGAACAAACTGTTTGGATTGTCTTGACCGGACAAATGCTACACAAACTATGATTGGTTTAGAGGTTTGTTACAGCTTAACAAACTTTTTTTTTATGTGTGTGTAATGTTAATTTCATTCAAGTTCCGTGCCGGTTGGCGTAGGCGATCGTGTCTCTCCACATCGGTCTGTCACTGGTACAATCCATCAACACCGTTGCCGAACCACAATTTCAAGCTGTCCTGCATTTTGTTGCTTTGTCTTCCTCTATCTCTCTGTCCTTGTATTTTGCCTATTGTAACCAAATGTTCTAAACTGCCCCTTCTAATTATATGTCTGAAAAACCTTGATTGTCTGCTTCTTGTTCGATTGATTAGATTTCGATATGAATCAGTCTCCAACATGTTTATTTAGTTTTATGTGTGAAAAATTTAGTAGTTTATGTCAAAATTGAAATGGGGTACATGCACATAAGTGTTCCGCTTTTTATATATTATATTCCTCTTGTACCATTATTCGTTACATAGGGCCTGGTCTATCCTGTGCAACTCGTTCAAACTCTTCTATGGAATTAAGCCAATATTTCTTGTATCTTTTAGTAAAGTTCATTTGAGGGTTTTCATAGGGTGTCCTTCCTTTATTTAAACATTTATTACCTCCAACTTCAATACCTGCTTTATGATTCTTTGATCGTTTCTTCTCAAGGTAAGCCTCAACATATCTCCATCTTCTCTTTCTCAGAATAGTTGTTACTAATGAATGGCCAGACATTCTCTGATTTCTTCATGACTTTTCCTGAATGTATTCCATTTTATGATCATTAAATTTTGCAGACATATGTTTTAAAATGCATTCAACATGCTTTCTTTATATATAATTACATATTACTTGTCCCAAAATATATGTCTGTTCAACATGAGGAAAAGTGGGAGACCACGGAGAAGATGGATTTAGGATGAAACTGATGATGTGGGCATGCCGGCTGCAGAGGTAATCTGGTATATGAGAGAAAGAGAAATTCAGAAGGAATTCTAGCTCTGAAGTCAGAGAATGCATGCCTATATATTGCAGGGGACACTGATAATAAGGAAAGCAGGCTTTCACACAAATATCAGTCGGAAGCATTATACCAAGCGCTCTGATTACGCCTGAATTCATAGCAAGAGAACACAAGAAGAAAAAAGAAGGATGTTAGCGTGGCAAAGTTCTGCTTCTATTTTATGATGATTAACACATGTTAGTAAATATTAGTATGTGCAGATACATTTTATTTGTATTATTCTGTAGTAGAAATGATTAACTAATGCCTTGTTCTTACTTATTTGAATGCTGTTAATGGAAACCTACACTATAAAATGGTAGTAATACCACATCAGTTAATGGCAAACGAATGTGAAGTGTTGCAAATCTCACAGTGCTATGTGTTAATATTTGAAGACAGCGTGGTCAGTTCATATAATCATTATTTACTTTACCTAACATGGGACGGATTAGAGTACTACGTAAGCATTCGCCTATCGACTCAGAGACAAGAGGGCTGTGGTTCAATCTGGCACTCAACATTTCACACATGAGGTAAGGAATTAGCTTTCCTACCTCCTGCACACTAGAATCTAGAAATGTGAAGTGAAGTGACTTCATACCCTAAGGTCTGAAAAGGTTACAGAATTTACGTAGTTTTTACTTATCTGACAGACATTTAAGATAATGAAGGACATACTATGCAATCAATGCTTGTCTATTGAGATGAAAAGAAAAGACATTTTCACTGTTACATACATCCAGTACTCACATAGGGAAGTGACTTTTTGTCCATAAACATGCAGGAGGTAGGAGAATAAGGGGAATGTTCATCTGTCTCTTGGCAACCTATTGTTGGATGAGGACACTAAAATTTACATTGAATCAATCCAGCTGTTTGAGGAGTTTGGAATTACATGTTGTATAAGTAGTGCTGGAAGCTTGAGGGGCAGAGAGAGAAGTGTGTTTAACCAGCGAGTCACAGGAATTATAAGTATGCATACCCTTTGACATATGTTGGAAGAGACTGAGCACCTATGGGTCTGCCCTGATGTCAATTCCTTAACCAGAGGGTAGGAACAAAACCATATACCACCTGCATTGAGCAACAGAAGATCATATGGTTTTGTCATCGTGTCAGAAGGCAAGATCATCAGTTACCTGCACAGACGCTATATCAATGAAGATTTATTCCAAAAGCAAAGAGGTGACTTAAAGAAAGTGATTGACAGCGTTAAAGACTTCTTACTACCATGCAGAATTACTTTAAGCAGTGCCACCCAACAAGCACAGGACCTACTAACTATTCTTCCCTACATCACTTGACGGCATAATGGGAAGATGGAGAGATTGATCAGTCAATAGATAGAACAGTCGTTCATGATAATGTAGGGTATATAATGCAACAAATGCTTGCCTATTGAGATGAGCAAAAATAGAGGTCTTCACTATTACATATATCAAATACTGACACATGGACGGTAACTTTGGGCGAAGAACAAACGAGCAAGAAGAATTCTGGAGGCCTCATGCATTGCCTAAAAGAATAATGTATTAGAGGCTTTCAGAAAGTAATGCACCACATCAGTTTTCTTTTTAGTTTTGTTTTGTTTCTATATTAGATTTTGTACAAGCAACTAGAAGCCTTAGACCTGGCATCAAAACCACAAATGGTTGGACGATTTGAGGAGGTTTACAGACAGATCTGGGTTCATAATGGGGATCACATCAGTCGTATTTACACAGGAACTGGAGCTTTGGGAGGTGGAAGGTCAAAGGTTAGTTCCAAGAATTGTTGTAATCCTATTGTGAAATAGTTTGTTCACTCCTCTTCGCTATTTAATTGACTACATCAACCCGTAGTGCCACAAAATGGTTCTTTTAGCCAATAATGCACTCTTGTCTGTCTTCGTTGTGTAGCATGTCTTTTGACAAATATTGCTCTCATTACCTCAAAGACTTAATATACCGAGTTCTTCAACCTCCATCCACATGTGTATAGTGCCCTGTTGCCACTGTCGTCTTGATCTTCCTCGTCTTCTAGAAACTATGCCTCCTTTTATTGCTGTCTATGAATCACTGGAACTTTACCCTAGCTGTCTTCCTTCCTTCCTATCATCAAATGCTTATTGGTGTGCTTGAAATATTTGTGACTTTGTCATTATCTAGGTCTTGTCTTACGCTGATCTTCATTTCATATTTAATGGAGATCTTGCTCATTGATTCTACCAGTTTGGCTACTCACTATTCTCTTCCTGTTATGCCCCCTATATTGTTGGCTAACTTGATTTCAGAGATTTTTCTTCCATCTATAATACTATTCATACTATTGCCAATAACATTACCAAGTACAGCAGCAGATTTGGTATAATGATTGATTTTGTCTATCCTACTGATTTTGATTCCAGTATTCAGGCATCTAGATCTCTCAGACAATCCAGAACATTTCTAGATGGCAGTAAGCAGAACTATAGATGTTCTTCTGATGGGCAGCTCTTACATGGGGCAGTGGCAACAGAACCAGAGCCTTGTGGCATAAATATTTACATGTAAAGATTACATTTACTAGAATGTAGACTTAACTTTGGCAACAAGAAAATGGGACAGAGACCTAATAACGGCATTACGGAAAGATCTGGGTGACATAACAAGATGACTAGAAGAAGATGAGTGTCAAGCACTAAAATCAAGATAATGGGGTAACTATTGTACAATACCAAAGGACTTTATAAGCAAAGGATTTGCAAGACTGTATTAGTTACTGGTTACTGAACTGACATCATCCTTAGGGCAGAACTATATGTGCTCAACATTTACATAGCAAATGTAACCAACATTCAGACACTTTGGCATATGATATTTTAATATATTGGACTGGATCAGATAGACAAGCAATGATTCAAGACATTCAGTAGACATTATATACCATCTAGTGTAGAAGTCTTGTCTCGGTCAATCCTCAGAAGACATATGTGGATCTTGTGGTGCGCTTTGAATAATTTCATAGTCAATGCTGACCTCCTCGGAGCCACCTTTGATATGAGGTTATTGTCGTCCTTACAGGCTGTGCTATCTTGTGATAATCTTTAGCAACTTATCTTTTAAACATGTTAAACAAACGATACAACATTGCAAGCAAGATCATGCAGCTCTAAAGGTTATGGTAGTTTCACACTTCGAGCAGCAACTACTTGCTCTCCTGTTTCATCAACTGTAGTTTATAAAATTATCATACGTTGTGTTTTAATATTTGACTGCCATTTGAAATCAAAGAACAAGCATCTGAAATAGTTGAATGAAAGGACAGACATCTTTATTCACTAGAGAACTACTTTATAAACAACTTTTATCCAAAACATCATTTGAGCATATGTAGATCATACTATGTACTATATTTACTACCAACTCTCTGTTATCAATGTCAAACATGGTCCTTAACTAAATCCCAAGAGAGAACGATCACAACTTGTGAAATGAACTGTTTAAGAAAAGTTATCAATGTTACAAGGCAGGATAGATTGAGAAATGAGATCATTAGAAATATTGTTGGAATTACACCAAGCATCCAACACATTAGAAGACAACAAATAAAATGATTCAGTCACTTAATGAAACCCGATCTACTACCATCTTGCACCTATAATAACGGCAACCTGGCGCAGAGTCCAAGGAATACCAAGAACCCGATGGATAGATATCACAGATATCCTGACATCAAAGATACAACTACAGATGCAACACAACTGGCACAGGAATAGAAAACTGAAACTCCTCACGTGATAAAGCACATGTGAATAAGACAGACTATGTTTACTTCAAAGCAATGATATTGATATTTACAACTTTTAGTTCACCACATTCAATTTCATCATACATTTGTTTTTGTGGGTCACTCTACTGGTTGTTTTCATGATGACCAATTTTGTAGGAATATTGTACTTTTTTCATATCAACAACGGCACACATCCTACTCATATTTTTATTTTTAACTGCCAGTTAATCTTTATTGTGTGCAATTTGCACATATGACTTACCATGTTTATCCTCTATTACCAAGAGAACTTTGTTGTAGCTCTTGTATAACTTCATTGATTCTCTCCTATTAGCCATACATTGGTCTTCAGCAGGTTTTGTCACAATGAAGATCGTATTTCTTCTTACGTTCGGTTTCATATGCTCGTCTGAACCATGAGATAGGTTGCATCTATGAAGCTGCATGGTGGAGTTCCTCAAGAGTTCCCCATAGCTTGCTTTGTAAGCTTTATTCATGAGGCCATGTTTCATTCGTGTATGTATGATGGACAATGACTGCAGGATGTGCTCTGGAATCTGTTCTATTTCTGTCTGGCATGCATACTGTGCAGTCTGAGCAGGCTTTATTCTGTGCTTGTGATGGTTGAGCCTGCAGTGACCTGTTCTTAGGCGATAGATGAAGTTCATATCAATTTTTGCTTCATTTGCTAGAAGAATCTGTTGCCAGGGTACTCATTGTGAAAGTAATGCAGGATCTATATTTTATATGTTTTCCTGATAACTCAATGAGTATACGCTGAAAGATTTAGACGAGCTGAGTTTGAAGACAATCGTTGGAGTCTCTGAGGAGGTCTAGGCTGACAAAAATCAGTCTTTGCTCAACACATCTGACTTCAGCATAGCCTTTTTGTAATATTAAGTTAGCTTCTCCATTTTCGATCTCCACAAACTTAGCTAGACTTTGTGGTAGTCATCTGTTTTTGGGGTTGCCATCTGGAGGTGGGAGCGGAGTCTTGGTCTGCTTTTTTTCTTACCCTGAAGCTAGCAAGCAGCTAGAGCTGAACTGTCTTGATTATAGACAATCTACTTTTGCTAGTTGGAATTTCTATATTGTTTAAGAAACAAATGTGGTTAACAACAAAAGAAGAAGCCCAAATAGACTGAGAGTATATGATATTGTTGATCACAGAGAGTAAGAATGAAGAGAAAAACAGACCCACCCCTAACACGCATCATCAGGGCTCACCTTGGCTCATGATTGCTCCTCTTACCTGTGGTTGCGCCAGGAATTCCCTGTTCTACTTATTGGACTCTCTGCTCTCCTCAACCCCTCAGAAGAAGGTGCAGCAGTCCAACACTGTCTGAATTTTTTCAATATCCATGCTATTTTCACGATTTGTGCTGCGAATGCCTATTATATGATCCACTCTAAATCATCAATTGTCTTCAGCTTGTGTATGTTCGAGCCTCATTAATATAGGTATTAGCTTTGATCATTTAATTTTTAGCCTGTTTTATATTGTTTGATGTAAACTTTAAATTGAATTATCTTAGCCATTCATTCCTCAAAGAAAGTCTCCATACTGTTATAGATCTAGAAAGAGTAGCTATTGATGGAATTATGTATTATATTCATTAGTCCTGAATAGTGCCTATGTTAATGAATCAATTTGAGTTAAGTACTAACAGAGTCTGTCTACCTCCCACATACTTGGGTATAAACTTTAAGTTATATACATTATGGTCTGCAAAGGTTATGGGACATGTTTAGTGGAGAAGAAAAGCGTAATGCAAAGTAAGTTTGTTTTTTAAATTGAGCAAAATAGGGGTGAGGGGTTCACTTTACGTTACCAGATTTCTAAAAGTGAGGAAAAGAACTGGCACAATATACCTTTTGCATACCTGGACTTAGTCTGCAAAAGCTACAGGAAATTTTCATTTATTTCAAAGAATTAATCAATATTTTAATGAATCTTGGTTTCAACATTCACAGCATCAGAAAACATACTGAGATCAATGACAAGACGCTTCCAAGAGTACACAAAGATAGAAACTGTCCGCATCTGTGTAGGAACCTACAATGTGAATGGTGGCAAGCACTATCGCAGCATTGCCTACAAGCACCAGTCATTGGCAGACTGGCTTCTGGATGCTCATAAAACTCATCCAAGTAAACTTTCATCATTTTAATTCTTGCTATGCTCCTCTCTTTAGTATTACTTAGTGGTTACTTATTTTATTGATTTGGGTGAGAAACATGGACATCCTACTCAAGACATAAGAGGAGACTTAACATTTTTCCCCTTCGATTTCTTCACAAAATTATGAACAGCAGGTGGTACGACAAAATAACCAACTCTAATTTACTGCAATGTGCACACTTGCCTTCCATCATGTGCATGCTCAGCAGTAGAAGACTAAGATGGTTAGAGCATGTGAGAAGAATGGATAATAACTGCATACCATAACAAGTTTTGTTCTGTGAACTTTCAGAAGGGAAGAGGACCAAGGCAGACACTGCTTAGATAAGGATGTCTGCAAGGCCTCAATTAAGAACTTTTCTATTTCTCTTTACTATAAAACATTTTAGTTTTATGGGTTTCACTCGTGTGTTGCCAGGGTTCACAAGGAGAAAAAATAGTAACACTGCTACCGACAAGGCATGTCATAAGAGGTGACTGAGGTAGTGGCCTTGAGAAGCTACCCTAGTAAATAAAAGCGTTGCAGAAATCGGATATGCTGGCCTACTTGTAGGAGCATAACTGGCACGATGTAAATCACTCTTAGGCTCAGATCAAATACAAATCACAAAGAGTGTTTTAACAAGGAGTCGATATGGAGCGTTTGAAGAAGAAGAATTCAGTTTTGTTGAAACTTCCTCAATATAAAATTTTGTTTTGCTTCAGCCTTCTTAATATAAATTTTAATTTTTCTGCTGTCTCCTCAAATTAGAATTTGTTTTTGCTAAATCCCACTCACTTATGATCTATTAGCTATAACCTTATTATTATTATTTTTTTGTGTGCTCAGATATCCTTGTGGACGCAGTCAATTATGAGAAACCAGTGGACATATTTGCTATTGGTTTTGAAGAGATCGTGGACTTAAATGCTAGCAACATCATGAGTGCCAGGTATAACACTTTGTTGTACAAAATCATCTAACTACAATAAAAGTCATATTTCAGTACAAATGTCATATGTTAGGATAAAATGTCTGAATAAATTCTGATATCCAGTTAAATAAACATCATATCTTGTGCATAAAGTGGTATTTATGCTCTGTTGTGGATAAATCTAGATGTTGTTCTTCTGTATGTTGGCTGGATGTATTTTCTCATTTGCCTTCTGTTCTTCTTCTTGAACACTCCATATCGACCACTTGTTAAACCACTACTTTTGTGTTTGGGTATGATATGTAGAATTGATACCTTGTGCAGTATGCACTACAAGTAGACAGCAATCCGATTTCTGCTATTATTTACTAGGTAGCTTCCTGAACCCTACCTCGGTCACCTCTAAACAGCCTTGTAAGTCATGTTATTATTCTTTGCTCCCCATGGCGGCATAGTTGTAATTCTGAATGATTATTTGGAAGCTTTTTTGAATATTACTACATGTCTCTAGCCATTCAGGTGATCCTTACCTGACTTCAGAAACTTATGTTTCAAAATGTATTGTACATTTTCTGGATTTTATAGTCATGTTTTTAATTGTTCCTACTCTTTTTTTTAATCATGTCCCTTATGCTTTATTGAGGCTAATGATTCCTTTCTCTAGATCAATTTTGGTGTGTACTATTTATCAAGACCATTTTTTAATGATATTGTTTTGTTTACGATTAGTTTTTTTCTACATTTTTGTGTATTTCATACAATCTGTCAAAATGTCACTTATTAATTCTTCCTTTATAAACCAGTCTTCTTGATTCACTCAACCACTTGTTAAACCACTCTTTGTGATCTGAGTCTAAGGCATTGTACTTGTGCCAGTT
This sequence comes from Arion vulgaris, assembly GCA_020796225.1. NCBI lineage: Eukaryota > Metazoa > Mollusca > Gastropoda > Stylommatophora > Arionidae > Arion > Arion vulgaris. Next base: position 24,856,080 of record CM036761.1, on the reverse strand, counting down.
ATGCACCTACAAGTAGGTCTGCACATCCGATTTCTGCTACGCTTTTTATTTAGTAGGGTAGGTTCCCTAGGTCCCTACCTGAGTCATTTCTTAGTTGCCTTGTAGGTCGCAGTGTTACTATTCTTTGCTTCCCTTGTGAGTGCCGGCAAAACACAAGTGCTCCAATCTTCTAAAAATTAGATATTCAAAGAAGGCTGTTCAAGCTACAAGAAAAGAATTCCCTTTACACCTGCATGCCTTGGCACAAAAATAAAACTGATTTTTGTCAGCCTAGACCTCCTCAATGGCTTCAACCATGAATGTGAGTAAAATTGATAAAAATTACCGCCTGAGATACTAAGGAAGTGTTATGACACTTCTAGTTGACTGTAAGGGGCTGTTTATCTATAAAGGGGTTTGCATATTGAGTGTATTTATGTCGATTTCTAACCAGATTTTTCTTCTCCACCATCTTGAATTTCATCTTGCATAGACAAACTTATAATTGTTGCGGAGTTGACAATAAATAGCATGGTGAATTTGATTCTTCTTCTTCACCGTTCACCCATATGGAGGCATAGGCCCGCAACCAAGGCTTTCCAAGCCCTCCTATTCAAGGTCAGATCTTTCCACTCTCCCCATTTTCTTTCATTCCGTTTCCAACTTCCGTCTCCAGATATTCCTGGATCTTTCCTCACCTCTATTACCCTGGGGGTTCCATCTGATGACCTGTCTCATGATGCTCTTAGGAGATCTCCTCATTGTGTGTCCTATCCATCGCCACCTTCTGCTCCTTATCTCTTTTCCACTTGCTGTTGTCCCGCTCTATCCCACACTTCCTTGTTTGTGATCCTGTCGTAGATGGAGTATCCTGAGCAGACATATATTGATGAATGTTTGCAACTTTTTGGTGTCTGCAACATTTTAGTGAAATTTGACTCTAATATAAGTATATTATTCAAGTATATTCAAACAATATGACCATATTTTTCATGAATCAGTGGACTGTTAAAAAACAAAGGTCAGTCAACCCTTAAATCTATATTTTTATTTACCTCTTAATTTCCTGGATTATGGTTGTCTGAAATTGAAAATTAAATATTTTTTTTCAACATGTTTGAAGGTTTAAATTTGTACACTTAAACCAACCGTTTTATTATTCTTGTAGTATTACTTAAATTTGTTGAGTTACACAATTTATTTGGGATTTTATTTTTTATCTGTCCGGTAATATTGCTTTCAGTTAATTTGATTTTTAATCCGTTTTTAAAAGGTTTGTATTATTGATTAAATTTACATCTTGAAATTTCAGCCGGTATATATTTGCACTGTGTTGTCGAAATCTTCTGACTATAAAGATAATAGGTAACTTTACTTCAAAGATGGTTGACATAAATGAAGAGCAGACCACATTCTAGTAGATCCACAAGCAGAAATAATAAGGTTATTGACCAAAGGCATACTCTGGTCATGCAGCACTGTCATATCTATCCAAGAACTTGAGGTGAAAATAAGCATTGGTTTGGTGCATTCCATTTTGAAGGAGCATTTGGCCACCTGGAAAGGCTGCACAGAGAGTGTCAGCGAAATTCATGCCAAAGCTGTTAACAATGAAGCAGAAGCAACTTTGTCTGGAAGTATTACAGCACATGCTTTACTGCACTAATGGTGACCATGACTTCCTGAACACCATAATCACAGATGATGAATCATGGGCTTATCAAGGTGCAGTCATCCCAGTTGAGAATTTATCGTCTTTGTGGCCAAACAAGCGAAGGGGTATATTTAGGAATCTGGTGTTGAGCCTGTATTTTTCTTTGACTATCTGCTCACTATGGCTGATGTGGACAGCAAAATACGGAACTCCTTTACTTTCTAGAGCTTATCTGGTACCCAAATGAGGCTAGGTCAACCTGTGAACCGTTGTGGTTGGGAAAAATTTCTCTAGTTTCTATATATACTTGTCCTTTAATTTCAGTTTTTAAACATCTTATGTACTTTTTGTATCTTGTTCATGCCAGACCGAGCCATGTAGTTGTTCTCTTATGGTGTATGGAATTTAATTAACCATCATGTCCAAACTTTGTGAATATAAAGTTTACAATTATACATTTTTTAGTAATGAAAAAACAAAAAAGTGCTCAAAACATGATTTAAAAATCTGCAGAAATAACTCAACCAACTCTAATATTCTGCAGATGTTTTAATCATATTTTTAGCACTTTTTGTTTTTCCAGTATTATTTATTAGATTTAATCTGTTGTTTTTTTAGTTCCATTGGTCTCATGTTTTTGTATGCTGCTGGGAACATGAAACCATAGATTGCATGAATTTTTTAAAATGATCTTTCCTTTAATTTATTCAGTTTAAAGAGTGATGTTTAGGCCGTTAGACCAGATCTCTATAATTCTAAATTTACATTTTTCACTGAGCATTTAGAATGTACATTCTACAATATATGTAGAATTATTCTTTTTCTTATTTTAACCCTTTGAACCCTGGTCACCTGTACCATAAAAACCCCTTCATCTGAGCTCCTGGGCAAAAACATCACATACCAGAGTAATTTTAAAAACATGATAATTTAGCACAATTAAATGCTCTATAATTTGTTATTGACTTACCCCATCATCTCCGTTATTCTGACTTATTATATATTTGTAGAATACTAAACTGTTTAAAATTTACTTGATATTTTATTGGGTCACACCTCCGAATATTCTCAGATTGTTCTCCAAATTGAACATATATGGCTTGAATATCAATTGATTAAAACAATTCTGCATTAAATATCCTCTCACTCACTTTCAATATCCTTATCAGAATGATTACATTTTAATTCATCTTTGATTCATTCAAAACAAGTTCAACAGATTGCTCTGTAGTTATCCTTTTAGAGTGACCATTTCCGAAATTTTCATGAGGAAAAAACCTTATCAGCACACACAAAATTTACACAACAGCATCCACAATCTTGCTATACCATCTAGAACATGTTTGTTTTGTTTTTTATATCACATTTCTACACAATTGATCTTTGATCACTGACAAATAACGATGGAGCCTTCTCAGGACGTTGGGATATGTGATGTTTACATTCAATGACGAAATATTGGGATTACGTGTGCTAAGGGTTAATCATATCTTACTATTTTTATTTTTCATTATTTTTTAGATTGAGTTTGGTGTTCAAATTTCCATAAGTGTCATTGGAACATGAAATCGTTGTTAGTACTGATTATTTTAATTAGCTCCTAGCCACATACTTTAAACCTGATTAAGTTTTTAAAGGTTATATGCAGGGGAACAAACATAATGTCATATACTGAACATGTATAATAAAAATTGTAATTGTAATAGGGTCACAACAGATTGAAACACCACCTATACAATAAATTTGAGATAGGCATCAACGACCTGTGGCTTGGCGAGTATAACAACAGACCATATCCTACAGAACTGCCCCAGTATGTAGACCTGAGAAGAAAGAGGTGGCCCACTTACACCAACATCCAAGACAAACTGTATGGCGTTACTGACAATCTGAGGCAGAAGGCTGCCTTTATTAGAGAATTCGAAATGCCAATCTAGTGAGAAGCATGGAGAAATATACTAAATATTCCATAACAGTTGGGATTAAGATACTCATTAAAATGTTATGGCTAGCAAGTATGCAGAATATGTTGAATATGAACAATTTTTTGTGGGCTTCTAACCTCTTTAAGATGAACCCTCATGGTTGTGAACACTTTGTGACACAATTCCTCTGTCAGTCTCTGCATAAACTATCATAATACCCGCTTGTAGTTGCATTATATTTTCTGGTTTCTTGAGATAAACTTTCTCTTTCAGATATCCCCACAAAACAATCAGTTGCAGGTATGAATATTTAGACTGTGGGGTGATCACATGGAACCACCCTGAAAATATTCAGAATATTGATAGGACATCACACGAAGCCCAAAATATTCATGCAGGAAATCAGAATGTTTTTATAATTTATAAACTCCTTCTTGCATGAATTATTGTGTCTCCATTGGTAGAATAAATGTTATGTAGTATTATACATGAAGAATTAGTAGAGCATCTAATCAAATGAGTTAGAGAACAGGCTCCCATTCGTGAGACCTGGGTTCAATCCCTGGTAAGGCTAAAGACTTTTTTTCTTTCAGGGGCATAAAGAAAAAACTTAACCTGAACAGTTTCGTGGCAAGTGCACTAGCCATGCAGCCATTAAATTCCACAGACTCATCTCCCCCCAGTCCTACACTGCCCTAAAAAGCGGTATTACAGGCAGTAACAGCAGGGTTTTTTATTGTAAAGAATTGCTGGGGATTTTTTGATCGAGTTCATAGATTTGCTTTCAACAAGTTTTTTTTTAAATTTCTTAGCACCACCAATGCCCGGGAGTGGCAGAAAGAAGTTATCAAAACCATCTCCAGAGATCACAAGTATGTTATCATGACCAGCATACAGTTGGTGGGAGTGGTCCTCTATGTATTTATTCGGCCTCACCTCGCTCCATTCATTAGGTAAGTTCAAATCATAAATCATTCTGTATTATGCTGGACTCTGAAATCTTGTTCATTTCAAAATTGAATTGTTGTTATATATAATCCAACAATTTACATCCTCTGATTAATTGATTATCTTCTTCAATGATCTCTGGTCATGCACTTACTGTGGACCACAAACTGGGCAGTCAGCTACATGTCTGTCAGGCTTCTCCAAAGCTTAGTTTTTAGGTTGACTAGGCATGGCCACATGTTGCTTCTCAGCTCACACAGGTGAGGACAATCTAGCAGGATATGCTCCGGTGTCTGTTCCGTCTGCAGACACATGCAGAGAGCTGTTTGACTTATTCCTAGTTTATATAAGTGTTTGTTGAGTCTGCAGTGTCTGGTACGTAGGCAAATATAATGACCTGGTCTGTTGTGCTTAGGTCTTTGAGAACGTCTTGAGGAAAGCTGGCAGACCTGAAGTTGACTGCCCAGTTTGTGGTCCACAGTAAACTAAGTGCAGGACCAGAGATCACTGAAGAAGAATAAATCCTTCTTACTGACTATATCAACTAGTATCATTCTCATTATACTTTAATTTGTTGATGCTAGTAAAGTAGTAAACACTGCTGTCCGGAAAGAAATGAATGTTAAAGACATTTGGCTGATAAACAACATACTATACAGAAAAATTAGATACTTTGGCCACATCAAGCCTGGATAGAACAATTTTGGAGGACAGGGTTCCAGGACACAGAGGCAAACCAAGAAGAAGATGGCTACAAGATATTGAAGAAACTATGAATATGACCATAGGCGAAGTGGGTGAACTGGCTAGAGACAGAGTGAATTTCAGATGCACTGCAAAGAGAGCAATGTCCTGTAAAGGACATGCACCTTGATGATGAGTATGAGAGTAATACAGTTAACGTCTGCATACTTCAGATTTGCTAGTGTAGAAAGCACTAGCTTTCACTCTGTCCATCTTAACTTCATTTTTCTGCACAATTGTATATTTGTTACAAGTTTCTTTTGATTTCAGCATTTACTCTTAAAATTTATATCATTTATAGAGATGTTGCAGTGGATAAAGTGAAAACTGGCCTAGGTGGAGCCACAGGCAACAAAGGTGGAGTTGCAATCCGTTTCCTTCTCAACAGCACGTCTATCTGTTTTGTTTGTGCACATCTAGCTGCCGGCCAAAGTAATGTCACTGAGCGCAATGCTAATTATACAGAAATTACACGCAAGATGTCCTTTCCAATGGTTAGTTTTGTGTGTGTTTTATATTTATTATCCTGTAGTACGATATTTGTGATGTTTTTATTATGTTGTTCGTATTCCTGATGATTGTATCCCAAATCAGCAGTTATTCAGTGAGCTTGACAGTTTTAAAAAACGTAGATGTGTAACAGAAATAGTGTTTCGCTGACACTGAAAGTGTCTAAGAAAACCTTATTATCAATACACGGAAAGACTGCATTAAAAACTATGTACCTGCAGAGGCAGGACTATGGGAAATAGAAATTCCGAAGAACTATTAGAATGGCAAAGTTCTGCACAGAACAAGTTATTTGATGATGATGATGATCCTTAAACAAATTTGAGTGAAGTGGGATCATAGAGCAAAATACTACATTTGTTATGTAGTCATCATCATCAAGTAGCTTGTCCCTTCCGGAACTTGGCTCCCATAACAGCAGTCCTAAAAAACTCTCTGTTCAGTGCAAGTTGACCGGCATCAGCAGCAGTCATTCTCAGATCGTCAATAACATCTTACGCCCATCATCTTCTAGGTTTTTCTCTCATTTTTCTTCCAGGCACTCATAGAGTGTTATGCAGTACACTCGTTAAAAAAATGATATTGCTAACTAATGTGTTATTTATTAGAAAAAAAAACATAACTTAGCGAAAAAGTAGTGTATTACTTTCAATATTATAAACTTTTGTTAGTCGTCATAACATTGCTGCATTGTATTCCTTTATTTATGGACTAGCAATTGCTAACATTGAGAGAAAAATAGGATTCAATGTATAATTTACTGTATTCTTTTGTCTATTAATATTTAAACATTATCTAATAACGAATACATTTTTCTGAGCTCTAATTGAAGTTTGTCACTGAAGTGATATTGACTCAATCATGCAGTTAACATTGATATTCTTTTTTGTTCTGAATGTCTTATGTAACTTTTGATGAATATCGAAATAGGGGGAAGACTGTAGTAAAACTTGGTAAATAGTGAAACACGTACAAACAAAGTACTATAGTTTTACAAACTACAGAAACAGTGACGATAAACAGCAACGTTTGCCTTTGGTCAAAGCTTGCTGTTTATCGTTACTGTTTCTGTATTTTGTACAACTATAGTACTTTGTTTGTAGTTTTTCGCTATTTAACTTTTGATGCAATTTAAAAGTATCAGCGAGTCATAAGATCAGTTCATTTAACTGATGTTTCATTTCAAACTGAAATATATGTTCAATGAAAGCAAGCAAATGATAGTCTTCAAACTCTGCTCAGACTACAATAGAATTTGTTTGTTGCTAAATGTTTAACCAGTTAGAGAAAACCCTGATATCTGCACTGATATGGAACCGATTAAATAACAGATTAGCATCAACTACAACCGTACCAAATAGAAAAGGCTAGCATGACTTTCTGTTACCATTCTGGAACAAGCTCTAAATAGATATTGGCAGCCTTAGGCAGATCACTGTTATTTTAAACAACCTGTGTTTAAAGTTGAGCATGTAAAAGAGACCTCAGCAGTTCAAAATCAAGAAGAACAGACTGAAAAGCCACTGCCCTGGAAAAATTCAGTAGATAAGATTAAAAATAAATTCCTGCAAAATATCTTCACCATCTTCAAATTACATCGGGTACCCTCGCGGGGTGAACAGAGTTTGTGCACTGCCGCTGAGATCTTCCTGTGTAAGAGATCGGAGTATATATGATTACTCACCGACTTGCAATGATGGTGGCTCAATCAATCAATGATTATTTCAAACAAATTAAGTTGACATTTGAAAGTGTACGCTGAAGAAGATACAATTTATAAGTGTATACTTTGAAGTCCTCATCAAAATTTACTGAAATAAAATGATTCTTTAATTTCAGTTCAAACGAACTACTCTAACAGTGTACGATCATACAAACAGCATTTGAAACAAGCACATTGAATATTTGTTATTGTTACCAGACATACAGTTTTCTTAATCAAAACATACATTGATAAATACTTTTCTTTTAATAGACATATACTATTTTAGCAATGCGTTCTATGACACATAACTGTGTTTTCACTAAACATGAGTTCTTAATTTTTACAACCTATTTTAAAATTATAATATGTAGAATTTTTACTTCATTTCTTGAACGATCAAAGCTTAATTTTTATCTGCCTATATACTATTTTTCACTTTCTTTAACAAGTATTTATTTATTTCTCACAGCTACCATTTTCCAGTAAATTTAATCTTATACATGTCACATAATGTTATACCATTTACTATTTGTTATTGAACCTTTCATCTCCAGGAAATTTGTCGTGTGGGTATTCTGTGTTTATTAAGTCGTTTGCATGTTCCCTTAATAATTACTGTATTGGCCTGAATGCAGACCACCATACAATTTGGTTTCTTTTATATCTGATAGTCATTAAGTATTGCTAAGTTTCTTTGCTCATGAATTTTTAATAGTGATACTAACAGTGCAGTTTCTTTAAAAAAATAAGGATTCAAAAATATTGTATGCATTTAGTGTACATCCATCTTATGTGTAGTACCCTTAACTGCTGCGAATTAAAAGACACAGCCTGTTGGAATAAAAACCATCTTCTGAAGAAAATATTATTTCCATAATTTTTGTTGCAGCAGTTGTAAGTAAAACATGTTATCTAGGATAAATTCAGGCCTGTACATTAGTGTTGTTACAGTTATGAAGCATATTATAGTTGTCTTGTGCTACTAATCAGATGTTTCTCTGTGTTGTTCCTGTGTTGTACATTACAATGTAATTCTTTGCCTGTTTTCATTGGCAAAGTACAGTTGCCATTACGTTATGTTCCAGATAACACTGAAATTCTAAACTGTTATTCTTAGTGACAGTTGTGTTCTTGGAAAGCTTCTGATGGTTGCTGTTTCCAGTTTTTAGTTATATGATTTGATTGCTCTTATTTAATCATTTTTACTATACATGTATGTCATATGCCAGTAGAGGCATTGGCTAGGACAGCTCTCAGATGGACAGCGGATGGGAAGAGAAGGCCTGGATGTCCAAAGGAAACATGAAGAAGAACTGTGGAGAGAGAGTTGAAAGAGTGTGGCCTGACGTGGAAGACGGTTGGTAGAAAAGCAGCAAAACAGTGGAAGTCTCTTGTGGAAGCCTTATGTGTCAATTAGGACATGAAGATGATATAGATATAGACTAAACAAGTATATTATTTGAGTTGTATTTCTGTAAATAGTTCTCATAGATATACTATTATCACAATGTGATTTTTATAGATGTTTGTGTCATACAGACTCTGTATTTTATTTTTTTTAGGATTTTATCATCTTATGCTATCCATTTTTTCAGGAAAGTTCATTAAATGGATATGATTTATGAAAATAGCAGCAATAAATCCACAAGGTTTGTTTAAATTTGGGGTGAAAAGATAAATATTTAAACAGCTAACAAAGAATCTCTGTCCCTCTTCGCAGAAATGGCATACCACCTGCCAAAAGTATTGCACAAAGCAAGAACTCTGTAGCTCTAAAAACCCAAGGGATCTTTGGGAAAAAAGCAGTTGGGATCAGAGCAGCATGATCTGAATTCGAACCCATGACCTTTGGAACCCACTGCAAATAGTTTAACCACTTAACCATGAACCACTGCAAATTAGTTTAACCACTAACCATAGAGAACCTGCAAATAGTTTAACTACTTGAACCATGAGAACCAGCAAGTTTAACTACTTAACCATAGAGAACCACTCAAATGTTTAACTCTTCCATGAGAACCCACTGCAAATAGTTTAACTACTTAACCATAGAGAACCCACTGCAAATAGTTTAACCACTTAACCATAGAGAACCCCCGGAAATAACAAAACTAGTACAAAGATGTTCTACTTCTAGTACTGCTGTATTCAGATGAAACATGAACTTGCCAAGAAGTTAAACCACTTCTACAGTCTGCTTGTGAACGGTGATGAAAGTAATATGGCAAGATAAAATTCCATATACCATAATTCTCAACAGAGCTGGTCTCCCTAATATCCACATGATCTTCATGTACTGTGACATACCACATTCTGTTCTCTGGACTGTATCCTACAATAACCAGCGGAAGTATGAGGTCCAGCTGAGCACTGGTCTCAGAACTGGTGAAGCCAGACTGAGACAGATATTTGATGTTGGGCATGTCATTTTGAAACGTGGCTTGTACAAAATCAATCCTTATACCACACCAGTGACACTACATCCATTGTTTGTTTCATGCAATCGCCCAAACCAAGGCATATATGCAGGTTACTTCGGATAAGAGACATCCACTTCACAAGAACACTAATGATGTTAAGGGCACGAGAATCAAGCGTGGCATGTCGTGGATGGCCCAGGCTGAGAGAACAATTGGTCAGGTGACTACGGTTGCGACTCTACCAAAAGGGAAGAATGGATCCCAACAGATGGTAGCATGATGAACTATCTCAACGTTATCATTACTCTTGGAAGAGAATGTAGAGATTGGGGCAACATGAAGGCTGATCTCGCAGTTAAGCAGCTGATAGAAGATAATGCAAGGGATGATGATGTTGTTGTATATACCGATGGGTCGGTTCAACGTGGTGAGAAATCCGGCTGGGGTTTATTGGCTAATGCCATGGTAGGGTTGTTGCAGAGCGAAGTGGGGCATACAGGACAACTACTTCTAGTATGAGGATGGAGGTTGAGGCCGTTACTGCTGCCCTCCATTGGATTTCTGGGACTTCATTTACTGGGGCAGTTGTTGTATCTGACTCTCAGTCGATGCTTCACAAGATCCAGAAGGGCAGGTTTCGGTATGAGTGGATGTCGTCTATAGAAGTTTCTAACCTCCAGCGGCTTACGTGGATATACTGTCCTGGTCATGCGGGTGTTTACGGTAATGGGAGTGCGGACAGGCTTGCATCAACAGCATCGATTGTTGGGGAGTTGAAGATGGATAAGGGGATATTCTTGGTCTCTTGAGACTCTCTGTTGGATGAGGACACTAATATCGGTGTTGAATCGATCAAGCGATTTAAGCAGTTTGGAGTTACCCGTTGTTCAAGTCGAACTGGATGCCTGAGAGGCAGAGTGAGAGGTGTGTTTAATCAGTGAGCCACAGGAACCATCAGTATGCATACTCTTCGATATCTGTTGGGGAGACTGAGCACCTATGGGTCTGCCCGGAGTGCAATGACGTCAGTTTAGTAAGCAATAACCAATGTTTGTTTGGTACTAACAAGATATGATCCCTTTCCTCATGTTAAACCAGCTGCCTTGCATGTCAGCTGGGGACAGCACAAGGCTGGCGGAGAGCAAACCCAGTAAATGCTGGCTAAAACCGGACACATCGCCGAAGGATAAGTACTAGCTCTCCAAATGGTGAAACACACCAATGGCTGCATGAATCAGATTTCCACATGAATAAGAAATGTATGGGGGAAAACTGGTACATCAGTCTAAGCGGTGATCGCAAGAGAGAGAAACATATTCAAGTGTTGTTTATAAATATTTATTTTGTTGGCATTGTTTAGTCAGAACAAGAACAAACATTTACATCAACAATGTTAAACAGTTCTGGTGTGGGGAAGGAATTTGACTGAACGAATGGACAGTGATAAACACTAGTAAAGGTGTATAGACAAACAGTAACTGCTATCATCACTGACAACACTAACGATATTTCAAGGAGAGATCAGATTACCATCTCTCAGTTCTGAACCCAACACATACCACTCAATGTTGTCATGAGCAGAATCCAAACCACAACATACTTCACAATGCTAGTTATTCACATGCCATCATGAAACTCTTGATCAACTCCGTTCACTACAAGTGTTGGATGATGTCCACAAATTGCTACTTTCTTGATAACCAAATAAATGATTGCACATTATTTTTAAAAACAGCAACAACTTACATGCACATACAGACATTACTAAACCAAAGGACAAACACTCAAATATATCTGGACAAGTGTAAAAGAAACATTTAGAGAAGAGGTGGTCAGCTTTCTTACTCTGAGAACCAGTCCCCAATTTCGTCATGTGGGTTTACTAGAACATGCCTGATTGGTTAAGTGAAACCTGTTTCTTTCAATTGCTTAACATACACTCTTGACTCTGTAGAGTTTTTAGTGTAGGAAGGTAAAACAAAAGATAACGGAACCCTTTTTATACCATGTGGTATATAGGGTAATATGGTGTTAGGCTCGTATTTTTAATTGACCATCAGAACACGCTGTGGGATGTGGTCAACATCACATCGGCTACCTTTACTTCCCAGTGCTTTTCCTAGGGTACCCATTTGAGGTGAATCGACCTTAAGGCCATTACAAACTGAAAAAATACCACACCCACTGTGGAATTGAACCCGAAACACTAGTCTAAGAAGCGAGCTCACTAACAGCTACACTACTGAGACTCCCTTTTAGTGTAGATAGTGCTAATAATTTCATGAATAAGTAACACTAATTCATGTTATTATTAATAACCAGAAAGGAGACAGTAACACAAAAATCATTATCTAAGTGCATATTAATTTAATTATCATTGTTCAATCTCATTTTGTATAGTTTATGGACAGCCCCAAAAAGGTAAGGGAGTATACATTCATAGAACACAGCTCAATCTCAGCCTTTTTTCCTCCTGCAAATACAACCATCAATATAATTTATAATAGACGCCACATACACTTTGAAGTGTAAATTATCATACATAAAGATTTCAGTGTCATCTTTACAAGAGTTGTCGTACTAGAAGTAGTCCTGCTGTAAGACTGACACTGATTTTTCTATATATGATGTTTCACTTTTTGTTATACAGCTTTACTGCAATAACCCATACCATTATTTAACAGACCATCCTAATAATTTTATTAGACAAACTGGCAATAACACAACCACCACTCTACCCTGCTTCAAGGTTGTGTTATCTGTAAATTGATTTAATAGAAAATTTGTTCATTATTCGGTTCATTTTGATTGTAGTTATTTTATTTTTAAATAATAGTAGCTTGTTTTTGTGGGCTGTGGTGGTAATTTCTTCTGCAGTAAGTTTATGGTGTTTAGAAGTTTGAAGAAATCTGAACTAGTCTTACAGTGGATACCAGTACACTGTGGCATACCAGGAAATGAAAAGACTGATAAACTTGCATGAGCTGGAGGGAGCTTAACACAACACCACCCAACACAAAGCTTTACAGAAGCAAAGACTCCTGAAACAATCCAGAAAAATGATATGAAGAAAAACAAACGGAGAATACAACACAGAGCGCAGCAGTATAAACACACTAAACAGAAAAGCACAGACCACAGTATTCAGACTTAGAACGGGACACTGCAGTCTCAGAGCACACCTCCATAGAATGGGTCTCAGGGACTCAGCAGCATGCACCTGTGGAGCACCTAACCAGTCCCCAGAGCACATCCTGCAAGACTGCCCCAGTTTGAGCAGTGTGAGAATGGAGACCTGGTCAACAGAAACAATCCTACAAAACAAACTATACGGGACAGGTGAAGACCTCAAGCGCACCGCCCTGTTTATGACACATACTGGAGTAGTCACATAGCAGAAGTTGATAGCAGAAGAAGAAGAAGTTTGAAAAGAGAGTTAAATTTCCCTTATGGATTCATTGATGCTCCACAGTGGCAGTTACATTCCATGTAAAATATCTTAGCATAGTCATTAATTTGCCTGATGCTTTATGTCCCATTATCAATGTTGGGTATCAACACCTGTTAGAGCTGATATGTTTAGTCTTCAATGGAGGTAGTTCCTTCTGTGTGGTGTTCCTGTCAATATTCTTCAACATACTAATTTATTTTTGATATATCTTCAACATCCAACAACTGCTAGTTTTTTTTGTGACATAAGCGAACCTTCCCCTTTTGCCTACCTTCCAATATCCCTGAGTCAATCCACATTGCCATCTTGGAAAGTGTCAGATAATTCTCACACATTTACCTTACACTTAACTGGAGTATCTCCCAAGTGACATTGGTACTATGGTTAGTTCATGCTCTGGTAACGTCATAACTCCATATTGGCTAAGAAGAGCTCACATCATGCTGGTTTGACATTGGTGGTTATATTGTGAGTTCAATCTTTGATCATTCTCTGTTCTTATTCCTATTCCCCCTATATATCCATCTTTTAAATCACCCCCCTTGCCTCATTATGGATATTGCAACGGTCTAGGTGAAATAGGCTGGTCATGTTGCACAGATGCCTGATAATGCATCCCAAAACAGCTGATGTTTGGTGAGCTTGATGGCTGCAGACAACCTGGTGGTAGTCTAAAAATGCATTAAAGACATTCTTAAAGTATCTCTAAAATTCTTCAATATAGACAGCACATTCTTAGAATCCCTTGTCAAGATCGTCATATGTCTTGCTGCAAGAGGAACTTACATTGCGGAGAATCATCGTACTGCTGTGGTGCAGAGAAAATTAGCTGTGTGAAAAGACAGAATGCATAATTCCCACTTGTCAAACCCTGATCATGTCCTACTCTGGTGTGATCTGAGCCTAAGAGCAATTGTAAATTGTGTCAGTTATGCGCTTTCAAGTAGGCCAGCACATTCAGTTTCTGTGACGCTTTTTATTTACTAGGGTAGCTTCCCTAGGCCCCTTCCTCAGCCTCTTATGACATGTCTTGAAGGCCGCATTGTTACTATTTTTGCTCCCTTGAGAGCCCCAGCAGCACACAGGCAAGCCTGCTAGTTTAGAACTGCAGTCTACCTGCTCCTGTATATATCGCCTGCTGTAAGACTAACACTGATTCTACTATTGTGTTGTTTCACTTTTGTTATATGCTTTACTGCATTAACACATAACATTATTCAACAGTTCATCCTGTTCATTTCATTAGACAAACTGGCAATAACACAACCACCACTATACCCTACTTCAAAACTGTGTAATCTGCAAATTAATTTATGAGAGATAGAGATTCAGAAGGACTGTTAGGGTGACAACGTTCTGCTCAGGACAAGCTATTGGACAATGATGAATTTTTCTACAAATTATAATTTGCATTGATAGCAGAAAGTTTGTGTTTCAATATTTCATTCAACGGTCACTGTATACTTCTCTTTAATACACGGATCTGTATTGCTGGTACACTGATAACAAGGAAAACAGGCCTTCACGCAAAAATCAGTCAGAGATGCCATGACTGCGCCTGAATTCATAACAGGCAAATTCATATGGGAAAGAAGAAGAAATACATGAATGTCTTGACCTTTATATAATTTTATGTACCACTTTTTAAAACTTTTTGATGTCTCATTTATTCTACTATCCTATATGAACATTTTTTTTTAAAATATTTAAGAACATTGGTTATGTAAATGACTGCTTTGGTAAATGCTTGAACTTGAGACATGCATTTTTATATGTGCTTGTAGAATGTAAATCTGTGCTCTCTCATTCCTTTTCATTCTCAATGGAACGTAGGCTGCAACTTATCACTAACATTTATATTAGTTTTTCAGTTCAGTGTTCCTAATGTTCCTATTGCTTAAATTGTTATTAGCACTGTGTTAGTTAGTTATTATTGTAGTTTCTGTAGCAAAGTCATTGTTATAGATTTGGATTGTTAGCCGTAACCCAACCCTGTCATCCTGGGGCAGTATTTATTATTCAATAGGAGTTAAATATGTACAGATAAGATTTTATGGGTATATTGCCCCACTTCATTCTTTGTTGGATTACATTGCACACATGTGTTGCTGGTTCCCCCAAGAGGAGTAAAGAATAGTGCAATAGTACCACGATGACTGAGGTAGAGAAGCTTCCCAAGTAAATAAAAAACGTCATAGAAAATGGATGTACTGCCCTACTTGTATGCGTATAACTGGCACAACGTACAATCGCTCTTAGGCCTAGATAACATACAGATCACAAAGAGTGGTTTAACAAGTGGTTGATAGGGAGCGTTCAAAGAAGAATTACATTGAGAAACAAATAATGAAGTAGTTTGGCCACTAAATAAGAATGCAGCCAAACTCCACGGTGTACATCTTCTTCTTCTTTGCGTTCGTTCTTACAACCAATTTTAATCACTCTTTGTGATATGTTTGATTTTGCCAAGAACGTGTATACGTTGCACATTGGTTTGGTAGGCTCCTAAACACATAGACTTCTACCGTTTAGGACACGTGCATCCGATTTCAGCCAAACCTCCTTAGTCACCCTCTTACGACATGCATGGCAGGTAACAGTGGTTCTATTCTTTACACCCCAAATTTGGGCCCCAGTAACCACTCTGGCGCACGGTGTACATAATCTTCTACAACAGAACATCGGAGATGCATCATACAGGCGCCCGTGGGGACTGTTGAACAGCGCTGCTCTAAACCACCAAGTTATTTTTATGCATCCTCATCTAAAATGTGAAAATAGCAAGTGATGTTTGTTGTTAATATAGATAGCTTGCTTCTAAACTGAACAAAATACATGTGTATTAGTGTATATCCGCTCAATGTATAGATAAGAGCATGAAATGCATTGCATGTTCTATCCAAAAAAAAATCATTTCTACCTACTTTGTCTTATTTGTTAACATTTTTCATGAACAAATTTAACTTTCTATTTTGACGTTAATTATTTCATTTTTCATATATCTTCCTCTTTTCCTTTCTCCATGGTTTGCATCCTTCAATATACTCTATGCTAAACCTTGTAGTCATTGTTTTGTTTTTATCCAAATTGTTTTATTATTAAGTTAATATGGTTTTCCGTGTATTTTTTTCTCAATATTTTTACATGCTTTCTGGTGACATTCTTTAGTTTGTAGTGTGACCATTTTAAGTTATTCCCAATATTCTTTAGTAATATCTAACTGTTTGTACCTGTTTTAGTAATAGGGTTTACTTTATGCTATGATGTCAGATGACTTACTCTATACTAATCGTTCCAAACTTTCTGATATGGGCCTACAGAGCATCTATAAGACATGCTGAAAGTGTTTGAAACATCTTACTTCTTCGAACGCTTCATATTGACCGTTTGTCAACCACTCTCTGTGATTTTTATGTGATCTGAGTCTAAGAGCAATTGTACGTTGTGCCAGTTATGCATCTACAAGTAGGCCAGCATATCCGATTTCTGTGATGCTTTTTATTTACTAGGGTAACTGCCCTAAGTCCTACATCAGTTGTTTCTTACATGTCTCATATGTCACAGTGGTACTATTCTTTGCTTCCCTTATGGGCCATGGCACCACCTAGGCGTAGAACATCCAACTAAATATCAGATGACTTAGGACAACAGCTTGGATAAAACAAGATGATATTTTCTCAACCTATTTTATGTGTGCTGCACATAGATAACATGGACAGTGAAGAAAATAAATGAGGTTTTAAAATGGGCATGTACACAAAGAAACCTTATGAAAAGAATAAGAGACAAAATGGTTCTTCGGACATATAATACAAAGAGCAGGTTTAGAACATTTGGTGACAACAGGTAAAATTCAGGGAAGGAGAGATTGGGGAAGACAGGGAGATGTTGGATGGTCTGACATCATTGTTCAACAAAAGATTGACGTCAGAACGGATTAACTACACCAAGGGGAGAGAGTTATGGAGAGACATGATCGCTTATGCCCGCAAGCATGGCACTTGATTGATTGATAGATAACGTCATCAAAACCTTTTTTTATTTTAAAAAAAAAAATACTAAGTGTCATACTGGAAGATGAGACCAGGATGAATTTCAGTGATGGTATTTGCAGAGGATGTAACACTACCTACTAACACTGAGATACACCTCGTGTTGGAAAACTATGCTGGAAACAAAGAGAGGTGGTTATCAGTAACTCCAAAACAAAAACCATTGCGATTTCAAAATAAGAGAGTCATAAGATTAGATTGGTGAGAACAGACTCTGTAGCACATTAAAAGTTCAAATACCTAGACCACTCACCCTGTGTGTGCAAGTTGGGTTTTTGTTGTATTGCTTAAAAAGAAATCCTAACCCTATCAAGGTTTGTACCTGCATCCTAACCACTCAGCCACCCACTCCTTTGGTTTTATTATTTTGGGGAACAATTTTTTAAAACTCAACCTGCACATTACATGGCGACAGTCATGGTAAGTGCCTTTAATCCTCAGCTTAAAGTAACTCCTTAAAAGTAAAGTAATTAAAATACCTGTTTTTATACCTTCTGTTATATTGGAGAATAATAAAGTGTTAGGCTGATATTTTTCTCTGAGTAATGGAACATGATAAACGATGCTTTCAACTATTTTTGTTTCTCATGTAGTCTATGTACTGTTTGAGAGCAGTAAGGTTAGAAAATACCCCTCCCAATTTAGAATTTGATCCTGTAACCATGTGTCTATGTAGCAAGTTCACTAACCAATACACTACTGTAACTCTCAAAGTAACTTCTTAGTAACTACCCTTCCTCAACTCCAAGTGCTCTATACAAAAATGTTTTTATTTAAGGAAAGTTTACTACTTTGTCAAATGGTAGACAGCATTGTATGTTATTATTAAGAATTATTAAATTGAGTACAGGTAAACATTAATAGTTTCTTGTAGATGTATGTGAGTTTCACTGCAAGCAGGTGTAATCTAAAGTGAAACTTGCATTCCAATTTGTCTCTTTGATCAACTCTCACAGTTTAAAGGGATTATTAGAGTGATGTGACATATTTGCTTTTAGTATATTTTACAAAAAAGGATAATCTATTCAAAGACTGTCCTTATTGTCTCATAGCTATTTTGAATCAGGAGTATACAACATTCTCTTCTTGGCTGCAATTAAGAATAATTGTATTAAGATTTTCCAGGTTTTATGTCAGTCTCAAGCATACTAATTTGATGTATTAGGACAATTTATGTTCCTTTGATCCCAAAGAAGGAAGATAAAGCACCATATTACATTAGAAGAGAAGGTTCTGGATCAAGTTAGACAGTTGAAATATCTTGAAGCTGTACTAGACTGGAGAAATGATGCATTAATGAAGAGCTGACTGAACTGCTGGAAAAATTATGAAATGATTAATCATGGAGTTATAAATGAAAAAACAAATTGACATAAAGATAAAAAATGGCTGTATGCTTCTCACTTTCTACTTTTCTCTAATCCTGTTTTGCATCACAGTAAGGATAAGAAGAGATTTCTAGAACTGATTTTTGTGTGCACTTCATATATAGTGTTTATAAACAGTATATACTGCTTCACCTATATACTAGTCTTGATATATGGATGTGAGCCCTAACTAAAACTCAAAAATTCCAGCTAAAATCTTCTTTCTTCTTTGCGTTCGTTTTACGACCAATTTTAATCACTCTTTGTGATATGTTTGATCTTGCCAAGAACATGTATACGTTGCACATTGGTTTGATAGGCCCCTAAACGCATAGACTTCTACACGCTTAGGACACATGCATCCGATTTCAGCCAAACCTCCTTAGTCGCCTCTTACGACATGCATGGCAGGTAACAGTGGTTCTATTCTTTACACCCCAAATTTGGGCCCGGTAACCACTCGGGCGTAAAATCTTCTAAAATTAGATATCTGAAGACACTAAACAGAAAAGCACAGTTTTCAGACTTAGAATAGAACACTACAGTCTCAGAGCACACCTCCATAGAATAGGTCTCAGGGGCTCGGCTGCCTGCACCTGTGGAGCACCTAAGCAGTCCCCAGAGCACATCCTGCAAGACTGCCCCAGTCTGAGTAGTTTGAGAATAGAGATCTGGCCAACAGAAATAACCCTACAAGACAAACTATGGGGGACCGGTGAAGACCTCAAGTGCACCGCCCTGTTTACGACACATACCAAAGTAGTCGCATAGCAGAAGTTGATTGCAGAAGAAGAAAAAGATATTTTAAGAAGGCTGTTCAAGCAACGAGAAGAGAATTTTTATAAAAAGACAATATGTCAAGATTTCTAAGTTTTGTAAGGGTGGCTTCATGCTGTTAGTGATCTTAATCCTAGTCTCATGCCATATTGTGAACGCCTCTAAATAAACATTAAGTCACTTCCTAGAACTTTATCATACTCGCAAAATTATCATTACACACATTTTTTAACTACTTTAAATTAAATGCTTCCTTAAAATTTGGTTGTCTTAGGGCCGGACTATACTTTCTCATGATTGTACTTTCTGGTGTGGGGACTTCAACTACCGCTTGGACTTACCCAGTGATGAGGTAAAGAGCTTGGTTGCTAGTGAGAACTGGAGCGTCCTACAGGAAGTTGATCAGCTGAATATTCAAAGAACACAGAATAATGTAAGAATCCTGCCTTAAGTATTTCTTCTGTCTTCAGATTAGTTTTTGCAGCCAACCCTAGATATAGTCAACTAATAGGGAATTAAGTGGAAACGTTTTTTAATGAAGAAATATTTTGTAGGAATAAAGAGAACATCTGAAGTTGGAGAAGGAATGCCTGTGTGACAGGGATACTGATTAAAAGGAAAGCAAACCTTCACGCAAAATCAGAAGTGCTATACCAGCGCCTGACTGCGCTGAATTCATATCAGGCAAGCACAGGAAGAAGAAGAAATAAAGAGACAACATATTAAAATTATGCTAGAACGGCAGGTTGATGTGACGAAGAAAACATTACTATAACTTAGAAGAAATCTTCATTCAGTTGACAAATTGTTGTCTGCTCAAATGTACCACCATGACAAGATGAAAACATTGTTTCAGTTATATCTTCATTGCGCTCCAGACATTTCCATAAGTGCTTGAATCTCTTTCGCAATATCTCCAACAGCGTCCAACGAATGACCATACCAGTTTGATTTTGATTGATCAGCCTACTCATATACCTGTTGTGCTGTTCTTTTCTGGCCTCTTCAATCCCAGCTCTTGCAACCTAATAGTTGATTTGCAAGATATGGATTGGTTTAAATGAAAATATTCTTTGCGGCTACACTCTGAGGGCATTCAAAATGTCAGCTCTATCCATTGCCTGGACCCATGATATGGGGGCAGAGCCAGCCAGCCTGTCTGCTCACTAATTACCAATGACACCTATGTGCCCCAGAATGAAGATAAGTATGATTTTGTTATAAGTTGAAAGGAAACTTCATTCAGTTGACAAAGTTACAGGGGGACTCTGTATCTAAGTGGTAATGCCTTTGCCAAAGATCGTGGCTTTGAATCCAGACTGTGCCATTCTGGTGCATTTTTTCCAGAGCTTCCCTAGAATTCTTGCCAGAGCTGCAGAGGTTGGGCTTCGTGCAATACTCTTGGCAGATGGTGTGCCATTTCTGGAGAGGACCAAGCCATATGGAAAATCCTTTGGCTTTAGTTCCTTTTTTAGAAACAGCATTGAAAAATATATAGCATATGCTAGTAACAGTCTTGGTACTATGTTCCATTACAAATGTTGAAATGACAAACTAATAGTTCTTCTTCAAACGCTCCATAGCGACCACTTGTTAACCACTTTATGTGATTTGTATGTGATCTGAGCCAAAGAGCGATTGTACGTTGTGCCAGTTATGCACCTACAAGTAGGTCTGCACATCCGATTTCCGTAATGCTTTTTATTTACTAGGGTAACTTCCTGGGCCCCCTCCATCAGTCTTCTCTTACAACATGCCTTGTAGGTCACAGTGGTACTATTATTTGTTTCCCCTTGTGGGGCCCCTCCCTCAACACATGGGTGAAACTAATACA
This sequence comes from Arion vulgaris, assembly GCA_020796225.1. NCBI lineage: Eukaryota > Metazoa > Mollusca > Gastropoda > Stylommatophora > Arionidae > Arion > Arion vulgaris. Next base: position 24,834,714 of record CM036761.1, on the reverse strand, counting down.
GAAGGGCTAGTAACGGTCTTCATGCTAAATACTAGTAAAAATGTATCTAAGATTTGTTATTTTCAATCTCAACTTCCAAATTTATTAAAGATATTATGAATCTATTCAGGCATTTCAAGGTTTCAATGAAGGTCCTACCAACTTTGCACCAACCTATAAGTATGATACATTCAGTGATGATTATGATACAAGTGATAAAGGCCGCAATCCGGCTTGGACTGACCGAGTGTTATGGCGGTTGAAAGTCATCAAGGATGCAGAGAGTAAGATTTTGAAATATTTTTATATGTTATTTCTTCTAGTTTCTTATTTGGCATCAGAAATTGTAATTGATTTAATATTGTTTCTTCTTCTGGTGTTGGCACTCTTTCCCATCTATCTTTGATCAACTCTATCTTTAACACAAGTTTGTTTTCCAATGTTTCACATATTTTACAATCACTGCCATATATTCACTCTCATAATCTTACTGTCTGCACATTTTGTTCAATGTCACAGATTTTACTGTCATTGTCTTTATTGGTTACTAAACTGATGCCATTACACTTCGGCAGACCCATGGGGTTAAATCTTCCCCAACAGATATCAAATGGTATGCATACTGATGACTCGTTGACTAAACACAATACTCACTCTCCACCTAGGGCATTCAGTTCGACCTGTACAATGGGTAACTCCTGCTTAAATCGCTGGATAGATTCAACATCTATTTTAGTGTCTTTATCCAACAGACAGTTGCGAAGAGATCAAAGAAAATCCTCCTTATCCATCCTCAACTCCCTGACAATCAATGCTGTTGATGCAAGCCTGCCTGGAGCAAAAGAATATAATAAACCGATTTTTGTCAGCCTAGACCTCCTCATCGACTCCCAACCATTGTCTCCGAGCCCAGCCTGGTTGTAATGTACACAAATCATAATGTTTTTTCCTTTTAAATTAGAATTAGTATTTTCTGTTATCATACAGACCTAAATATTGCTTACCTTGTGTCTTGTAGCATCTGAAGAGTTCAGTCATGGCCATGTTAGACTACTACTGTATACAAGGGCAGAGTTACGTACTTCAGATCATAGGTATGTCACATTTATTTCTATTGTCAATCACAATTTTGATTTTAAAACTAATAATAACCACCATCGCAAGCGATGATGACAACAGCCTCAGACATGGGCTGCTGCACTTCACTGGTGTGTGTGGAGGTGACTGTAGAGTCCAATCCTAGAACACAATCCCCTACCACAGGTTGGGCATACATGATCAAGGTTAGACATGTGCATGTTGTGTGTTCTGTCTTTTCACGCAGCTCGTTTTCTCTGTGCCTCAACAGCATGATGATTCTCAGCTATGCAAGTTTCTCTTGTGTTGTTACAGTGTCACATTTGGCGATCTGGTGCCAGGGCCCAGCACGTGGTATCCATATCGAAGTATTTCAGAGACACTTTAAGCGTGTCTTTAAAGTATTTTTTTCTGTCCGCCAGCTAAACATCTGCCCCCTTCAAGCTCGCCATATATCAACTGTAATAGATTTTAAAACTAGAATGTAAGTAAAAGATGTTCTGCTTTGTTCACTCTATTAAACCACTTAGAAACCACTCTTTTTAGTTATTTTGTATTATTTTAATATTAGCATGTTGCTCTATAATGGCAGCAGAGCATGTTATCTGCACTTTTCGACCCAACATATCTGATTTCGTCATGCTATTTTTGATCAGGTTCACTTTCCCATATGTTTCGTTATGTTAGATATTTGGAAAACATTAAATTTAAGTTTTTGTATCTCAAATTTTACTGAGTCTGCATCTTTGCAGTCATCTCTTTTCTATTTTCAACTGCCAAGGGTTCTTTTAAGATAATTATATTTAACTCAAATGTCAAGACTGTCCTTCCATATGTACAAATACATGGAAAAAACTAAGGGAAAACTTAAAAGTTGCATACAATAGATTCATCAATAGATGCCTGCGCAGGATACTCCATCTGCGATGGTATGACAGAACCATAAACAGGGAACTGTTGGATAGAGTGGGACAACGGCAGATGGAACAAGAGATACAGAGCAGAACGTGGCGATGGATAGGACACACACTGAGGAAACCCACTAACAGCATCACGAGACAGGCTCTCCGATGGAACCCCCAGGGCAATAGAGGTAGGGGAAGACCCAGGAACACCTGGAGATGGGAGTTGGAAATGGAATGCAAGAAAATGGGGAGAGAGTGGAGAGATCTGGAAAAGATGGCCTTGGATAGGCAGGCTTGGAAGGCCTTGATTGCCGACCTATGCCTCCCTAAGGACAAAGGGGCAGAAGAAGAAGAAGGGTTATTTTACATGTTTAACTTGAACATGGAGCCTACATTTTATTGTCAGTCTCTGAAAGAAAAGCACTTAATTTCATCTACCCTAGAAATAATTAGATAAAACTTGCTTACTAGTTAGTCTTGAAGAATTTAATGAAACTAATGTAATATAAAAAAAATGTTATTTGCGCTCAGAATATATGCACCTAACAACATAAAGAAAAAACTGAAAACTAAGTACTTCTATATGATAATCTCTCTTCAATGCAATAAATAATGTTGCAAATTTTTCAAATTAAAGAATATCAAATTAATCTATATTTTACGCTCCAGCCAAGCCTGACATGCTGTATTACTAATATTTCTCGTCTGTGTGTTGCTGGGGCCTGCAAGGGAAGCAAAGAATACTAACACTACAGCCTACAAGGCATGTCATAAGAGTCAACTGAGGTATGGGCTTAGGGAAGATACCCTATTAAAATAAAGTCTCGAAGAAATTGGATGTGCTGGCCTACTTGTAGGCACATAACTAGCGCAGCGTACAATCACTACTAGGCTCAGATCATCTACAAATCACAAATAGGGGTTTAACAAGTAGTCGATATGGAGTGTTCGAAGAAGAAGACTAATGTTTTTAAATATGGTCTGCACCTCCAAAGTCGGAGAAAGCATACCTGTACAGATTCCCACAAAACTCATTCAGAACTTCCATACCATGTTCCCTGACAACGCATAAATTCATAGCGGCGAGAAGAAGAAGAATATGGTCTGCCTTATTTACTCGGATATTTTTGCATACAGAGTTGTAATATTATATTCTTACTTCACATAAATAAAGAAGGTGAAACACGTTTAAAAAAACCAAAGTACTATAGTTTAACAAAGTTCAAGCCCGCGTGCCTAGCGTGTTCGTACGCGTTGGACTTTTACTGGTGACAAGTCCTCTGTATGTGCGGGTTCAACTCCATGGACTGGCAGAAAAGCTACAGGTTCCCCAGATTTATGGTGTTCGTGGCACCGAACCGAAGGGTTATGATGTCCATGGCACCGAGCCAAAGAGCTTTCAGCTCAAGTGCTTCTGGATCGGGGAAAGGGGGAAAAAAAAAAGTTCAAAAACAATAAACAACCACGTTTAGACCAAAAGGCCTTTATCAAGCAAAGAATACAACAGGTCTTTTATAAAGGCCTTTTAGTTGAAATGTCGATGGGTATTGTTTTTGTACTATGTAACATAGTTTTACTGCAGTCTTCCCTTGTATCATAAATAATGAATACCATCATGTCTGTTCTGTGTTTGTAGACCTGTTGTTGCATTGTTTGATGTGGACACATTAGTCACGGTGGACGAGAAAAGAAATGCAACCTTAAGCAAAGTTATAAGTGAACAAGGACCACCAGATGGTACTGTTGTCATTTCCACGGTTACAGGAGAGGAGCTGTCAGATGAGACTGTTGGGCGAAATTGTGGCAAAGTTTAAAGAAGTTGGAGATATTGTTATTGTAAGGTGAGAGCTGATAGTTTTAAATATTTAATAATTAAGTTCATTGCTAACTAGCAACGAAAAAATTATGAAGAAGATAAACAGAAGAATGGCCAATGCTCTGCAGAAATTAAAATAACTACAAATTCTGTGTATGTGGAGAAATTAAAAGAACTACAAATTCTGTGTATGTGAAGAAATTAAAAGAACCACAAATGTTTGGTCTGTGAAGAAATTAAAAGAACTACAAATAAACTGATATAAAGACAAAACTTGAAACTTTTAAGATCATGTATTTTTCCCATAGCATCTTATAGCTATGAGGAATGGATTATTGATAATACAGAGACAAATTTATTAATGCTTTGAATGCACTGGCTACAGAGAAGGACTCAAAATACCATGGGAAGAATCACAGAATATGTCCATTAGGCAACAGCTAAAAATGAAAGAAAAGTGGTTCATGAAAATGAGAAAAAATGATGTACTTTAAACATATAAAACAACATGATTCTCTGGAGAACTTTCTGGAGGGTGTGATACCGAGCAGATGGGATAGAAGGAGGCCAAGAAGAAAATAAGTGTAAGATGTCATAGACAAGTTGCGTATGACTGTCACAGATGTTTGACACCTCATACCGGACAGAGAGGCATTTAGCACTGCTGTCATGGGAGATCCAAGTTCCAACAGGGACAAGCTAGATGATGGGGAAGGTGAGAAGGATGCAGATACCATCTTTGAAACATGCAGCTTTAAGCAATGAAAGTATCTCTGAAGTCAAAGAAGGCATGCCTGTATGGTCAGGGAGACCGTTAATAAGGAAAGCAGGTCTTCGCGCAAAAATCAAAGGTGCCATTCAATATGCCATAACTACGCCTGAATTCATAGCGGGTGAATGCAAGAGAAGAAGAAGCCGCAAAGACAATATTTAACTCCTAGTTTTTAGACAATGTTATCAGGATTAATGGTGGATGAGACATACTCTTCTGTACTATAGAAAAATAGCTGTGTTATACAGTCTCTTTTAGCAACGCCAACCATACATGCTCTTGATGCTCACTGTTGTTGCAAATTATACTATAATATTTTACTTATATGTTTGCCTTCACACATGAGCAGCTCCATAAGAAAACATTGACTGAGAGTCAGATACAACAACAGCCCCAGTAAACGGAGCTCCAGAGAGCCAATGGTGTGCAGCAGTAACTGCCTCATTCTCCATCCTCTTACTAGAAGTAGTTGTCCTATATGCTCCACTTCGCTCCGCAACAACCCTACCATGCGCACTAGCCAAGAAACACCAGCATGACTTCTCACCACAATGCACAGACCCATCGGTATAAACATCATCATCCTATGTTGTGGATGGCCCAGGCTAAGAAAACAGTTAGCTAGGGGACACAGCTGCAACCCTACGAAAAGGGGAAAGAATGGATCCGAATAGATTTTGATTGCTAGCCCTAAACCATCCCTTATAACCTTGCGAAATATTGACCAATACGGTGCTAATTTGTACAAATAAGTTGCTTAAACAATTTTATTAACAAAAATCCTCACTTTATAGTACCATATTTATTGAGTTATACTGTAGCATTGTGTCAAATCTGATGTCGGTCACAGAGGAAGCCATCAGATCTGACGTGTACGCAATCTGTCATGAATAAGACAACAGAATCACACAAAGCTTTAAAAAAGTGAATCAAAGGTACATGGCCACAGAAGTAAAAACAAAGATTGTGTACAGAGTAAGAATTAAAGATTGCAATAACTAAAAACAAACAAAAGATAGTAGATTTTATCAAGGAACTAGCAATTTTGTATTCAGCAAATGGATCTCAGAAGCAATGAAAATGAAGATGACTATAATAACTATTGATAGATAATTTTATACTAGCAGTATTTTTATTTTGGAACAATTTCTATTACAGATTTGTTGGTTGTGACATGTGGATCCTATTTCAGAGTGGTCAATTTGCTATTGAAGCCTTACAGTTTGACCAGCAGCAAGTAGGTATTAGTTGATAACTTCTGACCAGATTGAGATCTTCTTCTTTCTGTTGTTTTCTGTCTTCCTCGATTGTTGTAATATGAAAAAAATAGTGCTGAAACATACTATGAAGCAATGGGTTCTGAGGCAAAGTGGTTAAAACATTTTCCTTGTGTTATAAAGGTTGTGGGATAGAATTCAGATCAGTTCGTTCAGTTCACATGTGCATTTTTATCCCGAGATTCCTAGAGTTGTTACTGGAGTTATGGAGTTTGTGATTTTTTTAATTACACTCTCAACAGGTGACTTGCTAATTCTGCCTAGAGGGATGTAGTCATATAAGGAAACCTGATGTAATGAATTTCTTCAACTTTAGACTAAAATGTCATCCATGTGGTGCTGGGGCCCAAGGGAAGCAAAGAATAGTACCACTGCAACCTACAAGGCATATCGTAAGAGGCGACTGATGTAGGACCTAGGGAAGCTACCCTAGTAAATAAAAACATCGCAGAAATTGGATGTGCTGGCCTCCTACTTGTAGGCGCATAACTGGCACAATCGCTCTTAGGCTTAGTTCACATACAAATCACACAGTGGTCGATATGGAGCGTTCGAAGAAGAAGAAGACTAAGAAGCAAAAGGGAAAATAGTGATTGAATCTGTAGTACTAATACCACAAAAAAAAGGTTTTATGCAGGACCTCTATCAAAACATCTACTTTTACAGTAGTAATTTCTGAAGTCAGCACCAAGGACAGATGTGTGGAGATCCCTGTTCGTCAACACCAGCAGCATGACACATGATCATGAAGATGTATGAGTTTCTTAAGTTATTTTTATTACATAATACATTGCTAGCACCCATTCAATGGCACTCTTTAGACCAGTGCTGTTCTATGGTTTTTTTTGTGGGAGCACATCTGACTGACGGCTCTGCAGTCTCTGGTGTTGTGTGGCGATTGCAATAGCAATACTCATTGTACCAATAATATTAATAATAAAATAATATTAATAGTAAAATTAATTTTTTTTTTAAAAAAGCTTGCTAACAGATGAAAATTTAATCCAGAGTGAACATTTAATTTTTTTTTTCATAGTGTACTTAAGGAGAAAACTGAAACATACTATTGCTCAGAAATACTTTTTTTTCTTAAATTCTGTTCAGCGGTAAAACTAGTGGGTTAAATTATGGCGTCAAGGATGTATAACATGGGTGCCATGGTGTCGTATTGGACAGGGCTGCTTTAGACAATAACAAGTTCACTTCATTAAAAGGCCTCAAGAGTTCACACCGAGTTTTGTTTATTTTTAGTTGCTCTTTATTTTTGTGGTTTAAAGGTACCATTCCTGTCATATGTTCTTCTCTTTCATATATTTCTTTATTGTCTGTTTCTTGATACCCAGCTCCACCGTTATTAAGTTTTCATTAAATTCTTACATTTTTTATTGCCTTTTTTTTTGTTGCTTTTTTGGATCTGAATACAGTTTAGGTAGGGGGAAAATATAAATATATTATAAATGTCTCGTAACCATTACAATTTAGATTATTAGAAGGTTACCACAAAGGAAATTGCAGAATTGGGTCATTCTGGTGCTGTTACAAAGTTCCTAATTGCTAACTAGGCAAATTAGAGACTCGAAATTGCCTCTTTCCAGAATTCTAAATGTGAAAGTGCTCTAGGGTCTAGGAGATTTATTATCTAATGCTGAAAGTCAACAAGACCAATTTAGATACCTTCACATCCTCTCATTGTGAGTGAGTGAATGAAAGTGCATACCCATACAATTTTTTTACGTGTGTGTGTGTGTAAAAACACATACCTACATATGTGTGTTTAAATAGAGATAGATCGATACACATGCAAGCAGTCATCGGAGGCAGACAAACATGAACTAAATAGTTTTTAAGCTATCCAGAAAAGAGAACTGCTGAGAAAACAAAATTAAGATCTTTATAACAAACCCTATAAAATTTGTAACAATCTTTTAAAAAGAACTATATAAACAATCCTGTTTATGAATATATGAAATATTATAACCATATGACAATCCTGTTTATGAATGTATGAAATATTATAACCATATGACAATCCTGTTTATGGATGTATGAAATATTATAACCATATGACAATCCTGTTTATGAATGTATGAAATATTATAACCATATAACAATCCTGTTTATGGATGTATGAAATATTATAACCATATGACAATCCTGTTTATGAATGTATGAAATATTATAACCATATAACAATCCTGTTTATGAATGTATGAAATATTATAACCATATGACAATCCTGTTTATGAATGTATGAAATATTATAACCATATGACAATCCTGTTTATGAATGTATGAAATATTATAACCATATAACAATCCTGTTTATGAATGTATGAAATATTCTTAAAAAGTTTGATGGTTACAGTTGTCAGAGTTCAACTCAAGACATTAGATTGGAGAAATGAGATAGAAAAAGAACTGAACTTATGCTCCAGCAACACAAGCGCACTTTATAATCAGTTCTCAAACTCATTGCTTGGAGATGACTTCAATATACCATCCATGGAATTTGATATGGGTGAAGACGCTTTATTCTCTCTTTCTCATTGTGTATATATTATTATATTATTACATAGGGCCTGCACGCAGTTTCTCCATGCCTCTCTATCAGGGCCGACTCATTCGGTATCTTCTATGAAATTGAGTTTGTTAGTTCTCGCCTCTCTCAGTAAAGTTAATTACACCTGTTTTTCTAGTTCATCCTTTTTCTTACTAACTATTTGCCTCCTTCTTCAATGCATGCTTTGTGATTCTTTGATCATTTCTTCTCTTAGTATTCCCAACATGTCTTCAACTCCTCTTTCTTATGAGTTGTTACTAGTGGTTGACTAGACATTTCTGATTTCATCCCCTCTCCTGAATTCGTCCCATCTTATGCTTATTAGTTTTCAGAGACATCTATTTTGAAATACATTCAACTTACTTTCTAAGTCTTCAGTCATTTTCAAACTCTTGCTGGTATACGCTATGATCGATACAGCCTTTGAATTGAAAATTCATAATTTAGTTTTTTAACTATGGAGTTTCATATTATATTTAGACTTTTAAAGGTTGTTGTTGCTTTGACAATTTGTAGCATAGTTTCTTTTCTAGTATCTCCTTGTGCAGTCAAAATGTCTTCCCAAATAGGTGAACTGCTCTGTTAATTTTATCTTTTGTATTCCAGCGTGATATCTGCATTACTTGTCATTAGCATCTGCAGTACATTTGTCTTTGCATAGTTCATCTGCATTCCAACTTTTGATGTTATGGATGATAAGTTGTCTGTTTTTCTTTGTGTCTGTATATATATATATATATATATTAATGTGCCATAAACATTCATCTAGAAAGTATGATGCGGAATAACCTTTTAGCGATGGTAGTTATCAAGTGCAATAAAACAATAGAGAACAGAAGTCTGGTACATCATGAGAAGTATTATTGCTGTAGGTCTCATCAAAAACATGAGATATTCCTGCAACCAAGCGACTTAATTTTTTTTTTTTGTCTCAATATTGAATCTGGCACTCCCTGTTCCTACTAACACGATTCTGGCTAATAGTGAGCATCTAATAATTAAAAAAAAAAAAGGGACACGCAAAGTCTGTTTTGGTTAAAATCTAGACTAGATAAAGTAGTTCTACAGAAACATCTAACAAAGCATTTAATCCAATAGCAACGACTGATGCGTGTCCATGATCACTTTCCAGTCCCCATCAAGCCTATCCAGGACTGGTGCGTGTCATTTAACACTATCCAGTTCCCATCAAGCCTTGCCCAGTACCAACAGGCAGCATTTAACACTATCCAGTTCCCATCAAGCCTTGCCCAGTACCAACAGGCAGCATTTAACACTATCCAGTTCCCATCAAGACTTGACCAGGACCAATTTGTGACCAAGAACACTTTCCAGTTCCCATCAAGACTTCTTGCCCAGGGAGAACAGATGTCTAAAAAGCAAAACAGTGAGAAGGATACTCTTCAAACCTCTGATGTTTTCAAGGCAATATTACATAGTACAAGAATATAGACAGGAAATCATAGACTCCTAACTGGCACAACGAGTACATGCTGAAAGATACAAATCACATACAGACCACAAAGAGTGGTTTAATAAGTAGAGAATGTAGAGCGAATAACGTAGAGGAAGGACATGACAAGATTATCGATAGGAAACAAGTATCTACAGTACTGAGATAGAAAAAAAATCATAATTTTGTTAGAATTTGGCCACACAATGTACAAGCAATGGCACATTTGAGTTATGTATCGTCTTCTTCTTCGGCGAGCACTCCATATCGACCACTTGTTAAACCACTCTTTGTGATTTGTATGTAATCTGAGCCTAAGAGTGATTGTACATTATGCCAGTTATGTGTCTGCAAGTAGGCCAGCACATCCTCAGTCGCCTCTTACGACATGCCTTGTAGGTCATAGTGTTACTATTCTATGCTCCCTTTGTGAACCCCAGCAACACACAGGCAAGTTATGTATTGAACCTTGTTGATTAGGATTTCACTATTAAGATAAGGAAGAAGCAAACCCATATCATGAATTCCTGGTTTACTTTTGTTATAGATGATGGAGATGAAACAGCAGACATGGAGGTTGATAATGTTCTTCAAGCACCTTCATCTGTTCATTCTTCTTCAGGGACCAGTACTCCTTCAGGTAGGAAGCTATTTGCTAATGGTGATGTAAGTTCCTGGATATTTCAGGGTTTTTTTTCTGTAATATCTTAGCGATAATACTAATGGTGTTAAAAACATTTGCTTCTTTCAACAGACACCCAAAAGCTGACATATTGGCTTAGTGACATTCTAAAAATAGCTGTATGCTGATATATCGGCTCAACAGTCACAGAGGGTTAACTTTTCAATATGAAATCTCTTTCTTTTTTTTGTGTCTGCTTTACAGTAGGCATCAATTCTGCTTTTAGACACATTTCATTAAATGCAATTTCTTCCTTTATCAGCCACATTTGTTGTACTTACTGATGTTGAGTGACACAGCATTGTGGTATGGTGCATTCACCATTATCAAACAAATAGGCTACCGCATTATCTACACCGATGGCTCTGTCAAGCGTGGCACCAGATCATCGTGGGCTTACTCAGCACAACAAAACGGTTGCACACTTCATGAGGACTGCGGGCTTTCGAGACAACGACATCGAGCATGACTATGGAGATCACCGCTGCCTCCAGGGCTCTGTCATGGGTGGCTGAGCAACAGGTTACCCATACGATCATCATATCAGACTCGATGAGTATGCTTCAACTGATTGCATCTGGAAGTATGCGGGTGGAATGGGTGAACAGCATTCGGAGATCACATCTCAAGAAAATGACTTGGCTGTACACGCCTGGACATGCTGGAGTGCAGGGTAACAAGCGTGCTGACTCTCTTGCAAACAGTGCCCCGACTCAAGTGGGCAGAAGCATGGACAGAGCCGATATCATCAATGCAGTACGCTCTCAATTGTGGGACATGGGCGGGTCTCAGACACTGGAACGAGTTCGAGAATTAGGTGTTAAGTTTGGACATGCCAGACAGTGTCGTCTTCGTGGTAGAGAGAGAAGATATAGTAATCAACTTCTCATGGGTACTGTGAGCAAATGGACTTTGGGATGGCTGCTGCAACGGAGGACAGAGCACGAATGGGAATGCCCAATGTGCCATGACGTCGATCGCATAACATAACATAACATAAATAGGCTATCTAAGGAATAAAAAAAAACGTTCTCTTCATCCATGCTCTAAATATAGAATCATTCATCTCTTTGGGATAATGCCAATTGTCTGTTGACTGTGATACGACAAGGAGTTCAGCATCTTCTAACAAACCACTATGTTTGCTCCTGCATAAGTAATTATCAATTGTTGCCCTTTGCTGTTCCATCTATTGATTCTGAATCTTGATTAGTTTACTTTAAATACTAACTTTTTAAATTGGGATTAGCGTATTTCCATCTTAGTATATCAAGTGCACTCATCGAAGGTGGTAACCTTTAAAGTTGAGTTGTCTGTATAGACAAGTACAAAAGTAGTTGGGTAGATGTCCATGACTTACAACATAACGGGTCTTAAGGCGAAGGATAGACTTCATTGCACCAGGTTCCCTCCCATATGGCTTGGTTCTTCTCTGCAAAATACACTAACTAGATAGTCACTCATCTCTGTGTATACTCTTGTCACTCATCACAAATACACTAACTATAACTACATACTCAAATATCTGTTTTTTAACATATTTGCAACTACTCAGAAACAATATATCAAATTTTTGTCATACAATTGGACATGAAAATGTCATTTACACATGAGTACAGTGATGACTTAACCTACTCTAGCTGTAACTGAATTGCACTAAAATTCCTTTCAAGTAGTTTATGTTGTCCTTTTCATTAAAGTAATTATTTTTCTGGTAATGCTATACTTAAACAGGCCACAGCAGCCCTGCGTTACAGGCAGACATTCCTGGTGGTCCTCCCACAAACCCACCATGCCCTCCCAGACCATCCACTCATCCTGCAGGTCAGCCATCCTCAGCCTTAGAAAGTTTGGAATGGGAAAGTCAAGTGGTCAGGGAAAATGTACCCCAGCTCAGAACCTCTCCTTTTCATGAGGTATGTTGTGTTTTTGTTTTAATTTTTGAGACAGTTTTTATCAAAACACTGGATATCAAAGGTTTATAATGAAGCAAAATTAATCCTGGAGTACATGTTGCCTTAACGTTATTTTCCTCTTAAAAGTACATCAGAGTGTAAGAAATGTCAAAAAGGTCTCAACGTTGTGAATGAAAAATCCCAACTGCACCTCTCCATAGTGGAAGATGAGAAGTGCACTAGTTACAAATGCAGCTCTGGGAACAGAATCCTTCAATGGTATAGGTCAGCATGACCCAAACAGTCCTGAAGACACTGAAAGGTGCATTATTATGCTGGGAAGCCATCAAAAAAATGGTCAGAGACAGGGAAAGTAGGTGACAACTGTTGAGGCCCTATACTCCACATGCGACAGAGAGGAATAAACAGGTGTAGTTTTACGAAAATTGTTTGCTTCCGGCTACTGTATGTTTGTTGTGAATCCCAAGGAAGTGTGAAAACTTTTTTTTCAAATTTGTCACTGGGGAGATGTTTCCAGAACTTTGTTTTCATACTTGTGTGACTCCAAAGTTATCATCATTTTTTGCTATGAAGTGAGAAGTAAAGGCTCCTACTCTGATAAAGTCTATGGGTGTTTACTTCAGTACTTTAGCACTGTAACATAGTAATGTAGCACAATCACAGCATCCATTCAGTCTACTAAGTCTTTTTTTTCTGGGAAAATGTTCCAAGAATATATGCACTGCAACATTAGTTGGGGACAAATATCGCTTTTAATATGTAAACATTCAACTCTTCAATTTCTGTATAATCAACTTTTCAGTTGCTGTATAGAAAATATGAAAACATTTAAGTCTTCACTTTCTGTATAGTCAAAATGAACAAACTTTGCTTTCCAGACTTATGTTATCTTTTTCAAACTATGCTTCAAAAGTTTTATAACTCAAAAGCATGTAAACATTGGACAAATAACCAAATCTAATGTTCATGTCAGATCATCTTTCTTCTTTTGTCCTTCTCTGCTTTTTTGCCGCTAGGCGTAGCAGGTTTAACTGATGATCGTGTTCCGAGATAATGCACGCTCGGTCGCTTGATATGCTGTGGTATTGTGAAGTTTTAAGATGTCTGTAACTCCATCAACCCATCTATTTCTTGGTCTGCCTCTTGATGATTCCATTTTCAGGTTGTATGCTCTTGCAACTGGTGTATTCGGGTTCATTCTGACCAAGTGGCCACACCATTTGAGTCTCTGTTTTTCAATAAATCTAATAGCAGGTGTTGCTCCAACGTCAGATCATAGTCATATTAAAAATTACCTTTGTCATTTTTTCAGAACAGACAACCACCTGCCAGACCTAGTGTTCCTCCTGTCAAACCTCCTCCACCTCAGAGGCCACCTGGAGGTCCACCCAAACCAACTCCAACTGCTTCTCAAAGTGGAGGGACCCAGTCTTCAGGTTCAGGTAAGTTAAAGTACTTCTAATAATGTTTTGTCAAAGTACAATGACCATTTATTTGTTACACTCTTGCAATATAGAATATATTGTACTGTTAACCAAAGTATTTAGCATGGATACATCTACTAGAAAAAATACATGTTATTCATGGCTAAATAAAATTAACATATTAAAAGACATTCACTTCTTACAAATATTACTGTTAATGAGATCAAACAGGTTTTTATAGTAATTCTTCTGGTGATTTCATGTTGATGTTTCTTTGAAGTTGTTTATTTACATTTGATATTGTTAGTTTCTGTTCTTGCAACAGCTTGATATTGAAGAGAGTTGGCTATTAAAGAACATAACATCAAGGAAAATTAAATATTTCGGACACATCAAATGACATGAGTTGCCTAAATAAGATAATTTTGGAGGGAATGATGCCTGGAAGAAGAATAAGAGGAAGACCTCGAAGACAATGGATGCAAGATGTCATTGACGATCTAAGAATGACTGCTGCTGACACTGGTCAACTTGCACAGAATAGAGAGTTTTTCAGGACTACTGTCATGGGAGCCAAGTTCCGGAAGGGACAAGCTACTTGATGATGATGACGATTGTTAGTTTTTATTGCTTGTGTCTTGCAGTTTGTTTCCTTCATTTATCTGATGTTTTGGAGTATATTGTTCTGGAGTAATACTAAAATTAATCAGTTAATAATGAGTCATTAGCATAAACTTAAAATCTTACAACAGGTGGCCCAGCCAGGCCTGCACCACCCAAGATGAGACAACCTCTGAGGCCTCTGCCATCTGAAAAATCGAAAGCAAAGAAGCCTCAAAAGGTGATCTATTATTGTTAGCAAATATTTTTCTGCAATGTTCCATAGCAAACACACAAAATGAATGTTAGACATCCATTTTGTTTTAGTAAAGATGATCAACAACTGAAGAAAATTGACCTGACAAAATAACTGGAAAAGATGTGATTGAAAGTTTTGCTGCATAGGAAACTGAAACCCAATAACAATTGGAGACCACAATTAATTGGTTGTTGTTTTTGTTTGTTTGCATATTCTTACCAACCAAGTTAACCACTTTTTGTGATCTGATCTGTGTGGTTTGTGCAGAGAACATGAGTATGTTGCGCCCATGTCAGACCCCTACAACATGTAGAACAAACACATTCAAATTTCAAGACAGACGCTGTTTTGAAACCCGCGGAGAAAGTGGAATAGGGGAAGGCCTAGACATACCTTTAGAAGAGAACTAGAGGCTGATATTAAAAGTATAGGTAAAACATGGAAAGAATTGGAAGGGATGGCAGGAGAGAGGAAGAGCTGGAAGAAGTTTGTTGAAGACTTGTGCTCTGTTGAAAGGCGAAGAAGAATATTCGGTAGACAATCGTCACTTTATGCAACCATGAATGATGAAATATGTATTTTGTGTATTCTTGTTCTTCACCTTTCAACTCCCAACGGAGTACAGGTCTTCAACAAACTTCTTCCAGCTCTTCTTCTCTCCTGCCATCCCTTCCAATTCTAACCATGTCTTGCCTATATTTTGTGTATAGTCTTTGTTAACTGGTTCGCATTGAAACAACTAAAAGACGACTCCACAGAAGCCACAACAGACAAAAATGAAATGTTTAACAAGCTGAAGATAGAAATTTAATATATGTCAATTGTGACACTCAGACCTGTGGATAAGAACATGAACCCATGATGACCCAGGTTTAAAGGAAAAAATGGTGATGAGAGGCATACGCTATGGAAGACACAGTCGAGTGTTACTAGACACATACTTGAGTGAGACCCACAAGGAAAACAGAAAAAGGGACGTCTTAAACAGACCTGGGAAGTGAAGTCTTCTTAAGGAACTGAAGAGTGCTGCACTATCTTGGGAGAACATAAAGAAAACAGAGACCGGGAAAAGTAGCAAACAACTGGTGAGGCCCTATGCTCCACGAGGAGAGAAATAAGTCAGTTGTCACACTAATAAAATAACAGCTAAATATCTGTTAACAAAAGTGTCCAACATGTTAGGATCGGAGTAAACTTACATGAAAATCTTCATCGGTCATGTTCATAATTGCTCCAATCTCCTCCTGAGCATGTATTTCAGTGTATTTAGACTAACAACTCCCGTTCTGTGTTGGTTGGTTGAAACCCGTACTGGGGTTTCTTTCATGGTTTTCCTATCTTGTCGCACCTATCGGTATACATAACTTGCGCAGCCGAGATAGTGAATACCCTTTATCTTCTTCGTTGAAATCTTCAGAGAATATATTTTCTCTTAGAGCATTGATGATGTCGCTTTTGTCCATAGAAGACCCATTCTCGATCACAACATTGCTCGCCAGTGCATCTGCTCTCCCATTGCCCTTCACCCCAGAATGACCTGGGACTTTGTTGGTTAATAACATGTCAAAGGTGACTGAAATATTATCATAATTTCTCACAACAGAAAATATAGTAGTAGTATCCTTTCTTCCTTTCATTCGCTTTAACTATTGTCTATATATTCAATGTTGTCTCTTGTATAAACCTCACTGTCTTTTCTAGCTCACTCAGAGGTTCGTATAGTACTAGTACATATTGTCTCTTTTTTCAGATTGGTCAGATTGGCTTACCAACAAATGTTACTCACCATGGCCATGCATCTAGCATAGAGGAAGCTCAAGTACTCATTCAGAAACTATTGACTACGGAAAGTGAACAAAAACCTACTGGGATAACTTTACCTACACCATTAATCCCTTCAAAATCAGAGACTAACTTGAGTACTGGTAAGATTAGTTAAAAACCACACAAATAATTTGATAGAAAAGATAATAGTTGCTCTACCGTGTCACCCTATCATCTTCATCCATTCTTATATTTACATGAGTGCTACATAAGACTGTGTTAATCATCTATTTATTTTTTCATTCGCTTCCTAATAATTTAAGCATAGACATGGTGCCTAATGGGGTGCCTCTGACTGATTTTTGCGTTAGACTTCCTTTTCTTTTCACTAGTGTCCCTCGCCATTCAGGCAAGCCTAACTCCGACTTCAGAAGTATTTGTAATTTGCTTGTAATTTACAGCTTTCCGAATGCAAAGCTAATGGCTTAACCAAAATGCTATAGAGACCCCCATCTTTTATTGAACTTTTTTCTCCACCGGTGTACAGAAGGTGTCCAAATAAATTGGTATATGATTTTACTAACTCTTCTCTTTTTTTGACCTGGTTCCAATCAATGTATAATCTGTCAGAGATTGTCTAATATGGTCTTCAAGATGGAAGCTCATTCATTATGGTTGTGTGTATATATATATATATATATGATATATGTATAGAGATGTGAAAACGTCACTAAGGCCTATGGTCATACTGTGTTATTTACCCAGTATGTACTATTTGTAATTGCTACACACACTGCCTTGTGGAGAGGGGCTCGGAGAGCCAAAGGCTAGGGAGTAAACCCTGATCAAAAATCCCCACTGCCTTGTGGGTCAGCACGGTAATGCAGAGGGCTAGAGAGTAAACCTTGACCAAAAATCCTGAGGAGGGACCTAAGGCAGTTGATGATTAAGTGTGTATTCCTTGCCATCTTCTGGCATCTCCTGCAAACCCTGCTGGATTCCAAACGTATAGACTTTGTCTTTCCTTTGGAAAAACAGTAGGGTAGAGAGGGGTTTGTGCAAAATGGGCAAGGCACATTCTCCATATCAGCTGCCCAGGCTAGGCACAAAGAGAGACGACACTTCATCTTTTCTTTCGGCTCGAGCACAACACGGAAAGCAACTGGCGGAGCGTGTTCTTCCAGAGTCACAATGTGGATTCAGAGCTAGACGGTCAACAACTGACATGATATTTACCCTTCGACAGCTACAAGAGAAGTGCAGAGAGCAGAGCAAGCCTCTATGTATTGCTTTCGTGGATCTGACTAAGGCATTTGACACAGTCAGCAGGCCAAGCCTTTATAAAATATTGAAGTATATTGGTTGTCCCCCAAAGTTGCTCCAATTGATTGTTTCCTTCCATGAGGACATGAAAGCCAGCATACAGTTCGATGGCAGCACATCTGATAGTTTTGAGGTTAAGAGTGGAGTCAAGCAGGGCTGTGTCCTTGCCCCCACTCTCTTTGGTATCTTCTTCGCAGTCCTTTTGAACCACGCCTTAGGGACGCTGATGGTGATGTTTTCATCCGCACTAGATCTGATGGTTCACTGTTTAACTTGGCTCGCTTAAGAGCCAAGACAAAAATGACGGAAATACTTCTCAAGGACCTCCTTTTCGCTGACGATGCTGCCTTAGTCGCCCACAGTGAGACTACACTGCAATGTCTAATTAATAATTTGTCAAAGGCATGCGACCTCTTTTCTCTGACAATAAGTGTCTCCAAAACAGTTGTATTATGTCAGGAGGTAAGACATCAAATATCACTTTAAATGGCAACCATCTAACACCAGTGCAAAAATTCTGCTATCTTGGGTCCACGGTCACTGCCAGCCTTTCTCTTGACGAAGAAATCAACGCTCGTATAGGGAGTGCGGCTACTACATTCGGCATACTATCAAAGCGAGCGTGGGACAACAAAAAAATTGACATTGCAGACGAAGACTCAAATATATCGAGCCTGTGTAATTAGTTCTTTACTATATGGCTCAGAAACATGGACAGCCTACTCAAGACACGAGAGGAGACTTAACATCTTTCACCTTCGATGTCTCCGCAAGATTATGAACATCAGGTGGTACGACAAGATAACCAACTCTGAAGTACTACAACGTGCAAATCTGCCTTCCATCATGGGCATGCTCAGCAGTAGACGACTAAGATGGTTGGGACATGTGAGAAGAATGGAAACTTATCGCATACCAAAACAAATGTTGTTCTGTGAACTTTCGGAGGAAGAGGCACCAGGGCAGACCACTGCTCAGATATAAAGATGTCTGCAAAACCTCAATGAAAAACTTCTCTATAGATCCCAGCACATGGGAGGGACTAGCTGATGACAGAGTTGTGTGGAAAGCCAAATTACGGAAGGGCGCAGAGTCTTTTGAGAAGAGACTTATGTACGAGCTGAACAACAAGAGAGAAAAGCGAAAACTCAGAAGTTGTCACAGTAAAACACTTGCCTATTGACCGTCTGTAAAGATGAAAAGGGCCATATATATATATAGATCACTCCTGACATCAGATGGCAGGTGTAAAACGGAGATTAGGAGTAGAATAGCTTAAGCGAAAGCATCTTTTATGAAAATGAAAAATGCTCAATGCGTGAATTCACTACCAATGACACTGCGAAAATGAATACTCCAGCGCTATATTGATCCAATACTTCTATATGGCAGTGAATCATGGACATTGAATAAACAATCAATACAATCATTGGAAGTCGCAGAGATGTGGATTCACATAAGGATGCTGAAAATTCCATGGACAGCGAGAAAAACAAATGAGGTTTTAAATCAGACCTGCACAAAGAAACCTTATCAAAAGGATACGAATCAGACAATCAAGGTTCTTCGGGCATATAATGCGAAGAGAAGGTTGAGAACATTTGTTGCCAACAGGTAAAATTCAGGGAAGGATAGATTGTTGTGGAAGACAGAGGGAAAAGATGTTGGATGGTCTTACATCATGGTTCGACACAAGATTAATGTCAGAATTGATTACATGCACCAAGCAGGGAGAGTTGTGGAGTGACATGATCGCCTATACCGGCAGGCATGACACTTGATTGATATATCCCTAACTCTTGTTTCTTCATGATTGTCATGGTATCTGGTTTGTACCCATTCAGCAGAGATTATTGAACCATCATAAACACTCATAATTGAGATAATTGAATCATCGAGGGGCTAGTGGTTAAGCCTTTCCCTTACTTTCCCTTATGTACCAACGGTCATAGGTTCAAATCCGGACCATGTCGTTCTGTTCACAAATGCATTTGTTCCAGAGATCCCTAGAATTGTTGCCGAAGCTACAGAGTTCTTGCTTTGTGCAATACTTTCTTCAGGTGACGTGCCATTTATGTGGAGAGAGACAGAGCCATATGGGATCAAACCCAGCACAATGAAGTCAGTCCTTTGACTTTAGACCCTTAGTTTAACACTCATAATAAACAAGTTTATGCCACTGAATACAGAAATATTGCTAAATTTAACCATTTGTAAAGTAATAAAACAATAACAAAATTTATGAAGGTAAATTCTATGTTTTTTGTTAGGAATAGTGATCAGTTTAATTTTTCCATTGCATTTTAATTTCAGTGGCAGGTAGTCAACTTACTCCAAAGACGGTGCCCAGAAGTCGTACATCCCAAGAAATTGGAGACACCACACAGTCAATGCAACCAGTTTCAAGACATCATAGTAGTGAGAACACATCTGCTATTGGTGCAGTCACAGGAAATTTGCCATTACCCAACAGTACTGATGGTGCTGTAGCACCAGCTGCAAGACCAAGGCCCACTCCACGAAAAGATGTGCAGAGTTCTATTTTAGATAGTGATAGATCTTCACCTTCAGAAAATTCATTTAGCCCTTCCTCTCCATCAAAAAGACCAGGCAGCGTTCAAGTTTTACCACCACCTGCTGCATCTCGAGCAGTACCTCCTCTTCCAACAACACGACCAGCTCCAGCTCCTTCTGGTCTACCTAAACATCCCACTGCTCCTACTCCATCAGCAGGTGCCCAACCTACCGCTCCAGCACGCCCATCAAGACCCTCAGAGAAAACTTCACAAAAATCCCCACATCCTTTTGAAACCACACCATCCATGAATCCCTCCGGGTTTCAGTCAGACTCTCATATACTAGACAGAGAAAACAGCATTGTTGAAAGGAAATCATCAGAACCTGATCCTTTTGATACAGATTTTGCTAAATTTGCACCAAATTCATTAAACAGGCAGATTGTAACAACAAACCAATCACGTCCAATGGATACAAACAACATATCAGACGATAGTAAATTAAATACAACTTCTGATCAAGTATATCAGAAATCCTCAGCCGATCCATTTGACACAAACTTTATAGCTCAAGTCCCATTTGTGAATTCCCAGGCTTTAAATAGTCCATTTGAATCTAGCAATGTTGCATTGTCAGACAACCAACAGTTTGGTACCACTTCAGCTTTTGGTACTTCCAATCTAGATTCGTCACTCTGTGATACCCAACATTCTGAACAAAATGTATCTTTTTCTAGTCCCAGAAGAAATGGTGTTAACCTGTCTTCCTCCTCTTATTCTGGAGAAACAGTTTCCACAGCCCCAGATATGAGCCCACCTCCTTTACCTCAAGATTCACAACCTCCTAGCTTCACATCCCCAAGGTCTCATTTGACTTGCCCAGTAGAATCTCCACCTCCTCCGCCAAAAGTGAATCCGGCTGGTCCTTCCACTTCAGACATTGTTGTACGTCCATCTGCTCCTAACAGAACTGGCGGAGCTCCACCTCCTGTGCCAAGAAGGCCAGTTTAAATGTATCACTCTCAGACATGTCTTGCATGTTACTCTTGGACTAGACTTATTTCTGATGATCATTTCAATCATGACTTAAAGTAACAAGTAGATGGTAAAGGAATACAAAATTTTAACTTTTTCAACCATTTTTTAGTCTTATTTATTTTAACAACCATGGGAAGACTCATGATAATTTTGTTTGGTAGTCTGGTTGATTGGTAGACAATGCTTATTATTTGTTTTGGCTGGGGGTTTTGGAGCCATTTTGTCTCTGTGTTTCTTCATAGTTTTTGTTTTACTGGTGTTCTGGTTTAGTAGGTTGTTTCTTGGGAAATAGTATAGAAGTATAATTACATAAATGTTTTGTTGTAATGAATACACATTTTAATTATTGATTGATGATTGATTGGTAAAGACAATCATCATCGCTAACCAAGTGAGTAACCATGTGTGTTCTGATCTCTTTCATGCATGGAATGATCTTTGCATTAGTGTACAAACTTTATAGCACCAGTGAATATCCCAGTTGCTTTTTTGAGCCATTTTATCTCTGTGTTTCTTCATAGTTTTTGTTTTACTGGTGTTCTGGTATGTTAGGTTATTTCTTGGCAACTAGTATAGAAATATAATTAGATAAATGTTTTGTTGTAATGAATACACATTTTAATCATTGATTGATTGATTGATTCATTCATTTATTGATAAGACCGCCATCATTGTTCAGTGAATAACCACATGTGCTCTGATCTTTTGCTTGCTTGGGACAATCTCAGCAAGATTGCACAAACTATGTAGCACCAGTGAGTTTTTTACTAATGTGAAATATAATGATATTAACATATACAGTTAACAACACAACACTGTCATCCAATGTAGCATTATATATGTTATCATTATCAGCCTGTGTTGACGGCGCCCGCAAAGAGAGCAAAGAATCATGGCACTGCGACCTACAAAGCATGTTGGAAGAGATGATTTTGGTAATAGCCTAGGGAAGCTACCCTAGTAAATAAAAAGCGCAGTAGAAATCAGATGTCCTGGCCTACTTGCAGGCGCATAACTGGCACAACATACAATCGCTCTTTGGCTCAGATCACATACATATCACGAGTGGTTTAACAAGTGGTCGATATGGAGCCTTCAAAGAAGAAGAAGTTATCATAATGTAACTGCATTCGTTGCCCACTTCAGTAAAAAATTCTTTGTATGTTCATTTTTCTCTCTACCATGAAATGTTATGTAATTCATGTCTTATATTTTGAAATGTACTGAACAAATATGAGAAATTTCACTGACTGCTTGGAATTAGTTTTGCAAATGTTATTCAATCTCTGGAGGTTCATTTACATTGTGAGTCATTGGTTGTCAAGTATTGGTTGGTTGCATTCCTCTTGAAACTCACTTTCACATTTTTGACAGAGGAGTAATTCTATTATATTGCATGTTTAGTATTGCTTGTGTCAGTATTTTTTGTGCTACCATAATGACCATATACTAATCTTTATAATAATCTTTAGTCCTGCCGTTGAGGTGCAGAGAGTGTGAGCTGCACTAAAAGACAACACCCACATGTCTAGGCATGGTCATGTATGCCAAACCTGTGGTAGGGGATTGTGTTCAAGGATTGGACTCTTTATGTCACCTCTGCACACACCAGATAGGTGCAGCAGCACACATCTGAGGCTGTTGTCATCATCTATTTCGATGGACGTCTGTTATTATTATTAATCTTTATAAAATATTCATAAATACTCTATTTGGTTTTTGCAAGAGTCGTCTAAAATTAATTTGGTAAATTGAACCAAACACTCAAGTGCAACAAAATGTAAAGTTAACAGTGAATTCACAAATCCTAGATTAAGAACCACTGTATGTAAAGTTATTATATTTTCTGAGAAAATCTGGCCAGCAATGGCAGGAGAGCCATTCAGAATCAGGACCGTATGATTCTGGACACGACTTTGCTAGCCCATTTCCACCATGTGTGGTCGGATATTTTCCGGTTTCGTTTGCGGAACTACTGAGTTAGTGCGTGAGCAACACTGTGGGCTATGAATGTTACATGGAATGCTTTTTGTTGTGTCAACCATGCATTTGCTGTGGGTATTCAGAAAATCACAGACATCAGTTATGACGAACCGACTCAATCTGCCATATGCAGTGATATTGCGTGCGCAGAAAGCTGGATTTTGGCGTGATTGATGTTCCCTTCAATGCAATTGCAATTCAAGTGATGAACAGTTTTGTGTTGACACTTTAGTGACTGCCATATGCATTTATGCGGTGCATGTTGCTTTTGTGGCGTACGGCTGTTTCGTTGTGGAATTAGTTCACACAGGAGACAGTTGTTAGCATTGCATGTGATTTTCGTTGGCGCAGGAAAAGAGCAATTATGGGATGACCCATTGCAGTGAAGTTGGAACCGTACATATGAACTATTATATTTTCTTCACTCTTTGATCACGCATGTCAAACCTTTTTTTTTTAATTGTTGCAGATTATTCTTACTTACTTGTAAAATGTTGTCTGACAATTGAATATTGTTATTTTTCCTCTATAGCTGCTGGCATTATTATTATTAAATTTAATTGTAGTTTTTGTTCATGCATGCATATGTTATGGCCCAGTGTTGATCCTCAGGCTCATGTTGTGGAGAGGACTTAGCAGTCCCACTGAACTGTAACAAGAATGTTCTTAAAGATGAGTATATAGAGTTGTACATGGGATTAGCAACATGATCATGTCAAAGAAGTTGCTAGAGAAACTACATTTATAAGATCACATAACACATGCTTTCCAGTGAACAGGATAATGAGTATCATTTTTTTGTATCCTGCTAAGAAAAGTAACATCATATGTAAACTCGAACAATTTTTTCTTTCTTAATTTATGCATATAAATATCATGTTATTTATATTTGAGGGAGAAGGAGAGAGAGTTCCTGTTAAACGTTTGTCAAGTTTTTACATGGATATTGATACTTAACCCACACTTTTTTGGTTAACAATTTGCCATACTGACGATGAGTCTACCACAATCCATGTAAAATGTAATTTTAACTTTTGTAAGTGTGTGAAATAGAGAAGAACAGTGAAAAGAAAGTTGAAAATTTGTGGTCTGACATGGGAAGCCATTAATAGAAAGGTGATAGAATGGCAACAATTGAAACCTTATATGTCAAACAGGACATGAAAAAGGATATAGATAGAAGAGTGTAAATGCAGATGTTTTTATAAGAGTTTTAAATATTTCGAAATACTAGCCACTTTAAATCTGGCATTCCAAGCTCTTTATAGAAAACAACAGCAAATTTCTTGGGTAAAGAAAAGATTGTATTTTTTGGATGCAAGATATTAAACCCTTTCAGCCCCAGCACTTCAGAAAAAGTTCCTACTGAATTCCCAGGGCAAGGGAAATAACTCCTCAACAATGAGAAGTGTTTATGAAATAAACTTCATCACAAATACAATTTCTAATCAATGTTTGTGATTTAAAGTTCATTTTACATTTAAATAGATGAGGTACTAGTTTGTAAACATGTATGTTGTCAATGCCATACAAGCTGGATGTAAAAAGTTATACAAGTGAAGAAATAAAAATGAATGACAATATTGAAAGTATGTTTCATTCCAAAAATATCAGTTTTATTGACAATAAATGTAAACTGAAATGTTGAAAAGCAGTCTCCCTTACAGAGGTTGATTTTACATGTGGTACAGCTATTACTTGTTTCAACGCACCTTCATGATACAGTCCTCATCTTCATTTAGAAACACTAACTGCAGGTCTGCTTTCGGCCAAACATTTGAGTCGGATGATGGTTGGCCTGAATAGGGGTTATCAGTGTTGTAGTTTCTGGATGTTGTCTTGCCTTTTAAAGCCTGCATGTTTGTCTGGGCATGAGGGCCCTCATACAATCAACAACAGAAGTTCAGAGGTTCAACCTTGCATATGTCCATATTGTCATGGAACAAATTTGGAATTAACATAGAGGTACAAATATTTGCTGATACTTTCAAATCTATTTCTTGACACTATATTTGACAAAGATTCAACAGTTTATCGGTAAACAAAAACATTCTGTAGTAAGGTAACTCGTGAGTTCCACACATATAGTTTACATAAAGAAAGATTTTGATGTAATCAGAAGAAACAGGTGTGCATGAAGGATCTGGTTTTTCTTGAATTTTCTGACTCTGAATCAATGTCATTTGCATAACCTTTTTTTTAACTTAATTGTTTGATATTGATAGTGCTCACCTGTTGCGACTATTCTCTCTCAACTTTACGACCTGGGTGGATGGAGGGTAGCGGTGTTGTCCGCATCCATCGATAATCGTAATTCATTGTGACTAATAGTTACGTAATTCGTAAACACTAGAACAAACATTGTACATTTTCGCACGCAAATCTTGAATTAATTGTATATCAATCTGATTATCCACGATCTTGTCAGCAAATTCTCCATCATCTGAATCATAAATCACAAGAAGTTTTCCAGAAAATGTAAGGACTTTTTTTTAAATCCGTGATTCGGAACCAGTCACGTTAGAAACTTGTGACCTTCTACAATGGCTGCAACTATTATCAGCAATGACATCAGGGCTAAATTTAGCATGTTTATTCACACGAAAAGATATAGAAAAATTCATTTAAAAGGTATGCACTCACCGGGCATTTACAGCCGCTATGGATTGAACCGTAGCAGGCACTTTTGGCCATTATGGGACTCAAAGGGTTAAGGAAATTATCTTTGGCACGTACTCTGAGTGTTTGTTTTGAAGGAAAGCCGCCCGTGTGGTGCCGGAGCCAGACGGGAAAGCAAAGAATAGTACTACTGCAACCTGCAATGCATGTCGTAAGAGGCGACTGATGTAGGCCATAGGGATGCTACCCTAGTAATTAAAAAGCAGTGCAGAAATCGGATGTGCTGACCTACTTGTAGGTGCATAACTGGCACAACGTACAATCGCTCTTAGGCTCAGATCACATACAAATCACACAGAGTGGTTGACTAGTGGTCGATATGGAGCTTTCGAAGAAGAAGGAAAGCAATGGGCAGTCTGAATCTATTAGTATCTCTAAAGAGCTTGTACCATCATAAATTTGCTAGTTGGCTAGTTTTTAGCCTAACTAAATGCTAATTACATTATATAATCTAATCCTGAACAGACCTAGGAATGGATTGTTCTTAAGGAACTGAAAAATGCTGGACTATCCTGGGAAGCTATAAATAAAATGGCCAGAGACCGGGTTGAAACCCTAGGCTCCACAAGGAGCGGAGAGGAATAAGGCCACATTATATAATCGTACAGTTTTCAGTATATTGCCGAAACAAATTTGTAATCTCATAGTAGACTGGTGTCTAGCAGCCAGACGAATAAGTTTTGTATGTTTGACAATTCTGGAGTTAGCAAAGTCACATATACTTGCTTCTTTTATGTGTTTATCTACACTAAATATGGGGCATGAGACAGAATTCTGTGCTCTCAGTGTGAATATGACCACTTTATTCTTCCATCCTCAGCCTCATGTTATGCAATTGGTGTAATTCGACAGAAACCTTCCTTTCGTTCCTTCTTTTCACAGAAACATTTCCCTTGGTCTTCCTCTCTTTATGTTGCCTTTAGTTACTGAAACGATTGTGTGTGTTTTAGTATTTAGATTTCATTACCGCTGGAAACCTCTGCCTTTGTAATCTAATAAGTGTAAATTTACAATGTAAAAAGTTGATGAAATATAACAATCTTTCAGGTATTTTTATTAAATCATTAAGTCTGAATTGTTACACTTATAGTAGATGAGTTGTCATTTGTTAACATAAATATATTTCCAGATTGTTTTTCTTCAGTCAAACTTATAGTCATAATATATATTGTGTGATATGTCATATTCCAGTGAAGCTTATTTTTGTGATAGATTGCCGTAAAATCAGTTGTATGTTAGTATTTTGAGATATTTAGATATGTATATTAATTATATGACTGCGTACATAAAGTTATTCCTTACTGCTGCAAAATTACGACTAAAAGCAATATTTTTTAAATATATGAATATGCCACTACTGGCGCAGTTTACGATGGATTGTGCTGGTCATTGAGATGGATGGAGCATGTAGGGATTTGTTTGATGTAAGAGGATGTCAGATCAGGAGAACTGAACTAATAATGCTTACAAATGTGGGCTGTGTCCTTCTTCTACGCTCAATCGCTATGAATGCATACGTAGTCAGGGCACCTGGTATTTGCGCTTCTTCCTTTTTTGTTTTTGCCTTAACTGCTTTCCTTATTAACAGTGTTCCCCCGCCATACAGACATGCCTTCTCCATCTTCACAGGTAATTGGGTCAGGGAACCTATAGTCCTAACCACTTGCCGTGAGAAAATGTTGGTTCCAAGCCTCAGACTGCTGGAATTTTAACGACAAATGATAACTAGCAAATGGTGTGTCCTGACACAGCCAAGATAATATAACCTTCTTGTTTTTATATTCATTTCCATTTTTTTTTCCCTCATATCATAGAACTGCAACTGTAGCTCAACTCTGATTTATGTTTTGGCTTTTTTTCAAACATTTGTATCCATGCAACATTAGTTAATTTGACTTAATCTTCTTTTATCTCTTCTAACCTCTCCTCTTTACTTGTCCTATGTGTACCATTAAAGGACACTGCTGCTGTTTTTTTTCTGATACTGCTTTTTAATCCACCTTTACTCCAGTTAATCTCTGCTGTTGTACCAGTTGTCTTTCCATCTTATACAAATCTACATTTGTTGTTATATCGGATTATCTGAATTAAACATACATAATAGTAGATAAATGTCTGGTCAACCACTAGTGACAACTGTTATAAGAGAAGATGGAGATATGTTGGGCACACCTTGAGGAGAAATGATCAACGAATATCAAAGTAGGCATTGAAGTTGGATGCAAAGGGTTCAAGAAAGAGAGGTCGACCTAAGGAGACCCTGAAACGAACTTTGCTGAGAGAGGCAGGAAATATCGGTCTCAGTTCCATGGAGGAGATTGAGCGAGTTGCCCAGGATAGAGCGGTATGGAGAAATTACTTGCAGGCCCTATGTCAACGTGCGAGAGGAATTATTATTATAATAGTCGATAAAAATAACTGACCTTTCAACTCCCTCAGGAACACAGGTTCTCACTGAATATTGCCATTTATTTATGTCCTATGACATGCTTTCCATTTCTCGACAAGAACTCCTGCATATCTGTTTTCAGCTCTAATCCATTCAGGGTTCTTTTTGTCATCCTGTGTTTCTCTTAACCTAAAAATACATGGAGAAGAGTTTTGGAGGCAAAGATTAACGTTATACTGAAGAGCTGAAAGGAGCTGTAAGAGATAGCTAAAGATAAGAAGGTTTGGTACGAGTTGGTTGAGGAGCCAGGGTTTTAAAAAACACAAGAAAAAGAAAGAAGTTATAGTAAAGAATCTATTTTCATAGCTTGATGTATATTGGAATTCAAATACCTTGGAAGTATCTTCACATCTGATAGTAGACTGGACAGAGATCGAAACTAGAATCCAGCAAGCCAACAACATTACATACCAGCTTACCCCAATTTTGAAACACCCAGCTATTCCAGTAGTGACTAAAAGACAGATTATAAATTCAATCTTTCTACCAACACTGTGCTACAGAGCCAAACATGGGCACTGACAAAAGAACAAGAAAGGAAAATTACCACATGCGAAATGAGATGCCTGAGGAAAGCAGTAAATAAAACAAGAAGAGACCATATAAGAAATGAGGAAATTAGAAGAACAGTCGGAACAACACCTGCTATTAGATTTATTGAAAAACAGAGACTCAAATGGTTTGGCCACTTGGTCAGAATGAACCCGAATACACCAGTTGCAAGAGCGTACAACCTGAAAATGGAATCATCAAGAGGAAGGGCAGACCAAGAAAAAGATGGGTTGATGGAGTTACAGACATCTTAAAACTCCACAATACCACACCATATCAAACGACCGAGCGTGCATTATCTCCGAAACCGATCATCAGTTAAACCTGCTACGCCTAGCGGCAAAAAAGCAGAGAAGAACAAAGAAGAAAGAAGATGTATATTGGGGAATATAGTGTTAGACCCATACATTTCTTGTCTAATTGCACAATATGGGTTATGGAGTCAACATCACACTGACATTTATTTCGCAGATTTGGAAGTGCTCTTGCCTTGTGTTCCGAAGGTCATGGATTTGAATCCACACCGCACCATTCTGTTCACAAGTGCATTTTTTCCAGAGACCTCTAGGATTGTTGCAGGAGCTATGAAATTTGTGCTTTGTGCAATACTCTCAGCAGGTGTCGTGCCATTTCTGCATTGAGGGAATTTGCCACATCGGGTAAGACCTGGTGCAATGAAGTCAACCCTTCAGCTTTAGACTTTTCAGAGTTGCTCTGATGCCCAAAAGAGGCAGGATTGACCAAAGAGTCATTTGTGGTTTTAAATAAATCGCACTTCATCTGGGGATAAATCCAAGACTACCTGTTTCTTTGTTCTTGTGTCAGTCATATCATAGCACCAATAACTTTAATGAACTGTAAGATTCACTTCAGATCGTCCATAGAGCCCCTCAAGTTAGAGGAAAGGTTGACTTAGTTGGACATATTTTGCTTTCCGCTTTCCCTGTAGAGTCAGCATGCATGAATAATATTTTCTGCAGTCCCGGGGCTCAGTCCACAAGTGCATAAGTCTTTCTCCCCAATCTTAAGTTTTCTGTAAATATGATGACTACTCAATCTGTTGTGATCTGTTTGGAGTCTATGTATAATCATTTGTTCTTTACGTGACATTTGGTGTTAAGGGTTTTTGGGGTCTGCAGCTGGATGATTTTTACCTACACTGCTTCTTAAATTCTCCTTTTTCCATAGTTTTTTTTATTCATGATATGATATGTCATTTTTGATATGTTTGAGGGGTCCACCCTTATTTGCCTAGAGATCAGCATTTTTATTTCCTATTATGCACAGTAACATACATTGCAATACTGTTTCATTGATGGTGATGCCGAGTTGATGATGATGAAAGTAAAAAATCTGAGACCACTAGTCTAGGAAACCAGTATATTAACGACTGTGCTACCACTAAAGACTCTCACAACATATATTATGCTGTAATTTTTTTTTATATCTCCAATAGATGAGTACCTTGAACTGCAGACGTAGTCTGTGGAGTTGACATAGTTTGTGGAGTTCTGCTGTCTTGTTTTTTTCTTATAGCTTCTCAAGGATGCAAGTTAAGAATTAAAAAAAAGTACATCTAATGATCTATATTCTTTGTAGACTAGAACAAAATAATAATTGTATTCTTTTGATGACAAAAGTATCTTCATTTTTTTTTCTCTAATCCTGTTTGGCCTCACAGTGTCAGGATAAGAGATTTCTAGAATAGGCCTTTGTGTGTGGTTCATAAACAGTGTCTTTTGACATCACCGTTATCTCTGAGGTCCACCTTTTGCGAGCCAGCCTTTTCCATTGTATCACAGTAACATTATTCCTGAAGGCGCACTGTCTGTTGGTAATCTGCCTATGTGGCAGAACCATTTAATTTGTTGTTTCTTGGTGAAGTTCAGTAATGATATTGTACTCACTTTTTTCCTGATGTATTCATTTCTAAACCGGTCTCTTCTTAATACTCCCAGCATTCTGCGTAGAATCTTCATGACTGTCGTGAATAGTTTTCTTCTATCATTTGATGTTGGCGTCCAGGTTTGGCACTGGCATCATCATGGCGAATGTGTGCTGAAAGACAGTGTTTCTGTATGGACAATTGTGATACAGGCCTTTTGATCAAAACATCACTATCTTATTTTTGTACTTTGTAAAACTATGTTACTTTGTGTTTACATATTTCACCTTTGGTACAAACTACATGTCAAATGTGATGCCTACGAAAAGTTACAAGCAGCACCAGAAAAGACAGTCATCAGCATAAGAATGAAAGTTGGGACAGAACTTTGATTGAATTACATTGAGAAACAAAGAATGAAGTGGTTTGGCAACTTAATAAGAATGCAATCAAACTCCACAGTATACAGGGTCTTCTAAACAGAACATCCAGAAATTAAAACCGAGAGGAAGTATATTTAGAAATCATTTTTATTACACTGTAAAGCGTTTTCAGAGGATGACTGCAGATTGACCTGTTTGGAGAGATTTTGTTGTGTCCCCACAAGACACTGCTAGGTGTCTTTATCATTTATTGCTTCATCTGTCTCCTCTGGTCAAGGAAGATTAGATTATTAATTCAAATAATTGTGTGTCTTTAACACTTCAGTATTTTTTTTCACAAGTATGTGACTCAATTTTATTATATATTCTCCTGTAAGATAACTAATACCTCAGCGTCAAAAAGAGACACCTGGAGTGAGTCTCTTAATGCACTTTGTACACAGTGGAATTTAGTGCCTCGATATTCCGTCGTCCATCGCCGTCCACGTGGTCGTCCACTGGGTCTGTTGTTTGGTCGTCCTCTGGGTCTGTTGTCATTGTATCTGAGTGCTAGTGCTCTTTGTGTGAGACTGTCTTGTGGTAATATCAAGATCTGAACCATTTGACCTGTTATTTCTTTATATATTGTAGCACCAGCAAGGATCCCACTCTTCTTCCGTTTTCATAATTTCTGATCTTATCTCTTCTGGTAACATTGAGAATTTGTCATAAACACTTCATCTCTGTCTGTTGGATTCTTCTTTTCTCATTTGTTGTTAGTGTCCAGGTCTGACACTGATAGCACAGAGTTGGTAAGAAAACTGTGTTGAACCTTGCTCTCCTGGTGTCCATCTTTACTTGCTTGTTTTTCAGTATTGCTGACATTTGTTCAATAATCTAGTTTGCCTTATTACATCTGTGTTGTATTTCTGCTGTAATTCTTCCATTGGATGAGATCATGCTGACTAAATATTTAAAGATAGCATATATAATATATATTGTAGGTTTGTTGAGTACTCGAGAGCCGAGATAGCACAGAGATTAGTGCATTTGCTTCATAGGCACATAGTTCCAAGATCAAACTCCTCAGAGTAGGATTTTTTCCTGCCATAAGCAGCTCTCAGATCGACCTATTCTTAAGTTTTTGACCAGAGAAACAATGAGACGTGCAGACTGTCGACAAGATGCTGACCACATCACCCATCCTGTGTCATTGATCAAAGAGAAATATAGACCTAACACTGTATTACCCAATATACCTTGTGGTATTAAAACAAATTCTTTGCTGCTTACTTGACTTCTAGGTTGGGTACTAAACTTTTGGGGAAGAATTAATTGTCATAAATCTGATTTTGTTATGTTCAAAACTTCCACACCAAATTCACCATTCCATACTGTTACTGAACGTTATGAAACCTTTTTATTTTCAATGGTTTTTTGGTACTTTGAAAATAAATATGTGTATTTTATGTAAGTGACCACTGCTTGAAGAGGCATTCTGTTAAATGTAGATGCCATAACATTTTGAAGGTTGTTTGTCTAATTGTTGCTATTATTTTGCCAGCACAATTTTTATGAGTTTTCCAATCAAATGTTCTTAGAAGGATATTTGTTACAAGCATCAATCAATTGTGTATATCAACACAACTTTTTTTGTAAAGTCAGTGGTACTATTATATTTACAGAATGTATGTGTAGTCAGTTGTACTTAACAACCAAACTTTCATTGATATGTATAATTTTATTCTTGTGCCCTTAATATTTTCTGCAAACATGTTAGTTTATCATTCCTTTCCACCCAATCTGATCTCTTTACTAACACTTCTATAGATGCTAAAAGTTGTTCAGTTATCTTTGTCCCTGCTGATTCCTTTTCAGTTTTTCTTTATGCCCATGCTGATCTGTCTGTATGTTCAGTCTGGTGCCTCATCATGAGTCTATGTCCGGACTAGTGTCATTTCATACCTCTAAATGCAGGCTAGTGTCTCTTCATATCTTTATATCCATGATCTGTCTGTATGTTCAGTCTGGTGTCTCGTCATGCCTCTATGTCTAGACTAGTTTCTTTTCATATCTCTATATGCAGGCTGGTGCCTCTTCATACTTGTCATTTAGTGTTTATTTTACAATGTAAAAATAATATTACATTGTCATTATATTGTCTGTCTCTAATATCAGTGTACATTTCTTTCAGTTAGTCGAAAAATAAGAGAAATATGTTTGACATCTCATCTCATCAAATATATGTCCAACATACCTCAATTTTCTCTTTCTTATTTCCAGCATTAGCCAGTTTTTTTTATTATTTTAAGCTCTTTCTGGATAGATCTGTTTGTTCTCTTCTCTGTCTATGATAAACAAAGGACTCTGTATTCTTTCAATTAGTTGAAAAATTAATAGAGAAATATGGTTGACATGAAAAAATGAAAATCGTGGCATATCCTAAAGGACGTAGCCATCTATTTTCTAGGCACCACTTATGCATTCAGTAGTTTGCCATTGCTTTCTGAACGGTGAGGTCTATTTTTAACTTTTGTTTTAAAAAAACTCCAGCGGAAACGAATTTGCTTCCAAACTTGCCCACCGTGGGGTTTGAACCAGGTACGCTTAGGTCTGTGATCGAGTTCACTACTGCTTGAGTTACAGACGCTCACAAATTTTTTTTAATCCTGTGCACAAATTTGTGCTGCTGTATAATTCTAAAAATGACTAAAGCCTGTATAGATTACGGACCTGTGTAGATTACGGACAACCTGTTTTAGTTGGCATTCCTGTACTTCTCTGGTTCTTCTAATGTTGTACATTTTGTTTTTGTTAATCACTTGAAGTGTCACAAGATATAGCACAACAGAGAAGATGTTTATATTGATATCATTAAGATAGTTGCATATATTTTTGTCTTCCTGTACTTTGTTTGTCTTCTGTAAATTATATGAGCATTTGTGAGGATAAAAAGTTGCTTGGGACATGTCTTTTTCGTTCGCTTCTGAAACACTCTTTGATTTGTGATTTTGTATGTGATTTGAACCCTTAAATTTGTAGCGCCAGTTAGGTGTCTAAGGCCAGTACCTCTGGTCTCTGCATGCTTATTTATTTGGGATTGCCTCCTTAAGTATAAACCCCCTCCCCAAAAACCTTTCCTAGAGTCCATTCTTTCCAGAGCCCTGTTAGTCTTTGACCTTGCTGTCAAAGTTTCCTGGTCTACACCACTGGGAGGTGGGGTTGGCTTGTGTGTTCTCCACTTCATCAACAAGCTACTAATTTTCACTTTTCCTAAGAGAGATTAGCTATCCCAACTCTGTCAAATGCAAGTCAACCAAACCTACCCACATACAAATGAGTCTCCTTGAATAACATCCTTTAATGATCTGAAAATATCCACTCTATTACCTGACATTAGAAGAAAAGTGCAAACTTGTTACTTCATCTGAAATCAGAAACAGCAACAAGAGGCACAGAAAGAACTTTGTTGAAGAACTATATTAGATGCAATGGCGAACTGGAGGAAATGGGAATTAATCCTCCCCAGGTGCCAAGGTAGTTGCGAGTGCCATGTAACTAATATTGTATAGCTAATTTATATTGTTGTGTTGTTCTATGGCTTGGAAACGTGGAGGACAACAAAAGAAAACTACACACCTTCATAAATGGATGTTTACAGAGAATAGAGGGACTGAGATGGTATGATAAGATTACAAACGAGGAACTCAGAGAAAGAACTAAGCAGATACCAGTGGAGAAATAGTTACGGAAGAGACGCTAGCGATGGATAGGACACACATTGAGAAGACCGACCGTAAGCATTGCAAGACAGACACTGTTATGGAACCTGCAGGGAACAAGGAGTAAAGGAAGGCCTAGACAGACCTGAAGAAGAGAGCTGGAGACTGATATTAAAAATATAGGTAAAACATGGAAAGAATTGGAAGGAATGGCAAGAGGGAGAAAGAGCTGGAAGAAGTTTGTTGAAGACTTATGCCCTGTTGGGAGGTGAAGAAGAAGCGCTGCTATACAAAACAACCAAATGAACATGCTACACTCACTTCCAAAAGCAACAGATGTTGTTGGTCATTTAATATATGTTTATATAGTTAGTTGATAACTTTATCTTCATTGTGTAGGTCAGATAATAGAG
The DNA here is from genome assembly GCA_020796225.1 of Arion vulgaris. Taxonomy (NCBI): domain Eukaryota; kingdom Metazoa; phylum Mollusca; class Gastropoda; order Stylommatophora; family Arionidae; genus Arion; species Arion vulgaris. The sequence goes on along the minus strand of CM036761.1, from coordinate 24,799,308 downwards.
GTAAAGTCAAAGTAAAGGAAGCCATTTTCATACCATGAGGTGTATTCAGGAATACAGTATTAGGTTCATATTCTTCATTCACCATAGGCACTTGATGGATGATGTTATCAACATCACTACCTGTCCACCCGTGTGGTGCTGAGGCCTGCAAGGGAAGCAAAGAATAGTACCACTGCGACCTACAATGCTTGTCGTAAGAGGTGACTGATGTAGGCCCTAGGGATGCTACCTAGTAAATAAAAAGCAGCGCAGAAATCGGATGTGCTGGCCTACTTGTAGGCGCATAACTGCACAACGTACAATTACTCTTAGGCTCAGATCACATACAATTCACACAGAGTGGTTGACAAGTGGTCGATATGGAGCGTTCGAAGAAGAAGAAGACTACCTGTCATTTTTACTTCCTAGTATTTTTCCGGTACCCATTTGAGACTGGGTCGATCTGAGAGCCGTTACAGTATGAAAAAACTTCACTCCCACTGTGGATTTGAACACTGGTCACACTACTAAGAAGCAAGTACACACTGGTCACACTACTAAGAAGCAAGTACACTACAGACTACGCTATCACGACTCTCAATAATAGAGATATTTTTGTATATCTCTGAGATACTATGTTATTTGTTCACCCTGATAAGGGAAATTGTTACATTGTGTCGAAGTTTGTTTTTTACATTTGTTTTCAGTTCTCATTATTGCTACTGGGTCGGCTTCCACCTTCACTTCCTCTATACTTATCAAGACTAATTATTGTGTTTGGGGGTGGTTTTTTTAACTGCTATGAATTCAGACATAGTCAGGGTCCCTAATATGGCACCTGTAACTGATTTTTGCATGAAGACTTACTTTCCTTATCACCAGTGTCCCTTGTCATACAAGTAAGCCTTACTTCAACTTTAGAGGTACTTAACTTGTGATTTAGATCACCAAGTAAAGGATCAGGGAACATGTAGTCCAACAGCGTAGCATGTGCACACAGAAAATGTTTGCCCCAAGTTGGCATCGAACCACGGAATTTCCTCATATGACTACTAGCGAAGCTTGTTATCAACTTCGCTAACAGCGCCCCAAGACTGTAGTGATGCAGCCTGTTACCTGAACCACAACTTTGAGGTATAGTATAAGCTTGATCAGCTCTGGTTCACTGAACCTGACTGACGTAATTAAATTCACTACTTCCTATGCCTCAGTAAAGATATTGTAAAGTCCTAGATACATTCTGCACTTTTAAAATGAACAGACTGTGCATCATTGGAGACCATCATTAAGGTGGAGGTGGATTGTTCATGTATGTTGTATACCAGTAGGGACATTGGCTAGGGAAGCTTTCCGATGGAAAGCGGATGGGGAAAAAAGGCCTGGACATCCTAAGGAAACATGGAGAACTGTGGAAAGAGAGTTGATAGAGATAGATAGAGATAAATTTGCAGGGTTTACATTCTGCAGTTGTATACATTGATCAGCCATTACTTTGTGTATTATATTTTTAATTATGTTTTTAAACGACTACTGATTCAACCCTGATTGTGCAATATTTTATTTTGTACTGCTTTACTATTGTGCATGTGATATTTTAGTCGTCTTTGAGCGAGTCACTTTTTGCATGGATACGGTTATTTTGTTTGAAGAGAAACTAGCTGCTCTGTTCCCAGAGCATTTGATACATTGCTTCTGCTATTTCTTCTTGTGTTATTATTAGCTGTTGTAATCATAGCACATTCGATTTGTTTTAATAATAGTTGTGCATGTTTGAAATTCAGTTTCCCATTTCTAATTTGAATAAAGATTTGGAATAAAGATTTGTAAGAACCCACGGTAGTGATTCAGTATAATCAAGCTTGTCATAAAATACAACTAAGAATAACTTTACGTGGGCCATACAAATTGAAATAGTAACCACTTCTGTAAGATCATACACAACCAACTTTAAACTCATACGGCCGGCAGACTCAGGTAAACATTCTAGGAAATAAGACCACAACCGGTCACATGACCTCGCATTCCAGTATTGTTGTATATAAATGAATTCATTTTAAAATCAACACAAATGTAAATCGAATTATATTATGCAACAAGTTAAGTTTAACAGTAAGGATATCAGTATTATGAATATTTTTCACCAACAAATAACCATATACTCATAGAATTGAGTAAAATTGCAAAAAGCTTGCAGTGTTCTATCAAACATATATAAATTCCAGCGCCCCCCTCCCCCTCAACTGAAACTAGGTTTAGATTTTCCTAATCAGTTATGCGGCCCAATATTAGAGTTAGCTGTGGATCATAAAAGCTGTTGTTGTTTCAAGCCCTAAAGAAATTCAAGTTTTGCCTCAGTTTCTATGGAGTGTTGAAGATATGTGCCCAGGGGTTTTTTTTCATACAGACTTCAATACTTATGGAGTGTGCTCTGTCCTCCTAATGCAAAAGAATCTAAGAGAACACACATACATATATATATATATATAATTTTTGGCTTTGAAACAAGTGTGGCGCATTGGTTACTGTGAGTCCATAGTGTTGTAATAATTTTCTAATGGTGTCTATCCATCTCACTCTTGGTCTTCCTCATGTTTCTTTAAACCAGATCTTCTATTATACATAGACACACTGTGGCAGCTGATTGGCTAAATGTTCACATAAAATGTTTGAACCATATATAATGATAAAAAATAGCATAACCTACATTATGGACCCGTAATCTTTGCTCAGTTATTCTTTATTATACAGATCAATCAATACTTTTTGGAGATATTCTATATTGTATATGCCTTGCTAATAAATTGCCCCTCCTTTATATGTTATTAGATGTCTGCGGAAAATAATTAACATAAAATGGGACGCCTCAGGGAAAATGATGAAATCAGAGAAATGTCTGGTCAGCCACTAGTTAGTTAGTTAGTTTGTTCCTTTTGTGCCAAAGGCGGCACTTAGGGCAGAGGTTTTAGATCTCCATGTGATGCGAACTAGTAGCAACTGTTATAAGAAGGAGAAGATAGAGATATGTTGGGCACAAGTTGAGATAAAATGATCAAAGAAAACCAAATCATGCAGTGAAGTGGGATGCAAAGGGTTCAAGAAAGAGAGGACATTCTAAGGAGATCCTGAAACAAACTTTATTGAGAGAGGCAAGAAATATCAGTCTCAGTTCTATGGAGGAGATTGAGCAAGTTGCCTAGAATAGAGCGGTATGGATAAATTGCTTGCAGGCCATGTGTAAAGTATTACATTACGAGAGGAATTATTATTATTTATGTTATATTGAGCTTCATGGTGTAGCATCAGCAACAATTCTAGGGATCTCCGGGGAAAATTGCACATGTGAACTGAACAACACCATCCAGATTTGAACACACAACTTTAAGAATTCAAGGCAAACATCTTAACCACTTTGCCACAGAGACCTCCATTTAACAATAGAAATTATGTTTTCCTTGACTAAAGAAATGTTTAATATTATCTTGAACACTTCAGACTTGTTATTTATTTGTAAACACTGTATGATTATCTTGAAGTTCTTATAGTTATCATGTTTAAAAACATTCAGATAGTTATGATACTTGTTACTGTGTAGAAATCAGATTTACATGTTGATGTGGGGTTAATAAATAGATGTGTTAGACTACCTATTCATCTGTTTCTGTCAATATATTTTATATATGATGTTAGTATTTATGTTTCATCAGTTATATGAGGAGTATCATCATAGCACTCCGGACATATCCATAGGTGCTTCGATCTCCGCCTCAACAAATTCAGCCGCCCAACATACCAGTTTGATGTTGATTAATCAATTTCTTTGCATATTTGGTATGTCGTTATTTTGAGCTGCACCAATATGACACTCATTTCTCTCAATCTGGTCAGCGAGTGGGATTCCCAACCCTGAAACTCCTGTTTGGAAAGACTCTCAATGCATTAAGAATATCATTTTGGTCCCTTATAGCCCCCTCTGATATTGTAGCCATATGTTTCATGCTTCCTCTTTGTTCACTCTACTGTTAGTAGAAATAATAGAAATCAAGTCCTACAACAAATTCAAGAGAATTTATGAACTTTTCGTGATGAAATGAATTGAGTGGCTGATAGCAGATAATGCGAGTGATGATAATGTTTATACCGATTGTTCTGGGCATTGTGGTGAGAAATCACACTGGGGTTTCCGGACTAGATAGAGCGCATGGTAGGGTCGTTGCAGAGCATACATGTTTTTTTTTGCTCTTTTCTTTCTCCGCTTTCAACTCAGACGAAGTTTCATCTCTGAAACTGATTTTGCGTGAAAATCTGTTTTGCAATTCTTAAATGGCAGCAGCGTGACATTGTAAATTACTTTACACTGGCAGCCGTGTGCTCAATGTACTCTAATTAGTATTCCCTCGCCATACAGGCAGATTTTCTCCGACTTAGAAGTACTATGTTATCGTCCTGAGTAAGACCAGGGGACTCGAACAAATGCCGGACAGTAGGTTCGGCTACTATCAACTACTCTAGGCAGTCCCCCGCAGAGCATACATGACAACTGCTTCCAGTATAATGATGGAGGTTGAGGCCATTACTGCTCCCCTCCAGTGGCTCATCGTATTGTAGGTATATAAAAATACAAGAAAGGTTGGAGAAGACCATTAGGGTAGGAGGCATCAGAGTAAAGAAAGAGGAAGACTACCGAGAAGATGGATTCAGGATGTAACTGATGATTTGATCATGACGGTTGCTGAGGCGGGATGATTTATGGCCTATGAGAGAGATTCTGAAGGATTGTTAGGGTGGCAAAGTTCTGCTCATGGCAAGATTTTGTTGTTATGATAATGATGATAAATGTCAAGTCACCTCCCTACGTAAAACACACAAAAATCTTACCTAAGAGAGTCCATTCTCTTTGATGAGCCAGCGATCTGTTACTGTTAGCCTTGGTGGACTTTGCGTTCAAAGTTTCCCCATCTGCACCACTGGGAGGTGCGATTGGTTTGTATGTTCTACGGTTCTAGCAGGCTACTAATTTTCACTTTTTACCCTAATCCTAAGAGAGACTAGCCGACCCCAACTCTAATAGACATAAAACCAGGCGCATAACACACCTTGTAAATCTACAAATACACAACTGATATCATTCTCTGGCATGAGGGTCAGGTCTCAAATGACTTGAAGACTGAAACATAATAACTACACAAAAAGCAAAGTGAATACGACAGCAACATGTGAATATCGCTTTTACGCACTTTTGTGAACATTCCAGAATTGTTTTGAGAAAATGTCTGATCCTTGGAGACCATGTTTATCTTGAGTCGCACTGTGGTTTTCATGCAAACATGTCTACCATGTCTATCATTTCACCTACAAGAAAAATGCAGAGAGCAGAACACATCCCTGATTGTTTTTGTCGATCTAACAAAGACATTCGATTTGGTTAGTCGGGCGTCTCTGTTCACAACTTTCAAGAAGGTGCTACCTTTGTCAGAGTGATTAACCAGCAAGTCTGAACGTCAACGAAGAAGAAAAAATCAAATAACAGTGTCGCCTGCGTGTTGCCGGGGTCCACATGGAAGGGGGCGTAAATAATAGTAACACTACGACCTACAAGGCATGTCGTAAGAGACAACTGATATATAGGGCCTCAGGAAGCTACCCTAATAAATAAAAAGCGTCGCTGAAATTGGATGTACTGGCCTACTTGTAAGTGCATAACTGGCACAGCGTACAATCGCTCTTAGGCTCAGATTCCATACAAATCACAAAAAGGGGTTTAACTATGGTCGATATGGAGCGTTCATGAAGAAAGAAATAACGGTATTTTACAGTGGCGGCTCGTCATTAAAGGACAATGGGGCCGGGCCCCCACCAACACTAATGTATAAAGTGTATTTATTATTTTATAAGTTGAAATATAGCAACCAAAAACCATGATTTATCCGGGAAAAAATGTCTGGCCCCACCAACAAAAATTATCACGAGCCGCCACTGGTATTTTAACTGTTGAAAATGTGCGTGTTCTTTTAGCAGTGACATTTCTATTTTGAAATACACAACGTAACTTGATTGAAAATATAATTAAACCTAACTGGAAGCAAAGTATGCGTTAAAATCCCCGTATTTGAAAACAAATTACAGGGTTCAGACATCTGTTGCAGAATGTCACGTTAATAACTACGCGGGAAAATGTTACGGCTATACCACATTGACATCGTTGACAAAAATCAATCGGGAGTAAAAATTTGGCGCGAGAAATAAATGTGTTGGCTAACGTTAAACGTCTATATCACCCGGAGCAAACAGGGGGTATTACTGATTCAGACACTGTGGATGGTCTAAGTCTTTCATTGAACACGGTGTTGTTATACCAGAAATATCTATGCAATGGGAACCGCACCAAAAACCGATCAAACCACCCATGACTATCATTAAGTTCTCCAGTCGCAACAATTTCATCACCATCATCCGAGATGTTTGCTGCAACCTTTAAAATGCTAATTTCTTTTTTAAGCATAAATCAATCAAATGCCATACCTGTCAGTGTAGGTGATCATGTCTCTCCACAACTCTCTGATCTTGGTGCATGTAATCAAATAATTAAGGGCCGCTGATGGTGATGTTTTCATCTGCACTAGATCTGATGATTCACTCTTTAACTTGGCTCGCTTAAGAGCCAAGACAAAAACGACGGAAATCTTCTCAAGGACCTCCTTTTCGCTGACGATGCTGCCTTAGTCGCCCACAGTGAGACAACACTGCAATGCCTAATTAATAATAAGGCAGGCGACTTATTTTCTTTGACTATAAGTGTCTCCAAAACAGTTGTTTTATGTCAGGGAGGTAATATAACAAATATCACTTTAAATCGCAACCAAATAACACGCAGTTCAAAAATTCAGCTATCTTGGGTCCATGGTCACTGCCAGCCTTTCTCTTGATGAAGAAATCAACGCTCGTATAGGAGTGCGGCTACTACATTCGACAAACTATCAAAGCAAGCGTGGGGCAACACAAAACTGGCATTGCAGAAGAAAGTTCAAATATATCGAGCCTGTGTAATTAGTTCTTTACTATATGGCTCAGAAACATGGACAGCCTACTCAAGACACGAGAGGAGACTTAACAGCTTTCACCTTCGATGTCTCCGCAAGGTTATGAACATCAGATGGTACGACAAGATAACCAACTCTGAAGTACTGCAACGTGCAAATCTGCCTTCCATCATGGGCATGCTCAGCAGTAGACGACTAAGATGGTTGGGGCATGTGAGAAGAATGGAAACTTGTCGCATACCAAAACAAAGGTTGTTCTGTGAACTTTCGGAGGGGAAGAGGCACCAGGGCAGACAACTACTCAGACCTCTGCAAAGCCTCAATGAAAAACTTTTCTATAGGTCCCAGCACATGGGAAAAACTAGCTGATGACAGAGTTGCGTGGAAAGCCAAACTGCGAAAGGGCGCAGAGTCTTTTGAGAAGAGACTTATGTATGAGCTGAATGACAGGAGAGAAAAGCGAAAACACTTGCCAATTGACCGCCTGTAAATACGAACAAGGCCATATATATATATCCCAGATCATCAGCGTACATTGTAACTTTTACTCCCTGTGGTAATTCAGCAACCAGGTCGTTGATGAAAATCAAGTAAAGTGTGGGGGAACAGTACTCCTCCTTGAGGGACGTTATGGAACATTTGTACTCTTGAGACCATCTAGATGCACTCTGACTTTTCTGTTATGTAAATATGCTTTATGGTGGCGTCTGTGGCTTAGGGGTTAGTGACTTGGTCTATTAACCCCGATGTTCTGAGTTCGAATTACCACCCGTTCAGAAAGCAATGACAAACTACTGAACGTAATAATGCCTAGAAAAATCATAAACAGCGTTAAAAGCTGGGGTTGATTCGCAAAGTCCTGTAAAGGATATGCAATTAACTTTAAGTATGCTTTTAAGTGGTTCACAGTGTGCAGTTCGCACTGATGGTGGACACCGCGACTGGTTTATGGTTGAAACCGGAGTAAAGCAAGGCTGTATTCTATCTCCGCTATTGTTTGGAGTGGCAATTGACTCGGTGATACGAAAATGTTGCAGGGGCGAAACTGGCATTGATTGGGTAGAAAACAGTCAACTAGAAGATTTGGATTTTGCAGATGATATTGCCTTGTTAAGTAGAAACAACCAAGATATGCAAAGAAAAACAGACAACTTGTCATCTATAGCATCAAAAGTTGGACTGCAGATAAGCTATGAAAAAAAAAAATATAATGAAGACACCTATGGTAAGTAATGCAGATATACACTGGAATCTAAAATGATAAAAATAACAGAGCAGTTCACCTATTTGGGTAGCAATTTTGATTGCACAGGAAATGTTAAAAAGAAATTATGATACGAATTGGCAAAGCAACATCAGCTTTTAAAAGTCTAAATAAATGTTGGACCGATCATAGATTGATCGTGTCAAGCTCAACCTCCGCATCAAGCCTAGAAAACGTCACCAGGGTCGCAAACCAACAAAAAAGCTGGCAGTCTCCAAATTGAAAAGCTCCGCTGTCACCGAAAGTTTAATAAGAGACCTGGACGACAAATTGAAGGACCTCCAATTTGGCAAAACCAGCGTGGACGATGACTGGACTGCCCTCAGAGACACCGTGTACCTATCTACCTCTGAGCTCATAGGACACTCTGTACGCAAGAGCCACGACTGGTTTGACGAAATGACGAAGAAATCAAGTCTACTCTTCTCACGAAACATGAGACATACAGAGCCTATCAAAATGACCCATCATCATCATCCAAAAAACAGCTTTCCTAGATGCTCGTAGAAGGGCTCAAGAGAGAATCAGAAATTACAAGACTCATGGCTAAGCAAAAATCATGAAATCAGATATATGCAGACAGACATGATTTCAACCCTTCTACGATGCCCTAAAAACTGTTTACGGACCTCAACAATCTCACCCCACTTCCATACTCGATGCAGATGGAGCAAGGCTACTAATTGACAAGCCTCAGATACTAAATCGCTGGGCAGAACACTTCCGTTCTGTCCTCAACCATCCATCCACTATATGTTATGAAGCCATAGAGCGCATGCCCCAGGTCCCAATCCATGCCAAGCTTGATATTCCACCTACCTTAGCAGAGGTCAAGAAGGCAACAAGCCAGATGTCCAGCGAGAAGGCACCGGGTGCGGACTCAATACCAACCGAAGTCTACAAAGAAGGAGGACCCACGTTGATGCTAAAATTGACAGAGTTATTTACATCCATTTGGTGCAACGAACGTGTGCCACAGGAATTAAAGGATGCCACTATTGTCCACCTGTACAAGCGGAAAGAAAACCGCCAGGCCTGCGATAACCACAGGGGATCTCCCTCCTGTCAATCGCTGGCAAAATACTGGCCAGAGTCCTCCTCAATCGATTAATCGATCACCTGGAACAGGACTTACTCCCTGAGACCCAATGTGGCTTCAGGGCAGGTCGTGGAACAGCAGACATGATATTGCTGCTCGCCAACTACAGGAGAAATGCCAAGAGCAGCACCGTAACCTCTATATGGTCTTTGTCGATCTGACAAAGGCTTTCGACACGGTTAACAGGAGGGTCTATGGAAGATCATGGAAAAATTTGGATGCCCAAGGAAATTCATCAAGATCGTTCAACAGTTTCACGAAGGCATGATGGCACGTGTACTTGACGAAGGGAGCTGTCGGAAGCCTTCCATGTCACCAACGGCGTCAAACAGGGCTGTGTACTGGCCCCAACACTCTTCAACACTCATGATGTTTGCTGCCATGCTCACGGATGTCTTTTGGGAAGGCGACGAACATGGGGTAAAGATTAGATACAGGACAGACGGTAACCTATTCAATCTTCGGAGGTTAAAATCCTCCACCAAGGTAAAAGAATCAACTATCTCAAACCTGTTGTTTGCTGATGACTGTGCCCTCGCTACCAACTCTGAGGAAGAAATGCAGACTTACATGGACAAGTTCTCAATGGCCTGTGATAGGTTTGGCCTCACCATTAACACCAAAAAACAGAGGTCATGTTCCAGCCCGCCCCTAGAGAACAGTATTACGATCCAGTCATCAACATTATTTTTTATTTTTATTTTTTTTTTCGATCCAGAAGCACTTGAGCTGAAAGCTCTTCGGCTCAGTATCATGGACATCGTAACCCTTCGGTTCGGTGCCATGAACACCGTAAATCTGGGGAACCTGTGGCTTTTCTGCCAGTCCCCGGAGTTGAACCCGCACATACAGAGGACTAGTCACCCGTAGTCCAACGTGCTACGAACACGCTGGGCACGCGGGCGTCATCAACATTAAACACCAGCGTCTCCAGTCAACGGACAACTTTGCTTATCTTGGCAGCCTCCTTTCCAGATCGGCAAACATAGATTATGAGGTCCACAATAGGATATCCAAAGCCAGTGCTGCGTTCGGAAGGTTACGTGTCACTGTGTGGGAACGGAAGGGATAAGCATAGTCACAAAGCTGAAAGTTTACCAGGCCATAGTGCTAACCACGCTGCTGTACGCAAGCGAGACATGGACAGTGTATAGCAGACACGGAACAAAATTAAACCATTTCCACACAAGCTGTCTACGCAGAATACTAAAAATAAACTGGCAGGACAAAATTCCAGACAGCGAAGTCCTCACAAGAGCAAAGATCCCAGCGTCAACACCCTGTTGCAGAAGGCCCAACTGAGATGGGTCGGTCACGTTACTCGAATGCCTGATAAACGCATCCCAAAACAGTTGATGTATGGCGAAGGGGGCAGACGTTTAGCTGGTGGACAGAAAAAACGCTTTAAAGACACTCTTAAAGTGTCTCTGAAATGCTTCGATATAGACAATACGTGCTGGGAATCCCTTGCGCAAGATCGCCAAATGTGGCGCTGTAACAACAAAGAGGAACCCGAATAGCTGAGAATCATCGTATTGTTGAGTCACAGAGAAAACGAGCAGCGCGAAAGACAGAGCACACAACACGCACATGTCTAACCTTGATCATGTATGCCCCACCTGTGGTCGGGGATTCTGTTCTAGGATTGGACTCTACAGTCACCTCCGCACACAGCAGAGAGGTGCAACAGTACACGTCTGAGATTGTTGTCATCATCGCTTGCGATGGACGGCTATTATTATAAATAAAATATGGAACTGCAAGTTATATAGTATTAAAAACTAAATTACGAATTTTCAATTCAAATGTTGCATCAATCCTAACATATGCCAGCGAGAGTTGGAAAATGACTAAAGATATAGAAAGCAAGTTGAATGCATTTGAAAATAGATATATGCGAAAAATAATGAATATAAAACGGAACGAATTCAGGTAAAAAAAGGAACCCTTTCATACCTCGTGGTATATAGATCAATACAGTGTTAGGCCTGTATTTTTCATTGACCGTCGGCACACTATGGGTGATGTGGTCAGCATCACGCCGGCCGCCTTTACTTTCCCAGAGCATGTCTGGTACCCAGTTGAGGCTGGGTCGACCTGAAACCGTCGCGGTCGGGAAAAATTCAACGCACATTGCTGGAGCTGAACCCATACCACCAGCCTTGCGAAGCGAGTTCACTAACAACTACGCTACAGCGGCTCTCAACGAATTCAGGAGAAGTGATGAAATCAGAGACATGTCTGGTCAACCACTAGTGACAACTGTTATAAGAAAGAGAAGATGGAGATATGTTGGGCACACCTTGAGGAGAAATGATCAAAGAATACCAAAGCATGCATTGAAGTGGGATGCAAAGGGTTCAAGAAGAGAGGTCGACCTAAGGAGACCCTGAAGCAAACTTTGCTGAAAGAGGCAGGAAATATCGGTATTAGTTCCATGGAGGAGATTGAGCAGAGTTGCCCAGGATAGAGCGGTATGGAGAAATTACTTGCAGGCCCTATGTAACGTATAACGGTGCGAGAGGAATTATTATTATTATGCTTTTAAGTCCTCGTGATATGTACTACTGTTTCGTTGTGCCGAATACGCACTCGATGATCTGGTTCCGAGTCTGTCAGATCAAGGAAAATCTTGTCTGACTTCTTACTACGACACACTGGCCCATCGATATGAACATCATTGTCAATACCTGCTGCTTTATTGCGACTTCATTTTGCCGTAGTAACTATATGTTCTTGCAGGAATAATGATAACAATGCGAAATTTGGCAATGCTTTCATCTATCGGGATCCATACTTCACCTTACGGTCAACACGCGTCGCAACTGTGGTCACCTGACGAATTGTTCTCCCAGCCTGGGCCATCCATGATATGCCACGCCTAATTTTCCAATCCTGCTCTAACATCGCACTCTTAGTTACAATAGAGCTATCTGATAACCCCCAAAGTTCTGATATCAAAGTGTACAAGGCAATCGTACATCAAATTAAGATGTATGGTAGGTTATTTAATGTGTCTTATATCATTTGCTTAATATATTTTTAGGTCTTAACGGCAATTTAATTTATTTTGTAAAACAACATTACAATGTGTTTTGATATTTCACGTCTGACAATGTTAGAACACGGCCCTCTCTTATAGAGAAGGCCGTGGTTAGAAGGACAAAGTGGCAAGTCGGCGAAAAAAACCGTAAGTCTTCTCGCTCTGTGCCTAAGCACAACTTTCATGTTATCATTGGTAAGTTAAGGTGATTTTTCTTGAAATAAACTAAAGTATCAGTCGAAAAAAAGGAATCCTCGTTCAGTACGTTCAGTATGATAATACAATATAATGTAAGAATGAAGTAATGTATTACTACGCAAACAAAATCTGGCAATAGGTCAGTTCGCCATATTGAATATTGTTAAGTTCAACGTCGGTGACATAACTTTGCGACTCATTGCGAGTGACATTAGTTTACCTGCTAAAGGACACAATAATACCAGGTATATCTCTGTCTAGGTGACGACAGCTATAATAAATATGCATTAAGTGAAAATAATTCACATTAATAATGCCATCAGTGTTTGTTAATACGAAAGTCAAGCGCAATATTATGAATTAGTCACTAATTTAGTTAGTGTGTGCAGGTAGTCAGATTCACTGCAGTCAGTGAGTTCATTTGTCTTTGTGAAATCTGTCTTTGTTTTCTTCTGCACTTTTCAGTTCACACTTGACGTAGCAACTACTACTAGCTCATCCTCGTTGTGCTGTCATAAAGTTCATGCAGCATGCCATTTGCAGGACGTAATTATCATCATAGCTCCCTTGAAAGTTGCTTGATCTCTAGCTAGTTCTGAGTTCAGTTCTTCTACCTGTATTATCATGTCCAGTTTCTTTATTGATATGAATGTAACTTATTGTCCTATTTCCACCGTTTGTCTTGGTCGTCTCATACGTCGTCCATGAAGGATGCTAACCCCTCATTATTGCTATCTAAAACATTGTGTCAATGATTAACTGACGTTTGCCATGTGCGACCAAAGTATTGAAAATTATATAGATAGTTCTTCAATCTTCTTTTACGTTTTCTCTAATCTTATTTTGCCTCAGCCTCTGGATAAGAAATTTATAGCACAGCTTTTGTGTCTGCTTCTCCGCCTTTGTTATTTCTGTAAAGACCTCTTGGCTTTGCATGAATGTATGTAACACTGTATCTGAGTAGCATTGCTCTTTGAGGCAGTGTGTGTACTGTTGGTAATGTGCTTATGTTGCCAAACCATTTAAAATGTTTCTCGATGTTCAGAACTGATGTTGAGTGCTCATTTTTTTCCTTCTGATGTCTTCTCCTTCTGATGTCTTCATTGTAAAACCAGTCTTTTCTTGATACTTTCTGCGTGGAGACTTCATCTCTGTCATGACTAGTTTTCTTCTGTCATTTGATGTCAGCATCCAGGTTTGGCACTGATAGCATTGTTGGGAGAAAGATTGTGTTGTAAAATGCTCTTTTTAGTGTTCATGGTGACATGGTTGCATTTCAAAATTGGTGCTATTTGTCCTATGATTTGATTTGCTTTATTGTATCTATGTTGTATTTTGTTAGTTATTCTTCCATTTGCCTAAAATTCTCCTTGGTATGTAAAGTCTTTAACTTGCTTTACATATTGTTTGTCGATTTAGATATTGGTAGTGTTTTCTCTCTAGTGAATGTTGTTACTTTGGTTTTGTCAATGTTCATTCTCATGTTGTAGCCATTGCATGTTAACTGGAGTCTGTTAATGTGTTTCTATAGCTGTTCCTCTTGTTGGTATGATTGTTGATAAAAGGTACAGTCTGTTTAAGAGTTCCAAAGGCTGTTCCCATCACTGGTGTTAGCCATTTTTCAGATTTAATCTATATATGGGATGAAAAACAGCAGTGATAGTATGCATCCCCCTCCATATTAGCCTACCTTATCGTGGTTGGAGGGTTTGTGTGCCTTTAGGATCCTTCAGGCTATGTCGGCGGGAGTCTAACTCCTGGCAGGTCTAACTAAGCCGAACAGACCAAAGGCGGGGAGCAGGATGGGGCCTCATAAGGTGACAGTGCAGAACCCACCGGCGAGTGGTAAATGCTCTGGCTGCAACCAACCCATCCCCAGCTATGGGACAAATAGCACTTGTCCTCTCTCTCTCTTGAGGAGGACATCCTTTTTCTTGTCTCGTCTTCTACTTCTATGACACTTTCCCTTAAGCATAAGGGATTAAACTACAGTGTCCAGGGAGCACACCCTGCAAAAAGCCTGGGTTGGTGAGCCCGGCAACAGAAGGCTGAAGTCATCTAGAGTAGGGCGACTCCAGACAAACCGGGAAGACAGATCTCGTCAGCAGGGGACTGCAACTGTCTAGAGAACAACCTCAAAAAGATGTCCTCAGAAACGGAATGTGTCAGCCATTATTGGCGGGAGGAATCGACACATACGAACAACTCAAATGGCCATGGCCGTATGCATCCTTATCTTACTCCAAACCAAATGTTGAACTTTTTATATGATAGACCTTTGTTTCAACCGCTTACATTAGATTTATAAGATAAATGAGTATACAGGACTCATTCAGAAGAAAATCCCTGAAGTTCTTCTCAATGAACAAATAGCAAATAATTAGGTTTTGTTTTAACAAATACATATGAGGTCAACTAGTTTGTTTTATTTTATGACCTGAGTTATATACTTTAAAACTTGTGTGTTAAAAAAGTTATGAACTTCCAAAATTCAGCAATTTTTAAAACTGTTTTTGATAAAATTGTTCAGTAGGGTGTTGTGCCTATGGTGGTCTCTTATAAGTATAATAATTTCTAGTAAGATTGTAATCCAATTACATTTTTATTTTCTTTATATAGAGTGTAGATGAAAGAGGAAGGTGCCTTCAGGTCAATATTACTGTGAAGGATACATTTGAGCCATGTCAGAAACGCCCCATGAGAGATTGGAGCCTGGACTGCAAGGTCTATGTAGGTGACCTGGGCTACGGATGTGCTAAGCAAGAGCTAGAAGAAAAATTCTCCAAATATGGACAGCTGCGTAATGTCTGGGTAGCCCGCAAGCCTCCTGGCTTTGCGTTCGTAGAATTTGAAGACAGTCGAGATGCTGAGGATGCTGTCAGAGCTTTGGATGGATCGTGAGCATTTAATTTTAAAACTAATAATGTTCATTAAAGAGCTGTAATATAGTTTAAACAATCTGGACTGATCAGAGGTCCAGTATCCAGATTCTCTCTCATTAATTTTAATATTCACATTTAAGAGTGAATAAAACAGAAAAACATGTAAATTGTTATAGTTTAATTACATGCTTAACTCCTTGAGGACCACATGCCACACTATGTGGCTTTGGGTTGGATGCCTTTTTTACAAGGAGCCACACTAAAGGGTGTTTTTTTATTCTAAAATCAAATGGCTTACAAAAACATATCATTTGCCATGGTCCACTAAGAGTTAATCCTTGAAAACATTCATGAAATGAAACAATTGAATATCAAAATATAAGTAATCAACCCCAACAAAAGAAGGGCAAAATACAAAGACAGTAGTTTGTATAAAGCTACTGTAGCATTTTACATGTATACACAAAATATGGTAATACAAAGTAAAGAACACAATTCTGTCCTGTATTTAAACTCCTTCTCTTCCCCCATGGAAGTTTATTACATCAGCAAACATCTCAATTATAAAATGTTTTACACAAAAAAGTATACATTTATTTAAGCACAACATTTCGCTCTTGTATCTAGTACATTGCTATATTATAATATTGTCACAGTATCATTCAACATTTCAAAATAGAAGTTGCCTGTCACTGTCACAAGTCTGTGGTTCTCCAATCAGAACTAGTATACATATTTTAGTGCTTTTTTAGTTATGATTTTTGGACTTTTTATAGTACTATTAATATCCACACAAAGAAATAGTATGCCCAACCATTGCAGCTTAGGATTTCTACTGAAGCTGTTGTACATTACAAGACAATTTTATTTTACTGAATTACCATTGCAGCTTAGGATTTCTACTTCTTCTTCTTTTGCGATCGTTCTTTACGACCAATTTTAATCACTCTTTGTGATATGTTAATCTTTGCCAAGAACGTGTATACGTTGCACATTGGTTTGTAGGCCCCTAAACGCATAAGACTTCTACACGTTTAGGACACATGCATCTGATTTCAGCCAAACCTCCTTAGTCACCTCTTACGACATGCGTGGAAGGTAACAGTGGTTCTATTCTTTACACCCCAAATTTGGGCCCGGTAACCACTCGGGCGAGGATTTCTACTGAAACTGTTGTACATTACAAGACAATTTTATTTTAGGCACTGAATTACTTAATGTGTACTCACTTATTCCATCTTGGTCTTATCAACACAGGACTTTTCTTCTTCTGCATTCGCACGCTATGAATTCATGCATAATCTTAAAAGATTTATTGTTAAAATCTTTTATCTTGACATCTATATAGCTTCATATGTCTCACAAATTGAACCCTCTCTATTCCAGTTTGGGCTATCTTTCCTTGCCTTATATAAAATATAAGACTATTACTGCCTCATTTATTAAAATCTGCAAGATCACTGAGGGCTTCCTGGTTTTGGTGAATTATGAGGCTGCCGCAGTTCAGGATTCCCACATCAGGATTGCACTTTGTACAGCAAGTTAGTCCCATATGAATGTTGTCCAGTGAGTTTTCAATGGGTTATGAGCACACAGCTTTCCCCTGCCCCTCCACCACCACAAATCCCTTTCAGGAATTTGCACCAGAGTGTGACTTGGGATAAGAAAAATTATCATAAGCTGACATGGTGGTTTATAACTCTTTCCCTCCCCAAATTTTCCTTTTTTTCCAATTTGGAATAATTTACCCCAGTTCCACGAAAGCTGTTGTATAGAACCACTATTTTGTATGAAATTACATAAAAGTGTAATTGTAAACAATCTATCACTTTTGTAATAGGAAAATAAATGGTAGACGAGTGCGCATAGAAATGTCATCTGGCAGATCTAGATGGGGCAGTAGAGGAGGTCCCCGGGGTGGCGGCAGACAGATGGATAGCTACCGTGGTGGTGGTGGTGGAGGAGGAGCAAGAAGATCAAGGTACAATTTCATTGCAAAGCTTATAAATATTAGTATATGAACTATGGTGTCTTTATGTGACTAGTCAGTGCACTGCTAATAAATGCAGCATATTTGTGGTAATTTTTTGTAAAAGTTTGTGAAGGAAATAAGTTAAATCTGAATATTCAGAAAGTGGAGGATAAGGTGAAAAGATGATGGTTTTATTTGAAGAGTAGATGATATACAATACGTACTTAGGTCTTTTAAAAAAACATAACTGACATTGAACACATAAGACATCAGTGATACAGCAGCCTTCTGTAACAAACATGTACAGCTGGAGTGGAAATTCCTGGAAATGATCCTTCTTACATCATGTGACCCTTGCATTCCAGTATTGTTAGGTAAACACAAATTCATTTATGCAAAAAACAAATGTGAAAAATAGGTTATATTATGTTGGAAATTAATTTTAAATGAATATCGGTTTTATGAAAACTTTTCATCAATAAATAATCATTGACTCATAGAATTGTGTCAGATTGCAATATTAGAAAAGTTTTTCTCAAATACCTC
This sequence comes from Arion vulgaris, assembly GCA_020796225.1. Lineage (NCBI taxonomy): Eukaryota > Metazoa > Mollusca > Gastropoda > Stylommatophora > Arionidae > Arion > Arion vulgaris. The sequence goes on along the minus strand of CM036761.1, from coordinate 24,781,288 downwards.
AGCAAAACAGACTAGTTCATTATATTTCTCTTATGTACCGAACAATGCAGACTCAACAGACACTTACATAGATTAGAAATAAGTCGAACAGCTCTCTGCCGTGTCAACATTTGGAACAGGCTCCGGAGCATATACTGCGAGACTTCCCTCTCCTGGATGAGCTGAGAAGTAAAATGTTTCCACACCCAATCGACCTGAAACTTAAGCTTTGGTGAAACCTAGCAGACTTGAATGTAACTTCTCAGTTGAAGTCCACAGTGGATGAAGCAAATGACCAGATAATGCAGAAATAAAATTGCAATAAAGCAACAATATCAAACATATAAAAGTCAACCCTCGTCAACTGAAATTTCTGATTTCCTAACAGAGTTAAACAGCTTTATATAACATGGGTGCTACAATCAAACATACCAAAAAAGTCTGCCCTCTTCTATGGACATTTTCTGAGCTGGACAGCTTTATGTTACAGGGGGCTGTAACTGACGCAGCAAAACCTAACATCTTTTCACATGACAGTTAATTTTAAAAACTTAGCACAACTTTACAGTTCGACAACCAATGGTAAATAGATATATACTATGAACAATTGCGATTGTTAAAAAATGCAGGTAAACACGTAAAAACAAAGTAGGTTAAAAAATGCAGTAAAATATTTAGTGTAATTTTAATAGTGTTAAAAGATAAGATGCCAAAAAATAGGAAATGGAAATACATAAATTTTTGATATTATTGAATTGTAATGGAGAACAAAAGTGATGGTAGTTGTAATCTATAAGAAAACAAGTTGAGTTAACATGTAAGGGTTATATGTATGTGCTTAGTAATGTTGATACATTTGTCCACATCTGTGTATTTTCTTCCAAGTATTCACTACTTCAGAGACATGTTCTGTTTTCCCATGTCTTATCATGTTAGATCTTTCCTGTCTTTCTCTGTTTCATATTCCCTCAATGGGATACACTAAACAAAATAAATGTGTGTATGTATAATTGATGTCTAGAGTATTGTATATTACTATTGTGTGATTGCATAAACATCAAGATATATCAATTGGAAGTCACTAAGATGTAAATATGCAAAAAGCACATTATAATTAAAAAATAAAATGAGGAGAAAAAAAGTAGCAAGTGATAAAATTGTCAAATTCTGCTTACTTGACAGCAGAGGTAAAATTTGAATAATTCTAAGAGTTGTGTAAATTGTTAGGAGCTTATGATAACAGGACAGATCCCAGCAACCAAGAGGGAAGAAAAGGTACTGGATAGGGCACACCTTTAGAAAACCAGAGGGAAATATGACAAGAAGGTTCATTTCCTGGCACCAACAGGGAAAATAAGAGAAAAGTCTAAAAATACATGAAGATAGTTGTAGCAGGGATTAATGACATATGGAAGACATAGAGGGAAATGTAATAGATAGCTAAAGATGGAAGACTTGGCATGAATTGGTTGAGGACCTGTCTTAATCTTTTCTTTAAAAAAAAGGCTAAAGAGAAAGATACAATTGAACCTAATTAAGCAGAATAGTCCTTAAAGGTTGATATAACAAAACATCAGATAAAAGGAAACCCTCTATTTGATAGATAATTGTTGATCATTTATCAACAAAAGATAAGCGCAATAATGAAATAAGTGTTATTTAAAACTGAATATTGTTGGATGCTTTAAGAACTATAAAACTCACTTAGTATCAACTTCTCAAGTTGTAGTCATACTTCTTAAATGATTCAACAGCTCCGATAGCATGTAATCTATTATTTGTATTACCCTAATTATTTTGGCGGGATGAGTCTGGGCAATATTTCAGTATTCTGCTACACATGCAAACCATGATAAACAATTTTGTTTGGTTAGGTGGTGGATTAGACCTTTATTTGGCAGAGACATGCTTCTTTCGATCTAAGAACATTTTTTTTAATAAACCAGACCACTTAAGAGCAAAACCCAATGAAGTTGCTTCACATTAAAATGAAGATATTCCTGGAGTAAATTGAAATAAACATGGTTGATCGATAATGTGTTAGTGTGTAGACTTATAGACTAGGAATAAGTCAAACAGCTCTCTGTCAGTGTCAGCAGAAGGAACAGACACTGGAGCATATCCTGCAAGACTGTCCTCTCCTGTGTGAGCTGAGAAGCAACATGTGGCTACACCCAGTCGACCTGAAAACTAAGTTTGGAGAAACTTGACAGACCAGTTTGTGGTCCTCATTAAACAGCTCTTGACCAGAGCTTGCTGAAGAAGTGTAGAATTCTCACACATAACCACAATCCGATCAATAAAGCAAGAAACATAATTGTGTATCTCTGGAATGATAGAAGCATGTGATTGACCAATAACTAGAATAAACTTTCCGTAGCCTTTACAGACCTTAGGGTATAAAGTACCAGTCACTTCATATTTCTAGTCCCTAGTGTGTATGAGGTCAATCCTTTCCCCGCATGGAGCGTCGAGTGTGAGATTTAACCCTGACCCTCTTGAGTCTGGGTCAATAGGTGAATGCTTACATATTGTGCGAATCCATCCCCAATAACTGTAAATAATATAAAATTCTACTGCCTGAGTTGTCACAAAATAACGGATTCAATAAATTCCTCTATTTAAAACTCAAAGGGTTTTCTATTTGCAGGTTTTTTAAAAGTCATCAATATGTAGTGTGAGTCTTGTCTTTCACAAAATTCTTGATAATATCCAAACAAAAACCATGAATATATATATAGTTTTTTAAAATATATCCAGCGCTACAACAAACCAAATAGCAACAAAAATGTTAATATTGCAGCTGAATTGCATCACTCTATACAGAGATTACTTATTTCACTATATGCAGAGGATAGAAAAAAAAGTATAAATGAATTGTTATTGTCCTGTTAATAAATGCACATAAATATTTATTGTACAACTGTTGCTCTTATTGTTCATGTTTTTATTGTTGGTCAACAAGCAGCATCAGTTGCCCCTTCCTGGCTAACTCTCAGTTTTATAACATGATACTCACGCACTGGATACATAATAGTTTTGTTATTTCTTTACCATTTAAATTCTCTACCATTTAAATTGTCTGTATCTCCAGCTGTATTCTTTATAATGTTACCATCATTGGCCTGTTTTGTATGTTTGTCTTGTAACTACATTTAATGATGTGAGAATTCTGTTGTAGTAACCCTGCATGAATATTAGTTCTGTAGACTTTAAATGTGAGAAATACAAGTGGTGATGTGGTTGTAATTTGTAAAAGTCAACAGACTTGAACAAAACATGAATGTTTCAGAAATGTACTAAGGGTTTTTTTTAAAACAACAGAGGTGCAGAGATGACTAGTGCTTTGCTCAAGAAGTCATGCTGAGGAAAAAACATTGGTCAAAACCTATCTTCATTTGTAGTGCACCTTGGTAATAGATATGTCTGGCTAACGAGGCAAGGATTGACATGTCTTCGTTGGGATGAAGCCTGCTGGATAAATATAGACTAGAAGGAAGTCAACCCTATCTTCTTCAGCACCACTTGGAGTTGTAAGAATCATGGCAAATTTCCCTTTGGGATAGTAGACTGTCCAGCTAGGGTCATTGCACCGTCACCTCGAAAAGCCTTCTGGAATTTGAAATAGAGCTCAGGAAACCTACCATAGTTATCATGAAATAGTTTAGTTGTCATGAAATCCACCAACCTGACGTCTAATGTACAAACCCCACAGCGTGACATAGGAAACAAGAAGGAATGTAGGTTTCAGTATGAGTGGATGTCATCTATAGATGTTTCTAACCTCCAGCTGCTTATGTGGATATACTGTCCTGGGCATGCGCTTGTTTGCTGTAGTAAGAGAGCGGACAGACTTGTATCAACAGCATTGATTGTTGGGGAGTTGAAGATGGATAAGGGGATGTTCTTCAGTCTCTTCGCGACTGCCTATTGGATAAAAACACCAAGATAGATGTTGATTCTATCCAGCGATTTAAGCGTTTTGGAGTTACCCGTTGTACAAGTAGAACTAAATGCCTGAGAGACGGAATCAGGAATGTTTAATCAGCGAGCCACGGTAATCATCAGTATGCATACTCTTCGATATCTGTTGGGGAGACTGAACACCTATGGGTCCGCCCGGAGTGCAATGACGTCAGTTTAGTAACCAATAACCAAGGAAACTAGAGTGCAAACTCATACTCCTCATGAATCAAAACAAGTAACAATAGAAGCAACAGATAGCTTTTCTTGACATGGTAATTTCCTTAAACAGTATTTTTTGTACTTTCTCAATGCAGTGCATGTTAGTGATCTTTGAATGTAATATTGCTTTATGGGCAGGAGTTGTTCAGTTTTATACACTTGAATAGTTGTATTGTATTTTCTTGTAGGATTAAAGCTTGGTTCTCTCCATTGAAACGATTTAGAAAATCACAACCTTCATTTGTCTCATTGGCATGCACACTCCAAGCATTAATTAACAATGTTCATTTTTATATTTGGTTTTCTTTTGTCCTATAATATAATTTAGTCATTATGTTTTAGTATTTCAAATGCATCATTGTGCCGCTTGATATGTATGTGCCTTTAGCTATTGTGAAATTTGTATATGCAATGTGTAATGTATGCTTTAGCAGAATTATTTTTCTTTTAATTAAAAAACAAACAAACCTACTGATGATGTTTATTTTCTGGCCAAAATCTTACAGGAAAATCTGCACCTTCATCATCATCCGTTGGGCTTATCACCGACAGCCAACCTAGCTTCAACATCACTACTAGCACCACCTACTCTACTACTACCTAGCACCATCTTCATTATCAACTCAACCAAACCTTCAGCAGTGGGAACCCTCCTTCAGCTTCAGCTGGTTCTTCTGCTGACATCCATTCGCCCCACAACTAAGTGTTAAAAGCGTCCATCTCCGCTGTGGCTGTTGGCAAAAATATCAATGTCGCAATAGAGTGTCTACTTGGTAACCATCCCGGGCTCCTGCGGCTAGCACAGCTTGTTGTCAGCTCCCACAATAGTTTGTAATGTTAATACTTCTAGTTTAAAGGATTAATGCCCCTTGCAAGGTTGAAAATAAAATAAAGAAGTCTATTCTTACAATTAGTAGTCATGCAGGGAAGCCACTAGTTTTAAAAATGACACCGGTTTAGGATCTGTTTCTTGTAGTTGGGTTTTGAATATAAAAACATTCCAAATTTAGAGGCAGATAAGTATTTATAACTTCATATTTTGAGTTGTATTATTTGACTAAACATAATGTATACTGTCCCAGCAAAATTAGTTTAAATGCTATTGTTGTTATATCTGACAAATCAAATTATCAAAGATATATGGGTAGTCAGATCTCGTCACATAGAAATTTATGAAATGTTTAGTCTTAAATCTCGAAATTAAGCTTCCTAAATGTTAGATATTATTGTAACTTTGATACATCTCGATAGTTTCGGCTGGTAGCAGAACATAAGTAATCTAAATTAGTAACGTATTGTTAGCATATTTTTATATATAAATAACAGCTCTTTAATTTAGCAGTATGTGTGGGAACTGTACAAATAATCGGCGCAGATAGTTGTATGTTTGGGGCATTGGTTAGAGGTTTTCTTAGAAGGTTCGATTTGAAAACACCGCTAGTTGGCCACATAGCTTCCACAAGAGCATTGTTAGGATGTTTTCTCCGAAGGTTCAATTTGAAAACACCGCTAGTTGGCCACATAACTACCACAACCTCTACCATCTTCATCTCCATATATTCAACCAATCAACTGAGTCGTCACTGGTTTCTTCGTTGTAAAAGGGTATGATCACAATGTTAATTTTTTTAATTTGTGCACTGCTTTTGGGCGCTCAGAATTAATTTATCACAGTACAGTAAAGTAGACATGTATTATTAAATATTGCAGCAGCAGTGTCAATTATCGAGCGACAATAACTCTTATTGTACAGTCAGTAATGCCTAAGTGTGTGTTAATGCATTGCTTGAAAATAGTTTCTGTGAGTTAATTACTGTTGTATTTTATTCTGTTATATCCTTTGTTTCTCTTTCACCTCCATGTGTTACAGCGTCTTGTGTTTTCTTTCACTATTGTGTCAAGACATGTATATTTATTCAGCCTAACCAAACTGTACATTCATCTCTATTGTTTTGTCTCTGTTTTTCTTGCTAACAAAATTACTTAAGTGGTATCAATTTATATTAGAGGTAGTTTACGAGGCTGAAGAATTGTGTTTTTATTTTTTGATACATATATTATTTTGAACCGATATACTTCTGCTAGTGAGGTGCAGGGTCTGCAAGGAAGCAAAGAATAGTACCACTGTGACCTACAAGGCATGTCGTAAGAGGCAATGATGTAGGACCTAAGGAAGCTACCCTAGTAAATAAGAAGCATCGCAAAAATCGGATGTGCTGACCTATTTGTAGGCTCATACCTGGCACAATGTACAATCACTCTTAGGCTCAGATCACACAGAGTGGTTAACAGACTGGTCGATATGGAGCGTTCGAAGAAGAATAAATCTACTTTTATTTTTCCATGTCTGTTCTTGTATGTTGCTCTGAAATTTGAGGGAATTTGTAACACAAACTATTAGTATCTAACTTGGGTATTCATTCTTTAATGATTTTGGAGGTCTCTGAAACATGGATGTGTGGTACTCACTTCACGCTCAAAAAAGTACCTTTTTCACTTCTTGCATGGTCCAATCTACCTGTTTTCCAGTGATCCCTGATCTCAATGTAGGTGGGGTCGTTCTACTAGTTCTATCAGAGACGGATGATTTTTTTTTTTTTCCGATCCAGAAGCACTTGGCTGAAAGCTCTTGGCTCAGTGTCATGGACATCGTAACCCTTGACTCGGTGCCACGAACACCGTAAATCTGGGAACTGTAGCTTTTCTGCCAGTCGCAGAGTTGAACCACGCACTTACAGAGGACTAGTCACCCGTAGTCCAACGCGCTACGAACACGCTGGGCACGCGATAAAACAGATGTCTTCGAGTTGAGCATGTATAAAAACCCTTGAGTGTTGAAAATCTATTAGAGTTGGCTGGAGTGTTGCTGCCAGGGCAGAATTCATCACAAATTTACTTTGTATGCATTTCTCCATCCCCACAATTACACTTTGGATCCTCACAGCTTCCCCATCCTCATAATTACACTTTAGATTCACAGCATCCCCATAATTACACTTTGGATCCTCACTGGTTTTTCCCATCTTCACATTTATACTTTGGACCCTCACAGCTTCCCCATCCCACAATTACACTTTGTGAGACAGTGTCGTCTTCGTGGTAGAGAGAAGATATAGTAATCAACTTCTCATGGGTACTGTGAGCAAATGGACTTTGGGATGGCTGCTGCAACGGAGGACAGAGCACGAATGGGAATGCCCAATGTGCCATGATGTTGATTGCATAACATAACACTTTAGACTCCCACAGCTTTCCCATCCTCACAATTACACTTTGGATCGGGGGACTGCCTAGAGTAGTTGATAGTAGCTCGGCCTGCTAGCTGTGAGACGCATCATAGCTCGGGTTCGAACCTACTGTCCGGCATTTGTTCGAGTCCCTGGTCTTACTCAGGACGATAACGTGAGTACCTCTGAAGTCGGAGAAAATCTGCCTGTATGGCGAGGAATACTAATTACGAGTACATTGAGCACCGGCTGCCAGTGTAAAGTAATTTACAATGTCACCTGCTGCCATTGTAAGAAATTGGAAAAGCAGATTTTCATGCAAAAATCAGTTTCAGAGATGGAACCGTCTGGGTTGAAGCGGACGGAAAAAAAAAAAAAAACACTTTGGATCCTCACTGGCTTTCCCCATCTTCACATTTATATTTTCTTCTTTGCGTTCGTTCTTTATGACCAATTTGAATCACTCTTTGTGATATGTTTGATCTTTGCCAAGAACGTCTATATGTTGCACATTGGTTTGGTAGACCCCTAAGCGCATAGACTTCTACGTTTAGGACACATGCATCGATTTGATCCAAACCTCCTTAGTCGCCTCTTCGACATGCGTGGCAGGTAACAGTGGTTCTATTCTTTACACCCCAAACTTGGGCCTCGGTAACCACTCGGGCATTTATATTTTGAATACTCACTTGTTTCCCCATCCTCACATTTATACTTTGGACCCTTGCAGCTTTCCCATCCTCACAAGTACACTTTATATCCTCACTGGCTTCCTCATCCTCACAATTACACTTTAAAACTCGCTGGCCTACATAAGTTTGTGTACTGCTCTTTATATCTTCCAGTGTAAGAAAGCAATCGGAGCACACATGGATTGGTTTTTCTTTTATAGAAGAGCAATGATGATGGTCCAGTCTGTAAAGATTTAATATTTCTGTACAATTCTGTGTGATGTGTTTTCTTACAAGTTTAACTGTTATGCTTTTATGTTATTTGTTATTGTATTTTTCTGGTGTGTTTGCAAATGTGGGTATTTTTTGTTTATTGGCATGCAAGAAAAGAAATGAGCAACAAAAAAACCCAGTTCTATAATCTAAACAAACATTCAGTACACAAGAGGTAATGAGATGAGCAATTAGTTTTGTGACTTTAATAAATACTGAGTTTTTACAGTAAAATCATACTTTTCAGCAACATTCTGGTTATTGTGGAGGAACCAGTTATTACCCAAATTCTGCGGATGCAGAAATCAGTTTTCAATGCATACTAATTTTTATTATCTTTCTCCATCACACAGGCGTTCTCGCAGCGCAGGTTTGTCTGGCTCTCCTAGGAGGAGGAGCCGAAGCAGGTGTGTTCATTAATGTAGATAAGTTCTTATTTAAATACTAGGAACACTGAATCAAGATCAAATAGTGCCTGTGTGTTGTTAGGGCCACAAGGGGAGCAAAGAATAGTAACACTGCGACCTATAAGGCGACTAAGGTAGTGGCCTAGGGAAGCTGCCATAGAAATCGGATGTGCTGGCCTTCTTCTCTCTCTCTTTGCCTTTTACCCTGGGTTGGGGCATAGGCCCTCAACCAACTCATGCCAAGTCTTCCTATCTCTAGCTATCTCCTGCAGCTCCCTCAGCTCTTCTTTATATTGTTGATCTCCGCCTCAAAATCTCGTCTCCATGTATTTCTCGGCCTCCCCTTTTTTCGCTGTCCCTGCGGGTTCCAGGCAAGGGAACTTCTTGTTATATTCCTCTCCGGTTTTTGCAAAGTGTGTCCTATCCAGCACCAGCGTCTTTTTTAACCTGTTCGTTCACTGGAATCTGTCTTGTTCTCTCCATAAGTTCCTCATTGGTGACCCTATCATACCATCTTATTCCCTCTATTCTGCGCAGAGACCAGTTGATGAATGTTTGCAATTTATGCGCTATTGTTTTAGTTGTTCTCCATGTTTCTGACCCATACAGTAGAACTGCTTTAACAGCTGGCCTTCTTGTAGGTGCATAAATGGCACAATGTGCAATAGCTCTTAGGCTCAAAACACATACAAATCACAAAGATTGATTTAACAAGTGCATGATATGGAGTGTTGAAGAGGAAGATCAAATAGCACTTGATCAACTTAAGTATTGTAGAAATCAAATATTACTTATGTTTTGATTATTAATATGATAAGAACTAGTCACGACAGAGATGAAGTGTCTATACAAAAAATGGGGGTAACAAGAAGAGATTGTTTAGAAATGAAGGCATCAGAAGAAAAGTGGCTACAACATCAGTACTGTACTTCATCAAGAAACAACAAATTAAATGGTTCGACCACATAAGCAGATTACCAACAGGCAGTGCAAGTTAACCTGCAATTTTCTAAATTCTGCCATTTAGGCTCTTGGGTAACATCACCACTTTGCAAAGACCCATCTGTATACATTTCACTATCAGTCACTTTAGTTCGACATCCGCTTCGATATTGCTCCACTCTACATTTCCTTGGACCATCCACTGTATGCCACATTTGATACTCACGCTCATAATATCATTAGTATTCTTGTGTCGACTGCTGTAGTAAAACGTCTATAGAACGGAAATTAGGTGATACCTCATCTTTGCAATGGGGGTATATCTAGGGCAGCGAGTAGTATCATGCCTTGACACTGAACACATTCTAGGTGCTCATATTGTGTCATAATATCGTGAGGATGACAGGTGTTGTAAAACACCATGGACATAATCATTTGATGTAGCAGGACAAGTAGCTGCTTTAGAGATGTGCAGCTACGATAACTGAGAGCTGAAAGATTATACTTGCAATGTTGTATCGATTGTTTAATGTGGGGTTTTATGATACGCTGTGAATCAACGCCGCAAGATCCTGCCTGTAATGTTGTATCGATTGCTTAATGTGGACTGTAAGAAGCGCTGTGATCAGAGATGCAAGATCGTGCTTGGCATTACTTTATGTGGATTTGTGAGAGATGTGCTGTGATCAGAAGTGCAAGATCGTGTTTACAATTGCTTAATGTGGGATTTGTAAGATGCGCTGTGATCAGAGGTGCAAGATCGTGTTTACAATTGATGTGGGATTTGTAAGATGTGCTGTGATCAGAGGTGCAAGATCATGTTTACAATTGCTTAATGTGGGGTTTGTAAGATACGCTGTAATCAGATATACAAGATCATGCTTGTAATGTTGCATTGATTGATTAATATGGGGTTTGTAAGATATGCTGTGATGAGCGATGCAAGATCGTGCTTGCAATTCCTTAATGTGGGATTTGTAAGATACGCTGTGATCAGCGACACAAGATCCTGCTTGCAATGTTGTATCGATTGCTTAATGTGGGGTTTGTAAGATAAGCTGTAATCACAAAGTCAAGATATGCAGTGTCAATGATAACCTGCATTGATTGTTATAAGTGGGGTTTGTAAGATAAGCTGTGATGAGCGATGCAAGATCGTGCTTGCAATTCCTTAATGTGGGATTTGTAAGATACGCTGTGATCAACGACACAAGATCCTGCTTGCAATGTTGTATCGATTGTTTAATGTGGGGTTTGTAAGATAAGCTGTAATCACCAAAGGTTACCGCAAGATAATGCAGCCTGTCACACCGGTGGATAGCCTGCCCATATAAGGTGACCCTTGATATACATACTGAGAGAGATTAATATAAAATTAACAATAAAGTGAACACTAAAGTATTACTGGAGTTGTTTTAACTTCTTACAATTTGTTTTCTTTGCAGGAGCTAAATGACAGCTTTGTTCGCCATTTCAAGCACCTTTATTTCATCATTGTGACATTAAGATAATTTGTATATCATATTTTGTGCTTCAATTTTGGAAGTACCAAATGCAAGGCTATATTCGGGAGAGACTAGATTACTCTATGTGCACTTATATAGCTTTCATATTTGTATAGGCTGTGCCATTCAAGGAAACTGTAAGTCTTTGTTTCAGATCAGATTTTCCTCCTGGCTACTTCATACAAAGATAACTAACAATTATAAATATTTTGTGTAATGTAATGCTGCCACCTTATAGTGAACATGGGTGGACAGTCTTATCCAGAGTAGCATGCAAATATATGGGGAGTAGCTCTCAACAAATATTCATTATGAATATGTTGGTGAATCATGTAACAATTGTGGACAAACTTTCTGATGTAGATTGCTCTTACTAGTCACAGGCTTCATTGTCATGGATTGTAGTTTTTCTGAGTCAGGATAAGAAAAGATTTCTAAAATTGGCTTTTGTGTGCGCTCCATAAACAAAGTTTTTCTCCGCCTCTGATGTCCATCTTTTGTGTGTACTGCCTTTCGCTTTGTATCCACTGTATCGAGAAACATTTCTCTTTGAGGCTGTTGGTAATCTGCTTATGTGCTCAAACCATTTAATTTGCTGTTTCTTGATGAATTACAGTACTGATGTTGTACCACTTTTTTCCTAGTGTCTTCATTTCTCAACCAGTCTCTTGATATGACTAGTTTCTATTATCATTTGATGTCAGCGTCCGGGTTTGGCACTGATAGTATAATGTTTGGAGAAATATTGTGTTGTACAATGCTCTTTTAGTGCTCATGGTGACTTGTTTGCATTTCAAAATCACACACTATCCTCTGCAAAATACCTTGTTAATAATAACCACAGCCATGGTCTGATGAAATCATTCACACATTGGTTGTGAATCAGAAAATGTTTAATGCTGGACAGGTAACACTAAAGTGAAGCAAATACTGCATAGTCTTCTATTACAAGCCTTGTTTAGTTGTCCCAGATTTTGACCATAGTTCAGTTCTTGAAAGTGATTAACAACTTTTAATTTGTGGTATGAAGAAAAACTATTTCTGACCCAGTTTAGACTGAAACGTTACTGTAAATGAATAGTTTGAAGATGAGGATATGTGGTCCATTTTGATCTAATCCAATTATGTACATTGAATTTGATGTGTATTGTAATATGGTTTGCTTTGTGACATCTATTGTGTTGGTGTTTAAATCTTGTATATCATTCAATAATCAAATTAATATATTTATGAAAGTTTGTATATGTATGAAATATTTATGAGAGTGTGATTGGAGTAGGTTCTAAAAAAAATATCTTAATATTATCTAATATATACAATCAAGATCTGTGACCCCAAATTTTTATTCCCACATTTCCAGTAAATTTATGCTTAAATGGTTGGTTTCCAGTAGTGCACATTTCTCATGTTTGCTTGCAAAGTAAATATGAGTGTTATGTTTATTTGAGTGGTAGTATTGTATTAGTTGAAGACCATGTCACAATTGCTATTTTAAAATGAATAATGCATTTGTTTTAATCATAGATATTTCTGACTTGTTTGTTCCTATAAAGTCATGTTTGCTTATATGCTCTAAGCCAAAACACTCAATATAAAAATAACAGTAGTGTTATATTCTTATTGATATAAGGGAAGACTGAAACACGTAAAAACAAAGTAATATAGTATCACAGAGTACGAAAACAACATACAGCAGCGATGTTTCAACCAAAAGACCTTTATGAAGCAAAGGATACAACAGAAGCAAAGAAATTTAGATTTCTTATAAGTCAGACAATAAATATAACGGTCCGAAAATCTGAGCTTTAATACAACATTTTGCTTACATAATTAGTTGCCAGTAAATTTGATTTATTGTGTGAAAGGGTAGTACAAATGTTGTTACATAAAGTTGGCATTGTAGTTTAACTTCTATTCCTTATTTCTCTCCACTTCTTGCTAAAATTATATTTGTCAAAGAAAGACATTTACAGAACTGTCTGGAAATATATAATAATTATAGGGAATTACCAACCACTCAGTTACTGGTACTGAAGTTAAATAGAAACAGCACAATTGACGTATTACATTCACTTGACTGTTTATCAAAATATTTTATCTTTCTTGTTCAAAATTTGTGTTTATTGTAAAGTTACAGCTTGTTGTCTTTTATCTGTGAGAATGAATTAAATAAAGCTACAACTTAGATCATCTTGCGTTTTATTTCTGAAGTATATCAAAATCATCAGTATGTTTCCATGGTCAGCAAGGGAAGCAAAGAATAGTAACACTGCAACCTACAAGGCATGTCGTATGAGGCGATTGAGGTAGGGACTAGGGAAGCTACCCTTGTAAATAAAAAACGTTGCAGAAATCAGATGCACTTAGCCTACTTGTAGGCACATAACTGGTACAATCGCTCTTAGGCCCAGATCACAAAGAGTGGTCAATATGGAGCGTTCCAAGAATAATTATCTAAATAATTGTATAGCATTATGAATTATATTTGTTTAATCTTTTGTTATTAGATATTGTGATGCTTTCTTGGAATGTAGATCTGTATTTTTGTTGTGTTCAATGTTTTGTCTCCTGACAACTGTTTGTTTAGTGTTGTTTTATTATAGTTAATGATTTAAGATATATTAAGGAAGAGACTTCCTACCAACACTTTGTGACCACTGCCAAACTTGGTCTCTTACAGCAACGCACCACAGAAAGCTCACCATGTGTGAAATGAAGTGCTTGAGGAAGGCGGTGGGGGTCACCAGGAAAGATAGACTACGAAATGAGGACATCAGAAGCAGAGTGGGCATAACATCATGCACCGACTACATCGAAAGACAACAAATGCAGTGGTTTGGACATTTAATGAGAATGAAATACAACCAACCACCAATAACAGCATACAATAAAAACAGATCAGGTAAAGTAAGAGCTAAGGGAAGACCAAGAAAAGATGGATAGACAATATCAAGACCACACTACATAAACAGATATAACACAAGGGCGACTCATCTGGCCCTAGAACACAAATTAAAGCTCCCATCCCGGCAAGAGTGGACAACCAACTCCATCTTCCACCTGGGAATAGACACACAAAAAGGAAGAGAAAAAAGTCTAAAGGCAAAGGATTGACTTCATGGTACTGGGTTTTGCCATAGGGCACAGTCACTCTCTGCAGAGATGGTATGTCACCTGCCAAGAGTATTGCATAAAGCATGAACTCTGTAGCTCTGGCAACAATCCTAAGGAATCTCTGAGAAAAAAATACTGTTATCATACCATCTCAAACACAGATACAAAAAATCAAATGATAGAACAAATGGCGCCAATATTAAAATGCAAACATGTCACCATGAACACAAAAAAGCAATGTTAAACACAATCTTTCTCCCACATTATGCTACCAGTGCCAAACCTGGATGCTGACATCAAATTATAGAAGAAAACTAGTCACGACAGAGATGAAGTGTCTAATGCAGAATGCTGGGGGTAACAAGAAGTGACCGGTTGAGAAATGAAGATAGCAGTAAAAGTGGGTACAACATCAGTACTGAACTTCATCAAGAAACAAAAAGTTAAATGGTTTGGCTACATAAGCAGATTACCAACAGACAGGGCACATCAAAGGGAAATGTTGCTCTGGTACAATGTATACAAAGCAAAAGGCCGGCCACGCAAATGGTAAACCTCAGAGATAACAGAGATACACACAAGGGCTCGCTCTAGAAATCTCTTCTCATCAATATTCTAATTTTGGTTCTAGATTTGATTTCTTTAGATCACAAATTTCCTTGTCTGAAGCAAGCATCTCTTATTTCCTTCATCAAGTTTCATATCAACTTATAAAACTATGATCTCCATGACATATTTCAGAAACTTTGAAGCTTTCTTATAAGTATACATTTCTGCAGTCATCATTCATTTTAGAATTTGATTCCGAAAAACAAATCTCTGCATTGTGTTTGAGGTGGGTTTTTTCATTGTATTGTCCTTGGGTGGTAGTTTTGACTTCCTTGTAACTGACCAGGTAGTCTTTTTGGACATTTGCCTTCCTTTAGCAAATATTCATCATTTGAGGATCATCGGATATGTCCATAATTGCTCTGATCTCCTTCCAAGCATACATTTCAGTGTGTTTAGACTAACAATTCCCTTCTGTGTTGTTTGATGTATCTACTGGGGACTCTTTCGTGGTTTTCACATCTTGTTGCACCTAATGGTATGCATAACTTTTGTAACCGAGATAGTGAATACCCTTTATCTTCTTCGTTGAAATCTTCATAGCGTATGTGTAGCCAATTCAGACATGGCCATAGGTTCTCTGATGTTCCCCCAACCCAATTTTTTAACCAGCATATGTCTACTAATCACTCCAGTTCGATGTTTATTAATTAAATGTCTTGTGCCTCTAACAATGTGTTCATATTTGACAGTTTCCATTTTCACCCCCATCTCATTCACTCCGGATAAGGATGTAAGTTTATAAATGTTTTCAACTTATACATATAAGTGCATAGTAGTGTTTCAAACAATTAAATATTATTAGATATTAAAAATGTTTTTAAATGAACGTGTTTCATTCAAAACTGATATGTATGCAAACATAAAATATGTATATGTTAAATGGCACAGCATAATTTATCTACCACATTTGATATTAAAATTTTATAATATATTATATTATATATATATATAAAATATATATATATATATATGTTAAATATAGTATATTATATATATATATATATATATATATATATATATATTATGTATTATTATATATATATATATATATATATATACAGGGTGTTCAACTTAAAAGCAGCCCCAGTGATAAATAGAAATTTGCCAGGTACGCATTGCATCTCGTCTATTTACTATTTAAACTGGTTCTGACTTGCTTGTCCTACGTCACATTTGTTCATCGCCCCTTCCACAACCATCACACAACCTTGACCTATACTATGTCATAACTGAACCTTCTCATTTCCATACATATATGCCAGATTAGCTCCATTCACAGGCTGATTTAAGTTGAACACCCTGTATAATGCTTATTCAGTAGTGACAATCAAGGTAAATAAAGGACAGTCAAGTAGGGTGGTTAATGCATATGAAAAAGGGAAAAGTACAGGCAGTTTAGATTTAGTTTAGTCGTCGGATCATCATCTCTGCACATCGAAACAATTAGTACATAAGTGATCCGATCTCTGGTATGTTTCTCAGCATGTGGCAACTAACGACAACAGTTCTTTGTTGGTTAACTATCTGCGTTGGCTACCAGTATAGTGCTCTTGTCCAGCTACACCACATTTGACTTGGTATTCTTGCAGTCTGGTTAGAGTTGTAGACTCATCGATATGAGGGAAGACTGCAGTAAAATTATGTAGCAATGGCAAAACACATAAGAACAAAGTACTGTAGTTTTACTAAATACAATAACAATACACAGCAATGTTTTGACCAAAAGGCCTTTATCAAGCAAAGGATACAATAGAAGTGAAGAATTTCACTTCTCACACAGCACACATGTTCCTAAACTCCCCAAAAATCAAATGTTTTCGATACAAGTCTGTCCACTCTCTCGTTGCCACAAACACCTGCATGCCCAGAACAATAGATCCACGAGTCTCTGGAGGTTGGAAACCTCTATTGGCAATATCCACACATACCGTAACCTGCTATTCTGAATCTTCCGAAGCATCGAGTCTGAAAAAACAACTGCCCCAGTAAATGGAGTTCCACAGAGCCACTGGAGGGCAGCAGTAACGGCCTCAACCTCCATCCTCATACTGGACCGGAAGTAGTTGTCCTGTATGCTCCATTTCACTCTGCAACAACCCTACCATATGCGCTAGCTAAGAAACCCCAGCCTGACTTCTCATCACAAAGCACAGAACATCATCTCTTGCATTTAACTAAGTAGTAGCATATGAATGACAGCAGATAAAACAAGCATGACAAAGGATATTTTTATCAACGGAGAGAAAATGTGAATAGTTTTGAATATATTGGTTCACTGCTAGCTAGAGATGGAAGTGGGATGAAAGAAACTAAAAGAATATCAAACATGGTGAAAAAGAACAAACATTAAAAACATATTTAAAAAAATTAAACAACTAAAAGCAGTATAGAATGGAACTGATAGGAAAATGAAAATCAGAATACTAAGAGCATGAATATTCCCAGTGGTAACGTATGGATGTGAAACATTGACATTTAACAAGGCAGTGGGAAAATATAAGTGTTACAGAAGAATCCTCCATATGTCATGGACAGAGAAGAGAACAAATAGATCTATTCAGAAAGAACTCAAAATCAAAGAAAACTGGCTGATGCTACAAATAAGAATGAGAAAATTGAAGTATTTTGGACCTTATAAAGATATATGCAGGGTTGAAGAAGATCATTATGGAAGGAGACATCCCGGCAAAGAGAAGAGGAAGACCACAGAGAAGATGGATTCAGAATGTAACTTATGATTTGAGCATGACGGCTGCAGAGAAATTTCAAAGTCTGTTGGGGTGGCAACGTTCTGCTCAGGACAAGCTATTTGACGATGGTGATAAATATATCATATGAGTTTGGGATTACCTTGCCAGATTCTTCCAACTCCTCTATTTTATCTTACTGGTTGTCTTTATACGGAGCTGAACCTGCTGCTGGTGTGTTTGCTTGTTCCCCTGCAGCTGCAGGCTTAAAAACTAAGTTATGTTGGCTGCACTTTATCTTGTTTGCCCGTGTTGAATTTTGGCTACCTTGATGATTCTGATTGCTATAATTCAGTTGTTGAATGTTTGAGTTTACATTTTTATCTCCGCTATGTGTTGGAGAAGAGAACTGATCTGGTTCTAAAGATTCATCTGACTGAAGAAAGCCACTGATGTTTTCATTGTTGAATGGACTTGATGCCGTCTTAGAATGCTGGTTATTCCGTATGTATCCTCCTGTATTTAAATTTGTTTGTTTTCTCAAGTTCCGAACTCTTGCTTGCTCCTCAATTGGAGTTTCTATGCTTCCTATAACTAAATATGTCTCTGTTGTTAATTTTTTGGAGATAAGAGGCATGGAAGTATAAGTATTAGATGATGTCTCTGTTGATTTGATCTGGTTGGAAGTTTTGGTAATATCTGGGGTGGAAGTTGTAATTTTCATCCCTCTTTTTCTCCCAATAAATTCATCTGTATTATTTTTATTTTCTAATGTCTTTGATGAGTCAATATAATTGACAAATGTAGATCCATGGTATCCAATGTCTAGCATTATTTTCTGATGACTCCCATCTGTTGCCTGTCTGTGATTTAGATTGTCTTTCTGACTGTCTGTTGAGTTCTTACTAGAATGTTTGACTTTCTGCAGATGTTTCTTCTGAAATATACCAATCAGAACAAAATCAAATTTACCCAGATGCCAGTAACTTAACAGTTAAAACTTTTTTTACATCTTGGAAATATAATGGTGGGAGTTTCGTGGTTGTGAATCCTACATGCTGAACAGATTGAGAGAGATGGGTTTCAATATTGGTACAGCCTGAAAAGAATGACATACCAAATATGCAAATAGATTGAAGTATGAGAAAAGAAAGGTGGCCAAGACATGCAATGCAGTGGACATCGCAGGGACAGTGGGGAAAAAAGGGAAGACTAGGGACACAGAGAACTATTGAAGGAGAGCTAAATGACATGCACAGAACTAGGTTTGAGGTAGCAAGAATGACAAGATCAAATTGAGTGGACCTTTTTTGTTTCTGCCTTATCTCTGTCTCTGCTTGGGTGTGACGAGGACTGATGATGATGAATGTATAACTTGGAATTGTTTGGAACCCACAGGAAAGAAAAACAAAGGCAGACCAAAAAGACTCATGGTGAAGAAAGCACAAAAATAAATATTGGTACGGCATGTCTGTTGCAGGACACAGGTGTCTCAGCAATTAGGTACAAGCTCTAAACAAGGTATGGTAACTTTTGTCATTTTTTAAAATATGCCACTGGTGGTTACGGAACAGTTAAAGAGAACAAACAATGTATAATTTACAACTACTAAAATGCTGCATATGAAATTTAAATGTTTCTGTAACAGCTGTCATCTGTCTGTCAAAGCAAAGTAACACTGATAGTTTAAAGTAGTTAGTTGTACCAGAATGCCTGGTCCTGACAAATTCTGCCAGCGGCTGCAGATTTTAAGCTTTGCATGGAAAGTAACACTTCAATTCCTGTTAAAACTTCAATTCCTGAGGAGACACAAAACTGTCCCACCAAACTAAGATCTGGGGCATAACTGCAACACTTGTCCTGTCATATTTTGTAAGAATTATACTTTTAAAATTTTTTTTAATGAATTTTGTCTGGGCAGCAGCTTTTCAGCCTACTCTTCTTGATTTTGAACTTCCAAGGGTTCTTTTACATGCTCAACATGAACATGGGACCTACATTTTATCATCCGTCTCCAATAGGATTAGAAACCGGATTTCACCTACACTGAGATCAGGGATCCCTGGTAAAATATCCTGATGGGTCCACGAGGGAGTGAACAGAGTACTTTATCATCTTTATGAATAGGTTATTGCCCAGTACACCCTTCGGGGCAAATAATGCGCAGGCCACAAAGAGTGGTTGCTCTAGAATAAATGCAGACAGAGTTCTTAGACTAAAAGCATATACAGATCTCAAAAAAGTGGTTTATAAAGTGATGCTTCTAGAATGCAACTGCTCTAGAACTGAGGATATAATGCAGTGACCACCAATATACCCCATCTGGGTAGTAGACTTCACAACTCACTGTATAGCATAATATGCTGAATGTTGTCAGATTCTTCTGGATATACAAAAATCAATAGAACGCATCCACTGCTCTAAATATAAGAATAAGAGTAAAAATGTGTACTTCCTGTGGGTTTAGAACAAATAAACAATACATAAAACTACCCCTGTCTTTAGTGACTGCAATACTCTCGGCAGGTGGCGCCATTTCTGCGGAGAGGACCGGCCATATGGGGTAACCCGGTGCAATGAAGTCAATCCTTCGGCTTTTAAACCCCTTTAAGACTAGTTTTACATTTGTATCTGAAATATAAATGTGCAATCGTTACCTCAATGTCTTCCTGAATTTCGTTTGTTAAATCCTGAATCTCTTCTTTTGTCTCTCTGATTAACTCCTGAATGTAAATTCTGTTTTTAAACATGAAAATTGTAGTGATTTGTTAGTCAAAATATGCTCTGCAGATAATATAAGCCAATACTTACATATCTTTAATCAATGACATTCTTAATAATCACTAATTATATAACACTTCCATCCAGTGGCATGGCATGTTTTCAATAAGGGTTGATGTCAAGCATTTCAGCTTGGGATTGGTTATTGATAAACATAGGAGATTTCACAGCAATATAACTGACTTCATTGCACTTTGAACAGACCCACAGGCTTATTATATTCAGTAGATGGTGAATAGTATGCATGATGATGGTTTATTGGTTATACACATACAATTTGTGCTCACAGATAACGTCTCATTAATGCTTCATGTGATTTGAAATCTCTCCATATAATTCTCTTCTTTATTTTTTCGTCTCACTGTTACCAGTTTGTTGCCAGTGTTGTGGTTTTCTGTTTTTGTCTTGCGCTGCTATAGTGGCTTGGTTGATAGTTATTTATGCTTTTTGACATCTCATTATAGTTGCTTTGATTGATTGATTGATTGGGCCCTCGTCATTGCACTTCGGTGAGTAATCATGTGTACTCCGATCTCTTTCTTACACAGGAAGATCTCAGCGGAAGTGCACAAACTCCGTGGCACGCTAGGGCCCCCGATGTACTTTTTTAAGCTGGTGAAGATATTTTGGTAGGAATTTAATTTTAATCTATTTTAATGAATTTTGCCAGGGCAGCGGCTTTCCAGCCTGCTCTTCTCGATTTTGAACTTCCAAGGGTTCTTTAACATGCTGAAATTGAACACGGGACCTACGTTTTATCGTCGGTCTCCAAAAGGACTAGGAGCTTGATCTCACCTACACTGAGATCAGGGATCTCTAGAAAAATATTCAGATGGCTCCACGAGGAAGCGAACCTGGTACCTGGGTCAGAGAGACGAGCACCTAATCTCTATGTCACAGAGACCCATTTAGCTGCTTTACCAATTGTTTGGTTTTCATCCAATAGATCTTTATTGACAATCTGCTTCTTCTGTACGTTCGTTCTTTACGACCAATTTTAATCACTTTTGTGATATGTTTGATCTTTGCCAAGAACGTGTATACGTTGCACATTAGTTTGGTAGCCCCCTAAACGCATATACTTCTACACATTTAGGACACATGCATCCGATTTCAGCCAAACCTCCTTAGTCGCCACTTACGACATGCGTGGCAGGTAACAGTGGTTCTATTCTATACACCCCAAATTTCGGCCCCGGTAACCACTCGAGTAGTTTTTTTTTACAATATCATTAAATATACAGTGACCTTAATTAGACCCACCATGTTCATAACTAATGCTCTTTTGAAGCTGAATTTCTGTCATTACTGCAAACTACTGCATTGCCAGGACAGTATATTGACATCATTCTCAGGAGGCTTGAGCTTCTATATATACTCATGCTGTAGTGATTTGTCTAGGAATTTTGTAGCATGGTCTGATCGACTATAACAACTGCCTTGGTTTACAAAGGTTCTTCTTCTGCATTCTCACTAGATTGAGATTTCGGATTCTCTAATAAAGGCAGCCGTCTGCCTCAGATTATCAGCCATGCCATACAGTTTGTCTTGGACGCTAGTGTAAGTGGGCCACCTCTTTCTTCCCAAGTCTGCACACTGGGGGCAACTCTGTAGGATACAATTCCTATGATTTCTGCTTGCCCGTTTGTGCGACCTCTTCCCGTAGTTAAGTTTTGGTCACCCTCGTAAGGTAGGCCTGACATTCTTACTGCGTGGCTAAATCTCTGAGGCAGATTGGCGACCGTAAAATCCGTTATCCCATTCCTCATTGACAGGGTCGTTGCACCATGTTATGCGCCTTACGGCCTGGTGCATCCGTTTTCTGCAAGCATTTGTTTCGGGTTAGCATTCCCTGGCGGACATGCATCCGATTTCAGCCAAACCTCCTTAGTCGCCTCTTACGACATGCGTGGCAGGTAACAGTGGTTCTATTCTTTACACCCCAAATTTGGGCCCGGTAACCACTCGGACGGTCTATGAGTTCAATGGGTAGTGTTCGTTTCAAGACCCTTTGTAAGTTGGATTTTTTGTTTTCACAATTTCAATTGTTTTAATGCTTGCTAATATGTTTTATGCTAGATTTTCAAGCCTGTAACCAAAGACAAGTTAATACCTTTTTCCGGGTAGCAATGGGCACAGGACAGAAATCAGCAAATTATATATTTAATAGTAATCTTACCCAGCACTATTGTTACCACTGGCTCCACCTGCTGTGGGGTTTTCATCTTTTTGGGTGTTGAGCAACTTTTGCATCTCCTGAATGCTGTTTAAGGCTGTGATCATTTTTTTGCTAGTTTGAGCTGATGTAATTCTAGGTGGATCAGCATGTGAACCTTAAAAATAAAATTGATAACAAATTACATCTTGAGATTGTTTTTGTTTTTTCTTTGTTAAACCATTTTTGTTACAGAAATTTACTCACTAAGTTTCAAAATGTGTGAATTAAAAATCCTGAAGAGGAGAAACAGCTAGATTTCACATTACAGGAAGAGATACTACATGAAAATCTTAAAATAGGACACAATCAATAATTACTTAGTTAATAAATCACAGTGCCATTTGATGGCAAAACAGAACAAATATAATTTTTGCACTTCATAACATGAAAGTGATGCAATCTACAAACAGAATAAGAGATGATATCAGCAGACAAAAATAATAGTAGAACACACAAGACTGATTCTCATAGTGAAAGACATTAGCATATAGGGGAAGACTGCAGTAAAACTATGTAGCAATGGTGAAACACATGACAACAAAAAGCTAATTTTACAAAGTACAAAACAATAACAATGCACAATGATGTTTCAAACCAACATGCCTTTCTAATAAATCTCTTTTATTATGACCATTAGGGATTTATTGTCTAGTTGTATATTTTATGTCTGCCATTTAAGAAGTGAATTTCTTCCCATCTGGTGTATCTTTTGCTTGATAAAGGCCTATTGGTCAAAACGTCACTGTTCATTGTTATTGTTTTGTACCTTGTTTTCATGTATTTCGCCATAGTGAAAGGCACATAAATGATAAACTATTGAACAACATAGCAGCCAAATTCTATGATTCCTCTTGTGGTGTAACATGCTGTACACAGCTTTGTACACACTAATCTTAGTGGAATAATATGAACTTCTTCACAGAATCCAGCTTTAATCTTGCAGACTGTGTGCCTAAGGATCAAAATGAACTTAACAATTCTGTCCCACATGTATTCAAGTTTCAAAGTAGTACGGTCAATTGTAAGGCTGATCAATGCTTGTGATATCAACCATTGAGAAATTTCTACACAAATAAATATCATATTAAAGAAATATAACAATATCTCATATATTGAGAATTTCATTTTAACAGGTTCAAATATTTGGAATAGAATATGATCATCCATTTCCTAATGTATGTCCTGATTGTGAGACAAATAAAAATGCTTAGTATGTGTACTTTGTACCTACAATGTTTGAATGATGACTACCGTCTATTATGGATAAATTGTCAGTTATTGCGTGCTCCAATGATACAGTGAGCTATGACGGCGGGACCTTATGTTCCCGGAAGGGTTACCCAAGCCGGAAAGGTCACTGAAGAGGGACAGACGAAGCATGGTCTCCTGGTCCTCCAGGTTGGGGGTTGGGCTTGGGACTAACGATCCCATCCTTTAAAAAAATTAAAGTTACGGAAACAACAACAAACATACAACCTATCTACGGGCATGAAGGGCTAACAGAGTCATTGACTCACATGACTGGAAGTGGTGAAAGCCGAAAGGAAGCTACTTTCATGAGGACGGAAGTCCTGAATGCCAAAACCAAGACCAGAATTGGATGCTGGAATGTAAGAACAATGTACGAAACCGGAAAACTATCACAAATAACAGCAGAAATGAGAAGATATAATCTACATATCCTAGGGGTTAGAGAGAGCAGATGGACAGGAAATGGAAGAAGTACCACTGCAACAGGTGAAACAGTCCTTTTTCTGGACGAGACGATGACCTACACCATGAAGGAGTAGCAGTAATCCTAAGAAAGGGCGTGTGAAAAGTGTCTGTTAGAATGGAAACCTATCAGCAGCCAGCTTATTAAGATCAGACTGAAGGGGAAGCATACAAACATCACAATCCTACAATGCTATTCGCCAACTAATGATAGCGAAGATACAAAGAAAGACTCGTACTCACAAAACCTACAAGCAGAATTAGACAAGTCACCATCCCATGATGTTATCATTGTTATGGGAGATCTAAATGCGAAGGTCGGACAAGACAACACGCATAGGTATAGAACTATGGGAAAATATGGATGTGGTATGATGAACGAAAATGGGGAACGTTTAGTAAACTTCTGCAGCATGAACAATCTAGTTATAGGAGGAACCCTATTTCAACATTTAGATATCCACAAATTAACATGGTATTCCCCTAATGGCAGAGATAAAAACCAAATAGACCATATAATGATCAATGGACCCTGGAGACGCTCGCTGCTAGATGTTGTAGTCAAGAGAGGTGCAGATGTTGGTAGTGACCACCACCTAGTCACAGCTTAAGTCAAACTTAAACTAAGAAAAACAGGACAACAGAAAAACTTCCAAAAGAGGTTCGATGTGGATAGACTAAAGACACGGAAGTAAGGGATAAGTTTATAATGCAGATAAAGAACAGATTCCAAGCCTTAGAAAGTAATGAAACTACGGATGAAACTGACAACATAGATAGAACATGGGACAACATAGCATCTATATATAGCAAGAGCAGTGAAACATGTCTAGGGTAACGCACAAAGAAAAGAAAAGAATGGATAACACCAACAACATGGAAAATAATAGACAGCGAAGAATATTAAAAAGAAATTGTTAGAAGCAAAGTCCAAAGACTGAAAGCAAGATACCAAGAACAGTACAAAAGCGCAAGTAAAGAAATCAAACGGGCTGTTAGAGCCGACAAAAGAATGTATGTTGAAGACCTGGCAGTACAGGCAGAAGAAGCAGCAAAAAGTGTGATCAGGAACAGTGTACAAATTACAAAGCTAATAAGCTGGAAACATTACAGAAGATCAAATACTCTCATAAAGGATAAGAATGGAATACTATTGACAACGGAAAAGGAACAAGAAATACGATGGACAGAGCATTTAAAAGAATTCTAAACAGACCACCTCTACGGTAGTAGCAGACATACCAGAACCAACAGAAGAGTTAGAAATTGGCATTGAAACACCCAGCCAGGATGAGATCATTACAGCAATTAAATCTCTTAAGAATAACAAGGCACCAGGAATGATACTAAACGAGAACTATTCAAAATAGACCCAGAACTTGCAGCTAATATATTGCAACCCTTGTTTACTACTATATGGAATGCCCAAATAATACCTGATGCATGGAACAGAGGAGTCATCATCAAGATACCCAAAAGGGCTCCCTTGCCGATTGTAATAATTGGCGTGGAATAACACTGCTTTCTGTCCCAAGTAAAATCTTTAGCAAAATCATCGTACAACGTATTACTGACGCTGTGGATAAGAAACTGAGAAAGGAACAAGCAGGATTTCTGAGAGGACGGAGCTGTATAGGCCAAATATTTGCTCTTAGAAATATCATAGAACAATGCACAGAATGGCAAAGCAAACTCTATATCAACTTTGTAGATTTTGAAAAGGCTTTTGATAGCATACACCGTGAAAGTCTATGGCGTATCTTAAGATGGTATGGAATCCCACTGTGTTTTATAAATATTATAAAAAGCTGCTACAGCAAGTTTGCATGCAGTGTTGAAACTTCAGAACTAAAGTTTGAGTAAAACAGGCGTCGACAAGGATGTGTTATGTCAGCCCTATTATTCAACACTGTCATAGATTGGGTGATTCGTAAAACAACGGAAGATAAGGCAAGAGGTATTAGATGGACGCTCACAACCACTCTGGAAGACCTAGATTTTGCAGATGACATCGCACTCCTATCTCATACACATAGAGATATCCTGGAAAAGACCTGCCTTAACCAATATAGTGAGATGGTTGGGCTGAAAATAAAGTAAGAAAACTGAAGTAATGACTCTGAACATAGCAACCCCAGCACCAGTCAAACTAGAAGGTAAAACCCTCCGAGATACAACCGCTTCACATACCTTGGAAGTGTTATTAGCAATGAAAGAGGCGCTGGATCTGACATTAAAAACAGACTGAGTAAAGCACGCAGTGCATTCATGACCCTTCAGACCGCCTTGAAATCTGCCCAATACAGCATCAGAACCAAGACTAGTATCTATAACAGCTGTGTGCTGTCAACATTACTGTACGGATCGGAATGCTGGAGAATGACAGAACAGGATATGTCCAGACTCTCCGCCTTTCATACAACTTGTCTGCGAAAATCTTACGCGTGTACTGGCCGACTACTATCTCGAATCAAGAATTGCTTGCACGATGCCAACAAGAGAATATGGGCACTATCATCCAAGACGACGCTGGAGATGGATTGGACATGTGATGCGCATGGAGACTGGCTCCGACACCAAAACTGCACTGAGATGGACTCCAGAGGGTAGGCGAAAGCGTGGAAGACCCAAGACAACCTGGAGGAGAACGATTGAGCAAGAGCTGAAGGAAATGAATCATAGCTGGAACACAATACAGAGGAAGGCCATGAACAGGGAAGAATGGTGTACGTTTGTTGTGCCCTAAACGCCAGGGGCGTAACAGGCTAAAGAGAGAGCGCACAGTAGGAAAACTCACTGGAAAAGTATTTTTCATCAACTCCAAACTCTACACATACAAAAAGTCAAGTTTTATTCCAAAAATGGTTGCGATATTTGTGAGAGCTGTATTCACAGAGTTTTGAGAACACATCATTTAAAAATACTTTGGAAGTAGTGCTACCCACAGTGGCATTGTCACTGAGCTCAGTGTATTGTTCCCAAAGAGACTACTTCTATGATCCTGTTCTATCTGTATTGCATCCTTCTCCGAGAGTTGAATCTATAAGAAAGCTCTGAAGACTATCACAAATATGAGAGAGGAAGAAAGAGCAAAAACTAATATTTGCTGCCAATTTTAAGAAGACTACTTTGATGGGGACTACAGTGATTAACATTTCTGCATTAGAAAACATAAACTGACGACTAGGAAATTTTTAAATCCCATCACGCCCGAGTGGTTACGGGCCCAAATTTGGGGTGTAAAGAATAGAACCACGGTTACCTGCCATGCATGTCGTAAGAGGCGACTAAGGAGTTCTGGCTGAAATCGGATGCACCTGTCCGCTAGGGAATGCTAACCCGAAACAAATGCTTGCAGAAAATGGATGCACCAGGCCGTAAGGCGCATAACATGGTGCAACGACCCTCACAATGAGGAATGGGATAACAGATTGTATGGTCGTCAATCTGTCCCAGAGATTTAGCCACGAGTAAGAATGTCAGACCTACCATCACGAGGGTGGTCAAAACTTACTACTTACTGCGGGAAGAGGTCGACAGAAACGAGGAAGTAGAAATCATAGGAATTATATCCTACAGAACTGCCCCCAGTATGCAGACTTGAGAAGAAAGAGGTGTACCACTTACACCAGCGTCCAAGAAAACTGTATGCATGGCTGATAATTTGAGGCAGATAGCTGCCTTTATTAGAGAATTCGAAATCCCAATCTAGTGAGAATGCAGAAGAAGAAGATAATCCCATCATATATATATATATGACAAAATGTTGAAAATTGTTCTAAAAGAACAGGTTGAATGTATGTTGGCAAAACAAAAAAGACAGTTCTACAAATAAGAAGGATCATCAAGTTATGTACAAACAACAGATACTCAGAATGTACCAACATCTTTTACCAATACTGGAAACCATTGCAACCAACATTTGAAGTAAAAAAAAAATACATGATCTAATTATAATGAAGAATCCATTTTTATGAAAACAAAGTGGCATTTATAACAAAATGGCATTTAAACAGCAAACAAACATTAGCTTACCTCCTGACTGTGGCTTTTCATCAAATGGATTAGGGTGAACTTTGATTGGACCATTTATTTCATGTAACAAAGTATCAGTTTGTCTTTGCTGGACTGATGATATTTCCAACAGATGTGGTTTAGGTCTTCTACTCAATAAACTAAAAGAGGCTACATGGGCATGGCTTCTTCTCAGCATGTCTTCCATATTTGGAACTTCAGCTGGTTATTGAGTGAGAAATATCATACTAAATAAAAAGTTAACTTATTTCTAGATCTTCAATAGAAGATGAAATTATCATACTTATAGATATTAGATTACTAAGCTAATAGATCTTAAAGAAAGTTAATGTAAAATATAGATTCTGAATGTATAAATATAGATTCTGAATGTATCGATATAGATCTGAATGTATAAATATAGAATCTGAATGTAAAATATAAATCAGAATGTAAATTTAGCATCTGAATGTAAAATTTAGCATCTGAATGTAAAATTTAGCATCTGAATGTAAAATTTAGCATCTGAATGTAAAATTATAGCATTTGAATGTAAGAATACATAATTTGAATGTAAGAATATAAAACTTGAATGTACAAATATAGAATTTGAATGTACAAATATAGAATATGGATGTACAAATATAGAATTTGAATGTACAAATATAGAATGTGGATGTACAAATATAGAATGTGGATGTACAAATATAGAATTTGAATGTACAAATATAGAATTTGAATACAAATATAGAATGTACAAATATAGAATTTGAACTATTAACATGTTCTCTTTAACTGCTCATTGTTCATCATTTAAGAATCATTTCATTGCACATTTGACATGTCTAATGTTTTCTCTTTGAGCATTGATGATGTCACTTTTATTCCTAAAAGGCACATTCTTGATTGTAGCATTGTCCACCAGTCCATCCACTCTCTCACTGCCCTTCACACCAGCATGGCTTAGGACAAAGATGAAGGTGAGAGTCTGAATTTTCTATTAATTGAATCCATTGAGTAGGATGGATTAGTGTAATGCCTAATCGTTTGCCTATCGACTCGTACTCAAGTGTTGTGGGTTAAATTCCACACTTGACGTTCCACAGTGGGAAAACAAATTGGCCCTCCTGCCTCCTGCGCACTAGGGTAAAGAAATATGAAGCAGCAGGCACTTCATATCCTGAGGTCTGAAAAGGCTACGGAAAAATTGTATTTATTTATTTATGGAATACATTGTCGCTGCACATAACTAGTCTTAATCTTCTGAGTCATACTCATAAAATCACTGGTCATGCATGCATGAGTGAACAATTGAGTCTTTAGCTATTCTTGGGATTTGTCAATGCACTGTCCTCCATAGTCATGCTGCTGGTAGTTACCATGTGTGCGCTATTTGATTAATGACTTTACCTTTAGTTCTCACTGCAAAAGCCTGACACTTTAACTGTGCTGAATCTTGGAACCATCAGTGTAGACAATACCATCTTCTTCAGATGTATAGTTAGTTATCAAAGCTTTGACTTCTTCATTGGCAATTGTAGGCATTGAATCAATGCTTGGTTTATTTACCAAACTGACTACCGCAAAGAATTATCTGTATTTTGTGGGTGTATGTATCAACTCTTCTCCATGGTCTATGTCCTGGATGGCACATATCCATTTTATGATCTCTGCTCGGCCTAGCCACAATTTACCATGTTTAAGTCTGTTGCCATTGCAGTTTTCCAGTTCAGTGTGTAATGTATGTGGCAAGCCTTCTTTAAAGATTTTAAGGTAAGCAGTTGTTCCACACAATTTTACTTTTTATGTCTGGAAAGTTGAGCAGGTATTTCATTGCTTTGCATGCTGCATTCTTGATGAAGCACCTTGTATAGCCTGTTGATTTGTGTCTTGCTGAAAGAATTATTAATGTGTACTCCATGACAGAGATCAATCCGTGATAGAAAATGACAAGCAGGTATTGTCGGTAACAGGTGGCAGGTATGACTTATGGCCATTAGACATTTCTGGCCCTGGTGATCAGTGTTTCTACATGTGCTTTGTAGCTTAGATTTATATCAAACTTCATAGTGTCAGTCTTAGTGATTTCCCTTCCATCTATATGTATAGTGGGGATGACTGTCCTCACTATGTGGTTATTAGGGGAGTACCATGTCATGTCCGCCTTTGTTGTGTTGATTTGTTTCCTTTTAACAAAAGTTGAATTTACAAATATAGATTCTGAGTTACTTATTTTGTTCTCTTTTAACAAATCTGGAATTCAACAAATAGAGTTTCTGTGCTACTTGTTTGCCATATTTTAACAAAACTGGAATTCAACAAATAGAGTTTATGTGCTACTTGTTTGCCATATTTTAACAAAACTGGAATTCAACAAATAGAGTTTCTGTGCTACTTGTTTGCCATATTTTAACAAAACTGGAATTCAACAAATATAGTTTCTGTGCTACTTGTTTGCCATATTTTAACAAAACTGGAATTCAACAAATAGAGTTTCTGTGCTACTTGTTTGCCATATTTTAACAAAACTGGAATTCAACAAATATAGTTTCTGTGCTACTTGTTTGCCATATTTTAACAAAACTGGAATTCAACAAATATAGTTTCTGTGCTACTTATTTGCCATATTTTAACAAAACTGGAATTCAACAAATATAGTTTCTGTGCTACTTGTTTGCCATATTTTAACAAAACTGAAATTCAACAAATAGAGTTTCTGTGCTACTTGTTTGCCATATTTTAACAAAACTGGAATTCAACAAATATAGTTTCTGTGCTACTTATTTGCCATATTTTAACAAAACTGGAATTCAACAAATAGAGTTTCTGTGCTACTTATTTGCCATATTTTAACAAAACTGGAATTCAACAAATATAGTTTCTGTGCTACTTGTTTGCCATATTTTAACAAAACTGGAATTCAACAAATATAGTTTCTGTGCTACTTATTTGCCATATTTTAACAAAACTGGAATTCAACAAATAGAGTTTCTGTGCTACTTATTTGCCATATTTTAACAAAACTGGAATTCAACAAATATAGTTTCTGTGCTACTTGTTTGCCATATTTTAACAAAACTGGAATTCAACAAATAGAGTTTCTGTGCTACTTGTTTGCCATATTTTAACAAAACTGGAATTCAACAAATATAGTTTCTGTGCTACTTATTTGCCATATTTTAACAAAACTGGAATTCAACAAATATAGTTTCTGTGCTACTTGTTTGCCATATTTTAACAAAACTGAAATTCAACAAATAGAGTTTCTGTGCTACTTGTTTGCCATATTTTAACAAAACTGGAATTCAACAAATATAGTTTCTGTGCTACTTATTTGCCATATTTTAACAAAACTGGAATTCAACAAATAGAGTTTCTGTGCTACTTATTTGCCATATTTTAACAAAACTGGAATTCAACAAATATAGTTTCTGTGCTACTTGTTTGCCATATTTTAACAAAACTGGAATTCAACAAATAGAGTTTCTGTGCTACTTATTTGCCATATTTTAACAAAACTGGAATTCAACAAATAGAGTTTCTGTGCTACTTATTTGCCATATTTTAACAAAACTGGAATTCAACAAATATAGTTTCTGTGCTACTTGTTTGCCATATTTTAACAAAACTGGAATTCAACAAATAGAGTTTCTGTGCTACTTGTTTGCCATATTTTAACAAAACTGGAATTCAACAAATAGAGTTTCTGTGCTACTTGTTTGCCATATTTTAACAAAACTGGAATTCAACAAATATAGTTTCTGTGCTACTTATTTGCCATATTTTAACAAAACTGGAATTCAACAAATAGAGTTTCTGTGCTACTTATTTGCCATATTTTAACAAAACTGGAATTCAACAAATATAGTTTCTGTGCTACTTGTTTGCCATATTTTAACAAAACTGGAATTCAACAAATATAGTTTCTGTGCTACTTATTTGCCATATTTTAACAAAACTGGAATTCAACAAATAGAGTTTCTGTGCTACTTATTTGCCATATTTTAACAAAACTGGAATTCAACAAATATAGTTTCTGTGCTACTTGTTTGCCATATTTTAACAAAACTGGAATTCAACAAATAGAGTTTCTGTGCTACTTGTTTGCCATATTTTAACAAAACTGGAATTCAACAAATAGAGTTTCATGCTATCTTGTTTGCCATATTTTAACAAAACTGGAATTCAACAAATAGAGTTTCTGTGCTACTTGTTTGCCATATTTTAACAAAACTGGAATTCAACAAATAGAGTTTCTGTGCTACTTGTTTGCCATATTTTAACAAAACTGGAATTCAACAAATATAGTTTCTGTGCTACTTATTTGCCATATTTTAACAAAACTGGAATTCAACAAATAGAGTTTCTGTGCTACTTGTTTGCCATATTTTAACAAAACTGGAATTCAACAAATATAGTTTCTGTGCTACTTGTTTCCATATATTTAACAAAACTGAAATTCAACAAATATAGTTTCTGTGCTACTTGTTTGCCATATTTTAACAAAACTGGAATTCAACAAATATAGTTTCTGTGCTACTTGTTTGCCATATTTTAACAAAACTGGAATTCAACAAATAGAGTTTCTGTGCTACTTGTTTGCCATATTTTAACAAAACTGGAATTCAACAAATAGAGTTTCTGTGCTACTTGTTTGCCATATTTTAACAAAACTGGAATTCAACAAATATAGTTTCTGTGCTACTTGTTTGCCATATTTTAACAAAACTGGAATTCAACAAATAGAGTTTCTGTGCTACTTGTTTGCCATATTTTAACAAAACTGAAATTCAACAAATAGAGTTTCTGAGCTACTTATTCATTCTCTCTACCAAAAAAATTAATTTGACAAATATAGACAACTATATACAAACTACTAGCTAATTTGATTTTAACAATAGTTGAATTTAGAATATAAAGAAATAGTACTAGCGTTTTTTTAAACAAGTTAAATTTTGAATTATTGATCTTAAGCTACGAACATATTGGGTTAATTACTAATCAAATCTATAACAATTACACAAAGAGATGGATGTTCTAACATGTTGTCATGATTTTCTTACCAAAATATTAATGGCGACTGGTGCAAAATAGGTGTGCCATAAATTATTCTTTGTAGGATTTTAAACAATTAGCAATGCTCCGAAGTACTATAAATTCAAAGAACATGTACTATGTTTCAAATTTGATACTCAGTTTTTTAATGAAAAGGACAATTTCAGAAAACAGTATCGCAGCTTATATAATAATGAAATGTTTGGTGACTTAGCAGTGCAGTAGAATGTACAACAATGACTTTTTTTAACAGTAATTTTATAACAAATTATGTTTCTTTTTTTTCATGAAATCAATTGCTGTTTTTATAAGACAGCATAAGGAAGAAAGTTGGCACAGAACCTTGCTTGAATTACATTGAGAAGCAAAGAATGAAGTGGTTTGACCACTTAATAAGAATGCATCCAAACTCCACAGTATACAGAGTATTCTACAACAGAACATCGGGAAAGAAGGTGAGAGGAAGACCACAAAAAGATGGTTAGATGGCATAGCAGAATCCTGTCAAAGAGCAAAAATAACAATCACCCAAGCCCCCAGAATAGTGCAAGACAAAAACAGAAAACCACAACACTGGGCAACAACTCGATAGCAGTGTGACGACAAAAGAAGAAGAAAGAAAGATAAGATATGAACAGTAAAATACTAAATTTCCATAGAAAGCTTAGCAGCTAATCATTTTTAGAGACAGTAATTTGCAATTTTATAATACACTGTGTAACTATGTACAATTCAGTTACTTGATTGTTTAGAAAGTTACTAACATGTAACAACTTTGTATCTACAATTATATTACACAAGAATGAAAAGAAAGACAATAAAATACAAATTACAGTTCGTGAACTTTAAAAAAAAGAAATAGAGGGAAATAAAGCTTTAAATAAAGCAGATATATTAAATATTTTATTGTACATCAATATAAAAGAACCTATATTGAAATACTTTACCAAAAGTAAAAATAATAGTACAAGTAAAAAAAAAACTATGATGTAATTAAAAATCTTTTTTGCATATTTTACTTGATGCAAAAAAGTTAGTTTTCGTCTAATATCCCAAACTAGCCATTTATAAATTATACAAATGTATGTATGTACTTCCATGTTTATAAATAACTAATTTGTGTTATTAGATGACAACTTTTGCACGGAACACCAACAAATATTTTTTTAAAGTTATAAATAAGAATGTGTATTTATGATAAAGAATTCATTAATTACTATTATAACAGAAAATATTTGAATGATGAATAACAGGTTTACATAAGTTGGTATAGATCTATAAGCAGTTCCTCCAGATTATTATTTTGTTTTTTTTTAATCAGAAAACAATAATGCAAATGTAGCATTTCCACTTGAGTATCTATAAATAAATGTATAGAAATACATCAATATAAATAAATATATAAATATATATATGAAACAGAGATGGTTTGTCTGCGGTAAGAGTAGGGTTGTATAGTTTGATACAGGGCTTTTATTCTTGCTTCAGTTAACTCTATGATTTTAAATGTTAGCGGTTTGTGGGATTATGTAAAATATAAGAAGTCTTTTCATTCTCTTCCAATGATTAATAGTATACTTATTAGACATTGGTTTAAGTTAGGTGATAAAGGTTGAATTATGTCAGAATTTACTTGAGCAGTGAGTGTACTAGATATACATACATCTTTTTAATCCACAAAATGTGAGGTTTACAACTCAGCTAAAGACTGTCATAATCAAGACAGGTAATGTAAGAATTGTAGCATTGATTGATTGATAGGGCCATCATCAATGCACTTCGGTGAGTAACAATGTGTGCTCCTATCTATTTCTTACACAGGAATATTTCAGCTGCAATGCAAAACTCCGTAGCACCAGTGAGGTGCCCGATGTAAATTTGTAGATGGTGAAGATACGAGTATTTTTGTTGGAATTTTATTTTTAATCTTTCTAATGATTTTTGCCAGTGCAGCTGCTTGCCAGCCTGTTTTTTTGAACTGCCAAGGGTTCTTTTACATGCTCAAATGGAACACGGGACCTACGTTTTATCATCCATCTCTGATAGAACTAGGAACTCGACCTCACCTAAACTGAGATCAGGGATCTCTGGAAAAATATACAGATGGCTCCATGAGGAACAAACTTGACAGAGAGATGAGCACCTAACCTTTATGCCACAGAGATACCTATTTATAGCATTAATTTCATCAACAAATCACAAATGTGCAATACTGCACATGTTCTGCCTATCGTAAAGGAAAATTCCAACAATAAATTTATTAACGTTGATGAATCATTAACTTTTCTATCCTTAGTTTGGATACTCATTCAAAATTGTTTAGGCGATAAAAAGTTCATCATACGACACTTGGTTTATATAATCATCAATGCGATGAACAATTCATGTTCATGGTCTGTAGTAGAAGTGATATTTTGGAATTGTCCGTTTAACAATTCTTAATATGGTACATAATGCGATCTCATGACCTATTGTAAACAGGACATTTTAGAATTGTCTGTTCTGTGCCAGAAGTTATTTATGTCTTACATTTAAACATGACTTATTTCTGTAACTTCTTTCTGCAATCTAAAGTGATTTACATCTCAGGTTACTCCTTAGCAGTCTCCATATTTATTTTTAATCATGTTCCTCTGATGATAGTCGATTTGCTCTGGAGAATCGTTTAATTTTGTTATATAGTACTTTGTGACCTCATGGACTCAACACTCTACATTCCTATGCTTCTTAGTACTTTCTCTTCTGATGCTCCATTTTCTATATGTGTATCCACTTCTATGTTTTTGGCACTTATTTCATGATTCGTTTTTAGTCACAGATTTCCATTTTAGGGCCGTTGTAATGTCTGCCATATTTGCTATGTAGTGTGCTGTGATATTCATCTGTTGTATTGTTTGCTTGATAAAGGCCTTTTGGTCAAAACGTTGCTGTGTATTGTCATTGTTTTTGTATTTTGTAAAACTACAGTACTTTGTTATTATGTGTTTTGCCATTTCACATAGTTTTACTACAGTCTCCTACTATATCGATAACATATTTATTTTAAGTACCAGTTTCTGTAGATACCTTGTCTACTTATTTCTGAGTGTGTCTGGTGATAATCAGGGTTTGTTTGGGTGTTTACTTCATCTCTTCAATCACATAGTGGTACTGATAACCGAAATGAGTTCTGATGCATTTAAGTGTCTTCACAGTTGTGGTATCAAAAATAATTTGTATTACATGATAAAGCTTCTAGTTCCATAAACAAACCTCCTTAGCAGAATTCTATTTCTTGTTTAGTAGGGAACAGTGGTATTATATATCTTCCCCCAACTCCCAACAAACGACTGGTGAATTGATTAAAACATATAAGAATTTATCCTTAAAATATTGTTAAATCAAATATTTGCAAAAGATCTACAATAAAGTAATTTAAACTTGTGCATTATCTGAACAGAATATCACTTATTTTAGTTGTAGTTCAGTATTGTTACTACATAATTATAACAATGGATATAAATGCATGCATTACTACAACATCGATTTATTTGCTTATAATACAAATGCTGCAAAGAAAAATACTGAGAGTGTTCAAACTTGATTATTTCATTTTTTTAAAAGAAGATTGTTAAATTGTTGAAAAACAGAGATAAAGCATTTATTACAGCCATGTCCATGCTTTAAGCTTGGTTTGATTGTAGTCTCACTTGCAAAATACTGTTTAGATAAACTAACACCAGACGTAAACATTTATTTCATACATCATATTGAACAAACAATATATGTTATGGTAGCTGCACATCTCAAGCAGCAATTACTTGCCCTCCTGTTCCATCAACTGGTTATGCGTGTGGTAGGTTATTGACTTGGCATCTTCCTGATATCACAATCATGTGTTGTCTTTAGCTGCACTAGAGATACTAACATTGTGAGGAACAGATACATGCTTGACATTCTGTCACTATGTTTCCATCATGCTATGGCCCAAACAAAAGCATATATGCAAGTTACTGCAGATCTGAGACACGCACTACACAAGAATCAAGTGTAGTATTTTGTGGATGGCTCAAGCTGAGAGAACAATTGACCAGGTGATCACAGTTGCAACTCTACCAAAAGGGGAAGAATGGATCTTGATATATGGTAGCATGGTCATCTTCCATAAAGTTATCATTACTCTTCCCAACGTGGTTTCCAGAGTAGGAAAGAATAGAACCACTGTCTCATCTTGCATGCAGTAGAAGGCAACTAAGAGGGGTTGGTTATGGGACCACTATGTGAATGCTCAATTCGCATAACAACATAATAATTAAAAAATTTAAAAACAGGTACAGAAATAGAGACAGAAAAGCCCCAAGTGTTGATGAATTGAGTGTAAATTTATGTTCCTGTTAATGATGACCATCAATACTCTTGGGAAAAGATTGTAGAATTGAGGCAATATGAATGTTAAACTTACAATTGAGCAGCTGATCGCATAAAACACAAGTGATTATGATGTGATGTATATACCGATGAGTCTGTATACTATTGTGAGAATTCAGGTTGTGTTTTCTTAGCTAGCTTACATGATAGAGTTTGTTGGGGGACTGCCTAGAGTAGTTGATAGTAGCTCGGCCTGCTAGCCGTGAGACGCCTCATAGCTCGGGTTCGAACCTACTGTCCGGCATTTGTTCGAGTCCCCTGGTCTTACTCAGGACGATAACGTGAGTACCTCTGAAGTCGGAGAAAATCTGCCTGTATGGCGAGGGAATACTAATTACCAGTACATTGAGCACACGGCTGCCAGTGTAAAGTAATTTACAATGTGCACGCTGCTGCCATTGTAAGAAATTGGAAAACAGATTTTCACGCAAAAATCAGTTTCAGAGATGGAACTTCGTCTGAGTTGAAAGCGGACAAAAAAAAAAAAAAAAAAAGAGTTTGTTGCATAGTAGAACAAAGCATACAGGGCAATTGCTTCCAGTATGATAATGGTTGTTGAGGCCATAACTACTACTCTCCAGTGGTTCTCTGTGACTTTGTTTACTGGTGTCGTTGTTGTGTTCATCTCTCATTTGATACTTCAGAAGTTTCAAAATGGCAAGGTGTGGTATGAGTAGGTGTCATCTATTGATGTATCCAATCTAAAGAAGCAGACCATTGTTTTATATACTACCATGATCTCCATAGTCGGACTACTTGTAATAACGGCAAAACAACAACTCTCTTCCTTTACAATATTCTCTCTGACTTAAGCAGTGAAGTCCAGGAGTTATGCATTTGCCAAACCACTGGCCATTTGTGTAAATGACCACATGACCTTTAGATGAGTTCTCAGAAATCAACGCCTGGATACGTACATCCCCCACAGTGTTCAATTTTCAATACATATGACTCTCCAGTCACCACATGGAAATGGGGCTTCAGAATAATTTATGAGTTGGGGAAAATGTGAAATTATTGCAGGATTTACTGTACAAGTGTTGAAATGCTGAAACTTTAATTCTTTTGCTTCTTGTTACAAATATGTTTATAATATATTCGCAGCAATTCATAATCTGTTATTTTTTTAAATATAGAAGTCAAATTTGAGCACTCTTCAATTAAAAAAAAATAAAGTTTTAAACATAGAAAAGGTATTGTAATATATAAAATTAAACAGAAATATAAGAAACAACCAAAAATCCCCAAGAAATACTTTCATACAAAAAAAGAAGAATGTATTTGAAATAGTTGAAATGCTGATTTTATAATGGTGCTACAGCTCAGCAGTGTCATTAGAGACAAAATCTCTTACATCTGGGGATTTCCCTTCTTCCAATAAGTCGGGAAATTGTAATAGCTGAATCACCTAAATAATGAAAAAATACAACAAACAAAATAAACATTATGCAAGCAGCAAATATTAATAGTATGGTCATAATGTGCTTGGGATGACCACTGCAGTTAGTTTAGGCTGAAATATGATGTATTTATATTTTGACTATATGTACAGTCTATATGAAAGAAGGACACTCATAAAAAGTATAGTTACATTCACTAATATCAAACACAGAATATATGTGAATTCACCGCCCGCTGTATGATAAGACTGATTATCTCAGATGGAAAATTGGAAATTCCCGTTGGAGAGGACAAATTTTGCATATGTTTGATAGGACATTAGAAGCTTTAGTACAATTTTACACAACTCCATGAGTCCATCGTTAATTTAATCCTTACTAGAGCTAATAATACTGAGATTCTTTAGTATTAACTTTAATTTATAACATAATATAATCTTGTTTTTGCACATTATTTTGTTTTAAAAATGAATTAATCTTTATCTAATAATACTGGAATGCAATGATTTCATGACATCAGAAGGATGTTTTAGAGAATTTCCACAAGGGCCAGTCAGCTTTATGCTACAGGGAACTGCGGTGAATTATTATGGTTGGCATATATGATAAATATGGGTAATGGGAATGCATAAATTATTATTTATATATATATATATATATATATATATATATATATATATATATATATATATATATATATATATATATATATATATATATATATATACACACAGGGTGTTCAAGATATAAATAGACTGTCAAGGGAGCCAATCTGGCATATGTTTTTGAAAATGAGCAGGTTCAATTATGACGTAGTATAGGTCAAGTATGCAAGTCTTTTTGTGATGGTGTTTAAATATGGTGTGGGCCGCGTGCCCAGCGTGTTCGTAGCGCGTTGGACTGTGGGTGACTAGCCCTCTGTGTGTACGGGTTCAATTCCGTGGGCAGGCAGAAAAGCCACAGATTCCCCAGATTCACGGTGTTCGTGGCACCAAACCGAAGGGTTACGATGTCCATGGCACGGAGCCGAAGAGCTGAAAAAGCTCAAGTGCTTCTGGATCGGAAAAAAAAAAAAATTATGGTGTGGGAAGGGGCGCTGAAACAATGTGATGAAGGACGAGCTAGTCAGAACCGGTTTAAATAGTAAATAGGCAAAACGCAATACGAAACTGGCATCTTTTAATTTGTCAATCTGGCTGTTTTTTATCTTGAACACCCTATATATTCTTGTATATATTCTTCTTCTTCTGCGTTCTCACTAGATTGGGATTTCTGATTCACTAATAAAGGCAGCCGTCTGCCTCAGATTATCAGCCACGCCATACAGTTTATCTTGGACGCTAGTGTAAGTGACTTCTTTCTTCTCAGCCCTGTATATATAGTATTCTGCAATCTGAGTATTATATTTCATTTCAGCACCATTCTTCTTCTGTATACACTTTGAGATGTCAAGTTGAATATGTTAAAAAAAAAGTAGTGATCTGCCTGAAGCTGTTAGTACTTCAAGATCACTACTGAGCCTTAAAGTTTTTTTCTATTTTCTCATTCAGACCGATATGAATTCAGGCATAATCACGGAGTCTAATATAATGCCTCTGACTGATTTTTGCGTGATGGCTTGCTTTCCTTATCACCAGTATCTCTCGCCAGTCAGGCAAGCCTTTCTCTATCTTGAGAGGTGCTTGTAATTTAACTTCTCAAGTAAAGGTTCAGGATCTCCTGTAGTCATGATGTGAACACAGAAAATTTGTGGCCAGGCCAGGGAATTTCAACGGCATGTGGTCATTAGTGCAGAGTGTTACCAACTTCACTATTGGTGACCACAAGCCTTATAGTTATATCTATACAACATTGTCAAACGTTTAACTGTCATTATGAAATTCTTATAATGTATGAAAGAAGTTCTTCAGAAGATACAAAATAGATGAGACTGCAGTAAAACTATTTGATTGGCAACACACGTAATCACAAGCTGTATTTTGTCATTGTTTTTGTAATTTGTAAAACTATAGTACTTTGTGATTACGTGTGTTACCAGAAGATACAATAGTGTTATCTCTAACACATTCATTATTTATTACTCTCTCTCTCTATCTTTACCTTAAATTTTAACTATTTATTTCAGTTAGTTTTCATTTGAAAACATGGTTCAATATTTATACATCTAAGTTGAAATAATGCGTACACATACAAGCATTAAATAAACAGTGATTTTTGCATTGTTTAATTATGGGAAAGCATGCAGAATTATAATGGACAACAGAGCAATATGCACAGACTGTACAGTCAAGTAAAGGTATGGCACTCCTGTTTGGCTAAAAAAATACTTTGTTCACTTTTCACAGGGAGAGATCAATTTTTTAGTGATCCTTGATCTCAATGTAGGTGCGATCAAGTTTCCAGTCCAATCAGAGGCAGACAATAAAACATGTCTTGTGCTAAATTTGTGCATGCAAATACATTCTTGGCAGTCTAAAATGGATAAGGGTAGGCTGAAAAGCTGCAGTCCAGACTTCTTTTTCTTCGAACACTCCATGTTAAACCACTCTTTGTGATTTATATGTGATCTGAGCCTAAGAGCGATTGTACATGTGACAGTTATGCACCTATCACATCCAATTTCTGCAACACTTTATTTACTAGGGTAGCTTTCCTAGGCCCCTACCTCAGTCGTCTCTTATGACATGCCTTGTAGGTCACAGTGTTACTATTCTTTGCTGTCTTTGCAGGCCACGGCAACACAAGGGCGAGATGTGTCATAATCATGCCATGCACAATAGAAATTACCGCCACAAATATCTGGCAGATCAGCATTTCAGATCACATACAAATCACAAAGAGTGGTTTAACAAGTGGTCAATATGTAGCATTCAAAGAAAAAGAAGAATGGTGAACATCTGTAGAAAGTGAACAACACATAAACATAAGGTTTATTGAAGGGAAGCTAAACATAAAACTAGAGCATATTATAAGGATACCTCATATATTAAATATTATTAGACTAGACATCTTATTCTGCGATGATAAATATGACTATACAACTGTTACAAAGTTTATCAAAGATATATGCTCAACAATACTGATAATAAAATAGCAGAAAAGAAGAAAATGCTACTTGGTGAAAAGACAGTAAAATATGGTTTCATGCTGTTAATGATGAAAAAAAAAATCAACAAGATTTCAGTAGTTTCTCTGAGCTTATAGTGATCACTAAATATACATCAAAGGTAAAAAATATCACTAAATTGTTATAATTGCTTTGAGTGAGGTGAAAAGTAATAAATATTTTCATACAAAATGTAGAAGAAGGTATTTGAAATAGGTCTTACACACTTCTTATTACAAAATCTTATTACATTTTGTGTGTACCATTTTTGTATTGAATTACTGGTTGATGAATATAACTGATCTTTAATATGTTATATATGATAGATTTCTGCAAAATATAATTTAGCATGATTTGCTTTTAACAGAATCATCTCTTATAAATTAATGTGTGTTTTTTGTAGTAATGTTGTTTTTTTTTTTATTGGGCCCACCGGAAGGTTACAACAAGTGAATCCAGAACCTGTAAACTCAGGCGTCCTCATTCTTTGGAAGAGAGCTCTCGAGTTTGTCAAAGTGTGTTTTATGGTGCTATTTTCTGAAGGCTCCACGCTTTGGCCATGATCAAGCCGGAGTACACTTGATCTTAGTCAAAAGGCAGAGTAGGTTTTTTGTAGTAATTTTCAACATCATAAGGAATAATTATTGAAACAATAAGAATTACTCAAGTTAATAAATAACAAATTAATTAAATATGTGGCTGCAATAATGTGTTTGATAAATAGTGTCACTATTTAATAAAATCAAATTTATTTTGGCAATGACCTTTGTGCAAACACTTTGAACTTTATTTTAGTTATAATAATAATTTTTTTAAATGAAAAATATGTAAAGTTATTAAGAAATGGTTTACATGATTAACACACTGTCATGCAAGGGAAAGAAATCTGGGTGGGTCATGCAAGGGAAAGAAATCTGGGTGGGTCATGCAAGGGAAAGAAATCTGGGTGGGTCATGACCAGTTATGTAAAACTGACTACCTCTCTGAGCCCGAGATGTTGGATATAGTCTATTTGCTGTTTCCTGCAGCCAATTTGGTGTCAGTTTGTGAAGTCCAATGTCAACCAGAACAGACTGTGACTGCCCTGATTTTGTGTTTGCTGAATATGAAAGTTATACTTACTCTCCAATATATGAAAACATAATGGACAAAACATAAGCAATTCTTTGTAAACTGTAATCACAAAACTCAACCATTGCTTTTAGAACAGACACATATAAAATCCATATTGTCTTTAAAAAAAGTGTACAATAAATTATTAAGGTCAATAAGCAGAATAGTTTATTTTCTATCTAATTTCTATCTCTGTGTTCCATTTGACACTAAGGTCTTTCAAAGGTATTTTTATTGTTGCTGTTTTGTCGTCTTTCTATTAAATGTTTCATATGTCAGGCCACACTCTTTCAACTCTCTTTCCACAGTTCTCCATGTTTCCTTTGGATAACCAGGGCTTCTTTTTTCCATCCATTATCAATCCAAGAGCTGTCCTAGCTAATGCCCTTATCTGTTAGATTAAGCCATCCAATTTATTGACTTCCATCAAACTTGTCTTGATAATCATAATTGCTAAAAATTAACTTTACTGAACTGATTAGTCAAATAAATAAACTGGAACTAAACGCCAATAGCCCAACAAATATACTTGTATTAAATTAAATTAATCAAATAAGTAGGATGAAAAGAAAAGTATCAAATTATATAAAAATATAAAAAAGAAATCAAATGAAAAGTAACATATTTTTCTTACTATCTTCAACAAATTATTATTCATTGAACAATTAAATTTCTAAGAAACAGAAATGAGTAAAATGAAACAAGGACTGAAAATTTACTTTTTAAAAACCAGTTTAAAATTTGTTAAATAATAAAGTTCAATGATGTACATTTGTTGTAGTAATAAAAGTAAAGGAACCCTTTCATACCTCGTGGTATATAGGTCAATACAGTGTTAGGCCTGTATTTTTCATTGACCATTGGCACACGATGGGTGATGTGGTCAGCATCACGCCGGCTGCCTTTACTTTCCCAGAGCATGTCTGGTACCCAGTTGAGGCTGGGTCGACCTGAGAGCTGTCGCGGTCTGGAAAAATTCCACGCACATTGCGGGAGCTGAACCCAGACCACCAGCCTTGCGAGCGAGTTCACTAACAACTACGCTACAGCGGCTCTCTTCTTGTAGTAATGCTAAATATCAAAATATTAAAGTAGAAGCTTGCATAAAGAAAATATAACCATAGAAATTTCTAAATATATTAACAATTTTATACATAAATTGATATGCAACAACAACAAAAATAAATATTTTTTCAGTATGATCAGATCAAATACATTACTAGAATAAAGTAGATAAAATGTTAAGTCCTACAAATCAGCAATATACAACTGGTATTTATAACAATTGTAAAATTATTTGATATTAATAAAACTGCAATAAGAAAGAATACAAATAGTGAATCTCTGAAAAAGTGAGCTTTTATGGAAATTTACAAACACAAAGTTAAAGATATAATTGAAGATAAACTAAGAGATCTTTATACGAAGGACAGGGCAGACAAGAAATCACTAAGGATATCACCAACCTTATATATACAAATGAAGTAAATAGTCA
Organism: Arion vulgaris; assembly: GCA_020796225.1. Lineage (NCBI taxonomy): Eukaryota > Metazoa > Mollusca > Gastropoda > Stylommatophora > Arionidae > Arion > Arion vulgaris. Next base: position 24,736,384 of record CM036761.1, on the reverse strand, counting down.
CCCATGAGTGGATGTCGTCTATAGAAGTTTCTAACCTCCAGCGGCTTACGTGGATATACTGTCCTGGGCATGCAGGTGTTTACGGTAATGAGAGAGCGGACAGGCTTGCATCAACAGCATCGATTGTTGGGGAGTTAAAGATGGATAAGGGGGATATTCTACGGTCTCTTCGCGACTGTCTGTTGGATGAAGACACTAAAATTGATATTGAATCGATCAAGCGATTTAGGCAGTTTGGAGTTACCCGTTGTTCAAGTTGAACTGGATGCCTGAGAGGCAGAGTGAGAGGTGTGTTTAATCAGCGAGCCACAGGAACCATCAGTATGCATACTCTTCAATATCTGTTGGGGAGACTGAGCACCTATGGGTCTGACCGGAGTGCAATGACGTCAGCTTAGTAACCAATAACCAAATAGTCACCCGAGTGGTTACCAGGGGCCCAAATTTGGAGTGTAAAAATAGAACCACTGTTACCTGCCACGTATGTCGTAAGAGGCGACTAAGGAGTTTTGGCTGAAATCAGATACATGTGTCCTAAGCTTGTAGAAGTATATGTGTTTAGGGCCTACCAAACTAATGTGCAACATATACACGTTCTTGGCAAAGATCAAACATATCACAAAGACAAAGAGTGATTAAAATTGGTCATAAATAATGAACGCAAAGAAGAAGAAGTAAATAGTAAATAAAAGGTAAAGCAACCATTTTTTTTTCAGAACTATGAGGTATATTGGGAAATATGGTGTTAGGCTATTACTTTTCATTGATCATCGGCACATGATGAAGGCCACATTAACATAGCTGTTATCAAACTCGCTTCTTAGGTTAGTGGTCCAGGTGTAATTCAACATTGAGCGTGGAATATTTTTCTTACTGTAACCTCTCAGATCAACCCAGCCTCAGTTGGGTACTAAGATAGCACTAGGATGTAAAGGTGGCTGGCGTGATGTTGACCCCACCTTTCTAATGGGATAGGTTTCAGGAACTTACTTTCAAATTCCAGAGGATTTTTTGACTGGGTGCTGTGAGGGGTCCTTGTGGAGCTTAGGGATTCAACAGCTGTCCTCCACTTTTCCCGGTCTCCGGTTGTTTTCTTTACGATTTCCCAAGATAGTCCAGCATACTTCAGTTTCTCAAGAAGACTCCATCTCCATGTATGTTTTAGGAAATCCTTTTTACATTTTCCTTGTGGGTTCCCCTCAAGTGCTTGTTTAGTGACAATCAAACTGTTTTCTGCAGGATTTGCCCGACCCATCATAATTTTGGTCCTCTTGACCTGGGACATCATGGGTTTTTGCTGCATTTTTGGTATCTGAATCATGTTTTATCATCATCAAATAGCTTGTCCTGAGTCTCGCTTCTGCAGCCATCATGCTTAAATCATCAGTTACATCCTGAATCCATTTTTTCTGTGGTCTTCCTCTTCTCTTTGCCAGGAAGCCTCTGATGGTCTTCTCCAGCCCTTCGTGTTTCTCTATATGTCCAAAATACTTCAATTATTGCATTCTTTTTTGTAGCATCAGCCAGTTTTCTTTTATTTGGAGTTCTTTCTGAATAGATCTATTTATTCTCTTCTCTGTCCATGATATATAGAGGACACTTCTTTAACACTTATACTCATAAGTACATATATGTTTTTCCCCAGCATTGTTAAATGTCCATGCCTCACACCCATACATTACCATTGGGAATATGCATGCTCTTAGTATTCTGATCTTTGTTTTCCTATCAGTTCCATATTGCTTTTAGTTGTTCAACTTAAAAATGTTTTTGCCTGTTTCACAATACATAAAACAGGTCAGAACATAATTTTCTAATTAGCACAGCATTAAGGAGTTATTTAATGCAAGCGAAAAGATAATTTCAAATCCGTAATCCTGATACGAAAACATAACATGTTTAAACAAGCAGAACTATTTAAAAGAAAAAATAATGAAAAATTATAAAAACTATCAATGCTGTTCTCATGTTATGAAGTTATTTCCACCTAAACTTTTCATGAAAAGAAGTTTGCTACACATTTAATGGAATTGATTATTCATTAAAATGTCAAAAAAAAGTTTAAATAAATAAGAATGACTGGAATCTGAAAAGAAATTTTAAAAAGCTGATGCTGCTAAATATAGGTGAAAAAAACTATTGTCACCTGTTTGTGACATAACAGTCCTGAATGTTGGTGACCAGAAATCTGCTTTGGTCAAGGTCAGTCTATGTATCTGTTTGTGTCTGTCAGGTGCTCCTACATCTTTCTGGCCTAATTAAGTGTTTCAAATAGTAATTCAAATACTTGACTAATTTACAAATAAGCAATAATTATTTTACAACAACAAATACAGAGTTTTAAGTTATCAGGTTTTAAACTATACTAAAATTAATTTAAAATATAACACACCATGTTATGTGAGAAATAATTAGATGCACAGTGGATAATTGACAAAAAGATATAAAATCACCAATAAGGTGGATAGAAGTGATTGTCATTAACTCCTTGTGGACCAAATGCCACACTAAAGGGTGTTTCTTATTCTAAAAACAAATTTGCCCTGGTCCACTAAGAGTGATCAATTATAGATACATTTATGTGCAAGATCTACTATAAAAACATATATGTGCAAGATTTATATACATTTATGTGCAAGGTTTATATACATTTATGTGCAAGATCTACTATAGATACATTTATGTGCAAGATCTACTATAAATACATTCAGTGGCGGCTCGTCATTAAGGGCCAGTGGGGCCGGGCCCAACTAAAAATAAGTTGTAATGTGTATTTATTATTTTATACATTAAAATATATCCTAACAGAAACCATGACTTTTCCGAAAATATCTGTCTGGCCCCACCAAAAAAAATGATCATGAGCCGCCACTGGATACATTTATGTGCAAGATCTACTAAAGATACATTTATGTGCAAGATCTACTAAAGATACATTTATGTGCAAGATCTACTATAGATATATTTATATGCAAGATTTAATTTTGTCTGTTCAGTCAGCTGTTAAAAAAACTGTTGTTGCTGACTGTAATACTGCTTTTTGGGCAGTGTAGGACAGGAGGGACATGAGCATGTGAAATTTAATGGCTGCATGGCTAGTGTAACTCCTTGGCCTTACCGTGTATTGAACCCTGGTCTCCCGCATTGGGAGCCACGCTCTAATCCATTTGGCCAGATGCTGTACGTTAGCAGATGTTAACTGCTCAAAGTGTATCTATTTGTATCAGTAAAATTATGGTACTGACTTTAATGAGCATCTCTGTTATGTCTATTAGGATTTCCCCAAATTGCTATTTGTATTAGTTTATCACAATGCATAGTTTCTGCCAACAACATGACCATTATCACGGGATAATGTGTACTTTTTGTATCATTTTAATCATTTTTATTAGATCCAGAAGCACCTGAGCTTTCAACTCTTTGGCTCGGTGCCATGGACATCATAACCCTTTGGTTCGGTGCCATGAACACCGTAAATCTGGAGTACCAGTGACTTTTCTGCCAGCCCGTGGAATTGAACCGCGCTCATAGGGAGCTTGTCACCCATCATCCAATGCGCTACAAACACGCTGGGCAGACGGGCATTTTAATCATATAAAGAAATCTGTTTATAATTATTTTTTAAACATATGAATAATTCAGTATTAGAAACAAGTGTTATCAAGTGCAGCATTCTTGAAGATTGTGGCAAGTGTTCATTTCCAAATATGTGAATTATAATTTAATTTGTGGTCTACATAAAGGATAAAATACATATTTGTATTTTTCCTCTCACCTTTTTTTTTCTAAATCTCAGTTTAAGTTATTAAAATAAAAACAAGTGTATATGTGAAGATGTTGGATGGTCTGACATCACGGTTCGACAAAAGTTCAACGTCAGAACTGATTAACTGCACCATGGAGAGAGTTGTAGAAGGCCATGATCGCTTATGCCGTCAGACATAGTGCTTGATTGATATGTAAACACAAAAATTCCACATTTTTAATCCATCCATTTCTGAACATATTAATAATTACTCTTGTTTATGTAGACAATACAGCAAAGTAACTGTTCACTAAATACAAATGGTATGATATTATTATCACCATCAGCAATCCTCATCGCAGCCAAGGATAAGAAAAAGATAACAAATGTTCACTTAGTTTGATCTTGCGCCTTTCTTTCTACCTCAAACCTAGTCCTATGCATGTCTTTAAGCTCTGCCTCGCTCGCCTGCCCAGCAGTCCATAGCGCGTTGGACGATGGGTTACAAGCCCTCTGTGAGTGTGGTTCAATTCCGTGGGCTGGCAGAAAATGCCACAGATTCTCCAGATTTACAGTGTTCATGGCACCGAACTGAAGGGTTACGATGTCCATGGCACAGAGCCGAAGAGCTGAAAGCTCAAGTGCTTCTGGATCTAAAAAAATCTCAGCCTCAAAATATCTCCTTCTTGTGCACTAGGCTCCTATTTTCTGCTGTCCCTGCGGTGTCCACTACATTGCATGACGTGGCTGCCTTTCTTTTCTCATAATGTTACTACAAATTATGGGGGACTGCCTAGAGTAGTTGATAGGAGCTCGGCCTGCTAGCTGTGAGAAGCCTCATAGCTCGGGTTCGAACCTACTGTCCGGCATTTGTTCGAGTCCCCTGGTCTTACTCAGGACGATAACGTGAGTACCTCTGAAGTCGGAGAAAATCTGCCTGTATGGCGAGGGAATACTAATTAATTACGAGTACATTGAGCACACGGCTGCCAGTGTTAAGCAATTTACAATGTGCACGCTGCTGCCATTGTAAGAAATTGGAAAACGGATTTTCACGCAGAATCAGTTTCAGAGATGAAACTTCGTCTGAGTTGAAAGCGGACGAAAAGAAAAAAAAAAAAAAACTACAAATTACATAAAATCCTGTTAAAAACTCTTTTAACAGGACAGAAGAACCCTTATGGAGACAAAGAGTTCAGTTATCTGAAATGGTCCAAAGGCAAAGGATTGACTTCATTGCACCAGATTTAATCCATTAAGGCTCCATCCCTGTCGGCAGAGATGGCACTCCATCTGCCGAGAGCATTGCACAAAGTACAAACTCTATAGCTCCTGCAATAATCCTTGGGGAAAATTGCACATGTGTCTCGGTCCAGATTCGAACCGACAATCTACAGTACGACAGGCAAACAACTTAATTATTTCATTATTGAGACCCATTTTTAAGTTAACTGTATTAGAGCAATAGTTCATGGGAGTGTTGAATAAATAAATTTAGTTGTAAGAAATATTTTTGCAACTAATAAATTTTACTGCAAAAAAAATTACTGGATGAATAAATGTGTTTGAAATAAAAAAGTTACATAATTATTTACAAAGAAAATGAAAAATGCAATGCACAAGATGGACTTGCATATACTGTAGTATTGATTACTGTTACTATTCATTTTTCTTCTTATTCCTCAGCACTTTCAGTCTTTAACAATCTGTTTACTACTACTACTACTACTCGCGATCGTTAAACAGTCTGTTTACTACTACTACTCGCGATCGTTAAACAGTCTATTTACTACTACTACTCGCGATCGTTAAACAGTCTGTTTTACACACTATGCATTTTCAATCCACTCTTCTTGATGGTATTTTGCTAATTCATCTGCACCTTCTTTAGTGCACTACTGATCTCATTTCTTTATTTTGCTCTATATAGACTGGTATTAATATTTTCTACATATTCAATAAATTCATAATTTCTCCTTTTATATAATATGGTGATCATTGATGAAGATTTTTATAGATTTCTGTGTACTCTCATGATCCATTTGACACTTTCACTTGTACTTTACTCCATACTTCATTCCTGCTTTGATGGTAAATTATAAACATTATAATTCTTTATGTTGTAACAACAAAATGAACATTAGATCATCATACTACTGTAAGGGTCATAGAAACAAACTGATCTAATAAAAACTACTCCTATATACATAAGCAATTAACATATAACTGATCTAGACAGAACTGTTCCTATATGTGCACGCAACTAACATATAACTGATCTGGACAGAACTGTTCCTATATATGCATTAGCAAACAACATATAACTGATCTGACAAAACTGTTCCTACCTTTGTAGCAACTAACATATAACTGATCTAGACAAAACTGTTCCTACCTGTGCATGCAACTAACATATAACTGATCTAGAAAGAATTGCTGTTACATGTCCAAGCAACTAACATATAACTGATCTACAAAGAACTGTTCCATATGTGCACCAACTAACATATAACTGATCTAGAAAGAACTGTTCCTATATGTGCACACAACTAACATATAACTGATCTACAAAGAACTGTTCCTATATGTGCACACAACTAACATATAACTGATCTACAAAGAACTGTTCCTATATGTGCACACAACTAACATATAACTGATCTAGAAAGAACTGTTCTTACATATATAAGAAACTAACATATACATTTTTTTTAAATGTCCGTAGCATTTTCAGACAATAGGGTATGAACTGTCTGTCATTTCACATTTCTAGACACTAGTGTGCTGGAGGTAGAAGTGCCAATTCCTTTCCTCACGTGTAAAATGTCTAATGTGGGATTGAACCCACAATCCTCTTGTGGTCGAGTCGATAGTTTATACTTTTCGCTAATCCATTTCACAACTAACATAAAGAAATGTTAAAACATTAGGATAATTATATAAGAATAGCAACATATATGTATCGATTATAATATAAACAATTGCAGTCTGCCTTCCATATCCATCTCCAACATCCCAACTATATATACACTTTTGATGCAGCTCTGCACGCTCTCTCTCTCATTAATGTGAGTGCCTTCATGTACAAGATAGGAGATACACATACGATCCTGGAGGTTGGACGCATCAATAAATGCCATCCAGTTATATAAAAACTGAATATTTCTTCTTTTTCTTCAAACACTCCCTATCAAACATGTGTTAAACCACTCTTTGTGTTTTGTATGTGATCCGAGCCTAAGAGCGATTGTACATTGTGCCAGTTATGGGCCTACAAGTAGGTCAGCATCAATTCTGCTATGCTTTTATTTACTAGGGTAACTTCCCTAGGCCCCTACTTCAGTCGTCTCTTATGACATGCCTTGTAGGTCGCAGTGTTAATATTATTTGCTCCCTTCAGAGCCCCGCAACACATGGGCGAACTGAATATTTTAAACTTTCCAAAAGATGGACTGAGATTAAATATGGCTGGAAGAATGTAGGCAGTTTAACATAAATAACTTAAGATATCCTGCCATACTGCACTCAGGGCATCCCACAGGTGCTCAGTTCCTTGTAGCTTTCTTGATGTGTCAAAACCAGAGCAGTTACATAGTTGCTCAGGAAACACACATAGCTGACCAATATGTCAATCCATGACAAGCTATATGGAGAAGTACACAGACTCTGGTTGACCGCTAACTACTTTAGAAGTATACAAGTCAATGTCTGAAAACGTTGGAAGAAGCTCCGGCAATCTTCTTCTTCAAACACTTCAAGTCAACCACTTGTTAAACTACTCTTTGTATGTGATCCGAGCCTAAGAACAATTTTACGTTGGGCCAGTTATGCGCCTACAAGTAGGTCAGCACATCCAATTTCTGCTATGCTTTTTATTTACTAGGGTAACTTTCCTAGGCCCTACATCAGTCGCCTCTTACGACATGCCTTGTAGACTGCAATGTTAATATTCTTTGCTCCCCTTGCGAGCCCCAGCACAACACGGGCGAACTCAACAACGATTCTAAATATTCCTATAACTAAGAATGTCAGGTATTCATTTTGAATTGAGTGAGCAAGAACTATACTGTGAATTGATTTTGGCATCTGTTAGTGATTGAATTCAGTATATTAACAATTGTGTTATACTGACTCCCGGCAATATTAATGTATGCTAAGAATGCACAAACTACTTGTCTTCCAGTAGGACTGTGCCCTTCTTTCTTCTTCAATTGCTCCATATCGACCACTTGTTAAACAACTCTTTGTGATTTGTATATGATCTGAGCCTAAGAACAATTGTATGTTGTGTCAGTTCTGCGCCTACAAGTAGGTCAGCACATCCTATTTTTTATACGCTTTTTATTTACTAGAGTAGCTTCCCTACACCCCAACCTCAGTTGCCTCTTACGATACGCAGTGTATTTCACAGTATTACTATTCTTTGCTCCACCTGCGGCCTCCGGCAACACATGGGGGGGATACTGTACCCTAATAATTAATAATCATCTACATATCTGCCTGGTTGTAGGACTATATGCTATGGTTTCACAAGTTATCTACACAATAGGATTCTGTGTTTACAATAGAGAAATCAAACGTGTGCATGCAACTGCTAGTAATACTATGTATTCAAATTACACACACATCAAAACAGTTAGAAAGGGTTTAATTCTGGTTTTACTAAGTTCTAAGAAAAAAGTGCAAGTTTAAGAAAATGTTACGGTAATGTTGTGGAGCAAGAACACCATCATCAAATAATGCACAATTCATACCAGAAAAGGAAATTAAATACCTCTAGAGTAAGATCTGTCCAGTTTAACAAATGCTAAAAAAATGAAAAATATGAATAATACTGTTGCATTTGTCAATGAAAAAGAGAAGGAAAAAACACACAAGAAAGAACATTATCGAATGGATTGTTATTTGTTCAGATCTTGAGGTTTTCCTTTCAACATTTTGTTGTTGCAATCTCTCAGGGAGTAATGAGTTTACACTCTTGTCCCCGTGCGATGCCTTTTCCTTTGTATCCACTGTATCAGAATAACATTGCTCTTTGAGGCACACTGTCTGTTGGTAATCTACTTATGTAGCTGAACCATTTAATTTGTTGTTTCTTGATGAAGTTCAGTACTGATTTTGCATATTTTTTTCCTGATGCCTTCATTTATAAACCAGTCTCTTGTTGATGCTCCCAGCATTCTGCATAGACACCTCATCTCTGTCGTGGCTAGTTTCCTAACAATAGCTGATAATGAATAAGTGAAAGAAGACAAAGAACAAACAGTAATTCTAAGTAATCAAATCCTCTTCTTCTTCTTCTGCATATATTTTTACACAACACCTTGAACATTTTAATTAAACATTAATGACATATAATATATTCCTATCATACTGCCATACATTACATAGAAACTGCAATCAATTGCTCCATACTACTCTATCATGAGAAACTTGTTCAACCTCTTCTGTGGAATTGAGTCTGGTATTTCTTGCCTCTCTCAGTAGTTTGTTTCAGGATTTTCCTAGGGTGTCGGTTTTTTCTTGAATCCTTTGCGTTCCCCTTCAATGCATGCTTCGTGATTCTTTGATCACTTCTTCTCAGAGTATGCACAACATATCTCCATTTTCTCTTTCTTATAGCAGTTGTTACTAATGGTTGATCAGACATTTCTTTAATTTCTGAATTTCTGAATTTGTCCCATTTTATGTTCATTATGTTTTGCAGACACCTATACTGAAAGAACATAACTAAAATACATTATTACATCAATATGAGACTTAAAAATAAAGCTTTTACCTGGGTCACTGATAAATGGAATTTTGTTTCTAAGATAAGCAGCAGTAAGAGCTTCTAGATAGTTGTGTTTCTGAGGAATTAAGGATTTGTAACCAAATTAGCTAGCAATTTTCCAACACAATGTATGCACGTTTAAATAGTTCAAATTTAATATGGTACTGCAACTGATTTTGTGGCTTTGAGGTACAGTGTTTGCCTCTTACTTTGAAGGTACTCTGTTTGTTTTCCAGGTGGATCAATCAGTGTTTTCCTGTGGTACTTAACATCAATATAAGTGAGATTGAGTTCCTAGTCATAGCAGAGACAGACAATAAAACATAAATTATGTTTTTATATTTAGCACACAAAAGTACATTTGGCAGTGCAAAATTGAAAAGAGTAGATTGAAAAGTGCTGAATGGGCCAAAATCGTTAACAGCAAATTTATAAAATAAATATGATCCTACAAATTTTTCACCATAATTAAAAAATACATTGAAAATTCTTGAAGTTGCTAAGGGGTACTAAGGAGTTAATGCACTGTCACTGAGAACTTCCTGTGTGAGAAAGAGATAGGAGCACACATGGTTATTCACCAAAGTGCAATGATAATAGTATTATCAATCAAAAAGCATCATAAAGTAACCATTTAACTTTGTCTTCTCTAAGACATATGTATATAGGTTTAACTTTTTCTTCTCTAAGACATATGTATATAGGTTTAACTTTTTCTTCTCTAAGACATATGTATATAGGTTTAACTTTTCTCTAAAACAAATGCATATAGGTTTAACTTGTCTTCTCTAAGACATATGTATATAGGTTTAACTTGTCTTCTCTAAGACATATGTATATAGGTTTAACTTGTTTTCTCTAAGACATATGTATATAGGTTTAACTTGTCTTCCCTAAGACATATGTATATAGGTTTAACTTGTCTTCTCTAAGACATATGTATATAGGAATAGATCTCAGTCTTAGGGGATTATCTCTGAAGTCGGAGAATGCAAGCCTGTATGGCAGGGTACAATGATATTAAAGAAAGCATTCCTTTAGGCAAAAATCAGCCAGAAGCAACACACAGAGAACACTGACTATGCCTGAATTCACAGCGCAAACGCAAGAAGAAGAAGAAGTCTCAGGGGACTATAAAGCTGTGTAGCTGGCCAGATGTTTTGCAGTTCCATAAGAGCGTGCATAGTCCTATTCAGGACTGACCGTCAATGTTATTCTTTTCCCACCTAAATGATGAGGCAGGCTTCTGATCATGTAAATGCATCCTGGAGTCTAGTCCATTTTCCACGGTTTGCTTAATCTGTCTTCACTCAAAAATGCAATGGTTGGTTCCACATCTATTTTCTCCAGGCACATATTTTTGCAGACATTTTTCTATGGGCCTGTGTTAATGTAAAAAAACTTAAAATGTGGTTTACAAACTTCCTTATAATGCATTTGAAGTCTTCCAGTCAGTCTCTAAATGCTAGATGTATAATTTGTGACCCCTTTCCGGAATTCACCCTAAACTCAAAACACATAACAGAGAAGATAAACTGCTGCTTTATGGTGAGAGATAAAAATGTGGTATGATATGTATATTCTATGGCCAAATGTTACAGATGAACACAGGGAATTTTAGTGTGGAGCATTTGACGGTTTCTATAAAAGAAATATTGCCAAATGCTCCAAAATATTACAGCTTAATAGCGGTAACTCACAGCACAAAGTATTTATGCTCATAGGCATAATCATTAAATGTGGAAGTTGGAGAAAGCACACCTGTATGGCAGAGTACACTAATATTAAGGAGAACAGGCATTCATGCAGAGAACAGGTATTCATGCAAAATCAGTCAGAATCTGAATTACTAGCGGCAACTGCAAGAAGCGAAGGTTCAAATTATAAATATAGGAGTATAAGTTAATCATATAGGTAAATGTAGAATTAAAAGTTAAAGAGAGTGAGATGCAATAAATCAAGGCGTGATCCCCTTAAAGCAGAAAATTTTAATGAAATGTAAAATAAGTTGCAATCTGGAAATCAATATATTTTGTCGAGTCACCAAATTATATAATTTTTTCTTGATTTACTTTCTACTGATATCTGACAGATTCTATGCTATGAATAAATTTATGTCAAACAATGGAGTCAACAAAGATATCACACACCTTTTTCTGTCGTTTCTCTTCAAATCTTTCTTGGACATAAACAGGGATTCCAGAATTTAATCTATCATCTAGAGATCTTGGACGTTTAGGAGTGTTAGATGTATACTTCACTGGCTGACCATTTGCCTGAAATTCATGCAAGTAAAACTGAAAGGGAAATGATCTCCGTTCTACCTGTTTCTTTCAAGAACATAGTTCTGATCTTCTTTACAGGTCATACTCTCCTATATTCTTCTTCCACAAAACTTAGCCGACAATAATTGTCTAGTTTCAGCTTTTTAAGATTAATTTGTTCTGTTCATTCACTTTTAAAAAAAAATATATTCAGAAAGTTGTTCAAATAGTGATCTCGAACTCTTCACCTACAACTTAAGTACAATGCTAAATGTAATTTTATTAAATTCCTCTCATACCAGTATATGTTGCATAGTGCCTGCAAGCAATATCTCAATACTGCTCTATCCTGGGAAACTCGTTCAATCTCTTCCATGGAATTGAGTCCGATATTTCTTGCCTCTCTCAGCAAAGTTGGTTTCAGGACTTTTCTAAGGTGTCCTTTCTTTCTTGAGCCCTTTGCGTCCCACTTCGATGCCTGCTTTATGCATGTAATATGCTCTGTCCTATTCTAACTTTTCATGACGATATTAACAAAAAACAATATATAGTTATCTCATTTATCTCCATTACATGGAATGAAACAATGTTCAAGATTTTTGTTGAAATATATAAACAAAAACTTTAAAACAAAGATAACATATTAATTTTTACCTTGACATTATCTGGCTTCAATAATTTGGTTTTACTATTTTTCACTTTTTTGCCATCCTAAATGAGAGAAAGCAAATGTAAACATGCATTCATTAGAAAGGAATTAAAATCAAATTAATGATATTTTATGTGTTCTATTTCTATATTTATTAGTCTAATGTGTTCTTGTACAAACAAATTATGCATTTGTGTATGGTGCTTTATTAATTACCACAATCAAGAAAGGTTAATAGAATACGATGGCTAGAACATAGTGAAAGGATAACAAAAGAAAGAACACATAAAAGTGCATAAACAAAAATATATGAAAAGTTTCAGTTCAGTTTCAGATATCTTCATTACACTTTGGACATGTCCATAAGTTTTGTTCCTCTTTGCAATATTTTCAACAGCATCCAGCGACTAACCATACCAATTCGATGTTGATTGATGAGCCTTCTCATATACCTGTTGTGCTGTTGTTTTCTGGCCACTTCAATCCAAGCTCTTGCAATCAAGTAGCTGATGTGGATTGGTTAAAATGAAAATCTTCTTTGCTGCAACACTCTATGACGGTGTTCAGTTTCAGCTCTATCCATTTGCTGAACCCTTGATAAGGTGGCAGAGCATTTTCAAGCAAAATCATAGATCTATTTTGTTACCAGCTTTTCAATCAAATTACACATCAGAATTTGCTAAACTTTTCCTTAGATCACTTAATAGGGATATCTTTTTTTAAACTTAATTCTTCTAATAGCTCAATAGGCAATTAGCAATATCAACATTTGACAAATTGTCAGATTAAATTCAAAGAGTGGATTTACAGATGAACATTATATATTTCTTGGGGAACAAAAGCAAAGAAATAAAGATTAATACAGAAGTCCAGAAAAAAAATTAAAATATTTATTGAAAGAGATCAAAAATAGGCAAATCAAGTATTTTGAACACAAAGAGACACTTTGGACTTTGTTGAAAACTTTACTATAATGAAAAATTAAGGACAATTGGACACGAAGATGGCAATAAAATAAGTGGGAAGATAACAGTTAAGGAGTTAAGTTAGGAGAAAGAAAAACAGTTTGGAAGAATGTACGCATATGGTAAGAGCCAGAAAATATTTAGCGCCAAACTTTGATGAAGAAATCTTTCTTTTTCAGATGTGAAGTAATACTACATAAAGATAGAGCAACATTTCATAAGCAGGTTTAATGTTCAGTATGTTGTTTTTCTCCTTCTAAATTTAAATTGTGATTTTGTATGGCTTTCCCATATAATCATAACACTTGGAAATCATGACAACTAAAAACATATATGTAGCTTTATAAAAATGTCATACCTGTTCCGATTGTCTCCTACTTTGCTCCTCTTTTCCAGCAAGAATTTTATCCCTATCTTTCTTGCTTTTCAGTTTCTTCTTTTTGGACCACTGGAAAGTTAAATAAAGAATTACTTTCTACTAATATTCATATTAGCATTTCTTGGTACATATGTAAACCTTTGTAAACTGTATCACAATGATGTAAAATACAAGTAGTAAAAATATTAAGCTACAAATATGGTGTCGTAGTTGTTAACATTATGGTTTTTTTTTCAACTTCCAGTTCAAGATGGTGATACAGTCCAATCATATTTTGTGCTGCGCCCCTACTTACACATAAGAGGAAGGCTAATTTCATCCCTCTTATGTAGAGCTTTGTGACATGAAACAGAGTTTGTGAAAATATGAAGTCTTCTTTGGTGTATTTGGTGAGGATGCCCTAGCTTTATGTGGGACATTTTTTGCAGGATATAATAGGACTATGTCGTAATAAACATAAAAAGAGCATTATACAACACAATCTTGCTCCCTGCATTATGCTGTCAGTGCCAAACCTGGGCGTTGACATCAAATGATAGAAGAAAAACAGTCACAACAGAGTTGAAGTTGATTGATTTGATTGATTGATTGATTGGACCATCATCATTGCACTTCAGTGAGTAACCATATGTGCTGCGATCTCTTTCTTACACAGGAATATCTCAGCTGCAGTGCATGAACAGAGTTGAAGTGTCTATGTAGAGTGCTGGGAGTAACAAGAAGAGACTGGTTTAGAAATGAAGACATCTGGAAACGTTGGTACAACATCAGTACTGAACTTCATCAAGAAACAACAAATTAAATGGTTCGACCACATAAGCAGATTACCAACAGACAGCATGCTCAAAGGACAATGCTACTCCAATAATGTGGATACAAAGCGAAAAGTCATCAAGGCAAAAGATAAACAATAGAAATAACAGAGGCAGTGAAAGACACCATGTATGAAATGTCCAAAAAAGCCTGTTTTCGAAATTTCTTCTTATCATAATGCTGTGAGGTAAAACATGATTAGAGAAAAGAAAAAGAAAGAAGACAGAAGATAATCGTGCTACTATTTTCTCAAAATAATAGATCCCACGATGAAAGTGGGGAATTGAATATTAACAATTTTTATATGTGCAGACTTGGAAGTTGTTGAAGTTATAGCATAATTTAAAATTTGACAAAATTACCTTTGCTGTGGTAAACTGTAAGTGTATTGGAGGTCCATTTGAAGCTGAACTGTCAGATCCACCATCACTGTTCAAGTTATAAAAATGTAGAAACATTATGGCAAAATATTAGTGATAGAGAGATCAGCAGTCTGTTATCAAAATAATAGAATAACAAAGAGTACAAGCGTAAAATTAGCATAGTATTACTCTTTCACAGACAGAGGAAGACAGAGAGAGAAAATTTAGGATAGCCTGACTTCATGGCACAGTAGAGCGTCAACATCTGAGTTGATAGCAAACATCAACAACAGAGAGTTGTGAATATCCATGATCACCTACACCAGCCGGCATGGCACCGAATGATGATGATTACTCTTTCATGACATTTCATAAGGTATTATTCTATATTGTTTGTTCTACTGAAGAACAATAACAACATATCAACAACTTGACTATACATTTAAAAAACTCTAAGAATAGTAGTGGCGAAACACATAAAAATAAAGTACTGTAGTTTTACAAAGTACAAAGTCTAGGAATACTACAAAAGCATTGAAATGAGATTCAAATATCACAGAGTCGGGAAGGGGGAAAAAGATATTTATTATAAAACTATTTATGACAAATCTGGTAACCAGATTCTTGCTGGTTATTTATTAATATAACGATGGGTATTTTAATCTGGCATACAAAAAAGTGCTCAGTCTTTCTCCGTAAATGGCCAAAATTTATGCATGCTCAATTTCTGTGGCTTGATGGTTATATGCTGTCATTATCTAGATTAACAGGTATATCATTCTACTAATGGAACATATTATTCAAAATTTACTTAGTCATATAGTAGCTGCATTATCCATTGCTATACCATTATCCATTCACTTCAATTCAAATGTTGTATCAATCCTAGCATATGCTAACGAGAGTTGGAAAATGACTAAAGATATAGAAAGCAAGTTGAATACATTTGAAAATAGTAAGTAAAAGTAAAGAAACCCTTTCATACCTCGTGGTTTATAGGTCAATACAGTGTTAGGCCTGTATTTTTCATTGACCATCGGCACATGATGGGTAATGTGGTCAGCATTACCCCAGCCGCCTTTACTTTCCCAGAGCATGTCTGGTACCCAGTTGAGGCTGGGTCGACCTGAGAGCTGTCACGGTCGGGAAAAATTTCATGCGCATTGTGGGAGCTGAACCCAGACCACCAGCCTTGAGAAGCAAGTTCACTAACAACTACGCTACAGCGGCTCTCATTTGAAAATAGATGTCTGTGAAAAATAATGAATATAAAATGGAACAAATTTAGGAGAAGTGATGAAATGAGAGAAATGTCTGGTCAACCACTAGTGACAACTGTTATAAGAAAGAGAAGATGGAGATATGTTGGACACACCTTTAGGAGAAATTATCAACGAATATCAAAGTGGGATTTAAGTGGGATGCAAATGGTTCAAGAAATAGAGGACGACCTAAAGAGACCCTGAAACGAACTTTGCTAAGAGAGGCAAGAAGTTTCAGTTCCATGGAGGAGATTGAGTGAGTTGTCCAGGATAGAGCGGTAAGGAGAAATTACTTGCAGGCCCTATGCAACGTATAACGGTATGAGAGGAATTATTATTATTATGATTATTATTATACCATTATCCAACAGGCAGTTGTTGAATAACTTCAGTCTGTATCTCTTATCCATATTCAATTCTCCCAAATATAAGTGTATTCAAAGTCGATCCTGAAAGCTATTTCATTCCTGTGAGTGCCTGCATATTGACTATAGTATTTCTGGGTAAGACCTTTTAGGGTGGACAAATCTATATATGCTATCTATATCTGCATTACTACTACTACTACTACTGCTGGGAAGTCTGTGGCTAAGTGGTAACCATTTGCCTTGTATTCCAAGAGTTGCAGGTTTAAATCTGTACAGCACCTTCTGTTCACTAGTTCATTTTTCCAGATTTCCCCTAGAATTTTTATCGGAGCTACAGTGTTTGTGGTTTGTGCAGTACTCTGGGCAGGTGGCATGCCATTTCTACACAAAGAGACCAAGCCATATGGGGAAATCCAGTGCAATGAACTCATCCGGTGACTGAAGCTAATGTAGAAGATGGTCTCTCTGCTCTCTTTTTTTATGTGTGATGCTATTTTTCTCTTCTCCTCTATTTGAGCTATCTCTCACTGCATCTCACAATTCTTGCATATCTCTGGTCAACTGCTTCAAATTTTCTTTGATCATGCCGCATCATGTTATTAGATAAAGCTTGCAAGTTATCATATCACCATGAAGTGCAGTAATTGGCATTAATGTTGTCGAGTAGTAGTTATAAGTTGGCATATAAGATGTTCTTTGGGATTCTAAGAAGGCTCATGCAGCTCATGTGACCCAGCCATCTCAGACGCAGCTGGCTCAGTAAAGCATACATACTTAGAATGCCAGCAGTGTCCAAGACTTCCCTATTGGAGATGTGGTCCTGCCTCATGTTTATGCGCAATCCCTGACAAAAGGAAGAATCTTAGATAAAACAAATCTTTTAAGATATACAACAGCAGTATCAAATGCTGACCTGGATTCTGTGTCTATGTCACTAATATCCACATTGTCTTCCTGAAGACCTTTCTGAGCAATTTTTGCCATAACATCCATTCGATGCTTGTATCCCAAATCATCCACAATTTTCAAGAACTAAAAACAAGAGAAAGAATATAATTTATGATAATTATGTGATAAACTAGTATATTGTTAAATATAAATCAGATAAATAACTAGTGTATGAAGGCATACGTGTTTTGTCAATCAAATAGTTTTACTGCAGTTTCATCTATTTTGTGAATATGAAGGCATTATACCCTGTTCTACTAAGTAAAGATAAAAAGAAATTGAATACCTTCATTGTAATATTTCATTATACTGCATTTGTTCTGTGCAAACAAATATATTTTTCATACCTGAACCATACCTGAAATTGGTTTAATGTTGTTTAATAGT